>FR989973.1:4812500-6191666 GCA_905404175.1 Anthocharis cardamines
ACGTAAATAGTAAAGTCAGGAGGATAGGAGCCCCGATTTCTATCCAACTAAGTTCCGACAGGCGAAAAAAAAACAAAAGGTTTATATTACGACTAGCAACGCGCCCCGGCTTCACACGGTTGCAAGGTAGATGTGCTATACACAAAATATTGCCTATATGTCACTCGCTGATAATGTAGCTTTCTATTGGTGAAAGAATTTTTAAAATCGGTCCAGTAGTTTTTGAGTTTATTCATAACATACAAAACTTTCCTCTTTATAATATTATATTATATAGTATAGAAGTATAGATTACGCACCTCCCCCACCTAAATCATGCGCAAGTGGTTTGGCTTAGGGATGATACGTTCAAGCCTTGATGTTTCTATCGAGAAACAAAAACAAAGAGAAAAACAAAAGCGCATCTGCCTTATGATAAAATTGTCTATTCGTGAGGATAATTATTGTGATGTTCACATAGCCGAGGGGAGGACCATGAGTTTACGGGGCTGGGACAGCTTTTGATATTATGAAATATAATGCAGGCAGTGCCCACCATACAAGCCCAAAAGCCTGGCTTGCCGACATTAACATAATTCAAACACGAATAAATATAGGTAACTATTATAATGTTATCAAAAAAGTTATACATGACTTTAATTATAACGCATTATTCCTTTTCTTTTTATGGATGTATTAACAAGGCAAAGCTAACTTTTCGGCTTGTATGGTCCCGTATGTCCCGCCATTGAATGTAGGGTTATTTTTTAATTAGAACAATTTAGTAAGTAAAGGTAAATGTTTCTTTAAAGGTGCAGTATATAATCTAGCTTTCCTATTATTTTATACTAAAACGTAATCTCTAGTGATGTTACATAAGAAATACTGAGAGAACGGAAAATATTTCTGAAATGTGTCAAGGTTTATGAAAAAGGTCGGTCTTTTCACCATCAAGAGATACTGAGAAGAACTCATTGTTAAAAGTTGGAAATTGGAATATAAGAAATTTATAAAAACTAGAGTTTATTTTTAATTTTTTCAAGAGTAATCTTATTCGAATTTTTACCACATAACAGGAGTCAAATCCATAAGGAAATTTCCATAATGAATAGAAAGTGATGGTGTAACAACTTTCATGAGGTTTCAATTAATACTTTCATTCTGCCCATGACCACGCTAGCTGCAAACATTCGAAAAGTCAGGACAAACAATATAATGAATGATTCGCATTTTAATGAATCATGTTTTTTGGAAATTGTCGTATTGCAAGCTTATAAACCTTTCAAAAGTTTTTATGAATAACACCGTCAGTATATAAGGATATTATTTAAATAAAGAATATAAGGAATATTGAAGAAAGGGCTTTACTCCTTGCATTGCGGTGATGCAGGTGTGCATGGAATCGGAAGTCACATACATTCAGATGAACTGATACTTCTATAATATAATTACTCTTATTTCTATTATAGGGGCTGCGTTCAAATATGACGTAAGCAGATTTATTACAATTGTTTACCCCCCCATCACCCTTGTCAGCAAAAGTAAGCAAAGCTCTTACACCCTCTTCCCATGCTTACGTAAACATTGTTCAGTTATAAATGTAGTTTTTTTTTATATTATAATTATAAAAAATATTATTAAAGCGTTATTTGTGGGAATCCCCGAAAATGCGTTTCGTTTTCAAGTAGGTATAGACAATGTGAGGGTTGTCATTCGTGTAAAAAACTACCGATGACGTAATCATCATCTAGACAGTCACCCCTACCCCCCATGTCATCCAAAATAAGCAAAACAAAGACCCCCCCCCCCCCCCCCCCCCCCATAGTGCTTACGTAACATTTTGGGTTTTTACCCACTTCAACACCTTCAAGAAAAGAGTTCTACATCCTTTTTTGAGTCTGGTGACTGTTAAGGTTTTATATTTGGTTTGCATTATTATTAGGTACTGAGGGCCTAGCACGAACGACTATCGACAAAGTATTCGAATCGTCAAACTGTCAGTTGTATGGGAAATTATTTGAAATTTCGTACAAATGACATTGCGGCGATACGAATACTTTTTCGATAGTTGTTCGTGCTCACCCCTCTGGTTGTTAGGAATATTCGAATACATGTCGATGAGTAAAAATAAGATCAAAAGACGAGGCAGTCACGGAGCAGTCTCTTAGCATTTATATCCACAAGCTAAGTCCATATATATATCCGTTTTATAGTTATATCATCTTTCTCGGCCTCACAATGACCCGCATAGTTATATTTTTCATAAAAAAATCAATAGCACTTTCGACAACACTATGGTAACAGAATATAACAATACAAAAATTGATATCCTTTCTGAGATAAGAATTCTCATATGATAATGTAAACAGCGAACACAAAAAACAAAACTGTTTTATTTGGTCGCCGATTGTAAAGACTTCGTCTATATTTTTACTTTCTCATACTATTTTGACTTCCTTATTATAGTTGTATTAACACATAAGTATAAATATGAAAGTAATAATTTTTTCGTTCGCTTAGGTTAGTTACCTCTTTCATCTTAAAGTGATACTGTGAATACAGAGAGGCAGTTGAATTTTAGTTTGGTCCACTAAGCCAATTAAGGTTGTCTAATAATAATTAAGCTCTTCGGAGTCCATGGTTCCATGAGTCAGGCATCACCCGTCGCTCTCCCTGAAGACGGCGGGGATCAATCAAAACTCAGTGGCGTTTACGTCAATTTAATAATTCACAGACACAATACGAGCGAAGAAATATATATACAGGATTATTTTTCAGGCCTTTTAACTGTTATAATAAACATTATTGTGAATTAATTTTTTATCTATCTATCTATCTATTATTAATATGCCATACGAAACATCTCTATTCCATCTACGAACTCTGTAGCTTGAAAGTACATACTTGAATTTTTGAAAAAAGTAATTTGTGTAATAACGTGTTTTATTAGTTACCTAATGAATAACAAACACACACAGGAATATGTTTACCCCAGGCCATGCCCCATACTAAAAAGGAATGAATTTATGATGTAATCCTGTTCCTTTTTGCAATAATAACGTAACATTATAAACTTTAAGTAATATGTAAAAAAGAAGAGATAGCTAGAAGACGACATACTAGACATTCCATACGTCGCGTCGGATAATAGAGTTGTAAGATAGGTTTTTTAATATGCATGCTGCAAACATGTGTGACTTATCAATCTCACTCACACGTAATTCGTTCCATCCAAGGACTTTATATATATAAAGTCCTTGGTTCCATCTAAATAAAATATATGGTTTCGATTTGTCGCGTTGACGTTTCGTTTTCTTTATAACATTTGTATCTTTTAAAAAATTGCGTTGTTTTAAAATTAAGAAAGATAATATCTGTACAGTGTACATATATGTATTTTTAACCATTTCCCGAATGATTCTAAAATACATATAAACAAACCTATGTTATTTTTATTTAATAAATATAAAAATATATGCTTTTAGGAGCATAGAGCACACGATCCGCCGCGGCCGGTGTTGCTCTATGTTTTGGAGTTACTAAAATATTAAATATTTTTTTAATGTTATAAAAACCAAACATCTTGAAAATTTGTTATGTCTCCCGTTAGATAAAGAAACAAGAGAACGTCCGACTTAATATAAAATGATATAAGATTTTTTATCAACGATGTAATGACCGTTATCAGATATTCACTTGAGTTTTGTTGATAATTTTCTCCAGACGTCGCTGCTTCATGCGTGACGTAATATCGAGATATTACGATAACGAATCCATTGACAATAAACATAAGTGTCTACCATCTCTTAAGCGGTATTATTTCAGTATGTGACGATAGAGCAAGACAAAAGGAAAACCGCTGTTACACAAACAGAACGTCAATTTTTTATAATAGAATAGGAGGAAAATGTGCAGGTGGCTCACGTGATGGTAAGAGATCACCGCCGCATTTTGACGGGCTCGATGGCGCGATCGAACACCTGCCGTGCGCATCGATAGGTCGTGGATTCGAATCCCACCGGGACTGGGAATTCCGACTGGGTAACGACCCACCATAGATGGAAAAACCGTGAAGTGCATATTGCGCGCTTCGGTTTCGCTCTATGGATTGCCAAGTAAAAAGTAGGTCGACAGCGTATCATTGACTGATGTTCTGTGGCTGAGGTATCACCTACCATCAAGTGAATCTCATGCTCGTCTGTCGATATCTCACATAAAAACAGACGTCCGCAACAGAGGGCTTGCAGGTGCGTTGCCAATCTTTAAGGAAAATGTAACCTTCAGATCCCAAGTCGTATCGGTTCGGAAAAACCGCTGGTGACAACTGAGTTATTAATTTAATTATGATGCTGTCGATCTATTTTAAATTCACAGCTTTTCCAGGAATGAAATAGTTGTTTATTAATTTAACAACTTTGTTGCATACAATACAAAATCAGAACACGTGATTATAATTGAGAATGTTCAGGACTACATATTTCATTATACCATACCATTCATCAAAATTTTGAAAATAATAATAATTTAGGAGTAAATTACTCTCATTAATTTAATAGATACCAAAAACCATATTAATAACAATTTATTAAATAACATAAATTGTAGGTTAAGAACAAATTAATTTGTTTTTAATTGTAGAGTTTTATGTTGAGTATTTGATGTTATCAGGAAATACTCGTACGAACAGCCGCATCATGATGTTAAGTAGTAGTCATACGGCCATCTCTTAATACTATTGGAGGAATTCTTGATGATAGAAAGAAACATATATAACAAATAGCGCTCTTTCACTGACTTTCGTATAGTAAGACTTCAATAATACTCTCAGAGGTCGTTATGCAGCCAATGATACGTCACATATCCTAAATAAGGATAGATCCTAGGTTTGTCACTTAAGAATCTAGTTATTTATTTATTTATCATTTTACAATATTTTGTACTAACAGCCTACGAGCCAATACGTACAAAAAATATATACTTCATGCAAACAAAGTATTCTTACATTTTAGGAAGAGTTAAGAAACCTCAAACATTGTTTCAAAAATCTAGGTTTGTTAACTTAAAAACAAATTAACATCAGCTTCAAAGGCCAATCTATTAATTATTACTGAAACGGGTACTCGATCTCGTTAGTGTGATTTCCGTAATCCGTTCATTTGTTCTTTCCCCGTCCATCCTATCATAATATACCTTTAGTAGCAACTAACAACCATTCTTAGTGATTTAAAAAATCTAATAGGAACATAGATAAAAACTCATGGAGTATCTCAACAGTAGCTTGGCAGGGTTCTATTTTTTTTGTTACAATGAATAGTTTTAATACTTCATTTTTAATATTATATTTCTAAATTTTACGGTAACGGTACGCTTTAAAATTAAAAGATAGTATTCAAAAATACCTTTAAAAGTTATCTTTGAATTTGAATATATTTACCACAAATTCTTTCGTGATAATAAAATGTAGAGAAATAATATTCGCAAAAAATGTAGAGTTATTTCAATTTAACAAATAAAATGGTAGAGTTTTTTAAGACACATTAAGAATTCTCATTATATGATAACCAATCGTTAAAAAAACAAACCTATTACGAAGTAATTTTATGTACCTACTACGCTTTTATATTTTTTAAGTACACACCAGTATACACACTGACTAAATTTAATATTCACGAAAAATGATCAGGTGTTTTAATGTTTACCTTTAGATTGTTATATAGATAAACTTTGCTTATTATTAGATCATATCTAAACCTAATATCGATATTTACTAATAATAATTAATAATTAAAAAAGCAGTACTTACATCATTTCTACTATTTAACGTGCTTCTTTTCGGTCTTAATAACACATCCTTGAAATCTAGTTTTACCTCGTTTATAATATTCGGCATTATTAGTCTATGACTTGAATATTCTTAGTTTAAACAAAGAGGCGTTACACCCCTTCCCGCGCGCGGTATCGACTAGCTGAATCGCGGCTAGCGTTACGTAGTACGTACTGCAGAATTGCAGCTCTGTAGTCTGTACAATAGCAAAAAATACATATGACAATGTTGCTATATATTGTAATTTCAGAATCGCTGAATATATTTTCGTGTAGTAGTTGTAACAAAATTGTAAGAGATCTATCACTTAGTTTTGTGCTGTCTTTAAGGAATAATAATATTAATTAATTATTATGTCATATTTATATAATCAGGTCATATAATAATAGGAATAAACTAATTTATAGTTCTTTGTAGAGCCGTATGTTAAATCATTTCCGTAGATTTTATAAATACCTATATAATTGATTTATTTAAAATAAGTTGCGATAAATTCGAAAATTAAAAAAAAGTTGCGTCCATTTTCAAAATATATCCACTGCATCTGTTCATCACTTTTTTATGATAACGATTAAGTTCATAATTTTGTATAGTGTTTAAACAATTTTGTTTTTAATATACTTTGTAGAAATGTTATATTTTCATTTAACTTTTATTAATTATTTAATTAAGTTCTGAAGTTCAATCAGTAAAATATAAAACTATCGGGAAAATATTTTAAACTAGCAACACAGAAGCACTGTAATATGACAATGACGTCACAAGGACGGACAGAAATATCGTTTTGGAGTGCTAGGTGAAGGTCATTGTTAATACAAATTTTCTCGTTTATTAGCAATATTGTTATGGAAATCATGTACTCTCCTTCCCTATAGTTCAAATATTATATCTGTTTATTTTTTGGGTTCGACTATTGACATAACAATCAGCTGTTTCATGTTTTCAGTGCGCATGCGCGATGCGGAAGGTAACCGAGCTAAATTAAAACGACATTGAATACATGGCAACATCAACAAATGCTAACCAATGTATGACTTTTCGTTGTAATATTCAATAATTAAAAAATAAGTAGTTACTTATTTTGAAAATTACAAAGTTCTTTCGCGAAACAATTGACAAATATATCTTAGAAAGCCTCCAAATATTATGTCGATTGTTTCAATATTCACACAAATGAATTAATTTAAAAGTTGTAGAGACAAAATAGAGTATGGATATAATATGTAAAGTTTTATTAGTAATATTTAACAAATACGGTTAGTTCATTTTCAATATCTCTAGAACTAAGGAATATTAGTAGTTTAACTGTTATTATATCGGAGACTTGAAAAAAATGAAAAAATTCAGAAACAAAACAATGTAGCGTGAAAATGGTAGCCTTAACACTAAAAAATGCAAAATTAAGGACAACACACTTTCACATAGTGAAATACAACAAAAACCATCAAATAGAAAAAAAATTCAAAAGTTTTTTATTAACAAACAATACGTTTTTACAAAAAAGTTAACCTTTTTTGGGACGTCCTTATAAGTAAACTAATACCTATGCCAGGATGTCTTGAAATGAAAATGAAATGAAAAATACTTTATTGTACACCAGAAATTAAAATAAACATAAAGTTAAATGACAGAAAAAAATGTACAAAAGGCGGCCTTATTACTAACAGTAATTTCTTCCAGGCAACCATTTTAGGAGATTGCTAGGCCGAAAAACTGCTAGGTTGGTGCACTATTCTACAGTCTTGCTGTTACATACAAAATTCGTATTGTATTATAACTAAATAATTTAAAGATATTCAAAGAATAACTTAAAATTAAACTTAATCTACTAAATTATTTTAATAAAATACTGTACCTATATCGGATTAGAACGCGATTTATTATTTATATTGTTTAAATTATCCGTAGGAATAGATGGCGATAATATGTCAACTTTGTGACATTTCAAAAATCAGACAACCGTCATCTTTCTGTCTGCCCGTGACCACGGTTGCTGAAAAGCATCCGAAACGTCGGGATAAATAATTTAAACAAAATAAATAATAAATCGCGTTTTAATCCAGTATACAGTATTTTATTTAAATGTGTGATACTCGCGTTAATAAAAGACAATATTATCTACTAAATTATTGCAAAAAAAATACACAGGTAATTAGTCATATTTCCTACACAGAATCATGATAAATAGATATAAAATTATTCCGAACGAGTTTCTTAAAGGAAGCGCTATAAATGTACTAATAAAACTAGGTATATTGCTATATATATTTATTAAATACTTGATAAATAACATTACAAGAGATTAAACCCATTAAAGAATAGATTTCGTTGGCAAAGCTGCTTCGTATCCAGTGCGACGAGATGTAATTATAGTTGGACTTAATGTGCCTGTAAATCATAATACTTTACTATTGCAAATTTAATTTATAACCCACTATCCGCCCGGCTTCGCACGGGTGCAATGCAGATGTACGAGTACTATACACAAAGCCTATGTTACTCGCTGATAATGTAGCTTTCTATCGGTGAAAGAATTTTTAAAATCTGTCTAGTAAATTTTGAATTAAATCGTAACAAACATAGACATCTTTCCTCTATAATATTAGTATAGATGTGTTGTTTATGTTAGATATCGATGGACGAGCATGTGTTAATGGCAGGTGATACCACAGCCACAAAACAACAGTCAATGAAGCGCTGTCGGCCTACCTTTTATTTATTCCCGAGGATTCAAAATACAAAAGAAAAACTAATAGGTACCTTTGTTTCTGAATCAGTCTGTTTATTATATAATCAGTAAAGTACTTTATTTTGTACCTACCTACTTTAAACTAAGCATTTCTTTGTCCGATATATAAAATAATAATTAAGTATTAATCATTATTATCAACCAAAAATGTAATATTTAACTGATATAAATATAAATATCAAAATCAAAAAATATAATAGAACAAATGTACATTTAAAAAATATATATATATTCTTCAAACATATAATAAATAATTATCCTTTAATTATATATATAACATTGGATATTCCTTAATATAGGATAGCGAGTAGGAAAGGGATTTCATAAAATATATTCTTAAACTTTGCATAGCGCTAAGCTTCTGTTGCCGACTGTACTTACCCCTGGCTAGTTCTTCATCACCCCAGTGGTAGACTCGCGAGGTAAACACTGCCTCCTTGTAGTTCCCATAACCATCACACTCAAGAAGTGAACCAGTTCGGCATTTTTCACGCGCACAGTCTAAAATCAATTATCACTTTAAAATGCTTCTCGGATTAGCGATAACAATGTATGCATGAGTCGTAATAATAAAATTAAACAAAAAAACATAAATTTAAAATTATTAAAGTCTTAGGATACCCCTTTTTTATGATAGATATCCACAGATGAGCATGAGGATCACTTGATGGTAGGTGATACATCAGCCACAGAACATCAGTCAATGATGCGCTGTCGACCTACTTTTAACTTTGTGCATTCGGAGATCCATAGACTGAAATCGAAACGCGCAATATGCTCTCTACTGTTTTTCCATCTAGGTTAGATGATATTTCTCTACAAATGTTTTTCTTAGCTTTCGGGAACCTTTTTTTTACGTGGGAATCATCAATGATACTTGCCCTGGGGGGGGAAGGAGGACGGTTAAAGATGGACTCACGGGGCCTAGACGAAGGTGTCAAAGTGGCCCCGTGCCCAGTGGCGTAGTATAGGTCACTAGCACCTGGTGCGGATCCCAATTTTGCTGCCCCTTATTTTTGCAATTGATTATATAAAATTTGGGGCGTGGTGAAAATAGTACAGAATATATATAGAATGATATAGAAGTGATATAGTCTAATGAATAGCACGAACCTAAAGATAAACTCTGTTATTACGGTGAAGTACAAACAACAACAAAAAATTTAGGAAAAAAAAAAGAACGTTGAAGGAATTAATATTTTAATCGTTACCTGTGAAATGCCGCCCCCGCCAAAGTGCCGCCCGGGGCACTTTTAAAAAAAACAATACTCCGTATAATACTGTAGTACAAATTGTAGTCAATCTTTCTATCTATTGACTGTGAGAACAACGGTCTTTGTCCGTTTAACTGTTATCTCTCTCATGAAAATTTTAAATATTTTTTTTAATAATTGGAACTAAATGGAATTCGTAAAGGAACTGAAAAGGAATTCATACCACAGTTCATGTTGGAAACCTCGACACGTGGTACTTTAATACCGCCTATAATCGTGCCGTCTTCTAGAGCGCAGTAGCAGACAAATCGTCGACACTGCACATAAGTTATTATGTAAAAGTAATTTATTATAATTGAACTCTGGAACATTTTTTTATAGAACAGGTGATGGTAAGTGTTTACCGTCGCCCATAGACAACTGCAATACCAGAAGGCTCGCAGCCCGCAGGTGCATTGCCGACAGTGATGCCAACTTATTGTAATTTACCCTACATTTAGGGTAAAAAATATGATTGAAACGGGAAGCATAAAATGGCTCCCACGACACAGGCGTATTAGTGTAGAGGCAATAATAAATATTTTTAGTATGCTGATGTTATTTTTATAATTATGCATCATAACGCCTTTTTATTTAGGGTAATTTGTTTTTATATAGCGGATTCTAGGGTAAATTGAGGCCAAGCATGGGGTAAAATGGAAACTTGATGTGGCAACACTGGTTGTCGACCTTAACCGCTACAAAGGATCATGTCACATGTAGCAGTTTCGTATATAGAATAATTTACTAACATAGTATCTGATTTTTTTTTAATAAATAGTTTAAAACGAATCGATCGATGTTGAAATATTAAGATACCTGTACAGGGGCGTAGAGCCAGAGCGGTGTGCACTGGGGAGCATTGTAATGAAGATGTCCATCCTTACCATATTTCTTCTTGAAGTGCTTAAGTTCCTGCTTACACGGTTCTGTTGAAGATAAAATTTACAAGTACTTTTTTATTGCAGAATAGACAAATTCTATATTCATATTAATTATTTCCTTAAATTTTTCTGAAGCAAGAAAAACCTGTATTTTTTATATGTTAGATATCGACAGATGAGCATGAGGTTCACTTTATGGTAGGTGATACCTGAGCCAAAGAAAATCAGTCAATGATGCGCTGTCGACCTACTTTTTACTTCGATCATTCGGAAATCTATAAACTGAAACCGAAACGCGCAATGTGAACTTCACGGGTTTTCCATCTATGAACGGTGGTTCTTTACCCGGTCAGAATTTCGATATTCCTCCCACCCGATCAATGCCCGAAGTTACCAGACGTGGGGAAAACATGCTTAAAGAAAATCATAAACGTCACATGCTTACAGAAAACCATGTCGTCCCGGTGGGATTCGAACCCACGACCCATCGATGTGCGCGGCAGGTGTTATACCAAACGCGCCAATCCGTCATAATGTATGTATGTAGAGGTGAAAGTAGTAATGGAAGACTGAAGTAATGATTCCCTTTTTACAAAAATACCATGACCAGTGGCGTAGGATGGGGGGGCGGAGGGTGCGGTCCGCCCCGGGCGGCACGTTGACGGGGGCGGCATTTCACAGGTAACGGTAAAAAAATTACATCGTTCAACGTTTTTTTCGTTATTTTTTTGTTATTGTTAGTACTTCACCGTAATGACAGTTTCTCTTTAGGTTCGTGCTATTCAATAAGAGTATCATTTTTACCATGCCCAAATATATTATTAGTATTATTATACTTATTTTTGAAATTTTATATAATTAATTTCAAAATAAGGGGGCGCCATATAAGGGATCTGCACCGGGTGCTAGTGACCTATGCTACGCCACTGACCATGACCTCATCACTATGGGACTTGTGTCGCAAAATTAAATTTCACTTTAATTTTATCACGGTACAAATTATTACTGTACTAGGATTTACCATTAGCTTCATACAATCCCTCATCTCTCTTCCTTCGTCCGGCAAAAGTCTGAACAGTATGTATATCCTGACAGTATCCCTGCCTGCAGACAAGCCCATCATCACAGCCAGGCTCTAGAAACTCTTCTTCGACCTGAGGCAGGTTGTTATTTTAGTAGCACCGTAGCACCAGATACCCTTATGTTTGTTAGTAGGTATTTTATTACAATGCAATTTCGATTTACTGTCGTCGGGTTTGAAATACACTGTAGGTTATCTTTCAAAATTCTAGAAAATTATAGAATTTTGACAAAACATCGATTTTATATAGAGAAAAAAATGATTTTTACAACAAGTCTACACAAGGCTTAAAACTAGATTCAAATCCCCAGTCACGTTTTGGAAAAATGACCTATTTTGTAAGTGTTGATTCCTCTTTTGTTTCATGGTGAAACTGTGCCAACGAATTTCAAAAATAGAACTAAGACGAGAGATGGTGGCCCGCAATCTTCTGATAAGTATTTTTTAACTTCTAACTCGGCCTTTTATAAAGATATCCTATAATATATTAAGTCTGAATCCTTATCTTACCAAACATTAGCATCGTCTACTTACCTCTGTTTCTTTTGATCCATTAACAATATGTTCGGTTTTCTTAAATTCAGCACATTTCTGGTTCAGTTCTATATAACATAAAGATTTTTTTTTAATTAATTGTCCCAAAAACTATTAACTACGAGCACTACCCTAGTATTTTTGTAATTACAGAGCAGATGGTAAAAAACCACCAGCGCTCATGGACACCGCGACTCATTATTCTTAAATGAAGTTTCTTAAACGCGACTAACAAAATTTTATAGGCTCGTTTCTTGAAACTCGTTGGTCACAATCAATTAGAAATACTGAAAGCACACACAGTTTCCACAGTTTTATTGTTCGTGAGATGAAGCGTTGAATTAACGTCACCTCCAACGCAGTTTGTATAATTCTACACAGCATATTATTACCAGGACTAACGTTGGTAGGCACTGCACCGACCACAGCAGTTACACTGATCCTTATCAGGTAGAAAGGCGCCTATAGCACAATCACTTTCCTTGACAAGTCCGCCCTGACAGTCATATCCATGACACAATATTGGGCAGTCGCTGCCTCCACTCGGTGGATCATATCGGAAACTTCGACGGCTGAAAAGAATTATCATGATTTTTGCGAGCAAAGGTTTAGTACTTCCTTATTAAAACTGCGAAAGAATGGAACACGCTACCGGCTTCTATCTTACCGGACCACTATAACTTGGGTATTTTAAGGCCAGGGTGAATAGGCTCCTTCTAGACAGACGTGCCCCTTCTTAGATCGCATCACCACTTACCACCAGGTGGGATCGCGGTTAAACGTCTGACTATTATGTATAAAAAAAGGACTTTTACTTACGAAATTCCTGCTAAGTACAACAACGAGTTGATTCTTTAAATGTGTGATAAAATTCACAGATTTTGTAAAAAAAGGTAACTACAACCACAGTCCACAACACACAGAGATTTACACCCGTGGAATTCTGTCTGTACCTGTACTTTTTTGTTTGTTTCTGTGTATGTTTGTAATAAATGTTATATCTATGTCATATGGAATTAAATTCTAAACAGAACAGAATTCAATCAAATAATGTTTTCTTTTATTATTACTGTATCTGTTAGGACGCATCTATATTTATATCTTGTATCTCTTCTAATATGTTCTGTTTTTTGTGATGTGTTTGTTTTGTTTCCTTATAATAAATAAATAAATAAACACCAATCGTAGTGAAGAATTAACTTACAAGCTGTATGTTTCATTTGGCAATATCGGTATATTGATTGGAACACCTAAAAACAATAAATGACATTATTACATTGCGAAAACATAGACGAATACAGTGAAATAAGTATTAAGAGGCTATCCAATAGTTTTCGATCTGCATTGAAATTTTATTTCTCATATACTAATAACTTTAATTTCTTATAATTTCAATTGATATCTTTTAGATAGACCAACCAAGTCAAAAATATTTTTTCTTAGGGTCAAAGTTATCCGTACAAAATTCATCAAAAGAAAATCAGTTATATTAACTCGCGTGCGAAGCCAAGCTGGCCAGAATTCCCAGTAATATTTTAACTGCGAAAACAACTCAGTCTGTCAGTTACGTATTCACTGTCAAACCAATTTAGATACAATTTAGTAGTGACATAACTTTAGCTCTGAGGAAAGACATAAGCTACGTTAAATTCGGCCTTTCGTAAGCAAAGCCAAGAGTAACAGTGGTAGCCAGTAAGTTTCCTTTACGGTCGGAAATCACCTCTGACTCAACAACAGAGAGCCCAGCACGAACGACTATCGAAAAAGAATTCGAATCGTCCATCTGTCAGTTGTATGAGAAATCATTTGAAATATCATACAAATGACAGCTCGACGATACGAATAGTTTTCGCCAGTTGTTCGTGCTAGACCATCAGTAAATTTCTGCAGCGGTCTTATGGCACGCCTGAAGAGACGAGGCGGATCATATAGAAAAGAAACAGCTGCAGCGGTCTATTAAATGTGCATACAATTGTCGATTACTTTATCGTTTATAATACAAAGTTTATAATTTTCTGTAAGCATGTTTTCCCCACGTCTGGTAACTTCTGGCATTGATCGGGTGGGAGGAATATCGAAATTCCGACCGGGTAACGAACCACCGTTCGTAGATCGAAAAACCGTGAAGTGCACATTGCGCGTTTCGTTTTCAGTCGTTATGGATTTCCGAATGCTCGAAGTAAAATGTAGGTTGACAGCGCATCATTAAATGATGTTCTGTGGCTGAGGTATCACCTACCATCAAGTAACCTCATGCTCGTCTGTCTATATATGTATAACATAAAAAATATATAACTGCAACCTGCTGAGAATCAAGTAATTCACTCACATCTACGTAAAATCTTATCACAGCGTAAAGCTCTATATTCTTGTTCAGGATGGCCCCAGTAAGGATTACAGCCAGCACGAAAGTCTAAAACAAAATACGATTAAAAAGGACCTCAGTCAAGTTACAGATATGAGATAATGTCCATTATTTTCCATAACCCCGTAATTTATTATTTACCTAAAGTAGTAACTGGTAAAAATTCATCGGAATCAAAATTGTATACATCTTCAATACAAGATTGGTCCAGCTCTGAAAAATATTAAAATCTTGAATTAAAGAGTTTCGCAATAACCTTGATTATTTATATCGATGTAACACCGACAAGTAATATGGTGGAGCAGACTCTCTTAGCCCATATTCCAAGACGTGTCCCAGTTTTGAATTTAGTTTTGATGTGTCAAACCATTTTTTCTCTATAGAATTTTGACATATTGACAGTTCTCAAGAATAGATTACGACTTGAAATACGGGCCTTAGAGTCTCCATTAAATCTCCTGCGCCGTTAACTTTTTTAAACAAAGCGAGAGTGCGAGCCGCTATTAAATTATAATGCTTCGAACTTCGTTTTTCTCCGTCAGAATGCGTCAAACGACACTGTTTCTAAGTTTCTTAACTTCTTTTTCCTGCACTGTTGCCTTTTTTATTTGGGGTGGGTGCAGTATGTTCTATTTTTCCATTCTCTTCTTTCATTCGCCATATTATTTCGACAGCGCATCATTGACTGATGTTCTATGGCTGAGTTATCACCTACCATCAGGTGAACCTCATGTTCGTCTGTCAGTGTAAGTCACACCCCTCAAACACATATCATTCTTTACACAGTCAATCCATATCTTTTCAGCCTCCCTCTTCCCTTGTACCCTTCCACTTTCATATCCTCATAACATGCCCATATCAGGCCAAACCTTTCAATTAACTTTCAATTTTTCATTCACATATAACTCAAACTTTCTCTTATATAGTCATTTCTTATCTAATCTTGTCACTCCATATATCCATATCAGTATTCATTAAGTTTCTTAACATTATGACTCAATTTATCAATACTTTATCAGTACTTTGTAATTCAGTTTATATATAGAGGATCTGTATATAAACTGAATTACTAGTAATTGCTCTTATTTACCTCGATAGAAAACACATTCATCACAGCAGCGACACTGGGAGTACTCAGCAGGAATAAACATCGCTCGCCATTTACCGTATTTCTTGTCACAGTAAGTGCGGTATTCAGACTGTCGCACTCGTCTTTCCCTAGATTTTTAAGGTTTAGTGTTTAGGTATAGTTAATTAAAGATACATACAAGATTAGTGGAGTAAAAGCCTGAGGGCCTAGCACGAACGACTATCGACATGGTATTCGAATCATCAAACTGTCAGTTGCATGAGAAATCATTTGAAATTTCATACAAATGACAGCTCGACTATACGAATACTTTTTTGATAGTTGTTCGTCCTAGGCACTCAGGACGATTTGAGTTTTTCGTGAATCATATTGAAAGAAGAGATGTATAGATTTTTTATACCTTAGTTAAAAGTTGATCATCTTCAAGTTTGTTAGGTTACAATGAGGCAGTTGACCCATACCTTTTAAATTAATTTTACCACCCATAGTTAATAAATACCTGCAAGAATCACGAAAGAGCTCGCATTCCGTATGATTACTGAACCGTGGACATTGCGGACATTGTTGGTAATCTGTGCAAAAAATATTATCTTAACAATAGCATAGGCAACACAAAACCAACTGCACTAATTTTATTTATTTAATAATCTTAAAACACACTATCTAGTTCTCGTGGACAACTGATGCAATTTCATAAACGAGTAAAAATCTGACCAGAGTGACCAGAAATTCGTATATGCAGCAAGAATAAAACTAATTTCACCTTAGATCGATTCAATCTGATCGATTATAATGCTTGGAACTTTCAACTATTATATACTGGGTAAATTATATTGTAGTTATTGCATAAATGTTCAACAAATTCTTGGTAAAAGTGTAGGTACTTATTGCAAAATGATCAGAGAAGGGCTAATTTTTTTGAAGAATAATTCGAACGTGGCATATTACGTGCAATATTGCAGTCATTTAAAAAAGTGATATTATCGCAAAAATGGTATGTATATTGTATAGGTTAGGTTTTTAATAAGGTTGTTAGGTACAGGTTAAAAGAAGTTATACATGCTCATACCATAGCTACTTCTACAAATCGGTCTAATCATCCGTCGACTTGGGAACTGCACTATGGATTTCTCCGGACTACTCTGTTCGCACTTCTCATAGTCTATGTCCACCTCATTGTTCCGAACCAGAGACAATATCTCTGCTTCCCGCCAAAACTCACTCGTGTCCTCCTCTTCACTTATCAACTTTATGAAAGGAAGAAACTGGAAGTTGGATAGAAAAATATAAAATTGAATGAAAAGACATGTTAAGGCCCAGTTACTCGATACAAGTTTCTTGCCTGTTGCATACAATTAAATTTAACGCATGGTCACGTAACATTTTTGATCTGATTTGTTGTTGCTTACAATTCTTGAGCTTAAATTATTACATTCAATTATTGTTTATTGCTCATACAACAGCATGCATATAAGAAAATGGCATCATGTAAATGGGCCTTTAGATCGATCCATTATCATGGACAATTCCTGATTAAATTCCTGCCGGGTCTGCCTTATTTGTATCTGCAGGCTCAATTCTGTGTCACTGATCAAAAATAATGCAAAACAGATTTACAAATAAAAATATTATCAGTCTTTTTTTTTTCGAAAGTACACTATTATTTTCGGCACATATGGCCTTAAAACTAACCGGACTTTTTTGAGACGTATTCCTGCAACTAGATCAAATGCGCGCCGGGGGCTACAACCTCGGCTTGGACCGCCATAGATTGGGAGGGCGCTTGAGGAGCAGGACCAGTGGCGTAGCTATCATAGGGCAAAGTGATGCAGTGCACCAGGGCCCCGAAGCTGAGAGGGCCCCCTGAGCTTTGCAAAGAGGGGGAGGCAGCTCTTGAAGCTAGAAATTCAAGCCTGCTCTGAATTTTGTTTTTAAGATTTTTAATGAGCATTTATATCAATGGAAGCACCGAGCGTCCTTGAGTAGTAATAATTTGCAAATAATTAATTTTGTGCAGTTGCTGAAGATATTTAGCCGGAAGGAGGATTCCGATCTTTTTTTCTCGCACCGGGGCCCTTGTCCACTTAACTACGCCACTGATCAGGACGGATTCTCACGCGGATGAATCAGTCTTCTGTGACCTGCCCGACCCAGACAATTTTTTTATCTTTTGTCACAAGATCTCCGGTGCTGTGTGGAATCTGATATGATCCACAGAGACAATCAATACATACCAATGAATAATGAAAGCTTCTAAATATCGCGTTTATTCGCTTCTGTTTCTCAACTTTCCTTGATATTTATGTATGTAAGTTTACTATTTTTAAACACTTTCCAGGATAAAGCTGAAGTAGCTACTTAAATTAACTTACTTTTAAATCATCATCTGTTTTGTTAACCGTCGAATTTCTCTCAGATTTTGTATTTTGCTCCAACGACAATACAGGGACCATGCTTTTTGAATTACCAGCATCAGAAGTGATTAAAAAATACAAAAACGATATGAAAAACAATGCAGCCATTGTTTGTTTTAATTTTCTATAAAATCACATTAGAATGTAGCAGAATGACATTGACTTTGACGAAATGCTTTTCTTTCAGATTGTTGAATAAATAAAAAAACTGTTATGAATGAGAGAAAAGTTTCACCTATTATTTGAGTAGTGTCGACGCGGCTCCGACATTGTTGATATTTGTTATATTGTGACTTGCTTGCTCTGAATTTCAAGAGTACATGTATAAATATCTTATGTTCACCACCTACTCTTCAAATTATTGAGTTTCCATATCGTTTTATTCGAATAAGGGTTAATATTGTCTTTTATTAACGCGAGTATCACACATTTAAATAAAATACTGTATACCGGATAAAACGCAGTCCTGTCTCCCCGCGACCACGGTTGCTGTAAAGCATCCGAAACGTCGGGATAAATAATTTAAACAATACAAATAATAAATCGCGTTTTAATCCGGTATACAGTATTTTATTTAAACGAATAAGGGTTGCTTGGAAGACATTGCTAATAAGGATAAGCCTTAATTAAGGTTAGTTTATAAGTTTTTTTATATTATTATATTACTCTGTATGAAAGTAGCACAGGATAGAGAAACATGGAAATCTTTGGATCTTTTGGCCCGTAAAGGGGTTCCTGAAGATAAACCACTAACATACTAATCTTTATTATTCATACTAATTAAAACAAACCTTACTAAAACTACTATAATTTAAGAAGCGAAGTGTGTAAAAAGAAATATCAGGAAATAAATGGCTTTTTTATTTTTCTTTTATTTATTTATTTTGTATATATGTATATTATATTCTAACAACTATCGCTTCCGTGCTAAATAAAACATTTGAATTTATTTAAATTTTAATTGTATCAAACCCAAAATATACTAAACTAGATTACTAACAAGAATTTCAAGATATTTTAACAATGCTATCTTAGACTATTACAGTTTCAAAATTTATATTCAAGATTTAAATATAAAATCATATACAATTGCTATTTACTGCCTTAAAATAAGTCTTTATTTTCCAGTTCTTATTTATAATGGATGTAAGTAGGGTGTATAATATATATTACCTATAGAATACAAGTCGATAACTGAGTTCCTACTAATTGTTTGTACAGCATAATGCGTACTCTCATGCATTTTGAATTTTTTCTATTAATATTGTCGGAGGTGAAAATCGATTACAATTGAGTACGAAAAGAGGTTTCTAAATTTGACATACTTATTACTTACAAAAAACATACGAGTAATATGTTTTGTTGCATATTTTTAAAAAAGGGTTTTTTTTAATTATTAGTGAATAATAAAATAGCCCAAAATGCACATCGGAAAATTTTAATAGGGTTATGCGAAATGGAACCCATCTTTATGGGACAGACACTGTCTCCCCGTGACCACGGTTGCTGAAAAGCATTCGAAACGTCGGGATAAATAATTTAAACAATATAAATAATAAATCGAGTTTTAATCCGGTATACAGTATTTTATTTAAATAATATATCAGTAAGTTAATATTTTTCTTTATTATAGAAGCATACTATGTCAATGGTATAACCGTAAAAATTAGATGATATCCAAACATCTTGTCAATGAAGGAATATCACGATATATTGATAAAGACGAACATTCCAAATAACGGATTAGCAAGAAAACTCGGCACATAGACATACCTACCAAGGTTGCCTTATATTCTCTTTTCAAGAATATTAATTCAGACTAGATTTCAACTTTAAGAGATATATAGATCTATGGCAGTGTGTGAATAATATACAAAGATTTTGGTCCAACGTTCTAAACCTAAAGCCCAAATAAAACTATTAAGGTCCATTTACATGATATCATTTTCTAGTAAATGCAAGAGCAGTAATCAAATGCAATAATTTAAGTGCAACAATTGACATCCAAGAATAATAAGCAACTGTTTACAGGCAATATTATGTGCTGTTTACACCAAGAAAATTATTGAAACAAAACTTGTATAATAGATCAAGAATGTTACGTGTTGTTTAAACCATGCAAGTAATTTATTGCTTCAATATAATTGCATGCAACATGCAAGAAATCGTGATCACGTAAATGGGCCTTTACTTCGGTGCGACCACGTAAGTTGTGCTTACAAACAAAGTTGGTGTTTTACGTTTTTAAACAATACCTACCGTCAGTTTTCATAGTTTTCGAAATATATTTTTTTATATACCTACTTACAATACGTATCAAGCTGCATCATTATCTGTACTAATATTATAAATTCTTTATTACGATTTAACACTTTTTTGGTGTATGTACATCTACATTGCACCCTTGCTCGCTAGTAAAAATTAAAGAAACGACCACTTTGATGTCTGGCGATCCACAACCGATACATACCATTTGGGAACCTTCAAAAAACATAACTGGGTAGCGGCGGTCCGTTTCTTCTCTAAAATATCTATAAAAAGTTATCGTAGTAAAAAAATCGTAATAAAAATCTATAATAATATTATAAACAGGAAAGATTTGTATTTTTGAATTTTTGTATGTTATGCATAAACTCAAAAACTACTGGACGGATTTTGAAGATTATTTCACCAAAAGAAAGCTACATTATCAGCGAGTAACATAAGCTGTGTTTTGTGTATATTACATCTACATTGCTCCCGTGTGAAGCCGGGGCGCGTTGCTAGTATAACATAATATACTAACTTTGTTTGTTACCACAACTTACGTGAAACATCGATTTATTAATTATTTTAATAACTATTTGCATCGACTAGACAGTACATTTAACAAGTTAGATTGCTCGTACAATACACCCTATAATTTATTTATAAATTATTGCTTTTTTGACTAGATTATAACTTAGACATGATATCATTTGGTAACTATTAATCATGTGTTTCCAATAACTCTTTTAAGATATCCTCAGATAAGCGTGATGCATACGGCGGTAGATTGTATTATTATTTTATTTTAAAGGCTGGCAACACACCTGCAAAATATGTGCGCTGGTGATCACATCAGATGAGCTGACAATCCGTTTATCCCTATTCCATAAAAAACATTTAATTTTTAATTTTTTTTTAAGTTACGTTGCGCTGTCAATCTATTTCAAACCATGATCTTTTTTCGGGAATCCGTAAACCGAAGCCGAATCTTTATAGTTATTTATTATCGTTTATACGATGGTTCTTACGGAACATCTTCCAAAAATACCGGTAAATAATAACCGGTATTTAGAGCCGAAACTCTAGTTCCCTGGCTCTTGAATAACGTGAATCCAAACTATTAAATTCAAAGGATTACTGGTTCTTTAAATCTACTCTCTCTTGTAAAGATTCATTATCGAAGTATATAAACATTACTAATAAATACTCTCTAATCATATGAACCTGTATTTGTACTTGTATTCAAAATCGGTAATTAGGAACCGAAAAATAATGTTTTTCCATTACCAAAGAAAAGAGGAACCTTTAAAAGAACCGGTTTTTAATCCGTTGTATAGATATATAAATTATAAATATAATGTTACGATATTTTCCGCCCGAAAATTACAGTATAATACATTATTAGTAGGTAATAATTGTTAAAAGAAAAATGAAAACATTAAAGACGACAGCAGATATTTAAACTCACAAAAAATCCTTCTCCATTTTGTAGTTGTTTAAAAATCGAATATTTAATATCACTACTTGAATCGTAAATAATATCATCAAAATATATTTATTAACACAATTTCAATATACCAATGTACATATAACTAATACATACTTAAGAAACGCTTTGATTCGTTTTGCCATAAAATTGCTTTACCAGAGCTATTTCTCGGGCCATGGTGGAGAGAATATTGAGCATTTTAATTAAAAATAATAATAATTAAGGCTATCCTGTGAGTATTTTGTGAAATAAATCTTCACTTCTACTTCTTTTAAAATAATAGAAAATAATGGAAATTCATTATTGAAGAACATTTATAATGACGAAGACAAATATACCTTGAGGGATAAAAAGACAAGAACAAATAACGGACATGTTAATATAATATCATCATACATACATTGTATGATGATTTTGTTTGAAAATCGAATATATTTCGTATTTAAAATTCCAAAGATAAATTAATTATAATTTTTAATACAGTATAAGTTAATCCTTTTAAATGTGTAATACTCGCGGCAATAAAAGACAATATTATCCGGTGATAAAATTGAAATATATCAAACGAAATAAGGAAGAAACTTGCATCGTGTAAATGAGCCTTTACATTAGGTATTGAGTTTATTTAATAATTATTATGAATGTTCAAATTCACGACTAGTGATAAAGCAATTCTATAGCCGATGGAAATGGAGACGAGTATCATCGTATACTCGTCCTAAGGTCCATCAAAGCGCTAGCCGTGATCACGCCGTGCCTAGAACTCTTGCCATAGCTCAACTCAGATTCACCAATAGTTATAGTTGAAAACGACGTAGAATTCCTCCTCTGCTGTACATTCCTTTTAGAATCAGACGGACTATGCCGAATTGGAAAGAAGTCCTTTGTTAGAAAATTGACTGGACTTTTCCTATTGTTTTTCATTTCAGTCAAATAGTCCCCGCGACAGTTGCCCAACCAGTCTTGGGGCTCAAACAGCTTTGTCGCTTTTACTGGCTTACCTGGAATAAAGTTATACTATGTTTGAGAAGCTTTCACCTACTGAAATTCTTAGTGTAAACCTATATCCTACTTAAATTTAATTTTGAAGGACCTTCGTATACCGTATCCGGTATCTAATTATCTATGCTAATTAACCACTGAGGGATTATAATAGTAGATAGTAGATACATATTATTTAGCGGCTATCAGAATATTTAAATAGTAAGCAGGCTTCCTTTAAGAAATTGATGAAAAATGAGCATTAAGCTCTGCTACCCGTAATAGCTAGCGTAAAGTGTAACTTTATTTCGGGTACTTGAATAATAATTGCTTCTTATCGTTAAGTAAATACGGATCATTTGCATATGCAATGCAAGTAATTAGTATTTTTGGTATGGCGAGTTCGGAGCTATAGTTTTTTTACGGACTCGTATTTGGATTTTGGAAGGCCTGGCCGTTTAGTAATTTATTAACTACGTCTCACGGTCCCAAGTCCCAATTATAATTTCTCTTCGCATTTATTAACCCTGCTTAAACAGGGTTTTCAAAAATAGAGTTAGACTCATTTGAGTGTTCCCCTCCACGGAAATCTTTAGTAAAAGGCGAAAGATTTGTACGTTTTGAAGGGAAACCAGAGTAACGTAATTATTACAATAAAATATTATATACATTAGCGGGAAACACAACGATACTGCCATTCAAAGTTAAACAACGACATCTATCGAGAAGAAACTGAACTACATGAAGAGACGACAACGCAACGCCGCGAAATTTGAATGAATAAGAACGGAGCTTGTAACGGCGCTATGTATATAATAATACTAGCAATTGACCCCCCACCCCCCCTTGTGGGTGGAATTTCGTAAAATCCGTTCTTAGCTGACCTCTACTCGGCGAAAGGAATATTCCTACCATATTTCAAGTCGCTACGCCTTATGGTTCCAGAGATATCGCGATGAGTCAATATATAGGTGGGAATCTCTTATATACACACTAGCAATTGCCCCCGCAACCCCCCTTGTGGGTTGAATTTCGTAAATAGATAGATAGAAGACGATTCTCAGACTTACTGAATATGCATAAAAAATTTCATAAGAATCGGTCGAGCCATTTCGGAGGAGTATGGAAACGAACATTGTGACGCGAGAATTTTATATATTAGATTAAAGTTATAATATGCATAATATTAAATTATTTATGACACTGTAACGTTATAAGTATGTGATATGAGCCTAGTAAGTTATAAGAATTACAAATCAATTATCTATGATTAAATATAAAGAACACATACCCAGTTTCTCTTTGTCCCCAATAGTTTGGTAAGATCTAATCTCTTTTATCGGCCTCTCTAAAGTTTTAGATAACTTAGGGCGTGGCTTGGCTTCAGCAGATGAACTTAGTTTAGTTTTGTGATATTTTAGTTCGCTGTGTTCTTGAAAACTCTTGCTTTTCACTGGTGTTGCTAGGACATGGGTCTTGATACTGCAAAATATAACATTAATGTTGTAATTATAAAACTAATATTACTTGTAATGTGTATTTAACCATATGACCGCTTGTGTCGCATTTATACGACAAGTATTTCCGTACCCCTACCGCCCGTTTCGTATTTCTGCGACACAGAACATGCATGTTTTTTTTGTTCTATTGGTCCTATGCGTGGTACAACTAATATTATTCAATAGTTCGTCGAACTACGAAGTCGGGCGCTAGAAGTACGGCAAATGATATTTGAATCGGTTGTTTCAAAAAGAACATTAGTCACAATCTGCTTACTTTTCAGGAGACATAAAAAACTGATTTCGCAGAGTATTTTCTTTTGAAGTCTTGTAGATTTTTCTCACAAATTATTGAATTAATTAGTCTGAAGTAGCACATCTATAGTTTTTTATTGTACTACTTGTATTTTTTGAGATATTTACATTTATAATATTTGGACTTGTGTTGTTACTGCAACTAATATGGACTTATGTTCTTTTATCACAGTAGGTATGTAAAAACTCTAGATTTTTGGATGGACATATGTTCTTTTGCTACTCTAGTGGATAAAAAAAGAATGTAGGTCATTTCATTTATTGTTAACAGCTATCTTATTTGATGGGCTTATTAGGATCTTAAGTCTTATTATGATAAATAGGGATTATGTAATGATTTATTTACTTAAATGTTCTATCTGAAACTATCCAACTTATTTATGTTGTTTCTGCAAAGTTCTTACACACCTCAGTGGGACTAATGTTGTTTCTGCATCTACTGACATTTTCAATCCCACGTAGCTCCATTGATATTCATCGGACTAATGTTATTCTTTAGGAATTTATAGATCTACCCTCAAGGGTGACATAGACAACAATAACTCAAAACACACAAATTTGGACTAATGTTCTTTTTGAAACTACCGATTCATTTAGCCAAGCGCTTAAAAGGTTAACTTGTTTGTCCGTATTTTAAAGTAGATAGTACGGAGCAATAGATTAACATATCGAGGGAATAGTGCCAAAACTTACCAAATAATAATTTTGACGAGCTACTTGACGCGTTTAGTTAAAACCTGCCGTTTGCTTTTAATAGGTCGCGAGTTCAAATCCCGCCAGGACGACATGCATGCATGCAGCATGTCTTCCCCACGTCTGGGTCACTTTTGCATGCGTGGAATGAATATCTAAATTCCGACCGGGTAACGAACCACAGTTCAAAGATGGTAAACCGCGAAGTGCACATTGCGCGTTTCGGTCTCAGTGTGGATTTCCGAATGCTCGAAGTAATAAGTCGACTGTACACCATTGACTTATGTTTTATGGCTGAGGTATCACCTACCAGCAAGTGAACCTTATGCTCGTCTGTCGATATCTACCATAAAATAAAAAATATGAAATTAAAGGTTATTACTAATAATACCAATAATATAATATCACATCACGAACATTAATTCTTTGTACACTTTACATTGTATTTTTAAGGTGATACAATATGAATAATGTCATAAGTTAATATTGTATTTCACCTGGAATGACTCTTCCGTAGCTGGGGGCTACTCTGGAAACCTTTCGCCATGATGCTGTACAGTTTATTCCTGTAGTCGTCCACTGACATTTGTTTGTCGTCACGCAGTGGGAGGAGCACGTCCGAGGGTAGAGATAGTTCGTCTCGCTCACGGTGAAATCTTATTGAGAAAATATATGCTTTTATAAACTATGAATGTATAATTTATTTAAATCCAAACAGAAACTAAACATAGTGGTACACCTATAATTGATAAGTTTTTTTTTTTTATATTTGAAACAGAAAAGCGTTTGTTTGCCGTATTGATGCAAACTAAGGTTTGCCTTTACCCTTTACTTGAAGAGCTTTCTATTATATTTCTCTTGATAAATAGATTATAAATAACTAGCGCTCCGCCCCGGCTTCGCACGGGTGCAATATAGATGTACTATACACAAAAAATAAAATAGCCTATGTTACTCGCTGATAATGTAGCTTTTTATTGGTGAAATAATTTTTAAATTCGGTCGAGTAGTTTCTGAGTTAAATCGTAACAAACAAATAAACAAATCTTTCCTCGTTATAATATTAGTAAAGTAATATTAGTATAGATATTATAGATGTATTTTTCATTGGTATATCAAAAAAAACCTGTCGCCTGTGGGAAGAACCACCAGGCGGTATTTCACAGACTTTTCGGAATTGCACATCAAAATCTCTATGGAATCTAATGCTTTCTTGTTCTTACCTATTGGAATTCGTTCTAATATGAAAGAGATATCCAATATAACCGCCAAATCAACTGTAGCCGTCATACTCAAAATGGCCGCCTAAATATGAGAGGTTAAATAAGAAAACCAGTCAATACCCTTACTTGGATACATATTCGTGATGCAACGCTGTCTCAGCGCTGAGTCGCTTGGCTGGGTTGAACAGCAACAGTTTCTGCACCATGTCGGCTGCGTCACGCGGCGCACAGGACAGCAGTGACGTCAGAGATGTGCCCGGGCCCTTGCCTGCAGCTTGCTCCCGTATTAGTGAAGAGCCATAGCCCGTACATACGATCGCAATGTCTGTAAGAGGCAGTCAATTAAAAGAAATTCGTATATTTTTAAACCACATAGTTTAACAGGTACGAACAGTTGCGTAGATAGGTGGAATTTGCAATCCCCTTCAGAAACAGCACAAAAACAATAATTTGCAAACATCGTTTATGAGTCTATTCTATTACTTTATTGGCTTGACGCTACTGTTATTATATGTAAATCATCATTTATCATCCTAAAAAACAAATGCTTGTGAGCAGGCTCGAATTTTTCTAGTTTCAAAAGCTGTTGCCGCTCTTTCCAAAGCCCAGGAGCCCCTCAGCTTCGGGGCACTGGTGCACTGCACTACTTTGCTCTATAGCTCGTCACTGAGTATACACCTATGGAGATAAGCTACTCCATAAAATCTTTCATTTATATAAAAGTTACTAGTCCTATATTATTGACATTTCTATTTAGGAAATCTAGACAAAATAAAAGAAGACCTAAATCATAAGCGGGATGTGGATGAGTTTGAGAAAACTTATGTCCTTACACTTAGGTACTTGTGGAGATCAAAAATCTTCCTAACGTCCTCCTGAATGTCCCTCTAGGATCCTTCAAGTAATTTCTTCTTGACATTCAGACCAATAGGTAAATCCATAAAGACAGGTGACCTACGAGTCTTTTACTCCATATCTGATCACTACTACTTTGGCGGCTGTAAATGGATACTAAATAAGCCTCTTCGAAATAAAACATACCTTCAGAAGATGGTCTTGGCAGAGCAGCCATAATCCTCTCGATCTGGTTGACGGTAGAGGTTCCGGGGAACAGCGGAGCACCCGTCAACATCTCCCCGAGAATGCAACCCAGCGACCACATATCGATACCTTTTGTGTAGCTATGACATGAATTAAAACTATTTAATCCCTGCGGTACTTCTGCTTCGCAGTATTCGAACTTACAGTAAAATAAAAATGTGTTGCACTTAGGTACAATGAAACAGTAGCATCGACAAGTTTTTAAAGATAATCTTTCGAAATAAATCGCGGGGACTGAATACCGGTTAATTTACTATGGGAGTTATACCGGTGTATAATAAAGGTTTTTGTTAATATTCTTTCGTTTTTATTCATATTTACTGTAAAGATAACTGTGGTCAGTTTAGTGTGCATTACTCTTTAAAACTAATATCATGGTATCTCAGTCAGATACGTATTTTGGAAAATAAAAATTAACCGGTTTCAGGCCCTGCTTGGTAATAACAAAGTACATACGTATGACAACTCAAAATATTATGTTCTCGTTGTTGCAAATTTTTAATATTTTAAAAGTTTAATCCAAGATGTGACGCCGTTGATTCATGCATGCTTTTTTACAAGACAGCAAGAACCTATACTTCTATACTAATATTATAAAGAGGAAAGATTTGTTTGTTTGTTACGATTTTACTCAAAAACTACTCGACCGATTTTAAAAATTATTTCACCAATAAAAAGCTATATTATCAGCGAGGCTATATTTTTATTTATTTTTAGTATATCTACATTGCACCCGTGCGAATCCGAGGCAGATCGCTATATTATATAAACAACCTACCTCTTAAATAAAATACTGTATACTGGTCGACTGAAAGATCTTTCAGTCTCCCGCGACCAAGGTTGCTGAAAAGCATCCGAAACGTCGGGATAAATAATAAATCGCGTTTTAATCCGGTATACAGTATTTTATTTAAATGTGTGATACTCGCGTTAATAAAAGACAATATAACCTACCTCTTACTAGCGATGAGTATTTCTGGCGCTCGATACCACCTCGTCGCAACATAATCAGTCAAGCACGGGTCGGCTCCTTCCTCGCCTCCAGAGTACATTGAAGATACTGATCGTGCCAGTCCAAAGTCTGCCAGCTTCACTCTGTATCAAATTATTGACTTTATATAAAATTCTCGTGTCACAATGGTCGTTCCCATACTCCTCCGAAACGGTATGAGCGATTCTTATGAAAATTTTTATGCATATTCAGTAAGCCTGAGAATCGGCTACTATCTATTTTACATACCCCTAAGTGATAAGGGTTGTTCACCCTTAAATTTATTTTTTAATTATTGGACGAATCTTTTTGTTTTTATTTTTTTATAATGTGGCATTAAAAAATACATACAACCCTAAATTTATACTTTTTTTATCACCAACCCCTGCTTTTTAGAAATTATTTACATTTAAATAAAATACTGTATACCGGATTAAAACGCGATTTATTATTTAAATTATTTATCCCGACGTTTCGGACGCTTTTCAGCAACCGTGGTCGCGGGAGACTGAAAGATGACAGTTGTCTTATATTTGAAATGTCACAAAGTTGCCATATTTAATTCAATTAAATTAAAAAAATATAATCTATTAATGTAGGTAACACAATGTACACCTATGAACATGAATAAAAAATAATACATATTAAATTACTAATATTACTAATATTAAATGCTTCTAATTTTACATTTAATACCAGTTCACAAATCAAGGGCGTAGAGCGGACGAGAAGAACTGGCAAGAAACTCGCCGCCACTCTTTTTAATCGCCAAGTTTTTGTTTTACAATCTTTACATATTAACGCCATCTATTCCTACGGAGTTGATATTTACTGTAATTTTCTATATTATGACAATATTGACTAACGGTGTCCTCTTGTTTTTTAGTATGTTTGATTTCTGATGTTTGAATCGCGTTTTAATCCGGTATACAGTATTTTATTTAAATGTGTGATACTCGCGTTAATAAAAGACAATATTAATTATTTACATGGCAAATCAACGTTTGTCGGGTCAGCTAGTTGACTTTATATATTACAGGAACAACCTAGGAAGGTTATGGGGACTTTTAATTAACCTTATAATCTTAATAAAACCTTAATCTTAACTTTTGATAAGCTTAAATAGACTTTTAACGTATTAAAACTCCGTATTCAATTATTCATTATGTATCCGGCTTTTCGCGCACGGGCTTTCTGAAAGATGATAGTTGCCTAGGAATTTGAATAAGATACTTATGTGTAATAACGTTTAACATGGAGTTCTAGTCTTTCTGGTTCCCAAATGTTGGAAAATGGAGTCTCTAGGTGATATTATTGGATTATTTAATTTCAATAGCATCGCGTATAATTCTGAGAATAGATTTGTATAGGTATCTATACTAATATTATAAAAAGGAAAGAATTTTTTTTTGTTTGATTTGATTTAACTCAAAATATATATAAATTATGCTTTAGGTTTTCTAAACTGCATTCACATACCGCTGAAACTACATTAAAATGCATCGATCAAAATCATTAATTGCTTCAACATTATTATTAACATCGCGTTAAAGTGAGCATAACTAATTTTAAACCTTTGGACTTCAGTGGTGACTCTCTCTCTCTGTCTCTCAGTGGTTTGATGTCGAAACTCAATGAAAAAGGCCCGGAGTGCAAAAGGTTAGTAATGCCTATTTTTGCTACATTATTGTCGAGCGAAATAAATATATTATTAGATTGTACCTGCAAGAACTATCGATAAGGACATTGCTGGGCTTCTGATCCCTATGGATCACATTCCCAGAGTGTATGTACTTGGTTGCCTTCAGCATCTGGTACATGATGTAGCGCTTGTGGATATCCTTGAGGATATTTCCGCGCTTGATCACGTTGTGCAAATCCGTCTCCATATATTCGAAGCCCAGGTAGATGTCGCAGTTATTAGCAGCCCTGCAACCATGATTATCCCATAGAATAAGTGTCGTTATTTCGGAATATTATTACAATGGATATCAGCATCAACAAGGTTATAATCCGGTAGGTTTTTATATATAATTACAATACCACCCGCATATGTATAGTTTGTTTTAAAACAAAAATATAATGCAAATATTGATGTTAATTTAAAACCCGCCTTCATATGCCTTCTATTGTAAGTTATCCTTGACCTATCCAGACTACAATATCTACTGAATTAAAAAAAAAATTCACAGCTACAAGTCCTCCTAAACTTTTGAATTTATTATTATAGGTGAGAATAAATAGTATTATTGGGATACATCTCCATTTTTTTATTTATTTATTGCATGACCAAATCAATCTGGAAAGAGTTACCATGGCAACCAATAATATCTTAAATTCATAAGTATTTAACACCATATTCTAAAAACACAATTTGGTACTTGTCTCGAACCAATACGCACAGTGGGGAATTATGTACACATTGTTGGTGTAACCGAAGTCCTGATAATAACCAGATTGCTGTTTTTAAGAAGTGATATATTTTTAAAAAAAAGCAACGCAACATTATTGGATTTCCGAATGCTCAAAGTAAAAAATAGGTCGACAGCGCATCATTTACTGATGTTCTGTGACTGAGGTTGAGGTGATCGAGGTATCATCTACCATCAAGTGGACCTCAAGCTCGTCTGTCGATATCTAACATAAAAAAAATATATGTTTTAAGAAAAACTTTAGTAAATATCCACTGTTGTCAAATATGTCAATTTACATAAGTAATTTGTGAAGTTTTATGTATATTTTAATAATTTCAAGATAAATTCAGTTCAGCCGTTACAAAAAGGCTAGTATGCCCGATAATATTGAGAAGAGATGGAATAAACACATAACCATACCATAATTAGTCAAGAGTGGTCGACCTAGGCGAACGTACCATGATCAGATGGGGGACGTTCTTAAATAGGGCTAGGTTGAAAATACCTACTTGAAACTAATGAGAACTGGAACACATGGCATTCCGTAGATGTATGTATGTATTAATCAATTAAACATCGATGCTTTCTAAATTACTCTACATTTACCAACCTGTGTATGCTGTGAAGTTTCACAATATTCGGATGATTCCTGAACGACTGTAAAAATATTATCTCTCTAAAGGTCCTTTGAGCGTCCGTTTTGTTTCTGAACGCGTCGAATATTTTTTTAATCGCCACAACATCTTTGCTTTTTTTATCAACAGCCTTCCATACGATGCCGTAGGCGCCTTTCCCAAGCCTCTTCTTTATATCAAACCTTTTGAGAATGTGTTCATCGATTTCAGACATATTTTTCTCTGGACTTTCCTTCTTTCCGTCTTTCTCCTTTCCATCTTTCTTTTTATTGTCATCTCTTTTCATGTTTACTTGATTTTGACTCATTTTCAAGTATTCCTCCGCCTAAACCACTAAAATATACAGGTCTAACATATATATTAATATTCATGAGTCTTTATCGGTTTGTCGAAAACGCAATCGTCTCAAATAGGTTTACGATAATCGGCAATTTGAATAGATGAGCATGACAAACGAAATTTTAAATAAAATTAGTTGTTGATTGTACCAAGCAACCGAAAATCGATTTGGAATATAATTATAACAAAAGCCGGGCTAAAAGCAATTAATTTCGTGCAGGTGTTTAACTATTTAAATAAATATTTACTTACATTCAAAATAGGAAAAAACACTAAGTATAAACATATTTAATAGTATCTATTTCTTTTTAAACACAGCTATATATTTGTGGAAACTGTAAAAAACACGTTTCATGTTTGACTAGCCGAAATTCATTTGTTTACGAATGCTAAACAACATGCTCGTTGCCATGACAACCTAATTGTCAACTTTTGTAATTTAGTGATGATGGCCATAGTTACAATATTTGTATGATCGATTAAGGTCAATAGGAAATTAAATATCGATTTTATTTAAATAAACATAATTAGGGTTGCCTCAATCAGCTTATTGTTAACGGTCAAAACCTTATTATAAAATTCCCATTATAAAATGTCTTTATTTCAACCTATCTGTAGAACAGTTACTTCTATGTATATAATCATATAGAAGACTATGCGAGAGTTCGAAAACATGTAAATTATATAGGTTATCATGATTTTTTTATTCCATAGCACAGGTGAATCGAATCCGCGGCCTCAGTTCCACCCTCTTATTAGGCACTAACAATAACTGCCTCCGTTTAAATAAAATATTAACTAGGTAGAGGTGCATCATCAGAGCTGCATCCCAAAAATATTTTATTTTCACTCCATTTTTCTCGAGAGCCAAGGTGGTGTAACTCGTTAAGGCAGGCCCCAAGTACTATTAGCGCACTTACGGCCCGCCTCTGACCACAAGCGTTTGTAACATTACATTTAAACTTTAATGTTAGCTGTGAAACAGTCTAAGAAAATGTATACATAATATTGTAATTGACTTCATTTTTTCCTATTCATTTTTTTATTTTGTTTTCAATTAAGCAAATAAACAACAAATGGTGGTATAAATAAGGTAATAAGTGCCCAAATCAAAGAAGATTAAGTATTTTTTTGTTTATCTTAGATTTCGACAGACGAGCATGAGGTTCACTTGATGGTAGGTGATACCACAACTACAGAACATCAGTCAATGATGTGCTGTCGACCTATTTTTTTACTTCGAGTATTCGGAAATCCATGGACTGAAACCGAAACGCACAATATGCACTTCACAGTTTTTCATCTATGAACGATGGTTCGTTACCCTGTCGGAATTTCGATATTCCTCCCACCCGATCAATGCCCGAAGTTACCAGACGCGGGTAAGACATGCTTACAGAAAATTATAATCATGTCGTCCGGTGGGATTCGAACTCACGACTCATCGATGCGCACGGCAAGTGTTCTACGAAACAAAAAAATACACATGTTTAACTTCAATAATTTATTATACGTAATTGAAACATTTTAAATACTTGAACAATTTTAATAATGTATAATAGGAAAAAGGCATGCATATGCTGTACCGTAAATGCGAATATGAAATGTAGGAATTATCGAATACTGAGGATTAATACCTAGAGACGTTAAAGCTAATTTAATGATTAAAAGTCCTCTGTCTTTAAATGAATAGCTAGAGAAAAATTATGAACACATAAATGACTCAGAATGTGCCCTTATAACAAAAATATCACAATAAAATATCGACTTTAAGTAATTAAATTAATTTCTAAAAATTATACATAGATTTTATATAACTAATAACTTAAGTACGAAAAATAAATAACAAATATAAAGAAATATCCAAAATAATATAATATTTCATATCAATATCGAAAAATATACAAAATAAATATCTGTTTCATTTAATGAATAGTTGACAACGCCCAGATAAAAACTCCATCTCTTCTAAAGATTCAACTGAGTCACATAAACCTAACTCCAGCTCATGTCTGATTCTTCAAGATTCAACTGAGTCAGATAAAATAAAAGGAGATTATTCATTTTAATTTAACAGAAATGAGTTAAATTAAAATGTTGGACCTTGCTGTTGTTGTTACATTATAGGTGATTAATATAATAATATATATTACATTTTACACTTTAATCATACTTCAAATAATAATACATTGATTTTTATTCATATACTAGCAACGTGTCCCGGTTTCACACGGGTGCAATGTAATACATATAAACTGATAATGTAGCTTTCTATTGGTGAAAGAATTTTTAAAATCGGTTCAGTAGTTTTAAAGTTTATTCATAACATACAAAAAATCATAAATATAAATATTTCCTCTTTATTATATTAATATAGATATAGATTAATGCTCTAGGCACATCCAATTATACTGATTTTTACTATGATTGAGAAAAATATAACTTTTTTCAAAATCACACTAACCTTTAATAAAAATTTAAAAAACAATGTAAATATAGCCGACTTTGATTTTATACGACTTAATAACTGTGACCACATATTACCGTAAATAAAAGAATAGCTTCTTGATGAAATGACCTATCTCTATATAAGTAATATTAATAATTAGTATATAATTGTCATAAGTATATATCAAAGACATTTTAACACTTACAAATAACCCTTACGTAATATTTCAAAATGTATTCGATGATAATATTGAAATAGATTAATTACTATTAACGCTTAATGCAATGTTTAAATTTATAATTTGACTGAGATCCTTAAATATTTTTCTTTAAACAGTATAGAAGACTTTTTAGATACTTTATGTTCTTAGTTTATAGGTTACTCCATTTGCTTGATGATACCTAGCTAATGAGAAGCGAAAGTGGTGTACGGATTGGAGCATATTATGGAATTCCGTGATCTCTGCCTACCACAATGGGAAAGAGGCGTGATGTATATGTATGTATGTAGCTAATGAGCTCTTACCAATGGGTAAGAGCCAATGAGCCAAAGATCTTATGAGTCATGAATTTAATGAATGAATGAAATCTTTACATAATTTAAACATTAATCTTATTAACAGTTAGACTTATTCATAAACGTAGCATAAGCTTGATATAGTTAAAATAGGTTTTGTCTCGCTCTATCGAATACATAATGACATTAGAATTAAAGAAACAAAACATACTTTATCTATATATACAACGTTTATGAATAACCGTAAATATTTGCTGTTGTATAGCTATAGGTTGTTACATTATCACGCACAGTGGCGGATTTACTCATTTTCGGCGTATAGGCTATCAAAATTTTGCCGCCCTAGCCTCTATAAATGTAAGTTCCTAAATTTTCTAAAATACAATGAGAGGAATTATCTTGTTAGTACAATTCTCAGTAAGTCTTACTTTTAAACTATACTCTGTAAGGTACAGACGACTGTCTTAAAAGTAAGAAAAGTAAGACTTGATTTCTATAAGAGCTAAAAGTATCCTCAAATTTGCCGCCCCTAAAATCTGCCGCCCTAAGCTGAAGCCTACTCAGCCTGCTGGTAAATCCGCCACTGATCACGCATGTATCAAGATCACACAGTAAGCATTAATGCAACTGCTACGCAGAATGCTTAGTTTGTATTATTTTATTGAATAAGGTGTTTAGTATTAAGAATGTAATGCAATGTGAATGCTCGAAGTAAAAATTGGGTCGACAGCGCATCATTGACTGATGTTCTGTGGCTGGGGTGTCACCTACCATCAAGTGAACCTCATGCTCGTCTGTCGATATCTGACATAATAAAAATAAAAATGAGAATTAAAGTCAGTCTAATATCGACCGTTCTTGAATTTGTACATTATTATTAAATTAAAAATAGTTTTTAAAAACATATTTCTCCTCCGTCGCGATTTGACTAGGGATATTATAGATTTATTTATATGAAGAATGTTGAAAGTATGATTAGCTTGACATTTTTCATCTATTTTTTTTATTAGAGGAGGCAAAACAGACAACCTGCTCATCTGGTAGTAAGTGACTACCGCCGCCCACAGACATGCGCAAGCGCAACACCAAAGGTCTTGGGGATGCGTTTACGATCTATAAACAAGATATTAGATAAAATTATATTTGTTTTTGCTATGGAGCATACTAAATGTTTCTTCCTTAACAATAGATTTTCTTTGGATATATTTTCAAAATATTTTATATTTTTAAATTACTTTACTCATGAGATCATGTCTAGATCAATTACAATATAAATTATTGATTTATCTTAAGTAAACCCCTTTACCCTATTATATTCATATTATCATATCGCTCTTTGAAAACAAAAATTATGCAAAAAATTTCAATATGAGATTTGAAGTTTGATACTGTAGTTTTGTTATCAAGAAATAAACACTCACATAGCCTTATTTAACAATTGAATTACTTAACTTTAAAGTACTCTGAATAAATTCAAACTACAATGATTTTAGATAAAACCGTTAAGAAATTCATCTATCATTCATCACTTTGTGGAACCAGCTCTCGCCGGCGGTTTTTCCGAACCGATACGACTTTGGAACCTTCAAAAAACGAGCATATTCTCATCTAAAAGGCCGGCAACGCATCCTCAAGACCCCTGGTGTTGCGGATGTCCATGGGCGGCGGTAGTCGCTTACCATCAGGTGCTCGCCTGCCGGTTTGCCTCCTCTAATATAAAAAAAACAAGAATCATGATTTGTTGAATATAAAACTACATTGAAAGAAAATACTGCACATCCTTTCACTCGGAATACAGTGACACAGAAATGGGTCTGCCCCATGCCCCACTATGGGACTAGAGAATTTACTAATCAATATAACTGATAGTGACTAAATAATCCAATAAGATATATAAAAGAAAAGGCACACCCCTGAATATAGTTCATCACCAAGTTAAGGCATCGGAGGGTGAATTTTCTTGGTCTCCTCTTCAGCCATGCGACCCTGGTCAATGGATGATGGTGTCGGTAATCCACAGGGTAATTTTAACATGTCAGCTTCATGTGTCATAATATGTTCCGCTTCCACTGAAAAATTAATTATGAATTAAAAAAGGCAAAAACATATTTATCATCATATATTTGACGGGCTCGTTGGCGCGTTCGGTACAACAGCTGCCGTGCGCATCGATATTTATAATTTTCTGAAAGCATATTTTCCTCACGTCTGGTAACTTCGGACATTGATCGGGTGAGAGGAATATCTAAATTCTGACCGGGTAACGAACCACCGTTCACAGATGGAAAAACCGTGAAGAGCACATTGCGCGTTTCGGTTTTAGTCTATGGATTTCCGAATGCTGGTTAACTAAAACCGGTTAATTTTTATTTTCCAAAATATGTGTCTGACTGAGATACCATGACATTAGTTTTAAAGAGTAATACACACTAAACTTATCACAGTAATTTTTTTCTGTAAATATGGATAAAAACGAAAGAATATTAACAAAAACCTTTACTATACCTACTGGTATAACTCCCATAGTAAATTAACCGGTATTCAGTCCCTGGTTCATATACCAGTAGGGCTATTCACGATCATTCGAAATCGATCCGCACGGAAAGCTACGCTCTCCCACTGAAAGTTTTTTCGTATTTACCGGATATGAAAATGGTATTCACAATTCCCATAGGATTGAGCATCGGCATTCTTCGGGAGTTTCCGATTAGAATCTTAGTATAAAATGATAGAAAGCTTGATATATCGGTACGAAATCTTGTAATATCGGAACGGAAAGTTTTCGAATGATCGTGAATAACCCTACAGGAAAAGAACATTACATGTTTCGCTTGACATAGCACAGAATACTGATCAACTACTTGCCTTGATGAAAGTCCCATAATAAGATATGGGGAAGACTTATTTCTGCGTCAATTGAATTCACATGTAAGGTAAATTTTGTGATAGGTCATGTTAGGTACTTCTTCTTAAACCGAACGAGTTTTATTAGAGGGTTTGTTGTCGCTAGAATCTGTTATTTACATAGTATCTAGTGTCTCCTAACTGTTTTATAATAGCAGGCCAGTAAGGTCCCATAAGTAGATTTTTTTTATAGTATAGGGGTCAAACGTGCAGGCGGCTCACGTAATGGTAAGTGATCACCGCCGCTCATAGACATCCGCAACACCAGAGGGCTTGCAGGTGCATTGCCGGCCTTTAAGAAAGATGTAGGCTCACTTCTTGAAGGTTTCCAAGTCGTATCGGTTCGGAAAAACCGCCGGCGAAAGCTGATTCCAACCGATCGGAAAGAGCTTGATCATTGAGGATTCGAGCCGCTCTACGTTTGATGCGGTCAAATGGAAGGAGCTGGTAGATATTGAGAAGTTTTAGTACAATTATATTATACTCTGTGTTTGGTGTTTAGTAAGCGCATTTCAGAATTTTGTACCCTCAGCTTTTAGATGTTGCTATAAGGTTTAAAATAGTAAAAATGTGTGAACATACTTCTAATCCTATGTAATTTATTGCCATATGCAAGGTCCCAGTAGTACAAGTTGACAAAAGTGAGAGGTATCAGCGGGATCAGGAAATAGGCTCTCTTAGTTCTTCTAAATCTGAAACATGTATTAAAAACAATATTATTTTTTGCAATTTTACTAAATATTAGTTTTAAAGTGCGCGCCAGATAAGTCTGCGCGCGGCAAAAATTGGAACTAAATTTCTTTCCGTCATATTGTTTTCCGGAATTAGTGTGCAGCAGTGGCGTTTTTATTCGATTTTATTGGTAATCATCATAACTAAGGTTATAAAAAGTGCTGGTAGAGATGTTATATTGAAAGTAAAACGTGCTTATGAAGCAGAACGGCAAAATAAAGGGCCGATTGTACCATTTTCAAAACTTTTTTATTACTTGACAGGTAATTTTTGGGGTGACCAGTACATGGTATTATGTCTTTATGTGGGGTATTTTTATACGATACATATTTTTACTTTGTTGTTGGTTAATGATTTAGTTTGTTTTAGGATTTAAACCCCATTGAAAAAAAAGTCGTATTGTGGAAAAAAATTTAAATCAAGCCACAGGTGAAATATCTTCAATCTGAAGCGGCATTTAATTCGATAATGTGTGTCAGCATGGTGAAAAAATCGTAGACCAATATTTTGAATCTGACAGGCTTTTGGACATAGAACTGGACAAATTTATAATTGATCATGCAAGTGACAGCAAAACTTTAAACTCTTCTAATAACGAGTCAAGTGAATCAGAAACATGTGAAAATAGAATGAAAAGATTTACCCACTGATGGACCATAGTTATCCAAAATTTAGAAGTTCTGCTATATTCTCGATAAATGATTTACATTAAATATAAATAAATATATATATATATATATATATATATAAAATTTGGTGTTGTTTTATTTAATTGTTGATTATGTAAATATTTCTTATGGAGCAGGTAAATAAGGAGTTATTCAGTTACAATATGTAACAAATTAAAAATATATATATTTTCACTGAGTTTAAGTATGTAATTATTATTCATCACCCTAAAACTAATTGAAATTTACAAATAAAATTGTTACATCACGTCAAATTTAGTAGTTAATTCGACGTGATATCTAAATATAAATTTGTTTTCTGTTGTATACTAAGTATACCTAATACGAATTAACATTCAGAATGCCGGTGATTTTTTTGGTGTTGCATAGTGGTTGAGAGTTTGCTTTCTATACCTGGCAATATTTGGTACGCCACCCGTCGCGCGCAGACTTATCTGGCAACCACTCTATCATGGAGCATGTAGGCATACAGTCTAATATTAGTTTAATCAATGAATGTGTCAAAAAGTCTGATATATGTATAGTTTACTTTTTTGCTTATGAAAAATAAATAGAATAAATATTAAATAATATTCATTAAAAAAATAGTCAAATGTTTCATAAAAACAAATGCACTGGAAAAGAGGTTTCAATGGCTAAGTTTTTGTGACAATAGACTACTATTATCTTAACACTCACCCAGTAAATAAACCAATAGCAGCAGTTATGTTAAATGTTGTAAACCAAAGAAATAAATCCCTTTTCCTTGCTACTGCCACTGCCCTTTGCCTTTCTTCCATTTGATTTTGCAACTGTATTTGTCTTTCAAGCTAAAATACATTTCATAAATCATTATAAAATATAACACTATCCACCTAAAGTGTGTTTTGTTTTTGTATTATATTTACATTATTGGATTAATATTATATGAAACAATTTCTAAATAATAGAAAAAAAGTTACTATTTTGAATCTATCTATACAGTTTTCACCATTACATAGACTTACATTAGGTAAGTTTAATATATATTATAATGTAAAAGCTTATGATGATCTCCATGAGGAGTGTGCCAAGTATTATTTTTTTTAAATACATAGAGATTATACTCTGGCCAGCCTATGAATATCAATATTGACTCAACATCTAGACCTGGTCATATAATTTATTTACTATACAATACTTCTAGAATTTTATGTAATATTTTAATGATCAGATATATATTACACACATAAAGTTCAAGACAAATATTTTGTTGTATTACCATGCTGTACTTTTGACAACAAACACGTAATAAAATGAATACATACGGCAATTTCATTAAGGCTTTGTAAGAACTTTTCATTGTTTTTGTAATGATCTTCTAAGTTAATTGATATGAAATTTCCCATCTTATCAAGTAATAATATCAAGGAAATTTCAAAATGTGGGTAGTTATCTAAAGTCTTATCGTAGTTCCTTTCACAAACAAATGAATGATTAATTCCAAAGTAGTTCAGAAAATATTGAAAACAATTGAATATTGAAATTTTAGAATTCAATAAAAAGAGAAACACTTTGAGGTTTAAATTTTTGACATTTGACCTAAAATCAAAACATTAAAATCTGTCAAATATGACAAAAAGTGACACTGACCAGATACATTCAACCTGGGTAACTTTGGCTCAGTTTAAGGTACTACGCGTTTACTAATACTTTATTGGTTTATAAGTTAGTGTTTTTGGTGGGATAGTACCTCATTAAATCTAAATTTCTATATTATTTAAAAAAAAAATAACCAAATAAACCATAAATTTCCCAAAAATTAGTGCGCTAAAGTTACCCTGATAGTTGGGTAACATTGTCCCATAAATAAAATTGATAATCTAAAAAGTTTCATTACTTTTAAGTCAAATGAACTTATGTTTTAAGATTGAAAATAGACAATTTAACCATATGATATCTTATTTTTCTTTTGGTAGTAATAGTGTTTCCACAATTATAACAAAATTAAACTCCTTGGTAACCTAGAATCAATTTTTATTTAAAGTCCTTTTAGGTATATTTTACATACATACATACATATACATCACGCCTCTTTCCCATTGGGGTAGGCAGAGATCACGGAATTCTTCGCTTTCACTTTCGCTTCTTCTACTTTCATCAATGCTTTCATACACACTCGGCGGTTACGAGTACTATTTAGTTATATATTATATTAGTATATTTTACTGTTATAATCAGACTTTTATGCACTTAAAACTACAGAACAAAGTTAAAATTATTTAAATAATAGAAAATTTCTATTGAAATTTTCTCAATCCTCCCATTCCATGTACAGAAATTGATCATTAATGGCATATGAATCGCCTCGTTTTGTAATTTTACCTTCGTCTAAATATGCTTTGGGGATGACACATTAGGATATCACTTTTAGATAACGATTCTTCCTGGAAAAAGACTTCGTATTTGACAATGCAAAATCGAAATCGTATATCAGGCTTTTTGGTCATTTTTCCGATTTTATTTTTCTTTTAGGACTTTACTTGCGTTTTTTCATCTATCTTCCCCAGTATTCCTTCATGGATTTCATACTTTCCTAAAATATGACTTTTGAGACTTTCTTCGGTCATCTGAGAATCAATAAATGAAATGAAAAAATACTTTATTGTACACCATTAAATAAAAAATATATAATAAAATACATAACAAAAAGTACATACAAGTGGCGGTCTTACTAGTAATCTCTTCCAGGCAACCATACGAGGAGATTTCTTGACTAAAAATTTCGTGACTGATATGAATGATAGTGAATAAAATTACATAATTAAAAATAATAATACTATGTCTCTAAGAAATACAGATTTAATGAAGAAAATGGGAGTTACACCACCTTGTCTTGGGTCAAAGATTAAGACATAATTTAAATAGCCAAAAATTATTAAAGAAAAACCACTAACTCATGACCAATTACAGCATTATTAGTTACTTGAAACATTATTCTGTAGTATAATTTAAAACTCACCCTTTAGAGGCTTCTGCAATAATTGCTAAGAACAACTTTTGAACAATGTTTTTCGTTGCTCACTTTTTGCCTCTAACTTTCGTTCCACAGAATGAAAATTTCAAATTTAACTGCGACATAGCTTTAAAAATATAGTAAATTTTCTCAGACTACAACATTTACAAAATAATTTTACGTTTAGAAGCTTAGACATAAACATCCGAAGAGTGATTAGTGTGCTAATGCTAATATTAAATTGAAGGCTTAAGTTACCCGAGTTACCCTGATTGATTTTGATTGATTTTGATTGTATTGTCAACTGTCATAATGTCGAGACTCGAGACATTGATTGAAATAACAAAATTTGGCGCCGTTTTCGTGATGTTCTTCGGGCACCGATTGTCGAAAAATAATAAATAAAACATATTGGATAATTGGATATTATAAATTAAAAGATAGTTTTAACAAACACAAGATGGGTATTATTGGTTTATCAAAGTTGATTGCTGATATTGCTCCACAGGCAGTTAAAGAAATGGAAATAAAGAATTACTTCGGTATGGTATAGAGATATTTTACGCAGTTTTTGTGAACTTCAATGAATATAAATTTATTCCAAATGTTTGTATTGTTTCAGGCCGTAAAGTTGCAATTGATGCGTCAATGAGCTTATATCAGTTTTTAATAGCAGTAAGAAGTGAAGGTAATTTTATTTTTTAATATTGTATATAATGTATACGGTCACCAGATTCAGGAACACGCAATAAAATATAGATTGAACTGCCTTCTTTTTATCACAAGGGTAATCTCCTCTTAAGGTTTCTTTGTGGATCCCAACTCAAAATTGTTAACCTTAAAATAGGTTACTTTTTAGCTTAGAAAATATAGTGTAGATAGATTATTACAGTTATATTTATATATTGAAATTACGCAACAAAAAAAAAGCTAAATTCATGAACTTTGTGTGTATTGTAATACTAGATTTGTTGCCAAAATGGTAATATCAATATGTCAGTGTACAAAATATTAAAATAACTATAATGATTTTCGGTTAGGATAATTAACTAAGCTCTATTTATTATGGCTATTAGTTAAATTCAATGAGTGTGGCCCCATTCAATAGTTGCTTGTGTTTAAGTGTAAATCTTAAATATCACTTACAGATCCACACCAACCTTGGTTCCAATGGGTTGCAGGTTCAAATGGAAAAAGATGTTTATAATTTTCTGTAGACATGTCTTCTCTTTGTCTGGTCACATAGACATTAAAATGAGTGGGAATATTGACATTCTAACTGGCTGATGAACCACTGTTAATAGATGAGAAAACTGTGAAGTGCATATTTTGCCTTTCAGTTGATGGATTCTGAATGCTCTCTGACCTATATAATTAACTAATAAAATCCAAAATTTAAAAAACGCATCGTTTTTTCAAAGATAGCAGTCGCTTAATGGTTTATTATGTTAATTTCCTCTAAGAATAAGGTCAAGTTTAAAGTAGAGCGTCATGCAGATGTGACTTTGTTCTACGGACAAGTCGAAATGCATCATTGACTTATGTTCTGCGGCTGTAGTACCTTCCACAAAGTGATCCTCATACTGTCAATATCTAACATACTTAATATTTCCTTCACAGGTGCCCAACTAACATCAGTTGATGGTGAAACCACATCCCACCTCATGGGTACATTCTACCGCACCATACGCCTGGTGGAGAATGGTATCAAACCTGTGTATGTGTTTGATGGTAAACCACCAGAGATGAAGTCACATCAACTGAATAAAAGGGCAGAAAGACGTGAAGAAGCTGAAAAAGAATTGCAGAAAGCCACTGAAGCAGGTATAAGCATGTTTTCCCCACATCTGGTAACTTCGGGCATTGAACGGGTGGAATATCGAAATACCGACCGGGTAACGAACCACGAAAACGTGAAGACATTGCGCATTTCGGTTACAATATATGGATTTCCGCATGCTCAAAGTTAAAAAAAAAAGTTGGTCGACAGCGCATCATTGACTGATGTTCTGTGGCTGAGGTATCACCTATCATCAAGTCCCTCTAGTGTTGCAGATATTTATGGGCATTGGTTATTCACTAAATGTTGCAAATATTGATATTAAACAGGTGATCAAGTGTCAATGGACAAGTTCAACAGACGTTTGGTTAAAGTGACTAAACAGCACGGAGAGGAGGCTCGGGAGTTACTTAAGTTGATGGGAGTTCCCGTGGTTGAAGCGCCTTGTGAGGCTGAAGCACAGTGTGCCTCTTTGGTAAGTTTAATACACGAAAATTGAGTAATTTCAACCATATAATATTTAAAAAAAAAACGCTTTTTTCTGATTTTTGTTTTAAAAGTATGGACTTAGCAAAATTCAAACCTTTTGTACATATTGTATGATTATACCATTTTTAGATTCGGTCCCTTATGTATCAAATTCTAATAAGTAAGTAGTAGTAAGGCGAATCTAAAGTAAATGTATTTTCCAGGTAAAAGCAGGGAAGGTATACGCAGTGGCGACAGAGGATATGGACGCGTTGACATTCGGCTCCAATGTACTATTACGTCATCTCACATTCTCCGAAGCTCGCAAGATGCCTGTACAGGAGTTTCACCTCACCCAGGTGCTGAGCGGCTTGGAGCTTAAACATAACGAGGTATGTATTGGCTAGAGACTTTTCCACGGCTTCCGGCTTAGCATGACCGCCATGAGATATGTCGCGGACGAGAGAAGACAAACTAAGATGTAACATATCTCGATATCGACAATTTTCATAGAAAATATATCTCGTTCGACAAATATATCTATTTTTGATATTAAAAGTCGAATTTTAAGTGAAATTGTCACGTTAGACCCGAAAGAAATAAAGCGATAGTCGATTAAAACACGAGAAAACGGTAGACAAAATTTTGTCGCGCTTGTCATGCTAGGCCGGCTGCTCTGGTCATGAAGATAACCCATATATGACAAAACTACTTATAATTGGTTTCTTAGTCAGCACACTTCGATTCAGAAAAGGAGCTTTCAAATTCACCAACTTATACAACTAATAAAGACCTATTAACTAATTAGTTCTAAAACCAATAAAAAAAAGTTATTTTTATTGGTTTTAAAACTAATTTATTGTATTTTTTTTCTGTCTTTCACTATTGTCTTCTGCCATACTGAGGGACTACTGAAAATCAGCGTCAGAGCTTATGCTCTGACATATGCTGAGTACCTCTCATTTTCGTGACGTCACTTTTTTTCTACATTTCGTAATTGGACGCGGATAAGCAATACAGTGTCAACCCACATGGTTTTCATTTTGAGAAAATTGAGTGAGAAGTTTTAATTAGGTTTTATTAAATTTCTTTTAAAAATATCAGAAATAATTTTATTTTTGTAATTATTACACTAAATGTATAGAAAAACGATTTTTCTTGGTAGCAATCAAAGTAATAGAATTTAGTGCATGATTGTGAAACATACTACTTTTTGCAATATTTTTGCTATTAAAACGATTTAAATGATATGTATATATCTCTTATCTCTGATATTTACATTTTTATCATTTTTTGGTTTGACGCTGTATTGCTTAACAGCGTCCAATTGTTTTTGTGTATTTTTCTAAGTTGTTATATTTATCGAATAAATGTATTTCATTTCATACGAAAACATATATTTTTCAGTTCATAGACCTCTGCATTCTCCTCGGCTGCGACTACTGTGGTTCAATCAGAGGTATCGGCCCCAAACGTGCCATCGAGTTGATAAGGCAACACCGATCTCTGGAGGACGTACTCAAGAACATTGACACCAATAAATACCAACCGCCGGAAAACTGGGACTATCTGAATGCTAGAAGGCTGTTCTTGGAGCCAGAAGTCACCGATGCGAGTCAGATTGAAGTAGGTATTTTTAACGGTATTTATTATTTATTTATTTAAAACTTTATTGCACTAGAAATACAGAAATATACAAATATAGAAACACACAGGAAAAGTACAACTGGCGGCCTTATCGCTAAGTAGCGATTTCTTCCAGGCAACCATATGGTACAAGTGAGACACAAGAGAAGAAATAGGTAGTGCAAAAAAAAAAAAGAAAGAAAAATAAAAACCTGAATTATATTCATACATACATACACGCATATTATGCAACTATACATATAGGTATATAAATTTATTTTGAATATAAATTATACCCTTATATATACCCTTATTCCTATTATGATATAACAAAATTATGCAAGTTGACTTACCTATACACGCCAGGTACGGATATATTTCGATAGCTAACACCCAATAAGGGATATCCGCCATTATACTTTACAAGAAAGTAATTTAAAGTCCGAATTAAACGAAAAAATATATGATATAAATGATGAACAATTAAAAATTTATCGTAGCTTAATGAAACTTAGAAGAAACGCAGAAAAAAGCCAAATAATAAGAAAGAGATCTAAATATTTTGTCAAAAATATCGCTTATTCCATTTTGGATGGTAGCCATCCATTTATCTAAAACTCAATAATTTTTTACACCTCTATATACATATCGTCGTGATCGTAGAACAACGACGGTTCTGATTTTTTACGGATTTAGTTTTATTGCATAAATCTATCTGACTAATTATCAAACTACATTTTTTTATTTGTTCTGTTGATAAAGGGTTTTTAGACAGTTCTAAATTATAGAATATAGAACTATCAAGGAGTTTCACGTTATGACTAATTCAAATTCAAATTAGGAGTATATATATGTAGGAATATATATAGACGTGCATATACAAGCTTTGCCTAAATACTATGTTTATATGCAGTTAAAATGGTCAGACCCAGACGAGGACGGCCTCGTAAAGTTCCTTTGTGGGGACAAGCAGTTCAATGAGGACCGAGTGAGGAACGGTGCTAAGAAGTTGCTTAAAGCTCGATCTGGTACAACTCAGGGAAGACTCGATGGATTCTTCAAGGTAATAATCCTACTTCCTACTAATATAATAATTAATGTATGTGAGAAAGTTAGGATGTACAGATGTACTAAACGACTTTTGGTGAAACACATCAGAATAATATATCATTTAAAACGATATTGAGTTATTGTCTTTTATTAACGCGAGTATCACACATTTAAATAAAATACTGTATACCGGATTAAAAACCGGCGAGTTTCTTGCCAGTTCTTCTCGTCCGCTCTACGCCCTTGATTTGTGAACTGGCAGTAAATATAAAATTAGAAGCATTTAATATGTATTTTTTATTGACGTTCATAAGTGTACATTGTGTTACCTAAATTAATAGATTATTTTTTAATTTAATTGAATTAAATATGGCAACTTTGTGACATTTCAAATATCAGACAACTGTCATCGTTCTGTCTCCCCGCGACCACGGTTGCTGAAAAGCATCCGAAACGTCGGGATAAATAATTTAAACAATATAAATAATAAATCGCGTTTTAATCCGGTATACAGTATTTTATTTAGATATTGAGTTAATTGGCTAAATTATAACGATAATCGTCACTAGTCAGTGATGTGTTTCTGCATTTGCTTTCGAATTGGATAATAAGTAATTGGTAATTTTTAAGTAAATACCAATACAAAGGTCATAAAATTAAACAACATTAAACATAAAAATCGGTATACACTATACAAGTGCTTTTTTATTTAGAAACTTGCTAACACTCCGAAGTTAAAATCAGTTATTTTCTTCTTTTTTTTTAATTATGTATAATGCTTGTCTTATCTGTGTATTGTGTATCTCTATGGTCAGGAGATAATATTCCTAATATGTAAGAACAATGATAATACACCTATTAATATAGCCTACAAATGTTTTCTATGGCTAATTAGTAATTTACAGATAACTTAAAAATTATTTTGTAAGAAAAATTAATAACATCAAATAAAAAATAAGGAAATTTGTTGATATCTGACATAATGTTATACAATGGAACAAAATCTTGACGAACAATTTTAACAATAACTTATTTCAAGGTACTCTCAACAACACCGAATCCAAAACGTAAAGCTGAAGAAGAGAAAAAGAACGCCAATAAGAAAGCGAAGACTGGCGGCGGACGGGGAAGGAAGCCGAAATAATTTTAAATACAACCCTATTGCTATGGTAAACAGTTCATTTTATATTTTTAAGTTTGATTTATACGCAGCACTCGATACAATATGAATAACTAAGAAAAGCAGATATAGCATTTTTAGATTCGAAATTGGACCTAGTTCTGCAGAAAACAGCCATGTGCGAAAAAGTAACAACAGAGTTATAAGCATTTTTCTGTCGATAGTTGCACTTGGGTTATGTTCATCAATTAAAAAAATATTTAATATTTTTCAATTTTGAGATAACCAGAAAAACGAAACATAACCCAAGTGCAACTATCGACAGAAAAATGCTTATAACTCTGTTGTTACTTTTTCGCACATGGCCGTTTTCTGTAGAACTAGGTCCAATTATTGTTTATTGGTGAACGTTTAAAATATCAAGTTTTAGATTTATTAATAAGTATTTCAATTGAATAGTTAAGGAAACTAAATTGTTCATGTCGCAGCTTTCATGTAAGAAAGATTTCTATTGTATAAATGGACGCTGTAAGCAATACAGTGTCAGATTCCAATCGCTTCCTTATGAGTTGGACTACATATTTCAAGATATAAATATTATTTAAATCGTTTTAATAGCAAAAATATAGAAAAAACTAAACTCTAACATGTTTGTTACATGCCCTAAATTCTATTACTTTGATTGCTAGTTACTTCGACTATGTATTTGCGTGTTGTTCCCACGAGAATGTAAGTGCGTGCTCCTATTTCACCATACATTCTGCTGATAGAGGACAAATCTTTGTTTTTTTTTTCCTGGTTTATATTTTTTTTAATTATTATATTTAATTACACAAAGATGTCATGTGGAACATGGTGTAATGGTTGCAGCGCCTTACAAATATTTTGTAAAACAAAAACTTGGCGATTAAAAAGAGTGACGAAGAGTTTCTTGCCAGTTCTTCTCTTCCGTTCTACGCCCTTTATTTGAGAACTGGCGGTAAATGTAAAATTAGAAGCATTTAATATGTATTTTTTATTGACGTTCATAAGTGTACATTATGTTACCTAAATGAATAAATGATTTTGAATATTTGAATTTGCTACCAAGAAAAAAAGGTATATTTTTGTTATTGTTTAAAAGAATTTTAATAAAACCTTATTAAAATATCAAACTCAATTTTCTCAAAATGGCAACCATGTGGGTTGACACTGTATTGCCAGCGTCCAAATATTATTTTGCCAAAATTTTTAGATTGTTCACTATAATTCTAACCAAAAGTGCACTGTGTCATTTTATTGAAGAATTTCCTCAAATTATCGTGTGTGCGTCATCAAGGAACCTGTCCAAGAAAATTATTTCTTGGACAGGTTCCTTGATGTTACAAGTCTTAATAATGAACGTTTTTCTCAATACCTAAAATCAAGTATTTAAATAATAATGACTGGTGATTTGACAATTATTTTTAATTTAAGAATTGTAAATAAAGTGAATGCTATAAAAATCATGTTTTTTGTTTTACTATAGGGACGAAAACACACATTTAAAATGTACTAAATCGTCGCTGCGCCTGACAAGTTCCATTTGTGATTTTTGTATAGTTTTGGGAAACAACGAAAAACGTATTATTGATTCACATTCGGAGTTTTTCTTAACGGTCAAAACACATATGGAATTAGTTAAACTCCTTTCCAGTTCGAATATCACAAAAAGGATTTTAGTAACACATAGAGAATAAAACGAAGATTATTTTTTGTGCAAAAACCAAAAATCATAAAAATGCACATATGGAATTTGGCAGGCGCAACGACGAAATAATATCTATGCTCTGTTAGCGTGAACGTCTACGGAAAGGCTTAATATCTTTCAAACAAATAAAATAAAAGCCAAAATCACGAGCTAAATTCTTTATCTCAAATAACATACAATAAAACTAAACTAATATTTTTCATTTATCCATATAAACATCGACAACGACTATCAAAAGAGAAAATGGTGCATACAACACAAGCATTACTATAAATAACCTTAAAACCAAAATACGTAATTTTATAAATAAAACCTTTCTAAAAATTAATAAAATTTTCACAATAACCTTTTTAACATTGAGTCAACATCTTTTCATAACATAAATAACAAAGTCTTTTCCAAATTGGAATAATAAAATGAGGAGATAAATAGATCAAGATTCAATTACGTTCAAGGAACAGAAGTAATTTTCATTATGGAGTATTATTTGTCTATGGTTTATAATCATCTCGTTTTAATAAAATATTGTATTGACAAAAATAAATTATTAATAATATTTCGTCGTTGCGCCTGCCAAATTCCATATGTGCATTTTTTTGATTTTTGGTTTTTGCACAAAAAATAATCTTCATTTTATTCTCTATGTGTTACTAAAATCCTTTTTGTGATATTCGAACTGGAAACGAGTTTAACTAATTCCATATGTGCTTTGACCGCTAAGAAAAACTCTGTATGTGAATCAATAATACGTTTTTCGTTGTTTCCCAAAACTATACAAAAATCACAAATGGAACTTGTCAGGCGCAGCGACGATTTGCAACTTCTTTGAAATGTTACATATTATAGAAATGTTTTTAGATTTCTAATTATTGCATTTAAAAATTAGCCAATAAGCCTACTTTTATTATTGAAAAACATTTGAAACCTTTTTAAATTTAAACATTTAAATATCGTAATGTATACGAAACGATTAGAAGTTTTCCTTCAAGAAGTTGATGAGTCCATTAGTGGATGCGTCGTGCGAAGTAACCTTGCTATTGTCTTGCAGTTCTGGCTCTATAGCCTTGGCTAGCTGCTTGCCGAGCTCCACTCCCCACTGGTCGAAAGAGTTGATGTCCCAAATCACCCCCTGGGTGAAGATCTTGTGCTCATACATAGCTGAAAACCAATAACCTTTATCGAGACTCTTTCTTTATACATTTTCATGGACAAATCCTCAGGGATTGTACTGTATGTACTGAACTGAAAGAAGGACAACAACAAGAATAGGAAAACATATTATTTATTTTTCCATGTGAAAGATTCCATTATATAAGCAGTGATCTATTTATTTCGTTCATTTTGTTCATAGATGGAAAAACCGTGAGGTGCATATTGCGTGTTTCGGTTTCAGTCTATGGATTTCCGAATGCTCGAAGTAAAAATTAGGTCGACAGCGCATCATTGACTGATGTTCTGTGGCTGAGGTATCACCTACCATCAAGTGAACCTCATGCTCGTCTCTCGATATCTGACATAAAAAAAAATTAGAGGCTTTCATTTCAGACTACATACTCCCATTGAAAATCAGGGTTTATTTAATAATTTCAACCTTATGGCTCAGAAAGAGTCCGTTTAGCAATTATTAACATTTTTTTGTGACTAAACAAAGTTTGTTTTTATATGGCTTAAAAAACTAAGATCATTCTAACTGAATTAACTCGACAGGGCAATTATGTTTTCCGTATTAAATGGGCCGGTTTCTATTGAACCCAAATATCGAAATTTCTTCCAGATTTCTGGTTGCTGAAGTAAAATAAGTCAATAGCGCATCATCGATCGATATCCTGTGGCTCCAGTATCATGTAAAATCAAGTGAGCTTCTTAAATGTTTGTCTTTGTCGAGACTAAAAGTTATTGATTATTTTTAAACCTTGTCACACAATGCCGAGACAACGGCCTTTTTGATGAAATTCATTTTTTTACTATTATATTAAAATTTTAACAGTTAATAAGTTACCGCTCTATCTCTCTCTCTCTTGCAGTCTATAAAAGATATAAAATATAAAGACATACCAATAAGAGCTCCAAGTGTGAATGGCGTGACTTTCTTGACTACGATAGAGTTGGTGGGTCGGTTGCCCTTGAACACTTTGTGAGGCAGGATCTTGGAGATCGCTTCGGGTGCCATACCGGACTTCTGCAATTCTGCCTGTGCCTGTAATACCACATGATTATATCAAATTTATGTATTTAATCCAAAGATACAGCCTTACTTGTGTCTGTACAAATACTGTTCAGAAGGAGACAATGTTCCCGATGCTTATGATATGGTGAATCAATTTCAACAGCTCTTTTTGATAGAGAAAAAGATATTGTGGCTCAGTTAATTCAACCTGCATCTTGGAAGCTATTATTTGGACGACCTCCACCTCAAGAATTTATTAGCTCCTTAAATAAATAAATTTTAATAGGTATAGCCACTCAATTTAACAATATTTTTATTGTTACTCGTGAATAAATCTATAATAAAGGTAATAACACCCAATATCGTCACTGACATAGTTCCAATTTAGCCAACCAAAAAATGGTCCTTCGAGCCAGAACAAGTTTTAAATCATGTCAGAGATTATAGATAGCGCGATAATATTACAACTTCAATTCAATCTTCTTTGAGACATTGTCGGTCTTAAAAGTTCTTATAAGAAAACAAAAAATAATAATATTACTATCATTATTCGTCTACCAGACATAAGTAAAACCACCAAGTAAGTACCAGTGTAAGGGGTTAAAATTGAAAAAGGTTAAGAACACACGATGCAAAGAATAAGCAGTCTTATGCTACTGATCAAAAATGAGGTTCCACGGGAATTCGCTAGAAGTAGCATAAAAGGAGTGTATAATATGCAGTGACGAGAACACCATACAAGCCTAAGCCCGGCTTTAACATTAATAATATAACTTTTTTTTGTATGTTTGTAACGAATAAACTCAAAAAATATTTCACCATTCTACGATACATACCTCTTGGGCAGTCTTGCCCTTCATGAGCGCCTCAGTCTGCGCCAGGAAGTTCGCGAGCAGAATCTTATGGTGCACGCCGCCCGCGATCGGGTTGTGCGTCTGCGCCGGCGCTATGAAGTCGCACGGGATCAGTCTGTGTATAATAAAGTATTTTATTATTAAATGATCTAAATATACGTAATCCTGCATCAATAAGAACCCAAAAAAGCCTAAGCTTTTCTTAGATTGTGATACTTGGAAAACTTAAAAATGTATTTTTAAATTGTAAAAAAGTTACGCTCAAACATTATTTAGGTGCTAATATGATGACTCAAATAGATAGATATTATTAGTACTTGGTACTTCAATGCCTTTTAGTAATTTCAAACGCATTTACCCAAAATATTGTTTTAAAAAGATAGGATATTTGGTGATACATATTGATTTTATCTTTTCCATATGTATATGTAAAGTTTTGAGTTATGTTTAATGTTTACAGTTTTTTTTTATAATAGTTGTAGTTTTTTCTTTTTTACAGTATATATGTATACAATAAAAAAAGTATCCCTTATCATTAATCATTTCTTATTATAGTCGAGTTGTCGTTACGTTGAAAAGAGTGTCCATGGAGTTTCTTGCCGGTTCTTCTCCATGAGACCCACTTTTTGGAACCGTGCAACTAGACGTTTCATAAGAGCCTGCAAAGGCCTATTTGAAATAAATAACTTTTGATTTTGATTTTGGTTGTTTTTGTAGTTACCTCGTCCCCTGGTGTATGAGCTGGTAGAAGGCATGTTGGCCGTTCGTGCCGGGCTCGCCCCACACGATAGGTCCAGTGCTGTACTGCACCTCGGACCCCGAGCGGGTCACATACTTGCCGTTGCTCTCCATGTCTCCCTGTTGGAAGTACGCTGCGAATCTGAACAAATAAATAAATTTTAAACTTTTGACCGCTTGACAAGTATTTCCGTGCCCCTACCGCCCGTTTCGTATTTCATTACATAACATGTGTATTGTGTATATTTTTGTGCTATGAGGCTATGAACTGCGGGGTACAAATAAAATGATTATTCCATAGTTCGTACTTCGTATTCGGGCGCTAGAAGAAGAGCAATTGATATTTAGCCAAACGCACAACAACAAGAGATATTTTAATACAAAACTATAATGAGTATTGTGGACTACTTAAAATGTTGCAACTTTTACATACAGGCTGTTTGTAATCTCTGGTACTACTGAACGAGTAGCTACATTATTCTTAAGGGACATAGGCTATTTTAAAGTGATTAATATTTTAAAAATTAAAAAATATATAAAGAATATCAGCAAGTACCAACTTCGTACAGATAGATGGCATTAGTGGAGCAACAATGTGAAATGTCAAATCAGACAGCTGTCACTTTTCAGTCAGCACTCATCTGGATAAAGTATGATAAAATTATTCTTGTTTTAATCTGGTAATACAGTAGAATCCGTTTATTATGACTCCGCCTATATTGACCAACCGGTTATTATGACGTAATTACATTACGAAGTTTGGTTTTCATATACAATTCTTTATAAAAAAAACGGATATAATGACTTCGCTTACAGTTACATGTCGCTTATTCTGACCCATTTTTAATAGATTATGTCCGGTTATAATGACCGACACGATTCTTTACACCTTCGGTAATGTTCGTTGATTCCCGACAACGTTCGGCACGTGGCTCGTTTTTGTTTTGAATCTCAGTGAGTAATTGACGTTTGAAGGTCACGCATTGTTTTCGTTTGTTACTGTGAAAAAATGTCATCTCAGTGTCGTAAAGCATTTACAATTGAGGAGAAAGGTGCAATAATATGCAGATTAGAAAATTGAGAATCTAACTCATGTCTCGCAAAAGAATTTGGCGTGGATCATTCGACAATTTCAATGATTTTTAAAAACAAGAACCGTATTAAGCAATCATTCAATTCAAATATGTATGTTTGTTTCTGTATTAAAATACTTAAGTATATTTACATAAAGAAGGTTTTTTATTTCACAAAACGTTTTGTATGACGTCCGCTTATTATGACGTGTTTGTCAATTCCTTTCGATGTCATTATAAACGGACTCTACTGTAGTTGTTAATTAAAATTAAAGTAATTTATATTATTGACTAAAACATACCTGTGTAAGTACTGATCGTAGGGCAGCAAAGCGTGAGTCTCAGCACCGTACAGGTTGCTGTACCACACGCCCAGAAGAGCTAGGATCACCGGCGCCTGCGCATATTAATAAAACTAGTGATTTTTTTTTAAATAAAAATTGTATAAATAAATGTACGAATTAACTTTCACAACTTAATTAATACTACAAATTAAGACATCGAAAATTTTAAAAATCTATACAAGACAGTACTGAAGACTACGAAATACAGCATATTATATGAAGAATAAACACAAATTGTTACTAAAGTAGTCACACAACAAAATTGCAATAATACTGGTTACATTTAATTAAATCTATGATCATGTAGTCTGGCTCACAGCTTTCCTTAGGCTATGTTATACACCTTTGTCCTAAAGTACGCCACAGTCAAATAAATATGTTTTTTTTTTATATCAGATATCGACAGACGAGCATGAGGTTCACTTGATGGTAGGTGATACCTCAGCCACAGAACATCAGTCAATGATGCGCTGTCGACCTAATTTCTACTTCGAGCATTCGGAAATCCATAGACTGAAACCGAAACGTGCAATATGCACTTCACGGTTGAACGAATATAACTAGGAAATTGTGTGTGTTCTTCAATAAATTTTACATTAATCTATTTATGTTTTTTTTAAATTCAATAAGCTATAGAAGGGTGAGTAAAAAGATATACGATCAATGTGTGTGAGAGTTTTACCCGTACTTTAAAAAATAAATGAAGGTAGTTACGTTTTTCTCCAATGGCGCGGTTAGGAAGTGGTTGTCCATGAAGTTGGCTCCGTCCAAAAGCTTCTCGAAGTTCTCAAAGCCGATGTAGAGAGAGATAGATAGACCGATCGCAGACCATAGAGAATATCTGATAAAATATCATTACATTTATCGAGACCTAATACGAAATAAAATTTCACCATGCATGTGTATACATTAAAATATATGTCAAAGTAAACTGCTAATTACTATAATAATTGTACTTATATAGGCTATACAAGCCTTGGTAATTTGGCACCAAATCTTTGTTAAGTAACAATAATGAGAAGCAAGCGAACATGATGGCGTAATGTATACATACATAAACAAAAAAAAACGCCTAAATGTAGTTTCATATCGAATTGAAATTGAGTGAAAATTGATACTATTATTGTAAAAAAAAAGTGTTTTAAAATAAATCAATTACAAACGTCAACTGTCAAACATGACATATTTTGACATTAACTTAAGCAATATATGGGTGTAAATGAAGTCTATAATAATAAAAATATATTCCTACCTTCCTCCAACCCAGTCCCAAAAGCCGAACATATTCTTGGGGTCGATGCCGAACGCTGTCACCTTCTCAGCGTTAGTTGACAACGCGACGAAGTGCTTTGATACAGCTGACGGCTAGGGAAATAATATCTTTTGTAATTTTCTCTCAAGACAAACAAAAGGTAAAAAAAAAACAATAAATGGTGCTTAAACTGTATTTTGTCTCGTTCCCTCCGAGTACTAAATGAATTTTGACAAAGTTATAGTTGAATTCAAACTAATTGGCGGCTGTGAACATCGTACGTTTCGATGCGCAGAACGCTATAATAAGGTGTTAGCGGGACGTGGAAGTGACGCGCGGCGGAGGAATCGCCCCGCGCGCCTTCTCTTTTCCCCGCAGTCGCCTCATGCGTCTTAATTCTTTGTGTGGGTGACATCGGTATACTGCACACACGCGCACATTTCTATCTAACTACAGTCGAGCTCTAAAGAGTTAATTATTAATTATATTATTATTGTTTCGTTTTTATTGTTATTGAATGTTTAGTTTCATCAGTTATTTATTTATGTTACATTTTTGTTGTGTTAGCTTGATTGATTAATAAAAAGGATAGAGAATAAGAAGACAAATTTGATCAAGCCCAGAAAAAGAAGGAAGTTCTATGGAATGTATAAATATAATGAATACAATAATTAATAATAGTTTGTACATCTCATAAAATGTTTTTTTTTCTTGCATCCTTTGATTAAGGACTATATTCACCTAATTCAGTATTTTAAACAATTCTCCAGATACGAATCTATAAGTAACACATTTGTAATAGCATTTCATAATTTAATAGAAATTCAAATAGAGCTAAATAATTTTGGACTTGATTATACCTGCGCGCACTTGTACTTGCCTCTAATTTCCAGCCGCCAAAAAGTTTGCATCGGACTATACCATACTAACGCCATCTATTTCTATGGTATTTTTCTACATTATGCCTTACAAAGACCTCTTGTTCTTTAGTTTGTCCTATAGAATACAATTAGAAGACAAATTAAGATTTATGTTAGTTATTAACAGATGAGCATGAGGTTCACTTTATCGTAGGTGATATCTCAGCCACAGAACATTAGTCAATGATGCGCTGTCGACCTTGTTTTTACTTCGAAATTCGGAAATCCATAGACTGAAACCGAAATGCGCAATATGCACTTGACGGTTTTTCCATCATTACCCTGTCGGAATTTCGATATTTCTCACACCCGTTCAATGCCCGAAGTTACCAGACGTGGGGAAAACATGTTTACAGAATATTATAAACATTTCGTCCCGGTGGGATTCCAACCCACAACCCATCGATGCGCACGGCAGGTGTTCTACCGAACTCGCCAACGAGCCCGTCAAACTTTTTTAAACTTCAGGCATACTGCCTTAGATTGAAACCGAAGCGGATTTTTTTTCGGTTTCGGCCTTCGATCAACAATATACTAGATATCGGGTCGACGCAAAAAATCCGTGCCGGTAAATATCGGCTCACTTGAAATGTGAGAGTCTATTTTGTTTAGTTCTCTTCCAGCACGGCCAATATTAAGACGTTTCACAATGACGCAGTTTGTCTTCAAAAATTGCGAAAATAATTCCCGAAAAAATTATTTTACGGACGGAGTCTTATTTTTGGTTAGTACATATAAAATAAGATATATTTTAAGCTTTTAAACTAACAAATAATTCAAAATTTGAACAAAATTATCTGTTTTAAATCAACGCTACAAATGTTTGGCAAAGGTTGGCCAACACATGCGCAAACTATTGTGTAACAGAATAGTGGATGCATGGAGTAGATTTGTACTGAAATAATCCTTACTATCTTAGGATAAGCATCCTTAGTAATATTATAAATGCGAAAGTGATATTTTTGTTTGTTACGCTTTCACGCTAAAACGGAAAAGAAAACATTCCAATCTGTATGTTCATTTTGCGGATATTATTATTTAACATACTGTTACGGAGACAGGCTGAAGAAAGTTCGAGAAACATTTCTGGTATTTTTCAGTCACTTAGAGACGTTTTCAGCAAGCTGACATACGATTTCAGGCCGTTTTAAGGCAGTATCTATCAAATAGCAAAAGTTCGGAAAGCGATACCAAGCGATCAACTTCTGCGATTTACGAGAGATCCGAGTGCGATAGTTCAAGAGCCAGAAGAGTATAAGAGTCAGTGTTTTGTGCGCAGTGTAATTGTAGTTTTTTGTTTTAGTTTCGTTTTTCTCTAATTGTAGTAGTGTAATTTTTAATTAATTCATTATTTTATTTATTTTCTATTGTGTTGTTTTTATAAATAAATCCTCAGTGTATAAGAGCGGCGTTTATTAATCCCGAACCATAATAGCTCGTAACAATACGAATTACAATTTATATAAAACATTATATTATTGTTTATCAAATATATTATAGTTTACGTTTCATGTTGATATATTATTTTGTACCCTATTAGATACATGATAATTTACACATTGGTGTGTCATAAACTATACTAATAATACCAAAGTCTTCGAAGTTAGTCAAGTGTGTATGTATAATACATAGATATGTATATATATTTTGGTAACAAATAAAATCATATTTCGACTTCACTCTTTTCTTTGTTCCCATTGAGCAGTGTCATTTTTTCAAAATTTGACAAGGGGCGTGGTTTAAATAACAGGTTACTTTTTTCGTGAATTTTGTATGCGACCTGAAGTCTATTTAATACTATGTCAATGGTTTCGGCCAAAGGGATACACTTACCTTGCGTTCCGAACTACAAGACATTCGAATTCCTTTGGAATAATAAATTTACACAAATGAATTAGTCTAGGGAATTCAAAATAAAGAACATAGATTGATAGCACATAATTGATTGATGCAATTATATTTATAAACTAGCAACGCACCCCGACTACACACGGGTGCAATGTAGATGTACTATACACAAAACATACCCTATGTTACTCGCTGACTCACTTTATATTGGTGAAAGAATTTTTAAAATTGGTCCACTAGTTTTTGAGTTTATTCATAACATACAAAAATAAAAATCTTTCCTCTTTATAATCTAATATATAAAATTTCCATGTCACAATGTTAGTTACCGTACTCCTCCGAAACGGCTTTACCGATTTTTACCAAATTTTATATGCGTATTCAGTAGGTCTGAGAATCGGCTACTATCTATTTTTCATACCCCTAAGTGATAAGGGTTGTTCACCCTTAAAATTTTAATTTTTGGACGAAATTTTTTGTTTTTATTTTTTTATAATGTGGCATTAAAAAATACATACAACCCCTGCTTTTTTCATCAAAAAATCTAGACCCGTGCGAAGCCGGGGCGGGTCGCTAGTATTAGTATAGATATATACACAAATAAATTACATACGTCTTTAGCGACATCAAGGAACCATGTCTTGGCGGATGTTGCGTTGGTGATGGTCTCCTGTGTAGTAAAGGTCTTGGAGGCAATGATAAAGAGAGCCGTCTCCGGGTTCAGACGCTTCAGAACTTCTGCTAGGTGGGTCCCGTCGATGTTGGATACAAAGTGGACCTAGAAAGAAATTTCTAAATTAGCGGTTTCCAGCAGGGACTGAATACCGGTTAATTTACTATGGGAGTTATACCGGTATCGTAAAAGTTTTTGTTTTATTCGTTGGTTTTTTATTCATATTTACTGAAAAAAATTACTGTGGTAAGTTTAGTGTGTATAAAAAAAAATACGAAAAACGAATATCATGGTATTTCAGTCAGACACATATTTTGGAAAATAAACATTAACCGGTTTCAGTCCCTGATTTCCAGTCCTTAAAATGGTATTTTTCTCTTACATATATAAAAAAAATCAAGTTAATTAAACAAATACAAAAACAGTATAAAATGTTTGTATGTAATATTGTCTTTTATTAACGCGAGTATCACACATTTAAATAAAATACTGTATACCGGATTAAAACGCGATTTATTACACCGGCCGACAAATGAAAATTTTTTGAAAGTTGTTTGTATTTGAGCCACAAATATCACCAATTTATACTATTTTAAACACGAAAACACCTACATATTTGCCCTATCACATCAGATTTTTTTAAAAGAAGGAAAAAGCATTTTTTTTCAAAATTTAAAGAAAAAATCAATATTCATATTACAAAAACATATATTTGAACATTTACAAAGAAAACATTGAGTCTAAACAATGCTACAGGACTATTTAGAGTGACATCTTTTACGTTTCGCGACAAAATTACGTCTGGTAGTAGTTTTTTTGTGAGTATCTTCAGTAATATCACGTGTCAGTGACCAGCAGTAATCAGCCATCATATTCACATTCCATCGACCTTGGTACCTTATCTCCATAGTTTTTATGTCCTGATGAAACATTTCTCCCTGCTCATCACTGTAATCACCAAGATTATCAGGAAAAAAGTCCACATGTGAATCTAGAAAGTGGAGTTTTATGCTCATATTACACCCCAATTTTTGATACTTATCCAATAAGTTTGCAACCTTATTTTTACAGTCGGGATGTTTATTATTTCCTATAAAATTTATGACAACATCTTTGAACGCCAGCCAAGCATCTGATTCAGTGTAATTCATTGTGGCACCAAATTTTTCATCAGCCATCAAAGATCTGATTTGCGGTCCATCGAACACTCCTTCTTTATGATTTGTCTGCTCTCTCCATATCATAGGTCTACCGAAAGGTAAAAGATTGTTTTTTGCGGTATGTCCACTGTCGTAATTGTTCAACACAAATAGTACAAATTGCTTGCGAAGTCCACGGTTTTAGTTGTATTTTGAAGCCAAAATCAGCATTATGCGAATTTTCAACAAATTCAGTGATTTTCTGTTTTTGCTTTAAAGTCATAAAGTTTCCACAAATATAACAAAATGTATCGTATTATTATGACACTTTCTTGAAGACATTCTGTTGTTTTAACAGTTTTTCAACAACAAATCATATTTAAAATTTATTGAACACTAAAAGTAAAACGTAAGAATTTTTTTTAAATAAACACACTAATTTCAGTAAAAAGTTTATAAACAAAGTAACTGTAGAGGTTTATTTGCATGTTTCGAATGGGTGTGTCGTTGTTGCAACTAATATATTTCCTCATGAGAGGTCGCACGATTCGAGAAAAGAGCGCCAAAATCTAAAATTTAATTTATTTTAATAAAAAAATTTAAAATAGCGAATATCTTAACTTTTTTAAAAACCTGATGTGATACGATAAAATGAGGTATGATTTCGTGATCAGCACTACCAAATTAGTGGAAAAAAATAATCAGAACTTGAACAAGGAAAATGATGTCGGCCGGTGTTATTTATATTGTTTAAATTATTTATCCCGACGTTTCGGATGTTTTTCAGCAGCCGTGGTCGCGGGAGACAGAAAGATGACAGTTGTCTTATATTTGAAATGTCACAAAGTTGCCATATTTAATTCAATTAAATTAAAAAATAATCTATTAATTTAGGTAACACAATGTACATCTATGAACGTCAATAAAAAATAATACATATTAAATGCTTCTAATTTTACATTTACTACCAGTTCACAAATCAAGGGCGTAGAGCGGACGAGAAGAACTGGCAAGAAACTCGCCGCCACTCTTTTTAATCGCCAAGTTTTTATTTTACAAAAGTTTCGTTTTACAACCATTACATATTAACGCCATCTATTCCTACGGAGTTGATATTTACTGTAATTTTCTATATTATGACAATTTTCGGATGCTTTTCAGCAACAATATAAATAATAAATCGCGTTTTAATCCGGTATACAGTATTTTATTTAAATGTGTGATACTCGCGTTAATAAAAGACAATATTAAAGAATAACTTATTTAAGCCTACATCTACGATAAGATTACTAAATGCGAATTGCGCTTCATAAGTTTTGTTATGAAACAAAATAAGTAGTGCTTTATTTTTGCCATAGGTTTACGCTTAAAATAAGCAATAGCAGAAAAAATATTATTATTCAAAATGACACTTTGTTTTTTACTTTTGAGCCAACAATATGACCCTACTGCTATAGTAGTTGTTGATACCCATTGAACTTGACAGTCTTAATTAAACTCAGATTATTTTAAATCAAATCTGAATTCTTTTATAAAACTCCAACCGACTTCACAATTAGTAGTAAAACATCTGAAGATAATTCTAAAACATTTTAAAAATCATACCTTAAGATGGTTTGCATAGGGCTTCAAGGCTTCTGTTACCATGAGTGGTCCGAGGTCGGAGCCTCCAATACCGATATTAATGACATCAGTGATTGCTTTGCCTGTGTATCTGAAAATGTAATTGTTTATGATGGATTAAGATTATATTTTATTTGTATACAGTTAAAAAGTGAAAAAAGTTAGCACTATCCAATTTCATAATATATCATAATGAAAGATAAATTAGTAGTTATTTAAGTATGTAAATAGTTAAAAGTACTAGATTTTTTTGTTAGACATCGACAGACGAGCATGAGGTTCACTTGAAGGTAGATGGTAGCTCAGCTACAGAACGTCAATGATGATTGATGATGAATGATGATGAGGATTCGGAAATCCATAGACGGCAACCGAAACGCGCAATGTGCATTTCACGGTTTTTCTATATATGGTTAGTAGACATATCTTCTGAATAATTTAATCTAATTCCATAGAAAATTATTTTTTACAATACACAATATATATATACATTTTTATAAATAATAAAATTCTCTAATATTAAATAATTAGAAGTAGAATAAAATTTCCACTGAACATAGTGTTGCTAGTATTATATCTGACCTAATATCCATATGAATATATATTTAAAAATAATCTGAATCATGAGCATCCAATTCCCTTGAGGAAGTTAAATTTAGCAACAAATAGTCCCTTTAGGTATTTAGATACTTACAATATACATATTATGGTCAATCGAGATTTATTAAAAAAAATAATTATTTACCCTTTCCAAGATCCACCAATGATTTGTTGAGAGAACTCCTTCATATGAGCTAGGACTGCATTGACATCAGGCGTTACATCTTTGCCGTTCACAAGGATGGGCCGATTCTGTCTATTACGAAGAGCAACATGTAGCACTGCACGGTCTTCAGTAAAGTTTATCTTTTCACCTGTTAATTATATTTTGTAACATTTTTTAATCATAAACTCTTTCATAGAATTTAAATTAGATTTATACAGCATGTTGCTACAGACATGACATTACTTCAACATAATATGGTGTTTTTGGTCAACAGGAGACTTTGAGTGCCTCTATGCTCAGTGGTAATTGTGATGTTTACCACTGGAGGTGATGAAAAATTACAAAAGGTGATTTGAAAAAATTATTGTTTGGTCGGGCAGAGTACAGAATGATCAGTAAAACAGTCACAAATGGTTTGTCCTATGCCCCACTTCTCTTCACTTGATTAATTTAATTTTCTACATGTGCATTGTGCATGTTGCTCATCTTCCTTAAAATTAAACATGTACTAATACTAAAAGATTTTTAAAAAACCTAATTATATCCATAACATGAAAATGCAAAACCCTAAAGGTATGTTCATTATTGTATCAGAATGCTGTATTAACTGTCATCTAAGAATTACACAATACAAACTTTTCAAACTCAAAATGATTATGATTCACAAGAAAACACATGATATGAGACACGGCTTAGGACTCATAATGAAGACTGATCCACTTATATAAAGGTAAATATGAACTTGCAAATTTCATACAATACTTGCAAATAAACTTACCAGAAAACATAGCATCTCTTGCTTTTTCTACATTGCGACTCTTAGCCAGGTTCAGCAGCAGAGAGAAGGTGGTATCATCCACTCGGTTCTTGGAGTAGTCCAGTAGAATTTCGCCATCATTTGGTGTGGGAATATGGAGACTAAAATTATTGGTATATTATTAATTTTCTTATTGGAACTCTTTAGATCACTAAGTATTTTGACATTTAATGAAGTAATTTATAAGTTTGACTGCCTCTATAGCTAGCTAGGACCAGTAGTTCAAGGAAGGTAGTTTGAGGAAACTAAATAAAAAAGTTTGCTCATAAAGAAATATAATTGCCCATCGCAAGTAACTAAATATCTGAAACTCATATGTCTTCAGATATTTTTTATCAGTTGAGTGTTGACATTGCAACTCCTTTGACCTTTTAAAAATATTTTGAAAGTCACTTAAACTTTGACATAGAACTTTTGGGAAGGTCAAACTATCTAGTTATATTTTTTTTTAAAAACGAACAGTCAATACTTTAATTTTTAAATTCGAAATAAGAACGTATTTTTTTTATGGTATTTAATAATTTCTTAATGTAATTTACCTGTATTTGTTGAAGCGTTCTGCATCTTGTTGGAACAGTTGTTGAATATTAATCTTATCAGCATTTGTATTGTAATATTCTTGAAGCTTCTGATAAGCCGGGTCCTGTCTCAAATTCACTTTTGGTTCCATACTTTTAATACAAAATGTACGTGACTTTAAACAACGAGAATACCGAAACTGAATGAAAACCGCTGATAACATACGTCGTTTTGACGTTTCAATGACACCTGAAGGTTATATGCGTTCCGTTTGACCGCTTTCACTTATCATATATAAATTATAATAATAAATATACAGACTATAAAAAATAGTTTCATAATATAGTAATATCCCTACAACAGTGACTCAGTTCTTAGCAACACAGTGTACATTGTAATATATTAGCATCGGAGACTTAACGGTAAATTCTTTAGAAGAATTAGTTACAGATCTTTTGCTGAGGATGATAAATCACCATTTCTGCTTGAGCGGATGAAGAGATCGTGATAGGGTGGCATAACTACGAACCAAGTACTAAGATTTGTGACATTGATTATAATATATTATGATAGGATCATCAATCGATGATGCGCTGTGGAACGAAACGTCAGGATAAAATAATTTAAAAAAATATTGGAATAATTTGGAAACATTAATTAGCAGAATGATTATTTCAACACAATCTAAGTATAAATAAAAAGCTGTTTATTATTTTCACGGACTTAAGAAACAAATGAAACTCAAATTCCAAACATTTTATATATTTTGTTATAAATATATGTATCTTACATACATCTAATTAGTAATAAGTAAAAAATGTACTAAATAATATTCATTTCTATCATTTAAGTTTATTTTTTATTACTTTCTGTACCTATAAGGGATATAAAATTGGAATAAATGTGAATATAAGCTATAAGCTTTAAATGGGCTTCTGAAGCTTGTGATAATTAAAATAAGAGGTAGCCTTTGCCCCATGGTTTTATCTATACTGATGAGAAATTTTATCAATATTAGTAGTTTCGGCCGTGAAACCTTTACAGACTGACAAACAGAGTGCTTTTCGTGATCATAATAGATGCTAAATAATGATTATAATATTCATATAGACCAATGACTTTGTACTTTTCAATGCCAAAGACTACCTGATTTCGTAGAAATCACAAGCTTCAAATACATATTCAAACTACAAACAATATGATTACAAGAACAAAATTAATATTCTGAACAATTACAAAAGTCCATTTCTAAATATTCAATGCAAAAACAATAATGAAATATTTATGGAAACGTTATTTATATATCAATTCTATTGAACAAAAACTAATCTAAGTTTGATAGTTACATTAGGGATCATTCATAAAGTACGTCACACTAATTTCGTGATTTTGACCCCCCCTACGTCCTTGTCACATTCGACATTTGTGAGACCCCCTCCCTAGTGTGACGTCACATAATTTGCAAATTTACATCTCTTATTAAATTAAAACAGCAGTTCCGAAATTAGTTTTATTTAAAAGAGGCGGCTAGCGCGTGACGCTAGTAGAGTGACGTCACGAAACAGGACCCCTCCCTCCCCTTGTCACACTTCAACGATCCCCTCCCCCCTCCTTAACGTGTGACGTACTTTATGGATGGTCCCTTATTAATACATCGCCTCGATCAAGAAGAGATATTATCAAAAGTAATGTTAGTTTTGTACAATAGAATTGAGATTAATTTATATTATTACAACTAAAATAGTGATTATTATAAGATCACCAATAAACAAGATCTAAACTGGAACGTCTTCTCAAATACACAGACCCTAATTATGTTGTTTACAATGAGGGTCTGCTTAACTAAACTAAAATAAGTAAAATTACTCATAGTGCTGTCACAATATTTATGTCTTTAGCTTAGCTAGTTTTAGTAATTGCATCAATACAATAAATTACTACAACGCTTCATGAAATCTAAAAAAAAAAGATGATTTGGGTTGTCTTGGGTAACTTTGATTTTTACTGTTTGAAATCTCATAATTTTTTTCTTTTATATAAGGGTGAACAAATGGACAGGCAGCTGACTTGATGTAAATCCGCAACATCAGAGATGTTGAGGATGCGTTTTCGACCTTCAAGGTTTTTGAAGGCTCACCTATTGATGGTGCCCAAGTCGTATCGGTTCGGATAAACCGCTGACGAAAGCTAGAATAATAACAATTTATTCTACTACTTTTTAAGTTGTTCATTTTACTGCCTTTTAGAAGGCAAAATGAACAATTAAACACCTTGGCGCAATATCGATCCAGAGGATGAAAAAAATGAACTAAGTTCACAAAGGTATTTGTTAAACATTCAAAGTTACTCAAGTGGACAAGCATTTATAAATGAGTAGTTATGATACCAAAGCACCATTAATGGAAAAAATTGTACCTTTGATATCGTTTAAAATACAAAAATAAACAACATGGTATAGGAAATAATTTAGACTTCTATAACGCTCGCCATGACACTTCTGTTGTACTCAAAACTGAACTTAGTTTTTCGGGAATCATAATTGCATCAATACGAGGAATCATCATTATTTTAGTTTAGTTTTACACAACAGGGGCCTTACCACATGTCTTAAAGCAGTATTATTGCAGGAGTTTTTGAACGAGAAAATGCTATACATTTATCTATACTAATAATATTAAAATGAGGAAAGATTTGTTACGATTTAACTCAAAAACTACTCGACCGATTTAAATAAATTCTTTCACCGAGTAACATAGGCAATTGTGTATAATACATCTACATTGCACCTGTGCGACGCCGGGGAGGATCGCTAGTTTTCTATAGAATAGGGGGCAAACAGGCAAGTGGCTCACGTAAGTGATCACCACCGCCCATAGACATCGGCAACACCAGAAGAAGCTGGTGCGTTGCCGACTTTTTGAAATACAAAATTTTGTACCTATTTCACCTAATCTCGTAAATCAAGACTGCAATAATACTGCGCTAAGAGAACGTGGTACAGCCACAACCACAAGTACTTTAACTAATTTTTTATACACGAAGCAATTTGTATCAAAAACTCCAATAATATCACAATAAATGGCTAAATCACTTTCTAATTACAGCCGATTATTATTAAGACTTCATAATATAAATCTTTAATCGCCATATTTTAAGCTTCAACAAGCGATGTTGATGAATTAGAAATAGGCAATATGCATATATTTTTTTACATCGTTATATAATAAAAAAAAAATTTCAACGCCAAAAAAATTATATATAAGTATTAAAAAAAAAGTTAAAAATTGCCAACCGATACGGGCCTTTTTAACGCCCTCCAAATTCGCGGGCTTTGTTTAATAGACTATGACGTCAAGTAAACACCTTGAATTTTTGAATTTCCCAGTGCAGTTTATTTGCACTTTTTAAAAATTATTTTCTTGCTCAAAACTGAAATTGCAATAAAAAATATTGATGGAAGCGTAACTTCAGATAGTAATAAAGTTTATTAAAACATGTTTGACCCTCATTGGAATCACATGCATATGTCCCTATTGTCGAAGTCAATAATTTGGAATATTAAATCTCTTATTGATTGTTCCTCTCCGCTTAGCTGTGTTGCAAGTTCGATTGATTGGGCATAATAATGGCAAATCCATTGTACTAAACTATTTTGTCCTGATTCTTACGTGATAACGTCAGTAATACTTTGTCAAATGTTGTGTAATTCATTTATATGTAGAAATTTGCTACTAAAACTAAATTAAGATAGTACGTTGAACCACCAGAGAAGGACTGCTTCATCAGGAACTGAATACCGGTTAATTTACTATGGGAGTTATACCGGTATAATAAAGGTTTTGGTTAATATTATTTCGTTTTTATTCATATTTACTGAAAAAAATTACTGTGGTAAGTTTAATGTGTATTATATCTCTTTATACCTAATATCATGGTATCTCAGTCAGACACGTATTTTGGAAAATAAAAATTAACCGGTTTCAGTCCTTGCGCTATATACGAAAAATAACATTTAAAAAATCATTTATAATGAATGTAGCAAAATCGACTTCAAACAGCGTTATTTATTAACATAAACACAGTGTTGCCATCGTAACACATATAATTAACTGCCATCGTAACACATATAATTAACTGGACTGTTTTATTGTGAAGGGCAACACTAACGCAAGCTAAACGTGCTTACATAAATTATTAATAATTATATTTTTTTATTTATTATTAAAGGGTAATAAAGATCCGCTTCTTATATAGGGCAACACCAACAGCTAGCCAGATCAACATGGCGAACGCGTGTGCTGCCAGCAATTGGTTGTGTGTCGGGGCTAATATACGCCAGTACAGAGGGAAGTGTCGTTTCAAGAGCTCACTGCCGATGTAAAGGAATAGTGCGTTTTGTCCTGAAAATAATTTAAAATTAAGAGAATTTGAAACGAAATTTTAACACGAGTATCATACATTTAAATGAATGCTTTACCAGACTGAAACGAGATATACCTATTTTATTTTGTATCCTGACGTTTCGAGTGATTTACAGTAAGCAGTTCAACACAGATCAAAAATGTTAAAATATCCAACTACCCGCATCACAAAAATGATGTTTTCTACACTCGTTGTTGTAGTTCAAAAGTGCAGTACTGACTATATGAAAAAGATACTAGCTTTCAAGCCATCACTAAGTAGTACAACACAGACCAGGAATTCATTTGACACTAAATCACCTACCCGCAAAATACAGAAGGCGTCCTTCCCATTCGGTCTTCAAATTCACAAGGAAGTACAGTACCGCCTAGACATGGGTAACACTGCGCTGCGCCGCGCAATTGCGCCGGCACGCTTCTGTGCGCAGGGTGAGTCAGCTCACACATTCATAATGTGTTGGCGCACGGCGCAGTACCCACTCACTGAGTGAACTATGAGCGTGGGGTTGCGTGCGTTTCGGAGATTTCACTGCTCGCTTTGCGCGTCCCATTTTTACTGCGTCGTGGCGCAATATTGAGTTGACTCAAGGAGCCGAAACACTACACTGCGCCTGAGTTGCTGAGTTGGCGCAGGGAATTTCGCTGAGTTACCCATGTCTAGTACCGCCCATACGAAGAAAGTCATATTGGCTAATACCAGGCTATTTTACACAAACCAAGTATCGTCGTTGCGCCTGCCAAATTCCATATGTGCATTTATTTGATTTTTGGTTTTTGCACAAAAAATCTTCGTTTTATTCTCTATGTGTTACTAAAATCCTTTTTGTGATATTCGTACTGGTAACGAGTTTAACTAATTCCATAATATGTGTTTTGACCGTTACGAAAAACTCCGTATATGAATCAATGATACGTTTTTCGTTGTTTCCCAAAACTATACAAAAATGCACATATGGAATTTGGCAGGCGCAACGACGGTATGAAATGTATACTAAAATAATATCCACCTACCCGCAAAATACAGTAGGCGTCCGTCCCATTCGGTCTTCAGATCCACAAGGAAGTAGAGTACAACCCATATGAAGAAGGTCATACTGGCTAATACAAAAATGAAATTTATACTAAAATATCCTACCCGCATAATACAGAATGCGTCTTTCCCATTTGGTCTTCAGATCCACAAGGAAGTACAGTACCATCCATATGAAGGCCATACTGTCTAATACCAGGCGATTTGACACGAACCAAGAATGAAATTTATACTAAAATATCCACCTACCCGCAAAATACAGTAGGCGTCCGTCCCAATCGGTCTTCAGATCCACAAGGAAGTACAGTATAACCCATACTAAGAAGGTCATACTGGCTAGTACCAGGCGATTTGACACGAACCAAGAATGAAATTTATACTAAAACTAGTGGACCCCGCAGACGTAGTTCTGCCACAATTTTGGTTTCGAAATTATATAATTATTCTTAAATTTGAATATGCCCATTTACCCACTATAATTGTCTAATATGTCACTGATTTGCAGTGGACATCTGTTATTCCAAAAAAGCTAAGAATGCATGACGTGAGCTGTCAAGATGACGGAGTTCCGAATCTAATTCATTTTATAATTAATTTTATGCATATATTTTTTCCTGATTTTTTTCCAATATTTTAATAGCTTATATCTTATTCCGGACATAGAGGAATCCAACAAATAAGATATCGTTAAAATCGGTACAGCCGTTCTTGAGTTATAAACGGTGTAACTAACATAACTTTCTTTTATATACATCGGTCGGATCGGCCTACGCCGTATTCACTTGCTAAACTACTGAAAGGTTTCATTGCGATTTAAGCGATCTAAAATATCACATTTTTCTTTAATTGTCAACGTTTTGTGCTTTCGCTTCTGGGTTTGTGACGACATTACTAGGTACTATACCTAATACACAATGAATAAATAGTAAACAATGAACGCACGCTAGGCCGTACCGCTATCACTAGTAGTCAAATTCAAACTAAGTAAAACAATGCATACGCGTCGAGCACAATAGCGGTGGCGCGTACGAGTTGTGACCTGCGTGATCTTAATTCTAAGTCATGTCGGATTACAGGGGGCGCCGGATTAGACAGGGGCCGGATTATCGGGGGTCCACTGTATATAGATATCCACCTACCCGCATAATACAGAAGGCGTCCTCCCCACTTGGTCTTCAGATCCACAAGGAAGTAGAGTACAACCCATATTAAGAAGGTCATAATGGCTAATACAAAAATGAAATTTATACTAAAATATCCACCTACCCGCATAATACAGAAGGCGTCCTTCCCATTTGGTCTTCAGATCCACAAGAAAGTACAGTACAACCCATACAAAGAAAGTTATACTGGCTAATACAAAAATGAAATTTATACTAAAATATCCACCTACCCGCATAATACAGAGGGCGTCCTCCCCACTTGGTCTTCAGATCCACAATAAAGTACAGCACCGCCTGTATGAAGAAGGCCATACCGGCCGTGACCAGGCAATATGACACCGACCACAAGTTCTTGTTGATAGGAATGGGTCCGCCATTCTTTGTGAACATACAAAGGGCGCCGCCGACCGCACTGAATATTATCGACCAGAAAACCCAGCGCATTATTCTTGCCCTTGAAAAAAAAGACATAGTAAGAAACAGTATTATTTTTATTTATTTGGTCCACAACTTGGGGTTAACATTACATACATAATAAAACAAACACATATGCAACATGCTCAGTGTTACCAGTAATATCTATAGATAGCATAGAATCGGATAATTTGACATATCCCCTATCTCTATTAATATTGTTGGATGTGAAAAACGACTACAACTGATTTGGTACGGTAAAAAAAGAAATTTTTAATATTTAAATAAAATACTGTATACCGGATTAAAACGCGATTTATTGTTTAAATTATTTATCCCGACGTTTCGGATGCTTTTCAGCAACCGTGGTCGCGGGAGACGGCGTGGTGACGGGAGGGTTTTAATCCGGTATACAGTATTTTATTTAAATGTGTGATACTCGCGTTAATAAAAGACAATTTTTAATATACTCACGAAAAACATAATTATGTGTTGGGTTTGTGGGATGTGGAGGTACGGATTAGGGAGAGTACCTAACCTTTTACTTATCCTTTATGAATATTATATAATACATCATGCAATAAAATTTAAAATAAATAAATAACAAAAAAAAACTTGATTTAATATATTATCCGACGTGGTTTAAATATGAAAATAAACTAAGATATCAAGATATATTATACATATCTCAACATCGACAACTTTGATAGACAAGATATCTCGATCGACAAATATCTCTAATTTTGACATCAAAAGTATCTATTTTTGATATTAAAAGTCGAGTTTTAAGTGTCATGTTAGACCCGGAAGACAAAAAGAGATAATCGATTAAAACACGAGAAAACGGTCGTGGTTGGTGGTGGTTGTTGAATAAACAAATAACAAAAAAAGCGTAATTTAACATATTATCCAATTTGGTTTAAATATTATCTGGTGTGGTTGTAAACTGTACCTGGCGTGGTTGTAAACCAGCATGATTCTAGTGGCGTGGGCTCCGGCTTGCACGACCAGAACACCCGACAAGATCCCCAGCAGGCCCTCGGGGTCATGCGGCTGTATCGGTAAGTAGATCTTGCGGAAGCTGCCGTTTTTGTACAAGTGGGAGGAGCCAAGGATTAATCTGGAATGAAAATTAAATTATATAGTCTTTTATCAACGCGAGTATCACACATTTAAATAAAATACTGTATACCGGATTAAAACGCGAAATTAAACATACTCAAAAACAAGAGGACACCGTTAGTCAATATTTTCAAAATATAGAAAATTACAGTAAATACCAACTCCGTAGGAATAGATGGTGTTAATATGGCAACTTTGTGACATTTCAAAACTCAGACAACTGTCATCTTTCTGTCTGCCCGCGACCACGGTTACTGAAAAGCATCCGAAACGTCGGAATAATATAATTTAAAAAATATAAATAATAAATCGCGTTTTAATCCGGTATACAGTATTTTATTTAAATTATTCCTACCTGTCAATATAGCCTGCGATACCGCCAGTACAGTTCTGTAGAGTGAAGTCACCGAGCGCAGTGCGGTGGAGGCCACCTGGACCCATGTAGCCGCGCGGACAGCCCGGAGCCGAGACAGTTAGAGATATACACACCTGAAATGTAGCTACATTAGCAAAAAAAAACTAAAATATGGCGAGGAGGCCGATGGCTGGCCATGCGTCATTCTCGTGAACGGGTGCTACTTGTGGTGACTGGTCGAACTTGAATTCGTAAATATTAGTTATATCAACTATGAGTTTGCGTGTTTTTCTCACGATAATGTAAGTGCGTGCTACTATTTCACCATGCCTACATACCATACAGTTTAACACTGGAGGTCCTGTGTTCGAGGTTCCCGGGGTAACAAGATATAAAAAAAAAATCGGTCGGGCAGGGCACAGAAGGCTGATCACCTACTTGCATGTAAAAAAATATGATCAGTGAAACAGACACAAAAATGTCTGCCCGATGCCCCACGTTTCGTCGTAGTTGATTTATATATAAATAGTTTAACTATATAATTATAATAATTGTATCATGTGTTACGACGAATAAATGCATCTCTATCTCTATCTCACTAGGGGTCTTGGGAATTCACTATATTGTTTACTAGCGATCCGCCCCGGCTTCGCACGGGTGTAATGTAGATGAATTATACATACGAAGCCTGTGCTATCGCTGGTAATGTAGCTTTCTATTGGTGAAATAATTTTTAAAATCGGTCTAGTAGTTTTTGAGTTAAATTATAACAAACAAACAAATCTTTATACTATTAGTATAGATAAACACTGAACAGTTAGGATAAGAATAGAATACAAAAACTCTACCTGTATAGCGACCAGCAGTAGTGTCGCGAGCCATTGCTGCCAGCCCGCTGCGATGTCACGGAACAGAGAACGACCTACAAAATATTTATAGATATGTTACGGCTAATAGCCGACAAAGACATAGTTGATTTTTTCATAGTTAATAAGTAAAACTTTATTTTTTATGTTTATTTTTTTATCTTTGCGCCAAAGATGTCTAGTTCTGTTAGTTTATAAAGAGAAGATTTATAATATTTTGTGTTTTAATTACTTATAATAATGCCTTTTTTGTGAAAAGATATTTACCTGTCAAATAACAAATAATAAATGTCACTTAAACATTCCTGTCTTTTATTTATTCCATGTAATCGAATCAATCGGGAAACGCAAAATTAGAATCTCAAAACAACTGAACTGAAAACCTAGTTCTAGCCGATGATAAATAGGATGCACCTAAGTTGAACCACCGGTGTGTGGCTGCACCTAGTTTTAGCCGCTATAATAAAGGCTAAATCTAGTTGTAACCGAAGATAAGTGGGTTATACCTAAGTTTAACCGCATGTGGCTGGCTGCACCTAGTCGGGTAAAACTAGGTGTAGCCGCACTTCGGCTATTAGCCGTAACAGATATACCAAAATAGTGCTTGTATATGTTACTACAGTAGAACCTCAGTAAAAAAAATTGTTCCCTTTCTTTCCTCCATTACTCGAAATCTCAAATACTCCCTACGAGCTATTTCACCTCACATCTAGTCGATTTCTTTTTTGTTTTTTCATATAAAAATCCAATAAAAGCCTTACCAGGTGTAATATTCTGGCTGGTCCTCATAAAGGCACACTCCAAGGCACCAACAATGAAGTACATAGCGGCCAATCGCTGCAGTACTCCAGGAAAACGAACGTCGTAATATGACACATTCACAGAGCTAAGGCAAATTCCGATCAACGACAATAGGAGGGACCTCTGCGCTACCTGTAATAGGATACTCCTATCATTATTTCCTTAAAATTTACGTTAAATTTTCTAATTCAGATGCTTATCAACACTGAAATGTGTGTACGGTCAACAGATAAATAAATATTTTTTTATTATTTTAATTTTATATATTTAAAATACAGTGGATTTCATTAATTCGGTTGTAACGACTTTTTGGTTAAAGCGACGTCAAACTTACTTTCCTTGAATTTAAAGCATACTTTCGTAAGGAATTCATTCGGTAATAGCGACTTCGGCTATAGCGTCAATTTCGGGAATAGCGACTTGTTTTTTTGAACCATTTATGACAGATTCCTAGAAATCCCTTGCGGATATTGCGACTGATTCGGCAAAGGCACAAATACTCATTCATAAAGCTATTAAGCTTTCTTATCCTTTGTTCACATTCACAGATGATAAAACAAAAGTTTTGTTTGTACGTAGGACTACTTAGCACGTGTACGAAGTTAAACTTATTAATCAGTTACATAGCAATTTCCAGTGAGTGAACAGAAAAAAATTTTCAAAAAATACTGTTTGTTTGGTGAAGGCTAAGATAATTTAGATGGACAAGGAATTATGAAAATGGAATACATCTTACAGCGTGCACAAAAAACTTAATTTTCAATAACACCCCTGTGTTACAATTAAATAAATGATAAGTAAATATGTACATGACTTTTTATTATTGCGGATATAGAGGCCTCCGGATGTAGCGACGTCATTAAAGTGGTCCCTCCGCCGTCGTTATAACCGAAATTTACATAAAATTAATTAGTTAATTATTATATAAAATTAAAATTAAATTAAATATAATATCGCCGTAATTAATATTTGTGACGTGATATATCTTTATCTTAGGTTTTGTCCCTAAGCTGTTGAAAATTTATTTAACTTAAAACTAAAATTTCATTCTTATTTGATTTTAGCACCTTGATATAAGTGCTTCTATCCACCACCGAGATTCTAGCGATGCCTTCCATGTTGCGCTTGCGCAATTAATTACCTGTTTAAGCGCACTGATCCTCGGCAAGGATGTCCTCAGTCTGGCGTTCAAAGAGAGCACCAGCGCTTCGCCCATCGCGAAGGCGAACCAGGGGAATACCACATCAGCGACAGTTATGCCGTTCCAGGTGGAGTGCGAGAATATTCTGTAGCCGCCGCCACCGGCGTTCACGAATATCTGTTCCAAAATGACATATAACTTGTTTTTTGCCAGCAAAGTCCAAAAAAGCAGACTTAGACATAACAAAATATAATTATTTTTAAGAAAATACTCTTGTATTTTTACCTACCTAATTAAGTTAACTGTTTTTTTTTTAAAATTAAGATAACTTGTTTTTTGCCAGCAAAGTCCAAAAAAGCAGACTTAGACATAACAAAATATAATTATTTTTAAGAAAATACTCTTGTATTTTTACCTACCTAATTAAGTTAACTGTGTATGTGCGCATTTCTGTTTATTTTTCTGTCATCAAAAAATGGCTTAAGTTTCTTTCAATAGGAATTTTACATATAAGACCTATTCTTTAAGCTATCAAATATTCATATTTATATAGAAATAGAAAACATTTATTTCTCAAGGTACACACACAAATATACACAAGTACATAATATATAGCTTTTTTATATCTGTATTTACACCCAGGAAAGGGGTTACTGACTCAGTATTTTGACGTAGCCGGAGTTGCGACGCCGTTATACTGTCAGGAACTTATTACTGTGAGGTGTGGCTGCTTATAATTACGAAGGAGAACGTGCACTATGAGAGAAAATGGAAAATATAATAAATGAAACTTAAGTGGAAACGCGAATTTGGGTACTATATGATTTAAACAAAGATGACTAATGATGTTGGATTCCTAGTAAATGTAAGAGGTATTCTTTTAATTTTACGAGTATCTAGAAAATATTTCACGTTAAGATGCTAATAATACTAAAGGTAATTTACTCCTTTAGAATTTTCCCACATACATTACATCAATATGGCATTGAAAAACGATTGTATATACTCCTTTGTTGTTTATTGAGCATTGTTGTTATTTTTATTACATACAGTCGACTGTTAAGTAATAAAAATAACATAAACTTATTGATCCTTCAAATATTTTTAGTAAATACTGAACTATTCGAAAGTACCTGAAAATGGATATGATTCTCAGAGCTACATTATATAATATCGAAATTGACTTGACTACACAGTAAACCACATTCCAGAGGTTAATGCATTACGTTCGTCGTTCAGAACCAGAAATCAAGGGTTCAAATTCCAAGAAAACAAAATTTAATAATTATGTATCGGTATGGTAGCGTTGTAGCAGTAGCTGTTTGGCAAAATGGTCAAGGAAATTCGGTTATAATAATAATAATAATATTTATTTATTCAGGTATAAACCCATAGTCATACAATATATTATAACACTAACGAAATATTTTCAAAGGAACTTCACAAGTACACACATTATGTAACAGATTTGACAGATCTTTACAAACAATTACCATAAATAAATTTTTATTTTATTTTTTTATTTACCATAAGCGCAATAGCGAGTCCTCTAAAGATGTCAAGTGAACGCAATCGCGATCGTGTCGGAGATCGCGGGACACTCGTCTCCGTAGTCAGCACGCGAGTTTCCGGACCGAGTTCATTGTCCTCTCTGTAAGACAACATCTGTTTTATAACGTACTACCAACACGCCCCGGCTTCACACGGGTGCAATGTAGATGTACTATACATACAAAATAGCCTATGCTCTCGCTGATAATGTAGCTTTCTATTGGTGAAATAATTTTTAAAATCGGTCTAGTTGTTTTTGAGTTAAATCTTAACAAAAAAATATTTACTTGTTATAATATATACGTAAGTATAGATTATAAAAAAGACAGAATACTGAATTTTAAGAAACATAAGAAAAAGTATCCTTAATTTTGACTAAAAAACTATATAGATTAATAACTATATAGATATATAGAAATTTTCTAAAACCATACTTCCTTGTCAAAGTACAGATTGTAAATAACCATTTTTTTTAAATTTTGAACTATTCTAATTTCGTCAATGATTGATTTAATTGAGAAGGTTCATTTCTTGGTTCGTTTTAACATAAAGAATATTCTATTAGTATGCCACTGAAACTAGCAGCCGAGTAGTAGCAGCCGGACGTTAGTTGGTCGCTATTTCGTCTAGGAGCCCGAGTCCCACTCAATTAAGACGTCTTCGGTTATTCATCTAGAAGTCGTCAGTAACTAAGAATGTTTTTAAAAAAAAGTAGTTAAATATTATATTCATGCACTAGTGCATCATACATCAGTATTTAACTAGTACATCTATGTTCTATGTTCAATTATAGAGTTAATTCATTGTTTTTTCTATGTCACTATCGCATTAGGCTTCCTGCAATAGCAATTGATGTGTATGTAATAAATAAATAAATAGTACATTCATACATATCATAATCAAATTGGATTGAGAACTATGCATGCTTTTAATATTTTGTTAAAATGAAGAAATGACTACATTTGTATCACACACTAAATTACTAAACCAATTTTGAAATGAGCTGTTGAAAGCAAGCCATATGTAACAACTAAAATTCTATATAGTACATGCTCCAATTATAACACACTTACCTGGCAAAATACCTAGAATATAACCGCCCAGCAACCACCCTCTTTCCAATATTCTTTACAATATACCATAGAGTAGCCATAGACAGAAGCACTACTACAGCGGTAAGTATGGGAAGGTATGCCGCATCAGGTTCTGCAGTCATCCGTGGTTGGCAATTATGAATTTGAGCATCATCAGTAATATTGATACTGTAATGGCCAAATTCACCAAACTCATGGGTGCCTGAAAGCAACATGACAGTAAGAAAATAATAGTATTGTCACTTTGTATAGCAGAATAAGAAATTTTTGTCAGGTATTTTTTTGCCTGAAAAGAAAAATGATCAGGGAAACAGACACAAACATGTCTGCCCCATGCCCCACTATGTGGCATAAGTAACATACATAATATATAAATATTATATAAAACCTTTAAAACTAACTCAATTTGGTACAGCTACCTCTAAAATTCTAGAATCAGTTGAAAACAATAATCAAATTTGTCGAAAATTCTGACTTTCTTAACTTTCAATAAAAAAAAAAAATAATTATAAGGTCCTACACAGTATTTTATAATGTAATCTACTAGGTTTTTGCATAATTTCTACATTAACATAATCAGAAAATACAGAATTACCTAAGCTTGTATAGATATTTATGCAGTTATTGCATGACCTGCATAATCTTAAATGCGATTAAACAGGTTTAGATTGCGTTAAAAGGAGACAACATTTTATCTACAAAACATGTTAATAGTTCAGGGCTGTTAATAAATGAACCTTTTTGTTGTTTGAGACATACTTAAACGTCTTTTAATTAACACAAGTATCACACATTTAAACAAAATAAGTTTTAGCAGGTTAGATTTGCTATTTATTCAAATCAGACAGCTGTTATCTTTCAGTATGCCTGTGATCACGTTTGCTGAAAAGCATTTGAAATGTCAGGATAAATAATAAATCGAGTTTTAATCTGAGACATACTTATTTTAATTTCATCAAGTTCCTATATATCCATATAAAAAATGTTAACAGGTAGAATATTGTTATACAATGTTATCTCTTAAAGGGAGCCATACATTTTAGATAATTAAATTATGCTTGTGGTAATCTCCTCATGTACATAGGTATTAGTTTAATATATGAACCCAGTGTCAGTGAATAAATATTAGGATAGGTCAATGAAGATACTGTTACAGCAGAGCTGTTCATGGCAATGGTGCACATTTTTTGTAAATTGTAAATATTTTGCGGCCCTTCTCTATCCAAATCTATATGTATCCAAAAATATATGTATATAATCTATTTTCTTTATTTCTCATATTCTGGTTGTTTAAACATTTCTTTTTAATGTTAGATATCAACAGACGAGCATGAGGTTCACTTGATGGTAGGTGATACCTCAGCCACAGAACATCAGTCAATGATGTGCTGTCGACCTAATTTTTACTTCGAGCATTCGGAAATCCATAGACTGAAACTGAAACGCGCAGTATGTAGTTTACAGTTTTTCCATCTATGAACAGTGGTTCGTTACCCGGTCGGAATTTAGATATTCCTCCCACCCGATCTATGCCCGAAGTTACCAGACGTGGGGAAAAAATGCTTACAGTAAATTATAAGCATGTGCTCCCGGTGGGATTCGAACCCACTACCCATCGATGCGCACGGCAGGTGTTCTACCGAACGCGCCAACGAGGCCGTCAGAAGCTCAGGCTTTTGATGCCTTATCCTTTATTCTTACACTAAGCTTTCATTGTTCTCTTCTTCATGGGAGGTAATGAACTATATCTGGTAAGTCTGTGTAGTTCTCTAAAGCACTTCAAAAAGTATTTAAAATCGAGACTGCAAAGTTAGTATCAGAGCTTTTAAAGATGACATAGTTGTTTGTGTACATTTGGTTGTTTTATATAATAACTTATGAAAGACTAGAATTAATTTGTACTTTATAAAGTATGCTAAGACTTATGAGGATAAAGATACAATATGACCAAACATATTTTGTTTTGCATGCACATGTTTTGTTTAAGTGACAAAGATAATTTTGTTGTATGATAAAATACTTGAGTTTCATTTGTCTGTTAATTAATCAATGTTTTATCAAAATGAATCAATGTTTACAGATCACAGTTATATCTGACAACTAGACACATCATTGAATATTATATTTTAGTCAATAATGATATTTTACTGTGACTCATTTGACCTAAATGTAGACAAACACCGCACTATTACCTTCATGTAAAAGGTTTCCTACATATTAAATTATTATATAATTTAATATAATACTATACAAGTAATTTATGATAATGTTTGATATAATCCAACAACTTAATCAGTTACACACCAAACAAGTCTTTGTTATAAACGTAAACAAGAACATTTGGCAATAATAATGCTTACCATTGCAAATTTCACGAGAGCCGTTTCGTAGTGCATATCGTATAGGACTTATAGTTTCCAAAACTATTTCACTTGTTTTACCCAAATGTGCAGATTTCAACAACATGCAATCCTCGCATTCTTCATACTGGCTCCAGAAGCTAATCGGTCCATCGGTGATGATTTCCAAGCAAGCTTGGTCATACCGCAGTTTCGTTCCATTGCAATCGCGAATAAACGCACCAACATTTTCAAACTGACCGAGCATTTTGTGTACTCTCTACATGAGTTTTCCAAAGTAAAATTCCAATTCAAAGAACATAGAAGCTAAAACAATGCAAATTGCAATTATTGCAAAACAAAGGTATTATACGTCGCTGTCGTATCATATGAAATAGTAAATGACAAATGTAAATATCTTTCTTCTACCTACGAATTGCGATGTCGTAAATCTGTCAAAAGTCGAATGTAAAAGTCAGAATGTGAGTCATCTGCCAGCTGCCTTGTTCCGAATTTGTTTATCTTCATTCTTCTGAAATGTCATATGAATATTTTCACTTTGCAAAAATAATATTTCGTTCTCATAATGCAAAACGATAAAATAACGTCTGACACGCGTAGCATACGTAGTATACATAAGGGTGGTCGTAGTTAAAACATTTAACTATTTGTACGCGCACATTGTTTAACCAAGTTGTAAACGCGCAACAAGCGCTCGCTGGCTTGATCGCGTACGCGAGGCTTGAAATTAAAAACTTAGGATGTTTTTTTAATTTCAATCGCCTCGCGTACTAGTCTGGAAAAGTATTTACTTTCTCTTGCAAGGATTTTCGGTTGGTCGAAACGTATGTAGTGGTTTGGTTTATCCAGAGTGTGTTCACATACTGCTGATTTAGAGTGACGTCTGTGTTTGATATCCGCAATGTGTTCCTTACTGTTCCTTAAGTCGGTTTGAAATGCTACGTTTAGTTTGCCCCTCAGGTTTGCCCAATGTAGGATAAACCACAGTCACAATCCAGTTTATATACACCTGGATCTTGCAAAGGAATATTACTTTTTATTGGTCTCAAGAATTGTTGAATCTTCTTGTGCGGCTTGAAAACTGTATTAAAAGAAGCTCGTTTTAAGATTCTTCCAGTCCTATCCTGTCTATAACACCCTTCACATAAGGCAGGTAGGCTGGTTGACGTTGTACTGTTTGTAGCTTATTCCTGTTTCTGTGATGCTGTGGAGGCGCCCGCAGCTTGCTGTCACGGAGTACTAGCTTAACATGCTGTAATTCTTAATTGCCCCAATGCCTCTACACCTCTAAATCTGGCCCTGCGTATAACGACTCAAGGCCAATAAAATTAGGAGTTACTCCCCGTTCAATTCGAGAATGCCGCCATCGATTACAATAGAAAAATAAAAGGTAATCTAAAAAATTTACAGCTTTATTTTACTGTCTTCAAACATTCAAAAAAATATTGTTTTAAATAATTATTTACGAAGGCGCAAACAAAATATTTTAGATTTCTTTATTTATCCATAACTGCAATACCAGTTATTTCATCGAAATAATTTAAACAAAATACTTTATATCGTATTAAAACGCGATTTATTAATTATTTATCCCGATGTTTTTGATGCTTTTCAGCTACCGTGCTCATCGAAACACGGCAGCGTATCTATCTTTTGCTATCCGTAGGTACTAACCGGGCGACGCTTGAGGAAGCCGGACGGGAGGTAACGGCAATTTAGAAATGGAAGAATAGGTAGTACATACATTAAAAAATTTAGATATTCGGCTGGTCACAAAACGAGTCTTATAAGTATAATATAAACACACAATAGCTTTCTTATACAATGGCGTAGCTATCGTAGGGCAAAGTGGTGCAGTGCACCAGGGCCCCGAAGCTGAGAGGACCCCATGGGCTTTGGAAAGAGGGTCGATTGATGTCTATTTTTTCTCTATGCACCGGGACTATAGAGTAGTAAGTTAGTATTATAAGCTTATTAGAAATCATAAATCAAACTACTAGTATATTAGAATTTATTTAAAGTAAACCCAAATAGTATATTAAACAGGAAAGCTGAAGAAAAATTTCAACAAATTATAAAGTTTTCCATAGAATTCATATTTCACATCCGTTGGAATGCTGACGTACGTAGCGTTGTTGACTGATACATTTCTTTTGTGATTTTGATAAAACCAACGAGGTAACGATGAAGGTGGGTCGATAAAATAATGAAACCTTTGACGCCCAGTCTTTACAATTAGTGATGTGTAAGGCCCCAGGAAAAACAACTGAAAAATAAGATAAAATGTATTTAATACAGTGTTAATAAAATAAAGCCTTTTAAAGTTTATTATTCAATAAAGAAATCATTTTTTGTGTTGTTCGAACAATTACATTTACATTTGTTGGTATCGTATTTGTATTTACATTTGTAGCGACATCTACGGCTATAATAAGTACGAAGACATAATCCTGAATCGCACTATCGAAGTGATTCCAACCGCTGAGTGTATATTATCAAAGAACATAGATGTACGTATGTACATAGAAGAACAGGTATTATAGGCGCGCTTGACACGGTTTCTCTGGGGTAAGACCGTAAGAGTATTTCTTACCTCCGCGCTGCTAGTATACGTGTGAACCCACTCTCTGACGCTGGAGTCATAGCGCGCACTCTCTCGCACCCAGCCGCTTTTAGAGCGTTATTGCCGTTAGCTCGTAAGAGCAAGCGAGACAACGCGAGGGGAAGGGTCAGTTGACTGCTTAGATGTGTGTGCCACATCCATACATTGTCGCGCACTCAACAGGTCAAAAGTAGAACTACTTTTTCTGTGCCAAAAGTTTGTATGGGCCTGTGCTTCTATGTAAGTACATCTTTTAAATAAAATACTGTATACCGGATTAAAACGCGATTTATTATTTAAATTATTTATCCCGACGTTTCGGATGCTTTTCAGCAACCGTGGTCGCGGGAGACTGGTCCAGATAAAAATGGTCGGGATAAATAATTTAAATAATAAATCGCGTTTTAATCCGGTATACAGTATTTTATTTAAATGTGTGATACTCGCGTTAATAAAAGACAATATTAAGTACATCTTTGTTCTTTGATATTATGTACAACACATCGACATCAACAACTGGGGCTTTACGGTTGGCCAGTTAGTTCCTTTAGGTTGAAAGAAGAGCACACCTTCCTTCCTCCACCCATTCAAATAATGTATATTAAAATGTACATTAATATATCGGTGGTCTTTGGTGACCCGGCAGACATCAGCGTCACTCCAAGTTTGTTTTTGAAGAGAGTTGGGAAACCACAATTCGCCACTTAGTACAGGGTATGCTTTAGTTACTTACTTGAAGAGAAGGTTGCTCAAACTCAAAAACGTTATCCTCGTCTTCTGTTGCAAAGAACATGCTGTAAGAATTAAACACGTAGTTAGTATATCGAAAACTTGAAATCCTGTGACATTAAATGAAATATTTCTTACCCAAACTTATTTAGAATTAGTTTGATATCAGCTTTCAATTGTTTTATACTACAGTCATTAATCGTCTTAGAATCTTCTGAAGGCGTTTGATTTACTTCGGACGTGCTTTCATTGAGTACTTTATGTTGTTCTTTAAAACTGTAAATATGTATAGAATATAATTAAGAACTTATACAACTTTATTTGTTCTTTTATTAATACAATAGTTCAAGAATTTTATAGATGAGGAACGACTTGTCCAGGAATTCTTTTTTTTAAACATCTTCATTGATCTTTGACTTTTCATATATAATGTAAGTATTGACACGAAAAAAGGACATTTTTTTGTAGGTAAACCATTTTTTTTAAATCTGCTATCATTAAAAACAAATAAAACTTACCGTTTAATAGCAGGCGCAATCAAACTTCTGAACACTCTCATTTCAGCCTTGTTAGCGGACTTTAATTGATCAAAATCATCGTCATTTAAACTCAAAACCCATAAGCTATTAGTTACATTTGTTGAAGTATTATTTTCATTATTAGACAAGCTTTTAGAGCCAACTAATATGAAAGAGGAACAAAATAATAAAGCTAATTTATACATGCTTATTATTAAACAGTTGAAAGGCAATTAATTTATTCGTGTAGAATATTGAGGGCAAACACTTGTACAAATACTAAAACTATATAACAATGGTTGATACATATTTGTTATTTTGTTTTACGTACCTAACAGTTTTAAACCATTAAAATACTTAGCTTCTTTGAAATGTTTTTACTCACACCAACGGTTTATTTTACGAAATATTTTACCATTCATTTTTTATTCGGCGATGGTTTGTATATGAAAGTAAAAATTCTCAGCTATCCTATCTCTTAAGTTGGACCAGACTGCTCACGGTGTGCCAATTTAATTTAAAATCGGTTAAGTAGTTTAGGAGTCCATCGCGGACAAACATCGTGACAGGAGATTTATATATATTAAGATAAGATGAGAGACAATACATGTATATTTTATTATCATAACAAACAAGATCATCCCGCCTAGCATGAACATCAAGAGATATCTCGCGGACGAGTGAAGACAAACTAGATATAAGATATCTCGACATCGACTACTTTGATAGATCGAGTCGATTTTTAATGTGTCATGTTAGACTAGGAAGACATAAAGAGATAATCGATTAAAACACGAGAAAACAGTCGACAAATTTTGTCATAGTTGTCATGCAAGGCCGAATGGATATCTAAGTTTTTTAATTTGTAAAATGATAGCAATACATCTTTTACGTATGAGACATTACTTCGTTAACAGAATTAAAACATGATAATAAATATAAAATCTTTATTTCCATAATATACAAATATATGACAATCTAGCTGTAAAGTCCTGTTATACTAATGGAATTTTTAACCCATTAACAGCCATTTTTTTTGAGATGTATGAACAAAGGTTTAAACAACTTACTAATAAAAAGCAGTATAATTATATTGAAATTGTATTCTTAATGAAAATATTTGATATTTTTGAAAAAGTTCCAAATGGGAATCCTGGTAGCTAATGGGTTAAATGAATTATAAATATTTGAAAATCCTCTCAAATATTCATAATACGAACCTGCCAATAAAAAAAATATTTAACGATAAAAAACAACTCATACACTCGCAAACTAAACCTTAATAATAGGATATAGAGTTGAATTTAAAAATAAGGTATTCTTTATTTGAAAAACTCCTATCATCTATTCTAAATATGAATTTTAATACAATACATGACAATAATAATTTCATATTTAGAATAGGTAATTAATAAGTAAAGATGTATCTTGATAATGTTTAAAACTCGTTTTCAGAAGTTAGTTATACTGCCGGCCTAGTTAGTTATACGGCCGGTTAGCATGACCTCCACGAGATATCTCGCGGACGAGAAAAGACAAACTAAGATGTAAGATATCTCGATATACTATATCTCGACATCGACATTTTTAATAGAAAAGATATCTCGATCGACAAATATATCTATTTTTAATATTAATAGACGAGTTTTAAGTGTAATTGTCATGTTAGACCCGGAAGAAATATAGAGATAATTGATTAAAACAGGAGAAAACGGTCGACAAAACTTTGTCGCGGTTGTCATGCTAGGCCGGCTAAACACCTTTGTAAAAGCTAATCATAAATTAATTTGTGTTAAAACTCGTTTTTACTTTGCAAAGCGCGTTTAAATCAAAATGGCGCAGTCCAAACAAATCGTAATATTTTCAGATATTACCCTTTTGTGACATAAAACATTTAGAACAAGTTTACACCAGGGTCGATCCCTAGTCCACCCGCAATATTATAATTTATAATGCATAAAACATACATAAATGCCATAAAATTTGTTAGAATAACATATGCCATGTTTAAGATAATACAAGATCGTACTATGTAGTAACTTTGTAGTTAGACATATCAATAATTCTTTCAAACTATAGTTCTTTTTTTTTCTTATGCCATTGATAGTTTTGTTTTTATTTTAAATGTTTAAATGTGTGTGTCAAATTAAATATTCTTATACTTATCATCCATTGTCGTAAAAGAAGAAAAATATGTCATTGTATATTATGTTGTGGCAAATAAATACAATAACGCTTTAACAAACTGCACTATCTCGGTTCCACCTAGCTTAGATTCTCCATACACTCGGTCTACAAATGTGATTGGCACTTCACCGATTGTGTAGTCCAGTTGTCTTGCCCTGCAATAACAATATTATATACAAAAAAATCATCATATGAGACATCAAGTTCTATGATCAACTGACAAGTACTACGATTATAATATGTAATTTATAAATGAATCATATTCCCAACATCCATCATATTTAGATAGCCTCGTTGACGCTTTTAGTACAACATGTACCATGAGCTCCTATCGCGGGTCTTCCCCATGTCTGTGGGAGGAATATCGAATTTCCGACCGGGTTATGAACCACCGTTCATAGATGGAAAAACTGTGAAAAGCACAATGGGCGTTTCGGCCTCAGTCTATTGATTTCCGAATGCTCGAAGGAAAAAGTAGGTTGTCAGTGCATCATTGACAAATGTTCAGTAGCTGGGGTATAGCTTACCATCAAGTGAACCTCATGCTCATAATATGTCTATATCTAACATAAAAAACCATATCTACGTAAAACAAAGTCCTGCCCTCTGTCTCTATAGGAAATTAAGAAAAAAAAAAATTTTGACCTTTTTTTTTGAATATTTTCTCACCTTATGATCATTTCCATTTGAAACACATATCCCTTAGACACACAGCTTTCGACTAGTTTTTGAAGAACATCTTTTTTGTATAACCTATAAAAACAAGATAAAAAAATATAATAAGTTATATTCTTCTCAACCGTTTAATAACTCCGAATATCAGGGAAAAATCTGGTAGTATTCTAGCCTATGACTCAACAAGATATACGATAAAACGTGGCATTGAGCCCATCCAAAATATTACAGTTTATAAGACCGTATATGAATAATACGGAATTATCAATTCATATTTTGGACACACTGTATATTTATTGACTACATAATATTGTCCAAAAGATGAAATTAAAATTATAGTAAATATAAATGTTACCTAAATGATCCTGTCAAATCAGAAACGCCTGGCCTAAGTAGCAACTGAGTTAGAAAGTTGGCACCTCTAGATATAAGCTTTCTTCTGAAATCCCAGCCATACACTCCTCCTCCATTATTATACCGAGTACCAGTCACAATGTCATAGTCATTCTCTTTTTGTTGTTCTATAAACTGCGGGATGAATTTTGGCTGAAAAGTAAAATTATTAATCTCAGTTAGATGTATTTATAAATAAAAAAATGGAACTTTTATTGGAATTGTTAATAATATATGAATAAAAGGAAGTTTATTGCACAAAATTAATTTAATTGATCATGCCCCAAAACAAAAGGGAAACGGCCTTATTCATAAACGTACGCTTGATTTTGTTAAAATACGATATTAACTAGATCAAGCTTATAATATGTTTATAAATGAGGCCGTAAAAGTATAACAGAGAGCCTTTTTGCTGTCAAACATTCTCCTTTAAGCAACCCTGCACAAAACTGAAATGAGTAAAGTCAGGAAGGTAGAATTGCTAATATTTTTATTATGCACTAATACAGCCAAATTGATAAGTAGTATAGGAAATAGAAAAGTACAATTTTATATAAGAAAGATTCTAAGGAAGTACAAGAAGGATTAAGTTTGATAGTATCAGGTTTCATAGCAAATGTAGTAAAAGAATTAACATTAATGATACAGTTGTGAGAAGGAACTTCTAGTTAGTTTATAAAATGAAGGTAACTTACGTGATGACTTAAATCTGCATCCATGATTATAATAAAATTTCCGGTAGCATGTTTTATTCCATGTATGTAAGCAGTTCCTAGACCTAACTTCTTTTCACGAGGACGAAGTACGATTTTATTCGAACCGTATATATTTTGCAACTGTTTAGCAATTTCCAACGTACCATCAGGACTGCCATCGTCAATGATTATCACTTCGAAATCAATTCCACTGGAAACAAGATAAAATTATGTACAGCAAAACAAGTTCGTGAGGCAGTACGAATAAATACTGAAATTAGCACTAATTAATGTACCTTCCATCCAGATACTTGATTATAAGCCATATTATGATAGGAAGGTTTTCTCTTTCGTTGTATGTCGGTAATAATATAGAATATTTATCACTTTTTGTTATTTCTGAATCTACTGTGCTGGCCGCCATGCTGTCAAGTGTCAACGATGTCCCGTCACTCCCGTGTCAACAAATCAAGACAACAGCAGTCAAAAGAATATAAATGATTATTGATTATTGATTATGTACCTATAATCTTTATATATATATTTTTTTCCTTCGAATATACACTTCGTATTTATTATAATCATTCTTATTATTTGTTAAAAAAGTTGCTGTTTTACCAGTGTTCGCTATTGATATAGATATTGTTTTATTACATCTACATCATAGATTTTTAACATCATGTCAGTGTCACCTTAAAGACGTTTTTCTCTTTGACCTTGACGTTCGTCGATGTTTTTGACTTTTTAGTTCCTGTATTGTTATTGATGAAAGTTGATTTGGATTCTAATAAAAAAATAATTTTAAAATAAATAATTATGGGTTGGCCGTCGCATTTCGGCGTTGGTTTGAGAACATGATTACCTAAATTCTCTTAGAATTGCTATTGCAGCACCTATTGGCTGAACGAGATGAGAAACATTTGAAAGTTACGACCTTCGATCAACAATATACTAGATATCGGGTCGACGCAAAAAATCCGTGCCGGTAAATATCGGCTCACTTGAAATGTGAGAGTCTATTTTGTTTAGTTCTCTTCAAGCACGGCCAATGTCAAGACGTTTCACAATGACGGAGTTTGTCTTCAAAAATTGCGAAAATAATTCCCGAAAAAGCTATTTTACGGACGGAGTCTTATTTTTGGTTAGTACATATAAAATAAGATATATTTTAAGCTTTTAAACTAACAAATAATTCAAAATTTGAACAAAATTATCTGTTTTAAATCAACGCTACAAATGTTTGGCCAAGGTTAGCCAACACATGCGCAAACTATTGTGTAACAGAATAGTGGATGCATGGAGTAGATTTGTACTGAAATAATCCTTACTATCTTAGGATAAGCATCCTTAGTAATATTATAAATGCGAAAGTGATATTTTTGTTTGTTACGCTTTCACGATAAAACGGAAAAGAAAACATTCCAATCTGTATGTTCATTTTGCGGATATTATTATTTAACATACTGTTACGGAGACAGGCTGAAGAAAGTTCGAGAAACATTTCTGGTATATTTCAGTCACTTAGAGACGTTTTCAGCAAGCTGACATACGATTTCAGGCCGTTTTAAGGCAGTATCTATCAAAAAGCAAAAGTTCGGAAAGCGATACCAAGCGATCAACTTCTGCGATTTACGAGAGATCCGAGTGCGATAGTTCAAGAGCCAGAAGAGTATAAGAGTCAGTGTTTTGTGCGCAGTGTAATTGTAGTTTTTTGTTTTAGTTTCGTTTTTCTCTAATAATTGTAGTAGTGTAATTTTTAATTAATTCATTATTTTATTTATTTTCTTTTGTGTTGTTTTTATAAATAAATCCTCAGTGTATAAGAGCGGCGTTTATTAATCCCGAACCATTATAGCTCGTAACAATACGAATTACAATTTATATAAAACATTATATTATTGTTTATCAAATATATTATAGTTTACGTTTCATGTTGATATATTATTTTGTACCCTATTAGATACATGATAATTTACACATTGGTGTTTCATAAACTATACTAATAATACCAAAGTCTTCGAAGTTAGTCAAGTGTGTATGTATAATACATAGATATGTATATATATTTTGGTAACAAATAAAATCATATTTCGACTTCACTCTTTTCTTTGTTCCCATTGAGCAGTGTCATTTTTTCAAAATTTGACAAGGGGCGTGGTTTAAATAACAGGTTACTTTTTTCGTGAATTTTGTATGCGACCTGAAGTCTATTTAATACTATGTCAATGGTTACGACACAAAAACTTTCGCCATGGGAAAAACGAGCAAAGTTGTTATATGCGGAATGAAAGGAGTGGGTAAAACTGCTATATTAGAACAACTTATTTATGGAAGCGTTAGTTTAAAGTCGTCTTTTTATCCAACCATTGAAGATATCTATGTTGCTAACATAGAAACTGACAGAGGCACTAAAGAACGGGTATGTTTCTATGATACAGCGGGACTGGAGCCTCCTCTCACAGGCGAGTTAAAAGGTTTAAACATTTCAATTAAATAAAACCTTTTGTGCTAAAGCTTTGTATAATAGTAACAACACAAATGCTGCCTTTTCTGCACAAAATTTACCTTAATTTACACTCACATCTGAACTAGGTATCTTTTAGAAGGTGGTGGATACAGAAACAGCACAGCACATACAGAAATAAAGCTTTTATGTAGGTTAAAAGGATGACAGTAATATGAAAATTAGTGTTAAATTGATTGAATGTAAATTAATTTCATATTGAGTGTTATAAAATTCATGTTAAGATAATGTTTGAAAGGAAACTGATAACTTTGATTTTTAATTGGAGAGCTGTAGTATTTGCTGTATTACTCTTATAGGACAGAGGTGTGACTCTTGACTCTTTATTTATATAGAAAATATCACAAAATTCATATTGGAAAAAGAATGACTAACAGCTATGTTTGATTATATTTAATATAAAGTTATTCTTATTTTTATTAGACTGTATTTCTAAATTCATTATAAATTAAAATATATGAGTATAAATTTTAGTTGTACTTTTATTGTGTATGAAAATATAATTGCAAACCATCAATTTCAAAAATAAGGCCAATGCAAGGAAGGATCCGCGACAAGTCTAACCACTGACTGGGTCGGCTGAAAGACCAATGAATTAAGGATAATTTTATGTAGACTAATAGATGTGTTAAGCTATACTGTTACATGTCTTATCAATGTGATAAGACATGTAAGGGTTTCATGATTTGATCAATAGTTTTGACAAATATTTAAACCCGTAAGAATAAAGAATCTACCTTTCAGCTGTTTTGCTAGGACATATAATTGAATATTACTTCCCCATTCAGGACCACCTCAATCTCCAACAATGCAGCTGACAACCAATCAAGTATTGCAGAGGCATTACCTTGGATTTGCTGAGGGTTTTGTAATGGTATATGATACAACAAGGCCTGAATCATTAGATGTACTTATGTATTTAAAGAAGGATATTGACAGAAATAAGGATAAAAAAGAGGTAATTATTTTTATCACAAAATAAACTTGCTACTTGCTCTTTTTCTTCTTAAAAAGAATAATTAAACGTAAGGGTAACGTAAGCTGCAATATGCTGAGTGGCTTTTTGCATGTTTCATTTTGTGATTATAGTATAGTTTAGTTTATAAGTTGTATAGCAAATAAATATTTTTATTTCTTTCTATAACACTTACTAGTTCCATACTAACCAGTAAAAAATTCAAGCCCAGTTTTGGCTGTTGTCTATGCGCGTCGGTACCATAAGATAAGCCATTGAATTGAAATAAAGAAAATGAATGCTCTATGAGCATTGCTTGGAAAAACTAATATAAAGCGTGTAAAAATAAGCTAGTATTATTTTATCTTCAGGTAGTAATGCTGGTAGTGGGTAACCGTACTGGACCAGATGACATCAACAGTCTAGAAAACACTTGCTCTAAAGCCTCCAACTGGTGCGCTAGAGAGAAAATACGTCACTTCGAAGTATCAGCTATGGATCGGCCATCTTTATACGAACCATTCATATTTATGACATCCAAACTCAATCCTGTTCAGAATAAAACTGCCTTCCCTCAACTGAGTACGCTTAGTAAGCTGACACAGAAGAACAATCGTAGCGATGCTATGTAACACCTCTTCAATCTATGCCCCTTCTGCTACCATCCTTGAAGGTATGTAAGTATGTGTGAAAGTGTAAATGAATATGTATGAATTGTTGCGAATTCACACTTATTGTAAAGCTTTCAATAGTATTTTTTTATTCATAACATAGTTGTTGCACTCGGAGGTAGTACACATTAGGTAATTGGATTTGTTTTTCACAAATGTTTAAGGATCTGATTAAATAATATAAAAATGTACTTAATTAGGTTATGGTCATATTTTTAAAATAAGTTATGTTCAAGTCGACTATCCATATTAAAATTGTCTGATGTGTATTTTGAGTCATTTTATTTTTGTCTCAGTAATTAATTTAAAAAAATGAATTGTAAATTTTACACGGTAATAAATAACTCTTGTGTTAAACTTTAGAAATCTCTTTTTCAACCGTACCAAATTAATTGTAATCGATTTTCACATCCGACAATATTAATTGGGATAGGAAAGGTTTTCTGGTAAATATTTACAATCGCAGCTTTTAGCTTTTCGCGGGGAAGGCAAAAAAAAAAATACGCAATAGTTTAGTGGTGGCAATGGGTGGCTGGTGGGTTAGGTTATGTTGGTATGGTGACCACCGCGCACGAGTCACTATGCCGCGGCAGCGCCCGACGAGTGCCAGAACCGAATCTTACTTATTCACTTGGAAAACGTTTTTCTGAAAGAAAATTTAATCATATTTTTCCCCCTCTCCGAAATAACTTGTGGGACCGTTTTTTATTGATAACTACCTGTTACCCGCGACTTGGACGCTTTTTGGGAAAAGCCGCGATTGTAAATATTTACCGGTTTTCTTTATGTGATAGAAGTAGCTGATGTGTTGATAATGGTAGCACTTGACAATTTTGTATGCCCCTTGACATTATTTCTGAACGCGTTTTGTCCCGTGTCGCGAAACTTGTAGATCTATTACCAAAATCGAACGCAACGAACGGATTGAAAAGAAAGAACAATCAACTTCATATTTTAACTTATTAAAAAAACATTTTCAATTCTAATTACGATCATAGTAGGTAAGTCAAACGAAAGACATAATGTCTAATTGTGAACGACGGATCGATGTAATCAGATTCGTAATAGGAAAATGTACGATCAGTCAGCCGAAACTTCGTATTTTGTTTTGGTAATAGGCCTCCTGAGCATCATAAACGAAAGCAAGTCTAGCGGAGACATGTCTCTGTCGCTAGTCGCTGTATCAGTGGCGTAGCATGGGGGGCGGAGGGTGCGGTCCACGGCATTTCACAGATTACGAGGTTCTGAGGTTTGGCTGAATTCACCGGGTGAATGCTGACCAAAAAGTTGGTCAGCATTCACCCGGTCACCCGGTTGGAATTTCATTATTCCTCACACCTTATAAACATGTCCTCCCGGTGGGATTCGAACTCTCGACCCAACGATGCGCACGGCAGGTGTTCTACCGAACGCGCTAACGAGCCCGTCAGTTTGTATTGTTTATGTTTATAATGTAAATTTGTTGGTTCTTCAGAGTAATGACCGTGTCTCTCTTCAGGTAAGTAATTCAATAAAAGATACCCTTTTATTACCATGCCGCAGTTTTCTATATCTATACTAATATTATAAAGAGAAAAAATTTTTTTTTTGAATTTTTATATTTTTGTATTTTGTATAAATAAACTCAAAAACTACTGGACCGATTTTAAAAATTCTTTCCTCAATACAAAGCTACATTATCAGTGAGTACATAGGCTATTTTTTGTGTATATCTACATTGTACCCGTGTGAAGCCGGGGCGCATTTCTAGTATTTAATAATAAGGGGTCTGCAAATTTGGGATCCGCACCGGGTGCTGATTACTTATGCTACGCCACTGCTCTGTATACTTTTCCTTGATCTCAGCTTGTGTCGCCATTCCTCGCGTTATTTCGGTGAGAGTTCTTAGAGAATGACCGTAAACAAAGCCCAGACGGGGAGAAGGGTTTTTATTTCAAATTGAAAATTAAGTGGAATCTCAATTTTCAAATCAAAGTATTTTTTATTTTGAATACGCAAAATTTAACGTATTTTTGAATCGCCCCATACTGTAAATAATATGTTTTATCATTCATCTCATTTGAGCATTTGAGGCATAGATTTAGATAATGAATTATAATAATAATATAGGTTAATATATTTTAAATTAATTTCTCAATATTTTAGCACCATGTCTACCTTGATTAGAAAATATTTTTAAATAATAAAAATACTAGTAATAACGCCTGTTAATGAAATGTTCAATAGTAAGCTAATATAATACATCTAATATTGTCTTTTATTAAGGCGAGTTTCACACGTGTTGAGTGCTAGTGCAATAAAATAATATTTATGTATGACAAGAAACAATGTATTTCACCCTTTGTATGAGTAAGACTCAATAATTATCTAAAATATTCATAGAATAGTTTTTTCATCTAATAACTATTCAGAAGTACTTAATTGTTCGAATTTTGTGATTAATAGTTAATAAAACTTTTAACAAATACTATTTAAATATTAAGAATTAATTTATTAATTATGATTTATGATAAAGACGTTTGTCAAATTTCTAATGGGAGATGTAAAAAAAAATCAAATGGATTGAAAGTGTTAGGCGACTAGCTCCCTAGACTGCTTCAATACCGAAAATTTAATCTGAGTATTTTACCTATATTGTAATAAAAATAAGAGAAATCGGAGAAAAATCGGATTTTTAATGTTAACTTCCGGTTTACTATACGAAAAAAGATCTGTTCCTCAATATCTTTCATTATTCAAGTCTCATAGAAGTACAATTATGATCAAAATCCAGGACTTCACTTTTTTTTTGTTGTCCGCTTCATGTGAAATTAGGAGTGAGGCGTATTTATCGTAACAAATATAAATCACTAATATTCAAAGATAACAGTTGTTCATGCAATTGTGATATATCTGTTATTGAAAATATCATAAAATACTAAATAACAACTGTTCAACAAATACTACAAGCCAACTCATTACAAAACAACTGTGATTGTTACCTGTCTCAGTTAAATATCTATGATTGTTGTGTGCGAAAACGAGATGCATTTATATATATTTTATTGATCATCCAAAAAAATAAAATTTGACGTCACCAAATCACCTCACTCCTAAATTAGATCGTATTATCTGTAATTCCTTTAGTATCTAAATAACAGACTGTTATTTAATAACAGATATTTACATCTGTTATTATTGAGTAACAGATATTATGTTTGACCTGTTATCACCCATGTCTTCGTGAAATATCGTAAGTCGTAACCCACCGAGTTACGCAGTTATCTACGCTCAGCTAACAGTGTCACTCAGTGGGCAAGTGTGATAACGGTGTAAAGTATAAGATAAAAATTTATAAAAAAAAATAACAATATAATGCTCATAATTTAATTATACAATGTATTTAAGGAATTAAGTGCAATATTACTTCCAATGATATTCAATGTATTAGGTATATAAGTGGTTTTATCTCAAATAAAATGTGCTTAATTTTTAAGTTTGTTTTATTACTAACTAAGAACCAATGGAAGGATTAAGATTTTGATAAAACATCTATCACACCAGCAGTGGCTTGCCTAGGGATTCAATAAAGGGCAAGCCCAAAATATAGATTCCTAAAAAAAATTGCACTTTTTTGTTTCAAGTTGGGCGTTGGCTTGGGTGAAGTAATTAGCTTTAATTTTTCTTCAAATGTTAGATTTTAGATTGTCTTGCTCCTTTAAAAGTTGCACAAACTTCAAATCCTCACATGGACACATCACTACGTCCACTACATATTTAAAAAATATATAAAAAGAAAAAACACTAAATTCACATAATAAAATACTTGAAGTTGTAACAAAAAGCCCGCAGCGCCGGTGATCTTTCAATTCGCACTAACTTCACATATAAAGCCTGGGTTACGTTCGCCATACATGTACATATTAGCTAGATTTGTTTACAAAAGTTTTATAACTTTAATCTTGAGTTTTGTATGAAGAAAGAGACAGAAAAGGCAATGCCCATAACAACCCAACATGACAGATAGAGAGAAAACACGTAATACGAGTTACGACCGAAATTTCACGAACGCGATACGAATTAAATTTCAGTTTTGTGACGTTTTTACGTATATTAACTATGTAAACTTCTGTTTTCACGTTTAAAAAATATAATTTCTCAAGATCAAAATAATGATTCAGAAAAAAGTTATATTATGATATGCACGACAATATGTTGAAATCTGCCAATGTCAATAAAAAATGCCATCAAAAACATAAATTGTAAAAAAAGCCAAGTCTTGCAACTCAGTTCTCTCGTAAAAAGTTGTGAGATCCATATAATACCAAGTCGGTCAATTTATTCAGTCTCTACTGAAGGATCCTTCTGTCTTAAGTTATTACGTAATTAGTTAACCTAACAACATCTTATAGTGATCATATCAATACCAATATTAAAAATATTTGATGTTTTAAATAAATAGATTGACTCGGCTATCGCATGAAAACACAATGTATCTTTTTAATTTTATTAAAAACACAATGTGTATCACAAGTAACACATATTATATTAAATTAGATAGTTTAGTGCGATTGCCAAGTCAACCTTTTTATTTTTAAACATCAAAGCTTTTTAATATTGGTATTGATAATATGATCACTATAAGATGTTGTTAGGTTACCTAATTACGTAATAACTTAAGACAGAAGGATCCTTCAGTAGAGACTGAATAAATTGACCGACTTGGTTATAATATTATATGGATCTCACAACTTTTTACGAGAGAACTGAGTTGCAAGACTTGGCTTTTTTTACAATTTATGTTTTTGATGGCATCTCATTTCTTTTTGTAGATATTCCTTTTCTTAGTTTATTTGGATAAGAATTAATATAAAGCTATGGATAACAGTCTGATTTTGATCGGCATTTTTATTAACTTTTTAATGTAAAAAAGTAGTTATAGATTTTTTTTGTAGATTTTGATATGTTCTATAATATTGTGGAACGATTTTTTGTTCTAGCATCAATACTTTCCGCAGCACATGCGATGAAAGACATTTTATGGCTAATTTTTTTACACCTTGGGTTGTTTTTAGTAGGGATTACTAAGGATCTCTATTTTTTCTAGTAATAAATACTCTAAGTTACTCAGTGATAATGTAGCTTTCTAACGGTAAAAGAATTTTTAAAATCGGTCCAGTAGTTTTTAAGTTATTCATTACATACAGAAATACAAAAAAAAATTGTATATCTATAAAACTGGACCGAAATTTCAAAATATTGTAGTTTTTCCTTGATTTATAGACTAAACACTAATTGTATTCTAAATTTCAAGTTTCTATGTCTGCTAGAAGTGCCTTAGAGTTTTGATGATCGGTCAGTCAGTGAGTGAGTGAGTGAGTGACAAATTATCAAACTTTGACTAGTTATAATTCTTAAACTACTGGTTCAAACAGAATGATATTTGAAATATACCGAGTTTATACAATGCCTGCTTAGTGACTGAAAATTCAGGATTCTAGTTTTATCCACAACGAAGTTATAGGGGGTCGAAAATGGCCCGAACTACTTCGAGAAAAGGATAGTACGGCCGTGCCGCTTTTTGCTCGACTTGGCGGGGGCACTGCCGTGCCCCCAGATACTGTTCTTTAAAAAAATGCAAACTACAATTTTCCCTTCCACCACTAAAATACTTATAGTTATTTGAAATCACAAGATATTGTTGCATTATGCTCTGGATAGCGCAAAGCCCAATATCCATAAGGCAAGCGAATACGGCCAATATTATATCGCCAGTGGTACCTTAAGTCATAAATGGTAGGTATATGGCCGAAGCCTAAATAATAAGTCTTCATAATCGGCGGCATAATTTTATTCGCGTTTCGTAAATTTATCTTAATTATATCAGTTTGACTACGTCTAAATCGGGATGTAATCCCAAAGCTATCTACGGAACCAACGCTAATGCTCTTTTGAGCGATAAACAAGTAGGGGCCATCGCAAACACGATACATTTACTGTAAACACGATCTACCAAAATTTAATTCGTCACGAACAGTCCACACTTTATCCCTCTAATATAATTAATTTAGTTTGTTGATCTTATTATAAGTAAATGTATCTTATTTGCGGAAGAATTCAGTGTTTAAATATAACATTATTACAATAATTGAAAGTTCATAGATAATATTCAATGTTGAAATAAAACCATATTGTTCGCGAGGATGGTAGCTTTTGGGTGTGTTTAAAAGGTTTAATATTCTCGGGAATAAGAAAATGGAGGTCTCTAGAACTGTACCACGACCTCTTAAAGCGTTAGTCTTGCCATATTTCAAATAATATTACGTGTGATCCTCATGTAGGTATATATTTGTCTCTTTCCCGTACTAATAGTTATGAGAGGTGGTACGGCATTAGTTGACCAACATTTATTCACAAAATAGTTTTATTTCATGTAACACCAACATTAAACAGTCTTATAAGACCTTAAGAGATTCCCTTATCAAAATCAAATAATATATTTTAAAATAAGTTTTCATTTTAGTATACAATAAATTTATTTTTACCTGAGTACCTACTCAATATTAAATATTTTTAATTATTACTACAATGGCGGATTGACCATAATTGTAAATATATACTTAATAAAAAAGTAAATCATTGTTAAAAGTAAAAATAAATAAAAACCTTAAAATTAATCTGATTGGTTAAATGTTAATAATGTCTGTCTTATCTGGAGAGTGAAAATATGACGAAGACCATTTCGTAATAAATATATTCAGTATTCAGTATACAAACAATTTAGTTACTTAAAAATATTTTATATTAGGTATTTATACTGAAAAACAAGTAAATAAATAACAGGGGCATTTTCATAACCATTCCGTTCACAATCTCACGGTGGACATTGAATGAACCGCTTTAAAAGCGTAAACTGTAGGTACTTCATTTATTCAAAAAAGGTTTTAAAAATGATATTGACAAACGAAATAAAATTATAATATCTACTATTAAAGCCCAAGTACGAACAAGTTGCGAGAAAATATTCGTTACCCCAGCGGTTATGAAGCGGTACGAGCGTCAATCTGTCGTTTATAAGGATTTTTAACTGCAAATTATTCGTGCCCAGCTATACAAACTATTGAAATGGATTTTTATCGTTAAAAACTGCAACATTACCACGAAAACCGTCAATGTTCCACACCACCTGAGCAGTGGCGGGACCATCATAAAAGCCCAAAAGTCCGTTTTGTCCAATTGCATTAATTACAAACATTGTCCAATTGCATTAATTACCATACAAAAAAAAAGATTAACGTAATTATATAAATCTTATATAAATTACGTTAAAGTCGGCAACCCGGGCTTTTGGGCTTGTATGGACGTCCCGCCACTGCTCCTGAGTTTTGAGTATTGAGTAGTGTGTTCTGTGGCATCAACTATGTCATGTCCATGGGACCATGACCAAATAATCACAGACTTGATGAAATCGCAACATTGTGCACTCCCTGCGTTTAACTTTACAACTACATTAATAGCCAAGCTATAATGTTGATACTAAATATTACCTAAGAGTGACTAGCATATCCTCGATTTCGTTTTAAACGTTTATTTGTCTAAAGAGATTTATATCTGAATGGTAATTAATGAATATTCTTTAATACTTTTTCTTTTTTTTTTTTATGTCAGATATCGACAGACGAGCATGAGGTTCACTTGATGGTAGGTGATACCTCAGCCACAGAACATCAGTCAATGATGCGCTGTCGACCTAATTTTTACTTCGAGTATTCGGAAATCCATATACTGAAACCGAAACGCGCAATATGCACTTCACGGTTTTTCCATCTATGAACGGTGGTTCGTTACCCGGTCGGAATTTAGATATTCCTCCCACCCGATCAATGCCCGAAGTTACCAGATGTGGGGAAAACATGCTTAGAGAAAATTATAAGCATGTGATCCCGGTGGGATTCGAACCCACGACCCATCGATGCGCACGGCAGGTATTCTACCGAACGCGCCAACGAGCCCGTCATATAAATTTATTATATATTTTTTCTATTAGGTTGGTAAAGTAACAGTTGGCGCCATTACACTTATGTTACTAATGAGTCTTACCAACATAAAGATTGCACTGTGTGGTAAAATGGCATATTGAGTTGAATTTGGATATTACTGATTATTTTTAATAAATAGAAGTTATGTTATTGATAATTAATTGTAACAACTTAGTCTTATAGATTCTTATCTAAAATAATGTTATTAGTTGTTCAGTATTTGTTTCTATAAAATAAATTAAGAATATATTTTGAATAAATATATTTCAAAGTTCCTTTCATGATAACTTAATTAATTGATCTAAAAATGTGAGAACATTGGAAAATTATTCATTATAATAATAATTATTGGTTGTTAAGAAATTCAAAGACATGCATCCAGTGCATAAGGCACTTTAGGCGCAATGCCTATATGAAGATATCATAGAAACGGTTATTGAGCTGAAAAGTGAATTTTATTACAAGAGCCATCATTAAAAACAATCTACCATTTTGGTAGATATGCCTGGAGTTACCATTGCACGGGGCATATCTACCATTTTGGTAGATATGCCTAGAGTTGCCATTGCACTGGGCATTCTCTCTAAGGTTATACAATTACGATTAAAAGCTATAATTACTTAATGTTTATTTACAAATCGCATAATTCATAACGTATCTAGTTTTTACATCGAAATTTGATATTCGCTTAATTTAGTATTGAATTGTTTAACAATCATGAGTAGTATGTGTTAATCTCCAGTTTTTTCTAGACTGTTCAACGTGAGAATTGACTTTTCAACAATCTGACGAGTGATGTGATTGACTGACATAATATTCAGGTCGACCAATCACCTAACTTGACATATTATTTAAATTGATAATTTTCAGATACCTGGAGTTCTGCAAAATGTTAATCTATTTATAAATTAATAATATAATATCCATTAGTGTTAATATTAAAACTTATAATTATGCAAATTCAATATAAACCAGCGTCACTCTAAAGATGTTTCTTGCCTGAAACAGACTGCGTGATGTTATGATAGAATTCTAAGGCCCGTATTCCAAGACGTCACTCAAGTCATAATCTATACTTGAGAACTGTCAATATGTCAAAATTCTATAGAGAAAAAATGGTTTGACAAGTCTCAAAACTAGATTCAAAACTGAGACACGTCTTGGAATATGGGCCTAAAAGTAGAAGTAGGAGTGAAATACATAATTTTATAGCAGTTGATCAGTACTAAGTACCAAGGCAGTATAATATTAATTTGAACTGTATCTGTTAAACAAGAACGTGTGTGTTGCTATTCTAAAAAAATAAAAATAGCAGACACAGTTTTGAAATTTACCATAAATATGTTTAACTAAAGAAATTTGTCTGTAACTGCAAAATTACAATACATCATGTAACATACGTAACATGATCTAAATGACGCATAATTAAAAAACTAAAACAGGAAGATAAAGTACATAACACGTGTAAAGGGAACGAGTGCTAAGTAATTCTACTAAATTGAGTTACATCACCCGTACACAAAAATAATAATATATCACGGAGTCCAGACTCGAAGTCCAAAGCTATTTAAAAACATTAAGTAGCATCGTCAACGTGATATACGCAAAATATTGTGTACACGCGTATATTAAATACACTAAAAATAAAGGTCAATCATCAACGACATCCATTTTGAATGTTGTTGGTTTGTGACCAATCGGCTTCAACGCAAATCTAGTTCCGGGTATGGGAGAATATTTTGTATTTGGAATGTCTTCATCACTGCTGCTCGAGCCGTTACAAGTGCCGGACGCCCGCACTTCACCTTGCTCTGAATCAGACTGAAAAATAATATTTAAAATAGTAATTAATACAATTTTAATTACGTCGACGTCTGTAACATGCTATAGGAACTAAATTCTAAAAAAAATAGTATTTTCACTACTATTTTCAAAGTAAATAAGACCATATAAGCTAAACAAAGCAAAGTTAAAGGTTAATTAAAGCTTCGTAACATGCATTATGAATACAGCACCACATGCAGAAAAAATTGGAGTAAAAAGCTGTAAAGTGTGAAGATATGAAGATTACATGGAAACACAACTAAATAAGTTATAACGACTTCTATAATCTGCGCCAATAAAACTTATGAACAAGTCAAGAATTCAACGTGACACTGTTATAAAGTGATTTCTCTAGTCTCCTATACGAATATATAGTTATGTAAAATGCATGCGAGTATCATCTACATGCTGTACTTTAAGAAGTGTTAGCAAAACTGCAGTGTACAGTTTCGTACCTATTATAATTAGGATTTAAATTTGATAACTATCCTTATTTCAAACATTTTACTAATATATTAATACATCAAGGCTTTGGATAAAAATATTGTCACTCTCAGTGTATATGTACAGTACTTATGTACTTAGGGATTGCATTTCCATATAAAAGCTTTAGATTAAACAACAAACATTTATTTCTTATTGCGTCCGCGCACGATGCTAGTCGGCAGGCGGGTGCCAGGTCGCTCGTCGCTGCTGTCCACTCCCTGAAGGATTTGCGTTATTTACAATTGTTTTTTTATTTAGCAATCTACAGAGAGCACATGACAGATCATTTATGGCGCCTGTATATTCTTTAGCGATTGCTCTTGCCATGTTTCGCCGAGAGCTCTCGCGCGAGAAATCGAGTAACGAGTGCGACCCTCTACTTTATTCATTACGGTTGCGAACGCAGAGAAACGAGACCCATTGACTCGCGCACAAAAACCGCTCGAAACGGAGAGCAGACTAGTCGAGGCGAGTTAATAAGAGACAAAGCGAGACTATTCTGTATTGTGCTATCACTGTACACTCTCGGATTCGTCATTCCTCGCGGAGCCTTCATGAGAGTATACAGACGCCATTAAATTTACCGCACAACATAAGAATTTGCCGCAACATTAACCTCTTCCTTATCTATGGCCCTTCTGTGCAAGAAAGATAATAAGAATATTCTTTAGTCTATGGTATTTTTTAGACTCGTTGGGTCTTTTTAAAATTGTATATCATTCACGAATAAGCTGTGAAATACTCTCAAATTGTAGTACACTGATTTGACAACATTTTTTTTTAGTTTGTAACAACAAAATAGCTGAAATTGTCTTTCGAGCGGTTACAAGTTATTCTAGCGTAGCGGGTCTTTTTTTAAGATAACCTAGCTTTTGGTTCTAAAATAGGTATTATTATGGTAGCTGCATCTAAAAGTACATAATACTTATAATAAACAATGTACCAACATAAGAAGTTTTCCGGATTGTTTAGCACAACTGGACGGTGATTAGCAAAAAGAATCCGACCCAAAATCAATTTTGGGGGTTGAATCCTTTTTGCTAAATCAGTGTTTATCAATATTTTTGAATATACTGCCTTTTTACAAGTTAAAAAAGTTGCGATAAAATTAAATAATCAAGTAGATTTGTTTACTAACATTTCAAAACATTTTTTAAAAAATAGACAACCCTTCTCGTTGAAATTGTATTTTATTTTGTAAGTAGTTTAGATCCTACAAACGATTGCCTTTTTTCTATCGCTCGCGACTCCCCTAGGGGTCGCAACACACAGCTTGAAAAACACTTCTAAATAATAGTCAATTTTTAACATAAATACGCTTATTATTAAGCTTATTGAGCAATTCTTACATCAAAGTCGCCGATAGTGAACTTAGTGGCGACGTCAGCTACGAGCTGCGCGGGCGCGGGCGGCGCGGTCTCCGGCGATATCACCTGTTTGTTAGTCACGACACTTAGGTATTAAACACAACATTTAGAAGATATTAGTGGGAGAAAATGGTTAGTGCAAAGCTTAGTAACATATAGCCAGTGGAAAGGCAAAACTGCTAAATCGAAAACTGGTCGAAACCGGTGGTAACAAATTCATTTAGGTAACACAATGTACACTTGTGAATTCAATAAAAAATAATTGCTTCTAATTTCACATTTACTGCCAGTTCTCAAATCAAGGGCGTAGAACAAACGAGAAGAAGTGACTCTCCGCCACTCTTTTTAATCGCCAAGTTTTTTGTTTTACAAAATGTTAGGAGCTGCAACCAATACACCATGTTCCACATGACCTCTTAAAGTAATTAATTATAATAATAAAAAAATAAACGAATAAAACGACGAATATTTGTCCTCTATCAGTATGAGCGTGGTGAAATAGGAGCACGCACTTACATTATCGTGGGAACAACACGCAAATACATAACGAGTAGCCCTTCCCTTGGTGGTTGTTATTGTATGCAAGAAATGGGATTAAAATTGAAATTTGAAGCACTTACATCCTGGTCACTCATCATCTCCTTAGTAGAGACAGTAGTCTCGATCCTCCTGATGGATCCCTGGTGGATGTCCACGTCGAAGGCGAGGCACTGGAAGCGACGCAGCAGCAGCACGATGGGGATGGGCAGGACTCCGGCCAGGATCATCAGGATGGCTATGATCAGCACCCAGTTGGGGTAGGGAGTCTTTTCCACACGACCCTGAAATAAATATAATATCATGTTTTTTTTTATATTATGTAGACACATTTGTGTCCGTTTCATTGATATATAATTTTTATTTACTACAGTAGAACTACAGTACAGTAGCAATACAGTAGAATCTCACTAATCCGGCACCCTCCGCGCACGCCTTTCACATATAAGTTACACAAAAACTGACCGTAATTTGTTAAGTGTGACTCATGTTTTTGTAAATAAATAAAAATAATATTGATACTCGGAACTGAGAGCAGAGGGAACACCCCTTTTTATAACTTCACCCCACTTTGCTATGACGACTGTGTCAGTTCATAACTATACTCCCAGATCCGACTTATAAAATACTAGCAACGCGCCCCGGTTTCACACGGGTGCAATGTAGACAAAACATAGCCTGTTACTCGCTGATAATGTAGCTTTTTATTGGTGAAAGAAATTTCAAAATCCAGTAGTTTTTGAGTTTATTCATCACATACAAAAATACAAATCTTTCCTCTTTATAATATTATAAGTAATAAGTATAATTAAATAAGTAATAAGTAATAAGTATAGCTATAGATTTACCTCAGCGGCATTCCATGCGCCATAAGTTGGAGGGTTGATCAGCATAAACACCAGCGAGGACAGCAGGATGCAGGACACGATGAGGGGCCCCACGTAGCGCCAGGTCACCTGCCAGTACCAGCCCGGCCGGTAGCCCGTCATCTCGTAGATGTCGTTGGTGAACCTGGAGATATCGCACCAAACCGTCAATAAACGAAAACTGACGATTTTAAACTATCAACGCCATCTTGTGAGATTATTGTTTGTAATAACTTCAAAAGGTCAACTTTATGTCGTTAGATGGCGCAAATCGCAATTGTTATTATTGTTTTATTGTTATATTTTTAATTGTTATATTGTAACTCGTACACGTTAAAACGGGATTTCCCAAAAAACACATTTTTCGTTTAGTGTCAGTTTGGCTTTCAAGGTCCTATATCAGAACATATAATTGCACACTACGGTTTCAGTCTGTGGATTTCCGAATGCTCGAAGTAAAAGTTAGGTCGACAGCGCATCATTGACTGATGTTCTGAGGCTGAGGTATCCTACCATCATTAAACCTCATGCTCGTCTGTCGATATCTGCCATAAATATATATATATATATATATATATATATATTTATGGTTCTGAGGCTGAGGTATCCTACCATCATTAAACCTCATGCTCGTCTGTCGATATCTGCCATAAATATATATATATATATATATATATATATATATATATATATATATATATATATAATATGTGTGTCTATATAGGGACTAGCTGAAAATAAGATACCCTGGTTTGCAGGGCCTCTTATCACAATTTACAGCCAATTAGATAGAGCCTGTTGTTTTTGTTATTTCTCACCATTCATCAAATTATTCATCGTATTAATAGTTTTTTTTTATAAAACAATTATTTATTTTGTTACTATACTTTCCCTGTAAGACGACTACAAAACGGTTTAACACGACACGCCGTATCGTAGAACGCATTGCAATGACAATCCAGCTACAAAAAAGCTGCGTTTTTTAAAATTGAATAATTTATATATTAACGTAATTTCCTACACACCACATTTTTGTCAGCTAAAATGAATAAATACTTCTATAAACCTCTATAAAAGATACTCACTTCTCATGTCCATAGATATAGATAACAGAGACCATCTCCAGCAACGCGACCACCACCAGCCCGATGGTGCCCGCGAAAGAGTCGAACATCTTCAACCAGTACTCGCCCGCTCCGGTCGTGAATATAAGTCCGACGAAGAAGCAAAATGTGCATACTGCTCCTGAAATACAAAACATTATTAATGTTGATGGGCTCGTTGGCGCATTCGAATTTTTTAGGACATCGTATGTACATGAAAACGACGAAAAGATACGGTACTTTTATGTTCCATTTATGCCGTAGATTTTGACACTCGCAAGGGAATTGAAACCTATAGGGTTGAATGATAATCTTCCCGTTGACCAAGAATCATGGGTATATAAAGTAGTTTTTTTTTATTGGGAAAATATTTACTTAACAAAAAATTTGTACGGAACCCTCGGTGCGCGAGTCTGCCTTGTACTTGACCAGTTTTTATTATGTTAGATATGAATGAATGATTTGGCCAGTTTTTATTACGTTAGATATGAATGAATGAAAAGAATGACAAACGAGCATGAGATTCACTTGATCCCGTCAAATTATTGTTCAAGATGTCGAAAGAAATCAAGCCGACTGAGTGCTTTAACTTTTCTTTATTCTTTTCGAGCAAAGCCGGAGCGGGTCACTTGTATATTATAATCTATAGTTAATAATAAAGAGTTCAAAAAATAAATAGATAAGACGAAGCCTGGGCAGGCACGCCTCGGTATTCGCCACACCATTGGTAAATGCAAATATCATTAAATCTTACCAGTAATAACCGGCTTGCTCAGCCTCTTGAAGAAGTCAATATCGAAGATAGTACAGAGCATCCCCTCCATGATTCCGATCTGACTGCCGAGTCCCAGGGACAGAAGCATTAGGAAGAAGATTATGGACCAAAACGGTGCCGGAGTTAGTTTGAGGATGGCTTGAGTGAACACGATGAAAGCTAAGCCTGTGCCTTCTGCTGCCTGTGAAATACATTTAAGTAGCGTAAAATACAAAAAAAATCTCTATATATATATAAAGCAGTAGTGGGACCACCATACAAGCCCAAATGCCCGGCTTTCCCTATTAATGCAACCATAATAATAAGAGTAATAATGCCATTAATATAATTATATGTCATATATAACTTACGTAATTATTTAAGTTTTATATTATAAACATGTATTATGTAAAAGCCAGCAAGCCGGGCTTATTGGCTTTAAATTATTAGAGTGGCAGACAGTCTGTCTGTTTCACTGATCATATTTTACAGACAATAAGGATACATGAAAATGTATCCTGCTCAACTGTATTTATTATATCTTATTTTCGCGAGATTCGAATCCGGGACTGAGTCACGGTCTTAAATATCTAATATATTATGTATGAGGCAATATTAATTGGCATTCTTCTTCTTCCTGCCCTGTTCCCTTTTCTTTTATTTGGTGTCGGTGAAGTATGTTCTCTTTTTCCATTCTCTTCTTTCATTCGCCATATTATCAGCCACACGCCTCACATATCATTCTGCACACAGTCAATCAATGCAAAATGAATTGGTAGGTATATGGTTTAATTTAAAATAAAATTAAAAGCATTATCAGCTTAAATATGATAGCAGCCTTGTACACAGCAGTCGCCTTGGCTTCGCACGGGTGAAAAAAATAGCCTATGTTACTCGTTGATCACATAGCTTTCTATTGCTGAAGAATTTTTAAAATCAGTCAGGTAGGTTTTGAAATAAATCGTAACAAACAAACATACAAATAAACAAATTTTTCTTCTTTATTCATTTAATATTTTTTAATCATCTTTTCGAAAATTGATTTATTATTTTAATGATTTTATTATTTTAATGATTTTTATTTCCTTTTATTTTAAATTTCTTAGCGTGTTTTCTGGCACTCCAAAAGTTACCCAGGCAGATGCTGAAAATCAGCGTTGTGGCCAGTACTGGTTTACAGCACAAGCTGAGCATCGGCCTTTTCTTTAGCCACACAGCATAATATTATCATGTATTTAGTTTAAGTTACGATGAAAAATGTAAAGTTATATATATGTATAATGTATTTAAGAAGTGTGGCATCGAATAAATTTTTCTTATTTCTTAAAATGTTCTTACCTCGTCCAACTGGCGACTCATAGTACAGCCAGTGAGGTTTAGCGAAGACGTTATGTTATCACTGAGTCTTGGGAAGTACTCCTCGTAGTACTCCTGGGTGGAGTTGAGGGTAAACCCGCCGACGTGATGGAGAGCCAGTATCTTTATCTCCCTGAAAATTATCATTTGAATAAAATATCGAAGAGCAGTAGACTCCTGCCGGCCTAGCATGAACTACGAGTTACGACAAAAATTTGTCGACCGTTTTTCGTATTTTAAAATTATATCTTTAATCTTTATGTCTGACACACACAACATGATGTCAAAAGAAGAGATATTTGTCGATCGAGATATCTTGTCTATCAAAGTTGTTGGTGTCGAGATATAATATATTGAAATATCTTATTATCTTAGATTGTCTTCACTCGTCCGCGAGATGTCTCTTTATGGTCATGCTAGGCAGACTGGTGTATTATATGTTAATAACACTAATATACCAATAGCCGAAACCTGTTGACGAAAAGTTGGTAAAATAAAAACTTCAATTCATATCAGAGGAAAAAAATATCTTTAGGCACACTCAACGGCATTTGAAACGGGAATGAAAAATTACATTGTGCTGTTACAGAATTCAAATTCAAAATCATTTATTCATTTAGGTAACACAATGTACCTACACTTATGAACGTCAGTACAATCTCAAATATAGCGTATTTTGTAATTTTGACTATTTAAGGATATCTCAAAAACCTGACGTGAATTTCTGGAGCCAGATTCTGTTTTAGCGCACCTAAATCCTTGGGAAATACTATAGCAAGTTCTTGCTATACAATCTTGTATACCTGTGATAATTAATATTAGTTAAAAATAAAAGTAATTTACGTGATTTAGCTTTTATTTTAGTATCAAACTTTTCATTGATCGCATTTACAAACAGAAACAGAAGTAGATTGACAATTTTAGAACAGATTTACAAATGCAAACGTTATATTTATAGCTGTTAATAATAAGGATTAAGTTAATTTGTGATAATGGATTATGATTACCTACGTCAAAAAATAACAGGAGTTTTGAAAATTAATTATTTTAAATTCCGAATTCCCAGCGACATATGTTGCTGACGCTTTTTTGAGTTTAGCACCGGAAGCAGTAGAATTTTTGAAAATTAATTATTTTAAATTCCGAATTTCCAGCGATTTCAGTTGATAACGCTTACTTGAGTTTAGCACCGGAAGCAGTAGGATTTTTGAAAATTAATTATTTTAAATTCCGAATTCCCAGCGACTTTTGTTGCTGACGCTTACTTGAGTTTAGCACCGGAAGCAGTATATTTTAGTTTTATTTATGACCGGAAGTCTTTGGTTTTAATATCGGGTAAACAAATTAAACAAAAAGTATATTATTAAACCTTGATTCTACAGAAAACAAAACTAATCGAATTGAACAGAAACCGCTTGTGTATATGCTCTATGCCTCCCTAGGGGACATGGAAACTGACTTTTATCATCGATAGGTAGATACACCGTACTAGTTATGAAAGCATTCCGTATTCTAAACAAATAAATATGAAACTAGAATGATGTAGAATTAAAAATATCACAAATAAGTGGGCAGCACCCTTAGTGTATAAGCACCTGCTATGGGAATATTAATAGACTAATTATTACCAACAATATAATCTAAATATTACATATACATTCGAATATTAACGGTAAATTTGTAATAATTTCTAATTTCCACAACCACCATCTCGATTTCTGACAGCAGCGCGATTAGAGATATTTCTATAACGTGCACGGCGACAAAGCCCTCATCCCCCGATTTCTATCCTTTTGATATTCTGCTAAAAAATACTGAAATAATTGCCACCAGACACGGGTTTTTCCATAATATTATACTCACTTGCAGTGATTAAAGCAGTCATTACTCAGACAGAGTTCCATTGACGATATAATCAGTAATAAACATCCCATATCATTTACTGTCAAACTCGTTGACTTTTGGTCTCGTGAATCGGTCTCTGAATGAGACATTGATATCAATTTAGATTTGTACTTTGTCCGTCTAAATATAGGGAATCGATAAACAAATAATGACCAGTAAGAAGCTTCTTTAATATTCAGGTAGGTACTTTATGGAGGAGACATTTTGTAAGACGCCCAAAATGCGATAAATTACGAAGAATTATTACGACTGAAGTGTCGTAAACTCGAATCACCCTTTTAGCGCTCTTAGTAATTACTTGGATGGTTTATGTGATAATCATAAATGTAATGTTTTGACGGGCTCGTTGGCGCGTTCGGTAGAACACCTGCCGTGCGCATCACTGGGTCGTGGGTTCGAATCCCACCGGGACGACATGCTTATAATTTTCTGTAAGCATGTCTTCCACACGTCTGGTAACTTCGGGCATTGATCGGGTGGGAGGAATATCTAAATTCCGACCGGGTAACGAACCACCGTTCATAGATGGAAAAACCGTGAAGTGCATATTGCGCGTTTCAGTTTCAGTCTATGAATTTCCGAATGCTTGAAGTAAAAAATAGGTCGATAGCGCATTATAGACTTATGTTCTGTGGCTGAGGTATCATCTACCATCAAGTGAACCTCATGCTCGCCTGTCGATATCTAACATAAAAAGACCTCGTACGTTTTTGTAATTACTAAAAGGATCAATGTTTCTGTCTGAGAATCTGACGTTTGTCCTTAAATCCCGCCTTTTTAAAAGTTTATGTAATTTTAAACAAAGTACCATAATGTAAACAAAGTACATAATGAAATGTAAGGCAGATAGCTACTCTTTTCACGAAGAGTATTTTTAGGCCGTTCTATGAAGAATAGATTTTGCCAACATTTTAAGTTAGGTCACTTTAATTCTAAAGGTGCGATATGTGTACGTTTAGTTTTTTTTTTAAAAAGATAATTTCAAAAAAAAAATAGATATAGGTACTATATTATATAAAAAAATCAAATTAACATTCAAATACAAAAATGTACTCACTTGCCAATACACTTTTCGACCATAGTGTACGCTTTGAAGCCGAGGATACTGAAGATGACCACAGATGCATATATAGCTGTAAGGGCGTTGCACACAGACACAAGCAGCACGTCCCGGACGCAGTTGTTGTTCGGTGGGTTGTAGGAGCCGAACGCGATCAGCGAGCCGAATGCGAGCCCGAACGAGTAGAACACTTGCGTAGCCGCGTCTAGCCACACCGTTGGGTCTAAGAGCTTTTCCAGCTGCAATAGATATAGACATATCATTTTTAGCCCGGAAAAACAGCATGTTTTTGTGATTTATGAAATCTATACAAATATTATAAAGAGGAAAGATCTGTTTGTTTGTTACGATTTAACTCAAAAACTACTTTTCCGATTTATACCGTATAATACCGTAGGCTATATCTTTTTGTATAATCTACATTGCACCCATGCGAAGCCGGAGCGTGTTACTAGTTATAAATAAAGATGTTGATGAAGCATCGTTGCTAGAATATTAAATATTTTCTTGAATTTAAACAAACAGCCTTTATTTTTTAAGAGATGTAAAAAAGGAATATAATATGTTACAAATTTAAAATTTAAATACCATCTGGAAATATAATCCATAATTATATCCCAATATTCATAAGTTTTTCGGCTTCTATGTATGAATTTCCAAAAGCCTCCATGATAAATATATGAATTAGTATCAGTAAATAAAGTGAGCTTCATGATGTCTATATCTGACATACAAAGCCCCCTATATGTATTTGTACGGATACTTGAAAGACTATACCCGATGAACACCTAGTATTGATTAAAAATCTGTCGTCTCTGAATGCTAAGCACTGTTAACATAAGCTAAGCAAGTATCCTTACCTTAGGCTTATACATATGCAGGATACCATCAGCGGAGCCTGGGAGCGTAATACCACGGACGAAGAATATCGTCAAAACTGCGTATGGAAATAGCGACGTGAAGTAAACCACCTAGAAAGACATAAATAACTTTATTGTTCATGACGATAAAATTACCTTACGTAACCTCTACAACTTCCTTAAAAAAAACTCTTTATTTTATGACGAGGCGTTTTGTAATTTTTCACCTGACGGAGAATGATAACGCGGCCTAAAATTTTGAGGCTATTCTTATGGCAGGCCATCTGTAGTCTACAAAGTAGCATTATCAATAAATTCAATTCACCTTTCCACTGCTCTGAATGCCCTTCATCACGATGAAGAACACGATGATCCAAGCTAACAAGAGATAGAGAACAATCCACCATCGCGGCACTCCAGGGTCGTCGATGCTTGGGGACGCGTCCAGAGCCTCTCGGTACCAGTAATAAACTGTCGCTGAAGTCTTGGAGCATTCTTCCTCAGCAGTACCGTTGTCTTGCGGACAGTGAGCCCATGGAAGCGAGTCGGCACTTAACTGAGGAAATCCATTGAATGCTGAATATGGTAACTGGTATGAAGGGCTACTTGTATAATATTATAAATGAGGCATGATAACCGAATTTGTTTTTTAATATTATTTCCTTAAAGGTCAGCAACGCATCTGCGAGTCTAGTGTTGCAGATGTCTATGAGCGGCGGTGACTTTAACCACTTGCTCATTTGCCCCTATTCCATAATAGCAGAAAAGTACTTCCAAAACCCTCATAATAACTCTGTAGGCTTTACTTCTTGTTACACTCTACTCTTAATTCTTATTATTTCCTCTCTATCCTTTCCATGCGGTTGCTTGGAAGAGATAGCTATAAAGCCGCCGTTTGTCCACTTTCTTTTTCCTATTTTGTTTGATTAATTTTGTGTCGTATTTTTGTGTGACAATATAGAATATTCTATCTATCTATCTAGGCTTTATATATTTTTTTTTTAATTTATAAATAAACGTTACATTAAGAATAGCATCAAAACCCACGTTGGTTTAAACTTGTGCTTAAATTAGTCTACACGTTACCGTTATAAGTTTTATAATTAATATAAACTAAACACATAATGCCAAGTAAGTATTGAAAAAAAATTAATAATATTTAATTTAAAATTTAGTTTTAATATTTTAATTTAATATTGTCTTATATTAACGCGAGTATCACACATTTAAATAAAATACTGTATACCGGATTAAAACTCGATTTATTATTTATATTGTTTAAATTATTTATCCCGACGTTTCGGATGCTTTTCAGCAACCGTGGTCGCGGGGAGACAGAAAGATGACAGTTGTCTGATTTTTGAAATGTTACAATGTTGCCATATTCAATTAGGTAACACAATGTACACTTATGAACGTCAATAAAAAATACATAAAATGCTTCTAATTTTACATTTACTGAATTATTACCGAAACGTCGGGATAAATAATTTAAACAATATAAATAATAAATAGCGTTTTAATCCGGTATACAGTATTTTATTTAAATATTTTAAGCTGTTAGATAAATCTAGGGTAAATTATTGATAAGACGAGGGAAAAGATACTCAGTTAAAACTGAACTTGTATAAATTTTGATGAAGTTTCAATTTTAAAAGCATCGTAATTATTAGTTAGAATGATCATAAGTCAATATTATCAAAGAGTACAAAATAAAAATTAGTAACATTACAATTGTTTGGAACATTCAATTAAAATCCAAAGCTAAGTTCGTTAAAAGCCACTCACCCGAATACTATTAAACAAATAAAAGAACACCCAAGTGATGATAACATTGTAATACAGAGCCACGAACAAAGTGACAACGCAGCTGGATATGCCAATGCCACCCAGCCAAGGATGTATGGTGTTCCAGACTCCGAGGGAACCAAGTCTCATCTTCTGACCGATGGCCATCTCTATCAGGAACAGAGGGATCCCCTCCAGGATCAACATGATGAGGAATGGGATCAGAAACGCACCTGTGAAAATAAATATAATTTACAATTTTATCTGTTAACTCCGTCTGTTACTATTAGTTGATTTGCGGATTTATACAACATTCAACATGAGAGGAATCTAATGTAGGTATTCTAGTATTCAAGACTATTTCAATACCTGTTGATTACTTTTTGAATTATTGAATCGGACATTTTATTCAAAAGATATTACGAAATTAGAAATGTCAATGTAAACAAAACGATTTAACTCAAAAACTTCTCGACCGATTTTAAAAATTATTTCACCAATAGAAAGCTACATTATCAGCGAGTAACATAGGCTATATCATAGTATATTTTTCTTTATTTACTTTTCTATGTTTTTAGTAGGTACATCTACATTGCTACCGTGCGCAGCCAGGGCGGATCGCTAGTGGGTTATATATATTATTTTTATTATATACATGTTTTCTATTTCAAACAATGAACAGGATTAATTAAATTTCATCCTGCTAGAACGATATTGTTGACGTTATTACTTTTAACATAAATTGAAAATTCGTACCGCAGCTATTAAGTGAAATATGTAATTTACGGCTTTTAGTGATATCAACTCGGTGGAATCGAATCAATAAAAGCATTACGTTCTCTCATTGACGTTCTATCTTGGAAATGTTCGTAAAGTATTAACGAAATTCGATTACAATCCAATGTTTCTCAAGTCGTAGAGATGTCTACGAAGACGTAGAACTCGTAGGTATAGCCTTAGCTCGTAAATCGATTACGCCACTTGCTACGATTTTTAATTTTGTGTTGAATTTGAAAAATGTAAATTGAAAACTAATATTATAAAGAGGAATGATTTGTATTTTTGTATGTATTTTTATACATATATATATGTAACGAATAAACTCCAAAACTACTAGAACGATTTCAAAAATTCTTTCACCAATAGAAAGATACATGATCACCGAGTAACATAGGCTATATTTTTGTGTATAGTACATTTAATTGCACCCGTGCGAAGCCGGGGCGTGTTGCTAGTCTAATATATAAAAAAAACGTAAGGAGACGTTTATATAAACTATTTGAAATCACTCACACTAGTTTCATAAATCTTTTTCGTTTCCCTACTTTCATACATCCTTTCTACATGCCCAAACCACCAAATAAAATAAATAATACACAAAATTTCTTTACTCTGAATACAAAATATGTTACGTCATGAAACATATTTACAAATTATTAACTACACGTTTTTGAGAAGGAATGTTAGTGGTGTCAGGAATGTCAATAAAAAAAAGATAAGTTCTGAATTCCTTACGCATCGTAAGCATTATTTAAATGTTTAATGGTTGAGTTGCACTGTTACCATTAACAGAGGTTTAAATAATGGATTAATTTAGATATTAAACCTCATTTAGGACAACCATGCTTTGATCATAATAAAGTTTTTCTAGAGGAGAATAGACAGGAGAGCCCATGAGTTATTTAGGACCTTAAACTTTTTGACACGCACGGTCTATTAAATGTATATACGATTGCCTGTTATTTTATCTTTTCCAAAAGAACATTTAACTTATCGAGTAAAATATTAAAAGTTATTAAAAATAACTTCAAAAAGCTGAGAATTGAAAGAATTATTTAACATTTGGCTAAAATAACCAGCTTTTAAAGACACAATTTGAATTCAAGTTAAACAAATCAATGTTTAATTAAAACAACGATTAAACTAAATACATACATTAACGGAAAAATAATATATAAAAGGACACCTCACAAAGGCGTGCATATATTTTTCAACAATGGGCTACAGTTACTTGTGTTATTTGTTCCTGTTGCTTCAAATTGTGCCAGAATATGGTAAGTAAATATTTTTGTTTGATAGTAAGGAGGCTCAATTTTTAACAACTAACATATTCACATAATTTCCTATATAACTAGCACTCAAAGTAAAGTTGGATAGTTCCAAAAAATGATACTTGAAATTTAAAAACATAAAATATAAAAAACATTGTATTTTTTTAAAGTTAGTTATCGACAGACAGACGAGTTTACTTGATGGTAAGTGATACCTCAGCCACAGAACATCAGTCAATGATGCGCTTTAGACCTTCTTTTTATACAGCCGGCCTAGCATGACCGCCACGGACGAGAGAAGACAAACTAAGATGTAATATTTTATATCTCAACATCGACAATTTTGAAAAGATATCTCGATCGACAAATATATCTATTTTTCATATTAAAAGTCGAGTTTTAAGTGTAATTGTCATGTTAGACCCGGAAGAAGTAAAGAGATAATCGATTACAACACGAGAAAACGGTCGACATAATTTTGTCGCGGTTGTCATGCTACGCCGGCAGAACGCATACGGAAAATGAAGTAATTTTTCTATTTGTTCAGATTCTTATTCCATAGTCGGTGGAGACCCGGTTAAAATAGAGGAGGTCCCGTTCATGGCAATCTATAAATTGAAAAATATGGCATTCGGTTGTGGAGCTTCCATAGTCAATGAAAGATTTGTCGTCTCAGCAGCACATTGCAGTTTACTAGAGAAGTATGTATTAATTGCTAGGTAGCAGCTTAAATATCATACTGCTCTGATATATTATGTGTGTAATTTTTCCATTTTGTGGCGACTCAAAAAATCCACTTTTGTTAGTATGTTAGGTACAATTATTTAAATAAAATACTGTATACCGGATTAAAACGCGATTTATTATTTATATTGTTTAAATTATTTATCCCGACGTTTCGGATGCTTTTCAGCAACCGTGGTCGCGGGGAGACAGAAAGATGACAGTTGTCTGATTTTTGAAATGTCACAAAGTTGCCATATTAACGCCATCTATTCCTACAGAGTTGGTATTTACTGTAATTTTCTTTATTATGACAATATTGACTAACGGTGTACTCTTGTTTTTTAGTATGTTTCATTTTAAATAATATAAATAATAAATCGCGTTTTAATCCGGTATACAGTATTTTATTTAAATGTGTGATACTCGCGTTAATAAAAGACAATATTAGGTACAATTATTCTTATTCTACATAATATGTTAGTATGATTAGTATTATACATCATATTATTTTACACATTATAATCCAATGGCCATCTCCATCCATTGCTTCAGTAGGAAGGAGTCTGGCCTGTTAGCCACCGCCTTTAGAATACTGTTAGGACTGGCTAAGACGCTGCAGAATTGACGCTGCCTTTTTACGCATGATGGCAACAAAACCATGAGTGCGAGCCTCCGCAAACATCCCGGAAGCGCTACACCGCCGTGGCACTCCTAGCAGCATTCTAAAAGCGTTATTGTACAGTACACGTAGAGCGTTGTTAGTACCGCAGCCGGGCTAGCTTGACCGCCACGAGATATGTCGCGGACGAGAGAAGACAAACTAAGATGTAAGATATCTCGATATATTATATCTCGACATCGACAATTTTGATAGAAAATATATTATCTCGTTCAATAAATATTTCTATTTTTGATATTAAAAGTCGAATTTTAAGTGTAATTGTCATGTTAGACCCGAAAGAAATAAAGCGATAGTCGATTAAAACACGAGAAAACGGTAGACAAAATTTTGTCGCGCTTGTCATGCTAGGCCGGCTGGTGAAGGCACAGACTGCTCGAGTAAAAAGACTGACAGAATTCTTTGAACAAAACTATCTTTACATCTGCAGCACACCGAGCAAACCTGCAAGTCCACATGTTGATTTAGAGGTCTGGACACCCCACCCCACATCATTGATATGGCTTAAGGTAGCTTCGCCCCTATCGGCATACGATAATTTAAAAATATTTTAATTATTTCCAGTAAAAAAATGGAAGTGGTAGTCGGCACAGATAAAAAAGGCGAAGGACAACATTATGACATAATGGCCGCCTACCAGCATCCAAAATTTAATTTTATCCCTTTAGATTATGATGTAATCGTGCTGAAGTTAGCGAAAGAGTTGGTATTCAGCAGTAAAGTTCAACCAGTCAAAATAGCAGGACCCAACACGGTTATTGATGAAGGATCTGTATTCAGTGTCACGGGCTTCGGAATAACAAATCCTTATGAGGTATTTTTCTTATTTATTACCTTGCTAGCGAAAACTTGCTAAAGTTTTCATATAACATTGCTTATATAAACAACTAGTAACGCCCGGGTTTTGCACGGGTGCAATGTTGATTTACTATACACAAAATAAAAATAGTCTATGTTTCTCGCTGATAAGCTTTCTATTGGTGAAAGAATTTCGATCGAGTAGTTTTTCGAGGATCGAGGATTTAAATCCAGTGGTGGATTTACACATTTTTGGCGTATACGCTATTAAAATTTTGCCGCCCTAGCCTCTATAGCAAGTTCCTAAATTTTCGAAAATACAATAATAGGAATTGTCTTCTTGGTCTAGTCTTTCCTTTTGAGTATTCCCTGAAAGGTACAGAAGACTGTCTTAAAAGTAAGAAAAATAAAACATGATTTCTATTAGATAAAAGAAAAGAAATCGGTCCCCAAATTTGCCGCCCCTAAAATCTGCCGCCCTAGGCTGAAGCCTACTCAGCCTGCTGGTAAATCCAACACTGTTTAAATCGTAATAAACAAACAGGCAAATCTTTTTTGCAGGTGGACAGCGGTTCCCCAGTGTTGCTTCAAGTTAAAGTGCCGTATGTCAATAATGTCAAGTGTAATATAGCCTACGAAGGAATAATCACTGATCGTATGATCTGTGCCGGTGAAGAGGGAAAGGATGGCTGTTACGTAAGTTTCATAACTATAGCATCAAAGAAGGAATTAACCTAATATTGTCTTGTCAACGCGAGTATCACACATTTAAATAAAATACTGTATACCGGATTAAAGCGCGATTTATAATTTATATTGTTTAAAATCAAACATACTTAAAAACAAGAGTACACCGTTAGTCAATATTGTCATAATAAAGAAAATTACAGTAAATATCAACTCCGTAGGAATATATGGCGTTAATATGGCAACTTTGTGATATTTCAAAAATCAGACAACTGTCAGCTTTCTGTCTCCCCGCGACCACGGTTGCTGAAAAGCATCCGAAACGTCGGGATAAATAATTTAAACAATATAAATATTAAATCGCGTTTTAATCCGGTATACAGTATTTTATTTAAAGGAATTAACTTATTTAAATGTAAAGCAATTAATTAACGTAACTCATCAATATTTGCACATCAAAAAGAAAATATACTAAAGTTTGATTAATTGAATAAGTACAAATTCAAATTCAAAAATCATTTATTCATTTAGGTAACATAATGTACACTTATGAACGTCAATAAAAAATACATATTAAATGCTTCTAATTTTACATTTACCGCCAGTTCTCAAATCAAGGGCGTAGAACGGAAGAGAAGAACGGGCAAGAAACTCTTCGTCACACTTTTTAATCGCCAAATTTTTGTTTTACAAAATATTTGTAAGGCGCTGCAACCATTACACCATGTTCCACATGACATCTTTATGTAACTACTATACGACGGTATATATAAAATACAAAGATGGGATGTCTAATCAAGTACACTAAATTCGATATTTAATAAGAAAAAGTATACCTGAACTTTTTGAGAAAGGTGTTTGAAAATTATTTTTTGAATAAAATCAATAGATTATAGAAATGTATAGACTTATCAATGATAAGTAGAGGAAATCCCATTCACTATAATTAGTTTCAAATTAACTGTGCAAATTGTTAGATATTAGTGACAGACAGACTCACGCCAGAATGAAACTTCAGTAATAAGATTTATGACGTAAATTGTATAAATAAACTACAACACCTCCGAAGGATCACTTAGGCTTGCTACATTTAGAATTAGCTATACATTCAACCGCGCGTTACAACAATTTACATAGCAGGTATCTAAAAGGCTTTTCTCTTGAGACCAGGCAATTCAAGATCGGTGCAATTATAATATAATTACGTACTGTGGTCACTATTTTTTTTAAAAATTATATGCAGAACAACTGAGTCTTGGTATTCGCTATTTGATCTATTATGTGGATGACCATATTATGTTTTTTTTTGTCATTAAAGGAAAATAAGTTAATGACTGCTTGAAACATTATTTTATTTCTTCGGTTGTACCCAGGACTTCTCATGTTTCTTACTGCTGTGCCACGAGGTCTTAGACAATAATTTACACAAATTAATGTAATTTTTTTTTTATTTCAGGGTGACAGCGGTGGTCCTTTGATATATAAAAACACGCTTATAGGTATCGTATCGTTTGGAAACGATTGTGGAAAGAAGGGCTATCCTGGCGTCTACACAAGAGTAACCGCCGTACGCGGCTTTATTGACGAAATGTTAACTAAATAGTGATTTATGTAAGAGTAAAGAATCGCTGAAATACGATATAGAAACGAAGAAGAAAAAAATATAGAACCCTATGTATAATAAAATAAATAAAGATATTTAGCGCAAATGTAATGTAGCTTTTGCTGAATAAAATTTGTTTAATCAAAATTATATATTTCTTATTATATTTAATTTTACCTTTTAGACTTTTATTATTAAATCTTTATATTAATTTGAATAATTATTTGCATTATTTAAAAAATCAATTTTATTTTCAACATTAAATCTTTTGGGCATAATAAGATACTCAATAATTTGAATCGAAATCAAGACCCGCTAATGTTTCAAATAATAGTTATTCAATAATACTAACACTTTCATAATAAAAGCAGATATTTATATTGATTATTTTTGACGGGCTCGTTGGCGCGTTCGGTAGAACCGTTGCCGTACGCTTCGACGGGTCGTGGTTTCGAATCCCACCCGGACGACATGTTTATAATTTTCTGTAAGAATGTTTTCCCCACGTCTGGTAACTTCGAGCATTGATCGAGTGGGAGGAATATCGAAATTCCGACCGGGTAACGAACCACCGTTCATAGATGAAAAAACCGTGAAGATCACATTGCGCGTTTCGGTTTCAGTCTATGGATTTCCGAATGCTCGAAGTGAAATGTAGGTCGACAGCGTATCATTAACTGATGTTCTGTGGCCGAGGTATCACCTACCATCAAGTGAACCTCATGCTCGTCTGTCGATATCTAACATAAAAAAAAGATATAAGATGTATAAAAAAGTGGCAGACCCATTTCTCTATATCACTTATCATTTTTTATTTACAGACAAGTAGGTGATCAGACTTCCGACGGATTTTTTTTTTTACTTTTTTCCCCGGGATTCGAACCAAGGCCATCCGGTGCTAAACGCATCGCGCTTACCACTAAGCCACGGAGGCGGTCATTTTAATAATCGAAGTATAAAAATTATACTGTAAATGTTAAAAAAAATCGAACTCACCTCCGCCATTTTGTTGGCATAGATAAGGAAAACGCCAAATGTTGCCGAGACCCACAGAGTATCCGATGATAGACAGGAAAAACTGTAATTTTCCTGACCACGCCGCTCTATCCTCATCTGGTCCATCACGCTGTAAAGAGTTCCTTGACCCTTGGAGAACGATTGTGACTCCGTGAGGGCGTTCGCTTCCGTCAGCCCTAGTATTCAAAGGTGCCAGTTCATGGCCATTCCGCGGTCCAATCGGCTCAGCTTTAGCCGCCATCTTGATTGAAAATCACTTATATATCGATTAAGTCCTAAACGATATTAACCAGTGCAGTTATTGTCGGAACTACTTATTGCATAAATCAAATCGATTTCAATTTGACGAGGTTCTTCGAATGATAATTGTTACCTATAAATATGTTCATAATATTTTATATCTTGTATGATGTATTTATAATACCGAATGGCGTCTTTTTTGATGAATTCTATAACTTTAACGTATGTTCTTGTCCTCTGAAGTAACTTTAGTCGTAGTTTAAGCGAGTCTAATACGTTGGATTCCTCTCTGTGCATATAGCTTAGGTTTCTAGTACTGATACGCTAATTAGACATATTTCTACGGTTAAAACTGAAGATTTGAATTCATATTTGTATCGTGATAGCCGCCATTTTCGAGAATTGAGCCACGCTTTATCTGAAACAAAATGTTGCCTTATTATATCATTTCATAGAAAATTAAAATTTTCTGTGTCTGTTTCACTGATCCCCTTTACAAATCAAGTATAAATAAGTTTTCTATGTCCGATTCTTTTTTCTTTTTTTTTTCTTTTTTTTCTTTTTTGAACGCGGGACCACCGATGCTAGTATTTAGTCACAGAGGCGTTTATTAACATAAAAATTTTGGTTACAATTATAACTACGAAATACTAGAAACAGTATAGGTACTTAGTTGCATGCATTTTGTACAAAAAGATTGTCAATCAACTTCAATCAGTTAAACATTGCTTCCCCTAGGACTCGTGGCGATTTATTGAATAGTCCTTGTATAATTTGATGATGAAAATAGAACTTAAAGACCATCTAATTCAGCAGGGCCGGATTTAGGCAACTGCCCCGGGCCTCCACAAAAGAGGGGCCCCACAATAGAGAATTCGGAAAACAAATCTTTCAAATCCCGACGTGTAAACACTAGTAAACTTTTCCTTTGATATTATTTTTCGTTGTATTACTTTTGTCTATTGTATTTTGTATATGTTTATATTGTTCTCAAATATTTAACCAATCTTTCATTTTATTTGGAAAATAATTTGGGGCCAGGGGGCCTCCACTACTTTGGTGCCCCGGGGCCTCCATACTTCTCAATCCGGCCCTGTAATTCAGTTTTATAATAGGTGGAAATGCTTAAAATGTAGGTCATATCTTTCATCTCCATGATAGCTTAATTTGTGAAAACGTTTTGGCAAAGCGCCATTGAATCTAAGTGTTTATACGAGATAACGGTTTCGCTGCAGTTATAACTAAAATTTACATTTAAAACGACTAAAAATCTAAATTATGCCCATATTAATTTTTATTTCGTGTTTATAACGCGTATGTCGTTTTGGTATTTAACCATTTTTATATTTTTAAGGTTCCGTACTGCATACTAAAAACAGAAGCCTTACAGAATCACTCCGTTGTCCGTCTGTTTGTTACGAAAATTTGTTTACGAAAAGATATAGTACCTACCTATATACCTGTATGAAATTCATACGAAAATTTAATTGAATAGTCATAGAAACTTAAATTAAAACTAACTGCCCGGTTTGTATGGCTATACTAATGAAGAAAATGAGACCAAATCAAATAGCCAAAAATAATTCTGGATAGAGACACCTTAATCACCTGGCGGTATGAAATGTAGTGTAAGATCTATTCTCAAATATAGTATACATAAAAAAAAAATATAAAAATTGGTCGAGCCGTTTCGGAAGAGTGCGACCACAAACCAATGCCTCCAAATACAATACGAAAAGGACTTACAATTGATTTTAGCAAAGTATAAACATAATTCTATACTTTACAGTTTATATAATACCTTTAGGGACGTCAAGTCTACCGTTGTTAGGGGTGCGTACGCATTTGTGTCAAGGACAAGCTTTGTGGGTTCCCCTTCCTGCTAAAACTGGTCCACGTGACTGTTCTACTCCATGCGACGAACCAATCAACATTTTTGTATTGAATTCCTAACAATAATATCAGTCACGCTACCTTCCATGGCTTCAAAGTAAACTTCAAGACCAAAGTATACTATATATTGCAGATCTATGTATTATGTTTCAGAGTTAATCAGTCAATCCGGAGTTACCGCACTATTATGCCACTATCTTTTAATACAGTTTATCGGAAGACGTTATATTGAACAGTGGATCTTGTCTTAAATGTATTATAGTATTTGTTTATTGTATTAATTTGGATCATAGAAACAGTATCAAAGGCGTGATTTAATGTTAGACTAATAAGCCATTTCCACTGTTTTTAATTTTTTGGCAATCTAAACCATCACATAACAAGATATTCGCTTAAAATATCGGCCTTCTAAATTTTAAGCCAAAGGTTGCCAATATTAAGATGTAGGTACATACAAGCTGCGTGAAATATGTTTATAGATGAAAATCAGTAAAAAAAATCGGACACTCATCTATTGAATTATAAAGAATAAGACCCATTTCTCCATCTGTCATCATCACTGTTCATTTTTTTACAGGCTTACCTGGTCATCGCCTACTTAGATGATCAGGCTTCTATGTCCTGCCCGACCGACATATTTTTTTAAATTATTTCCCCGAGACTTCAACCCAGGACCTCCGATGCATCGTGCTTACCACTGAGCTATGGTAAAAAAAACCGCTAGGATAATCCAATCGAACAAACAATTCCTATCAAATAATATCAATTGAAAACCTGACACTTTTTCTTGTTTGATTTAGGGCCAGTAGCGATATCGTTACGGGGGGACATGAGTTATTTTTATTTAAAATATGACCAAAGAATAGAAAGGTATAGAAAAATCTAAGCCCGAATCACTTTCATTCGTTACTTCTATACTCTTAATGGCGCAGATATGTAGACTGATTTGTTTTAGAGAATTTAAGGGCGGTACTACAATAAAATATGTTAATTTATTCTTAAGGATTGCAAATGAAACTCAAAGCAGTTGAAAAACCAATGAAACTTATTTTTTTGTTAATAGCCGAAAAGTTTAAAGTAGATACATACATAATATGTATCTACTTCGATGAACAACTATGTCAATGTGTCTACTTTAAAATTATTACATCTATCTATATAAAATAAAGTTGTGTTAGTTACACCGTTTATAACTCAAGAACGGCTGTACCGATTTTAACGACATAAGCTATTAAAATATTGGAAAAAATCAGGAAAAAAATATATGCATAAAATTAATTATAAAATAAATTAGATTCGGAACTCCGCCATCTTGACAGCTCACGTCATGCATTCTTAGCTTTTTTGGAATAACAGATGTCCACTGCAAATCAGTGACATAATATTAGACAATTATAGTGGGTAAATGGGCATATTCAAATTTAAGAATAATTATATAATTTCGAAGCCAAAACTGTGGCAGAACAACGTCTGCGGGGTCCACTAGTTTTCAATAAAGGACGAAACATATGAATTGCTTTAAATTATTTTATATAGATAATAAATAATCACTTCTCTATAAAATTTTCTATCACATTCGAATTTTAAAAACAAGAACTTATAAATCTATTTAAATGATAGCAACATTGATATATTCAACAAATCTGCAATTCTATTTGCGGATTTTCTTGAACGATACATTATATCGATTTCATAAAGTCTGAACTCAGATCCGAGCTTGTAATACTAAAGGATTATTAACATTGAATATGAATCATTTTAACGCCATGACTGATGTGATGATATATCGATCTGATGACCTACTAAGGTAAGGACTAAGGAATATTAAAGGATACAGTGCAGTTTCACACCCATAATGGGTTGCCAGTATTTTACAGTTCAATGTTTATTCTGAAAAGCTAAATTTCTGACAAAGCGAAGTTTTATTATTATTAATTATTATAGTTTATTTTATATTTATTTATTATTAATTATAGTATAATTTCGAATTTTATAACAATGATTATTTAATTTAGAATTTATATATTCGTTCTCAATTCTACGATATTTTCAATACTGTATTCCTCGGAAATTTTGTGTCAAGGACACTATTTCAGATACTGTGTCACGTGAAAGAAGTCTCCACGTGGTACGGAAGCGTCCTGCAAGGATCCTGACCTTCCCCACCCCTCTCATTTACCCGCCCCTTACGCTTGCTCAACATACAATCAATAAAACCTCCTGGATGTTGAAGCCAACAAACCTGTTTTAGCAACCTCTTATGTATATTTTTTTTTTAATTGAAATAACAAATTTACAGGATAATACTTTATGAATTTTAAATATTTGATTTTCTATGTATAATTAATATTTTGTATTAGGTATGAAATACATATATATTGTTAAAATATCCGAATAATAATCGGTCTGCACAATTTGTATCCCGAAAAGATTTCTTTTAACTATTTTTACGAGAATAATCCCTTCGTTTAGTTAATTAAAAACTATTCACACTACTGACACAAAAACAATCCGTTTTTGTGCTTGTCATACCTTTTAAAGAATAATAAAATCCTCATTCAATTTTTGAACGATAATAACACTGGCCATTCACAAAATTATTTTTAGCTCGCAAGATTTTTCATTCAAATTTATATTCCGAACGCGAATACTGACGTCCGCATCGGGCGTTCCACACACACTGACAACTTTTCTGCAGTGCTAGAGACGTTACCCTAATCGATATTGTTTATCGACATTTTTAATAATACATATTTATATTTTTAAGAATATTACTCAGAATCTAAATTATCGGCGCTTCTGTCTTTGATTAATAAAGGTAAATTGCTTCTTTTACTTGTTCTCTCTTAATTTAATTTAAGATTAACTTAAGAAGTTTTGTCATGTCCGCATCGAAAAAAATACCCTTAATTAATATCTTATAACGTTACTTACATACGTAAATAAAAAAGAGTGCCCCTTTTTATAAACGAAACAGTAAATTGACGTACCTACATCATGAACTTGGCGGAATTTTGCCAATATTTACATAAACGTTTGTTTGAAGCCATCCATTAATGTCATGAAGTGAAGTTGCTTCAACCTATATGTAAAATTTCTTGATAAGGTAACCTTTATCAGATTATATATTATGTAAATAAACTTATAACTCTATATAAAGATTCGAATATCAATTTTTTTTTTCATTATAATATTGTAGGGGCAAGATTCCACTCTAGTTAGCATATTCTTGTTTTCAGCCTCTAAATGAGTAATAACTAGGTCTATCGAATACTTAATTATCGATGGAACCTGACAATAAATGCCCACAAAAGCCGACTTGCTGCATATTGTCTATTCCAAAATATGCTTGGCTATTAACTCTGAACATATTCAAAAACAATAATGATTCCCAAATATACATTACTCTTCCTTAGCGACAAGGGGTTGCAACATCACTAATCTATAGTGACGTCAGGTTCGCATCAATCGTAAGGGATGAGCATGCGCGGGAAAATTCGCCATCTTGGATTCTTTCGGACATTTTCGTGATATCTCGGATATTTTCGGAAGAAACAGTCAACAATTTAGTTATTTTAAAAATCGTTTAATGTCAACAAAATATCAATTTCTTATATATTTTTAATGTAGGAATTATTGTAGAAATATAAAATATATTCTGCACTGAATACTTTTATTGTATAGATAGCGTAGAAGTACTTAGAAACCTAGGGTTGAAGTTAGGGTAGCTACGTGCGTTATTGATTTTTAAGTCTTATTACACAACGTTGTAGAAATCTGTGCAGGCCGTTATATTGCTGAATCATTCATGCGAAAAATCCGACTCTATATAGTGACATTATATTGAATGAGAATTATTACATATTAATACAATAACTCAAAACAAACGTGCCATCATTTTGCAAATTACAAATAATAAGAATTTATGAATTTTCTTATGTTATATTTAATACAATTTACAAAAAATAACTATAACCGACACCATAAAAACTGATGGAAATTCAAAATTAAATAAGTGCGATCGATCATACATTTTAAATCGTTATTGCACTTTTGTTAGATTTCTAGTTCAGACCCTTCCTGTTTTAAGGGGGTAAAGGTAGCAGTAGGAAGGGCGATCTCAATAAACCCTCGCCTGAAGTGGATCGAACCTCTAACTCTAACGGCTTAGCCATGCCATACTTTCACAGACTATATTATCTATCTATAATTAAATGAACCACCTTAATTAGAATACATTGACCTCGTGCTATATTTAGTCTGTGGCGACTTGGTAAAGGGGCGGTATTCAACCTTTCATTAGTTCATTAGTCTACGAATTCTAAAATATGTTTTCAATATATTTAATCAAGAAGGCCTAAGGCAGGGGCGGTTTATAAACTAAGCCCGGTCCTAGGGCGCGGTGGCAGAAAGAGACGCCATGCGCTGGCAAGTCCTCTCCTTTTTTCCGTTTTTTTATGTTTGATATCGACAGACGAGCATGAGGTTCACTTGACGGTAGGTGATACTAATGATGCGCTGTCGATCCACTTTTTACTTCGAGCTTTCGGAAATCCATAGACTGAAACCGAAGCGCGCAATATGCACTTCACGGTTTTTCCATCTATGAAAGGTGGTTCGATACCCGGTCGGAATTTCGATATTCCTCCCACGCGTTCAACGCTCGAAGTTACCAAACGTGTGGAAGCTTACAGAAAATTATAAATATGTCGTCGTCGAATCAACGACCCATCGTTTCAGATTCAGAACCGTTTCACTCAAATCGGGACTGGCGCCCTCTAGTTTATCCGCAATGCAAACCCGCAAACGAATCTCGAACTCCTGACCTAAAAGAAGCGTCCGTACGCTACTTTAAGAAACCCGCATTGCACACCAACCCACTGACTACTTCCCATCCGACAATCCCTGCTGGAGGAGACCGCGTAACGTCTTAAACGACCTAGCTATGGCCGTACACAGGCTCAAAGCCACTCTCGACAACGACACACCACACCCGACACCCGGGTGAGAATCCGTTCCAATCTGTGGCGGTCCAAGCCGCGGGGCGCCCTTTGTTTAGTTGCAGGCAAAGTTGCCCAAAAATGTCCGGTTATTTTTTAAGGCTATATGTTCGAAAATAAAGCATGACGAATAATAAAACTATAAATTAACTTCACACTTATTTTAAGTACTAGTGGACCCCGCAGACGTTGTTCTGCCAAAATATTGTCTTCGAAATTATACAATTATTCTTAGATTGGAATATGCCCATTTGCCCACCTGTTGAAATTTTTCCTGAATTTTCTTTGCTATAAACCTCACGGAGCCTGAGACCTTTCCAACGAATGCAAAACCGTGGAAATCGGTTCGTGCGTTCTGGAGTTATAGCGTCAGGAAGGAAAACCCGACTTAATTTTATATAGAGGAGATTATTTGAAATGCAAAGACCGTAAAGAAAACATAATATGTACATTTTATTATTTATGTATGTATAAAATTTTTGAAATGTTAAAATTATTAATTTGGTTCTATGGTTTTTCAACTATTTTTTGAAGAGGTCGCAATGTGTACTTATTAGTAGGTAAATTTTCATATTTATACTTATTTAAAAAATCCTGTTTTCTGAGAGCTATTTCGCCCCGCGAAGCTTGAAGTGAACACGGGCTATTAACCTATATGCTATTCTGATGTATAGACTAATTACTATTAATATAATACTGTTAAGTTTCATTAAAATCCGTTCAGTAGTTAGTGCGTGGAAGAGTAACAAACATCCATCCATACATCCTCAGAAACTTTTACATTTATAATATTAGTAGGAAGTAGGATTCCTTACAGCATACAATATGTATATTGTATATATTATTTAAAAAATAAAACAGAGAAGATACGCCAATTACAATGAATACTAATGTTGCTACAATCATATGTGAAAAAAAATAATAAGAAAAAAAAGAAATACAAAATAAAAAGTAAAGCAAAGGTTCTGTACTTAATCTATTCTCTATCAAATGTTACAATGCTCATAATCTATTTAGGTAAATCTTGCATATACTCAAAGTTATTTTTATTTTTTTATTTCAGAGCGGACAACTGAGCAGGTGGGTTACCTGATGGTAAGTAATCACCACCGCCCATGTACATCCGTGACTCAAGCATCTTAGATGCGTTGTCAGCCTTTTAAAAATTAGCTTTGAGTATATCCAATGCATGACAAATGAACAGTACATGTATGAAAATTATGCACCATTGGACAAGCATATAGGTCAAGTAGATGGCAGGGTCTGACAATTATATAATAAACGCAACGTCGGCAATCAAGGCCCATTTCATAATTGGTAGTGTTTTTTAGATTAGTTGTAGCTATGGTTCTAGTGAATTTGATTGATAACGGGCCATCCCAAATTACGTCACAAGTTTAAAGGAGGTTGTGTAACAAGTCCTAAGTTTCATGACGTCATATCACAATATTTAAAGTATTGAAACGCGAAACTTTAAAAAACCTGCCGTACGCTCCGATAGGTCGTGGATTCGAATCCCACCGGGACAATATGTTTCTGTAAGAATGTCTTCCCTACGTTTGATAACTTCGGGCACTGAACGGATGGGAGGAATCTCTAAATTCCGACCGGGTAACAACTAACAACCACCGTATGTATGTATATACATACATACAAAAACGTGAAGTGGATATTGCGCATTTCGGTTTCAGTCTATGGATTTCTGAATGCTCGAAGTTTTGTCTTTTATTGATGTTCTGTGGCTGAAGTATCACCTACGATCAAATGAACCTCATGCTCGTCTGTCGATATCTAATCTAAAAAGTAATGCAGACTGCATTTATTTATTTTGATTTCCCTGTGTACAATATTCCCACCTCTTTTTAAAAAATATAAATTACTAAAATTATAAAAGAATATTATGAGTTTGCGCCGCATGCTCATTTGCACCATTATATCCTACTGCTATCGGTTTTGCTTATATCATTTGTATACTATATGAATTGAAATTTTTGGTTCAATATATAATATATACATAATAGACACATATTCGAAAGTACCCCTTTTCCTGTAAGGTAACAGACGAACAAAAAAGAAATAGGCATATTTTGAGAAATAATTTATAATCACGTTTATCTTCAGAATTTACCTTCAAACTACGAAAACCTTTCATATTCAAATATGCGGAGGCTAGGAATGGTATCTGTATTTACTTTTGAAGCAATATAAAATTGATCACTATTTTATCATTGCGCCTAACATTCGTGTCGACCATGAACGTAGGTTGTTGGCTCAGCGCCAAAATTAAACACTGAAAATCGATGATGGAATCTAACTCACATTTGTAGTGCTGATAGCGTATACTAAGCCATCACCCCATTATGATGTTCCTTGAGTGGGTCAATTTCTTATTTAAGTATACAAATTGCTAACCTATTGATTTATCAATAAAAGTATACGAAAAGTGGTGAACAGAAGGGTATAATGACGTTTGGGCTCATATTTCATATAATGGCTGGTATACACTTTGATTAGTCAAGTGCCAAGTGTTTAGTGTTTAGTGTGTAGAGTGATTAGTGTTAAGTGATTAGTAATGTCCTATACTGTTTATTAGACAGTGTTTAGTTCATTAAAAAAATAGACAATTGTATGCCTGTATACACTCTGATAGTAATAATTAACAAAAAAAAACCAGTACCAGTAAGGGATGTATGATCCCATTCGCAATGTAGTTAATGAAATAGTGAATATGCTTGCGCTACACATTCGAGAAGAAATTGAGTTGGAATTGAGGAGACCACCTCGATTATGGATAGCTAGGAGAGAAGGTGTAAGCCTCCTTCGCCCCAAAATTTTCTAAATGCATTTCAGTAGCTATGGTTTGCAGATCTGCGTCTCTGGCTTGTTATATAAACATTTAGATTACATATAAACACGCATGTTGAACATATAACTCCTCAAATTTGTGGGTTACGGATTTGATCCACCTAGTAGTCATTTTTTTTTATATTTTTATCATTCATAACAACAGAAGAAACGAACACGACACTGTTGACTTAACAGTCACGCACGTCCCGACGTGTTAAGTTCGTGTTTAGTGCAAGCGAGGGGTGAAGGCGGGACGCGCGGGAGGAGCTACTCGCAGAAAAAATAGAACACACTTGTAAATACTGTACTTCGCTAAGCACTATACACTTAACACTTAACAGAAACTGTCCGAACGTGTTTATTGCTAAACACTTAACACTAAACAAGCCACTCGCACTAATCACTAATCAAAGTGTATACCAGCCATAACTCAGAATCTGAATTCACAATATAATTATATTTGCTGAACTATACAATTTCGTAGACAGTACAAGGAAAGTAACCTTACCCATCACAATCTAGGTCAAAAAATACGTTTTGTTATTATCTTTAACACGAGTATCACAAATTTAAATCAAATACTTTTTAACCAATTTATTGTTTATACTAGCTGATGCCCGCGACTTCGTTCGCGTGGGGATCACTTTATGCTGAACTTTTGAGCAAGCTTTCTTCATATTATATATCCTCCATCCTCTGTACTTGGTGATTTCTTTTCGGAAAGAGCTATCAGAGTAGTCATTGACGGTTGCTTTTGCATCATATTATCGACATGTTTAATGGTGGTTGAGGTTGGGGTTCAAATGATGATTTGAAATTCAAAAGAAATACCATGGTAATTGAAAAAATGAACCTGACTTTAAAGAAACTTTAGGGATATGCATATCAATCAAATTGTACGTCACCAAAATGCAGATATGTGTCTTTTTTCCACTAATCAGAGTTCAGTCGAAGATTGGATTCAATGCATTTTCCGTCTTAAATATATGCACGAAAATTGTACGGGGGTTTGAAAATACTTGCGACACATGGAAAAAACGCCAAGAAAATGTCTAAATACGAATAAAATGAAGGTATGGAGAAATGCAACGTAAATTGAATGAAAAATATAGTATGGCCATGTTGACCAAATACTTATTTTTTTATAAATTTAATTAGTGTGGAAGATACTATATCCACCTCTCTCTATATTTATTTCATTTAATTGATCACTTTTAATTTCAGATATTTTTGTTTAATTCCCTTGGAAAGGAAAGGATTGATGAAAATGCGAAATAAACGATCTCATAAGAAATACATTTTTATATAATAGAATAGTTCAATAATACATTTTCTATTTTCAATATTAGTTCTTTTAAAAATATAAAAAAATAAATACAAAAAAATATTTCCCTGAGTGATGATTCGAACTCGTATCTGAAATTACGTAGTACGACCGTATATCCACTATGCCACGAACACATATAGAAAACGGCGAAATTATCAAACTATTTCATTTACATATCAAACTGTGATTGACATCTGACAATTCGAAAAAACTCAACGCGAGTCAGTTTTCATTGCAATTTGTTGAAATGATGCCTTTAAAATAATATTTAAATGATGATAACTTTTTTTTCCGACAACTGATTTCGATGAAACAAAGCCTATATGTTGCCCTGGACTTTGCTTAATATATTTGTATAAATTACGCGAAAATCGGTTAAGTATCTTCGGAGATTAGCGTGAACAAACAGACAGACAGACAGACAAGAATCTTAAAAAATGCATTTATTCATTCTGCTACCCTTCTTTTATCACCCCTCTTAATTTCTGGTAAAAATATTTAGTGAAGCGTAATTTCGATCCTACTCTTTTATTATATGTATAGATTATTTATCCCGACTGTCACTTTTCATTCTGCCCTTGACCACGGTTCCTGAAAAGCATCCGAAACGCCGGGATAAATAATATAAAAAATAAATCACGTTTCAATCCGATATTAAGTATTTTATTTATATACGTTTTGTTGTTCACATAAAAATATTAAAGCCTTTTTTACTTAAACTTTTTTGTTTGTTTTGAAGATATCAGTTTTTTTCACAGAACAGAAGAAGTAAGGTTTTTTTTATTTATTAGAGGAGACAATCGGACAGGAGGTTCACCTGATGGTAAGCGAATACCGCCGCTCGTGGACACAAGCAACATCAAAGATCTTGAGGATGCATTGCCGGCTCGTTTCTTGAAGGTTCACAAGTCGTATCGGTTCGAAAAAACCGCCAGCGAGAGCTGCATGAGTGCCTTATCAAGTTATCAGTGAAAAATGAAAAACCACTGACCGGATTGAGTAAGGTTTTTTTTATATTTATGTTAGATATCGACAGACGAGCATGAGGTTCACTTGATGGTAGGTAATACCTCAGCCACAGTACAGTCAATGATGCGCTGTCGACCTACTTTTTATTTCGAGCATTCGGAAATCCATAGACTGAAACCGAAACGCGCAATGTGCACTTCACGGTTTTTTCGTTACCCGGTCGAAATTTCGATATTCCTCCCACCCGATCAATGCCCGAAATTACCAGACGTGGGGAAAACATGCTTACAGAAAATTATAAACATGTCGTCCCAGTGGGATTCGAACCCACGATCCATCGATGCGAACGGCAGGTGTTCTACCGAACGCGCCGAGCCCGTCAGCCTATTTGTAGAAGGGAGTAAGAGTATGGCCTGAAGTTGTCATACCTGGACTTAATTTAATTATTGCAGTTAATCTTTCAACCCAACTAATTATGCGGATTGTCACTGAGTGATGTCATATTCGTCCACGTTAATTACATACTCATGGGACAATTTTCCGCGCCTATTGACCTACTGTAGGTGTTTTGGAACGAAGTTCCTTATCGCGCGTTGTGAAAGGGGGCTAGACGAAAAATTTTTTTACGAAAAGTTGTCACGACACTTTTTTTGAAAATAGAACGGTTTCAACTTTCAACATTCAAGTTTCATTTTTGGAACGACGAAGTTCCTTATCGCGCGTTGTGAAAGGGGGCTAGACGGTAAAAATTCTTACGAAAAGTTGTCAAGACACTTTTTACTATAGTAGCGCATCTATGACGTGTATGAAAGAATAGACAGACAGAGTGCATATATATATAACTTCGTTCCATCCGGGTGTCCCTTGACACCTCTCAACTTTTTTTTTTAAATTTATTTACCATTTAAAACCAATTCAAAGGTTACATTAAGAATAGCATCAAAATCATGAGGGTTTAAACATGTGCTAAAATTAGTCTACGCCTTAACATTAAATTTTGTAATTAATATAAACTAAACACATAATGTAGGAGCCAAGTAACTATTGAAAAAAAAAAAATAATTATTATTGAATTTAGTTTTAATATTATTATTTGTTAAGCTGTTACTACTATACCTTTCAAAGTAAAAAATTGATTTCATATAACTGATAAGGATATGTAATAAAACCACAATTATGTACTGGACATTTGTATTTCCTTAGCCACTCACACTTCACTAGGGATAAAACTACTATACTATATTTACAAAATATAAAACCAGTTAATTTCCCAACTAATGTAGAGATCAATATACAATATAATTTATTGTGTATATTATAATTATATTCATGTAACCACACGATATTTTAATAAATTAATAGTTTGCTGACTGTTCTAATTCCATCACTTCATGTCTGTCTTTAACATATTATTTTGTGACTATGGCCGCATTACATATGTTTAGTTTACGTTTTGATCTATCTTAAAAAATAGTTCAGCCGGCCTAGCATGACCACGACAAAATTTTGCCGACCGTTTTCTCGTGTTTTAATCGATTATCTCTTTATGTATTCCGGGTCTAACATGACACTTCACTTAAAACTCGACTTCTAATATCCAAAGAGATATTTGTCAATTAAGATATCTTGTCTATCGTTCTGCCGTCGTAATAAGTAACGCAGTATTCGACAAAATATGAATTTTCCTTTTTTTTTTAATTTAAAAATAAGTGCGAATTGTACATACACATTATTTTAACTAAAAAATACAATAAATAAAAATACAGTTGAAGTTAATAGTCTTTTAAGTCCTTTTATCGTGCTTTACCAGAAACCGCCATTTTGCAAGTACTGCGTTTACCAGTACGACGGCAGCGTTGTTGTCGATGTCGAGATATATCATCTCGATATCTTAGTTTTTCTTCACTCGTCGGGCACTACTAGGGGGGCAGGGTGCCAAAATATATAAGCTTGATTTTAAAAACGACCTCATATAATATGTAGGTACATATAATAAGCTGTTTAAATCGATCAAGTCCAATAGTCACATACATTGTAATATTATTAATTTTCTATTAAAGATACATCACTATTTCCGTATTCTAAAATATTTACTTTATTAATATTGTGTATCTTTGTTAAAGCGTATGAATATAAACCTTAATATTAAAGCTGGTGGCAGAATTCAGACCGGAAACTAAGCTAAGTTAGTTCAGCTTAGCTTGCATAGCTATCGTTATTTTTAATATTTGATTTAAATAGCGACTTACTTTACTTATGCGAGAAAATTTGTATAGAGGCTGGTGTACTTTGAAAAGATTTAATAACAATATTTTATTCTTAAAAGTTAGTTTTTCATTTTCTCAAAACTTTCGGACTGACTCTCAAATAGCCCATAATACTAATATGTAATATACCTAATCATGTTTTTTTTTTTGTTGCCGATAGACGAGCGCGGGGCTCTTGGTGGTACATAGGTGATAGCTCAGTCATAAAAGCATAGCATCAGTCAATGATGCGCTGCCGACCTGTTTTACTTCAAGCTTTTGGTAATCCATAGACTAGATGGAAACGCGTAACATAATAAGTTGCATGTTGTCACGTGTTTCCCATTTAAGTAAAATATATCCCACCCTTTTAAGTATTCAATACCCGAAGGTACTTGACGCGGGAGAAACTTGTTTACAGAAAATTATTAAAATGTCCCGGCGGGGTTCGAATCAATCCATCGGAATATGAAAAATTACCCTAGTTTTCCTAACTATGCGAGCTAAAACTAATTTAATTTACGTGTCGGTCTTCAACCAGCTTAAAGTTTGTATATTGTAATAGGTGTATAATGTAATATTTACAAGGAAAGGTTCCCAGGTGTCCGCCTCCGATTTCAATGCCTCTGAAATGTTATTCTACGTGAAAATCTAAGACACGTATGTTTTTTTATTGGCGGAATTTTTAGATATTAATATTTCAAAATGCATTTATATTTTACACGTATTGTTGAAGTGAACTAAATTATTTTATACGTTTCCACGTATGTGAAACCTATAAGTGACCCTCTAAGGGGGTGAACTCTGGGGGTTGATTTCACCCCCTAAAAATGGTTTTCCGCCGATAAAAAAAATACGTGTCACTTAGATTTTAACGTAGAATAACATATTTCAACGGCATTGAAATCGGAGGCGGACACCTGGGAACCTTTCCTTGTTAGTATAAACGTAACAATATAGTAACAGTCAGCTCTACTAATTTTATTAAATTTATATTCTTAATTAACCTACGTTAATGTTTGTGTAGCAAAATAGTATCTCTTTCATTGTTCTAACATAATTTGCAAACACCTTTTCCAATTGATTGGACAAAGGAGCGGTTATTATGTTAATGTTTCACTCATAACTTTAATTTGTAGGTAAATGTATTTTTATTTTTTTATTAGCATTAGCATTTTAATTAAGTGACTAACTACATAATATAAAGTATTTTAAATAATATATCGCTTTTAATACTAAAAATACACAAATATTTGATATAAAAGAATAATTCCTGTGAATACAAGTAGACGCAACGTGTGTATACGTAGAGGAAGATATAATTCACATGTTACAGAGCAATAACGTTAATGTACGTCAACGTATATTAACGTTTAGTCACATTTTATTATATTAGTTATGTCACAACGTAATTACACGTCAACGTGTGTATACGTTGCGTCACATGATACACTTTAAACTTGAAAGTGTTAAGGTAAATAGCATTCCCTGAGAGGAGCTGGAGCATGGGGCAGACACATTTTTGAGTGCTCACTTTTCCTTTACAGACAAAAGTTCCCTAAAATTTAAAGCGGGGCCTCCGATCTTACCGTTTAAATACGGACCACGGGGCCCGTAATGTTAGTTGTAAGAGCATTAAAAAAAAACTATAAAATAAACAAAATCATACATTTAAGTAAATATAAAGGCATACACAAAGCAAGATAACAACTAAAAACATTTTTCATTAATGGAAATATATAATTAAAAAATAAACTAAAATAAAAATAAATACTTCTGTCTTCTCAAAGCTTCTTTTAACATATCCGAACTACACATTAAATTTTTTTCACAATTTTCCATTACTTTTTACGTATTTTATTACGTTATGTAAATTTCTTTGGCACTGATTTTGTGATATCGTTTGAACTATATTTGATGTTTTTTTTTTCATATAAAGTTTCTTCGGTGATGTTTTAACTTTTCTTAATAATTTACTTGTCCCAAGACATACTTGTACAATAGTGCCATCTCACTCTAACACGAAAGAATCGCCGCGACTATAATCAAGAGTTTCTAAATTCTAAGTTTACTTTGTAAATAATACTCGTACTTTTAATAAAAATCAAATTAAATTATTTAACCCTCAACTACTTACCCCCGCCATTCGTTGAGCCGCACTTACGCTCGTCCGCGTCGGGATAGGGGTAGTAGGCACAACTTGCGAAAAAGTCGCCTATTTTTATTAAAATTGTCGGATGTATATTTTGAGACATTTTCTTTTTTTATTTTACTATTTTAAAAAAATTACTCACGGTAATAAATTACTCGTGTTTAAATAAAATACTGTATACCGGATTAAAACGCGATTTATTATTTATATTGTTTTAATTATTTATCCCGACGTTTCGGATGCTTTACAGCAACCGTGGTCGCGCGGAGACAGAAACATCCGAAACGTCGGGATAAATAATTTAAACAATATAAATAATAAATCGCGTTTTAATCCGTTATACAGTATTTTATTTAAATGTGTGATACTCGCGTTAATAAAAGACAATATTAATTACTCGTGTTTTTAAAAAGCAGAAATCTCTTTTTAACCGTATCAAATCAACTGTAATCGCATCCGACAATATTAATAGGGATAGGCGAAGTATTCGTATCGTCAATCAGTAAATTGTATGACAAATACTCTACCGACGATACCAATACTCACTCTCACTCGCAAGTCATTTTTGCTAAGCCCTCTGATTTATTTCATAAGTATATTTCATAAAAACTTTAAAAAAAAAGCAATTTATCGCCCTTTATCAAAGTTTTTTGGAGAGCGATATTGGTATCGAAGTGTCTCACAGATCGGGGGTAAGTAGTTAATTACCTAAGGACTACCGAAGGGTTAAAAATAAAATCACAATCCCACAGCACACAAAAATAACATGGCGATTATGTAAAGGACTTTGGAAGATGGTAAATTATCTCATGTCGTATTATTGTGACATATTATATGATATGCTTAAGTTGTAATTAAATTTAAAAATATTTATTATAGCCGAATATTAAACGCGTATCAACATTGAGAACTACTTAAAAGTATAGCTGTCCTGTTCATAAATATTCTACTTTAATATTATAATATCGTAATAATATTATAAATATGATAGTTTATGATCATGTTTGTTACTCTTTCACGCAAAACCACTGAACAGATTTTTAATAGCGATATTGGGTTAATCGGCCAAATTATAACGATGAATGTTAACTAACACGAAAAAAATACATTATATGAGACAGGAACGGTTTAAGTAGCTCTCAATTTTCATAACAAAATATCTGACGTTCCGAACACGTCATGAGATATAGAATAGTAATATTAAAATAACCTTTGAACCTATTTATATTCAATAATTATTATCTATATAGCAGTAGAATCAAAATTTCTGTACTTTTTTAACCAAAAATAAAGAATGGAACAAAATAGGAACAGTAATAAATAAAAAATATTTTGAACATTATTGTTTGTTAGTCTGTTTTTTAGGTAGATTTAACACATAGATTAATCAGCGGAAAAAAAATTCAGTGACAATTTTTTCATCTAAATCGGATGTCGGAAAAAAATTATCTTAAAATCGCAGCATCCAGTTAATAAAAAAAACATATATAATGACGTTTTAAAATTAATAATTTGATCAATTGAGTCATACTTAAAATTCTGACAAACGCTAATATGTTCGAAACGCCAGTCAAATATAATATGGAATGAAATCTTTTAAATATAACAGATAAACAGTATTCACACAAGTAATAATCAATATTCACACAAAACAGCTTCCCGAGTAATTTGGCAAATTTCGACAGTCTTAATCCGATTGGAAACAGAATACATTATCACAATCACTTTTGTACTGCTCCGAGTAACTTTACTATTTACCGCTATTTCATATTTTTAACGATACTTACGACCTTATTCATACGCGTATTATAACCTTGATATAGTTAAAATATGTTTTGTTTCTTTCGTTCTGTGGTCTTTATATTTGATAGAGCGAGACAAAACATATTTTAACTATATCAAGCTTATAAAACGTCTATGAATAAGGCCGTTAATATATAAACATTTGGTGATTTATTACCGTAATAAATAAAGATTATACACATTGGTACATAAATAATTTAGATATACAGATTCCTCGGGAATGTCGAATTTACAACATTACGATAAATTATTTTAAGCTTGGTATAGTTCAAGCATGTTTTGTCTCGTTTCATCGAATATTAAACGACTTAAGAACGAAAGAAACAAAACATACTTTATTTCAAGCTTTTACCTCGTTTCTGAATAACAACGTAAATCTGCAACATTATATTACTTTTTACGTTTCTTCTTAAGGGTTTAGGAACATCATGTATTTTCGTGGCAAATTTGTTTATAATAATAACACTGTTTCTATCACCGCGATATAAAGGAAAACAAAATTCCTATCCAGTTTTATTTTGTACAACAGTATTTCTATATTTTTAACGGTAATACGGTAATTTTTTTTCACCCTTTTTCGTTATAACGGTAATTCGTTACCGGTAATTAATTTTTTTTCACTCTTTTTTCGTTATAACGGTAATTCGTTACCGGTAATTCATTTGTTATCGCCCTTCAGCGCCTGTTCGAGGACGTTTTTGGAGGCAATCTCGACGGTAACAGTTTTGCTGATGGTCGAGAGTTGCGACTCTGCAGCGCAGGGGTCGTCTAGAGGCTCGGTGATTATACGTATAGAGGCCACGCGAGCTCGACGGTAGGCCGTTAGTGTATGAATACCGAGGTACCTGCAAATTGAATAGTATATAGAAAAAAATAATACTTGATTGCGGGTTATTTAAACATATATAAGTCTATGGCTAACAGCCAAAAAGGGATAAAAACCCCTAAAGGTTTTGTTTAACACTAGGTATAAGAGGTTTCAAATATGAATTAAATAAAATTCATTCAAGTAGTATAAAATAGCTGTTGTATTTATTTAGGTGCATTTTACACTTTTATATACATTAATTCAACCATTAACAATTAAATTCGAGGTTGGAGGCTTGTTATTGCTTAAAATAGTATGTTTTTTCTAAAAAAATCTTGAATAAAGTACCTCTAAAAATCCCCCTTAATAAAACCCCCTGGAAATCTTTCCCCCTAAATTTGGGGAGAAAACACCCAAGTTGGCATCACTGAATTGTAGACGGGGTAGATAACAAACAGCCTTCACCATACAAATGTATAAATCCGCCACTGTAATGGGGACAACATCTTGATTCTCCCTAGGAACACCCAAGTTGGCATCACTGAATTGTACACGGTGGGGGGGTAGTTAACAGCCTACACCTTGGAAAAGTTTGAATCCGCCACTGGGGAGGACATCTTAATTCTCCCTAAATTTGGGGGGAAAACACCCAAGTTGGCATCACCGAATTGTAGACGGGGTAGTTAACAGCCTACACCTTGGAAATATTTAAATCCGCCACTGGGGAGGACATCTTAATTCTCCCTAAATTTGGGGGGAAAACACCCAAGTTAGCATCACCGAATTGTAGACGGGGTAGTTAACAGCCTACACCTTGGAAATATTTAAATCCGCCACTGGGGAGGACATCTTAATTCTCCCTAAATTTGGGGGGAAAACACCCAAGTTGACATCACCGAATTGTAGGGTAGTTAACAGCCTACACCTTGGAAATGTCTAAATGGGAGACCAGCCCTCACCTGGCGGCCACGTAGCAGATGAGCAGCGCCCCGCCCGTGCCCAGCACGCGCGCGACCGGCGACGGGTATATCTGCACGACCACCCACGCGAAGAACCCGGAGCACGACATGCATATGAACGCCAGCGTGATGCGCAGGAAGTGCACCAGGGTGAACCCTCGCTCCCACAGCAGTCTGCAACGAATGGCAAATCTAATTGAATTTTACCGGATTAAAACGCGATTTTTTTTATGATAGATATCGATAGATAAGCACGAGGTTCACTTGACTGTGGGCGATACCCCAGCCACAGAACATCAGTCAATGATGCGCTGTCGAACTTCTTTTTACTTTAAACAAACGCGCAATGTACACTTTACAGTTTATTCATTCCACCCATTTAATGCCCGAAGTGACCAGACGTGGGGAAGACAAGCTTATAGAAAATTATAAACATGTCCCAACGGAATTCGCATCCGCGACCCATCGGTGGTAAATGACGTCAATGCCGTCAATTTAGAACGAGTCATTATAATAAATATTATTATGTATTATTTACCCCGGCGTATCCAAATCAAATATACTAAAAAACTTATTTCTATTCATATTGTTAGAATATAAACGTAACTCAACCTAAACAATACAATAATTATACCTGTTAGTTTCTTCAACAATGTAGGGTGTGTTGCATACTTTGCATTTCATGCAGTCATCAGTTCCATAGCTCTGAAATGAAATTATATTTTTTATTATCATTTCATGTCTGACAAACCTGCATCAATATGTATGGGTGCATTTGTGTGACTGTGGTGTGTGTGTAAACGAGATATTATGTGTGCAGTTATTATATTAAAAATACATTTTATTAAAACACAATTCTTTTCCGTTATAACCTGATAAGCCGGGCTAGCATGACAACCGCGACAAAATTTTGTCTACCGTTTTCTCGTGTTTCAATCGACTATCGCTTTATTTCTTTCGGGTCTAACATGACAATTACACTTAAAACTCGACTTTTAATATCAAAAATAGATACATTTGTCGATCGAGATATCTTTTCTATCAAAATTGTCGATGTCGAGATATAATATATCGAGATATCTAACATCTTAGTTTGTCTTCTCTCGTCCGCGACATATCTCGTGGCGGTCATGCTAGCCCGGCTGGACGATGAATCATTTAAGTAGTCAACAGAGTTGGACGCTGATAAGCAATACCATGTTAACCAACACGATTGTTATTTTGAGTAAATTGAGGTTGAATTTTATATTTTGTTTTATTGTTTCTATTGAAAAAAAAAATTTAATTATACATGATTATACTTTTGAAAAATGTACTCCAGATCATGAGGAAACAATTGTTATCAACATTAACTTTAATTAACTTTTTTTGCCTTTTGTTAGTTGACTGTATTGCTTATCCCCATGCGTCCCAGGTTCGATTACCAGGTTGATGGTGAAGAGTTTTTCAATTTCTGGAGCAATTATCTATATCGAGTTTGAGAGTGGATGTTTGAAGCCTGTGAAGGGCACGTAAGGTTGATAACAAAAACTTGTTGATGTTGGAGTGTGAGTTGCGCCTGTGAAGCAGGGACTGAAACCGGTTAATTTTTACTTTCCAAAATTCGTGTATGCGGCGATATTAGTTTCGACTATGTATTTGCGTGTTGTTTCCACGATAATATAAGTGCGTGCTCCTATTCCACCTCTTCTAATGCTGATAGAAAACAAACCTTCGTATTTTATTTTTTTTATTATTATAATTAATCTCTTCAAGATATCATATGGAAGATGGTGTTAAGGTCTCAGCTCCTTACAAACATTTTGTAAAACAAAAAAACTTTGCGATCAAAAAGAGTAACGGAGAGTTTATTGCCAGTTCTTCTCGACCGTTCTACGCCCTTGATTTGAGAACAGTCAACGTATAATTAGAAGCATTTAATTTTTATTGACGTTCATAAGTGTACATTGTGTTACCTAAATTAATAAATTATTTGAATTATCAGCGTCAAGTTAAGACTACTGCGTCTCACCTCAATCAGCCATCGCTTTAAGCACTCATGGTGTACGGCGGCGACATCCCCAGTGCAGCGACACGGTCTGATCAGTGGCTCCGAGCGGGAGCTGTCGTAGCAAATCCAACAGTCGCGTCCGGATCCCACGCTGCCCACCAGCGAGGCTGTCTCCACATTCTGCAATGGGACGAACCATTATTTCCTCTATTTTCTTTCCTCAGACTCAGGAGGCCTATTACCAAAACAAAATACGAAGTTTCGGCTGACGGATCGTACATTTTACTATTATGAATCCGATGATCGACACGTCTTTCGTTTGACATTACTATGATAGTAAGAATAATCGTAAATAGAATTAAAAATGTTTTCTTAATAAATTAAAATATGAAATTGTTTGTTCTTTCGTTTCGATCCGTTCGTTGCGTTCGTTTTCCGTAATAGGCCTACAGGTTCGACAAAGACATATCGCTGGCCTAATTATCAAACTTCGTAACTCCAAAATTTCCAAATAATTTTTTGATGCCATCTTGTGTAAAATACCGTAACGAATACGATGGAATCATTCGTATCTATTAATTGTTTTTAGTTTTTTTTGGTATTTACAAAAAAAAAACTACGTATGACCACGGAATGTTTGACCTGTTTGTAGTTTTTTCCTCCTCCTGTAAAGTTTGACCAAATGGAGATACGAAGTTTGATAATTAAGCCGACGATATGTAGGCAGCAGACGAAACCGAGTGGATTGTTCTGACGTCATAAGAAAAAGACATTTCTAGAATACTGAAATAGGCAAAAAAACATTGGTAGGTGCGTCTTTCTTATTAATTCTGAATATATCCTATATGAAGAAGTAGTTTTTCCATAAGACAACAGTCATTCTTAAGATCACATAGATCAAACAATGAAAGGGTTTTCTCTGTAATAAGCCCAAAGTATTGTAACGCGCCATCTTGCCAATAAAAATAGGCATATCCTCACAAAACACCTCGATTCCATAACCTTCTCGTTGACAGTTTGAAATGTTAGTAGATAGACGTCACAACATATAAAAGTTAGTTCACCATCACTCACCACAGATATGTTAGAAGATAACCCAGCAATAGCCGCCTGAGGGTTGTGATAGAAGAATGTGACGTACAGAACCCGCCAAATAGTAAACCAGTTACGCGTCACCGCCAGAAATATACGCCATTTTTGTTGCCATGTCATTCTATATAGGTCCAGCTGGGAATTGGGGAGCTTACTCAGTAAAAGGCCGCTTTGTTTTGCCTAATGAGGGGTGATACCATATTTTTCCCAACTAGCATTGCCACATGTATTATTGTGGTAAGGATTCAATTTAAATTACTGAAGGGGACATTTTGTGCCAAATTTAGCAAAATTCAGAAAACAATTACCTATATAAAACTTTTCATTACATAACATCATGCATAAATATCTCCAAGCTAATCAAAATTTACTCTATGAAGTTGAAGTGAAATTTCTGGCCTATTGCGAAGCTGTAACTTATTACATTGAGACTGGCACAAGGATTTCAATGATGAAGGAGACAACACATTATAACAAAGAAGACGACGCGATCAATACATAAAGCCAAGCATTAAAGCTGATGATAGTCAAAATTAAGCCCATGTTTCAACAGATACTGCCAGCACAAATATGCGAAGAAAACACAACGAAAATAATACCTTTAAATATTTTAGTTTACATTGTATCTAATTTATCCTTAATCAATACTTTTGTTTTGTAATGGCAAAGTATTATGATATGCTGACATAATATTAAATGGACTGAAAGGTCTCGATCTTGAGCGATGAAAGAAAGACAAAAGTGGAGACGAAAATATGATTTTAAATACCATACCATAAAGACTTTGCTATTAATATTATATAAAAAAATACTACAGTGTAAATTATCACGGATCCAATATTTATATTATCTTATAAAGATACATATTATAAAAAGCTTTTAAATTAATTACATTACGCATGTGACCATTTTTTTAGAAGTTAGAATGGGTATAGTAAGCTATCCTTAAAATATAGATATAATATGCCAACGCGGACTTTTTTGTAGATCTAAGAGGAATATATCCCACATATGCATTGTGTTGATATATCTCAAAGGGCAAAGGCAGCGTTTTCGACAAAAACTCCCAGGCGGCTAGATTTTTCCGACACTTCCACTAACTATCATTATATTTCACCCCTGCCCTGTTTCTAACCAATTTACACAAAACCAAGGTTTTTTGTCAAGACAAATTATATACCTAAACTTTCCTCTGAATTACTCTATCTATTGGTGAAAACTGAATTTAAATGCGTTCAGTAGTTTCTGAGTTTATCGCGAACAGACAGACACACAGACGCGGCGGAGGACTTTGTTTTATAACATGTAGTGATTATAACATTACGTCACGAATGTTAACGGTGTGTATTGTGTGAGGAAAAAGAGGAAGAGGCAGGCCCAAGGATCGTTGGACGAAGACGACATCCAGGGAACTGTTGGAAAGGACTGGATGAGGCTAGCTAAAGAGAGAGATAGATGGAGACAGTTGGAGGAGGCCTAACCAAAATGGGGCTATGAATTAATTTTAAAAAGTTAAATATATAATGTACTAAACCTGTAATATTCCTGGATTAAATAAAGGCTTAATTATTATTATTATTGTGTGACGTCCAGGCTCACCTTGCTATCCTGTCCGGCCCCGGGCCCGAGCAAATCCGCGAGCCGCGCCTCGTCGAGCTGCCGGGCGAGCAGCCGCCTGGGGTTCAGTATCCAGAGCCGCTCGGGCGCCATGCAGTTCCACAGCACGCACGGGAACCATAGCGTGACGCCGATCTCCGCCAGCCGGAACACCAGGTCGTGCCAATTGCGGGACACCACTGGGACCCTGGACGTTATACATCTAATATATAAAATTCTCGTGTCACGGTGTGCGGGACCGAACTCCTCCGAAACGGCTCGACCGATTTTCGTGATCCTTAGCGTGCATATCGGCAAGGGTGGATATTTGATCAACATCTATTTTTCATCTCCCTAAGTGATAAGAGTTCACTCTAAATTTTTTTTTTTTTAATTTTTGAACGAATTTTTTTGTTTTTATTTTTTTATAATGTGGCATTAAAAAATACATACAACTCTAAATACAACTTGGCGATTAAAAAGAGTGGCGGCGAGTTTATTGCCAGTTCTTCTCGTTCGCTCTACGCCCTTGATTTGAGAACTGGCAGTAAATGTAAAATTAGAAGCATTTAATATGTATTTTTTATTGACGTTCATAAGTGTACATTGTGTTACCTAAATGAATAAATGATTTTTGAACTTGAATTTGCGCCATCTCGCGGCCCTAAGTTGACTTTTTGAAGTTGTGTCTGCATTTTGAACAATAATCTCACAAGATGGCATTGATAGTTGAAAGTCGTCAGTTTTCGTATATATATATTATAGTTTGATTTGATTTTAAATGAGCGAAAATATGTTTTCCTTACCTAGCACCTTAGTATCTAGCACCTTAGACAGTAAATGTAAACAATATTCTAAATACTAACTTGGCCTTCCAGAACTCGCTGAGGGTCTCCGAAGCCAGGAATCCAACGATGAGTATCAGCATCAACGCCTGGCTGATGAGCCCCAAGCGCGACTGGTGGAGTTGCGAGTGGTTCACGGACCGCGGGTCCACGCTGCCGTCCACGTCGGCTAGATCGGTTTGGATGCCCTGGGAAAGTATTTGTTATCATACGATGTCGAGATATCGGTCGTGGGTTCGAATCCTACCGGGACAACATTTATAATTTTCTGTAAGCATGTCTTTCCACGTCTGGTAACTTCGGGCTTTGATCAGGTGGGAGGAATATCGAAATTCCGACCAGGTAACGAACCACCGTTCATAGATGAAAAACCGTGAAGTGCACCATACATAGACTGAAACCGCGTTTCGGATTCAGTCTATGGATTTCCGAATGCTCGAAAGTAAACAGTAGGTCGACAGCGCATCATTGACTGAAACTTATGCTTGTCTGTCGATATTTAACATAAAAAAAAACATTAAAAAAAACTCTTGGCAATAGTTGACAAGGTACTTGTGGCGGTCTTGGCTCAGGAAAAGGTAAATTGAAGATTTAAAGTAGAAATTTAAAATTAAAAAATTGTTCCTGGACCGCCTTATGGCTAAGACGCTACAGTAGGGTAGGACCAGTACACGTTTCTCAATACTGTCGGTCGTCTCAGCCAATTATTAATTTAACGAGCGTTTTGCCTCGGGCTTGTGCGCTGGAACGCTCGCCCACGCACCCTGTTATGTGCGTAAAATAGAAAGATTGATCACGCAAAGCGATCACAGGACGGCACACTCGGCTGGACGATAGTAAGAGAGCGGTGAGTACACGTCGGAAAGGAGGTTGGTATGGGGTTAGGAAAATGAGGGAAACTAGGTACTTTGGGAAACTTGGATACTGGGAAACTGGGAGACTGGGAGTATTAAAAGATTCTTGATTCTGAATACGGTCGCTTCTTCAGGGAAAACTGTCTGACTGTTGAACTGACTGTGTTTACTACGAGAATATTCGCGGGGTATCTGTTTTCGTTGGTATACCGCGACGAGAACTGCAGAAGGCGTATCGATTTTGCGCTAATTTCGCGCCGATTTTCACTACGGAAGCGACCTTTTTATTTAATTTCCTTTTTATATATAATAGTTACATATATGTTTCTTACATATTTAGATTGCTCATTGTAAGCCCTTTCGAATGATATATATTATTACCACATATCTGTTACATACTAAGCAGGAAAAATTATTTACTGACAATTTTACACAGATTTCACTGCTTCTCTATGGTGAATAAAGTCACAAATTATAATTTATTTACAGTAAACATATTTAAATAATTGAAATACTAAGTTTTATAAATATCAAAACGAATTTTACATTTTTAGTGAAATTAAATATGAATTACGTCTTATACAGTAAAATAACAACTTTAAATATCCAATTACATCTTATGCAATATTTTACGTAAATTAATGACTTTTAATATGTATTTTATGTAACATTTTACGTAAATTATAATAACTTTAAATATGCGATTACATTACAATTACATCTTATCTTAAATTATTTAAGTAAGTCGCCGACATTCTCCCCCTCGTGCGAAGCACCATCCTTTTGACTCGGCGACTCTGCAGGCACCAGCAGCACGATCCTGGTCGCCGGTCGTCTCAGCACGCCTCCTCTTGTTTGCACGTCGACGATCCTCACTCGTCCATCCGGTCCAGGGTAGGTGTGCAGGATTCGTCCTCGAGGCCAGGTGCAGCGTGGCAGGGAAGAGTCCACGATGAACACGATGTCGTCCTTCTTCAATTTATGTGTGTCTTCGGGTTGTCCGCTGATTCTTCTGGGGAGCAAGGTGGGTAAGTACTCCTTCAACCACCTCCTCCAGAAGTGGTCTGCCAGCCGTTGCGTCGTCTTCCACGTGTCCCGTCCCACGAGCTCTTGGTCTGCGAAGCTTCCAAGCCTCGCCGCGCCACAGGAACGCCCGATGAGGAAGTGGTTTGGAGTGAGCGCTTCTTCTTCTGGGTTGTCAGCTGGATTGGTGATCGGTCGTGAGTTGATCATGTGTTCTGCCTCCAGGAGAAGTGTGTGCAGAACCTCTTCGCGTGGGTGTCGCTCGCGTAGTGTAGCGTCCAGTGCGGTTTTGACTGATCGCACCAGACGTTCCCAGGCGCCGCCCATGTTCGGTGCTCCTGGAGGGATGAATTTCCAGAGCACGCCGATCTTCTCCGCTTCCATGATCAGGTCTTCGTTCTTCATGGTGTCGAGAGCTTCCCGTAGTTCCTTGCTAGCCCCCACGAAGTTGGTACCGTTGTCGCTGTAGATTACTTTGGGCATTCCGCGTCTTGATGCGAATCTTCGTAATGCCATCATCATGGAGTCTGTGGAGAGCGTAGGGACTAGCTCGAGGTGAACCGCCCGCGTGGTGAGACATGTGAATAGTGCCCCCCATCGCTTCTCGTTTCTTCTGGCTACCGTGATGATCATGGGTCCGAAGTAATCCACTCCAGTGCAGGTGAAGGGGTGAGCGCCGTGGCGTAGTCGTTCCGCCGGCAGGTCGCCCGTAGGTAGATCCGAAGGCACGGATTTCTTCACTCTGCATTGTTGACATCGGTGTTGGACTTTTCTAAGTGTCGATCTTAACCCCACTATCCAGAATCGTTGTCTTATCTCGTTCATGACGGTGGCGTGGTTTCCGTGATTGAACCGTCTGTGGTGGTCTTCAATGACGAGCTCGGCGATGCGGTTTCTTCCGTCCAACACTATCGGTTGTAGATAGTCGCTTGAGACTCCCCTTATGGCGTTGATCCTACCACGTAGTCTCAGTATTCCGCCTTCTAGCTTCACGTCGAGCTTCTTTAGTTTGCTGTTTCTTTCTAAGCTGTTTCCTTTCTGCAAACTCTGTATTTCTTTGCTGAAGCTCTCGTGTTGACTTCTTAGTATCAGCAGTCTTTCCGCTCGTAGCAATATCTCTTCACCGATGGGTTTGAAATATTTCTTCTGTGTAGTGAGACGCTGTTTTCGAATTTCCTTAGGAATTTTCTTGTTGTATGGTTTCCACGGTAGATCCTTTTTCTTACAAGCGCTGACTGTGTCTTTTCGTTTACACAACTCTATGAATTGTAAGACGCGTGCCGTTGTTCTCAATAGTTTTCTCCACGTGGAAAATCTCTCTGGAGAGGGCGTCGCGTGTTCTTTACTTGACACATGATGAACCTTTTCTGTGGACTTTTCTTCATCGGTATCTTCTTTCTTGAAGCTTCTTGGAGTTGGCCAATACTCTTCTCTTCTTCGCAAGAAGTCAGGACCCGTGAACCAGCGATGAGACTCGTTAAATTCTCGCGGTAGGTCGCGAGTAGCGTCGTCAGCGGGGTTCTGCGCTGTAGGTACCCAGCGCCACTCTTGGGGTCTTGTCAGTTCTTCAATCTCTGCGAGCCGGTGTGCCACGAACGTCTTGAATGTTCTGGGGTCGGTCTTTATCCATGATAATACCACGCTGGAATCCGTCCAATACGTCTTGAGTGTTGCCTTCAAATCTAGTTCTTTTTCCACGGAGTGTGCCAGTCTGCTGCCGAGGAGCGCTGCTTGCAGTTCGAGACGGGGCATCGACACAGGTTTCAGTGGTGTTACTCTGGCCTTAGCCGCGACGAGGCTGACTTGGTAGTCTCCAGTCTCTTCGTTCCGCGTTCTCCAATACACGGCCGCTGCGTATGCTGTCTCGCTTGCGTCCGTGAAGGTGTGAAGCTCCCCCTCGGTGCTTGAAGGTGCTATGCATCGTTGTAGACGTAGATCTTGCAGTATCTTCTGGTTATCCAGGTATGCCGTCCAGCATTCAAAGTCTTGCTCTTCGATTTCTTCATCCCAGCCTATGCCGCTCTTCCATATCCGTTGAAGTAGTTTCTTCCCTTGAATCAGGATTGGAGAGATGAGGCCCAAGGGATCGAAGGTTGACATGATGGCACTGGTGACTTCTCTCTTCGTGGGTGTCTTGAAGCCTTGAGAAATCTCCTCCGGTGTATTTCTTAGATTGGCGCGGAATCCGACTTCATCTTGGGTGGTGAACCAACGCAGTCCCAGAGTCTTCTCTTCAGATTCAGCCAGGTTGACCTCTGTCTTCTCTGGAGAATCGCTCTTCATTTCCTTCAGGAGTCCTGGTCGATTCGATGCCCATCCCCTCAGTTCGAAGCCGGCTCTTCGATGAATATTGTCCACCTGCTTGATTATCTTTTCGCAGCTGTCTGGATCGTGGAAGCTGTGCAAGTAATCATCCATGTAATGATTTCTCTCGATGGCTGCTGCCGCTTCTGGATATTCCTTTTCAAACTCTTGAGCGTTTCTGTTCTTTACGTAGATCGCAGTACAGGGGGAAGACGCTGCGCCGAATATGACTGATGTCATTCGATATTCCTTCGGAGGGGTGTCTCTTCTATCTCCGCGCCACAGGAAACGGAGACTGTCCCTGTCTTCATCTCGTATCTTCACTTGTAGAAACATCTCCTTGATGTCTGCGGCTACCGCTATGGGTCCTTGTCTGAATCTTAGTAAAACGCCGAACAATGATTGTAGGAGATCGGGTCCGGGTAGTAGTACGTCGTTCAGACATTTCTGGTTGGACTTCGCTGCAGCGTCGAAAACTATTCGAATCTTCTTCTTTAACGGGTGTACGACTGGGAAGTGAGGTAAGTACCACTTGCGATGAGATGGACTCTCCGCCGGTGCTTCTTCTGCATACTTGTTGTCGAGAAGGTTCTGTATCTGCCGATTGTATTCAGACTTCAATCGTTGATCTTTGTCTATCTTGCGTTCGATGCTTTTGAGTCTTCTTTCGGCTGCAGTGTAACTCTCCGGCATGACTATCTCTTCGTTTTTCCACAGTAGACCAATCTCGAACCGGCCGTCATCTCTTCTTCGGCATGTCTTCTCCAATAGCGCCAGTGCTCTGCCTTCTGCGTCGGTGGATGGTCTTCGTTGTTGAACTCCCATTGACTCGATAGAGAAGTGTTCTTTCACCATCTGATGAATCTGATCTTCGATGACGCTTGTATGTAGACAGGTGTTTATGAAGTGTACTGGTCTCGTGACGTTGGAGTCGGTTCCATGTAGCACCCAACCGAGCTTGGTTCTTGATGCCACTGGTTGTCCTGGCTTGCCTCTTCTTGTTTCCAAAGAGATGATGAAGTCCCAATTGTCTTGACCGATGAGTAATTGGGGCGGCTCTGCTTCGTAGTATAAGACTTCCGAGAGTTTTCGTAAGTGACGGCAGTCTTCAAGTCTCCTTTTATCCAGGTACTGTGGGGTCAGCCGAAGGTTGTCTATCGTGCGGACGTTCTGAAGATTCTTCCTCTTCGTCTGATGTATGCCCTTCACGGTGAGGTTCAGCATCATAGAATCTTCTTTCTTGATATGGTTACCCCCTACTGTTTCGATGACCAGTTCTTGTGTGACTCCGGTGGTTCCGATGTGATCTGCGATCGATGAATCCAATAAGGTGACTGTCGACCCTTCATCCATGAGTGCTATTATCTTCTTGGAGCCCTTTGGTCCGTAGACTTCCACTCGAATCATTTTCAACAGAGCGCGTGCCGTATGCGCAATGTTTACGATCGCAACTTCGTTAGTCTTCTCACACGTGGTCTCCTTGTCCACCTCCATTGCAGTGTGAGTTGAGTTGGGTTGAGGTGTGACGTGAAGCAGTGGGTGGTGCCATCTTTTACAGTGCTTGCATGGTGGTTTTCGGCATGATTCTTTTCGATGGCGTCCTTGCAGGCACTTGAAACAGACGTGACTTTTCTTTACTGTATTCCATCGCTCTTGCGTTGAAGCCTTCAGGAACGACTGACATTCTGTCAGAGAGTGATCTCCGTCGCACTGCGGGCAGGTCTTCTTCCTCTCCTCGTCGGCGCTGATACTGTGGGTGGCTTGTCTGAGAGGTCTTCTCGTAGTCCCACTGTTCCGGAAAGAGGGTCTGGAGTCTTCCATCGATGCGAAGGCTCCGCACTTGTCGGCTTCTCTATTCAGGAACTCGCTGATGAGGGTCAGATCTGAGAATGAATCTTCTTCCTTGACCGCGGTGTAGTCGTACCATCGAAACTTCAAGATTGAAGGCATCTTGTTGATAATTTGCTTCATTAATTCCGGCGAATGTAAATATTGTTGCTTCTTAAGGCCTTTGATTGCTGCTACGCTGTTGTTTATTTGACTCGCGAATACGCAGATGTCTCGCGGGTCTTCTGATATTCCGGGAAGCGCCTTTACTTTTTCCAACTCCGCCAATACCAGTGCGTCTGGTCTTCCGTATCTTCTGCGGAGAGCGTTGATCACTTCTTGCGGCGAAGCATCCGAGTAAAGTAGACTCTTGATTGATTCTCTCGCGTTCCCTTTGATCGCCTTCCTCAGGCGCGCCATGTTTTGTGTGTCGTTGAACACCGAAGCTGTATCTTCGTATACTACGCGGAAAGCCAGCCACTCGTTGGTATTCCCTTCGAAGATAGGAAGCTCGTATATATACTTCGGCTGCGGCGCGGGGGTTGACTTTGCCGAAAATGCTTCCTTCAACGCGTCCGCCAGCACTCGCACTTCCATCTTCGATGATTCCTTTTCCACATGACAAGTCTGCTTGACTTCCGGTTCAACATCTTGAATCTTTTCTTCTAATACCGAAGATTCAATCCAGTTTCTTACATGAGAATTTCTTTCTTCCGGATTCTCTTCTTCAACGGAGTCAGTGTCCTCGTACTGCGCCATCTCTAATCTGACGCGGGCTAGACGAGCTGCTGCCTGAGCCTGTTCGAACTCCAGGCGAGCCAATTCCTCCCTTGCTTCTAACTCGTGTCTGCGCGCTGACGTATCCGTTGTTCGTGTCGACCTCGCATGCCGGGTTGAACCCGCTGGTACCAGGGTCATTGCGTTTCTTCCTGGTTCCTGGTTGGCAGTGGTCGCGGTGGTGACAGTAGTTCGAGTTTCTCCCGATGTCGTAGTGCTGGTAGCTCCCGATGATGTTTGTTCCGATGTGAAGTCACCGCTTGTCGCTTGGGTAGAGCTTTCTTCACTTTCGTCGTCCGTATGTCTCAATGGTGCGTCCTTTTGCGATCTGGTGACCGGCATCTTCTTCGTACAGGATTCGGCTATTCGAAGGACCAACAACTGTGGCGGTCTTGGCTCAGGAAAAGGTAAATTGAAGATTTAAAGTAGAAATTTAAAATTAAAAAATTGTTCCTGGACCGCCTTATGGCTAAGACGCTACAGTAGGGTAGGACCAGTACACGTTTCTCAATACTGTCGGTCGTCTCAGCCAATTATTAATTTAACGAGCGTTTTGCCTCGGGCTTGTGCGCTGGAACGCTCGCCCACGCACCCTGTTATGTGCGTAAAATAGAAAGATTGATCACGCAAAGCGATCACAGGACGGCACACTCGGCTGGACGATAGTAAGAGAGCGGTGAGTACACGTCGGAAAGGAGGTTGGTATGGGGTTAGGAAAATGAGGGAAACTAGGTACTTTGGGAAACTTGGATACTGGGAAACTGGGAGACTGGGAGTATTAAAAGATTCTTGATTCTGAATACGGTCGCTTCTTCAGGGAAAACTGTCTGACTGTTGAACTGACTGTGTTTACTACGAGAATATTCGCGGGGTATCTGTTTTCGTTGGTATACCGCGACGAGAACTGCAGAAGGCGTATCGATTTTGCGCTAATTTCGCGCCGATTTTCACTACGGAAGCGACCTTTTTATTTAATTTCCTTTTTATATATAATAGTTACATATATGTTTCTTACATATTTAGATTGCTCATTGTAAGCCCTTTCGAATGATATATATTATTACCACATATCTGTTACATACTAAGCAGGAAAAATTATTTACTGACAATTTTACACAGATTTCACTGCTTCTCTATGGTGAATAAAGTCACAAATTATAATTTATTTACAGTAAACATATTTAAATAATTGAAATACTAAGTTTTATAAATATCAAAACGAATTTTACATTTTTAGTGAAATTAAATATGAATTACGTCTTATACAGTAAAATAACAACTTTAAATATCCAATTACATCTTATGCAATATTTTACGTAAATTAATGACTTTTAATATGTATTTTATGTAACATTTTACGTAAATTATAATAACTTTAAATATGCGATTACATTACAATTACATCTTATCTTAAATTATTTAAGTAAGTCGCCGACAGTACTTTAGGAATTTCTTCGCTGACATTTTCATGGTAAATAATCAAGTCCAAAAGTTGACTTCCGAAAAGTTTCTTTGTGACGTTAAACTAATTGTTTATTGTATATTTCGTATTGTTTTGAAACATCATATTATCCTAACAATATTTCAGATTTCAAAGTAGACTTTATGTACTACTTTATATTTGTTAATATTCCATGTTTTTTGTATGCTATTATTTAAATGATGCTTTTTTCCCAAATAAATTATTAAATAAATATATGGACGGATATGCGCTTGCTATCCGGTATCCGGCCGTTTATGTTATTTAGGCCAGATAAGCCGGATACCGGATAGTTGCCAGATATCCGTTTCATCTCTAATCATAATCATATCAGACTTTATTCTACGTATGGTCGAAATGTCCCATGTCCTCTAGGGTTAATAGGGGGGGGGATGCCCACTCACCTGTTTCACAAGAGTGTCCTGCACGTCGTCACCGTCTGCAGCAGACGAGGGTCCAGGTCGAGGCGTGACTATCGTGCACACCTTTGTTTCACGCAAGAACTCTCCGCGAAGCTGCCGAAATACGATAATAAACAATTAATATTGTCTTTTATTTAGACGAATATCACATATTTTAATGAAACTTTTAGAGAATTAAAACGCGATTTATTCATTATATTATTTATGCCGACGTTTCGAGTTATTTTTAGAAATGGATTGCGGTTAAAGTTAACGAACAATTAGAGCAAGATTTGCTTCATAATAATAATATGTTCTTTCATATTGTGTACGATAATAAAAGCGACAGCAATTCTTTTAACTGTTGATTAGCAATTGAGTGTTCGATAATTCAGAATAGAGAAGAATACAATTTTATACGTCTTGTAAGTACATAAGTTTGATGTTTTTTATTGCAAACACAGAAAATATATGAAAACAGACGGTATACCAGATAAAAAATTATATTACGTGGGAGACATTGAAATAATAAACTCATAAAATTGATAATTATACTTGTTCACAGTGTCTACGGTTCATGTACTATGTACAATTTTAGAATAGATAAATGTTCTGTATCCACCAAAAGTGATTACATACACAATAGGTCGTTATCACACACGCCACATTTAGGATCACCACTAATGGTGTAATGTTCCATCGTGCTTGATTATTTATATTGTTTCATTTTAATGGCGCGCCTTAATCCATTTTCCTCTTAAATTATAATTAAAGGTATTTGTATCAGAAGGATCTCTATGTTGTACTATTTAAGATTTGTCTCGTATTGGTATCCTCTTGTGGGTTACGAAATTTGTGTTTTGCTTCATTTATCGTTTTTTATATGTCTTTAATGCCTTAAAAACTGAGTTCTCAAATGAAGATTCAACAAATTTAATATTTGGCACAAATTACCACAGCTCTGTGTGTTAATTTTTTTCATAGGGTTTTTTTCATACGGTAGTCTATTCATAACATGATAACATATTCTTATACAAGTAAGTACGAATCAGTTGTATGAAAAACAAATTATCTTATAATATCCGATCATCATTAGCGTCAAGCTTTGTTTGTCAAAAAACAAATTTCATTAGCGAAAATGGCTTTTTAAATTGATATCTCAATAACGATGAACTATAGGTGAAAAATGTAAAGGACCTTTATTGTAGATCGTAAAAAAAACTAAATTTTATTTACTCTTTTTTCAAGAAATCGAACAATTTGAAGTTAAGCTTTTCTATCCCATCCAACGTCATATCCAAAATTTAGTCTTCGCGGTTCACATGCATTTCCAAATGTATATAATGACTGGACTATTTGCTCAAATTTTTACCTGTTATTCTAGGAGAAATATTTTTTTTAAACTATTTTGAGCAAGCGTTTGGCCGCTATTTCTCCCGATGGAGAGTGATAACGCTCATAAAAAACCTATATTTGCTTTGAAGCTTTGAATTTGATCGTGTTACCTTTACCCCAGTGATAGAGATAGGTGATAAAACATTTTAATGTGATTGTCATTAATATGTGGGTTTGAATCTGTTGTGAGTGGTAGAGTCGGGAGTGGTCGACCAAGGCGAACGTACCTCGATCATATCCCCGATATGTTACGTTCTTCAAAAGGGCCAGGTCAAAAGTACTCGGAACCGAGGTGTGTATGAAAACATTGATAAAAGTAGAAGAAGCGAAAGTGGTATGTAAGGATCGGAGCATATGGAATTCCGTGATGTCTGCCTACCTTGATGGGAAAGAGGCGTTATGTATATGTATGTATGTATGTGGGTTTGTCTTAAAAAATATTGACTATGTACTTGTATATACCTTGAAATACACTTCGACGCCGTAAATCAGGAAGAAGACGACCACAACGAATAGCAGCACCGCGTAGCAACCGTTGAACACGTGCTGGTAGAAACTCTGAAACAAAAAATATTATAAAAAACTAAATTCAGATTCGCCGAACGAATCGAATCGAATCCGCGATTTTATACAATTGATTTATTTCAAGTTGCAATAATACCTTGGCATGGCAACTGTTATTCACTTGAATACTATTGGTACAATATAGGATTTTCTTGTATAAACAACTATCAACGCGCCCCGGCTTCACACAGGTGCAATGTTGATGTACTATACACAAAACATAGCCTATGTTACTCGCTGACAATATAGCATTTTATTAATGAAAGAATTTTTAAAATCGGTCCAGTATTTTTTGAGTTTATTCATAACATACAAAAATAAAAATCTTTCATATTTATTATAATAAATTAAATACTTAATATTAAATTAGTACTTAATCTATACATATAATAAAAGAGTAGGATCGAAATTACGCTTCACTAAATATTTTTACCAGAAATTAAAAGGGGTGATAAAAGAAGGGTAGCAGAATGCATAAATGCAATTTTTAAGATTCTTGTCTGTCTGTCTGTCCGTCTGTCTGTCCGTCTGTCTGTCTGTCTGTCTGTTTGTTCACGCTAATCTCCGAAGATACTGAACGGATTTTCATGCAATTTACACAAATATATTAAGTAAAGCCCGGGGCAACATATAGGCTTTGTTTTATCGAAATCGGTTCTCAGAAAGAAAAGTTATCATCATTTAAAAATAATTTTAAAGGCCAAATTGCAATGCAAACTGACTCGCGTTGAACTTTTTCGAATTGTCAGATGTCAATCACAGTTTGATATGTAAATGAAATACTTTGATTATTTCGCCATTTTCGATATATGTAATCGTAGAATAGTGGATATGCAGGCCCATTGCGTAACTTAGATGCGAGTTCGAATCTGAAGTTGAACGGAAATAGTTTTTTTTTTGTATTTATTTTTTTATTTTTTTAAAGAACTATATTATAAAAATAGAAAATGTATTTTTGAAATATTATATGAAAAGGTATTTCTTATGAGATCGTTTATTTCACCTTTTCATCCATCCTTTCTCTACAGAATTACGATTATTCGACATTGTTTTTATTGCTTCTTAAGGACTGTCTTCGTATCTTAGAGGTTTCCGCATTTATCACCGGAAACCCGAGTAGGAATCCCGGGAAAAGGGAATTTAAAAAAAAATGTCTCAAAATGAAAATGATCAATTAAATGAAATAAATATCGAGGTGGATACAGTATCTTCACCACTAATTAAATTTATAAAAAAAATAAGTAAATTTCTTTAAAGTCAGGTTAATTTTTTCAATAATGGTATTTCTATTGAATTTCAAATCATACTTCGAACCCCAAACTCAACCACCATTAAACGTATCGATAATATGATGCAAAAGCAACCGTCAATGACTAATTTGATAGCTCTTTCCCAAAAGAAATCACCAAGTACAGAGGATGGAGGATATGTCATTTGAAGAAAGCTTGCTCAAAAGCGAACCCCACGCGAACGAAGTCGCGGGCATCAGCTAGTATTAAATAATTAATTAATTAATATTAAGTACTTCTAGTATGGATGAACCCCAAAATAGGAAGTCCTGTATCCTGGATTATCTTTGAATTTAGAAGCAGAAGAATTGTTTTGAAGCATTTTTTTTATTACAGCCAAAAAGTTTTTATTTTATTACGGACAACCGAGCAGCTGGGTAATCACCGCCCATAGACATCCATGACTCAAATGTTGTCTAATTAAAGCGTTTAATTATTTGACACCATTGCTCCATATTAAAATCACATATGTGTACCTGGTTCATGATTAAAACTTCTGCAAATGAAACGTGAGTACAATTATTCCGCACTACTAAATAACTTTTTTTTTGAATTGACACTATTGTTTTTGACCTTGAAACCTAATCGAACATCTGTATTAAATTACTTTAACTCAGCTACGTATTAAAATTATATTTTATCTCACAAAAAACGAATCCTACGTTTATGATTTATCATAATATTATATTATTAGTTATCGTGTGTTAAAATATGTAAAAAAAGTAACAGCATTATACGATATTACTTGAAATTATTATATTTATCATAACTTAAATAAGTATTTGCTTACTTGTACAAATATCTCATAATTATATTATTTACTTCATTAGCATTCATGAGTCAATGGTGTTGAATGCCAACATTTGATTGCTTTGTCTTAAATTCAAGGACAATAAGACAAGGATACGTTTTTTTTATATTAATTTTATTGTCACTGCTCAAAGCTTATGATGAATCCACTCCAAGTAAATTCAAGGACGCAAGGAGTATAAGTTTCTGTGATTGCTTCAAGAAGTTCCCTAGCATGTCCGATGGCACATCGATTTAGAATCCATAAAAGGATAAAAAGCAAAATTATATACGTAAGTCATATCTCGATCAGATCGGGGACGTTCTTCAAAAGTGGCCAGGTCAAAAAAACTTGAACCCGACGAGTGTGCATGAAGGCATTGATGAAAGTGGAAGAAGCGAAAGTGGTATGCAAGGATCGGAGCATAATATGGGATTTCGCCTACCGCAATGGGAAAGAGGCGTGATGTATGTATGTAAGACATTCACAATACTAAAACGGTAATCAAAAAGAGCTACACAATGTGCTTCTATCTTTCATAGGGTGTAGTAGTGATAGCAACAGTTTTAAGGAAATCTCAATTTTTCGTTTTCAATAAGCTTATTCGGCTAGATTGAAATTTTCGGGTAATAATCTGTAATCGAGACCGATTAGTAAAAAGCGTTAAAAAGGGATTAATATTGAATGTAAATCAAGACATGCGTTTAATGAAAGGGCTTATTGAGAAAAATAGAATATGCTAAGGGGATATTATATTATACAAATATATCGCCGGTTCCGGAGAACAAAATGATAACTGCTTTACAAAGTATCATTTTGTTCTCCGTAACTGACGATATGTAGATGCCGATAGACTACTATGAACGTGGCTTTATTTAAAAAAATATTCACTCTTGGTTAATAGCACAAAAAAAGACATTAACGATTTTTAAATCACAGTTGATTAATACCTCTTACAAAAAAACACAAACAGTATTTCAAATTATTATTCTTTATACTATATAGGCTCTATTAATCCACTCGGTGGGAATTTACAAAACACTGTTTTTATAGTTTTGTCTCGTTCCCTCCAAATACTAAACGACATTCGAATGAATGAAACAAAAATAAAGTGACATTAATTATGAAATATTTCTTATGGACAACGAAAATCAATTTATCAGTGTCACCTGCGATATTAACGTATCATAAGAATTATTAGAGACCTAGAAACCTTTGTTGTTGCAATTGTTCATAGGCACTGGAGATGACTTTTCATCGCGTTACGGAAACACTTTATCTATCCTAATATTATAAAGAGGAGAAGTTTGTGAGTTTGTAGGTTTACAATATCTGGATCTACTCGACCGATTATAAAAATTCTTTCACCAATAGAAAGCTATATTATCAGCGAGTAACATAATTTTGTATATACTACATCTTCATTTTACCCGTGCGAAGCCGGGACGTGTTGCTAGTTTGAAATATATTCACTAAATGTAAAAATATTGGTGAAGCAATTACTTAATTATTCTAAGCCGTTAGTTTGTATGTATACTCGGCAAATATTATATATATTTACGACATCTCATAATCTAAAATCGATACGATATTTGTCCGGCTCAAATATTATTCTTCAAACGATCTCCATTCGAAAGACCTTTGTCTAGATTGGTAGTGTTCAAGGTCACTGATAACATTATATTTGGACCAATATAGACTGAAGGAACAATTGGTCAAGCCCACGCGTCTTTCAAACCCATTTAGTTAATCTAGGTGAGGCTAAATCAACCTTTACAAACAATTTCCGTTCTGCATTGCAAATGTCCCTGCAAGTCGAACTCCCAAAATTCGTGAAAGATAAGAGCAGCCAAGGAATATTTTGCTGGCATCTATACTTCCCAATAATCTTAATGTTTTTAAGGTTATTATTCATAGGCACCAAATATATTATATGGTTTATGTAATGTATCGCATCTGAGCTTACCATCAAGGAACTTTACATTTCTTATTCATGTTTAAATACCGTAAATTAGCTATAAATAATATGTACAAAACAATAGAACAAAAATTTCTATACATTGAAAATTTTCACCAGAAATGAAAAGGGGATGATTAAAGAACGGGACCAGTATACATTAAAATCATATTTAACGTTTTTGTCTGTCTGTTTGTTCACGTTAATCTCCGAAAATAATGAACTAATTTTCATATAGCTTTGACACATGGGTTAAATTCAGTCAGAAACTGGAACATCAAGACTTTGTTTCTTCTGTTCTTTGTTTGGATATCGGGAAGAAAAGTTATCTTCATAATATTTAAATGAAGATATTAAATAGCTTGCTCAGAAGCTCAAGGTGATGACTTCGTTCGCGTTTATTAAAAAAATATTATCACACATTAATAAAAAATAAATATCCATTACCTGTGGTTGTTGCCTGTAAGTTCTACCTTTGCCTATTCGCTACGCTATGTGGTCTACATCGAAGATAATCTAAGCAGACCTTTAATAAGTACAAGATGTGTGGTTTACCTTTTTCTCGTCAGACGTATTAGCGACGTTGATAGTAAGTACTTCGGCGAAGAGAAGCGAATAGATGATCACGTTGAAGGTCACGAACGCGAGGAATGACTTCGACAGGAACCTCTGCCTCTCCCATCGCACGTCGCGGAGGTGAAACACCTGGGGATGATGAGTTACATAAGTTTTTACATTTCGTAGATTGACCAACTGTCCAGTTGCCATTTAAAGCTAGTTTAGAACCTATCTCCGAGGAGTTCTCTTTCAAAATAGGCTTGCATAGGGCCGAATTTGAAACGCTGGCAGGCCCAGGCCTATGGAAGATTTTTATTTCCCAATTGTCTTTTGCCTGACATTTTTGACTTTTAAAATGTGTTTATAAGTTCACAGAGCTTTGGTATCCTAAACCCTGGCCTACTCGGCCTATAGGAAATACAACGAAATTGTTTTTTCATGAAAATAAAATTTGCGAATATTTTCAATATGATATTCTTGATCAATGCGTCTAAATACATAAATATTCCAAATCCGCCCCTGAGGATGCACTGCTGAAATTATATGGAATATACAAATGACAAGCATAAGTTCCATACAGTGTCGCTGAATAACAGCGCTAATACCATTAAAGTCATTAGGTCATCAGCGCATCACTTATGTAGATACTGTGAGTGAGGTACCTACCATCAAGCGAAACTTGCGATTGTTCGTTGAAATTATACAGGATAATTCGCCGGCTCCGGAGAACAAAATGATAATTGCTTTACATTTATATGGCAATTATCATTTTGTTCTCCGGAACCGGCGAATTGTATTACATTGTTATTCGATTCTTATTAGTTTTCGCCTAACTAATTAACTAATTAGTTATTTAGTCATTTGTCATTTGTCAATGCCAACGATTAAATAAACGAGTTATCATTAACAATGTCCATAGGTAAATATTATTAGATAAACAAACAAGTGTAATGTTTCAATAATTAAATATGAACACTGCATTTTAATAGATAAAGTTATTTCCTAGATGTCAGATTTAATGCCTCTGCAAATAGGCGTTATTACTATTATTTTAAGGGACTGGTGTCATTTTTTAATATATGGAAGGCTACCGGGCTAAAGCTTATCAATACCGTCAGGTAGTATCAATCTTTAAGTTAAGACTACATTAACTGAAAAAATAAAGAATCCGACCGGAAGATTTAAAGTCATAGACATAGACCCAGAAACGTGCATGCCCATGCCCCTCTAAGGAAATTAGAAATTTACATATGTAACTACTGAACTCACTTGGTTGTTATAATATATTAGGATTACAAGCGTTACTACAATACAGCAAGCTGGGTGGCATTGCAAGATGTTCTAACTACAAAAGCATTATTTTAGGTTCAAAATTTTAATAAGTAAAAATTAAATAAATTTTAATATTTTAAAGTGAAAGTTTTTGCTAATTATACCAACTTTTACCGAAATTGGAGTAATGATTTAACACTCAATTTTTGCATAGAGATCTAGGAGAAGCCTATTCAACCTAACCGGAAAGACAGAAGCCGGCAGAGATTTCCCCTCCATCGCAGTGTTAAGGCGCTATAATACCGTTCACCTAGATCAAACGGGCGCTACCGCGTGAAAATGTCCCGTAAGTCCACGCGTAAGTCGATAAACGCAAATAATAAAAAATATAAATTATATAAAATTAAATATAAACTATTTAACAAGAGCGGTTCAAGAAATACATTGAATTAAAAAACAGAATTTTGACCGTTCTCAAGAATCTTCACCTTAATCAGGAATTATGCGAAGCGAGCTATGCAGATTCTTTGATACTTTCGTTAGTACCAACTCCGCGGATTTACGCGCTGCAGACGACCAAATACGTAGTTTCGTGATCCGTCTACTGAGATGTCGCGTACGCATAAATCTTGCAATTAAAGCGCCTCATTATCTGACATTTATGTCCTCGAAACATAACAACAAGGGCTTATAAACAAAACAATAAGCAATACAGTACACGCACCCGCATTGTTTCCATTTAGTGTCAATGTCAGACTACAGACTACGGCTTACTCGCCGCTATCATCGTATGGAAAAAATAAATAATATATCTATCCTTCCGCAAGGTTCACGCTTTCTCCATGCCGAACTCTGTTAAAATCGGTTCAGCCCTGAACATTTAACATACATACAGAGCTACACTACAGACGAGATTCTCAATTAAAATTTTAAAACGTGTGTAAGTAAAAGCAATATTTTCTTCCAATTGATATACATAAATACATATTTACAAAATTCATCAATATCAGTTAATGGTTTAGCCGCAAAAACTTAACAGACCGAAAAAGCTTTTTTTTTGTTTACAATTAAAAATTCCAATAATCGTGTGACAGCGATATAACTTAATGTATGAAGATTTGTATATAACTGACGATTTATATCTAAATTAAAATTTAGGAACCATTTCAGAATTACTTCTGCATTTGTAAGTTCCGACTTACTCTTGTTTTCTATTTGTTTCTGTTTTCAAAGTTCTATTCAAGCTTGTTTTTGTATATAAGCGATAGATAGATAGATAGATATCAACTTTATTTGCCACCTTAAACCCATAAAACAAACAAAACTAACAAAAGATACAATTAGATTATACTCGTATATCAATTATGTAAACAATAATAAAAGTGATGGCAAAAAGGACCCCTCATCAGCAAAGCAGCGACTAATGTCGCTACACTGATTTTCAGAGGAGACCCTGCGGCTGTGAGGACTTACGGACTTGTAAATAAAAGTTATATTATGTTAATGTAATAATGTTAAAGTAAATACTAATAATAATGAATCAAAAATAAATAAGGAATAATAATTATTATAATATAATAGTGTAAGAACATAACAACAAGAATTAAGTTTTTAGTGAGTAATGCGCTCTGACATAAGAAAACTAGGCTGTACTCTAGCGGCTCATGGTAACTGCTTTTGGTGGTTTATTAAAAATAATTTTAGGTTTTTTTTAAAAGCTTGAACCGATTTAAGTCACGAAGAGGTGGTGGCAAATTGTTCCAACACTTAGAAGCAGCATAGTGAAAACTACCACGAAACGCCGAAGAAAAATGTCTTGCTGTTGCTAGATTGCTGCCTATAGCTAGCTAGTCTTGTATTGTAGACATTGCTAACCCATTCGAGCTTCTTATGTAGATATGATGGCTGTCCAGATTTGATTATCCCGAAGAGAAGCACACTTAAATGTAATTCCCGACGAAATACCATGTACAATGAGTTAGCTTTGTCTAAATAAGGGGAGATGTGCGTGTGTGGTGGAATATTATAGCAGAAACGCGCACAGGCATTATGAACTCTTTGAATAATGCGTTCCGCACGCGCCAATAAACGGGGTCCATATAGAGTATCCGCATAGTTCAACCTGGATAAAATTAATGCATCACAAAGCTTAACTCGTAAGTCAGTACTCAAAAGGTCTCGCACACGATATAAAATTTATAGTATACCATTGTATAGTCGCAGGGTCGAATCCGTAATAAGTCAGCTTTGATAACAACATTTTAATATTAATTGTGTCAAAAGCACGAGAAAAATCTAAAAGTACCAAAATGGAAGCCTCCCCTAAATCCTGTGCAGATATGATGTTATCAATAACGTCAATAAGAGCATACATTAATATTCTGTATCAATTTATAAGGACTAATTCGATATCGAAAAAAACCCAAAAACTCGAAGAGGGAGTGGGAGTGGGAGTTATCTAAATAATATTTTTAAACGAATAATTGAACAATCCATCGTCAACAATATCCTTTAGTGTATGTGATAATTAAATAAAACTACATCTCTGCCTGTCATATTGTCTACCGACATAATTAAGTTTGTCGGATATATCATGTTCTGTCAACATTTTATAGGTACATAAACATATGTTACTGAGGAACAATAAAATATAGCAAAAAGCTATAGAAAATGACTAGCTCTCTCTCTCGGCTCTATCTGATCGATATTTAAGTTAATTTATTTATTTAATCTGATCCATTTTTTTACTAGAAACTTATTAGTGTTCGTATAAAATATGTACATAAGTATCCACATATATAAAACAAAGTCGTGTTAGTAACACCATTTATAGCTCAAGAACGGCTACACCGATTTTAATAATATCTAATTTATTGGATTTGTCTATGTCCCGGATAACAGAATAACTATCGGAAAATTTAAGGAAAAACATATGCAGAAAATTAAATATGCCATCAAAAACATAAATTGTAAAAAAAGCCAAGTCTTGCAACTCAGTTCTTCTATCGTAAAAAGTTGTGAGATCTACATATATAATACCAAGTCGGTCAATTTATTCAGTCTCTACTGAAGGATCCTTCTGTCTTAAGTAATTACATAATAAGCTAACCTAACAATATCTTATAGTGATCATATCAATACCAATATTAAAAATCTTTGATGTTTAAAATAAATAGATTGGCTCGGCTATCGCATGAAATCACAATGTATCTTTTTTATTTTATTAAAAACATAATGTATCTCACAAGTAATACATATTATATTGTTTAGTGCGATTGCCAAGTCAATCTATTTATTTTAAACATCAAAGATTTTTAATATTGGCATTGATATGATCACTATAAGATATTATTGTTAGGTTATCTTATTATGTAATTACTTAAGACAGAAGGATCCTTCAGTAGAGACTGAATAAATTGACCGACTTGGTATTATATATGTAGATCTCACAACTTTTTACGATAGAAGAACTGAGTTGCAAGACTTGGCTTTTTTTACAATTTATGTTTTTGATGGCATCTCATTTCTTTTTGTAGATAGTCCTTTTCTTAGTTTATTTGGATAAGAATTAATACAAAGGTATGAATAACAGTCTGATTTTGATCGGCATTTTTATCAACTTTTTAATGTAAAAAAGTAGTTATAGTGACATAACTACAATAGTTGGATATATGGTCTCGTGAAGTTTTTTGTAGATTTTGATATGTTCTATAATATTGTAGAACGTTTTTTTGTTCTATCATCAATACTTTCCGCAGCACATGCGATGAAAGACATTTTATGGCTAATTTTTTTACAAATTGGGTTGTTTTTAGTAGGGATTTCTAAGGATCTCTATTTTTTTCTAGTAATAAATACTCTATGTTACTCAGTGATAATGTAGCTTTCTAACGGTAAAAGAATTTTTAAAATCGGCCCAGTAGTTTTTAAGTTATTCATTACATACAGAAATACAAAAAAAAATTGTATATCTAGAAAACTGGACTGAAATTTCAAAATATTGTAGTTTTTCCTTGATTTATAGACTAAACACTAATTGTATTCTAAATTTCAAGTTTCTATGTCTGCTAGAAGTGCCTTAGAGTTTTGATGATCGGTCAGTCAGTGAGTGAGTGAGTGAGTGACAAATTATCAAACTTTGCCGCATAAGGTAGGAAATTTTAATAGCGCAATCATATTGATAAGGTATTATATCGAGTAATTTCGACGTTTTAGGCAGTTTGACTTAAATTACATGTATACTGAATTTAATATAAAACACACATAGACCTACTTGGTAGACCATTTTTATATTATATGGTTTAAGTTCATTTTCAAATCGAATACATAAAAATGTTTAGTGTGTATAAAAAACTCAATTTAAAAATTTAAACAAAATTTGTAATGTTTTCCAATAATACGGAATTTACGGATTATGAATTTCCTACCGGAATATATTTATTGGGAGATTTTAACAAGCATACATAAATATATGTATGCGTGTTTTTCATCATTGCCCGTAAACGGTTTCAAATATATTTTAACAACAATAATTATATCAATATAAATAATTCATACAATATTTGAGTGAGTTGAATGAATATTAATTCGTATGATATTTCCCACTAACTGGCATAATGAAAATTGAAAATAGTTTTGTATTGAAAAGCATAATAGTACAATAGCCATTCGATTGATTGCTACGAGACGCAAGTGGCTACGTGTGCTAAAAATGTATCGACGAAGGACATTTTTTATCGTTCGTTTTGAATTTAATTTTTATTCCAATACATTTATCCAACCAGGATTAAACTCAGATCCTACTAATATTATAAATGTGAAAGTTAGTGAGGATATATGGATGGCATACGCAAAAACTACTGAACGAATTTTGATGAAACTTTATAGCAACTATTATTATTTATACATTAGAATAACATATATGCTATAATAACGATATTGAGTCAATTGGCCAAATTATAACGATGAATGTCAAGTCAAGAGCTATTTCGACCAGCAGTGAGCACGGGTCAGCTACCCGTTCCAAAAAAAAACCCATGCTCCAATATTTCAAACTTCCCTACAGAGCTAGGAAGACCCAAAGAAAATCGAAAGGTATACACCACCTTCACTGTTCTTAATTTGTTAGTAAATTAGGCATAGAGTTAAATATACAAAGGGATGTTAGGAGTCGTCTTGTTAGGAATCCTCTACTGAAATATCTGTTCTGTAGTGAAAGGCACATTAAACCCGACTGGGTAACAAACCACCGTATACAACGCTACCGTTACTAGCAAATTCGTGAATTACCCGTTTCAGTTTTACCTATGCATATCCGAATGCTGCATGAATTGAAAAATATATCAAAGGCGCATAATAACTGTTGATCACTGATGTCCTGATATCGAAGTAACATCTCATCAAGTTAGCGTAACAAAATCGATAAAGTAAAAATTTATTAAAAAAAACCTATTTTAGTCTCGACTGTACTTATTTAGTTTCTAATTACTTAAAAAAACAATTCCATCTTTATAATATATTCTAGACAAAATCAAATGTGAATATAAACATAAATACCTCATTTTATTCACTGAAAATAACACACACTAAACACTAATAGATTAAATTAACAGTGAAAAAAACGCAAAAAATTAAACACTTGAACGCAAACTGGTCTACGTTTAGACCGACCGGTCGACAAGCGGTTTGTGTCTTCGTCGGACTAATACTAACGGACTAATCTCTTAAACTACGAGTTTGTATGAGCTGAGACGCAGCTACGACTTTGATTTTTGATTCGACGTCTCACTAGGCAGGCAATCAAAAACATAGAGCAATTAGATTTTTCATTAATGATTTTGAACTAGCTTTTACCACCTACTAGCTGACCTTTTATCACCTACACCTACACCGACAGACGTTGTCCTGCCAGAATGATGGCTTCAAAAATAAAAATATATATCTAGACTAGCGACCCGCCCCGGCTTCGCACGGGTCAAGATTTTTTGACAAAAAAAGCCGGGGTTGTATGTATTTTTTAATGCCACATTATAAAAAAATAAAAACAAAAAAAATCGTCCAAAAATTAAAAAAAAAATTTAGGGGTGGATTACCCTTAACATTTAGGGGGATGAAAAATAGATGTTGTCCGATTCTCATACCTACCCAATATGCACACAAAATTTCATGAGAATCGGTCGAGCCGTTTCGGAGGAGTATGGCAACGAAAACTGTGACACGAGAATTTTATATATTAGATTTGTACAATATCCTATTTTACTTACACTTCTAAGATTGCACTATTGCAGTACATCAATTATTATAAAAAAGCTGTGTGGTGACGTGAGCCGTCAATTGCGTAAAATGGCGGAGTTCAGAACCCAATTTATATTTAAAAAAATTTTTTTCGATATTTCAATAGTTATTCTTTTAATCGAAACATAGAATAAATAATATATCATTAAAATCGGTGTAGCCGTTCTTGAGTTATAAATGGTGTATCTAACACGACTTTGTTATATATAGTACCTATATAGATTTTATGTTACGATCAAACGAGTCGAACTACATAAAACTGTATTGTTTTGTGATATCATGGACATCTTGTAGTAATCAATTAGTGACCAAGTATGGATAGGGTTTGCGTATATTATAATTTGTAGCGACACCTACACTCTGCGCTTATCATCAGTACAAAAATGCCAATAATTCTGAATCACGCTATCAAAAATCTCCGAGCGCTGAGTATTTAAACTACACGACGATGCCAATCTTTGTACAATATTAAAATAGGTTATATTGAAAGGGCTTATTGTTGATAGGCTGTGGGGTTACACGTCTGAACGGCTTTGGATGAAATTGTGCACACAATACCGGGCATATATCAAAATTCTAGGTATATTTCTATCAAGATAATCTATCGTAGGTCTTAATCGAATACAGGCCGACCTCACAGTCCAAAGTATGTCGTTAACATTAACAGTAAACTCTTAATTAAGAAGTCAAAAAATGAGGAAGTCAAATTAAAATATAACTTCATCCAAGATTTCTGAATTATGTAAAGCTACCAACGATTCAAAAGGTTGCTTCTACAAAACCGGCCAGTTTATAGCAAAAAAATGTAGAAATGACACATGTCAATTTATTATACTTTTTTTTAGTTAGAGTAAAAAATATATACCAAATGATAATAACAGATATAAATAATATGACGATCGTTATTTTTATACAGAAATCAGCAAAAAAAATTAAAAACTTGTTTGTTAAATAAATAATTATGTAGCGCGTTAGAAATAATCGCTGGTCGGAATTTTAATATAACTCCCGACAGTTTAATGCCCAAATTGATCGGAGGTAACATTAATATATTAATATATTATATCGGATTAATATGTCCCGGTGGGATTCTACCAAGTACTACCCAACGCACCAATGAGCCAAAACCAAATCTGCTCAAACGCATAATATGCAAACGTGTTCCACCAAGCCTGTGTGCTTTTTATTTCCTGGCATCGTTTCTTGGAAGATGTGAAGCAGCATTCTTCGTACTTATTGCAATAAAACATTTATTTTCATAATACAGCTATTGGTCTGACAGGAGCGCTTGATTGATATTTAAACGCTTGATAATTATTATAATATAAACACCTGTGCCCTGCTTTGTATTGTTAGCCTTCACCCGCTTTGAATATTTCTAGTGTTTTAAATAAACCTACGCGACATTTATTGACTTACTCCCATCTGGCCCGTTGGCTCTGCCCCGCCAACGGGCCAGATGGGAAAAATAGTTTCATCGGCCCCGCTAGCGTCGTCGTCGTCGTTCAGCGGGGCGGATGGCACAGATCTAGTGCCATGTACCCCGTTATTGCGTTTAACGAGGAAGGTGGCACCGATTAAGTTTCATGTACCCCTCTACTGTAACGGCGAGGACGGCACAGATCAAGTTACAATTAGAGGCAATATCTACTTAGTTTACTGTAAAAGGATGTCTGTATATGAAACGGTTTTTATGTCAATCAGTTTTTATAATATTTTAATAATCAACAATACACAAAACAATAACATAACATATAGTTTTTTAATTTCTATAAATATAATAAAAAATTAAATAAATTATACAATAAAAAATTAAATAAATATAAAATTTACTAAACAACATTATTAAAAACAGTTGGTATTTGGCAAAAAATCAACGAGACCAAACATTAACATTATAAAATAGGTCCTTTAACTTCGATTTTTCTAATCACAGATTTGTACATTTATACTACAAACTATCTCAGTGTTTCAAGAAAATGTCCTATTGTTTGTTATTCGTCCGTTTACAAATTCCTTAGTTTTTTCTTGGATGAAGTCATCCCAAAGGATCGACTCCTTTGAACAGCAATATTCCGTTGATTCTGGCATATTATCAATTTGTTGAGATATTACTTCGTAATATGATGCATCTTTTAGAAGGGTATAAAGTAATTTTTAAATTGTTTTATTAAGTTTGCTATGCCAAGCCTCAAGCAGATTCGTGGTCTAGTGACGCTCTCCAAACACACACCATACAGGTATAAATTCGTTGCGAAGCCACTGTGCCAGCATATATTCACGAAAAATTTTACTGTTCTGATCGTCGGGACTCTGAGCTGCAATGTACCACTAACCGTTAAAAATTTGATTCTGAGGCAAGTGAGGTAGCACAACACTAAGCGCAACTTGCCTGCGAGTTCTTTTCGATTTGGTTTGCCCTAAATCTTTGCCTTTCTTCCATATAGCTTTTGAAGTGAAAACAGCAACCGTAGTCTTGAACACTTGAGGGCGACTGACGTCACTGCACTAGTAACAATGCATTTTGCGCTCCCGTAAGTAACACGCTTCCTATTGGTTGAATGATAGATAAGGAAGTTCCGACATCCCTTTGTATTTCTCGTTTTTTTCCGTTATTCCTTGAGCCGTGATTGTACATAAGTACCGGGAAATATACGTATGTATTTGGTATTTTTATTTTGTTTAGTCATTATAATTTTGTTTATTGTACAAATATATTAAATAACTATATTGTATAGTAATTTTTTTACTAGGCAGTGTATTTGCATCGTAGATTAATTATTATTAAAATATGATATTTGGTTAAAAACTGACGAACATAAAAACCGTTTTATTTACAGACCTCTTTTTTCAGTAAACTAAGTAGATATTGCCTCTAATTGTAACTTGATATGTGCCGTCCTCGCCGTTACAGTAGAGGGGTACATGAAACTTAATCGGTGCCACCTTCCTCGTTAAACGCAATAACGGGGTACATGGCACTAGATCTGTGCCATCCGCCCCGCTGAACGATGACGACGACGCTAGCGGGGCCGATGAAACTATTTTTCCCAACTGGCCCGTTGGCGGGCCAGTTCCAACGGGCCAGATGGGAGTAAGTCCATTTATTAAACATAAGGATAGTGCTCGTGGATCGTGGTCATTCAAAATAAATATTGAACTGATACTATAATAACAAATAATTTTTTTATAGAAGAAAAATACATATTATGTCCTTCTTGCCATTCATGAGCACATGCGTCTTCTTTGAACTGAGGTTTTTATTTTTTCTTTTGCACGATATACAGTCGACTCTCGACAATTTGAATATTTCGATAATTTGTAATTTATTTCTCCCTTCCCTTGAAAAATACTCGATAAAATATAATATAATAAAATAATAATTATTATTTGGTCTCTAATAAATCCGGTAATTTTCAGGTGAAATAATCTTTAAAATTCAACAAACAAACGAGCAAATAATTTGTCGACATTTTTTCTGGTCTTGAGTCTTGAGTTTCAAATTATCGAGAGTCGAAACGATATAACAAAAGAAAAGGTCTCTTATTTACAGATATCAAAAGTACTTCGAATGTTTAAAAGCAAAAAAATAACGATAGAAATATACAACATAATATTTTCTTAGAAACAATAGAAGAATAAAACACAAACTTGTAGAAAAAATAAGACAGCGGGAAGATTTAATTTAATGTTACCTAGCGCCATCTATGTTATATTTATCGAAACCGTGTATGAGGATCAACATAATGATATTAACACTTGAACATGCTTACATGCAACGCTAGATGTCGCTGTGCGGAATAACTAACGTCTGCTATTCTATATATCTTCTTATATATATATATATATACATGGACCTAAAAAAAAGAGCGGACACCACCTCTCGTTAAAAAAACTGAAGCACCCCTAGGAAGCCAGCTCGCTAATACAAACACGCCGACACGCACACATTCACACCATAGGAAGCCGATCGCTCGCCATTACGCTCCCTACCGCCTGCGCGTGATGTTATATGACGAAAAATAAAAGATGCCGTTCTACGTGATGAAAAGTTGTAGAAACCATAATGGTTCCATTAAAGAAAGTCAGGGAATCACCTTTCATAAGTAAGCAAGTTATTTATTCACCATAATTCTCGTTTATACTTCGATATAATTTAGCAAAACGCAACCAAACAGTGTTGTCAGTAATTTAAATTTGCAAATTACCTAAAACGTAGGAGTTAAATTATTTTTATCTTAATGTACCGTGTAAATTTATTATAATATAATAAATAAATATATTTTTTCATTAAATATATTTACCAAAAATATTTATAGGTTGATCGAATATTTTTTAAACTTTAATTATAATATAGATCAAATTGTATTTATTAGGAGATCAATATTAAAAGGCACACTTGATATAAAAACCATCAATTATCAAAAAAGACAAATATCTAAATAAGAAGATCAAATATTATTTAGGTATACCAAATTTTATTGAGTATAAATAAAAGTTAAAAAATAATTAACATGTTACCTTGAGCTTGAATGCAGTTCATTTATAAATAATACAAACGCAATAATGAATATAAAAATTAAACAAAAAATGCATGATTTATTTTAAAAGTGCTCATTTATATAAAATCGATTTGATTTTAGAGTATTACGTTGCCTTTTTGTTATTTATAATAAAATCCAAGTTCCGAGGTCACCACACCTTAAAATTGGGTATTTTTTTCCATCTGGCATTAATTTAGACACTCACACATAGTTCGCCGCCGCCATTGTGGTGCTTCAAATATTTCTTAGCGACGTTCTGTCCGCTCTTTTTTTTAGGTCCATGTATATATATAAAAGAGATTTCCACCTATATAGTCACTCATCACGATATCTCTGGAACCATAAGGCGTAGCGACTTGAAATATGGTAGGAATATTCCTTTCGCCGAGTAGAGGTCAGCTAAGAACGGATTTTACGAAATTCAACCCACAAGGGGGGTTGCGGGGGCAATTGCTAGTATTTAATAAATCTATATTTGATATATTTATTTCATAATAAACAAAGGTGAATAAATATATTAGGTAAAGCGAAAATACAGTAAATGTTTATGAAGGGTTTTTATGAATTAAACTTTGTAAAAAAATAAATTATTTTATTTTAACCAGTATGCAAAATTATATCAAAACTGTATCCCAATCTCATATATCTCACAGGCACAGAGATCGCCAACATCTCACCAAAATTTCAACTAAATCCTAAAATTTTTATGGGAACGCATAAAGGGCAAAACAAAAAAGAACATTTAAATTATTCTTTTCGTTACGTTTCTCCTTGACCTTAAAATTCAAAATGTGAATTGTCACTAAATCACTTCCTTGATAACATTTAATTCAATTCCGGAAATACCGGAACTTTCCGATATGGGTTTTGTAAAAAGCATGTCCATAATATTATGACAGCATGCAAGTGCCAATGTTGCCAGTTTAGTACAATTGTACTAAATCTACTACGTTTTCATTGCAGTTAGTAAGTAGTAGCATAAAAATTGTGATTGCTTAATAAATCATAGCTGTGGGGGAAATAAATGTATAGTGCTTGAACACGAGATATACCTATCAAATTGCAGTAATGTCAATAAGACGCCTTCTTTTCTAGATTAATTTTGTTTGTTTTGTGTGATTCGAAATAACGGCCGATTTAGTACGAGAATTCGAGTATTGTTACGAGTGACTCTGGCAACACTGGCAAGTGCTTCACACCGACATCGGAGATGTCTTAGTTCGTGTTAACAACACAAAGTTCACTTACCTCAGCCCAGAAACAGACGATGAGGGAAGATCCAGATAGAAGCAGAGGGTAGTAGGCCGACGGTAGACTCGTCGCCCACGACTCTTGGAATGCTGTCTGAGGAATAATATAAGGATAAGGTACCGTACAGGTTTTGATGATCGTCACTCAGTGAGTGACGAAATCTAGGTATTTTAAAACATGGCATGATATTATATCAATAGAGTACGTGAAAATGAAAATGTTGAGGGTAAAAAAAAAGGACGAAACGCTTCGACAAACGGTAGGTAGTGTCCTGCACTTCCGTTGTCTCGTCTTGGCATGGGGCACTGTCGTGCCCCCAGATTTGTCTGACACGTTCCTCATGGTATACGGTGAAGTAAGCAGATTCCTCTCAAAATTCATCTAGACTTGTATACACCACACCCTTGTCGTGTCCTTGTAAGCCTTAACAATGTCTAGGCATAGAATTCGTCTCCACTAATGATAACGAAGCTGAGACTGATTAATTCATAATAAATCGGTCATTGAAACAGTTTACTTACATTCAATATGAAAAATTCATATTCATTTATCAGTGCTCTTAATAAATGACACAAATTAAAACATTAATTCGTGATACAATACATTATGTATCATGAATTAATGTACACATGTACACATAGAACAACAAGATGTAGCAGCAATAAAGAAATTAAATGTATTTCACGTAATTTCATATTGTAACAATGGCTGACTTTGATCTTGTGCACATGTATTAAACAGGTGTCAATATGGCCTTTGACTGTGTTACATCATGTTTGCGCAGACATCGTTTTATTAAATTTTGCTTATCACTTCTTATGTTTGCCCAGTTTACTAAGTTTTATGGCTGTTCCTTGATGGTACTTAGAGGTTATTAGACAGTGGAACTTTCTCTTCAAATAAATTGTATTTAAATCACACCAGTGGCGTTGCAATGAGGGGGGGGGGGAGGTTGCGGTCCTCCTCTGCGTTTGGCGGGGTCGGCATTTCACAGGTAACGGTAAAAAAATCAACTTCCTTCAACGTTTTTTTTTGTAACTACATCACCGTAATAACAGAGTTTCTCTTTAGGTTAGTGTCCCACAGTGAGCCCCAATTTTTTATAGTCAATTGCAAAAATAAGGGGGCGGCGAATTTGAGATCCGCACCGGGTGCTAGTTACCTATGCTACGCCACTGAGTCACACCGACTTCTGTTTTTAAAATAGTAACAGATCACTTTCACTCTCTCATAAAAATACTGTCTTTATTTCGTGCGAAGCGTTTGTACAGTACAAATTACACACAAGTAAAAGCCTCTACGTTAGAAGAACTATACTTACGGGAGAAATAAAATAGGCTCCGCGTATAAGGGAGGCAAGGAATGCCACTATATATAGCATCTTCTGCGTGGTCACTTTACACGCTCTGAGGAGACTCGGTGCCTTCAGTCGCCGGTACTCCGTGACTATACATAGAGTCAACTGCACCGCGCATACGAACGACACCGCGAGAAACACTCCACCAATACCTGAAAATAAATGGCTGTAGTAAGCAAAGCGTCATTCAAATTAGTTTCTAGTTACTGCATGTGATTGGGATAACGATATTTTGAAGCAACTACTGGTGCCAATGGTATTGTTACCGTTGCAAATTGAAATTGTACCTAAATGTAAAATTACTTTAGTGAACGCACAAATAAGAAAGTCTAACTTTCTCGCAAGTCGTTTGTGCTGCCCTAACGAGAAAGTATTTGTATTGTCTATCTGTCAACTGCCGGCCTAGCATGACCGCCACGAGATATGTCGCGGACGAGAGAAGACAAACTAAAATGTAAGATATCTCGATATATTATATCTCGAAATCAACAATTTAATATTGTCTTTTATTAACGCGAGTATCACACATTAAAATAAAATACTGTATACCGGATTAAAACGCGATTTATTATTTAAATTATTTATCCCGACGTTTCGGATGCTTTTCAGCAACCGTGGTCGCCGTCGTGGTCGGTAAATAATAAATCGCGTTTTAATCCGGTATACAGTATTTTATTTAAATCAACAATTTTCATAGAAAAGATATCTTGATCGACAAATATATCCATTTCTGATATTAAAAGTCGAATTTTAAGTGTAATTGTCATGTTAAATCGATTAAAACACGAGAAAACGGTCGACAACATTTTGTCGCGGTGGTCATGCTAGGCCGGCAGAATAAGAATTTAATTGAGAAATACATTCTCGCAAGTTGTTAGGTTAGCTAGGGTTTATTGATATGCATAGGTATTTTAAAATTTTGATTTCATATGAATTTCGGGTGTAACATTAAATATGAAATAAATTAGAAATGCATATCCAGGGATGATCTTAATAAAATAATAGCGTTTTATCTATTCTCATGTCAATTTATAATCACGGTAGTCCAAATGGATTGATAAAAAATATTATTTTTGCATATCATTCATTATCATTTTTAGGTCAAAGACTGTTTTTTTGTTATTTGCAAAACATGGTAAATATTATACAGACTGAAGATAAGATTACGTGTACAAATACAGAGTGTTGCATTACTGAATTTTCTTATTTGAATTTAATTTTCATTTTTAACCCAAACCCCGAATATTTTCTTTTTATTTTATATTAGGTATCGACAAACGAGCATGGGGTTCACTTGCTGGTAGATTATCATCTACTCTCAATGATGCGCTGTCGACCTACTTTTTACTTCGAACATGATTTTTTTTAAACTATAATTTATAATTATGTATTATCGACAGGGCATGAGAATCAAAGGATAATAAAAATATCTGAAGTATAATGTGTCAACCCATTTTATTTTATCATTAATTCGAAAAATCAAATAGTGATATGATAATAATTAGCGCGAATACATGCTTCAAAAAGGCCTTTTCTTCCGGTTAATACCTACTTTGGTAAGAAATGTATTGTAGTTAAAATCCAAGAAAAATTTTTCTTTATCAACCAACTCAGTATCACCGAGCTGCCTTTAATTAAGATTAAAAACTACTGATAAGGTTGTTAAGTGCAAATTCACATATTTTAAAAAATATGCGATTTATTTTTAACAATTTGCATTGTTTTCAATTTTGTATTCAAAGGATATTTTAGAATATTTTATACCTAATTACTACCTTTGTATTGTCTAATTACCAGTAAGCAGACTTAATAATCATTATAAATATAATTTTAATATTAATTATTTTCAGTAAACACTTTCTTCCAGATAAATAAGTGAATTCCCGAGTCTCCTCATGTCATCAAAGTGGGTCATGGGTCAGACCTATTTATGTGTCTGTTTCACTGATCATTTGTCTTTATAAGCAAGTAGGTGATCAGCCTTATGTGCCCTGCCCAACCGTAACAATTTTTTTTGTAACCCCGGGATTCGAACCCAGGACCCTTGCTCAATGCAATGCGCTTACCACTTAGCCACGGAGGTAGTTAAATTGGAGGCCATCCAGATTACTAAAAGAAAAATGTGTACTATACTTGGTTAATTTTTTATAGGTTCATAAATTTCTGCATACTGTGCAGAACTTTACCATGACAGATACAGATTCTGCACTGAGGTCTTATCACCATCTCTTAAAATAGTTTTCTTGCATTCTTGACGATAGAACGGGAGAAGGCTGCATAAAATGTATCGCGCTGTCACGTTCTCTCGTATAAGACTACAATAAATCTGCTCTACAGTGTCATACAGTATCACGAGTTAGATCGTGACGAGAAAACCCGTGACGTGATATCTCGTAGATGAACAGGACAACTTACAGGCATGGTAGGAGAGGTTGTGGCCGGCACACTCGTCTCCAGTATACCGGATCTCGCAGAGGCAAGTCCCGTTCATGCAGTCCCCACGGCCGCTGCAGTCGCGCGCGCATCCGGCACCGCGGCTCGCTGCCATCACGGCGTCAGCATAGTACGCTAGCAATGATCGCATCATATTATGGCTAGCGACGCCGGCCGGCGTCTATGTACACTGGAAAGAAAGAGAGGGTATATAAGATACGGACGAAGATTTTGACGGGCTCATTGGCGCGTTCGGTAAAACATCTGCCGTGCACCGATCGTGGTTCAAATCCCACCGGGACTTGTTTATAATTTTCTGTAAGCATGCCTTACCCACGTCTAGTAACGTGAACGTAACCGTAAAGTGCATATTGCGTGTTTCGGTTTTAGTCTATGGAAGTAAAAAGTAGGTCGACAACACATCATTGACTGATGTTCTGTGGCTGGGGTATCGTCACCTACGTTCAGGTGAACCTAGGGCATGCAATTCGGATATTCGGATATTCATATTATTCGGATATTCGCTACATTTACTATTCGAATAGTACCTATATTCGGTTTTTTTGAACATTTCGAATACCTACTATTCTACTTCGTTTTGGTAAATGTATGATTTTTTACTAACCATTCCACCTACAAGTGTTGAAGCTGAACGTGTATTTTCGGCTAATAGGTTTTTTTGTAATCATTTGAAATGTTCATTTAATGACGATACTTTAGATGCCCACAGTTTCCTACGGTCGTATTTTCGGAACACAACAAAGTAATGTTTTTCAACTTGTAATTATGTTTAGACGATTTTTTTGAGCACATAATGGTTCCTAACTAAAATGTTTAAGTACTAAAAAGGTTTCTTTTCATTTACACACATTAAATAAAACACAATTCGAAAAATTCGTATTATTCGAATAATTTTTATTATAGAACTCGAAATATCCGAATACCTACTTCGAACGAATAATGCATGCCCTAGGTGAACCTCATACACATACACATATGGGGAAACTATGTTTAGGTAAAATTATAAAGATCTCAGTGGGTTTCGAACCCGCTACCCATTGGGTTGACCTATTTATCATTTTCTGTAAACATAATTTACTTCGAGCATTAAGCGGACGGCAGGTATATGAACGAAATGATCAGTTTAAGAATGAAACAATAAAAAGGAACTTAATCAAAATAAGAGAGGCTATGGGCTTACTGTAAGTGCTCTATAATTGTAGGTACATAACCTTACCACACCACCAAGAAAATGAAGAATAAGAAAAATAAATTTCTGTTGTCCATCATTGTAAATTATTGAGTGTAGCTATGAATGAATTAATAATGAAAACAAATACGTCAAAAAGGTTATTCAGTTGCATATTATTAAAGACGTATATTTTTGCTTCTGATTTCCTCATCGCTCGGCTTTCCTTGTCAAAAGACAGGTTTTGTTCAGGGCCATGCAAATATTAATTCATTTTAAATATTATCACACTATCAATGGCGATATTAATAGGTATAAATTAAATAAATAATAATAACACAATAGAGCTTTAATTACTAGTTGTTTCATATCAATGTTATCTTCATTTCCTTGATTGTTTTTTTGATGAAATCATTAGTCACAAAACAATATTGCAAAACTACCTATCATACTTTCAATTTTATCAATCCCTTCTAAACATTGTTTCTTTTTATAACATTGAAATACCATTGTATATTTGCAACTGTCTGCCACAGGTGTCATTAGATAGTAACTTAATATTAACGTTGTGGACTCCCTACAGCAGGGATGTCAAAGATACGGCCCGCGACCAGAATCTATCCAGTGAGGATATTAGACGGCATTCGGTGACACTACGTATTGTTTAAATTTGCGCGCGCTTTATTAATGTGTAAACGAAGGACAAAGTTAAGGAAGTAAACGTAACTACATTTTATACACAGTATTTCAAGAATTTGAATAACTATTCGAATAGGTATACATAGTGTGTTTGGTAGTACCTCCCTATTTATGAGAGCAGATGTTCTCCGTTATGAAAATAAATAAGAACAGATGAACATGTCCAATCTATGCTGAAAATAACTACCTCAAGTATGACACCAGACATCATAGAGCTTATCAAAAATAAAAAAAAACCTCAGGTAACTGTATCCTCAAGCTCTAGATCCTATCCTCTTCCTTTTTATTACCTTTGTATAAAAATTTACTTAAACTAAATAAGTAAACCTTCGATCAACAATATACTAGATATCGGGTCGACGCAAAAAATCCGTGCCGGTAAATATCGGCTCACTTGAAATGTGAGAGTCTATTTTGTATAGTTCTCTTCAAGCACGGCCAATATTAAGACGTTTCACAATGACGCAGTTTGTCTTCAAAAATTGCGAAAATAATTCCCGAAAAAACTATTTTACGGACGGAGTCTTATTTTTGGTTAGTACATATAAAATAAGATATATTTTAAGCTTTTAAACTAACAAATAATTCAAAATTTGAACAAAATTATCTGTTTTAAATCAACGCTACAAATGTTTGGCCAAGGTTGGCCAACACATGCGCAAACTATTGTGTAACAGAATAGTGGATGCATGGAGTAGATTTGTACTGAACTAATCCTTACTATCTTAGGATAAGCATCCTTAGTAATATTATAAATGCGAAAGTGATATTTTTGTTTGTTACGCTTTCACGCTAAAACGGAAAAGAAAACATTCCAATCTGTATGTTCATTTTGCGGATATTATTATTTAACATACTGTTACGGAGACAGGCTGAAAAAGTTCGAGAAACATTTCTGGTATATTTCAGTCACTTAGAGACGTTTTCAGCAAGCTGACATACGATTTCAGGCCGTTTTAAGGCAATATCTATCAAATAGAAAAAGTTCGGAAAGCGATACCAAGCGATCAACTTCTGCGATTTACGAGAGATCCGAGTGCGATAGTTCAAGAGCCAGAGTATAAGAGTCAGTGTTTTGTGCGCAGTGTAATTGTAGTTTTTTGTTTTAGTTTCGTTTTTCTCTAATTGTAGTAGTGTAATTTTTAATTAATTCATTATTTTATTTATTTTCTTTTGTGTTGTTTTTATAAATAAATCCTCAGTGTATAAGAGCGGCGTTTATTAATCCCGAACCATTATAGCTCGTAACAATACGAATTACAATATATATAAAACATTATATTATTGTTTATCAAATATATTATAGTTTACGTTTCATGTTGATATATTATTTTGTACCCTATTAGATACATGATAATTTACACATTGGTGTTTCATAAACTATTTACTATACTAATAATACCAAAGTCTTCGAAGTTAGTCAAGTGTGTGTGTATAATACATAGATATGTATATATATTTTGGTAACAAATAAAATCATATTTCGACTTCACTCTTTTCTTTGTTCCCATTGAGCAGTGTCATTTTTTCAAAATTTGACAAGGGGCGTGGTTTAAAAAACAGGTTACTTTTTTCGTGAATTTTGTATGCGACCTGAAGTCTATTTAATACTATGTCAATGAAGTAAACATTTTAATTTAGTATGTACTAGTGGACCCCGCAGACGTTGTTCTGCCACAATTTTGGCTTCGAAATTATATAATTATTCTTAAATTTGAATATGCCTATTTACTCACTATAATTGTCTAATATGTCACTGATTTGCAGTGGACATCTGTTATTCCAAAAAAGCTAAGAATGCATGACGTGAGGTGTTAAGATGGCGGAGTTCCGAATCTAATTTATTTTATAATTAATTTTATGCATATATTTTTTTCCTGATTTTTTCCAATATTTTAATAGCCTATGTCTTATTCCGGACATAGAGGAATCCAACAAATAAGATATCGTTAAAATCGGTACAGCGGTTCTTGAGTTATAAACGGTGTAACTAACACAACTTTCTTTTATATGTATATAGATTTGAATTTTTAATTTTGAGTCTGGCTCGCTAACACACCCTAAATCTTATAAAAGGCTCTTTAGAAAAATCAATCTGACACTCCTGCTCTACTGCACAGTATAATATGCTGAATTTAAGCCACCTATTTAAGCTACCACACAATAAGTTAATAAATTTTTAAATAAAGTTTCTTCTGCATATCTTAGATTCATTTTAACTTTTCTATCCACCACACACAAACAAACAAAAGTTGAATTCAGAAAATTGCCCTCCCCTTCACAGCAGCCCAAGCCAAGCCCAAGCCCAAGGTCTCGCAGGAGAAACGCGTAGCCTTATCCGGCAAAGTAACAGTGGCCAACAGCCAGATAACATTCAAAAAACACTGCACTCAATGCCATAGAATTAGTAAGACTAATGTGCACAGAAGCCCAATTTGCAGTGATTGTAGCTGAGCTAGGTATCTTGAGAAATGCGAAGGCGTTCACGAGTGCCCCACTGCGGCGGGACCTGGGGGTCAAGAGGGTTTTGCTCACCCAACTCTCTGATTAGCAGAGAGTTCGGAGTAGATGCGTGTCCCACACTGAGTATGCATATATATCCGTGCATTGCACCTCGCGGGGGGTATTTAGCCGGCCTAGCATGTTTAAATAAAATACTGAATACCGGATTAAAACGCGATTTATTATTTATATTGTTTAAATTATTTATCCCGACGGACGTTTCGGATGCTTTTCAGCAACCGTGGTCGCGGGGTGGTCGCCTAGCATGACAACCGCGACAAAATTTTGTCAACAGTTTTCCTCGTGTTTTTATCGATTATCCCTTTTTTTCTTCCGGGTCTGACATGACAATTACTCTTAAAACTCGAATTTTATTATCAAATATAGATATATTTGTCGATCGAGATATCTTTTCTATCAAAATTGTCGATGTCGAGATATAATATATCTAGATATCTTATATTTTAGTTAGTCTTCTCTCGTCCGCGAGATATCTCGTGGCGGTCATGCTAGGCCCACGTTAAAAAAATATGTCACGTCTATCTAATTTTTTAAAATACCACAAAAACACTTACAAAATATGCGCTGAAATTTCACAAAATTGCGAATATAAGCTAGAGCCACGCGTTTCGTTACCAATTGCTATGAACTAACAAACACCCACAATTATATTTTGTCACCATACGGCATTAAGTTTGAACAAGTGTGTAATTTCTTTGTTATAATAATAATTCTATAAATGTTTTATGACTAATTTATAAATAATTATACTCAATCGAAATATCACATTTCCTATTAAAATATTTTTTGTGAAACGTTTAAACATGCAAGAAGCACTTGTATTCAAAAAAGGATAAATGTTAATTTGTTCTTAAGAAATATTTGTTAACATAAGATTCCATCTAATCTAAACTGGATTTTCGACAAATCTGCACAGAAAAACTATAAAATATATATATCATAGACCATACCAATCTTAGCCACAATCAATGTATTTATTTTCTTATATTCTGTATTATTCGACTGTCCTTATAATCAACGAACGATAATTTTAATTAACAATGGAGCAAGTCACTTGATCAAAGTCCTTATTTATTAAAACAATAAAGATTTAATCTCGTTATCAATAATTTTGAATAAAAAGACAGTGACCCTTCTCCAAATAAAGAACCCTACCTCAACCGAATCATGGTTCAATCTGACGATAATAGACTATCCAACTCTTCTCGATCTATCGATCGATAGAGCAAAATTGTCAACGTTAGCACATAAACATACCTACTAAAGTACGTATCACATGCTTCCAAATAAAATGAATGAATAAGAACAGGTTATTATTAGTTAGTAAATATGTATTTCGTTCTGAGGAGTATTCTATATTCTCCATCCGTTATGACGACCGAAATCAGTTTTATACTTAAACATTTAAGCTACTGTGAATCCATGTAATCTGGTGGCCTGGCCACTGCAACTCTTGACGCAACATCGGGGTCAATGCCCATTGGCAATGTCTAAAATCGTTCACGTATCTCTCCCACTGATAGCAAATGAGAACTTGTTTCTATTTATTTGTAATATTTCAACGTTTATATGACGATTGTTATCTTTGTATTCAGCATGGATAATGTTTTGGTGGCATTTCTGTTTTGAAGATGAGGTCTTTCTATGACCAAAAAAATGCTTTGGATTATAATTTATAACAGTCCTGCTCTGTTTTGTACCAAATGACTGCATGTTTTGATATAATTCAACCAAAGGCTTGGCTTACCGGCCGATCGGTCACGAATCCACGATCGCCATTAATGTCACAGATCAACAGATAAACGAAAACTAGTATAAAAATCTTAGTTATGTTGAACAGAATTCCTATTAGAAGAGACTACTGTGGGCCTAGCACGAACGACTTGTGAGAAAGTATTCATTTTGTCAATGTGTCATTCAATTCAAATTCAAATCATTTATTCTAAATGAATAAATGATTTGAATTGAAATTGGTTACACAATTAACACTTATTAACGTCTATAACAAAAAAATGCACCGCTTCTAATTTTACATTTACTACCAGTTAACAAATCAAGGACGTAGAACGGACGAGAAGTTTTGACAATAAACTCTGCCACTCTTTTCTGTTTTCTCAAAGATCTGAAGATAGAAGAAGATATATTGATGCAAATGTATATAATAAATAAATAAATGTAATACAGTTCAAATTAAAGTACGTAAGGTAAATCTCACAAAAAAGGCGGTGATGCATATAGTAATTAAGAGGTGAAATTAATTCCTGACAAATCGGTAGCTGTTGTTCGCTGATATCTTAAAACTAAAATATATATATACCTATACATGGCAAAAGATTGAACAGCAAAGATTTTGTTGTTTAAAATTGGAACTACTAAACGTAATTTTGAACCAGGTTGTCCCTGGTACTATATAGTATATCGTAAGATATAGTATTAGGTACAGCCCCAGAGAAGTGCATTATTTTACACGCATAAGTAAATTCCCGAGTCCCCTAATGGGGCATGGAACGTCGGCTCTATGTCTTGCTATAGTAAAAAGTCATTAAACAATGCCCATTGTTGCTCAAATAAACACGCCACCCATATCGACATTGAGTGGAATACAATATCCATACAGAGACAGTCGGACTTTCACTTTCAAGATAAATTCAAACGCCTAACGCTTATCTAGCAAAGATTAACATAATATCCAGTTAACGCGAACATCTTACATTTAAATGAAAAGAATTGTATTAAAATGCGATTTATTACTTTCTCGCACTTCACTCATGGACTAGTGCAAGTTTGTAAAATAACACTTCAGTCAGCTGTCACCTTTCAAGACTGCCTGTTTACTCTTACTGGGGGTTGTGGGGGTACCATGAACTCTCAGTTGAACTGCCAGGGATTTGGCATGTATTATTGGAGTTCAAGGTAGACCACCTGTAAAGTACTCGAAAAACTGTGATAAATAATATAAATGATAAATCACATCTGTTAAAAATTCAAAAACTATTACAATAATTATTCATAAATTTAAAACGATGATCTGTTTTCGTAATTTACTTTTTAACGTGCGAGAGACTACGATTTCGAAATGTGAAAACGAACAGCACCTTTTACCGGAGAATATTTTCAACAACAATGACTGTCTACCGCAGCTTATTGGAATTCTAGTAAAAAAAATTGCTTAGTAAGTTTTTATTCTTTTTTTTTTAAACAGCAAGGGGTATACTGTAGGTCTATTACCAAAATCGAACGCAACAAACGGAATGAAACGAAAGAACAACCAACTTCGTATTTTAACTTATTAAGAAAATATTTTCAATTCTATTTACGATTATAGTAATGTCAAACGAAAGATATAATGTCTAATTGCGAACGACGGATCGATCATCTGAATCATAATAGGAAAATATACGATCCGTCAGCCTAAACTTCGTATTTTGTTTTGGTAATAGGCCTTCTGAGTACTTAGGTACCTAGCAATATAATAAATATACAACGGACCAAGTCAACCTTGAATGATCGGGCTATTTTAAATTACCATGCGTTGTTATTATTAAAATTGTTTACATCTGTCGTTTTGTTAAACAATCTTAATGTCCATGCAAAAACAAACAATTTTGCTAGGACATTTTAATTTTGATAAGGTCCCAATTTAGTATACATTTTCAATCAGATAATGAAATTCAAACAAGTCCTAATTAAAAAACAAATGACGAGCGATAAATATATTGTGCAAACAAATAATGATTTCCTAGTCGGAATAAGTAAAGATCAAAGTTCAAGAGTGATTATTTTATTTGGAAGATTGGACCAATAAAATGGAATTCCATACATGCAACACTCGATCAGGAAATCTAAAGATTATTCATACTTGAATACAAATTTAACTCTGTCTTGCTCGTACATGCCAAATACCTAAACCGATTTTGACAGAATCGAAAGAACCTACTTAGGCTTTACCACAATCTCTTAGAGCAGCCGGCATGACAACCACAACAAAATTTTGTGGTCAGTATTCTCGTGTTTTAAATGGATTATCCCTTCCGGGCCTAACATGACACTTAACACTTAAAACTTGACTTCTAATTCTAATCTAATTCAAATATCTCTAATATTTGTCGATCGAGATATCTTGTCTATCAATGTTGTTGATGTCGAGATAGAATATATCTCGATATCTTATATCTTAGTTTGCCTTCACTCGTCCGCGAGATACATATCTCTTAATGGTCATGCTAGGCGGGCTGTATTATTTCCACCTTACTTTACATGAGAACGTCAAGGATATTGCGATGGCGGTGTAGCCCTTAATGAGTAACTAGGGGAGTCATTATTCGGGAAAGTATGTTGATGCCTAACATATGCTCCACAAAGGAAAGTGTATGTAGAACACTCTAATCCTAATAAATGAAGGTCAAAAAACAGCAGTTCTAATCTTAATTAAGCAAAAGCATTTAAAACCAATCTTCAAGTATAAAGAGGGTTTCGTCCGATGCAAATGATCTGTCAAATTCGCTATACGATTGGGAATGGCATATTACATGATTTGTAAAGAGGGAGGCCGATTAAACCTTAAAGTAAATGATGCATTCAGAATTTTAATAGACTACGTGGGGCCAAGTACAATGAAAGACGTATAGATGAGGAATTGAAGGTCATATTTTGAACGAGTGAACTCAGAAGGAAAACATCCTTTATTTTGTAAAATTTCAGAATTTACTACGTTAATATTTAGTACCTTTGCTAGTGATAATACATTAAAAAGCATTTAACCAATTCTGATATCATTTGAATCTTAAGACTTTAGAGATATACCCAAACATAACAGAAAAATTATGAGCCTATTTTGATAATATCTTATGCCATTAAAAACATAAATTGTAAAAAAAATATGTCTTCCAACTCAGTTCTTCTATCGTAAAAAGTTGTGAGATCCATATAATACCAAGTCGGTCAATTTATTCAGTCCCTACTTAAGGATCCTTCTGTCTTAAGTTATTACATAATTAGCTAACCTAACAACATCTTATAGTAATCATATCAATACCAATATTAAAAATCTTTGATGTTTTAAATAAATAGATTAACTCGGCTATATAGCGCAATATTATTTTCGATGTGCTCAATTAGTTACATAAAAAATCAGAATGAATTAAACTAATAATTAATTAAAATGATTATTATCTTTGGTATAGTTCGCTCTAGCAATAGAGAAGTAAACTAAACCTGATTCTGAACCTGCAATCTTTCTTACGCAACGTAATCCCCTCTTTACGAAACCTTTCAAATTTCAATTTAATTACTACAAAACTATGTTAGTAAATTGTACCTACTATTTACAAGACTGAGACATGTGACTTGATCGAGAATCTAGTCTTAGAATAAGCCTAGCAATTTGTTCAGATAACATTATTACTAAATGAATATACCAGACAGACTGGGTGCAATAATGCGTTATGTCAGCCGACAAGATACAACATTGTTGTTAAGATAGATCTCTAATTACAGCGGTCAACGCATCAGAAGCGCCCACAACTACGCCATAAAGAATATCGAATGTTTTAAACATAATATTATACGATATTATATGTATCGTTAATGTCTCTTTTTTATACAATTTCAATTTACATTTCATTTCTGTTTACACTAAGAAAAGTATTGAAATAATTTTTTTATGATAGAACAGGAATGTTACGTGTTGTTTAGACCATGCAAGTCCTTTATTGCTTCAATTTTTAAAGCAACAGGCAAGAAACTTGCATCGTGTAAATGAGCCTTTACGATACGAATACCTCCTCGCAAGTCATTCGAGCTAAGCCTATGAAGCGACCGAGATGATTGACATACGTATTATGAAATTGTACTTTTGTATTTTTTATGGAATAGGGGGCAAACGGGCTATCGGCTCACCTGATGGTAAGTGATACCTGTTCCCACATCTGCAACACCAGAGAATTTGCAGGTGCGTTTCCGGCCTTAAGTTTCGCCCTAGTAACCTTTGAGACTAGAAATATTCTGAGGGATTTAAATAAATATTTAAAGCAGCAGAGCCTTTTAGCTTAGTTGACAATTCAACTGCATCAATATGCAAACTAGTGCTAAGTATCAGATGCACAAAAAATAAACAGATTTTTTTGAGATACCGCTTCTTGGCTTATGACGGCAGAACAGTCAACCACCGAGAAAAGCAGACTTCAGCTGCAGTTATTGAATTAATATGAAGAAAAAAAATGATAGAGAGTATATCATGTGGTTACCCTAACCTCACATTAATTAATCTGTTTATCTATAAAAGAAATCGTGTAACGGTGTTTGTTGTTGCACGCCTCCGAAACGGCTCGAGCAATTTTTATGTTTTTTTAATGTACATTTGGTAGGTATGAGAATAGGTCGTAAAGTACATTTATTACCGCTAGGTGATTAGCGTGTCCCTATGCATATTTTTTTTCTATTTTTTTGTCAATTGTCAAATACACATAACTCCAAATTTTCACGAAATTCTATTTCAAAATTTCAACGGTACGGTGAGTACGGTTTTACTAGTATCTAATATAAAAAGAGTACCTACTAATATTCAGTCGAGTATTAAACACACATTTAAAAAAAAGGAGGCCATAACGGATCACCAAGGAAGTCATAAGAACAAAACTAGCTTCGTGAAGACGGGCTTTGACGGACTCATTGGCGGTTCGGTAGAACACCTTTTTTATGTCAGATATCAACAGACGAGCATGAGGTTCACTTGATGGTAGGTGATACCTCAGCCACAGAACATCAGTCAATGATGCGCTGTCGACCTAATTTTTACTTCGAGCATTCGGAAATCCATAGACTGAAACCGAAACGCGCAATATGCACTTCACGGTTTTTCCATCTATGACCTGCCGTGCGCACCGATGGGTCGTAGGTTCGAATCCCACCAGAACGACATTTAAATAAAATACTGTATACCGGATTAAAACGCGATTTATTATTTAAATTATTTATCCCGACGTTTCGGATGCTTTTCAGCAACCGTGGTCGCGGGAGACTGAAAGATGACAGTTGTCTTATATTTGAAATGTCACAAAGTTGCCATATTTAATTCAATTAAATTAAAAAATATAATCTATTAATTTAGGTAACACAATGTACACCTATGAACGTGAATAAAAAATAATACATATTAAATTACTAATATTACTAATATTAAATGCTTCTAATTTTACATTTACTACCAGTTCACAAATCAAGGGCGTAGAGCGTACGAGAAGAACTGGTAGTAAATGTAAAATTAGAAGCATTTAATATTAGTAATATTAGTAATTTAATATGTATTATTTTTTATTCACGTTCATAGGTGTACATTGTGTTACCTAAATTAATAGATTATATTTTTTAATTTAATTGAATTAAATATGGCAACTTTGTGACATTTCAAATATAAGACAACTGTCATCTTTCAGTCTCCCGCGACCACGGTTGCTGAAAAGCATCCGAAACGTCGGGATAAATAATTTAAATAATAAATCGCGTTTTAATCCGGTATACAGTATTTTATTTAAATGTGTGATACTCGCGTTAATAAAAGACAATATTACCAGAACGACATGTTTATAATTTTCTGTACGCATGTTTTCCCCACGTCTGGTAACTTCGAGCATTGATCGTGTGGGTGGATATGTGGCTTATGGAGATTTGTATAGACGTTGGCCTTATTTCGCGATTTATATACCGAAACTCTTAACATGCAGTAAATTGAAGTGCGTCATATTAAACTGTTACAATTGTATGAGTAATACATGACACGTGGCGGACGTACCCAACGTGTCGTCTCAATTGAACTAAATTATTTACTTGCAATTATGTAATGCGCAACACGTGAATAGCAAAGATTTAGTCGATTTAAATTTTCTTACTGCCATGTTAATCTGAGCCGGAACTATTGCAGCAAAAAATCTTTCTTTGATTTTTTCGACACAGTGGTCTCGAAAATCAAATGCGAAATCGCATCAATCGCAATTGCCAAGTAAAATCAATATTATATTTTGATCAAAATACAGTATAACGACAAAAATTTATAAGCCTTTGAGGTTTGTATTCATGTATGTGCTTTTGTCAAAAACTGAAGCGGAATTTAATCCCTATTAATTGAAAAAATTACTTGGTAGTATAAGAAAAAAATGTTGTCTCTGCCTACTTGGCTCAATGGTAAGCGCGTTTAGCACCGGAGGTGTTGGGTTCGAATCCCAGGGTAACAACATTTAATAAAAATTGTTTCGATCGGGCAGCGCACAGAAGGCTAATCAGCTACTTGCCTGTAAAAAAATACGATCAGTGAAACAGACTCAGAAACGGGTCTCCCCCATGCCCCACTAGGGGACTTAGAATTCACTTTATATTACCATGTACCTTGGCTTCGAACAACAAGGTAGTATTTGGGATCTACGGTGCTTAATGCAACTTACAAACCCCACAGCCACGGAACTGGTCATATGAATATTATTCCCTGCAGAGATCAAACGATTAAAAATACCTTTATGTATAAGTACGATCCGCCCCAGCTTCGAATGGGTGCAATGTTGATGTAGGTACTATAGGGCCTATGCTCTTTACTGTTAATGTAGCAATGAATTTTTAAAATCGGTCGAGTATTTTTTGAGATAAATCATAACAAACAAACAAATCTTTAAAATTAGTATAGATAACTACTATATACGTGAAGATTTATGTTATTTATGTTAGTACGAGAACTATTGTGAATAAGTGCAAACATTAATAACAATGAAGAACTATCGCACACAAAACACTAAAAAGAATTATAATGTACCTACCGTATAAAGAAAGGCATTACCGCTTAGTAGCAATTTCTTCAAAGCAACCTCGGCGAGAGGTCTCAAAGGGATAAAATGTTATATATAATGTATATACATATATAAGGTGCAAAATAATTGTAAAATAATGTAATTAATTAAATGTTACACTGTAGCATTAAAAACAGATTGTATTTATCAGCCCGATAAGAGTAACACTTATAGCGTGGGATTAATTACTTGTTTGTTAAATTATTATTTATCAGTATATCTTTGTCCAATACATAGTGTAAAAGTCAAGCACATGGGTCAAGCATATTGGGTTATTCGATAGGGACAGTGCCGGTGTTAGGACCACTGGCGCCGCGGGCAAGAATATTGTGGCGCCCACTTTAGGTAATCAGTATCGAATGTTATTTCGTTTTTTAATCACGATTTAAATTAAAAACATCCAATTTTCCAGTGGTTTAATTTTCAATCGACAGAGTAGCCAAGTTACTATATGCGTAGAGCTTAGGGCGTAAGGCATAGGTATGAGGATATGCATTACGGGAGGCAGGAGACTCCAAAGTTCCAAACCTCGGCGCCCCCCCAAATTTAGCGCCCTGGGCCGTCGCCCCATCGCGCGCCATCCTAACACCGACACTGGATAGGGAATTGCTTATCAGCGATAAGGCCGTCTGATAGATTTAATAACTTTTTATTTATTTATTGTTTGAATAAAAATCTTATTTTCTTGACGTACTCAAGTAACACAATGAAATAAAAACTATTCAACTGATTTTCATTATATTTGTCCCGAGGTTGCGAAAGATTTCCGGGAAGTGTGGTCACGGTACGACTGCCCTTAATAATAATATAGGTTTTAGTATAATTACACAAGATATTAAACATAATAAAAAGATGTAAAAGTCGCTGTTTTTATAGTAACTACGGATGGTATTCTATAATAGTATGGATGCCAATAATTTCATATTTTACATGCTAGCTATAAGATTCTATCCATTAATAAAAACATTTCAGTTTAATATATTATAATCATTTAAATACCAAAGTATCTACTTACATGAGCACATTATTTCCAAATCTCTTGGCAATCACCTAGGCATTATTGTGAATTGTGAAATATTAATCGACGCCAGGAGAATTCCCGCCAAAAACACCGACAACTATTTTCAGCCACGGCACAAATTACTAAAATACATCAGAGCACAACACGAGTTAATAATTTTGAAAAAAGAACACTGGTTTAAGAATAAATGTAACAATTTTTACCACAGATAACAGATATTTTTTTTATTTTTTTATAGCAACATTTTATAATATTAATATTTAAACGACAAACGTAAACGACAAAGGCGCCTGCGTATAAGCTCGTCACAAAAAACAACTGAATAAATAGCGTTATCTATATTATGATATGATGGGTCGAGCACCCGTTCAGAACTGCGCCTCTATATTATATCCAAACGCGAATAGGTTTATCAAGTCGGTCAAGTGTGTGCCGGGCCATGCAAGAGATAAGGTTCTGGTAAGGTTAGGTTTTCAACTTTAACGAGTTAAAGTTGAATAGTTAGACTGTTCAGTGTTCTGATATGATAAATGGTATTCGCTAAACAAAATGCGATTATGCGAATCATTTGCAATATTTAATAACGATAATGAAACGAATAAAAATACCTGTCGTTTCCAGGGGGGTGAGCACGAACAAGTATCGAAAGAGTATTCGTATCGTCGAACTGTCATTTGTATGAAATTTTTCATACAACTGACAGTTTGACGATTCGAATACTTTGTCGATAGTCGTTCGTGCTAGCCCCCCAGTTTGCATTTAACGCTTAATACCACGTATTTAAATAAAATTTGAATTATACCGTAACTAAAAAAAATAAAAACGAATCTCTGAATGGTTGCTAAACCGCAGATACATATTATGTGCTGAGCTTTTTGTGCGTAATCGAAAGTTTCAAACATTATAGCAGTAATTTTTTTGAACATTTGATTGGGCTGTACCGAAATATTTTTTGTACGGTATTTAAATGGAATCATCATTTAAAAATACGTTGTTAATTCCCGAAAGCTATTTATTTTCTGTCACTTTCATGAAACAAATAATACAAAAGATAAGATTTTGATGACCGTTTCAATATTCCATTGTTTAACCCTAAAAAGTCTGCTTATTATGTATTTATTCATATTAATTCAACGAGACATCTTTGTTCTTTTATTTTTGGAACGTTGACTTTTGACACTTAGCATACTGCATACGTAGTCGTTAGAAATAATTTTCGACATGAATGTCTAAATAATACAGAAAAGTATTTGTTAAGTAGGTACTTATCAAAGGAAAATATATTAGAATTCGTCCACGCAGACTGACTCACTGATATCAGAAATGCTGCCTACAATACATCTCAGAATCGGTGCGATGTGGTTATGGTGGTAAGATTTCAATTTAACGGACATAAAAAAATGTTGAGCTTATCATAATTCAGTTATATATCGTAAAAATAATATCAAGATTTAATATATGTTAAAATTCAAAATTCAAAAATCATTTATTCATTTAGGTAACACAATGTACACTTATGAACGTCAATAAAAAATACATATTAAATGCTTCTAATTTTACATTTACTGCCAGTTCACAAATCAAGGGCGTAGAGCGGACGAGAAGAACTGGCAAGAAACTCGCCGCCACTCTTTTTAATCGCCAAGTTTTTGTTTTACAAATGTTTTATAAGGGGCTGCAACCATTACACCATGTTCCACATGACATCACACAATTAACTATAATTATCAAAAAATATATATAAACGAAAAAATAGAAAATAAAACAAAGATTTGTCCTCTATCAGCAGTATGTATGGTGAAATAGGAGCACTCACATTCTAAATTGGACATACTATAAGCACGGCAAAAAGAAAAATAGATAAATCATTAGAGAAGAAATCAAAAATAGTGGACAGTACGGATATCTAGTTAAATAAATAAAACTGTTGCAAAATACGCCTACATATAAAATACGTCTCTTTCTATGGCAGAGTTCATGGAATTCCATATGCTCCGATCCTTACATACCACTTTCGCTTCTTCCACTTGCATCAATGATCTCATACACGCTCATCAGTTTCGAGTACTTTCGACCTGGCGCTTTTTAAAAACAACCCCGGTCTGATAGAGGTACGTTCGCCTAGGTCGACCACTCCCGACTCTTCCACTCACAACAAATTCATAAATATTTTTCGTTTCCCTACTTTAATACATCCTGGATGGAATGCCTAAACCGACTCAACCCGGTTTCCTCAATTCTCGTCACTACACCCACGTCACTAATTAATCGATACCGATAAAAAATCAAGATTTATTCCATGTGAGTAAAAAGAGCCATTTGGATAATATCTCATGTGTGTGTTAATAAATGGGTGTAATTTTGCTAAGAAATTTATTAAGAAAATCAAAAATTCATTTTGATTTAAAATCATGAGGGATGCAGGGACGCTTACGCCTTTCCTAAGTACCGTATTATGTAAAAAAAGTAAGTTTTGTTAATGTTTAAATACGTTCTCTGAAGCTTAAGCCAAAAAGTAAATATAATATTTCTTTTGATATAATATAAATATTATTTAATCTTAAACATAATCTGTATGTACGTAAACTTCATGTTACAAAATCAGCACTCACAGCTAGTAAAACTCACTAACTTCAAACTGAACTCTGCTTAGGTATTATATCGTTGTCTACTTTTTGACTTTTCTGTAATTGGTTCTTATGATTTTTCTTTTTTTGCACGTTATTTAGTCTAAGTTTCATTCATTGAAGACAATCTTTTTTTTTATAAAAAATGATATAATATAAGAGCGTTTCGTTTATTTCAAAATTTAAATTAATTTCGACTAAAGTTGTGGAATTACGATTATCCCTTTAAAGCAATTCTTTAAAGCCAACGAATTATTAAGTTCCACTAAGGTTTAGTTCACCATTAATACTAGAAATAAAGCCGAAGAAATGATATTTTTTATCATTGTTAAATAATATCTCCGAATGAAAACATTATAAACGACCCTAAAATTACACCAAAAGTCATTATAACATGCATACCGATGGAATTCGAAAGTCCGAGAGAGAAATCTCTCCAACTCAGCTGTCTGAACTAGAGCCAAAACATTGTATCATTCATGAAATAAGACAATGCCAATTGATGAATACCACACGTTAATTAGACATAATATGAATATGTTAAAATGTATTATATTATATTTTAAAGTTATTTATTGTATCCATATTGAACTTATTTAGTAAGCAATGTCGTTTATGTAAATGAACACACATCCAGATCCGCCAGTCTATTGGAATATCCGTCATAGATGGAAAATCCGTGAAATGCACGTTGCGCCTTTCGGTTTCAGTCTATAGATTTCCGAATGCGCGAAGTAAAAAGTAGGTAGACATCATTGACTGATGTTCTGTATTACCAAGTGAATCTCATGTTCGTCTGTCGATATCTAACATAAAACCGCCTCTGAAATATGCCATACCAAACAAAAAAAAAATCATCCAAATTCATCCATAACTTGCGGAGTTATCGCGTAACAAACATGCAAAAAAAGCAACATACAGACGAATTGAGAACCTCCTCCTTTTTTGAAGTCGGTTAAAAAATAGATCTGCCGGCCTAGCATGACCACCGCGACAAAATTTTGTCGACCGTTTTCTCGTGTTTTAATCGATTTATTTCTTTCGGGTCTAACATGACAATTACACTTAAAACTCGACTTTTAATATCAGAAATAGATATATTTGTCGATCAAGATATCTTTTCTATGAAAATTTTTGATGTCGAGATATAATATATCGAGATATCTTACACCTTAGTTTGTCTTCTCTCGTCCGCGACATATCTCGTGGCGGTCATGCTAGGCCAGCTGCATTGTATTGTATAGTTCTTAAAGTGAGCTACAACGCCGCCCAAGCATCCTATGACCGCAAAGCACCCCTTCGCATCAAATGGATTAGAAATGTTGAGTTACTAGCTCCCTAAACTCAGTGGTCAAAGTTTTCTCTAAGTCTAGTTCTGACCCTGAAGGTCCACAAATTCCCACGCGCCACGCCGCATAGCGTATTGCCATATTTTTTATAATACCATTTTTTATTTAAGCAAATATCGCAAACATCAAATTGTTTCCGTTCACTGTCGATTTTAATCACACGAGTCATCAGTAATCAGTAATAAAAAATTATAGTATTAACGGAAATAATTTCTTTATGATATTAAACTATTGTAAAAAATGTCTAGAGGTCATCCATTTAACAGTAAATATCATAAACACTTTCTTAATCTTCATACGCAATTAGAAAATATACTGACTTATTTTTGAAACAGTTTCATTGAATAAAATAAAATTGATTGGTATGTATGAATAGTGGTACAAAAACTGTACTTAAATTACTACATAGGCCGGCAACGCATCCTCGTCCATGGGCGGCGGTAGTCGCTTACCATCAGGTGAGCCGCCTGCCTATTTGCCTCCTCTAATATAAAAAAAATAATATTATAAAACAAAGTTCTTCACCGCGTCTTTATGTATGTATGTCTGTCCGTTCGCGATAAACTCAAATCCTATTGAACGGATTTTCATTCGGTTTTCACCAATAGATAGAGTGATACATGAGGAAGGTTTAGGTATATATAATTTGTCAAGTTTTTGTGTAAATTGGTTGAAATATAAAGATAATTAATTATTGGAAGTGTCACAAAAAGTCAAGCCGCCTGGGAACTTTGATCGAAAATTCCGAATCCCTTTGAGATATAACAAAACAATGCATGGTGGGATATCTGGGGGCACGGCAGTGCCCCCGCCAAGTCGAGCAAAAAGCGGCACGGCCGTACTATCCTTTTCTCGAAGTAGTTCGGGCCATTTTCGACCCCCTATAACTTCGTTGTGGATAAAACTAGAATCCTGAATTTTCAGTCACTAAGCAGGCATTGTATAAACTCGGTATATTTCAAATATCATTCTGTTTGAACCAGTAGTTTAAGAATTATAACTAGTCAAAGTTTGATAATTTGTCACTCACTCACTCACTGACTGACCGATCATCAAAACTCTAAGGCACTTCTAGCAGACATAGAAACTTGAAATTTAGAATACAATTAGTGTTTAGTCTATAAATCAAGGAAAAACTACAATATTTTGAAATTTCGGTCCAGTTTTCTAGATATACAATTTTTTTTTGTATTTCTGTATGTAATGAATAACTTAAAAACTACTGGACCGATTTTAAAAATTCTTTTACCGTTAGAAAGCTACATTATCACTGAGTAACTTAGGGTATTTATTACTAGAAAAAAATAGAGATCCTTAGAAATCCCTACTAAAAACAACCCAAGGTGTAAAAAAATTAGCCATAAAATGTCTTTCATCGCATGTGCTGCGGAATGTATTTATGCTAGAACAAAAAAACGTTCCACAATATTATAGAACATATCAAAATCTACAAAAAAATTCACGAGACCATATGTCCAACTATTGTAGTTATGTCACTATAACTACTTTTTTACATTAAAAAGTTAATAAAAATGCCGATCAAAATCAGACTGTTATCCATAGCTTTATATTAATTCTTATCCAAATAAACTAAGAAAAGGAATATCTACAAAAAGAAATGAGATGCCATCAAAAACATAAATTGTAAAAAAGGCCAAGTCTTGCAACTCAGTTCTCTCGTAAAAAGTTGTGAGATCCATATAATACCAAATCGGTCAATTTATTCAGTCTCTACTGAAGGATCCTTCTGTCTTAAGTTATTACGTAATTAGGTAACCTAACAACATCTTATAGTGATCATATCAATACCAATATTAAAAAGCTTTGATGTTTAAAATAAAAAGGTTGACTTGGCAATCGCACTAAACTATCTAATTTAATATAATATGTGTTACTTGTGATACACATTGTGTTTTTAATAAAATTAAAAAGATACATTGTGTTTTCATGCGATAGCCGAGTCAATCTATTTATTTAAAACATCAAAGATTTTTAATATTGGTATTGATATGATCACTATAAGATGTTGTTAGGTTACCTAATTACGTAATAACTTAAGACAGAAGGATCCTTCAGTAGAGACTGAATAAATTGACCGACTTGGTATTATATGGATCTCACAACTTTTTACGAGAGAACTGAGTTGCAAGACTTGGCCTTTTTTACAATTTATGTTTTTGATGGCATACTTCTTTTAAATAGATATACAAAACATCCGCGATGAGACAGATACAGAATAAATCCTTATCAACTTAAATTCGTTAGTTAGCTTAAGCTTTTCATGCACGTTACTATAATCTTTTACACCATATACCTAATTGTAATGAATATCTTAGGAGTTATCGAAGGCGGGCGAATGCGACCCTACGACAGATAAGACGTACGCTATAGGTACTATCGATCGAAGCCGGTGCGAATCGCTAGTAACTAATAATATCAATAACAATATTATGTGGTAATTCGCCACGTTACGTCAATAGCATACTGAAGAAAGTGTTTACTGAATTCATATTGATAACAATAAGGCAAGTGCAATGACTAACATGTTTTTAATTTATTATTATCAGTAATGCTACTGCATTTATTAACCAAATTAAAATGAAAACAAGTAAAACAATACCGTTTCTGGAAACATAACAAGCGATGACCTTCGGGTGATGACATTAATTAGTACAAGTGTCCCTAAACTTATTTTGATCAGTCTGATTGAAAAGTTGAATTGGTCTGAACAATAAACAACTTCATTTTAAAAGAATTATAATTTTATAGCAAACCTTTAAACTACTTATTCTGGGAAATATTAAAAGCAGAAGTTAATCATAGAACTATGAGTGTATATGAGTCATATAGAATCAAAGGCGGCTGACATTTTTGGTCCGGCAATCTACATAACAAAATTTCTTGTCGTTTAGACTGTTTTTTTATATATTTGGTTTTATCTTTAATTGTTAATATTAATAGATACCTTAAACATGCAATTAATGATACTTAACACAAAAATAAAGGAGAAAAACGTTTTCTTTTTTAAATTGCTAACAATCAGCCATAAGTCAGATAGCCTTTGATTCTATACGACTCATATCATAGGATTATTTTAAACATAATTTAAACAAATATGTAATCATGTTTCAATCCACTGAAAGCCTTTTCAATTAAATTTGTGTAAACTGTGTCAACAAAAGAGAGCACTTTAACTTTTCCTTTCAATGCTTCGCAATTTAAAAAAATAAACCAATAGTAAACCATATCCTATATATATTTCAAGGTATTTAAAAGAAAATCCAACAGAAAAATATATGATTCACTTGATAAGTTCTACAACCTTATACATTGGGATTAAATTATGTATAATGAAGATAAAAATAAAACACATATAACCATTTCTAATGCAGGAATCCCTTAGTGTATACATTAATCCACATATGCTCATCATCATCATATATTTAAATGCAAATTTCAATTTATTACTTAAAGTGGATAAAATGTTTTTGCATTTATCATAAACTGTACTGTTGTTTTTACTTTATATGGTTTATTTATGATTCATAAAAACAATGTGTCTGCAAACAATACAATGTAATGTAATGTGTAGCCTATGATTTGATCCAGGATAGTATAAAGTAGCCTTCAATTAGTGAATGAAAGTGAAGTAGTTCCAGAGATTATTCCAACAAACAAAATACTTCTTTATTATATTTATTGTACGTGGATGTGAGATGTATTATAAAGAATTACTTAAAATTGTATATTTCTTAATCCTTTCAAAAGAGATGCACAAAAAAGGATGCTTTTTCAGAAGTACATTAAATGTTAATGTCAGAAATACTTCACCTATACAAAGGCAAACAATTTACACTGGCGTGTTTCTATATTAATCATATTTAGAATGTGCTTACTGTTAAATTGTATTATAGAAAACAGGCCAATCTAAACACTATTAACTTTGTACTGTGGCTGAAGTTACAATGCAGCCTGTGTGTGAGTGCTTATGCACTCAGTTTGCACTGAACTGGTACAGGTCATTCCAAGTCATGAATTCACTACCTACATTTGAATTAAGTAGATCATGGCCTGAAATGCAATTAAATTAATATTTTTTCGTTCACAGTAGATAAATATACTTTTATTTATATATTTATAATAATAAGTATTACTTTACATATTATTTTTATTTATAAATATTTCAAATATTTAAGCTACATATTTTTATAAAAAATAGAGTAATGATTTTATCTGCAGTTTTTTGATACATAGTTTTAATACACAGTACTAAAACTATATATCAAACTATAACTATACACAGTACACTCTACAAAGTTAATTATATAAGTTAAATTGTATGTCTATACTATTAATTAATGATTTCCAACTGGTGTAATACCTAACACAACCATGACTAACAGCTAAAACTTACCACAAAATATAACAAAGAGTAATCTTATAATTAGTTATCAACGTGTTAAATCTTCATCTTACGTCCACCTGATACATTAGGATCGTTTATATAATCAGGTAGGAAACCTACAAATATAGTCATCTTGACGTATTTTGTAGTAAATAAACAAAAGACTTACAAAGTACGCCGAATGATGGCCACAATCTGAACTGATCGAGGTATATGAGCCTGAAGACAAGTCACTATCCTCACAACACAGATCTGTTATTCTCGACAAAAAAAGCTTGTTCTATAGATGTAGAAAATCTCTCTTTTATTAATTAACACAACACAGCACAACAGCGAAAGATGCTCGTTTTTTATTCAGTCTGACAAATTTTTGATAATTCAACATCCAACTTGATATCTACGATATAATATATACCTAATGGCTCCTCTTCACATTGGGCCAATGCAGGCGAATAAAGGCTAGACATGGGTAACACTGCGCTGCGCCGCGCAATTGCGCCGGCACGCTTCAGTGCGCAGGGTGAGTCAGCTCACACATTCATAATGTGTTGGCGCACGGCGCAGTACCCGCTCACTGAGTGAACTATGAGCGTGGGGTTGCGTGCGTTTCGGAGGTTTCACAGCTCGCTTTGCGCGCCCCATTTTTACTGCGTCGTGGCGCATTTTTGAGTTGACTCAAGGAGCCGACACACTACACTGCGCCTGAGTTGCTGAGTTGGCGCAGGGAAATTCGCTGAGTTACCCATGTCTAATAAAGGCAATGACGCAAGTGTAGAGGGCTTAAATGTCTGTAATCGGCGTTGTTTGTACGTATTCGGCGCTGTGTCGGTACATCAAAGGAATGCTTGCCCATTATGGGGTGCGCGTCCACACTATCGCCGATTACTCAGTACGTAGTTGTCTCGGATACAGTATAGACATATTTTTGGCGATATAGAAATAATGGTTGCGAAGAGACTTTTAGGTTCATAGAACTATACCAAAAATAGATATGCATTTGGAATCCCAAATAAATGATATTATTATTATTATACTCTTTATTGATGAACATTCTCACAATTACACTTTTTTATATAAAACTAGCGACCCGCCCTGGCTTCGCACGTGTCTAGATTTTTTGACACAAAAAAGCAGGGGTTGGTAATAGAAGAGTTTAAATATAGGGTTGTATGTATTTTTTAATACCACATTATAAAAAAATAAAAACAAAAAAATTCGTCCATAAATTAAAAAAAAAAAAAATTAAGGGTGAACAACCCTTATCACTTAGGGGTATGAAAAATAGATAGTAGCCGATTCTCAGACCTACTGAATATGCATATAAAATTTGGTAAAAAAAGCCGTCTCGGAAGAGTACCTACGGTAACTAACATTGTGACATGGAAATTTTATATATAAGATAATAATATTTTTAAAAAAAGTATAAACTTGGGCATACCACCGGCAATAAGGCCATAATCAGCCCAGGCTACCGGTGGGGGGGGAGGCAGAGAAAGGAACCTTCTCAGTGAGAAGTTCTCACAATACGAGCCATGTCCAGTAGTACTGCCTTCTGCATCTTATTATTATTATTATTATTATTACATAAGCACCTCAAAAATAAATATAAGTAAACTATTAAGTAATAACGTAGGTACTGTACTAAATATTAAATAAGTGTAGGTAGATAATGTTAATGTATCATTTATTTAAAACCCTAAATGATTATATACGCAGAGTAAAAATATTGCCGCAGCCGAGATCACCTCGGTATTAATTTTCGATAGACGTCATATCACAACAGTAGACAGACAGTTAATGAACGTTCACGATAGTGTGGAGGGTTGCCCGATCATGGCGGCGATCTTGGACGATAATTTGATAGGCCATCATGGCTCATTGTGAAGAGGAGCCTTTAGAATATAGCCAACAATCCGAGTAAGCTATCCTTAAGGCTCCTCTTCACAATGAGCCATGATGGCCTATCAAATTATCGTCCAAGATCGCCGCCATGATCGGGCAACCCTCCACACTATCGTGAACGTTCATTAACTGTCTGTCTACTGTTGTGATATGACGTCTATCGAAAATTAATACCGAGGTGATCTCGGCTGCGGCAATATTTTTACTCTGCGTATATAATCATTTAGGGTTTTAAATAAATGATACATTAACATTATCTACCTACACTTATTTAATATTTAGTACAGTACCTACGTTATTACTTAATAGTTTACTTATATTTATTTTTGAGGTGCTTATGTAATAATAATAATAATAATAATAAGATGCAGAAGGCAGTACTACTGGACATGGCTCGTATTGTGAGAACTTCTCACTGAGAAGGTTCCTTTCTCTGCCTCCCCCCCCACCGGTAGCCTGGGCTGATTATGGCCTTATTGCCGGTGGTATGCCCAAGTTTATACTTTTTTTAAAAATATTATTATCTTATATATAAAATTTCCATGTCACAATGTTAGTTACCGTAGGTACTCTTCCGAGACGGCTTTTTTTACCAAATTTTATATGCATATTCAGTAGGTCTGAGAATCGGCTACTATCTATTTTTCATACCCCTAAGTGATAAGGGTTGTTCACCCTTAATTTTTTTTTTTTTTTAATTTATGGACGAATTTTTTTGTTTTTATTTTTTTATAATGTGGTATTAAAAAATACATACAACCCTATATTTAAACTCTTCTATTACCAACCCCTGCTTTTTTGTGTCAAAAAATCTAGACACGTGCGAAGCCAGGGCGGGTCGCTAGTTTTATATAAAAAAGTGTAATTGTGAGAATGTTCATCAATAAAGAGTATAATAATAATAATATCATTTATTTGGGATTCCAAATGCATATCTATTTTTGGTATAGTTCTATGAACCTAAAAGTCTCTTCGCAACCATTATTTCTATATCGCCAAAAATATGTCTATACTGTATCCGAGACAACTACGTACTGAGTAATCGGCGATAGTGTGGACGCGCACCCCATAATGGGCAAGCATTCCTTTGATGTACCGACACAGCGCCGAATACGTACAAACAACGCCGATTACAGACATTTAAGCCCTCTACACTTGCGTCATTGCCTTTATTAGACATGGGTAACTCAGCGAATTTCCCTGCGCCAACTCAGCAACTCAGGCGCAGTGTAGTGTGTCGGCTCCTTGAGTCAACTCAAAAATGCGCCACGACGCAGTAAAAATGGGGCGCGCAAAGCGAGCTGTGAAACCTCCGAAACGCACGCAACCCCACGCTCATAGTTCACTCAGTGAGCGGGTACTGCGCCGTGCGCCAACACATTATGAATGTGTGAGCTGACTCACCCTGCGCACTGAAGCGTGCCGGCGCAATTGCGCGGCGCAGCGCAGTGTTACCCATGTCTAGCCTTTATTCGCCTGCATTGGCCCAATGTGAAGAGGAGCCATAACATAACATTCGATCACCATTCGTATTTCGTGATTCAATTCAATTTCAAGCTGAAGTTTGGCTGAAGCGAATTAATTTCTTTCTGACAGACGTCACACGTCATTTAAGTTTCTTTATTGTTTTCCTTTTAAAAGTGTTTTTATTCTGTGTTCAATAGACTGCATAAGTTTAAATAATATATTATCTAAAACTTATGTACGTATTCAAGATATTTATTTATTATTTATATGTAATACTAGCAATTGCCCCCGCAACCCCCCTTGTGGGTTGAATTTCGTAAAATCCGTTCTTAGCTGACCTCTACTCGGCGAAAGGAATAGAGGAGTGTAACTCTTTACTGAAACGACTCACTGAGTCGTTTCATTCAAGTGATCAACTGATTCGAATCAGTAACACGGATAAAAGTGTATCATTTGCATCAATTGCATCTCGAACTCAATCTCACTCAGTCGGCACGCGTCGCTTGCGGAATGCAGATGCGAATGAGATAGTGTTTCGTGGCTCGTGCGAGCGAATCATTGGATTGTTCAGAGCGCTTCGGAGTTCGGACCAAGACGGATCGCGTTCGTTTAGTTGTGTTACGGGTTTATTTACTTCTTTGTTGACTATTGTTCGCGAAAGTAAAAATTGGTTTGTTTAAGTTGGGGTGTTAAATTAAAGTAGAAACTTATTTTTATGTTTATACCTACTGTCATTTTATTATAATGAGTTGTGAACTGGGAGTATTGAGACTGAATTGAAGTGTAAATATTTTAGAAGTTTGTTTAGTTGAATATTTTGTTTCTACTATCTGCCTTCGGGATAGGTTACTGTATATATTTATAATTAGTCTGTAGTGAAACAATAATGCCGCCAATTAAAAAAAGAAGTTCTATATGGAATCACTTTAACGAAATTGAAGATTCTAAAGCTAAATGTGTTTATTACTCAACTATAATGGCAATACCAAATAAATCTACTGGGAACATGAACCGTGGGAAAATTGGATTGGAACGACAAGAAGCGTCACTTCATCCGTTGTTGGTGACGTCGCAACCGCCGCCCACCACGCCATCGTCGTCATCGTCAGGAGCAATACCACTGTCACCGAAGGTACCACCAATCCATGGTTTGACGATAACGCAGCAGTCTAAGCAGTCCACAATGACCGAGTTCACTTATAAACCAGTTTCATTCAAAAAAAGCCTCGAAATTGATAAACAAATCCTTAAATTAATAGTAAAAAAATATCATCCATTTGCACTTGTAGAGCAAAAAGAAATGAAAGATTTACTCACTATGATTATTCCTGGATATAAAATTCCGACCCGAAAGACTTTTTCAAACAGTATTTTGTCCAAATCTTACCAAGAATGCCTCGAAAAAGTGCAAATAGAAATCGAATCTGCATATATACCTTCTATCTTCAAACGGCTTTGAAGATAGAAGGTATTTAATTTAATGCCGGAATGTCTCGACTCGCGGATATGAGATTCACTGATGCAAATGATGCGTTTCACTGATTCGAATCATTGGACTGATGCAGATACAAAAGATCCAATCTCATCAAAGATATGTTTTTCCCACCTCTAGAAAGGAATATTCCTACCATATTTCAAGTCGCTACGCCTTATGGTTCCAGAGATATCGTGATGAGTGACTATATAGGTGGAAATCTCTTTTATATATATAGATTTAATAATTAATAAAAAATTATTAAGTGTGATTTGACATTTTCGTTATAATAAAAGTTTTCGGTATTATTAATTGATTATATAGGTACATGTCTATATAATCAAGGAATTATTAGTACTTTTTAAAACATAAAAATGACAAAATATAAATTAGGTATGAATGGTAATGAAGTTGAAGTTAGAAGTAGTAGTTGAAGTGGTACTTAATCTGAGAGTTGAAGTAGTTCTAGTTGAACGCACTCGGAAATCGCAAGATGTTCGCGTAAGTAAGTACCACAGACTAGTAAGGGATACTACGTAAGTACCTACTATCTAGAACCTACTCTCCCTTCAAACGTGATTTCACGCAGCTTTGTTAGCGTTGTCACAAAATCGGTAACGAACTCCGATTTCTTAAACCACAGACATTAAATAATCGGGCTTAATCGTGTATGTGAGTTTTAAAAATTCCATGGTTAGAAGTGATAGTTGAGGTAATTATAAATATTAAAATATTAATGTTACTATATTGCAAATTTTAAGTAAGCCCCTATAGCTATAGCTCAGATTAAGTTACCCCTATAGAGTAAGGTAACTACCATATTATACTGAATAAAACCCCTTTTTTTGCGCATGCGCACCAGATTCTTAATAGTATTGATTATTATTTTTCGGTTCATAGTTGAAAATATTATCATTGTAAAATAAATAAATAATCTCGGTATGTTTCACATATCTTTAATCCTTGGATGGTATGTTATGATAGGAATGCTTTCGAAATGCAAAGCTGAAGAAAATGTTGAAACTTTTACTTTCAAAGAATTTCAATACAAAGACACACCGAAAAATGTAAGTATAATTAATATTAAGTTTTTTTAGAGTAATATAATAATTATTATTATTGTAATAAAATCAAAAACACTATTTAATATGATTATGGTTTCACTTTATTCATTTTTATTATTACTAATAATAAGTTATAATATTATATTATGTTATCTAATGTATTTTTGTAATTTATTTCAGGAGATGACTTTTCGAGAGTTTGAGACCGCTTGTGAGCAAAGCAGATCGTGCAGTGTATTAAAAGGTTTAGTACGCACTCATTGTGTTCGTGAATGCGTTTCACCTTCATGCTATAGAGAAATTTATCAAACAGATCCGGTAAGGCTCTTAGGCTCAAAATAAAAAGACATAGATAAAACATTTTCAGAAAATAATAAAAATGGCAGACCCGGAATTCCTATCTGCGTCTCATCGCAACGCAAGACCACCAAAAAATTATATTCAGCAGCATTTCGTTAAGATAACTAGTATTATATTTTTAATTTAATTAATTTTCTACAATTCCTTGACAGAGGCCTAAAATATTATTAAGTAAAGAAAATTAATGATCAATATAACATATCTTTCTTCATTTATAAAAATGGCAAATTAAATTAAAAAGATCTGTTCAAAGACTATTTTATAGTAGCAGTGTCCTAGAAATAAATGGTGCCAACATTTGTATGAGATTCATGTAATAAGTTCAAATAATATCTTAGGGAAAAGGTGCTACAATTATATTAGTATTAAGAAACATAAATTTTTTGCCATATATTTCAGCTAGAAGAGGGTGAAATAGATGTTCGTTTGAACTCATTTAAAGGTTGTTTCATTCAACGAAGTGGCCGTATGAGAAATTGATTTAATCCTACCATCATCTCATCGTTTATCTTATGTGTGAATAAGATAAACAAAATTCGACGAAAAATTTTCTTTGCAATTTTGGTGAGAGTTTTTACTTTGTTACTAAATGCCAATATCTCAGCAATGAGAGGTTGTACAGATGTTCAAACCCTATCTTTTTTAAGCTAAAGAATCAGCCTAGATGAATACAGTATTTAAAAAGTCATAAAAAAAAATTCTGGAGCCCATGTACGTTTTTGAAAAAGACGAAATTTTTGAGAAATTTTTCCTCGCGCTATTTCTAAGGGTAATGCTTAGCGCGTTGTTTTAAAAAAAAATTACGGGTAAGAAATTAAAACTAAAGATTTCAAGCTTCCAAACGCTTTTTAGGTTTTTACGATTTGACAATTTTTCACCAAGTTACAGTTCTTCAAAAATCACTCAAAAAAGTTAAAATCCTACTGTTCGTTTAATTTTTTTGCTGAGTGTATATATATTTGATGTTTAATAAAAACAATCTTGTTTTGTTTCAGATATCCACTGAGATTTCAATGTACGGACAGACATTGTTTAAAGCATTTTTTCAATACAAAAAGAAAGCAAAGAGATATATGAAAAATTTAAGATAATCACATTTTCCAAAATATAATCTTATATAAAATAATAAATAAATAATAATATAATATTATAATCCATTCCTTGATTTTATGTAATATTTTCTTAGTAATTTCGTAAATTATTATAATAAAAGTATTTAAATAAAAACGTATATTCAATGAGACTGATACACAGATGGTAAGACATCGAAACTACCATGAACATTTAAGTTGACATTCAGAATCCTTCTATTGCTCACAAAAATATTTTCCACTGAAATAACTCCATTAGGGACCATCTATAAAGTACGTCATACGTTAAGGGGGGAGGGGATCGACGAAGTGTGACATTGTGTGACAAGGGGTGGATGAGGTCCTAAGTTTCGTGACGTCACATTTCAAAATCTAAGTGTTAAAATGGCGAACTATTTACGAAAAACTTAAATATATTTTCAACTCTACCCGTATGAATAGATGGTTTAAATTTGTTGGCGAGCTTATTCTCGCTCTACTAGTGTCAAGCTCTAGCCGCCTGAGCTCTTTGTAAATGTAATAATTTTGGAACTAATTTCTAGATGTAAAATTGACGTCACACTAGGAACGGTCTTACAAACGTGACCAACTGTGGCAGAGGTCAGAAAATTACGAAATTAATGTGACGTACTTTATGGAGTACCCCTTATTAGTAATTATTACTATTAATATTATTACCTTTATTTAATAAAGAGCTGATGTTAATTAAAACAAAATAACGACTTATGTAAAAAGTGTACTAAAAATCAAAATTCATGAAAACAGCTTATAATATTATATTTGTTAGATAAAAAAATTAATACACTCATATAAATTTCGTCACCTCATCCAAATGAATCCACTGAAATATTTTAAAATATGATAGGCTCGAGCGCCGTCTGTTCACCGTTATTTGTTCGTTTGATAACTTCTAAGATATTCATTTTCATTTCACATTCAATTATATTATGATGTAAAGGATTAGAATATTTTTCATGAAAGAAGAGAAGCTAAAGTGGTACCTTTGTAAGGATCGGAGCATATGGGATTCCGTCCGTAAAGTATATGTATGCATGTAAATGCTAAAGGTAACTAACATATTTAAATTGATAAAGATTATTACTGTATCTTATTACCGCATTGTACGTGACCATTTTTTTAGAAGATTTATTCGGTAGAATAAGCTATTCTTAAAAGATAGGTATATGTTACGCGAAGTTGTTTGTAGATCTATAAAAGAGGAATACACCATGCATTGTATTGATATATATTAAAGGGATTAGGCAGCGTTTTCGATGAATTCTCCCAGGTGGCATGACTTTTTCCGACACTTCCAACAATGATCGTTATATTTCAACCAATTTACATATACCTTGCAAATTATATACCTAAATTTTCCTCATGAATCATTCTATATAGTCGTTTTTAAGTTTATCGCGAACAAACAGACAGAAGAACAGACGCGGCGGAGGACTTTGTTTTGTTTTTGTAGGAGTGATAGAGAGGTGTATAGACAAGGTTCATAAAAACTTTCAATTAAATCGGTTCATCATAATAACAATATTACAACTTGAGAAAAGTAGTTTCGATAAAAATGCGCGTTCATCGCGTCTAGAAGTGAACATTAAATTTTGAAATTTATATATCTCAGGTATATTATTCTTAAAAGACAACATTAAAAATATGAAAGAAAAATCTACACTCGTAAACGGCCTTAATATTACTTTGTCTTTGAATTTAGTTGGATTTACCGGTATACCAATCCTAACATTTACCGGTATTAACCTCCTTGCCAGTTTATTAATCTTCGTTAAATTATGACAGAAAATCGATTTTTTTAACAGCCGGCAGCCCTTCGTTCTTATCAAATTCCCACTTGCCATCGTGAGAAACGGTGTAGTGAGAAAAAATAGAAATGGCTTCCCTGTGTAGACAAATTGTCCGCGGAAATGCTCTCAAAAGTGTGCTGTTTTCCTCTGCTCGACGGGGATACGCAGATAAAAGTAAGTATTAAAGTATTTTTTAGGTATAAATACATCGCCATAAGTGTCAAAGTTAAGTTACGTAATGTCAAAAGATATTTGTATTTCTATTGAGAAATATATTTCCTACTAAAAATTAAAACGATATCTAAACTATTATGATTATGAGACTCTTTATTATCATTGAGATTAATTTCCCAAGTAACTTAAAGAAGTAAGTCATAATAGATAGTTGCGCAAAAAAGTTCTCAAATATTCTTTGTAAGGTTTTATTTTTTAAATTTTTGTCTAATTATTGTTTGGGCGGGACTATATTAATTATCTTAGTTTAAAGAAATTTGATATTATTTTATTTCTTCTATCAGAATAACGTTATAATAATTGATGTTTTAGGTTATATCTTATCTTTCGATATAGTTCAAGATAATTTAATTTTACGTATGACAACAATTCACGTTCTGTTTCAACGTCTGAAATGTACCAATCAAATTGTATTATTTTATTTAAATATTATATTTATTATAATCTGAAAGTATACTACAGCCAATACAATTTCTATAATTCAAATTGCTAATTATAATTTATAATTAAGAAAAATTTCTAGACTAATGCTTAACTCTACCGGGTAATTTATTTTGGTCATACATTAACAATTGTATGTTTTATGCTTCTGGTGTTACTCAAATGATAGAAAAGTCAGCTACCTAAACAAAAATTTACATTTTCTATTATTATTTATAAGCATTCTGTTTTTACAGGTTATATTATTTCTTATGACATGTACATTGCTTGTTAAAAGGCATTTATTAATTGATTTCTAAATTTCACAGTGATGGTAGACCCCATGGAACATGCCACAGGTTTAGAAAAGAAAGAACTGCTAGCGATACAATCTGGCAATGATGATCCCTTCAACATGAAAGTGTTGAAGAAAGCTGCTGGAACCCATGATAATCCCACACTTGTACCATCTTGCTTTGATGCTCGTATTGTTGGTTGCATATGTAAGTATTAATAACATCTATATATGGACTTATGTAGTGTTAGGATATAGATTAGAACTTAAATTAATATGGTTATCATTTTTGGTGTGGTTGGTATTGGTTGCATGGCATTATTATGTAAAAGCAGCATAAAGTTGCCAGTGTTTAATAAGGCAACCTTTATTGCAGAAATAATTTTGATTATGATTATGAAATGTAAATGTGAACTTGATAAATAATGGTGTCAATAATGTTTTAAATGTAGTGTATAAGGCTACTCTTGTCAAAACCTATTATTGAGAACTGACAGAATGAAATTTCTACAGAGAAGTGGATTGCATTATCTAATACTGAAGTTTGAGTTACTTCTTGCAGTTTTGTACCTTAGACATAATGTTTAAAACATTATTGACACCATTAATTACCAAGGAATTTGTGATCTAATTCAAAATTTTAAAATTGTTTCTGTAATAAAGGTTGCCTTATTAAACACTGGCAAATTGTTGCCATAATATATTTTATATTGTTTGGCCATATTTGCTTAAAACAAAATGACATACAATGTTAACTCTTGTGTCAAAAATCAATTTTATTATGTGTTTATTTTATGATATTTTCCTTAATTGCTCCATAGTAAGACTTAAAGTTCAAACTATGATTAATTTCAAAACTTCCTCTTAAGGTGATATTATTACTATTTCAAAATTTCAAAACTTCCTCTTAAAGTGATATTATTCCTATTAGAAAATTACCATTGCTTTGAGCAATAAGGCTGCCTTACAGTACATTCTGTTTTTGGATTAATTCTATAGGTAAAGTTTTTAATGTAAAAATGTTAAATAAATAAATAAATAATTGATTTTTCATAATTTCAGGTGAAGAGCACTCTACAAGTATCAATTGGCTCTGGGTACATAAGGTAATTATTGTTTAATAAAGGCAAATCATAATGCTGCCCATGAATATTGTAACTTGAGAGGGGTTGCAGATCATTGATTATAATAAATAGAATTCCTATTATTTTTCATATTCTAAACATTTAGGTAACTAGAATATCTAATCTATACTAGAAGAAACTTTTTAAAACCTAAAGCTTACAAGAAGGTATGTGTGCACTAATCAATCCAATACGACAAGTGTACAAACGAAAGTGCCTCATGATAGGTGATGATCGGTCATCTGCCACAGTCAGGATTCTGTTCTGACTGCCCCGCACCCAGCTCAACAGAAATCCTGTTTTAATTAGAATGATATTGATATTGAGAGATAATTCATATATTGGGATGAAAAGAATAATGCAGTAAATATAAGACTAATGTTTTAACTTCTGGTTTGAATTTTTTACCACAAAAATACAATTATAATATACATAAAACCTTTCAAGCTTGTTTGGAGTTTTGTAAAAAATCCTCAAAGGCATATCTGTTTTTTTGAGTGGGACTGGAAGGCCTTTATTGTACTTTAAAGCTTTTTATTCCATGTTTAAGGTCCTTCAATCCAGCTTAATAAATTCCAAGTCCAGAAGTCCAATTGCAGTGTAGCTGATGCTTTTGAATGTTCTATGAGCAGATCATTTGCAAAACTTTTCTGATGATTGTTTATATTCTTATTCCAAGCTCATGCATAGGTTTGGGGTTTTGTAAATTTATTTAAGCTTATGTTATTTTAATTTTTTCTTTCAGGAACATCCCCGCCGTTGTGAGTGTGGACATTGGTACAAGTTGATTGAAAAAACACCTCTGTAAAATCAATTATTAGTTAACAATTAGTAGTGTTTATTATCTGCAATAAATGTACGCATTGATCGGAAAGTATTTCGTTCTAAGATTTGTTATCAAATCAAATTTAGATCCATTGTTGAACGAAATCAAGGAAATCATTAAATATCTGTAAGCATAAAAACAGTGTTTCATTCAGATATTACCTACATTCAGTGTTGAGTTGTTATGGGTATTTAATTGTATGTAGCTATTAAAGTATTAATAAAATAAATTAATGTTGAATTTTATTTATATCCTACTTAGTGTTTAAGATGTGCATCCCAATAGGGATGTAATATAATTTCACGATTTGACTCCAACTAGAAGTGGTTTATGAAAGCTAAAAATATGAAGTCTGAAGTTGAAATAAAATCCTCAGATGAAGAAACCAACCATAGAACCTATGGAACTCAAAACTGAAAACATGATTGAGTCTAAAGATGATTTAGGATACAAGGCAGTGATGCCAACTCCTACAAAAAGATTAAAAAACCCCTAAAGGTTTACACTCGGTGTGAGAGGTAATTTCAAATAAATAAAATTAATTCAAGTAGTAAAAAAATAGCTTATCTCTACCCTCCATAATGATTGATACTAATATGGAGGGTAGAGACAAGGAGGAATATCTCATATGGGCTTTACTTTCAAAAGTGTCATATGGGCTTTACTTTCAAAAATAAGCTGTTAGATTATAGTTCCAAAACCAACTAAAAACTTTAGAGGGCGCTGATGACCACGATGTGATTGGCGATTATTAATGAAGTGAAGTATGCCAAACGGAAATAGTAAAGTACAGAAGTAGTTGTACTGAATAGAGTAGTTTATAAAAATAAAGTAAATGAGTATGCAATTGAAAACGTCATTATTCAAAAGGATTCTGAATTTTTTTAAATTATTGTTCTATATTTAATCAATGTAAGAAATTACTTTACTTTACAACTAAATTTTTGAAAGTCGTTACGGACCGGATATATATCTTTCTTCGTTTCATTCTGTCCTACTCTAACAGTTTTAGGCGCTTTCTTTCAAATGCAGTCATTAGCTTACAGCAGCGCCACCTTAATTTCACATGACTTTATGGACACTTCTAATATACAGAGAAATTCCTCCTTGACTCTACCCTCCATAATAAATAGAGTATACATTCAACCTGGGTAACTTTGGCCCAGTTTAGAAGGATTTTAAGGTACTACGCCTTTACTAATGCTTTATTGGTTTATAAGTTAGTGTTTTTGGTGGGATAGTACCTCAGTAAATCTAAATTTCTATATTATTTTAAAAAATTATAACTAAATAAACCATACATTTCCCAAAAATGGATGCGCTAAAGTTACCCTGATAGTTGGGTAACATTGTCCCATTTAAATAAAATCGATAATCTAAAAAGTTTCATTACTTTTAAGTCAACATAAGTTAATTTATGTTTTTAAGATTAAAAATAGTAAATTTAACCATATGATATCTTTATTCTTTTGGTAGTAATAGTGTTTCCACAATTACAACAAAATGAAACTCCTTGGTAACCTAGAATCAACTTTTACTTAAACTCCTTTTAGGTTTCTTTTATAATCAGACTTTTATGCACTTAAAACTACAGAACAAAGTTAAAATTATTTAAACAATAGAAAATTTCTATTGAATCAACAGTTAACTTCAAAATAAAACAAACAAATGTTGATTCTCAATCCCCCCTTTCCATGTACAGAAATTGATCGTTAATGGCATATGAATCGCTACGTTTTGTAATTTTACCGTCGTCTAAATGTGCTTTGGGGTTGATACATTAGGATAACAAGTTTAGATAATGATACTTCCTGGAAAAAGACTTCGTATTTGACAATGAAAAATCGAAATCTTATACCAGGCTTTTTGGTCATTTTTCCGTTTTTTTTTTTGGACTTTACTTGAGTTTGTTCAAATATCTTCCCCAGTATTCCTTCTTGGATTTCATACTTTCCTAAAATATGAAATTTAAGACTTTCTTCAGTCATCTGAGAATCAATAAATGAAAATGAAATGAAATGAAAAAATACTTTATTGTACACAATTAAATAAAATAAAACAAAATATATGACAAAAAGTACATACAAGTGGCGGTCTTACTAGTAATCTCTTCCAGGCAACCATGCAAAGAGATTTCCTGACTAAAATTTCGTAATTGATACACTAATCTAAATAAATATAATAACAATAAAATTACATAATTAAAAGGAATAATATTATGTCTCTAAGAGATACAGATTTAATGAAGAAAGTGGGAGTTACCCCACTTGGTCTAGGGTCAAAGATTAAGACATAATTTAATTATAAAGAAAAATCACTATTTCATGACCTAGTTACTTGAAATATTATTCTGTAGTATAAAACAAAACTCACCCTTTAGAGGCTTCTGCAATAATTGCTAAGAACAACTTTTGAACAATGTTTTTCGATGCTCACTTTTTGCCACTAACTTTCAATCCACAGAATGAAATTTATTCTTAATTTTAAAAAAATATATTTAAAAATATAGAAAATTTTCTCAGATTACAACATTTACAAAATAATTTTACGTTTAGAAGCTTTAAAAGACATAAACATCCGAAGAGTGACTATATAGTGCTCTAATGTTAGATTGAAGGCTTAAGTTACCCTGATTGACCTTATATCTTTGTATCTATAAAATACAAGGACTTTATATCAAGGACTTTATATATATAACAGGACTGAGTACTCGCAGCCTGATAACGAGCCGAGCAGGACGTTTAGTACGGAGGAGGTGTGTCACTTTCTAATAGGGTGACCAAAATATTTTTGTTACGTGGGGCTTGTAATTATTATAATATTTGTGTGGAACAAACCTACAGAAACCAAGATTTCAATAACATTTTGTATGCTAATAAAGGCTACTATATCACATTTATTTTATTTTTTTGGATGTGTTCACTCTATAATAACCCCATAAAAATGCCTAAAATATAATATAAACATATCCATTATAATTATTATTAATAACGAAGCTTGGTATGAAAAATAATATATTCTCCTGTAAGTCTACCATCACTAGAATCATTTCACAATTTTAAAAAAGTCTTCTTTTTTCATATTTTGTTAAATATTTCTACAACAACTTGGTTTTAGTCCAAAATAAGTATACATATAAGCTCCTCAAAACGACGGTATAGTCATGAATAGACTTTTCCATTGGGGGCAGATTGCCTGTGCTTAACCGGCTAGCCACTAGACCCTTAATTTTAAGTATGGATGATATAACAAATTAAAATAAAAGAAACTGTATTCATTGAATTTATTTTTTTCTTAAGTAATTAGATTTTGATAGAATATTCTTAAATTGAAATATGAATTACTTAATGCCTTCACTAACTGCAACTTATGGGTTCCTCATTACATTGAACAGGATGTGGAGGGCAAAATAATTTAAGTTTTGTAAAAATAAATGCTTTAGTATCATCAAAATCTTATTTTTGATAGTATTTCTGAATCAGGAATACATTGTTCGACGGGTTGTAACGGGGCCTTACTCAGTACTCTTATCTGCTTATTTTGTGCCTGCAACAAAATAATAATATAACTTCATGAATTTTATACATTTGGTCAAAAAGTAGACTTTTCTGTGTTTTGCGTGCAGAAAGTTATATTAATATATGTAAGTAGGTAAGTGTCCATCAACTAATAATGGGCTTACCGTAAAAACTTACGGTATTGCGGCTTTCATTGACTGTTGGGAATTAGCTGTACTAAAGTGAAGGCTACATACAACAGAGCTTTAAGTAATCTTTTATGACATCAGAACAACATTTAGCCATATTTTTTCTGGTTTTCATTCTTCGGAAAACTGTCAAAGAAATAAAAATAATAATACGTCATGGCATATGATAACACCAGGGATAGCGGACCCTTTTTTCAAGTTGGTTAAACAAATTAAATGAATGGCTTTGCACCTTATTTTTTTTATTTGGTTTACATAACTAATAACAATATTACACGCTGATGATAGCAATCGTAGGTATAACAAACGGATCATAAGACACTCCGACCAACTAATCCCGAAATCCCGCATGATATGGTTACCCTATTTGTTATAAATCTAAAATTACCTTTTTTCGGCTTACCTGTAAAATATTATGCTGCAAACATCATAGGATTCACTTTTACAAAATTGTACACAACACTTTTTCAATTGTACACAACCATTTCTTCGAAGAAATCTTACTAAATTACGAAAAATAAATAAAAACAACTATTATGACATTACATCGCATAAATGCAATGACATGCCATGACACATCAGTCATCAAATGATTGATTGACATTGATTAATTTCTATCGCTTGACATGTGTTAGAAAGAGCTAAACAGCCTCCGTACTAGATATCTCGCTCGGCTCGTTTTGCCTCTGTCAATGTTAGAAGCCAAAATTGAGTCTTAATACCTATACCTTAAGATGTGTTTTTGTAATTTTAAATTTTGGCAGTGCTCAGTCCTGTTATATATATAAAGTCCTTGCTTTATATATATAACAGGACTGAGCACTGCCAAAATTTAAAATTACAAAAACACATCTTAAGGTATAGGTATTAAGACTCAATTTTGGCTTCCAACATTGACAGAGGCAAAACGAGCCGAGCGAGATATCTAGTACGGAGGCCGTTTAGCTCTTTCTAACACATGTCATGCGATAGAAATTAATCAATGTCAATCAATCATTTGATGACTGATGTGTCGTGGCATGTCATTGCATTTATGCGATGTAATGTCATAATAGTTGGTTTTATTTCTTTTTCGTAATTTAGTAAGGTTTCTTCGAAGAAATGGTTGTGTACAATTGAAAAAGTGTTGCGTACAATTTTGTAAAAGTGAATCCTATGATGTTTGCAGCATAATATTTTACAGGTAAGCCGAAAAAAGGGTAATTTTAGATTTATAACAAATAGGGTAACCATATCATGCGGGATTTCGGGATTAGTTGGTCGGAGTGTCTTATGATCCGTTTGTTATACCTACGATTGCTATCATCAGCGTGTAATATTGTTATTAGTTATGTAAACCAAATAAAAAAAATAAGGTGCAAAGCCATTCATTTAATTTGTTTAACCAACTTGAAAAAAGGGTCCGTTATCCCTGGTGTTATCATATGCCATGACGTATTATTATTTTTATTTCTTTGACAGTTTTCCGAAGAATGAAAAACAGAAAAAATATGGCTGAATGTTGTTCTGATGTCATAAAAGATTACTTAAAGCTCCGTTGTATGTAGCCTTCACTTTAGTACAGCTAATTCCCAACAGTTATTGAAAGCCGCAATACCGTCTGTTTTTACAGTAAGCACATTATTAGCTGATGGACACTTACCTACTTACATATATTAATATAACTTTCTGCACGCAAAACAGAAAAGTCTACTTTTTGAGCAAATGTATAAAATTCATGAAGTTATATTATTATTTTGTTGCAGGCACAAAATAAGCAGATAAGAGTACTGAGTACGGCCCCGTTACAACCCGTCAAACAATGTATTCCTGATTCAGAAATACTATCAAAAATAAGATTTTGATGATACTAAAGCAATTATTTTTACAAAACTTAAATTATTTTGCCCTCCACATCCTGTTCAATGTAATGAGGAACCCCATGAGTTGCAGTTAGTGAAGGCATTAAGTAATTCATATTTCAATTTAAGAATATTCTATCAAAATCAAAATTTAATTACTCAAGAAAAAAATAAATTCAATGTTTAATACAGTTTCTTTTAATATTGTCTTTTATTAACGCGAGTATCACACATTTAAATAAAATACTGTATACCGGATTAAAACCGAAAAGCATCCGAAACGTCGGCATAAATAATTTAAACAATAAATCGCGTTTTAATCCGGTATACAGTATTTTATTTAAATACAGTTTCTTTTATTTGAATTTGTTATATCATCCATACTTAAAATTAAGGGTTACGGCTAGCCGGTTAAGCACAGGCAATCTGCCCCCAATGGAACAGACTATTCATGACTATACCGTCGTTTTGAGGAGTTTATATGTATACTTATTTTGGACTAAAACCATGTTGTTGTAAAAATATTTAAAAAAATATGAAAAAAGTAGACATTTTTAAAATTGTGTTTCTATTAAACTACTTTACATAGAGAAATGATTCTAGTGATAGTAGACTTACAGGAGAATATATTATTTTTCATACCAAGCTATGTTATTAATAATAATTATAATGGATTCGTTTATATTATATTTTAGGCATTTTTATGGGGTTATTATAGAGTGAACACCTCCAAAAAAATAAAATAAATGTGATATAGTAGCCATTATTAGCATACAAAATGTTATTGAAATCTTGGTTTCTGTAGGTTCCCGATTTGTGATTACAAATATTATAATAATTACAAGCCCCGCGTAACAAAAATATTGTGGTCACCCTATTAGAAAGTGACACACCTCCTCCGTACTAAACGTCCTGCTCGGCTCGTTATCAGGCTGCGTGTACTCAGTCCTGTTATATATATAATGGCGCCTCTTCACATTGGGCCAATGCAGGCGAATAAAGGCAATGACGCAAGTGTAGAGGGCTTAAATGTCTGTAATCGGCGTTATTTGTACGTATTCGGCGCTGTGTCGGTACATCAAAGGAATGCTTGCCCAATATGGCGTGCCCGTCCACACAATCGCCGATTACTCAGTAGTCAGTACGTAGTTGTCTCGGATACAGTACAGACATATTTTTGGCGATATAGAAATAATGGTTGCGAAGAGATTTTTAGGTTCATAGAACTATACCAAAAATAGATATGCATTTGGAATCCCAAAATAAATGATATTATTATTATTATACTCTTTATTGATGAACAATTACACTTTTTATATAAAACTAGCGACCCGCCCCGGCTTCGCACGTGTCTAGATTTTTTGACACAAAAAAGCAGGGGTTGGTAATAGAAGAGTTTAAATATAGGGTTATATGTATTTTTTAATACCACATTATAAAAAAATAAAAACAAAAAAAATCGTCCAAAAATTAAAAAAATAAATTAAGGGTGAACAACCCTTATCACTTAGGGGTATGAAAAATAGATAGTAGCCGATTCTCAGACCTACTGAATATGCATATAAAATTTGGTAAAAAAAGCCGTCTCGGAAGAGTACCTACGGTAACTAACATTGTGACATGGAAATTTTATACATAAGATAATAATATTTTTAAAAAAGTATAAACTTGGGCATACCACCGGCAATAAGGCCATAATCAGCCCAGGCTACCGGTGGGGGGGAGGCAGAGAAAGGAACCTTCTCAGTGAGAAGTTCTCACAATACGAGCCATGTCCAGTAGTACTGCCTTCTGCATCTTATTATTATTATTATTATTACATATGCACCTCAAAAATAAATATAAGTAAACTATTAAGTAATAACGTAGGTACTGTACTAAATATTAAATAAGTGTAGGTAGATAATGTTAATGTGTCATTTATTTAAAACCCTAAATGATTATATACGCAGAGTAAAAATATTGCCGCAGCCGAGATCACCTCGGTATTCATTTTCGATAGACGTCATATCACAACAGTAGACAGACAGTTAATGAACGTTCACGATAGTGTGGAGTAGAGATGGGTAACTCAAGAGAGATAGATAAAAAAGATATGTATCAATCCGTTTACATCTATCACTCTTTATATCACTTCGAATCCGAATGTATCAGTATATCTTTTACATCTCGTTCAATCACAACGTCTTTTTGTATCTGTGTCGCAAAAGTGTATAGCCGATACATGTGCAAATGATAATTTTTGTCTCGGCCGAGTCCGAATCCTCTCTTCGGAAAGTCCAGACGTCTCTTTCGCACCTTTAGAATCTTTTGTCGCGCTGTCGCAAGATAGAGAGTAAGTTGTTGAATTGAGCGAATCGAATCACGCTGAGCAATGTCACTGCGTGTCGTGCGCGGATACAAAAGATATAAAGATATAAAAGAGTGATACATATCCCAGTGATCGAAAGATACATTTCAATCTTTTCTTTTTAGTGATACATTGTTCCCATGTCTAGTGTGGAGGGTTGCCCGATCATGGCGGCGATCTTGGACGATAATTTGATAGGCCATCATGGCTCATTGTGAAGAGGAGCCTTAAAGTCCTTGATAAAATATCATTGTAATTTGTCTCAGATTAAGTATAATTTGTATATGTCATAGATTAATAATTATTAATCTATGGTATATGTCTCAGATTAAGTACCGGTATATTTATTAACGATGATAAATTGATAAATTTCATATTGTATTTTTATTAAAAAAATACTATCATATTATATTAGCTTACTCTTATGGTTAAACCTACACTTTAGGAATAATTAATATATCCTATGAATTTAGTATTATCACAAAATGTCGCGTAAGTATTGCACTTTAGTTTGTCTTTACGTTTGTCTCACTGCATAATATTGTAATAATTTTGATTTCAGGCTATCAAAATATGCATATTTTCAATGTTCATATAGCCGATGGCTTTTATGAAGATTGCGAGGATTTGATTCAACATTGTCTACAGTTAGAAACATTAAATTTTATAACGTTTTCGGGTTTGTGGAAAGATATGAACTTTCGATGCATTTACCGGTACGTAATAAATAAAATATTCAACCTCATTATGATATATAATTGGAGATATTAATTGCTCATTCTTTATCCTTTTTTTTCCAATTTGATTAAAAACAAATGGTGATGAGCAATTTGGTGGTGGCTTTTGAGTATAATTTATTTCATACTTTGGTCGCGAATATAGTGTTTCGAAATAAACATAATATTGTAACTTAATTGCCAGCTAGAATGTTTATTGTTTAATGTTTTATATATATATATATATATATATATATATATATATATCTTGTATCTATTTCATAGATGTACATTATAAAATCGAATAGTATAGTAGTACTACACTTTCAACCTTACACATAATGCAAAAAGTTCTTTATTAAAGAAGTGCTCATAATTGATTTAAATCAGCGTTTATTAGCACCCATCTGTGTCCATGAAGAATGCCAGTGTGACTTATTTTTGTGGTACTTACTGTACATTAGGCAAATGAGTTATTTACAATATCATCTAGACGTAATGTTGGTGAATTAAATCCAATACCAGTATCAAAACACCATGTCCACTCACACCATGTCACACTCAGTTTCCTTAGCTCTTACGGTGTAAAATATACACTTAAAGCTTTCATTTGATATAAGTTTCAAGACTGTTCCCATCCCATGGTTCTTTGTCTATATTTGTTGATCTTATTTCAGATTGGACCCTTAATTTATTAAATTTCATCAATGACAAGCAAGGAGCGTATATGTCTTTTTCAAGTGGGAACTTTCCCATTTATATATGTTTCATATGTGCCATCTAAACCTAATTCCCCCTTCCTGGTACCTTCTATTAGGTTGGTATTCTATAAAATGTGTGAGATCAGTGATGCCAACTACTTTGAATTTAGGGGGAATCAAGATGTCCAGGGGGTTTTTTAGGGGATACTTTATTTAAGAAATCTCTCGAACCTTGAATTTAATTGTAATTATGATTAATATTATAAACGTGTTAAATGGGTAATGTTTAAAATGCATCCACATAAATACAACAGCTCAAATCTACAACAAAAATTCTAGGGGTTTTAATCAATATTTAGGGGTATTTGAAGTTGGTTCTAGGGGAATGATCACTGTGTGAGATATGTTCACAGTAAAGAAATGAATTTTTGAAGAATGCTTACTGTTATAAAAATTGTATTTAATTCCTGTTTTAATATTTTACAATTTAGAGGAAGATCATCAGGTGAAGAAGTGGCAGAATTATCAGAGGAAGTGATTCTCATTGCTAAGAGATTTATGCTTAAGGATACCGGTAATTTTAAGGTGAGTTTTTTATTAATATATTATATTTTAAAACTACTTCTTTGTCGTTCTCTCACTAATGAGTACCATGTATTGTCTCCTGCATCAGTTAAATAGATTCTTGTATAGTTTCTCCTGTTGCTTCTAAAATACTTTTACACTATCATGTTGGAATTCGTCTCCTGGGTCGCTTCCCCAGAGACGAATTCCAACTGCATCTGTCCAGAAGAAAAACAAATAAAAACATACAAAATCAGACCTTAAAATTAGTCACTATTAAAATTAAATTTTACTTTTATTCTTTTAATCATCTTGCATATAGCCAATACAAGGCTTATTCTAGGACTTAGTTGAAAACCTGTTTTTGAGAAATATCAAAAATTGTATAGAGAAAATGTAGACCAATGTTGGTTTCACCTCAGGAAAATAAGAAATTTTTAGTTTGATTGAGTACAGCGACATGATATGCTAAGGCTAACAGAGTGAACTTTATAGTTTTCCCTAAACTTTTGCTTATATTATAATGAGATACCTACTTTCTATATTCTCAGGAAGCTTTAGCAGGATTATTCATAGTATATGCATTATTAACTCAACAACCTTACGCCAACTTTGCCTGGCTACGTGTGACTCCAGAAGACTTGCCGGCCATCAAACGTTTAAAGACTGCTGCACGAAATCATAGACAATGTGACGCTCTATACATTTTGGGAACGATTCTCGTAAAGCACACACACTATCATGCTACGGAACGTGAAAGGGGCTTTGATACATCATTAAAAAAGTATATGGATGGTAAGTATTTATATATTCATATTATAAAATTAATTTAGCATTATGGTTTAACATGCAAATGGTTGAATACTTAAAATAATAAAAATAATTATTCCGCAATAAATTGAAGGCTCTATCCTATCTCCTCACAAAATATCAAAAGGTTTAGTGTCGTCCCTACAATATCTAGAATGTCAATGGTAATTGATAGGTTATTACTTATTATGTAACATACATATTATATACTAGCTGATGCCCGCGACTTCGTTCGCGTGGGGTTCACTTTAAGCTGAGCTTTTGAGCAAGCTTTCTTCAAATGACATATCCTGCTCCACCCTCTGTACTTGGTGATTTCTTTTGGGAAAGAGCTATCAAATTAGTCATTGACGGTTGCTTTTGCATCATGTTATCGACATGTTTAATGGTGGTTGAGATTGAGGTTCGAAGGATGATTTGAAATTCAATAGTTGAAATAAAAAACCTGACTTTAAAGAAACTTTAGGGAGATTCATATTAATTAAATTTTACGTGACCAAAATCCAGATAGGTATGTGTCTTTTTTCTACTTATCAGAGTTCAATCGAATATTGGATTCAATGCATTTTCTGTCTTAAATAGATGCGTGCGTTCATTTCATTGGTCATTTTCATTTTCGGACATTTTTTTTAAATTCCCGGGATTCCTGCCCGGGTTTCCGGTGCTAAATGCGGAAACCTCTAAGATACGGAAGCAAAAAAGCAATGTCGAATAATCGTAATTCTGTTTAAGAGAAAGGATTGATGAAAATGTGAAATAAATGATCTCATAAGAAATACTTTTTCATATCATATTTCAATAATACATTTTCTATTTTTGTTATAATATAGTTCTTTCAAAAATTAAATAAAGAAATACAGAAAAATATTTCTTTCATTTCAACTTCAGATTCGAACTCGCATAAGAAGCTACGCTATGGGACTGCATGTCCACTATTCTACGAATACATATATTGGAAATGGCGAAATAATCAAACTATTTCATTTACATATCAGACTGTGATTGACATCTGACAATTCGAAAAAGTTCAACGCGAGTCAGTTTGCATTGAAATTTGGTGATATGGTGCCTTTAAAATAATATTTAAATGATGATAACTTTTTCCGATAACCGATTTCGATAAAACAAAGCCTATATGTTGCCCCGGGCTTTCCTTAATATATTTGTGTAAATTGCATGATAATCGGTTCAGTATCTTCGGAGATTAGCGTGAACAAACAGACAGACAGACAGACAGACGGACAGACAGACAGACAAGAATCTTAAAAATTGCATTTATGCATTCTGCTACCCTTCTTTTATCACCCCTCTTAATTTCTGGTAAAAATATTTAGTGAAGCGTAATTTCGATCCTACTCTTTTATTATATGTATAGATTTTATAACTAAAAGCTTTTAAAAAGAAAACATTACAAACAAATAATCCATAGTATAAGTATGAATGGAAAAACAATCTATTTGATCTGTATGATGTATCCTTGCTAAAATTGCTTATATTTTACCTTAAGGTTTTGAGGACACATTGCTGGAAAAGGAAAATATTTACATGTATTTATTTAAATAACACAAATATAATTTTATATAAGATTTAGTAACCAAATTAGGCAAAAATTAATATTTCATTGGATCCTACATAATAATTACCACAGGACCAATATTAAGGATAACATACTCAGTGGCGGGACCACCATAAAGCCCAAAAGCCCGGCTTGCCATAATAATGCAACCAGAAAAAGAAAAATAATAATGCCCTTAACATTATTATATATGTTATATTATATAACTTAAATTATTACGTAATTATATAACTTGTATATAGACACGTATAACGTTAAGGTCGGCAAGCCGGGCTTTTGGGCTTGTATGGTGGTCCCACCACTGCTTATACTCAAAAAGCAGAATACAAAATAAACATAGTCTTAACTTTACAGGCTTTCTAAATTTAAATAAAAATGGCATGAGACCATCGGGAATATTTCATGAACAAAATGACGTGCCCGATATGATCAAGGAGCTGGGTACGATTGCCCGTAGATACACGCAATGCAGGGATCGTGTTACTGGTAAGCAATTACAGCCTATATCATATAAATATTGCACCTTTAGACTGGTCTAATCTTTTTTTTTTTTTTTTTTTATGTCAGATATCGACAGACGAGCATGAGGTTCACTTGATGGTAGGTGATACCACAGCCACAGAACATCAGTCAATGATGCGCTGTCGACCTAATTTTTTTTTTACTTCGAGCATTCGGAAATCCATAGACTGAAACCGAAACGCGCAATATGCACTTCACGGCTTTTCCATCTATGAACGGTGGTTCGTTACCCGGTCGGAATTTAGATATTCCTCCCACCCGATCAATGCCCGAAGTTACCAGACGTGGGGAAAACATGCTTACAGAAAATTATAAGCATGTGCTCCCGGTGGGAATCGAACCCACGACCCATCGATGCGCACGGCAGGTGTTCTACCGAACGCGCCAACGAGCCCGTCATCTTAAAAAAATATTTCTGGTAACACTCAAAAAATCGATGCGTCACACATTAGCTGTGGTAACTAACATAATATTAACATAACATATATATTTTACTTCGAGCATTCGGAAATCCATAGATTGAAACCAGAACGCACAATATGCACTTCACGGTTTTTCTATCTATGAATGGTGGTTCACCCGGTCGGAATTTCGATATTTAAATTATTTAACATATCGTCCCGGTGGGATTCGAAACCACGACCCATCAACGAGTCCGTCAAAACTTTCTTAAACTACTTTTTTTCAATGATTTTTCTTTATTTTTATTTTAAATTTACGTGTTTTCTGGCACCCCAAAAGTTACCCAGGCAGATGCTGAAAATCAGCGCTAGTACTTACGTACTAAAGTTTAGAGCACTAGCTGCAGTGGCGGCATAAGACCTAAAGACCGGGGCCCTCTGCCAGCGCAAAAAATGGCTTTTTTGGCAAAAAATTTTTGGTGCGTTCGCGGCTTTAAAGTAATGCATAAAATTTCAGGGCCCCTGGGTCGCGAGGCCGTAGGCGGTGGCCCACGTCGCCCACGCCTTACGCCGCCACTGACTAGCTGAGCATCGGCCTTTTCTTTCGCCACACAGCATATTATGTACTTAAAGTTAAGATTAAGAATATAATTATACAGAATGTATTTTATGTGTGGGGCATCAAATATTTTTTTCTTATTATTAATTACAGTGTGAAGCTTAGTAGTTTTAATTAGTCCTTATTACCTAAGTCATAAGGTTTAAAATCTATTGCATCTCAGACAATGGGTGTTAATGATCTATCTGTATTGTAGATAAATCCAAAGAGATACCTTGCAAAAAGTACGTCAACGAAACCCTTCCCTCTCAGCTCGCTGATTCACTCAAGAAGATCATGAACGGATATGATGTGGATGGCAAGTATTCTTTTTATCTTAGATATTGATTTTTTATGTCAGATATCGACAGACGAGCATGAGGTTCATTTGATGATAGATAGGTATATATTACATACATATTCCTCAGCCACAGAACATCAGTCAATGATGCGCTGTCGACCTAATTTTTACTTCGAGAATTCGGAAATCCATAGACTGAAATCGAAACGCGTCTTTTCACGAATGGTTGTTAGTTACCTAGCAACCATGTGGGTTGACACTGTATTGCTTATCACCATCCAAATAATCTATTTTAATATTGTAAAACTGAAGAGTTTGTTTGTTTGAACGCGCTAATCTCAGGAACTACTGGTTCGAATTGTAAAATTCATTTTGTGTTGGATAGTCCAATTAACATCACGCTGCGACCAATAGGAGCGAAGCAGATTGCTAGTATAATGATAAATCGAGTTTTAATCCGGTAAAAGTTAATATTGTCTTTTATTAACGCGAGTTGTGTGATACATTTAAATAAAATACTGTATACCGGATTAAAACGCGATTTATTATTTATATAGTTTAAATTAATTATCCCGACGTTTCGGATGCTTTACAGCAACCGTGGTCGCGGGGAGACAGAAAGATGACAGTTGTCTGATATTTCGGCTGTCCCATTTCAAAACCTAGTAAGGGCTTAAAACTAAATTTTACAGGAGAGCGCATAATCATAAATAAGGTCAGCCTTTAAAAAGTATTTATGTAAAGTAAAATAAATGATATTGGTTGTATAAAATAGTAAATAATGAACGCTTAGAACTAACCAAATTATAATTTAAGCGTATATTACATTTTTTAAACCCCTTACTAACGTTGATAATTGACACGCGATGGTGAGATTCAAGTAGTAATGAGTTTCATAACATAGTAAGAGCACTTGCTAGGTTTTGATATGGGTTATGAAATATTTAGTTAATTTATCTCATTGATTACATTCTAGTAACTACACATATAAAAGATTTGTAATTTAAAAAAAAAGGCTTGCTTTTTTAGGAAAATGATTACCTACAGGTTTCAAACTGGATTTTTTTCATAGTAAACGGTATATTTTTGAATGTTTCATAATTTTTTTATTGAAAAATATCCGTAAATGTAGCAGATATAAAATATTATATCTGCTACATTTACGAGGTAAGGACCTTATTAGGTCCTTACCTATGAAATCGGCGTTATATTAAACTGGCCACTTTGATCTCAAAAATCGTTAGCGTTTGGTTAGGAATTCCAAATTCAAATTTACATCAAAGCTTGTCTATTTGTGTTTAGAATGTGATAATTCATTTGTTTTTGCGCAATTTAATTTTGCTCTGAAATCGTTCTGTGCACATTATGGAAAACTTAAAATATCGCATTATTTTCGAATACGAGTTCCACCGTGGCACCAACGCGCGCAACGCTGCAGAAACAGCTCGAAGGATAAATTATGTGAACGGCGACACCACTGTAAAAGAAAACACGGTACGTTTTTAGTTCCTACGCTTTCGTTCTGGAAATTTTAAACTCCAGAACAAACCTCGTGGACGGCCGGAGACCCTCGTTGTCAAAGAGGAAGTGAAGGTGATTGTGGAAGCGTATCCGTCTGAAACCACGTCGGAGTTAGCTGCAGGCTTCGATGTGAGTGATAAAACCATTTTGAAACAAATTGGAAAAGTAAAAAAGCTTGAAAAATGGGTACCGCATGAACTAAGTGAAGCAAACCAACAAACACGCGTCGACTGCTGCGTCACGTTACTATACCGTCACAATAACTTGGGGATTTTTTAATTTTATCATTACTTGTGATAAAAAAATGGATCCTATACGATAATCGAAAAAACTCACCACAGTGGTTAGGAGAACCAGACAAATCGAGCCCCAAGCGCAAGTTGACTCAAAAAAAGTTACTGGTTAGTGTCTAGTGGACCAGCGTTGGCGTTATCCATTGCAGCTTCCTAAGATCAGGTCAGAAGATTACGGATACGTTCTGTATTGCCAACAATTGGAAACCATGATGGAAAAGCTAGCCGTTAAACAACCGAGATTGGTCAACTGCTTCAGCCCATTACTGCTTCAAGACAACGCTAGACCACACACCGCACAATAGACGGTGGCAAAACTAGCGGAGCTGGGATTGGAATGTCTTCGTCACACACCATACTCCCCGGACTTTGCACGAACCGACTATCACTACACTTTTTTCGGGATTTGGAAAAAAAATCAATTCAGACGAGGCTTTACGGATTCTCGCACCCGCAATTTCTACAGCAAAGGAATCAATGAACTTCCTATAAAATGGCAAAAATGCATAGATAACAACGCTACATACTTTGATTGATTAAATAAAAAAAATGTTAGAAAAAAAATAGTTTTGCTTTTTCATATAAAACATCAATTTCATACGTAAGGACCTAATAATAAGTAAATAGTAATATTTCCCTTGGCCTTCCGGGGTGACCACCGATCATACGAAATCAAAAAACCAAATATATTAATTTTTTAATCAAAGGATTTAAGAAATATATAATATATTCCTCTCTCTTCCTTTGTGTTCAACTATTTCAAAAACCTAGTAAGGCGCATCAACCATATGAAAACCTAGTAAGTCTCTGAGACTTACTAGGTTTTGAAATGGTTAAAGTTACTTACTAGGTTTTTAAGTGGTCTCAACGCAGTGAATGATGCACTTACTAGGTATCGATATTTAAATATGTCTGTTAATTATGAGTTTTCACTGATGATTTTTTTATATTGGGTGGAACTTACTGAGTTAGCAAGATTTTCACAATAAAACGATTTTTGTAAAAAATGTCCCTTACTGGGTTTTGAAATGGGACAGCCGATTTGAAATTGCTGTAAAGCATCCGAAACGTCGGGATAATTAATTTAAACAATATAAATAATAAATCGCCTTTTAATCCGGTATACGGTATTTTATTTAAACCGGTAAAAGTTATTTTATTTAAAACTTTCCTTTTCCAGACATTGTGGAAGGTGACAAACGGCACACATCTGTGCAGTCGATAAAGCATCGAGCCATGGCCACCGCTGTCGACTCGGTCCCGCATTTGAGAACAGCTCAGGAGAAGTATGGAGGTTTTTTTTATGTTAGATATCGACAGACGAGCATGAGGTTCACTTGATGGTAGGTGATACCTCAGCCACAGAACATCAGTCAATTATGCGTCAATGACTTACTTTTTACTTATGAACGGCATAGATGGAAAAACCGTGAAGAACATTGCGCGTTTCGGTTTCAGTCTATGGATTTCCGAATGCTCGAAGTAAAAAGAAGGTCGACAGCGCATCATTGAGTAATGTTCTGTGGCTGAGGTATCACCTAACATCAAGTGAACCTCATACGGTTCCTTACTCAGTCGGAATTTCGATAGTTCTCCCACCCGATCAATGCCCGAAGTTACCAGACGTGGGTAAAACATGCTTACAGAAAATTATAAACATGTAGTCCCGTTGGGATTCGAACTCACGACCCGTCGATGCGCACGGCAGGTGTTCTACCGAACGCAGCAACGAGCCCGTCGAAGTTTATTATCGAATTACTCGCAATATCATATAAATATTCAGTTAAGCACAGGAGATCCCGGGTTCGAGTCTCGGAAATGCAATAAAAAAATGTTACGGACGGGAGATAGACTAAAAAATAGATGTGTTTCATGCTCTACAAGAGGATTGGCTAACTTCGGTCAATTGACATTAGTATGAATATAATGCTCCCTATTAAAAACTCTTTTTATACATAGTGTCATTTTTATACTTTTTAATATAGTAGTTCTTTGTTTAGATTTTATTTTTCACTTCTTGTCACTGATCAAAATCGATTACACGTATTTTCCTAATTCTACATATTATTCTTTTCAATCCTCGAACCCAGTACCAGCGTATTCAACACCAACACTCCCTAAAAACTTGGCCAAAAAAAAAATAATTTAATATGGGAACTTGCATTTTAGCAACTGTTCTTGTTAGCATCTAAATAACGATTACTCGTAATGCATAATCCATTCACTATCGGAAAAGCGATCTGAAATTTCTGCTAATTGAAATTATTTTTTTACACTTATTATTGATTACTTCACAACTATCTCTTAGGAGCAGTATTATTGCTTCGAAACGCAAACTAAATTACTGATTCTTCTTTAATAGCTATAAAATATTGAGTTTACTATTCAATCATTACATCATATTCAAACAATGAGTGCTATTTAAATAAAATACTGTATACCGGATTAAAACGCGATTTATTATTTATATTGTTTAAATTATTTATCCCGACGTTTCGGATGCTTTTCAGCAACCGTTTTCGCGGGGAGACACGTCTCCGGTATACAGTATTTTATTTAAATGTGTGATACTCGCGTTAATAAAAGACAAAATCAGTGCTATATCATAAACAACTGAAGCTTGATCCTCTATACACTTACGGCCTTATTCATAAACGTATTATAGGCTATCAAGCTTTTAACACATTTTAACTATATAGTTAAAAAGTGCTTTATCTCGCTCTGTCGAATATAAAAATACTACAGAACGAAAGAAATAAAACAAATTTTAACTATTAATATGTTTATGAATAAGGCCATTAATCTATATCTTATTTAATACCATAATATTACAGAAAAGAAAAACACAGTCCCCAAAAGAAAAGTGAAGTCCAATCAACTTCAAATAAAGTTAAGGCATACAGTTCAAAATGCACAAAAACTGAGAGCTCAAAGTTACAAACTAAACCGCTTCGGCCGGCTGCTTTCTTCGCACAACTTCACGCCGATCATGACGAAGATTTTAACGCTTCAAATGAAGCTAAAATACGAAATAAAAAGAAAACAGCTAAGAAGTATAGTGAGACTGACACGGATGAAAGCGAAAATAGTGAAACAGAAAAACATAGTTTAAAACCAATTGGAGCGTATACTAATACTAGTAAAACAAAGATAAGTGACAAAGAAGATGTTACAGATGAAAGTAACAATGATGATAATCACAGACCCGCTAAAAAGTCTACGCCTGAAAACACTAAGAAAACTAAATCAAAAAAAGGCAACAATGAAGATATCAAGGGAAAAGGACCTAAAAAGCCTGATAAGGTTCATAAAAAAACGAAAAGAAATCAAAAAATTGAACTAATCAGTGAAACTGATGATAGTGACATGGAAATGTCCCCGCCAATAAAAAGGAAAAAACATAGCAAAGATTTGATACCGGGGATCGTTCATTCGCAAAGTGGCGAAACGGAGTGCGAGATAGAAATTATTGATTATGCAAGTAATGAAAAAGTACCAGTTTACACAGTACTTAAAGATATATTGCAACAGAACGAAACTAAATTTATACAGGAGAAACCAACCGACGAAAACACTTGATGTGAATATAATGATAACGTTAAAGGAACTATATTTGAATATAAAGCAATGTCTAACAGCCAAAAAGGGATAACAGCCATTCCAAAACTTTACAGGAAATTAAAGTTCGGAATAAACGAAAATATGATATAAATATATGAGCGACAACACTAAATGATGCAGGGAAAAACAAAAAAAAAGTATATTGTGTCAAAATGGCGCTTATTCCATTTTTTGGTTGTTAGCCATCGAAATGTAACCAAACTTTAACCAAGGGACTGATTAAATAATCTCACCAAATTCCAACCGCATTTTAGCCAAATTATGCTTGAAACTTTTGTTTGTTCATTACTTAACTTCAGAAAGAGATAGATATAATGAACAATGATTAAGTAACTGAATTATAAAAAAAAAGATTATAATATCTAGATGTGGGTGGTTTGTTTTTGGAATATAAGAATACAATAAAACTATTTTGAAATGTTTACTCTCGTTTTATTTATAGGCAATAATAATTAACACTTTTTACAAGTAATATATAATCAAAACACATATCTTAATCGTAAAAATTAGGCCGTTTGAATAACTTAAGGTTTCAGTAATTTTTAATACAAATAATATTAATTTTTACATTAAAATTACAACAACCAATCCCCTCTTTCTGAGGAGTTGGTAAAAAGATACCTAAATTAACTAATCAGCTGTCAAAGCTATTTTAAAGATGCGATTGGCTTTGTTGACATGCTTGACTGTCTTCGAGTATAATTGGCAAAAACATTTACCTTAAAATAGATGAAGGCAAGTACAGTAATAAATTAAAGCTTAAATGGCAGAATATTGATATCCTAAGCAAAATTAAGGACAGTCCTGTCTTTGAAAGTATATAAAGAAATACCAACAAATACATTGGAATAAAGTAGCTATAGGACTTAGGAGTTTAACCAAAATAATAAAGATTTGACGGGCTCGTTGGCGCGTTCGGTAGAACACCTGCCGTGCGCATCGATGGGTCGTGGGTTCGAATCCCACCGGGAGCACATGCTTATAATTTTCTGTAAGCATGTTTTCCCCACGTCTAGTAACTTCGGGCATTGATCGGGTGGGAGGAATATCTAAATTCCGACCGGGTAACGAACCACCGTTCATAGATGGAAAAGCCGTGAAGTGCATATTGCGCGTTTCGGTTTCAGTCTATGGATTTCCGAATGCTCGAAGTAAAAAATAGGTCGACAGCGCATCATTGACTGATGTTCTGTGGCTGAGGTATCACCTACCATCAAGTGAACCTCATGCTCGTCTGTCGATATCTGACAAAAAAAAAAAAAAAAAAAAAAATATTCTTTTGTTTTTAGTCATATTTAGTGATAAAATAGTGTGGTAAGTTTAGTGAGTGTTACTCTAAAACTAATACGGCGGTCGTTACGAAAATGTTGAATAATAATATATAGGTACCTAGGTACTGCAGCAACTCCTAAGACAATACTACAGGGCAATAGCTAAGCGGACTGGTAGAGTACCGATAAATGACACTTTTTTATCATAAGTACATAGTAGTAATGTTGCCAAATATTGTTAAATGTTTAATCTATAAGAACCTTGTTTAAATATTGCTATCTTACTCATTACAATACAATAGGAGGAGGACAAACTACAGTTTAATTCAGTATAACCAGATTTCCAAAGTTTGATTGGCAAGCTATAAAACTAGACTATCTCATTTTTAACATTTTTCAACTACTGTTTTAGCCAACTACTTTAACACCACATTTCTCTAATAAATATTGCATATTTCACCATAGTACATAAGCACCAGTCTATTTGTAAAGGTATAAGAATTTTGATGTGATATTTGTATTTTTACTTTTTAAATATTTTACACAATATTTCATACGTTGGACATGTCGTATTACAAGATGTGCTTTTTACCAGAAGGCATTCATGCAATTTTTAATTCAACTGTTATTGTACAGAAAATTAAACCATAAGGCCTATTAATTAGGACTAGTTTTATTTTGTTCTCACTTAGTTGAATTACTTCAGTTATATTGGATATTTTCGAGATGTCTAGAAATTGAACTTTAATTTTGATTATTTTTTATTTCGTTATACTAAACTTTTTACAAATCTGTAAGAACTCAATAAAAAATAAATACTCTGACTGTTCATTTGTCTCACCCGTCACTTTGAAAGAATTGTGAAGAAGGCAGGTGAGCAAAAATTTAGCAATTTTCATTTCTTTCAACTATAGCTAATTCATCCTCTTCCCCTGAAGTATTCGTTTTTGCGTCCATTTGAGCGATATTAGCCTCGGACGAACCGTTACTAGACTCGTGCGATCTAGGGCTGACACTAGTTTTCCTGATATATAACACGTTCGAATCTAACCTACTGTTATGATCGTTATATGGTATTCCATAAATGCTACCATCCGATATTCTGTTAAGTTTGTGAATTTGTTCTCTCAATTCACAAATTTGGCTATAGAGTTTTTTATTTTCTCTTAATATAGCTATATTTTCGGTTTCTAATAATTCACGTTTGCTCCACTGTATTGTGTTTTCCGATTTGAGCCTTTCTAATTCCATTTTAAGTTCAGCTATCTTTTCTTCGAGGACCTGCTTAGCAGCAACTTCATCTTGCAATTCGTTTTGCAGCCTCTCAACTTCGCTGTGACTAGAATCCGTCGAACCTAGAGTTCTATCACTATGTGCTAACTCCATTTTAGCACTATGTAGCTCAGCAGTCAATGTTTCTATTTTAGCGAGCAAAAACGACTTTTGATCCTTCTCAGTTTGTAGAGTTTTGAATGTTTCGTCTAACCGCAGTCGCATTTCACCTAATTTATTTGCAAGGACATTATCTACGTTTGAGAATTTATGAGAATCCAATGACGCTCGTTGTCGAGCTGATTCGTTGGGTGACGTGAATCCGGGCTTCTTTCTTAATTCAACACCGTCGTCCGTAGTTAAGTCTCCGGACACGATTCTTCTTTCACCTAAGCTGAGAAGTTTTTCGTTGTCTGATTTCAAGTCTTGTATTTGCTGCTCTAAGTCAGTTTTATCAGTTTTGGTTGCGCTTAATTCCTTAGTTAGAAGATCAACTTTACTTTTGAGTTGTTTTGTTTCTTCTCTAGCTTTATTTCGTTCGTTACGTACCTTGCTCCACTTTTCCCTCCAGTTAGCAGTGCAATCTGACCACCAGCGCATGGTTTTCTCCATTTGAGTTGCTCTGGCTCGGGCTTCATCCAATTCTCGCTGGTAGAGAGCTTCTTTCGCCTCCCAGTCGGTGTTTGTATATCTCATAGAGCCCTCTTGATCCCGACTTCGTCGATGACTACCCGCATGCGAACTTTGAGCCATTTTGACTGTATTCTGAAATGAAAATTTCGCTTACTTAAACAAAACATGATTAAAGCTCAGTTAATGTAATAAAGGTTTTAGGATGATTTCGAGTATCTTTTTTTTTAATTTGGCTCCTTATTAAAATGACAACAAACATATATTTATTAAGAAGCCTTGATAAGGCAGGGTTGAAGCAGTCACAGTCAGTTGTTACAGGTGTTAATTTTAATTTTGTTTCCATTTAGATCGATTTTTAATAACAGCTTAACTAATTTTAAGCCTTGCTTAGGCTTATATACATGTATGTGATCTCATTCTTAAGAATAGGACTGAAAAAATTGAAATGGCTTGACATAGTTAAAGTATGTTTTATCTCGCTCTATCATATACTAAATTACATTAGAACAAACAAAACAACAGTGTATGTGTATTCCAAGCCTATATCATGTTTATGAATATGCTATATTAACTTTTTACAACTCATTAATGAACAGAAAGATGTCTCAATGTCCACCAAAAACTCCTGACCCATGTGCACAAATTTGTCCACCTCCACCGCCAAGACCTGCATGCCACGTCAAACCTGTGATGCGTGGGCTTCACTGGTCACAGACTGTAGCAACTATCTATCAGGCACTGTTCTTTAGCTGCTGTGCTGGAGCATGCGTATACTTCTTTCTTGGTAGACCACGGCGTGCAGCATACAAGGAGTATTATGCGTAAGTTTTTGGCAAATGTATAAACCCAATGATAAATTTAAACTAACATAGAACATGAAACAGATAACTATAAGATATACCATATTGTATGCCAGTGGGTCTAATTACAATTGTTTTCTAAATTTAGGCATGGTTAAATGGAACCTTAACATTTATGACCTAACTAGCTGAGCTGACAGACATTGTTCTGTCTTAGATATGATATTCAATTCAATTTCACTGGAATAAATCGGTAGCTAAATGTTCTGTAGACATTATTATTTGCTGGAAAAATTGTGTCTAATTCTACATGGCCCTTTGTATTAGTAAAGGCCAGTTTACATGATGCAAGTTTGTTGCCTGTTTCATACAATTAATATGAAACAATAAATGTTATAGAAATGTATCTGATAGGAAGTGATCAGTGGTGGCAGATATGCTATGCTATTATGAACTTCAGTTGTGACACATATTTTTTTTACTGTCCAAATCTTTATAGCGCGAAATCTTTTCAATTACAACTTAATAATAAAACTTAGATATTTATGTCCATTTATAAATAATAACTGATCTGATAATTATTATTCTGATGACAATGGTGTTTGCTCAATTGGTGACATATTTTAGACTTATTGAGCGAATTATATTTCAAAGTCAATCAGATCTGTCGCTTTCAAAAATTAGAGTGTATTTAGATTATTTGTACATTTGCAAATCTAGAAGCTATTCATATCAAAATGAAGCCAGAAACATTAAACTATTTTCTTACCCCAAATCGTCACGAGTATAAGGAGTATTCTTCAAAATTCTAATATATATCTATAAAAGAGATGTTTGTTTTCATTTAAAATTTCGCACGGACTCTGATTACAATTCAAAAGGTTTTCTGACCCAACATTAAATTAACTGTTTTATAATTGGAACGAATGTTGGTAGTCTATTCATATTTCACTTTAAATTCTGATGTTGAAAAGTTTTTAAAATTATAAATATAGGTAGATCGAAGTTGAAAGTAGGTAGGTACGAACACAGAAAGCTGAAAGTCGAAACTTGAAAGCTCAGAGAACTTTGGCACTAGTCAGATGACAGATTTTTCGAGTTTAGCCTTTGTGTCAACTGTCAATATAATTCCTTTGGTAGGACACGAGCGTTTTTGGCTTTAATACAGACTACTAAAAAAATAACATTAATATTTTTAAACACGAGTTTCGTATAATGGCAAGGAAGCATTATAACAATATAAAAAAATCTCAATTAAGATTCGAAAAACAAACATATTAAGAAAGATATAAGGAAAATATAACGTAAGACTAGGCGGTATGGTCGAAAGGCCTGCCCTATGGGCGAAAATAATAATAATAATATAAAACAAACATATTAATGTTCGTTCATCCAGTACATAAATAAACATTACATATCAATAATATTATTATGAATAATTTTATTTAATTTTCCAGGAGAGGTGAATTTGAAGACTGGGCGGATGAAATGGCAAGAAAAGGTTTATTTCAAGCGGTTCCTAAAGAAGGCTTAAAAGATAATAAACCAGCCAAATAAAATTATTTATTAATATAACTGCATTTCTTTATTAATATATTAATTCCCTTTTTCTTAACGTCAGCATTATTGAATTTAAAATTTATAACCTTTTATGAATAATTACAGTATTTTTTGATACGTAACAGTGGAGTAAAAAATAATATAAAAGTAAGTTTTAACTAAATAAGTACTATATGTAACGGCGCGGGCTATAGAAAATAACATATTTTGCCGAAATAATCATATCGGCAGGAAGTGATTCGTGTCACACGTTTTCTTCAGGCAGCCAATGATATATTACCGAAATGTTATAAAAACCCTAAGATTATAATATGCACCAATCACATAAAGCCTTCATTGAAGCATGAAAGTGATAAGATTTAAGAATAACTTTGTAGAGACGCACGAGAACAAAGTTAAACATAAGTGACCGTAGAAAAAACATAAAATTTAAAAAATTGGCCACAAATATGATATTATAATTTTTACTTATAATAAATCACTTTTAGCTGCCTAATGTATAACATAAATAAAAGTGATAGTTTGTAACATGGACGTTTATACAATATTTATCATGTACATTCGTGCTCTTCGAGTCAATGCGCATGTCAAGTTGAAAATTGCAAATGGCGTCCGTTGTTATTGTTCGTACCGATTAACTATTTGTAAAATATATACTGATCTTTTTACGGATTTTTCTATTGAACTATTATTCTGACCTGATGTGATAACTTTCAATTGTACGGTGCGATACGTTTTATGTGCATTTTTATGTATTTTGAGTGTTTTTTTTCGAATTCTATGTGTGTCATGCAAATGGGGTAAGCTAGAATTATCGGACGTCGCTTAGGTTGTTTTGGATAGTTTCAATAAGAAAACGGAGTGAAGTTTTGTGACCCAAAGTGTGGAAATGGATTTTGCCTTAAGTTTATTAGCTAGCAAAATGTATTAAGCGTGCTATAAATGACGAGAACGTATGTAATTAACCAATGTTCCATGCCGTGACTGTACTCCCCGTACATTTCAAAATGGCTGCTGCTCTTCACGATATATGAGCTTTGCGTCACTGGAACATAAATCATTGGATTTGATTCAAGAAACGAATCGCCTGTAAATAGTCGTGTGGTTCGATGTGAAAAGTTGATATCAAGATACAGACAGTGTCTCAGAGGAAGTGGTGTCACGACAAGTGGCGTATCATATGTTTTGGCAGTAGTGGACATAGAGTGACCATAGGACTGATATTGCCTTGCGAGCCGGATTGTAATGTTGAGCTTGCTATTCCAGGATGATTTGGGACACGAGACAATAGAAACCGTGTGGTATTGAGCGGAATGTGACATTGTATGATAGGTGAGTGATATTATTTCGTTTATTTACATTTTGTTGATCGTGAAATATTACGATGTTTGAACAAGATGGACACATTGGGGGTTGTCGAGGCGGTAGTGGTGGCGGACGTGCCTCTTCGCGCCGAACTCGGCTCGCCCAATTCTATGTTTATATTATAGGAAAATACGTAATAATAAAAGTTGTGTAACACACGCGTCCGTGTTTTTCCGACCTTGTTGTTATAAAAAAAAGGAATATTCCGCACGAAAACTACTAATTAGACTATATTTCTATAAATTTGTTGTTAGATAGATTTGACATGCATTTGGTAAGATTTTTGAGAGTTCAATGTCTTATAAGTTTTTTTGGTGTTTACAAGTCAGTACTATACAAATATCATGTGTTTAGGTTATAATCTGTTTATGACAACAGTTATTATAATTTATATTATTTTATTTCGAATTAGCTTAATTAAAAAAAATGATTTTTTACGTACATTTGATATTGTTAATTTATTAATTTTATCAATTAATTATAAAAAAAATAATGCTGACATTCCAAGCATCTCTTTTAAATATATTTCTGTTTTCTTTTTGTTTTAGTTTTAGAATTATTAAATCTTATTTACTGTTGATGGAATATAGGTCACTTGTGGCTTTCATAAACAATAATATTATTAATAATATGCATATGTTAATTGTTTTAAGACTGTTCCATAAAAGCTACGAAATCCATATATTAAGTCTTTAACACTTTTGTTGTTTTTAAGATTTTTCTATATAGAATACCTACTTGAACCTAGATGGACATAAATAGTAGGGATGATTCTTAATGAATATAAAAATTATAAAAATCTACTAGAGGTTTAAAATGGTGTTTAAGTTAGTAAATAAAGTTTATGTGGAAATGAAATATAAGAGTGTTGTTTACATTACTTGAATTAATATATTCTGAGTTTAATACATTTAATAGAGGCTTTTACTTTGTTTATGACCGATTAATATTTTTCAGTTTCTTCTACCCACTTTGCTTCTATTTATTAAATTATATATTATTGATATTAACAGTAATACCAAATATCTATTGATAAGAATCTTAATGATATATGTTCTTAATTTACAAATGTGAACTTATTTAAAACCTGTTTTTTATTTCATTGTTTATTTGGCACAAACAAATCAATTTAAATAAAATATTTTATACCTGATTAAATCACAATTTATTATTGATTAATGAACTATTAATAATTATAAATACGCAAGTATGTTTGTCTTTATTTTATAAAAAAGTAATGCATAGGAGTAATCAGATTTTTTTAAAAAATTGTTTAGAAATCGCCGGTTCCGGAGAACAAAATGATAACTGCTTTAGTTCTGCTGATTTTGTTCTCCGGAACCGGCGAAATTATTAAATTTTAAAATTTTAGGGCCAAAAGTACTTAAGAATATATTACATTACAAATATTAATTACAGCGATCTTCTTTGTATTCGGCTTAAAAATTAAAATTTCATACTTATTGAATGTAAGCACTGTACCTTCAGTATGTCAATTGAAAATTAAGATTTCAAAGGTAATTTCAATTTAGTCAATGTGTTTAAAATAACTTTAATTATTCACTCCTTAATGGTCCATTACAAGTGTGGTTATAGATCATTTACTATAAGATGAACCACCTGTCCGTTTAGCTCCTCTTCTATAAACATATAACTTACATGTACCTAATATCAGACTTATACCCATAGGAGTAGGAAGGCTTTTCACTTGTTATGATCTGGAATAAAGGTCCCCAAATGTTGTTGACCCCTTTCCTGTTTCTCACATCCCACTATTACCTTATATTAATTTATTGCAAATTCATCAAAATCAAATGTATATTATAGACAGCTGATATAGTGCTTCTCACTTAGAAAGAGTCCAATATCTAACTGTAGTATGTCATAGTAGACCACTGGGGGTTGATATAGACCACTTTGGGTCAATATGATCTTTCGTCTCACTAATGAATGTTTGAAAAATTTTCAGTATGGCAGCGGACAGCGATGGGCTAGGCTCGTACGGCGCTGGCTCGTGCGGCGTGGTGGTGACATGCGAGGGTGATCTCCGCGACCCCCGCTTTCCCGCGCGCCTCCGCCGTCTGCTGCGAGAGCTGCGGCAGCTGCTAGCCGAGCCTCATCCGCACACGCTCAAAGTTAACAAGGTACTATGTTATGTATTATGTTTCTGGTCTTTTGATCAGTTATTTATTTATCAGTGGGTGACATCAATTAAAATATATTATGAACTGTATTTTAGGCTAGCTAAGCATAAAACCTGGCCTAAAACATAGTCCATAAGGCAGTATACACATCATGCATCAATTTTCATGATTATAAACTTGGTAAAGGCATAGCAAGATTCTTCTACAATCTGCATGATTCTATGTCAGCATCAAAACGCTGGTGCCCAAGGTTCACATACATTTTCGTCATTGTGACTCAACCACACTTTTTGTCATATATAAGATCTTAATGAATCTTCATTATTACATTACATTAGCTACTTATGATTCTTCATCATTGTATTAGCTCTAAACGATTCATTGACATAGCTCTATATGATTCCTGATTAATACATAAGCTACCTATCATTATTCACCATTGTATTAGCTCCGATTCTTTGACATGTTTTAGCTCTATATGATTCTTTGTTATAACATTAGCTTCACTTGGTTCTTCACCATGTTAATACCTCTAAACGATTGTTCAACATCTTTTAGCTCTATATGATTCTTCATAATGACATTAGCTACATGATTCTTCACCTTGGTATTAGTTCCAAACAATTATTTAACATGTTAAGTTCTCTATGATTTTTGTTTTTAGCTCCAAATTATTAGTTGTCTGTTTCCAACCATTTCTTTAAGAGATAATGTGAGAGCGCTTTATTTCGTGTATAGCTCTGTTTCGTTCTAACGCCAAGGACTCCAGAAACACTATAACTAAAATTTTACTTTTTTTTTTATTTTGTCATTTATTAATTTTGATGATCATGGAGGCAATCATGGAGCAACTTTATTTCTTAGTGTTGTAGTTTAAATACCATTAAATAATATGTGCTATTTCTTTCTATAAAAATTGTATCACATTTTCGTAATGAACCTATATTGTGGCACGAAAATCGATGGATGGCTAGTACAGTCATCAAGCACAGAGTAAATGTCGCTGTTAGAATATTGCATCAAAAATATATCAAAAGACGAGTATTCGTCACGTCACTATATGATTTATTTATTTATTCAGTTAAAACATACATCCAATTACAATATTTAAAAAAAATCACAATAAATACTTTATACCGGATCAAAACGCGATTATTATATAGATTTAAGTTAGCTGTAATTACTAACTATTTATGGAACCATGTTTTCCGAAATAAACAGTTTTTATTTATTTTATTTTATTACTTAAATTATTTGATAATGTTAACGTTGATCGGTGATACGCCAGGTGGAGCCTTGGAACTCTGTGCGCGTGACGCTGTCGGTGCCGCGCGCCGCGGCGGCCCGGCTGCGCGCGCTGGCGGCGGCGGGCGCGCCGCAGCTGCGCGCGCTCGGCATCCTCTCCGTGCAGCTCGATGGCGACGCCGCCGTCTCGCTGCGCTTACAGCACGGCGCCGAACTTAGAATTAATACGGAAGCTGATGGTATGTACATTATTGAAGATTTGTATGCTGATTTTATTATTATTTTTCTTCTTCAGGTGCCTCTCCAATTAATGAAGGTTGGCGGTCAGCGATTTAAATTTGTCTCTGTCCCTGGCTGTACGGAACAGTTCAGCGGCACTGGTGATTTCCGTCCATTCCCTGATGTTGCGAAGCCACGACTTTTTCCTGCGGCCAACACTTCTCATAAGATCGTACCTATTGTATTGTCGTACTTATTATCTTTAGACAAGTACAAAAAAGCAAAAACAGACATCGTCCAACCCGGTTGGACACCGTGAAAGACGACGATACGACCAAAACTCTCACAAAGGAACAAGTTGATATTGCCACACATAAGACCTTGTCGTCATATGGCCGCTTATTATAACTAATGACGATGTAATAGAAATCTCTGAGATGACTAAATAATAAAATAGAAGAGCATGTAAACAAGGAGGCCTTTACCCAAATAGGGATTCTTACATAACACGTTTAAGGTGACACTAGTCGACATTCTTTCCATAGAAATTTCGGGGGGGTATTACTCCACTATTTAGCACCGTACATGCAAAGTTAAACATGATATCGTTTTGTCTCATTATTAATTTTGTAGTATTATTAATTGTGCAGAAACAGAATGGTAAAATAAAAAACCATTAAAAAGTTACGAGCTACCAAAGATTCGTTTTTATTGCCATTTTTTAACACAACTTTGGGCTTAAATTAGTAATAAAAGAAGTATCAAATTTTCAAAACAAAGTCGCTACCGACAAAGCACGATTATCGAAGAATACAATAACTTTTATTTGTAATTGATTTATGCAGTGGTTTTTTCATAAAACTCGATTTTCCAAAGGCTTTTTCGTATTTTTTTAGACGCCCCTTTTACTATGAATTATCGTGCATCTCACTTAATAATGACTGCCCCGGTGCGGTGCGGGAGAATAGCATGCTTTTTGGCGACGCCCACCAGTGAGTTCGAGCCCGCGACTTGTGCAACCTTAAGTGGCTAAGTGAAAAAAAAAACTATTTAAGGAATTTTAGAAATAAGTTTTATTTGTAAAAATGCAGGCTTTTTTTATTTTATTTACATTGCAGTTTGGTTAAAGCAAAATTGGTGATAGTCTAAATTGCGAAAATACACACATACCATCTCCTCTGAATGGATTTCAATTTGGCATTTTCATTTACAGATGCGGGTACATCAAGATCGCAGTCCAATGAACTTCTGGCTGGTCTGGGGGGCATAGGCCGGCTGTTGGCAGACAACGACGGCGCCTCCACTAGCGCCGAGCCGACCCCCACTCGCGACAACTTCAAGTCCCCCAACACCGTGTGCCCCATGGATGGAAAGATACCGCAGAACATTCCCACCCCCACCACCGACCGATGCGAGTTTCCCTTCGGCAGTATGACGCAGGCGAGGGTGATACATCGCAAGGAGAACACGTTAGGTATGTGTGACACTAAAACTGTATACGCCCTACTAACCTCCCAGCTCCCTAGCCGAGTTAGATCTGTGTTAGGGAAATCAGTTGCTTTCAATATGTTGTCACATAATATGTGATGTAACAGTTTAATACAGTAAGTTATAATGATTAAAAAAAAGCATAGGATAGGAGAAATCTCAATCTTTTGTAATCAATTTAATAATGTCGGGGCGCTTACATATGTATCAATAACATCGTTATTTGCCATTTTTATCCTATTATTCATTATTTAAACTATTTCTGTACTTATTGTTCCTTCACATAATAATTTTTCTTTAGTCTTTCTGGATTTAAAGTTGTTTTAGAATAAGTAACATTATTAACATTTCTATGTATTCCAGGTCTAAATGCGAGTCCTCTTCGAACAAACGTCTCTGAAGCCCAATTCTCACGTCCATCCACATCGTCGTTCCCGGGCCCGCCGCCCCCATACCCGGCGCCGACGCCCCCCGCGCCGCCCCCACCCTCCCCCTCGCCATCCCCCGCGCCTACGGTCGCTATGTCCTCACCGTTGCTCGTCAATCTGCTGCAGAACGATGCCCCCACTCCGCAGCCAAGGCCGAAAGCACCGCATCCAGCCAAACTCGATAGGCTTGATGACTCTCAGGTATGTAGTTTTTTTTAAATAATAACAGCAAATATTTCCTTTATTATTACATCTTCATTATGCTCTGGCCCCCATTAATTTGTGATCGCATATACATACACATAACACAATTATAAATATGCGCCAGTAGTCACCAAAATTATAGACGCATATGATATTATATAGAACTAAGCAACTTATACATTAATAATCAGAACTAAAATTACATATTATTATAAAATATATATTAAATTATAATCATATTGTACATGTTTTGATATTAAACATTTCAGTTTCACAACTGTTTTTTATCATTTTACAACTCTTTTTACTTACCCCTACAGTGCTTTATTAGGTTTAAATAAAAACTATTATATATTGTTAAATTAAATATCTAATGATCTATTTCCTCCAGGTGGAGCTAGCAGTCGGTCGAGCCCCCTTTGAATACCGCGGCGCGCGACCAACAATCCGGCCGCCCGCCCCGCCATCGAGCCCCATTCCCTCACCGTCATCACCAGCACCGCGACCGCGCCCCAACTTCATTCGACGGGCGTTCGTCAACCGTCCCCAGCCCCCAGCGCAGTACCGAGCGCCCCCCAACGCGACGATTGTCACCCGGCAGCGGTTCCAGGGGTACCCGGAGTTCCCGCCGCCCCCGCCCCCATACAGGCAGGCGGCGCCGCGACCCCGCCCTCAGCCGCCGCGCGTCACGCAAGAGGACCTGCAAGCACTCCTACCGCCACCGCCCACCTCTATGGATCAGAAGACGCAGTCTAGTTTCCAGGTAAGAATAGGAAATGATAGGTTTCTTCTTTACTTGAACCCATTATACAAAGAGCACCGGCATTGTAGTAGATGGTCCTCCTAGTGAATGGACTATTTTTTCTTTTGACTTCAGCCAAGGGCATAACTGCACTATTTCTGATTTTAGTAGAGAGTAATTTTTAATTATCTGTTTATATCAGCTTTATGTTCCAGTTGACAAAAGTATAAGACTTTGGTGTATTGGAACATATTCTTAACAGCGTTTAAATATTTTTATTATATTACATAAGTTATCACATAAGGGGTATATTTAAGACTGATCAACAAAAAAGTTATTTAGAAAAAAGACATTGTAATGTTTATACAATACAAAGCCTTAATACCTTATTGATAATCAGTAATAAGTAAGTCATATTTTTATAAGTAACGAGTTTCAATTGTTGCAGGAGTTCCAGCGGTACCAGCAGCAGTATAACGCCCGGCAGCGCGCCGCGTCCCGGGCCGCGACTGCGCCCCAGCCCGACTGGAACGAGCCCTACCGGGACACGCTCGGCCTCTCCCTGCCCGACCTGCCCGACAACTGTGACCTCGATCAGCTGCTGCCTTCTCTCCCATCCGACCTCAATCTGGACGATACCGCCCTCTCCGCCATCTCCGACCTCGACTCCAACAAGCTCGATCTCCTCTATGAGCAGGAACACTCCAACCCGGACGCCCTCCTCCAGGAGATCACTGGAGTTCAGTACCCCATCAATGGTCCCTGCGATGTCCCCAACCAGACCAACGAAGTGCCTAAAGAAACCTACAGCGAGGACAATTTCATGCCCCCGCCACCGCCGCCCGTGCCTTCAAAGTTCCAAAATAGCCCCAGTCATAGTCAAAATCAAAATGCACCATTTAAATCTCCAAATATATCTATGATGCCTAATCATGCAACCAACCCTATGCTCATGGTCAATCATTCGACAACTATGCCTCCCCCACTGAGACTTCCTGTTCGGGCTACAGCGTCGGTTGCCACGGCAACAGTCGGCTCTCAAGCGACAGCTCAAGAAATAGAAGAACAGAGCAAAAGATATCTCATCAAAACTCTCATGAGAGATGACGAGCCGCCCCCTCCACCACCACCAAAGGAGCCCGAGAAAAAGACAGAAGAAGTTACAGTTGCTCAGTGTAAAGTAAAAGAAACAGTTTCGGAAACACCTGAATTTTTTCCAAAAGGTGATGATGATAAGAAGGATGATGACAAATTGAAAAGCAAGGTAATAGTGAAGAAGGACATTAAAGATGATAAATTGATCGCGCAGAAAGGCGGGAAGCTGAGAACTGGTGGGGCGAAGGAAAAACCCGCCGTTTTGAAAGATAAAATTGTCCGAGATGGAAAATCTGCCAAAGTTGCCTTACCGCGGCCTCACGCCGCGAAACCATCGACGCCAACCGGTGAAGCGCCGAAGTCGCCTTCCGGGGAAAAGGAGTCGATTAAATTACGCCTAAAGCTCGATAAAAACGAGCCTATAGTACAACCAGTGTACAAAGCTGATGTTAGTTTCATTAATCAGCAAAACAAAACTGATAAAACAACAGAAAGTGAGCTTAGAGTACCTCCTTTACACATCAGTCTTAGAGGTCGAAATTCTGCCGTGATAAAGAACTCTAAAAAGGAAAAGAAGAAATTTGCTCCTGGTGACTTACATAAGAAAATAAAAGTGAGAAAATCTCTTGACTCAGATGAAAAGTCACATCGGAGGGACTCTGAGGAGTCTTTGGCAACAAAATCGAGCGATAGCACTGAGAATTCAAAGACTGATGAGTATTTACATGTCAAGAACATGAAACTCAACAATCATTATGAAGGAGATGCCATTAAGACAGAAGTCACCGGAGACAACAATGTTGTCTATAGAATGAAAACTATATCAAAAAACGCGCATATTGTTACAAAACATGACTATAAATTAAATAACAAAATTCAGGGCTTAGATTTGAAGTTAAAAAAGAAATCAAAACTTCTCAGTGATGGCAAAGTGATTGAGAAAGAAAGAGACAAAGAATGGCGAAATGATTTACTAGATAAGGAGGGCAGATATGCGCAAAATGAAGGATATAGAGAGATGAACAATCATGAGGCGAAAAAGAAGTTACCAGCTAAGGAAAAGGATGGCAAATGTGATATTAAATCCAGTGAAGTGCAATCAGGTGACCCTGAGTGTAACAAGGTCGGTGCTAGTGAATGTGAGAGACTGTGTCATAGTGAACGGACGCTCAGTGAGGAAAAGGAAGAGAATAAGTTAAAAAGGACACTCACAGATAGTGCAATTACCTCGCCTAATGGGCTACTGTCTTCTGAGAAGAAGAGGAAAACCACACATAGTTCCTGTCCAGGTGAGTCTCGTGTGCTTTATACGCAACAGCCAATTAAGACTAGCCCCCTTTAGATAGTGCCATAGTTACTGTTACAGTAGTAAAGGAATTGGTGTGCAAAATGGGAGATGTATGGTTAAACAAATTGGCATTTACAAAATTCTACTTGAAACATTCTATTCCAGCCATATTGACATTTTTGGTCATTTTCAGAAGAATACTCTAGTCTTTTCAAGTCATTGTACAAGTACCTTATAGACCAATTAGGATCGAAAAATGCTGCATTTGTGTGAGTCTAACAATGTTCTTCTGAAAGAGGCTAATCTGTTCTTTATTGGTGTACAAAATGTGAGATTATAAATATTCAAGGAACTAGGCATACAATGGAATCTAATGCAAAAATCAACCAACAGCTATCAAATGTAGAGTCACTATTAGTAACCTAAGGGGTTTCATTGGCTATAGTTATAGATATTTAAGTTAGATAATTGTACAAATTAGAAGCAATTTAGGAAATTTTTATAGTAAATTATTGTTAATATTATTAGAAAATGGGCATTATATGTATATTAAGAATGTTCATGTAAAATCGGCCATCATATTTGTCTATAGCCTCTTTTTTCCTATTCAGTTCTTTACTTTTTTTTATATTCCTTACCTATCACATCATTCATGCATCTCATCCAAATGGCCCCCAAAATAATTAGCATTGTATATACAGAGTATTTTTTCATAAAATACTTAAGTGAAAGTCTGAAATATGAAGTTAGGGTCTTAATTGTATTTTTTTACTCTAGAATAACTCATTATTGTTTAATATGTATTGAAAAAGATATATAAATTATGTTATTTTAATTTAATAAATTTTTTCTCTTACATGTCATTATTTTACAATTATTGTCTCAAATTGATTGTTTTTTTTATTTGTAAAGAAACAAGACCAATATAAACTAAATGAAATACAATCACTTTCGCGTTTTCTTTCCCATAATCCTGAATCGTATTGTATAGTTTTGGTATCAACAAGTGTTGTTAAATGATATCACATCATATTACATACATAAAGTTATATTTCATTGTTTCACCCAAATGTTTTCTGTTAACTTAAAAAAGGGTGTGGATAAATAGCAAAATGCCCATTTTCTTTTAAGAGCCTATATAATTTGTAAACAGACAAAGGCACAATTTATCGTCAAATACTATGATGTAACATTAATATGGAGAATTATATCATGTGAAATACTTCGTCAGGAGGATGTCCTCCAGTCATGAAAATATATTTACAAGAGTACCTTTGTTTGCGTTCCAGATCCTCCTGGATCGACAAACGTAGGCACGATAGGCGGCAGTCGAGTCGACTCCTCTCCGCCCGTCTCTAGTCAGCGAACCGGCGCAGTCTCCCCGAGGAGAAAGGAACGACCTAAGGACAAATCCTATTGCAAGCTCGTAGCAGAAAGAACTGCTCGACCCGAAGCGGAAAAATTCACAAACAGATCGCCCAACTCTCAAGCGCAAGGCGAAGATTCTGGAATAGAATCGATGGACGCGTTATCGGAGAAATCGCCCAACCAAGCGAGCCAGTCACCTCCCGGTCCGCAGAGAAAAGAACGGCTCGATATGCCCAGATCGACGAGTCCTACGTCAGTGCAGAGGATAATAGGCGTCATAGACCCCGCTCCGGCTTCTGATGAACTTTTAGAAAGGCTTTCATTGGCGACGGGGCAGCCTCACTACGATCCCGGACCGCCAGATATTGACGACATGGGTGATATCGAGGCCGAACTAGCGAAGATGCATGCGGACCACATTAACGGTGACGACCCGCCCAGGCGACCGCCTGATTCTAACCAGACCAAAGAAGTGAAAAGAACACCCACGCCTATACTCCGGGACGACGAAAAACCGCCGAGCCAAGGTATAGAACGAGGGGAACATAAAGATTCGTCGAAAGAAGCCAAGAAAGATGAAGTTAAACTGGAATGTAACATTGCTCAAAAGGATGAAAAGTCCAAGCCAGAGACGAGCGTTTCGCCGAAAAACGAAAAGGGAGTAGAGGATTTTGATCACTTACCGAGTAGAGTGTCACCCCCTCTTTACACTTATTCAAATCAAGAAAAAGCCTCCTCAACAGATTCAGCAGAAACGAAAGAAGAAAAGCCTGCTATCTCTGAGAATGGTGAAACCAAGTCTTTGGAAGCGGAAAAAGAGAAGTTGGAGATGAAAATTGAAAGATTACCGTTAAAGGCCGACTTTCCCGATAAGAGCTTATTAGAGCAATTGCTCATAGAGATACCGACGCCGGACTACGTAGGGAAGCGGCCCGAATCGCCGTCACCGTCCGCGCTTGAAAGAGTCGCACGAAGCAGCGTGCGAACGAGGTCGAGTAGCAAAATGAATAGTCCAGCCGACGGGCCCAAAACACCGCGGCTAAGCCCCGGCTTAAACAAGCTCGAACGATCCGATTCACCGGCGTTACAACCGAGAAACTGTCTCAGAAGCGGTTCCGTAGATAAGATCAGTCCCAAAACGGCTGTCGTGGCAAACGCAACACCTAAACCCGCGCCCGGAGCGAAAAGAAAACGTCGCGAATCTGAAAGTTCTTGCACGTCAACCGTTAGCATAGAGGAAGGGTTGTCGCCGGGGCGACCGAAGAAGAAGCCGAGACGAGTCGATCAGAAGCCAGGAATGCCTGTTGTGATCGGTGGTAAAGTAAAGAAGGACTCGGATAGTGATAGTGATGAGCCCTTGATATGCAAAGTGCGGGGGAAGGGTATTAAGACGGTGAAGGCGGGGGTGAAGGTGGTGAAGGGTGCGGAGGGGGTGGGGACGAGACGGTCGGTGCGGCACGGGGCCACGCCCTCACCGGCCACGCCGGCGCCGCCCAACAGCAATACCGTCAGGCGGAAAACGAGGAGTGCTGGTGAGTATTTTAATGTATTCAGATTTTATTGGATTAATATAGTACACGGCTTATTGGATTTTGATCAAAATATCCATACTTCCGGATTAACATTTTGGATATTTTTCAAAGCCGGACAATTCCCATATGCAGCCGCACTAAAAGCAAGCAGTTTAAATTGAATTTTTTGGATTTGGAACAATTTTTCAAATATATAAGGTAAACTTGATTTGTAGAAACATGCGGCTAAAGTGATATGTGTTTATTTACAGTGGGCGAAGGTACAACCGCGAGCCCCGGCGCCGTGCGCAGACGGCGCGCCTCCCGCGACGGCAAGTGACGGCGGCGACGCGCGCGTGCCCACGCGCTCTCCCTCCCCCTCCCTCTACCCATCCCGCTTCCTCTCTCCCTCCCACTCAAACTCCCCCTATTCTATCCGCTAGACTGACACACAACTATGCGCACTGTGATCAAACGTGAACGCATCGCGAGTGCTGCGGACTACAGTGTAGACACTCTTGCCTAGTGCAGTATCAACACGCGCCTGCCCTTCTAGTGTTCAACAATGCTCTATACGTGGTTGTTCGAGGATATCGCTCGCGCTAAATTATTATCATATGGATTTTCGATTTTATGAATCTCAGCTGTTTGTAAATGAAAATTTTATTGACGTGCAATACGCTTGGAATGCTTTGTAATTTATTCGAATCGGATTGCTCTGTGATACGCGAGCGACTATCGACATAGTGTTCATACGTTATCGATACCACTGGAGTTGATTATGGCGGACATGGCGTTATTTTTATTACTTTAATTAGTGAACAAACGATGTTACCATGCACTATAAAGCACTCAGTTTTTTTAATTGTAAGTTAATTTCTTGTATGAAGAAATATTTTAAGCGTGTCTGTACGTGAATTTATCGGCGCTTGTACGAGCGAGCCGGAAGCGGGAGCCTTAGTTTAGTGAATAGAAATGTATCAATATTGTACAAAAAGCACTCTTACTTGTAGGCACATTGTTATAATAGGATAATAAATACCCGAGAGATATAAAGAGTAAATTCATAAAGTTTTAAAAGATATTTTCATACGTTTTTGCACGACTCGTAACTTCGTGATCGGTGAAGTGAACCGCGTTGTAGTTATGTCAAGTTTTAGCGGGAAACCGTTTTGACACTTGACAGTTTGCATTTTTATTCTTGAATTTAAAAAAAATATATATTCGACAAGATGACGGTTTCCCGCGTAAAGCAGACGCCGCTAATACGATGTAATGTTAGTGTTTTTATGATTAAGAATTCACGACCAATAATTGTAATTTGAATGTGACATTATACTTAAATAATTTCTTAGTAAAACGATGGTAATCGTGACTGAGTGTTTCAACAGTGTTGTCTGTTTGGGCTTCCAATATTCTAAACAAACCTTAATTTGTTCCATTATCGTTTTATCGTGAATGAAGATTAAGACTGAACATGAATCTATGAAATCATACTGTCCTGCTCTATCTTTTTTGAATCTTATAAAGTTAGAGCGAGAAGTTGAGATTTTAGCTTCTGTTTCATTCGTTGTCTTTATTCGCATGCGTTGCTTTTGTATCCAATTGCCCGTTTTAGTTGTTGCTTGCATTTCTTTGTGTTTACAATAGAATTATTACCCAGTGATCGTAATTTAATGCAATTATATTATTTTGGCACTTTCTTTGCACTGTACATAAATAAATTGAATTTTAAATAGTTGCTAAGTAGGCCTAGTATTTATTATGACACTTTTTTTTAATAACATTTTCTAATGTTTTCGGCAATGTCCGTGTAGTCATTTTTATTAACAAATTTAACCATTTTTATTAAATTGTCTCGTGAAAAATCAATTTGAAATTATGAATTTTTAGTTTGCGGTCGCTAAGTCTGAGATATAATCCTAAGCAATAATTCATGGATGTGAATCGATTAATTTTTATAGTTATAGACTTTTTACTATTTTACAATCCCAAGTTCAATTTTCACCCGAGTCACTTTTTTGCTTGCGAATCCCTTTTATCATTTGACGTATCGTCAATGTCGAACAGTGATAGTGCTACTATACAAATGTGTTAGTGCGTATGTAGTATAATATACGACATCTGACAATGATTCTGTTGTTCTCTCTTTAGGTAGCGTAGTTGGGTGTAAACAACCTCTCTTGAAAAACATTTGAGTCTCCAACTGATGTATATTGAAAAAAAAAAATCCTTCACACTTCGTATGTAACGTTGTTTTTATTGAACACCGGCGAGTTAGCTGCGAGTGAACAACAGGATCTTTATTAGATGCTGTTTTTGAGAGTATTTTATAGTTAAATATAATGAATTGCCTGATAAAATTGTGCCCTAAAACATGTGCCGTGGTTAGAGCTGTGTCTACTGCATCGTCTATAATGTATTTTAGTTTGGGCTTACGCGTCTATCGAAAGGCCGCACGCTTCGGATTGGCCCCGACGAAATGTTTATAGAAATGATTTGGCGCTCTTGTTGAATTGAACATATTTACTATATTTTTTAAAGCCACGCCATTTCGAAACGTTCAGTCGCTCGATCGATCGTACGCCAAGATATCTTAGTGTATAATAGTTGTGTGCGATTAGCTGTGGGGGTTGAGAGAGAGCGATAGTGTGCGCACGCCTTTGTGTTACAGAGAATATTTCGTCGAGATTTTCAAATTATTCGTTAAAAAGTTTCGGTGTCAGCCGATGTAATATCTCTTGTAAATCTTTATGTATAGATGGGGAAATTAATATATGTTACGCGTTAAGTAATTGTTTTTTTTTTCGATAATTTCGTTCGGGAGTTGTTGTATATACCGGCTGTGGCCGTTCGTTCCAATGCGGTCTCCTGTAGGAATTACGAAGCCTTGTATTATATAAGAGTAGACCCGCAAGCCTGTATCATATAATTATAGTGAATGAACTCTCAAACTAGGTGTGTATATTGGGTGTATAGTTATCCTTTTAGTTGTATTGTTTTTGTTTTTATTTTCGACTAAATCATAGTAATTTATGCCGATAAATATCTTTATTATACATTTATATATATAAATATATATCTATAATGAAAGAGGAATACAAATAGTTTAAACACTTATAAATATAGGTTAGGGGTTACACCACACGAGATAGCATATAGTTTTGGTATGTAAACATTATATAACTTGTATATAGAAACGCAGAAATAGTGAAATAAATGAATCGATACAATAAAATTTAACATTATGTTATTTGTAATATTGTTTCTAGTTGGTGTTGTTAGATGCTCGGCAGTTCTTCTTAGACAAGTGAGCGCCTGTACATTTTGTTGCTGGCAATCTAAGAAATTGCGTCATTTTATTGTGCATATACTTTTCTGTAAGTTGCTTTTTCTGTCGTTCTCCATTATTTTTAAATCATATAATTATATTCATAAAGTACGATGAGTCATGGTGAATTATTATCATATTATTATGAATGAAAGAAAATAAGGAATATTATTGTTCTGCTATTATTAAATTTGTAAAGTTAGTTTATTAATAAATGAATAAAAAAATCTTTGTTGTTTAATTGGTACCGTTTTCTTGGTGATCTTAATCGCTTATATTACTAGATGAAAGCATTGAGGGAGTTCTTACCACTTAGAAGCATAAGTTTCAAACTTAGGTCTTAGGCGAGGAGCCTAGTGTAGGAGAGTTGCAATATTATATGGGAGCGAAAATACAGTCTATTGAACACTTACATTGTTTAAAGTTCAATATCGACAAAACTCGAGTGTGGACTGTGGAGTAAGATTCAAAAATACCGCGCTTTATTTGGCCATAGACATAACGAGTCTATGGTTGGAATACTCTATTTGTGTAAGTGCCATTTCTTATCTACAATTATAATAGTGCTATCCAATGACAATTTTTCTCTTCTGTTTCTCCATTGGTCTGTAGATTTGGATCGATTAAAATTAACCAATAGAAATGGTTTATAAAAAGAAACTTTCAGAAATAATCGACCATTGAAAACAGTTTACAGTACAGTATTTCTACTTGCTATTGCTAAAGTGATAATAATTGTGAGCATTGCTGACTTATATAATCAGTGAATTCAAATGTAAGTATTTATTCATATTTAATTACATGTAGATGGGATTCATTTAATAAGAACCCATTATGTCGCAAAAGTATATTTTGTTTAGATTCCAGCAAGGTGTTATGTAAGAAGATCATTAATTTTCCGTGTTTCAAAAAAAAAAACAACAGAAACGTTCTAAATAGCAAATAGAATTAGTTTCTTGTTCTACCAAATAATATAAAAGGATATGAAATACTGTTTTTGTAAATTACTGTAATACTGATGAAAACGATAAGTGATAACCTTACTTAGGTTAATTCCTTTTTAAAAAAAATATATAACCTGTATTTAATTCTTAATAAATTTTGAAAATTTAATTCTTTTGTCTAATCTTCATGTACCTATGTATAGAGTAAAAACTGAATATAAATACTAGACAACATGTAAAACTTGAAACTAGTTGGGCATGGAAATGATAAAATAATATTTCCTGTTTAAACGCTTTTAACGCAAAGGTAAAATAAACTTTAAAGACGTGTAATGTTTATAATACTGAATAACCTTAAGATTGTGACGAGAAAGACTTAAAATATTCATATACATTTTTCATAGATGGCCGGTGAAAGCGCAGTGTCCACCATCACCAAGCCTCAGATGCGAGGTTTGCTTAATACTGCTATCAAACGCAACCTGATTCTTGCTCTGGCTCTCTCTGGAGTATGTGGGGTTGCCTTCAAACAATTGGTTGCCACTGAGCGTAAGAGGAAGTACGCTGAATTTTACAGGTGTGATAGATTTTTTTTTACATTTACCTAATACTTAATCAAGCCGAACAATACACTGCAGTTATGTACAATTCTGGGTTGTGCTTTGATAAGCACTGATACACATGATATTATACCTTAACCAAGTCATATTTACTCACTGCTACAAATCTATATAATAAATGGCAATATTTCAAGATGTCACTCAAGCTGAAATCTATTTTTGAGAACTGTCAAAATGTAAAGTTTCTATTGAGATTTTTTTTATAAGTCTGAAAATTCAAACCTGAGACACCTTTTGGAATATGGGCCTAATACATGCAATCCTTTGAGAATATATTTTTCCAATAAGGCCCATTTACATGATTATTACAAGTTTTGTGCCTGTTGCATACAGTTAAATTGACGCAATAAATGACTTGCATGATCTAAACAACACATAACATTCTTGACCATGAATACATGTTTTGTTACAATATTTTCTTGGTATAAGCAACATATAATATCTGAGTGTATAGTTGCTTATAATTTTTGGATGTCAATTATTGCGCTAATTTTATTTCTCTTGTATGTACAAGAAAATGGCATCGTGTAAATGGGCCTTAACTGTAAAGATTGCATCAAATCCATAGTATATTTTAACTCTGAGTTCTTACATTCATGGACATCTATAAAATAATGTTCTGGCATCTGATAAATCCCTATGTCTAATAAAGATTAAGATAAACCTCTCTAGTCTCAACAAAGTCTGACATTAGTTCAACATGGCTTGTGTTGGTGGTCAGTGGTCATAAAAATTATAACAGAATATTGTAATGATATAAAATAAAATTGAAACAGAGACTAACTTAAATATTAATTTGTGACATTAGTAGCAATGTGACTTACCTGCATGCCAGCGGAGGCCGTCTCCATCTAGTTATCTCCTTTTTGCCATTCCCAAGCTAGCTAGTCTTATTCTCATAGTATTACCATACATTGCATTCCATGCTCCCTATATAGACCTATTGTGCTTTGTATTCAGACATTTCCCTGCTCCGTGGTATTTATTATGAATACTTTTTTTTTCAGGACATATGATGCTGAAAAGGAGTTTGAAGAGATGCGGGCAAAGGGCCTTTTCCAATCCTGTTAGAGTGTGGCTAGCAATAGTGTAGTTACTACTATTCATGTAAATTATGTTAATTAAAATAAAAATAATTTAAATTCATGTTTTTTTTTTCTTAAAATCTGATAGGGTTTGATTATTAATAAAAAAAAAAAAAAAAAATTGATGGTAACTAACAGGTTCATAATAAAAAAAAAATTGTCAGTAAAAATACAACTTGCCATTTAAACATTCAGTGCAGGGATTCAATAAAACATACAAACACAATTTACGATAGTTTAATCTGGACATCAATAATTAATATGTATCTTTCCAGAGATAGTAAATAATGTTAACAATTCATTGATTAAATACATAATGAGTCCATTGACTCCTTCAGATCTTACCCCTACTGTATGAATACTTATAGAATATCTGGTAACACAGGGCCCGCCTGATATCTAAAACTAAATAAGAAAAAGGGAAATGCGGAAGCTTTGCACCGCAATAATAAGCGCATATTCTGAAATTTAAGGACTAATCTTAAAAACCATTATAAATAAATCATGGTAGCTAATACTTGCTTACAAACTGCCCAAATGATTGAGTCGGATAGATATGTCTGACTGATAATTTGATAAATGACAACACTGATAAATATAAATTGCTTATGGTATAGATATTCTATCTCATACAGTCCATTGGGATTTGAACGTTGTCAGGCGTGTACATTTACATTGTTATAGTGTGCGTAATGTTTAGCGTGCGCTCCCGAGATTACGCACACAAAAAAATGTGTATGTGCCTAACAACATTCATAGCCGAACGGACTTCTTGAGATATAATATCTATAGTGCAGCCAATATGAAACATCACATATCAATTTAGTACCGATTACCGTCATTGACCCGACTCGAGTTTGAGACTTGTCAGAACACAAAGAAAGAAAGAAAAGAAATTTTGAAAGTTCTCAAGAACAAGTTTTCATTGCCAGGCCGAGAGGCAGTGGCGGCGTAAGGCGTGGCCGACGTGGGCCACCGCCTACGGCCTCGCGACTCAGGGGATCTCGCGCCCCGAAAAATGCATTACTTAAAAGACGCGAATGCGCCAAAAACAAATTTTGCCAAAAAAAGCCATATTTTCATGAATGAATCTTGCCCACATAACATTTAGGTCGTACGTCGCCACTGCCGAGAGGCGTTATGCAACTTGAAATTTATTCTAGACAACTGACATAATGGCCAGTTCTAAAACTAAATTGAAATTAGGTGGTAAAGTCAACGCCACCACTCAAGTCCGATAGCCGCGGCGCCTCAGTCGCGTATGAAAATGTTATTAATAAGAAGTGTAACTTTTCCTTACATCCCATTAACTTGATATTTCTTGACTTCCCAATAATGTTTTGCGCGTAATAAACTTTTCGTTCAATAAAGCGTTTCTGACAAACAACAAGGGTTTAGTTCCTGACTTTGCCATAGGACTTGATTCGTGACGTCGATTCTACTGAAAGTTCACTGTCAATTTTCTTACCGGAGTGCCACCCTTTTTGTTACACTATTTTATGGTTTTTATTTAAATTGTTTGTAATGTGCTTATTTTAAGACAAAAATGTTTTATTTAAATAACAAAAATATATCTCAATTATCAGGCAGTTAATTAGCAAGCATTAGTAACACCGTTAATATTTTTGAAATTACAAAATGACTATTCTTTCGTACGGAAATTATAATTTTAGTATGACATTATTTCATATGAAAAAATCTTAAAAAAACTATTCTATTTCTATCAAAATGAAAACTAGTGTTTATGTGCTTTAAATTTGTACAAAATAATAATACATAATATTAATATTGTAATAGTTTTAGGATACTCTGCTAGTCATTTTGTAAATCAGCGTGGCGTTTAAAAAACATTTGAAATATACCAATATGTATGCCAAAACAATTAAAGACACATAAGTATAAGAAAATCTTAAGTGTCAACACACACTTTAATTTTTTACACTTAATAGATATACTTGCGATTTATGTAGTCCGGGTCAGTCACAAACACTTAAAAACTAAATCTCAGTGAAAAAAGACAATATCTCTTGTGGAACAATTAGTTTTGTTTTTGTGATGACCCGAAATTATTCCTCGCGAGTGTAGCTACGTTTACAACTAGATATAGATAGATTGCTTTGGTCAAGTCGTTTTTATTAGAAATAGGTACACAGACGAAACTCGTGCACAATAAATACAACATTAAGATACACGCAAAACTTTCAAGTGCAAGAAACATATTCAAAAGCAAAAGTATCAGATCTACATTATTCTTAAGACCAGCTTTGTTAATAAAAGGGAACACATTCACCATTTTACAATACTTTTGCGCAAGTCTTTACGCAATACACAATTTAGGACTGATTTTCATTATTATACTTATATAATTAAATAAAAAACAATATTATAATATGTGCTGGAGAAAACAGGACGATTTTTTTATATACAATGACTGTAGTCAATTTATGTAATTTATACAATTCCTAAACCAAAATGTTAGATATACTGTGTGGCGGTGAAACCCTTACAATTTATGGGACAGAAGACTAAATAGAACAATGATTTCTAAGGAACATAACAAATTATGTAGACACTTTGCTTAGTGCCTCATAAGTTTCACGACCGCGACGGCGCGTGCGCATTTGATGAAAAATAATCAAATGCGTACATGAGTGTACCTTCCCCGCCGAGGATCAATCAAATCTCTGTTGCCTGTCAATAAGAGTAATCCAAAAACACTTGCGAAAAATTTTACGCTCTGGATTAGCTCCTGTCCGATTGAGAGAAGAGCTTTAAGATATGAAATAGATACGCCGCGCGCCGTGGACGTGAATTAACGCCTAACCCAACACCCCGATACTTGGTTTTCAGTGGCGGCGTAAGGCGTGGGCGACCTGGGCCACCGCCTACGGCCTCGCGCCCCAGGGGGCCTCGCGCCTGAAAATTTATGAATTACTTAAAAGCCGCGAACGCGCCAAACTAATTTTTTCCAAAAAAAAAATACCATGTTTTGCGCTGGCAGAGGGCCCCATGAAGGGGCAAAATGAATCTTGCCCACATCAAATTTAGGTCTTACGCCGCCACTGTTGGTTTTGAATTATCTTGGAGTGAAATGGAATAAATGTTACTTAGAGAAAATTGAAGATCTTATTATGTATAATTACTGATAAGATACTGCCCTCTTGAAGACTGGCAAGGCTTACCTTCAAGTATTAAGTGAACACTATAGGCAAAATATAATTTAACTGTAAAATTTAAAAATATTCTCATTTTTAAGTACTTATTCACCATTATTTTATCTGGTAACATTACCTACTTATGATTATCACCGACACTGAATTTAATTTGAGCTGGATACGGATAATATTGTGCCCACTTAGTTTTACAACCAAAAGAAAAATTATAAAATACTCTATAGGTTTTAGAGGGTTTTTTCGATTTTTAAACTAATATTTGGTCGCGTATGTATCAACGGCTAATATTCAAGTTGAAATGCTTTTCTTATATAATATACATAAAAGAGTTCCGATGATATGCCTCAAATATTAAATGCCCAGTTATAACTCTAGATACAGTACTTTTACATTTTTCTTTTGACTGAATTTGTGCATAAGCAAAAAAAAAACACATTCAAATATATTAAAATCTAAATTTAACAGTTACATCTAAACGTTAACATTACAAATAGAGACTTTATTATTACTATATTAATGTAATTAATAAGCGTAATAGATCAAACATTAAGTTTTTTTGGGCAAATTCTTATTCATAAGGGATCGTGGTAGTACAGACGCTGTGAAAATGGCAATACCTTATATTACGTCACGTAAACGTTGCGATTATAATGTCATAGAAACATGTGCTTGGTCTGAAAATGTTTAACATTGAATTTCGGTCTCCATCTTCATTTACAAGTAGTTATATTAACGAATAAATACCATTGGCATTACTGATATAAAAAATCTAGTACATAGAAGTGTATTGACACCGCCCTTTATAAATATAAATTTTCTCTGTTTGTTTTCACGGCAAAAACGCTGAACGAATTTTGATAAAATTTTGCATGGATATAGCAAGCTATATAAAGAAAGCCACCCCTTAAAGCGGGGCTGTCCAAACTAGATGGGATCTAGGGTCAATAAAAATGACTAAATAGATTGGGAGGCCGCAAAATATTTACAATTTACAAAAAATCTAATAAAAAAATGTAAAACGTAAATTTTGTTTTTGTTATTTTAACAATAAAAAAAGAAATGAGAAACAAAGATTTTGCGGGCCGCATAAATTCAATAAATTCTGGGCCTCATGCGACCCTCAGGCCTTGATTTGGACAGCTCTGCCTTAAGGCAAGAGCCCTTGAACGAGACAGCTATACAAAAGGTATCGCCGTCCGGTCTCTTGTAAAGTAACTCGGTATCAATACTGCAAGTATTGTATAATAAAATGAAAACAACAATTAAATTAAAATTTAAGTTCATTTCGAAATTGGAACGGAGAAAGAGACCGAAATTGAGCTATTCGTCACAAAAATAAATAACAATTGAGGGTATATAAACATTTTTATTTATGATAATTGACGCGATCAAATTGCATATATCCGTCAATTCCTTGTTAGGTTACGACGAAAACTGCTATAAGCAATGTACATTTTATTGAGAGACAGTGCCCGCTTTCTGAGACACTAGACTGATTTAAAATCGATAAATATATTCGACATATAATACGAGTAGATGTTCTATAGAAAACTTGTAAAATGTTCTCTTCAGAAATCGGGCATAGAATCTGGATGTGTTTTTTGTGCAGATATAAAAGTAAAACGAACCCGCGTCATGTTGACCTTAAACATAAAATAAATTGAGCAATACATTTGTTCTGGATATTTTGACATACTTAATAGCCGTTTTATAATATTCATTATACTATCGTGTTTAGTTTATATTAATTGTATAGTTGAGAGTGTAGGAAGAATTGTTTTAAACAACAAAGAGGTTCTCTAATATCAATTGGAAAATTCCGAAATGCCTACTTCTGTTGCTGATTGTAAAATGACAGTTTTTATTCAACAAATATACCACAGATTATCGAGGTATATACATTAATAAAGGTAAATCGATTTTGACAGCTTACATTTAGTATAGTTTGTGTTTGCAAGGCCGGATTTAGAGGTGTGGCTGCTTGGAGCAACAAAGGAGTGGAGTCCCCTGGCCCCAAATTTACAAATAATTTAATATTTAAGAAAAATATAGTCATGTCTGTACAAAGTCCAGTAGGTAAAAAAATATCAAAGTAAAAGTGGTTTAGTAAACAACGTGTTTGCTCGTCGATATTTGAAAGAGTTTTTTTCGAAGTCTTGTGGAGGCCCCGGATGCCCCCCCGCGGGGCCCCAAGTCCGTCTCTGTATGTATGATAAAACGGCCACTAAGTGATTTATTAACATATAAATAAATGACTAATACGATCAGAGAATATACGAATAAATATCGATGCGTAAGCATGTTAATTCTCTAATCAAAGTAGTAAAGAGAAACATTTTAAGGTGAAATTCCATGTTGAAAAGCTTTTGAGTGTTATATTATATTATACTGATAAAATAAGAAGAAGGTACTTACACTGATATTTTGAACGATTTGGCGAGCTGCTAGGAGCGTAGACGCAGAAAACTACCTTTGACAGTTATCATTTTTTTTTTTTAATTTTTATGTAGTTCTCAAAATGTTTCTTTTACGGATTAGGTGACATAAGCGCCATAAAATAAATACATAATGTTTATGGCATGTTTAAATATAACAGTGACCTGCACTTAATATCGAAACAAATATATTTGAAATGCATCTCTATCATCGATAAGAGAACTGTGGACCTCAAATTTTGTTCTATTTTCAAATTATTAGAATTTTTGAAATATTTGCCGCCATTTGCTTTTTTTCTTAAATAATTACTGTTACATACTTCCTTTGTCAAATAATTAAGATATTCAGAGGGCTCAGGCATTATCATAAGCCAAAAAAGTCTTAAGATTATTATTATTATTATTACAACTTGAACTCTATAGCCAAGTTTGACCAATATTTTAAATGGTAAAAGAAACGTAAACTACACGTAAAGTTAGTCACTTGTCTTATGTATGCTGATTTTTTATTCGAAGACTTATTCGTCGAAGAATTAACGTAAAAACTAATTATATTATAAATATAATTTGTGTGGCTACCGGCCGAATTCTCGAACGCTAATAATAAGTTAGGTTATTAGATACTTATGTGGAGCTTGAATAAAGAAGTTTTTTGTTTGTTTAATCAACATTGAGGTGTACTTAAAAGTATCTCTAACTCTTTCATTACGAAGGTAAAATGAAAGACAGAAACATTTTAAGAAGCCCTCAAGTTTTGATTATCGTTTCAGTATTCCGCGGTATGTTTTCATATTATTAGTTGCAAATGTTTTAATAAAAACTTTTGTAAAGATTTCATTATTTAAACTGTTTAATTGTATTGATATCCGTATTCTCTTATCGATGTATAGTCACAGATTATTGCTAAGTATCGACACGTCAGATCGCCAGCGATCATGTAGAGTCTTTAATTTCGAAGGTTTTCCCTTCGTACTCAGTGTTGCCATAGCTTTCCTCGTCAAACTCCAATTCTCTGCCGTTCTTGACTGACTGTACCGTGGGGCCGTAGAGTTTAACGCACACTATTTCTTTATAGTTCTCTAAAGCTAGAGCTAGTACGGAACCCCCTAAGAGTATTTCACAAGAGGTGATGCGTTCGGGCGGAGTGTATACGGCAATTAGTTTTCCTGAAATAACCTTTAAGCTTAATCGACTGGTCCCAAGAATAAAATCGTATGTGTGAAATTGTCTAATAACAATCTTTTATCTGATTTTACATAATTCGAAATTGTAATTAGACAATTCCACAGATACGATTTTGTTCTTGGGACCGGTCGAAATAATTACTATTAGACAGTGTCTGATGGCGGAATACTGATATGGTATCGAGATTGCAAGCAGCAATACCTTTTTTTAGTAAAATTCGGTTTTGATTAGCATTTGAGTATTCTGCCATAGTTCATAAGGAGGCTGTAAAGAAAATGGTCAGTGATACTTACAGCGCCGCGGTGGCTGGGGTAAGAACTACTCTTACCCCAGAGAAACCGAGCCAAGCGCACCTATAAGGCTTGTTCTTCTATGTATATCTATGTTCTTTGATATAAGTATAAAAGCATATATAGAATTTGAATTGTCTATGTCAGAAAGATATGATGAAATAAGAAACATGCGATCCAGTCTTATAAATATTATTCTGGCAGAAGCCATTGTAAATAGGAATTGCCTATTAAAAAGGAAAATAAAGAAATAATACTGAAATAAAGATTGAGAGAGGCATTACAGAAAAAGTTAGTAAAAGTTTGCCAATGTTAATAACTTGGAAAAAGTCTAACAAATTTACGGGTTGGGAATGTGTGTGAAATAAACGATTAGTTAAAATAAAAAAAAAAAAAAAACTTATATTTTTTTGCAGTCACGTTACATAATACAGTTATTTAAAGAAAAACAAAATACCAAAAAAAAAATGGTGCAGATTATAAAATATTATATGTCAAACGAGAAAAAAAAGTCATGAGCTTACAATAATTAAAAGAAAACTATTTATACAAAAATAATTATACACAAAAAATAAAAATTATGAATATATTAAAATAAAAAATAAATCCAATTGGTATAAAAAAATAATGTCGTTAATTTTGGTATTTTAACAATAATTAGTTACCAGAGTGTAAGTCCCACAGTCGCACGGACAAGTCCGTGGCGGAGAGGTCCGCGGAGAGCAGCAGAGCGCCCGACTTGGCGAGCCGGAGCTGCGAGGCCGCGCACACGTGGCCGCTCAGGGACAGGCGGCAGTTGCCTGCGGACACGTTGCCGATTATAAGGTAAAGTTTTTTTAGGTTAGACTAGCGATCCGCCCCGGCTTCACACGGGTGCAATGTAGATATACTATACACTATAGCCTATATTACTCGCTGATAATGTAGCTTTCTATTGGTGAAAGAATTTTTAAAATCGGTCCAGAAGTTTTTGAGAAGGAGGTCCAGAAGTTATTCAGTACATACAAAAAACCAAAAATTTCCTATTTAAAATATTAGTATAGATATCGACAGACGAGCATGAAGTTTACTTGATGGTAGGTGATACCTCAGCCATAGAACATCAGTCAATGATGCGCTGTCGAACAACTTTTTTCTTCGAGCATTCGGAAATCCATAGACTGAAACCATACACTGATATGGCGAGATAATACTTTAATAAATCATATTCAAACGGTTATGAAAGGTAGTACCAAAATATCGCTATTTAAGAGAAAATCCTGTTTTTTATTGGTCGTTGTGTGAACACAATTCCCACTTTAGCAAAGCCTACTTAATTTAATTACTATATTTATAATTTAATTATAAGCAGTCTAAGGAAATATACCTATCACCTATAATATTGTACTTTTATGTCTTTTTTTATATATATTGATGTTTCTGTTTTGTGTCCGATGAAGCAAGGATAAATAATGCAAAAAGAAGTAGTAGAACATCATGAAGCTTGTTGACCAACCTGTAACCAAATCCCATACTAATATCCTGGTATCAGCGAGTGCTGAGACTACGCAGCCGTCTACTGAGCTGATTGCCAGCGCGACTGTATCGCAGCCTGGCTTCCATTTCTTGAACAATGTGCCCGATTGCAAATCATAAACTACTATGAAGTTAGGACTCGGTTCGTCTAGCTCCCGAGATACAACACATACGTATGATCCTGGAAATTAAAACAAAATCTAAAGTAATAAGTCTCTTAGTAAGAGAGACTTCTTGAATCGAACGTAACCCTATAACCTAAAAAATCATAATAGCAGAAAAATATTCGACTGTCGGATCGTATATTTTTGTACGATAACGGAAATCTTTCGGATCCGATGATCTATCCGTCGTTCGCAATTAGACATTACTGTGACAGTAAATAGAATTGAAAATGTTTTCTTAATAAGTTAAAATAAGTTGATTGTTATTTCGTTTCTCTTGGCTACTTAGAATGGAAACAAACAAGAGTTGGAAGGCTGAGTTTTTTTATCACAAATGAGATTACTATCGGTAAAAGATGTCGGTAAAGCCTTTTAGCTGGTGCATTCATATTATATCAAAAAGTCTACTAATTTGTAGTGAAAAAGTTGGAAAGCTAATTATATAAATCACAAAAGTATATAAATCAAAATTAAAAGAGTAATAACAGCATCAACGAAGTGTAAACAGTTAATTTCAAGTAAAAAATGCTATATGGTGTCTCTCAAGGATTTAGTTTAGATCCAAAAGTATTAATATTATAGAATAAATATAAGTATAGGAATTGTACTTTTAGTTCCGGATAAAAGTGCTTACCTTCATATGTAATGGCAGCTTTGGATGTGATAAAGTCGTGATGCGGTATCCTCAGATCGTATAATAGTTTCCTAGATGTAAGTGACCATACTAGCAATGGGAATGGTTTTTGAGTTTCATCTCCACACACTAGCACCCTAGCGAAACAATTTTTGCGAATTAATTCTGTTTCTTATGATATTGACACTATTTAATGTACAAAATTAAAATTAAAAAAGTTTTTTTTTGCCGATTGTTATAGGTAGAAGCAACATTCCGAACTGGAAGTAAATTTATAAATTGACTAGCGGACCCGACAGACGTTGTCCTGTCTACACGTCTTTAATTTGAAAATTTCAAACTTTTTTAATCTAAACCATTCCCAGATCCCCTTGAACACACAAAAAATTTCATCAAAATCGGTCCAGTCGTTTGAGAGAAGTTCAGTGACAGAAGAATTATATAAATAAAGATGATTCAAAAGTTCTTGTAAAAGTTTACTTGATAAAGTCATATTCGAATTCATCCTCATCCTCATGTTAAAATACCTATGAGAAAAAAATAAATGTTAATTGTATGCCAATAGTATTAATATAATTATTGTCGTTTTTGTTCTACATATGATCCCTAATTTAATAGTTTTCTGCAGCTAAAACATACCTGCCATCTCCAGACACCAACAGGGAATTTAAAAATCTATCTTCACCAGCTTTGAAGGTGGTTACGCAATCACCTGCAAAATTACAAATTCTGAAAATGACTCTAAGTCATAACTAATAAGGTATGTTTTTCAACAACAAAAACACGTTTTATTGCTTAAGACAATATACTTATATCTTCTTTGAAGTGAACTAAGATCTCAAAACTAATAAATTAGAGAAATTTGCTTTAAGACTGAGAGGCAAAACAATACTGAGTGTCTCTACTTCAGACTTGAATAAAAGTTTCCAATATCTGTTTGAGGCCATGACAGAAATATTTCTCGTAAGCGACTATAATTTCCCCCATCTCAACATCAACTTTAACTTAGGTAATATATGTATATAGGTTAAATCCTACCTGTCTCAATATTCATGAGATTGACGTACATCCTGTTTCTGGAGAGAGCGACCAAGTGCTTAGAGTCGTGAAGACCGTAGTAAGGCATCTTTTGATTCATCACCCCTTTTAATGCTACTACGAATTTACCCTAAAATTTGGGAATGTTTGATTAAGGTCTCAAGTCATAAAGTCCAAAGTTATCAGATTACGCAACCTTCTTTAGGTTTATATCAGATTGTAACACTTTTTTTTATGTTAGATTTCGACAGACGGGCATGAGGTTCACTTGATGGTAGGTGATACCTCAGCCACAGAACATCAGTCAATGATGCGCTGTCGACCTACATTTTACTTCGAGCATTCGGAAATCCATAGACTGAAACCGAAACGCGCAATGTGCACCTCACGGTTTTCCTATCTATGAACGGTGGTTCGTTACCCGGTCGGAATTGCGATATTCCTCCCACCCGATCAGTGCTCGAAGTTACCAGACGTGGGGTAAACATGCATACAGAAAATTGTAAACATGTTGTCCCGGTGGGATTCGATTCCATGAGCCATCAATGCGCACGGCAGGTGTTCTACCGAATGCGCCAACGAGCCCGTCAAAAAACTTGTCTATATACAATATTATGCCTAACCAATATCTTAAAGCGAGAAAGTGATTTAAGAATTTGATTAAATTTGGTAGATTGCTAGATAAATTAACAATATGTGAGTTGATAATTTATTTGCATTAATTAATTATAATTGTGTTGTATACCTATTTGATGATTTAGAAACACTAATTTAGGTTTACAATAAAATAAATGATTTTCAGTTCCGAATGGTACAACAATAAAAAAAGAGTCGACAGCGCATCATCGGCTGATGCTCTGTGGCTGAAGTATCACCTACCATCAAGTAAAACTCATGCTCGTCTGTCGATATCTAATATAAAAAATATCTAATTTAAACAGTTGAGTGAAAGAAGAGAGGATGAATGTAATGCCTAAAAGCACCTTTTGTACACCTTTTTTGTGTAAAAATGAGATTAACTTAGGAAATAAACGTATGTATGAAAAAAAATACATATTCTGTTATACCTGATTGAGATCATAGACCCTCAGTTCTCGCCTGCACAGTACTACGCATCGATACTCGTCGATGGGAATAAGATTTATTGGATGTGTCACTCCTACTATCTTTCGTACTAATTTACACCTAAAAATATAAAGTAAATCAGAAAAAAACGTGTTTATTATAAAACAAAACATTATTTAATCAATCATGAACGGGAGCTACTTGTGGTGACCGGTCGGATTTGAATTCGTGTGTGATATCAGTTATTTCGACTATGTATTTGCGTGTTGTTCCCACGAGAATGTAAGTGCGTGCTCCTATTTCACCACGCCTAATACTGATAGAGGACATTTTTTTTTAATTTTATTTATTATTATAGTTAATTACTTCAAGATATCATGTGGAACATGGTGTAATGGTTGCAACTCCTTACAAACATTATGTAAAACAAAAAACTTGGCGATTAAAAACAGTAGCGGAGAGTATTGCCAGTTCTTCTCGTCCGTTGTACGTCCTTGATTGAATATATATTTTTTATTGACGTTCATAAGTGTACATTGTGTTACCTCAATGAATAAATGATTTTGAATTTGAATCATTATTTCTATAACCATTTCTTCTTACAGTTAGTCCTCTCACAGAATAACTTTAATTATCCATTCAGTTGAGATCAGTGGCGGGACGTCCATACAAGCCCAAAGCCCGGGTTTCCGACCGTAACGTAATTCGCGTTTATATATTACTTATATAATTACGTAATCATGTAAATTATATAACACTTATATAATTACGTTGAGAAAATTATTATTTTTCTTTGTATGATTGCATTAATAAGGCAAAACGGTCTTTTGGGCTTGTATGATAGTCCCGCCTCTGGTTGAGATTATAATCTATGGGCACGGTCGTTAGTAATGAATAAAAAGACAGTAAGCATACAAAACTTATGTAAATATTAAATTTAATTAATATTTTAATGAGTCAATGAATCCTACCTCGTAACATCCCAAACGCAAATCTCCTCCCTTTCTGTAGACACAGTTGCAATAAACTTGCCTCTAGTATCGAACCTAACAATCAAATCATACGGCTTCGTATCAAACCCCTCCACCATAGAGAAGTCACGTTTTTCTCTATTCTCCATGACTTTCCAGAAGTCCTCATTCATCGGATAAAACGTAGGCACTGGTGGGTAAAACATATATCTCATCCAACCTTGGACTATATCGCTTTGAATCTCTATTCCTTCCCGCTGTCTCCTCTCTATGGTCGTTCGTAGAAGTCCATAGAATTGTCTATGGTCATAATCTAGAGCGTAGGAGTGAGTTTCGAAGACTTCTTTAAGGATATCTATGTGTTCTGGGAGTGGATCGATATGTACGAGTGCTATGTCTTCTAGGAAATGTCCGCAATCTGTTGCGGCTAGTTTTTCATGAACCCAGTCTAATTTGGTGAAATACGGCTTTATTGCAAACGCTTCGGGGTCCTCCTTCAATAAGTGGTAATGTTGGAACGGAAGTTCGTCCAGTTTTCGCGTGTTGTAACTGAAAATAAGAAATCTTTAATAAAACTTACTTCCAAATAATGTTTTATGATATTTATGTAGATGACTTACTATTCATCGGAGAATTTGTTTTCTTGTGAAATGAGGCGACCCGCCATTTTAGGATCATCATCGTTATACCATTCACCCTGTAATTGTGAATAATAAAATTGAGAATAAATACTGTGAAACCCTTTGTTTTTATTTCATTTTATCTGTCTTCAAGAAAGGAACTTAATGTATATTCGAAAAAAAATACAATAACCAAAGACTCTATGCTCCTTCAGTTACAGAGTTAGATTACAGCGATGCAAAACATATTGTACAGAGTTAATTTTATGAAGATATAGAACATGCTTCAAAAAAGTATTAAAAAATGATAAAATAAAAACTGAAACGGTTTAAGATCTTAAAACCTACAGATACTAACACAAACAAAATAATAACCTAAGTTTAGAATAGGAATTGTTCAACACAATGAAATAGCAACAAGTGTGTCAACTATTAATTTTTGTTTTATATTTTTATCAGTCATTTATTAACGCGTCTATTACACATTTAATTAAAATAACATTTACCGGATTAAACGCGATTTATTCATTACATTATTTATCGAATACTTTTCCGCAAGCGTGGTCTTCTTCTTCCTGCCCTGTTCCCATTTTTTTATTTGGGGTCGGCGCAGTATGTTCTCTTTTTCCATTCTCTCCTTTCACTCGCCATATCATCAGTCACACCTCTCAATATCACTCTTCACACAGTCAATCCTTTTTTTTGGCCTCCCTCTTCCCCTATTCCCATCCACTTTCATATTCAAAACTTTTTTAGGTACATGCCCTTCATCTCTCCTCGTAACATGCCCATACCAAGCCAAACGATTACCTTTCAATAAGACTTAAGTGGTAACAGACTGAAACTCTGATTTTAATTTTTTTTCATACATCCATCCAGCCATATTTTTTTATATTTCGACAGGCTCGTTGGCGCGTTCGGTAGAACACCTGCCGTGCGCTTCGATTGGTCGTGGGTTCGAATCCCACCGGGACGACATGTTTATAATTTTCTGTAAGCATGTTTTCCCCACGTCTGGGCAACTTCGAGCATGGATCGGGTGGGAGGAATATCTAAATTCCGACCGGGTAACGAACCACCGTTCATAGATGGAAAAACCGTAAAGTGCATATTGCGCGTTTCGGTTTCAGTGTATGGATTTCCGAATGCTCGAAGTAAAAATTAGATCGACAGCGCATTATTGACTGATGTTCTGTGGCTGAGGTATCACCTACCATTAAGTGAACCTCAAGCTCGTCTGTCGATATCTATCATTTTAAAAAAAATGGAATGTCGTATACACCTATAATTGGGGTGTCACTCGGCGTGTATTTATGTTTGTGTTATGTTTATGTATTAGTGTTTACTTTGTTAGTGTAATAAATAAATAAACTTGAATGTTGGATATACTTTCTTCTCACCTCAAAATACTCAACAAGCGTCAGTCTAGCTGTATCGCAATCAGTAAGGTATCTGTCGGTAGCGGCCGCGGCGAGAGCGGCGTCCCGCCAGCGGGCGGCGCCGCGCGGGTCCCAGCGCAGCCACGGCGCCAGCAGCGCTGTTAGTTGCGGCCAGAGAAGCGCTGCTGGGGCCCACGGTACTGAGAATATGGTAATACTTTGAGATTGCTTAAGAAAATTGCAAAGAAATAAGATCAATTTTTAAATACAGTATTTCACTAATCCGGCACTTCAATAGACCGACACGTACTAGCGATCCGCCCCGTAATTAATATAATATATAAAATAAATAAAATATGTAATACGATAATGTATCTTTCTATTGGTGAAAGAATTTTTAAAATCGGTCGAGTAGTTTTTGAGTTAAATCGTAACAAACCAACAAACAAACAAATCCTTCCCTTTTTATAATATTAGTATAGCTAAGGACTGGTGAACATAATGGGTTGTTGTACATTCGTCACAAAGTAAATTCGTCACGAAAAAAAGTATGTGTAAATTCGCCACAAATCTAGTTTAAGTAGTAAATTTCCAATATACTATTAATTTTGATAGTTGTAAATTCGTCACATTATTTTTTCGCACGGATAGCAAAAAAAATAAACATTAAGCAGATTAAAATTGTTGTTTATTTTTCATAATCACAGCAATTTTAGTAATTTTAATAATTTTAATTGTCTTTTATTAACGCGACTATCACAGATTTAAATAAAATACTTTATAACGGATTAAAACGCGATTAATTATTAATATTATACTATAATATAATAAGCTTTTTAGCAACCGTGGTCGCGGCAAATTCTAAATAATATAAGGACTATTTTGTTAGTGATTACATGCAAAATAATTTAAACTCGGATTCTAAATACTTACGATATGTTTCTTCACTTCTAAAAAGCTGATCATGGGCCAACATGTCCAATATCTCCGTATCATCGAGACCTCTCCTGGACGCGGTGAGGAGAGACAAACAAGCCTTAACTCTCTCAGCTCCGAGAGCATTTTCAGTAGTGATCAGAATCTGCTCTAACTGGGATTCCAACTCCTCGCAAATCACTAATTCCGTAGTCGTCTCCGGCTCACATTGTTCCGTGAATGTCTCAGCTGACAGTGATATCTGCCACGCTAGAATCTGATACCGTTTTTATGAGTCAATTGGTATACTATCGTAATTGGAGGTTTTAGTATTTCTAAGACTACCCTAAATAAAAAAATTGTGCCTTACGGTTTGAGTCTATGGATTTACGAATGGTTGAAGTAAAAAATAAGTTTATAGCGCATCACTGGCCTACCATCAAGTTTGTCTATGGATATCTTAATAAACTAATAAATTTTTGACGGGCTCGTTGGCGCGTAGAACACCTTCCGTGCGCATCGATGGGTCGTGGGTTCGAATCCCACCGGGTTGTATATTATTTTCTGTAAGCATGTTTTCCCCACGTCTGGTAACTTCGGGCATTGATCGGGTGGGAGGAATATCGAAATTCCGACCGGGTAACAAACCACTTCATAGATGGAAAAACCGTGAAATGCATATTGCGAATATCTGTTCCAGTCTATGGATTTCCGAATGCTCGAAGTAAAAAGTAGACTGACTAGACTAGAAAAGACTGATGTTCTGTGGCCTACACCTCACATACCATCAAGTGCCTCTGTTGATATCTAACATAAAAAACGGTGGATATTGGTAATAAGTTTATATATTTATCTATGTACACCCACCTTTGAGTATAAGGGCAGTGTACACTTCTGCACCGCTTTGACAGCAGCATCAGGGGGGGAAGCAGCACCAGTCTTGCTGTAGGTGGCCGCGCAGGCTATCAGCACAGCCTTCGCTTCCTCGGCTCCTACTGGCGGCGCTCGAACCACTTTGGGGCCGTCTTCAGATGAGAGGACGGCCATGATAGCTGAACTGGAGGGCTCGTCTTTTTCTGTTTCATAATAATTGATAGTTTGCTATTTTATTTGTAGTACAGTTTGATTAGGGCATATCTGATTGATATTCGCTACCTCTCTCTCTAATTATATATAACTGGTATAAAATCATATAAAAGCCAAACTTATAATTCGATATCGATATCAGTACTATGATCTGATATCGATATCGATACAGTATCATATATATACCCAATGTATATCGGTTACATAGCCGTTTTGAAAACACCAATATGATATGATAATAGATTTATGGGGGTAAATTTTTATAATAATTTTACACGCTCTATATGATAAACTACGTATTCTGGTACGAATTGGGTCTATTATTTGTGCTACTATATGTTATCACCTTTTGACGGGCTCATGCGCCAATGCGGGTTAAAGGTAGTACACCTTATGTTCCAAATAAGCAAGGTATTGAATTCCGTGGGGATGTTTCTATATAATTTACTCTATATCTGGTCAGATCGGGTAATAAAAGGATAACAAACCATCGTTCATTGATGGAAAAATCGTTCGTATCGGTTTCAGTCCATTTCTGAATTATTTTTTCTGTAAATTTTATGTATGTCAAATAAATTGTTGTTATTTGTAGTACAGTTTGATTAGGGCATATCTGATTGTTATTCATTAAAACATTTAGCATATAGCACCTTGAAAATCAAACCGTCACTAAATGAAAACTATTGTTCGTCTTCAAAATGCAAAGACATGTCGCTAGATGGCACAAGTGTCATGATGATATTATAAGGAAAAGGCATTTCTCAAAAAACACCTTGTTCATTTAGTGTCAGTTTGGTTTTCAAGGTGCGATATGTTATGGTAAAGAACATAGATGTACATAGAAGCTCAGACCCAAGGCCCAAGGCCAGGCAAAACTTTTGGCACAGAAAAGTAGTTCTAAATTTGACCTGTAGAGCGCGCGGCAATGTATCGGTGTGACACACACATCTGAGCAGTCCGCTGACTCCTGAGCGAACGGCAATAATGCTCTGAAATCGGCTGAGTGTTCGTTCACACGGATACTAGCCCCGGTGGCTGGGGTTAGAACTTACCCCAGAGAAACCATGCCAATCGCGCTTATAAGGCCTGTGCTTCTATGAGACTGAAACCGGTTAATTTTTATTTTCCAAAATACGTATCTGACTGAGATACCATGATATTAGTTTTAAAGAGTAATACACTCTAAACTATTTTTTAGTATGTTTTTAATATTATATTTTCTTTATTTAATATAAGTCTTATAGATACATATTTCTTTGTTAGTATTTTTTATTTTTATTGTTTTATTATTCTTAATTCACTGTTAAACGAACGAACCGCGGACACCGGACCAGTCAGAATACCAGCGCTGTTCGAATGCCTGGCTCGCCATCATTCGACAGCATAAAGACTGGTGCCGTTGCCAAGAACCTTTTTACATGTTTATTATTTAAGTTAGATTTAAGTTTTTTTGGCAATAAATCGTTTTTTACTTTTTACTTTTAAACTTACCACAGTCATTTTTTAAGTAAATATCAATAAAAACGAAAGAATATTAACAAAAACCTTTATTATACCGGTATAACTCCCATAGTAAATTAACCGGTATTCAGTCCCAGTGGCGGAACGTCCATACAAGCCCAAAGCCCGGGTTGCCAACCTTAACGTAATTCGCGTTTGTATATTACTTATATAATTACGTAATCATGTAAATTATATAACACTTATATAATTACGTTGAGAAAATTATTATTTTTCTTTGTATGATTGCATTAATAAGGCAAAACGGTCTTTTGCGCTTGTATGATAGTCCCGCCTCTGTTCAGTCCCTGCTTCTATGTACATCTATGTTCTTTAGTTATGCCTAATGCCAGTCATAGTAGACATAGTAGACTTGACGGGCTCGTTGACGCATTCGGTAGAACACCTGCGAGACACCTGCCGTACGCATTGATGGGTCGTGATTTCGAATCCCACCTTATAATTTGCTGTAAGCATGTTTTCCCCACGTCTGGTAACTTCGGGCATTGATCGGGTGGGAGAACCACCGTTCATAGATGGAAAAACCGTGAAGTGCACATTGCGCGTTTCGGTTTCAGTCTATGGATATCCGAATGCTCGAAGTAAAAATTAGGTCGACAGCGTATCATTGGTTCTGTTCTGTGGCTGAGGTATCACCTATCATCAAGTGAACCTCATGCTCGTCTGTCGATATCTGACATAAAAAAAAACATACCTTCAGTGACGGTGACGATCATCTTGACGTTGTCGGGCAGCCGCGAGGGCAGCCAGCGGGCTCCGCGCAGCGCGTCCGCGCCGCCCACGCACACCAGCACGGGCCGGCAGCGGCCCACCGCCGCCAGCAGCCGCGCCAGCGTCGACGACAAGGAAGTCGCCTCCTGAATAACAAGCCGATCTCGCTTATTCAAAGAAAATGTATCAAAACAAATTATCATTTATTCATTTAGGTAACACAACAGTGGCGTAGCATGGGGGGCGGAGGGTGCGGTCCGCCCTGGGCGGCACTGTGACGGGGGCGGTATTTCACAGGTAACGGTAAAAAATGACTTCTTTTAAGTTAAAAGTTTTAACGTTCTTTTTTTGATTTTTTTGTCAGTACCTTAATAACAGAGTTTCTCTTTAGATTAGTGTTATTCAATAAGAGTACCATTTTCACCACGCCCATTATTTTTATAATCAATTATAAAAATAAGGGGGCGGCAAATATGGGATCCTCACCGGGTGCTAGTTATCTATGCTACGCCACTATAACACAATGTACACCTATGAACGTCAATAATTCTTCTAATTGTACATTTACTGCCAGTTCTCAAATCAAGGTAGAACGGACGAGAAAAACTGGCAATAAATTCGCCGCCACTGTTTTAATCGGCTTTTGTTTTATAAAATGTTTCTAAGAAGCTGCAACCATTACCCCATGCTTCACATGAAATCTTGAAGTAATTAACTATAATAATAAAAAAACGAATAAAAAATGAAGTTTTGTCCCATATCAGCAGTAGACATGGTGAAACAGGAGCACTTACATTATCGTCGGAACAACATGTAATCACATAGTCGAAATAACTAATATCACCGCACACACGAATTCAAGTCCGACCTGTCACCACAAGTAGCACCCGTTCACGAGTACGACGCTCGGACAGCCATCGGCCATATTTTAGGGACATGGACGTCTGTATATTATATTATATTCTCAGTCAAACCGATTGTAAAGGAATATTACGGGCTCAGTAACGCAAAGGCGACATGTATAATTTCTATACAAATGTCTTGCCACATTAAAATGGTGGGGTACGAAGCAGCATTTATTGAATCTATAAAAAGTAAAGAGCACATTGCGCAGTTCAGTTTCAATTACAAATGTTTTAACTAAAATTTAGGTCGACAGCGCATTATTGACTGATGCTCTGTTACTAATATCAGAGGTATCACTTATCACGTGAAGTTCATGTTCGTCATAAAAAATTGGCAAGAGAATTGTTTGTATTGTAAAAGGAAATATAACATGAAAGAAAGACAACTAAACCACTTAAGCCGGCCGCGGCGGTGATAGCCAGTATGGAATAGAAAGTATAAAATATTGTAGAGGACCCAAAACGGATCCTTGGGGTACCAGGTTTAACAGTGATAATTGTCACTGAAAAATAAATAAAGTTCAGTAAATATATTAACACTATAACAATGACAAATAAAAAACATATCTTCTTATTCATATTGACATTTAAGAAAAGACATATTTTTAAACTTACATTTTTCCCTCGATACACGGTGCCCATATGCAGTACGTGCAATTGGTCTACTATGGACTTCAACAACTGATGAGAGCTGCTGGAGTGGGATGTAAGTCCAACAAATCTGTAAAAATACATTGAATTTCTATTTAAAGAGACCGTATAAGATTTTGACGAGCAGAAGAACACCTGCCGTGCGCATCGATGGGTCGTGGGTTCGAATCCCACCGGGACCACATGTTTATAATTTTCTGTAAGCATGTTTTCCCCACGTCTTCTTCGGGCATTGATCGGGTGGGAAGAATATCTAAATATCGACCGGGTAAGGAACCACCGTTCAAAGATGGAAAAACCGTGAAGTGCATATTGCGCCTTTCGGTTTCAGTCTATGGATTTCCGAATGCTCGAAGTAAAAATTAGGTCGGCAGCGCATCATTGACTGATGTTCTGTGGCTGAGGTATCACATACTATCAAGTGAACCTCATTCTCGTCTGTCGATATCTGACACAAAAAAAAATAAAAAAAAAGCGATAAAATGTTTATTTATTTTAATATAGATAAGGATATAATATTATCTTTTATTAACGCGAGTATCACACATTTAAATAAAATACTGTATACCGGATTAAAAGGCGATTTATTATTTATATTGTTTAAATTATTTATCCCGACGTTTCGGATGCTTTACAGCAACCGTGGTCGCGGGGAGACAGTCTCCGGTAATCCGGTAATCCGGTATACAGTATTTTATTTAATAGATAAGGATATATTTTGATATCCAATGATAACCGTAACATTACTCGCAGTTAAGTTTTTTGTTTTATGGTATTTGCTCTTTCAAAATCTTACGTAATTCTATGGACGATTTTTCGCCTTATAACGTTACAGGTAATGGGTTGGCAAGTTTTGCTTAGATGGACCTCACCTTACAACAAGTGCAAGATCATCCAGCCAAGTATGCGCGAGCGACGCCGCCCGCGCCAGCAGCGTCGCCTTGCCGCACCCGGCCCCGCCCAGCACCACTAGTGGGATGGAACTGTCGCTCTGTACATACCTGTCAAGTAGAATTTCGAATATAATATTGTTTTTTATTGACGCGAGCATCACATATTTCAATAAAATAACTTTTACCAGATAAAAAAGTGATTTATTATTTATATTATTTATTCCAAAGTTTTGGATGCTTTCCAGTAACCGTGGTCAAGCGCAGACTGAAAGGTCTGATTTGAAATATCATAAAGTTGTAATGTTAACGCCATCTGTTTCTACGGAGTTGATATTTGCTCTAATTTTCTACATTATGACAATATTGACTAACAGTGTCCTCTTGTTTTTTAGTATGCTTGTCTTGGAGTTTTAGATTTTTAATTACAGAATTTCAGGTGTTGGAAAGTTTCAAAGCATCTTCTCTTTTAAAGTTAGGGTGGTTTTTATTTTCAACCTAACATACTAGTCTGGGACAGAACCTAACGTACTTGTCCAAAAAAAGCATCCGAAGCGTCAGGATAAATAATAAATCGCGTTTTAATCCGGTATAAAGTATTTTATTTAAAAGACCACAAACTTTCTTCATAATACTAATGTGTCGTTATTAACTAAATAAAAAGAAATAAATAATGATTTCTAGCTTTCATTTTGTCCAGGATTCGCGTCTATCCAAATCGAACGAAAAAAAATATATAGGTTCTAAGATGTTGTTAACATAAATCAGGAATAGTTTGGGACCAAGAATACTGCCTTTACGTACCCCATCTTTATTATTAATGAAATAAAAAATTGACTTACGTTTTTAACTCGTTCAGTGTAATTTCCCTGTTTGATGTACATTGTGTAGCCTTCTGACAAAAATATAGGTGTTCCGATATTTCTTCAAACAAACTGCAAAAAGAAAAATTAAAATCAATATATACAAAAAGCTCATTTATGTTCAATAAATCAATTTATGCAAACAACGGTATTATAATTATTGTAAGAAATATTGCTTTTTTTTTATGTCAGTAATCGACAGACGAGCATGAGGTTCACTTGATGGTAGGTGATACCTCAGCCACAGAACATCAGTCAATGATGCGCTGTCGACCTAATTTTTACTTCGAGCATTCGGAAATCCACAGACTGAAACCGAAACGCGCAATATGCACTTCACGGCTTTTCCATATACATATGAACGGTGGTTCGTTACCCGGTCGGAATTTAGATGTTCCTTCCACCCGATCAATGCCCGAGGTTACCAGGCGTGGGGAATACATGCTTACAGAAAATTATAAGCATGTGCTCCCGGTGGGATTCGAACCCACGACCCATCGATGCGCACGGCAGGTGTTCCACCGAACGCGCCAACGAGCCCGTCAAAATTGCTTTGCCTTTTTTAATATACATGTAATAAATGTGTATGTATGTTTGGTTCGTCGCTGTTGCGCTTGTAAAAGTAATGAAGAAATCATCATTCAATCAAATTAAATAATTTCAATAAAAAAGTATTTTAAGAAATTCTAAATACAAATATCTAAAAGAAAAATAATGAGGATGGTTGAATAGCAAGCACCTAGTCCACGGGTTCTACGTATAGTAGAACAAGTGCAAAATCGCGACTCTATTCTAAAGTTTGTAACTTTGACATAATTAAACAAAAATCTTTAAAATTTTACATATCATATTGTATGAATATGTATTATACATTATGAAACTCTGATATATTATATTTTTCATTTTCTGTGCACCTTTTTAGAAGAAAAATAAAAAAAATTGTAGCCATTATACCAATAACAACAATAAAATATAGCTTCCACCATAGGTAATAATCCAGCGTTGCCAACACACAGGTGGGCTTATCCAACATGGTCTTAAGCTAAACGAAAAGAAGACAAAATGTATTAAATTTGTAACTACAAATGTAAAAAGTAGCAATGGTCAAATAATAATAAAAAATGAGGAAATAGACTTTGTTGATAATACAGTGTTCTTGGGAATTACTTTAGATAGCCCACACATAGAAGGTCTTTCGAATAGGCTAAGTTCTGCAGCGTTCGCAGTGAAAAAGATACGTGATCTTACTGACGAGAATACAGCAAAGCTCGTTTATTTCAGCTATTTTCATAGTATTATGTCATATGGTGTTATTTTGTGGGGTAATGCAGCTGATATTAAATCGATATTTGTAGTGCAAAAGCGGGCTATAAGAGCGATCTGCGGATTATCCCCACGGGAGTCAGTTCGAAGCAAGTTTAAAGAATTAAATATTTTGACTTTGGCAAGTCAATACATTTATGAGAATATTTTATATGTGCGGAAAAATATAGATATCTTTCAAAAGAATAGTAGCTTCCACAATTATAGTACTCGTAATCTGTCTGAATAAAGATTTTCTATTCTATTCTATTCTATTCTAATAAAGACAAAATTAGTGCACCAACCACAAGGCTGCATAAAACGAGTAATTCTTTCCAAGGCAATTGTATAAGTTTTTTCAACAAAATTCCTAGTGAGATAAAAGTGTTGTCAATAAATAAATTTAAATCGTACGTTAAAGTAAAACTACTTGCTAAGGCCTATTATAACATAAATGAATATTTAAACGATCCTAGTGCTTGGATATGATTTGCTCCAGTATAGAGGTAACGCGACTGAATCTCTCGGCTGCAATTCCAGACTCGGGGGCGATCGTCAACATCCACGACCTTTTTAATGTAAAGTGGGAGCAAACCGTGATCCATGTAGTACTAATTTATTTCAGAATAATTAATATTATTATTGTTTTCTTATGTAGCCAAGTTCACATTTCAAGGATCGTCATGCTCGCTTAAATGTCATTGCTTGTGGCGGCGTCCATGCGTCGGGTTGTCTCTCTCCCTAAAATATGGCGAGGGGGTCGATGGCTGGCCATGCGTCATACTCGTGAACGGGTGCTACTTGTGGTGACTGGTCGAACTTGAATTCGTGTATGCGGTGATATTAGTTATTTCGTCTATGTATTTGCGTGTTGTTCCTACGAGAATGTAAGTGAGTGCTCCTATTTCACCATACATTCTGCTGATAGAGGACAAATCTTTGTTTTTATTTATTTTTATTTTTTCGTTTATATATATATTTTTCGATTATTATAGTTAATTACTTAAAGATGTCATGTGGAACATGGTGTAATGGTTGCAGATCCTTACAAAACATTTGTAAAACAAAAACTTGGCGATTAAAAAAGAGTGGCGGCGAGTTTCTTGCCAGTTCTTCTCGTCCGTTCTACGCCCTTGATTTGAGAACTGGCAGTAAATGTAAAACTAGAAGCATTTAATATGTATTTTTTATTGATGTTCATAAGTGTACATTGTGTTACCTAAATGAATAAATGATTTTTGAATTTGAATTTGAATTTGCATTTTTCCGAATTCTCTAAGTAAAAAGTAGGTCGACAGCGTATCATTGACTGATGTTCTATGGCTGAGGTATCACCTATCATCAAGTTCACTTGAGGTTCACCTCATGCTCGTCTGTTGATATCATATATATTTGATATATATAAAAATGAATCCCTATTTCCCTCGGTCACGGCATCACGCGTGAACGGCTGGACCGATTTGAGTGTGGTGGGACGCCCTGGTGTGAGCGGGATAAACTTGCAAGTATGAAAGTATTATATCATTCATTAGCTATTCGGGTGCGTTAAGAGTTAAAATTGAAAATACTTGCATAGTAAAACGATCCGTAATGTGTTAGATATAAGGAGCGCAATCGTATTTGCAAAAAATACTTGCATAGGAAAACGAACCGTAACCTCATATAAATAATTAGCACAATCGTATTTGCAAAAAAAAATCTTTACGGTATAAAATACTTTCATAAGAAAATGAACCGGAACATTTTACAAATAAGGAGTACAATCCTATGCAAGTTTAGATACTTTAAAGTATTTTGTTGCAAATACGATTGTGCTTCTTATCTCTAAGCACATAGGGATCGTTTTCCTATTTTTTATTATAGCGAGTTCGTAGCTCGATGAAAGTATTATGAAACCTGGTTTTCGACCCTGGTTTTTATGGACTCGTACTTGGAAGCCCCGGTATCGAATTTTGTAAGTATATCTCATCGCTATCCGCTAGTCTAACATAAAGTGGTGGTTCATACCTAGCCGGTATCCCACAGTACCCGGCCGGGCCCTCGCTATCTGCCATGAGCCCGTCTAGCAGCGCGTCGAGCCGCTCGCCGAGCGCCGAGCGAACCCCCGCCGTGTACTCCTCGTCTACATTCGGGTGCACGCGACCGCGAACGCTCGCTCGGATCACGTTACGTTCGCTTAGATATTGCTGAAGGGGAAAATATATAAATCATAACAATATGATATAAAACGTATTATAGAAGTAAGTTTTTTTTAAGTTTATATTTCGAGGGTATAGAGCTAAAGAGTTTAGGGACAAAATTTATTTAAAAACAAAACAAAAATCGAGTTCAAATCTATACCTGCATAGAGTACCCACAGATACTATATGTAGGTATAGTTTTGAAGTCGGTTACATAACATTTTTCCTTATTAAAACAGTGAAATAATGGAACTCTCTGCCGGCATCTATCTATCCGGACCACTATAACTTGGGTATTTTTTAGGCAAGAGTGTGTTAGGCTTTTTTTAGACAGACGTGTCTGTAGCGACATCTATGATCCGCTACTAGAATCAATACGAAGACGCCTTATCCTGAATCGCGCTATATAAATGTTTCCGAGCGCTAAGTATATATACAACATCTCGACTACAACCACTGGGGCCTTAGGGCCGGCCAGTCAGTGGTTCGACTGGTCGAGGATCCTCCCTTTAGGTTGGAAGAAGACCACATCTCCCTTCCTCCACATGTCCCTTCCTAGATCGCATCACCACTTACCACCAGATATCGCGGTCAAATGACTGACTTTTATTCCTTCCTGACCTTCAAATCCCTCTGCAAATTGGCGAGTCTCCTCTGCAGTTCGCGATGGTGCTCGTCTGACCCCTCAGGCGGTTCAGGCGGCGGGCCCGCCCGACACACCCACACGCAGCGACGGGCTGTCTCCGAGCTCATGAGTACCGTGTGTTGTACCTCCTGAAACACCAGAAACCCCCTTTATGTACACACACACAATATGGGCGTTTCGTTACCGTATGTTGTACCTCCTGAAACTCCAAAAAGCTAACCATCTTTATTTTATGTTAGATATCGACAGACGAGCATGAGGTTCACTTGATGGTTAGTGATACCTCAGCCACAAAACATCAGTCAATGATGAGCTGTCGACCTATTTTTTACTTCGAGCATTCGGAATTCCATAGACTGACACCGAAACGCGCAATGTGCACTTCACGATTTTTCCATCTATGAACGGTGGTTCGGTGGTCGGAATTTCGATATTCCTCCCACCCGATCAATGCTCGATGTTACCAGACGTGGGGAAAACATGCTTACACATTATAAACATGTGGTCTCGGTGGGATTCGAACCCACGACCCATCGATGCGCATGGCAGGTGTTCTACCGAATGCGCCAACGAGTCCGTTAAAAAAATTAAAATATTAAATTGAATGGTTCGCAAGGCTTTTTACGTATTTTCGTGAGTACATGAAAATGGTTGAGAAAAATGTTACCTGTTCCAAGACTGTTGTAAGATACGCGTCACAAGCCTCTTGCGGCAGCGTTCTCACCAGAACAGTAAGAGTTCGTGCCATCTCTCGTCGCCATCTAGCTGGAGCGCCACGAACTAGCCGGTAGCATGGCGGAGTTGTGCTACTGTCTAAAGTGTACCTGCCGATAACATTATATACAGAGTTAATAATAATTATATTAACGAATGGAATATAGAGTGAAATTACATACTGAAAATTGAAAATGAAACCGTCACTATACGAAAATTGACGATTTTCAACTATCAACGTCATCTTGTTAGATTACTGTTGGTGTTCCAAATGCAAAGACACGACTTCAAAAGGTCAGCTTATGCCGATAGATGGCGCATATTTGACTATGTCATTATTAGGTACACGTTACGTATATTTGAATCGGTATAGATGAACCGGGGGAAAAACCTGAGGACTTGACTCGTATGACAATATAAAAAGCATCAAATTCATGTCTTTGAAAAAAGCGCATAGTTATTTAAAGCTGTTCAGTTCAAGGTGTATGAAATATCCACTTACCTAGGGGATATTTCATACACAATACAGCTGCTATTCTTCTCTAATGAGTAGAATAGCAGCTGTAGCGTTGTGTGTGGCTAGAGTAGACACAACCTCAAAACTAAGCTCCAAACTTTTCATAGTCTCAAGAACCAAACGTTTTCAATTAGTTTAAAGTGTCAAGGAGATCAAAGAAACGTCAAAAGTAGGTTTAAAAACTGACGATTTAAAAGTGCTTGACTTCCGTTAAATTGAAAGTAATACATATTTGAATTTGGAAAAAAACGTTTCATATAAACCTTTTTGCTAACAAATTATTTAGTCCAGTCTATTTCAAACGTCAATGATCAATGAGCTTTTCTCAAATAATGATTATTAATGAACCAAAATTCTGTCGTGAACGTTAATGGTATCGCAGGAACCCGATCTCCTTAGATCGTATTACCAATTTACAAGGGAACGGGCGGTCGAATGTCTTATTAATAAAACTTTACCATTTGTAATACTATAATATTATTAGGTGAGATGATTGGATTAACAAAAAATATATAAATAAATAATGATTTATCTATATTAATATTATAAAGAGGTAAAGTTTGTTTGTTTGTAGGAAGTAATCTCTGGAACTACTGAACCAATTTTGAAACATTTCACCAGTTAAAAGCTACACTCAGAAAAATTAGGTAAGCAGGATTTCTAATATTTTTGATAGATTTTTGAAGAGCTTAGAAATAGCGCGTGGCAATATTTCTCTTCTGGCATTGTCAGTTCTGGATTCTAGCTTGATTTTTCAGCTTCAAAACGATAGGTTTTGAACCTCTGTATGATCTATGACCTAGGTACCTGAAATATTGGCATTTGAATAAAAAGTAAGCTTTTTTCGTGGATTTTTCGCGAGCTAAACCAGAGGTCCTCGTACGAATGACTATCGATATAGTATTCGAATCGTCAAACTCAGTTGTATTGGAAATTAGAATAGTTTTTATCGCTTACAAATGAATAAGTGCTTGGGTTTCAGGTCCTAATAATAATACAAATACAGATATACAAATTTTGTATTTAAATATATGTAGTTGTTTGTCACTTTCAAACACAAACATTACTAAACGAATAATCTTATAATGTGGCTATTTAAGGAGGAAAATAAGTTTTATTATATTACTTATCCCCACTTATCGTTGTACATGCTGAAAGGTGACAGCCGTCTAAATTGAAATTTCACAAAAACGCTATACTAACGCCATCTGTCATTACAAGTTGGTAAGACTTACCACTTATTTAACAGGCTCCTGTCGTTTTCATCGTCAGCAGTTTCGAGCGCCGCTTTGAAGTCAGCACACTCCAGGGTATGAGGTAACAGCGGTGTGCCTAGATTCGCGTTCAGAAACAACACTGGAACTACTGCACCGAGTTCTGTCTGGCCTGTTCGATAAACAACAAATAAATACTCCAATCTGTATATAATGTTTGTATCAGGCACGTACTTTTAGTATCTCAAAATCAGTAGCGAAGGGTGATATTCAAAATGTAAGTCGTTACAAAAACATACCATGCTGCGAAAATTCGAACATTCTTGCAGTGCGAGGAAGATCTATAGTAAAGCGAAAGGTATACATCGCATTGACTGTTTATAGTTTTTAGTATTGGGTGGGTTAAATATACGTATACGTATAAAAGGAAGCGGATAGGGATCTTGTTCCAAGACTTACTTAAGTTACAATCTGTTCTCGGGAACTATCAAAATGTAAAATCTGATTTGACTAGTCTTAAAGTAGATTCATATCTGAGTCACGTTTTAGAATATGGGCCTAGGACTCTTCGCCACTGTACGAGGATTTTTTTAAATATATGTTATATTTTTTAAATATTCCGTAGTTAACGTTCATCATTACATAAATATTTTTTACTGAAAGAACTAACGTGAATAAAGTGATTTGATTACGTAGCAACAACGAGACAACTCTTTTTCTTTATTAATAAAAGTCCAAACAAAGTGACATATATATTGAGTACATAAAATAATAATCAATCTTGACCTCGTAAGGACCAATGGCCTCGTGTGAGTACATAATCAGTAGAGATTAAGCTTGGTCCTTAGGAGGATATAATTATTTGGTCGGTCTTTTTTTTTAATATCGAATTACTCACGTGCAAGCTCAGCGATACACAAGACTGGGAAACGATGGTCCCTCTGTTGTTCGAGTGGCGATCTCCAATGTAGATCGGCTACGTGGACGCGCCAGCCACGCTTGCGCGCGCGTTCCCGTAGCCGGGCTGCTACGCCGCAGTGTAGCGCGCCTTTCTCTGCGCAACAATCTGTAAAGTAATGTCTTTTAGGTATAGTAGGTATTATTATTTTTTTATCTACACGTTTTATTGTAGAGCAAGCGTTGTCGATCTGAGAGGTGATTCAGGAACTAGAAACGTATGAAATTAAAAGGTTATTAAATAACACATTTTTCAAGGGTTTACGGAGAACTAACCGTGCCGTAACTAGCCGTTTAAGCACCCGGTTAACATACTAGGAATGAAATCAAATAAATCGAATGATAGTCAAAGGATTTGAAGTACAAACGTTATATTTACCCTGAGAGTCAGCGGCACATACGTATATAAGCATAGCCCGATGTTTCCTCGTCCTTTGTACAGTATTCTTGCCTAGTAAATAGGCCCGAAGCTCATCAGACAAGGCAGCGACGTTTGCAGGCACAGGAGGTCCAACGACCTCTTCTCTGGGTGACGCACATGCCTGAGGTGATGATAGTGATATGGAATCTGAAACAGAAATGACATTTATAATAGACGAATTATATATACGGAGTACGGACAGCAAAAAGCTGATACTAGTGACGTTACCGAACAAATATTTTGGACAATTAATTAATTATTTTTTACTTGTTTTATTTCTATCTACCGGACTTTTATATAAATTGGTATTGTTACAAGTTTTATTTAGCTTCATGTCTATTTATAACGAAATCTTGCATATTCAATTTCGATTACGTTGACGAACCGAGGGCGTAGCACGAACGACTTGCGAGAAAGTATTCGTATCGTCAATTAGTCAATTGTATAACACTCCCCTTCTCCCCCTCGTAGATATGCACACGTCACTCACAATTTATTAATCCGCCACATAACTTAATTAAAAAACACTGTTTTCCTTTTGGACTGTTGGATAGAAATGAATCTTAATCTTGCAGAAATTAAAATAAAATTATTTAATGCACAGTCGACCGGTAATTAAATGACACAAGTATTTTTTAATTTGAATTATTTAGACCCAGACTTAAGAGTCTCTAAGAACACAATAATTATAGTAATAACTTACCCGGTTCCTAATATTGCCCGTTTGCTCTCTCTCGAGCTAGTTTTGGGCTTAATAATATGCTGGTTCTACCCATAGATTAATAATTGGTCTCCGCGCGCTACGACTAGATACCGTTGGCGGCTTGAAAAATGCGGCAACAAATACTACGCCGAATTCGGCGTAGTATTTGTTACCGCGCCGGTGCAAAATCCCGGTTTCTGGCATCACATACCATCAGTAAGTATTGTATAAATCGTCATAAATTTCACAGTAAAATAATATAACGAATCTCAGTGTTTTACACACACTACAGTATTGAGTTGCCGCATTCAGGAACCTGCTTTTTCTTTATAGCGCGGTATCTAGTCGTAGCGCGCGGAGACCAATTATTATTAATCTATGGTTATACCCTTACCTGATACGCTGGAGCCGATTTGTGCTCTCGGTCCCTTGAGCTGCGGTTTCTTGTCCTTGAAGGATGGGGCGGGCTCCAGCAACTCCTGCGCAGGCTCCTGCGCCGCCGCGTCGAACGACGGCTTCGTGACGCGATACGGCGGTGATCTGCGCGCACAACAATTCGGTCTACGCTATGTTATTATGGCTTTGCATATAAGGCTTAGATGTATTATGAGAAAAAGATTTATCATAGAAATGTTTATACATAAATAGGAATCATTTATTAGTGAAAAGTCAAAATCAATATCAAACCTCTACTAGTAATCGAAAACAGAACGCGATCTTCGCAAACGATATGGACACTTAGATTGATATTCGCTACTCTCTCTCTAATTATACTTATTATTTTATTGATTTAAAATATATGAAGCGAATATGGTAACTTTGACCAAAATGTTTGAATTGTTAATGGCATCGGTTTCGAAACTGTACTACTGATGTTTGAGAAAGGTTTTCCCTTATAGCCGTTTGTGAAAAAAAGCGAAAATGCCCATATAATAATTAGCGTCAGAGGCCATTTCTTTATGATAGACTTAATGAAATAACAAATATCTATGCAATTAATTACAGTAGTTTTAAGAAATTTGTAAAGCATGGTCTCCGACATGTCCCACGAAGTCAGGAATATTATATTGTTCTTAGTTAAGAACATATAAATGTTACAATTGTTTTTATATACATAATATAATTTTAGTAAATAAAAATGTGACCAAGCTATAAAGATTTTATTTACCTACTCTTGTCGTTTTAAATAATTTAAAATATTAACATTTTAATTTTATTTGTGCTAGCCCTGCCTGAAACAGGAACCTAGTAGGTAAGTTATATCCATATGCAAATATTAATTTTCTAACCTAATAATTTTATTAATAAATTAGATTTTATTTGAGAATATTATACTTCTCCACTGATGCAACTGTCTATATATTTCTGTTCTTAAAATAAATTTGCTTAGGGTTGGTTTTTTATGTACTTATCATAAAAGCATGTATTACTCCTGAGTCCTGAATGAATATATTATGTATTTAATTCATACATTAAAATTCGCTTTATTTTAGGTACAAATACCGCGTCTACAGAAGACGAAATTATTAAACTTACATTACTTTTATTATCATTTGATCATTTTATAAACAAAACTTTATGCTAAAAGTTAAAGGTTTCGAAAGTCGAAAGATATTATTTTTTTAAACTTGGCCGTACAAAGATTACTTTCAGCCGACAAAATCTCACTTGTTTCAAAGTCTTTGTAAAAGCTTTAATGAAAGATCTTTGAACGTTTTAGCATCAGCTTAAACTTTAATTTTCCTTGAAAGTGATTTGTTCCTGTATAATATTAAAGTAATTAATATCTAAGAGGTTTTCAATTGAGTATAAGTATATAACTGTATCTATTTACTAGGAATTGAAAGAGAATAATATAAGACTTACAGAAAATAATAAATAAATAAAATAATATTTAGATTTTTTTTTTTCTAATTTGTAATAATAGTATTTACAAAAATAAATAATATAAAAAAATCATTTTTGTCTATCTGTCTGATTGTTAACGGTAATCTCCAAAACTAGAGAACTAATTTTCATGCAGTTTTCAGAGGTAGGAAGAAGTTAAACGTCATCAAAATATAATTCCATTTACCTAAACCACCACCAACTAATGTACACATCGAATATTAGAATATATTTTACATATTTCACGTATCTTTCCCATCACGGAATTACATATGCTCCGATTCTTGCATACTACTTTCATTTCTTCCCCTTTCATCAATGCTTTCCAACACGCTAGTTGGTTTTGAGTACTTTTGTATTGGCCCTTTTGAAGAATGACATCGATCTGATGTAATAAAATGATAATTTAATGTATAATGTAAAAATATTTCCTATATTGCTAAAATATTCGGATAGTAAACGATTATACGAGTATATTAAACTAAACCACTTCTATTTGATTTATGATTATTACTCTACTTTACATCATATTTCTGCCGTCTTCCAAATATATATATTATATAATATGCATAAGGTAGTCTGTGGTTTAGGTATGTATGCTCTACCACTTTGAATATCAAGTGAACAATCAATCACAACGACTGATATATTACAACCATTACAATATTAGGCTTTCAAGGATATTGTCAAATATTTGTCAGCTGATAGGTAAGGGTTGAATCGGTTGAAACTAAATGAGGAAAATCTATTTTTGGAAAGAATACTGTTGTTTTTCTGTTATATTATGTGTTTGAGGAGTGTGTGAGATGAAGAGTGAAAGAAGATAATAGAAGAAAAACATATAGCATCGCTTCCAAGTAAAGGTTGCGGTCAAATTCTTACATACTCTTCATTAAAAAAGAACCTTCAGCATTGACATACTATTCGTATATAAATTGATTTCTGTAGAGATGTTTTAATTTTTCACATTTCCCTACGATTTTTCAAATATTTTCTTTCTTACAAACCGTGTCCTGACAATTACAAAAACAACAAAAAATAACTAGCCAAATAGGTGCATCCGGAATGAAATGAATCGCGGACAAACAACAATAACGCTACCTAAAACATTATATTGCCCATTTTAAAAAGAGAGGCTTGACACCTAACATTTCATTTTCAAGTGATTTTTTTTAAAATTAAAGTATGGTCGTAAAAATATCCAAGAATATCCGCTGTTAAATTTTGAAGGGAACGCAGGGTTAAGCATTTGGAATGTGTGATGGTATGGGGCTATCGTTGAAAATAAATTACTCAATGGTCTGCGGGACTGAAATTCCCGAGAGCCTTTGAATATTCCTTCCGGTTTAAAATTGTTTGATGTGTCGACGTAAAATATACACTCATTAAATGAGAGAGCCCGAGCTGAAGGATTAGTAGGAGACCCGAGTCATTTTCATATAGGAAGGTATATATTTATACGGGAATGTTGAACAATTACTATTTTTCACCGAGAAACCTTTTTTGGGTAGGCTTGACAAGATATCGTGTAATATTTTTGACGGGCTCATTGGCGCGTTCGGTTGAAAATCTGCCATGCGCATCGATGGGCCATGGGTTCGAATCCCACGTCTGGTAACTTCGCGCATTGATCGGTTGGGTGGAATATCAAATTTCCGACCGGGTAACGAGCCACCGTTCATAGATGGAAACCTATGAAGTGCACATTACGCGTTTCTGTTTCAGTCTATGAAAATCCGAATGCTCGGAGTAGTAAGTAATTCGACAGCGCTTCATTGACTGATGTTTTGTGGCTGAGATATCACCTACCATAAAAAAGGGCCTCAGCCCGTCTAGCATGACCATCAAGAGATATCTCGGATGAGTGAAGACAAACTAAGCTATTATAAGATATCGAGATATAATATATCTCGACATCGACAACTTTTATAGACATCTCGACATCGACAAAATTTTGTTTTTATTACGTAGATAATTAATTAATAGAAAAGTAGAGTAAGCCTTACTTAGTTACCAGTTACGGTGTCCGGGATATCCTGTTATCTAATAGGGATAATTAAGAACATTTATTTATACTGGATTATAGATAACAGAGAAAAAGATTTATCATAGAAATGTTTATACATAAATAGGAATCATTTATTAGTGAAAAGTCAAAATCAATATCAAACCTCTACTAGTAATCGAAAACAGAACGCGATCTTCGCAAACGATATGGACACTTAGATTGATATTCGCTACTCTCTCTCTAATTATACTTATTATTTTATTGATTTAAAATATATGAAGCGAATATGGTAACTTTGACCAAAATGTTTGAATTGTTAATGGCATCGGTTTCGAAACTGTACTACTGATGTTTGAGAAAGGTTTTCCCTTATAGCCGTTTGTGAAAAAAAGCGAAAATGCCCATATAATAATTAGCGTCAGAGGCCATTTCTTTATGATAGACTTAATGAAATAACAAATATCTATGCAATTAATTACAGTAGTTTTAAGAAATTTGTAAAGCATGGTCTCCGACATGTCCCACGAAGTCAGGAATATTATATTGTTCTTAGTTAAGAACATATAAATGTTACAATTGTTTTTATATACATAATATAATTTTAGTAAATAAAAATGTGACCAAGCTATAAAGATTTTATTTACCTACTCTTGTCGTTTTAAATAATTTAAAATATTAACATTTTAATTTTATTTGTGCTAGCCCTGCCTGAAACAGGAACCTAGTAGGTAAGTTATATCCATATGCAAATATTAATTTTCTAACCTAATAATTTTATTAATAAATTAGATTTTATTTGAGAATATTATACTTCTCCACTGATGCAACTGTCTATATATTTCTGTTCTTAAAATAAATTTGCTTAGGGTTGGTTTTTTATGTACTTATCATAAAAGCATGTATTACTCCTGAGTCCTGAATGAATATATTATGTATTTAATTCATACATTAAAATTCGCTTTATTTTAGGTACAAATACCGCGTCTACAGAAGACGAAATTATTAAACTTACATTACTTTTATTATCATTTGATCATTTTATAAACAAAACTTTATGCTAAAAGTTAAAGGTTTCGAAAGTCGAAAGATATTATTTTTTTAAACTTGGCCGTACAAAGATTACTTTCAGCCGACAAAATCTCACTTGTTTCAAAGTCTTTGTAAAAGCTTTAATGAAAGATCTTTGAACGTTTTAGCATCAGCTTAAACTTTAATTTTCCTTGAAAGTGATTTGTTCCTGTATAATATTAAAGTAATTAATATCTAAGAGGTTTTCAATTGAGTATAAGTATATAACTGTATCTATTTACTAGGAATTGAAAGAGAATAATATAAGACTTACAGAAAATAATAAATAAATAAAATAATATTTAGATTTTTTTTTTTCTAATTTGTAATAATAGTATTTACAAAAATAAATAATATAAAAAAATCATTTTTGTCTATCTGTCTGATTGTTAACGGTAATCTCCAAAACTAGAGAACTAATTTTCATGCAGTTTTCAGAGGTAGGAAGAAGTTAAACGTCATCAAAATATAATTCCATTTACCTAAACCACCACCAACTAATGTACACATCGAATATTAGAATATATTTTACATATTTCACGTATCTTTCCCATCACGGAATTACATATGCTCCGATTCTTGCATACTACTTTCATTTCTTCCCCTTTCATCAATGCTTTCCAACACGCTAGTTGGTTTTGAGTACTTTTGTATTGGCCCTTTTGAAGAATGACATCGATCTGATGTAATAAAATGATAATTTAATGTATAATGTAAAAATATTTCCTATATTGCTAAAATATTCGGATAGTAAACGATTATACGAGTATATTAAACTAAACCACTTCTATTTGATTTATGATTATTACTCTACTTTACATCATATTTCTGCCGTCTTCCAAATATATATATTATATAATATGCATAAGGTAGTCTGTGGTTTAGGTATGTATGCTCTACCACTTTGAATATCAAGTGAACAATCAATCACAACGACTGATATATTACAACCATTACAATATTAGGCTTTCAAGGATATTGTCAAATATTTGTCAGCTGATAGGTAAGGGTTGAATCGGTTGAAACTAAATGAGGAAAATCTATTTTTGGAAAGAATACTGTTGTTTTTCTGTTATATTATGTGTTTGAGGAGTGTGTGAGATGAAGAGTGAAAGAAGATAATAGAAGAAAAACATATAGCATCGCTTCCAAGTAAAGGTTGCGGTCAAATTCTTACATACTCTTCATTAAAAAAGAACCTTCAGCATTGACATACTATTCGTATATAAATTGATTTCTGTAGAGATGTTTTAATTTTTCACATTTCCCTACGATTTTTCAAATATTTTCTTTCTTACAAACCGTGTCCTGACAATTACAAAAACAACAAAAAATAACTAGCCAAATAGGTGCATCCGGAATGAAATGAATCGCGGACAAACAACAATAACGCTACCTAAAACATTATATTGCCCATTTTAAAAAGAGAGGCTTGACACCTAACATTTCATTTTCAAGTGATTTTTTTTAAAATTAAAGTATGGTCGTAAAAATATCCAAGAATATCCGCTGTTAAATTTTGAAGGGAACGCAGGGTTAAGCATTTGGAATGTGTGATGGTATGGGGCTATCGTTGAAAATAAATTACTCAATGGTCTGCGGGACTGAAATTCCCGAGAGCCTTTGAATATTCCTTCCGGTTTAAAATTGTTTGATGTGTCGACGTAAAATATACACTCATTAAATGAGAGAGCCCGAGCTGAAGGATTAGTAGGAGACCCGAGTCATTTTCATATAGGAAGGTATATATTTATACGGGAATGTTGAACAATTACTATTTTTCACCGAGAAACCTTTTTTGGGTAGGCTTGACAAGATATCGTGTAATATTTTTGACGGGCTCATTGGCGCGTTCGGTTGAAAATCTGCCATGCGCATCGATGGGCCATGGGTTCGAATCCCACGTCTGGTAACTTCGCGCATTGATCGGTTGGGTGGAATATCAAATTTCCGACCGGGTAACGAGCCACCGTTCATAGATGGAAACCTATGAAGTGCACATTACGCGTTTCTGTTTCAGTCTATGAAAATCCGAATGCTCGGAGTAGTAAGTAATTCGACAGCGCTTCATTGACTGATGTTTTGTGGCTGAGATATCACCTACCATAAAAAAGGGCCTCAGCCCGTCTAGCATGACCATCAAGAGATATCTCGGATGAGTGAAGACAAACTAAGCTATTATAAGATATCGAGATATAATATATCTCGACATCGACAACTTTTATAGACATCTCGACATCGACAAAATTTTGTTTTTATTACGTAGATAATTAATTAATAGAAAAGTAGAGTAAGCCTTACTTAGTTACCAGTTACGGTGTCCGGGATATCCTGTTATCTAATAGGGATAATTAAGAACATTTATTTATACTGGATTATAGATAACGTACCTCTATATCTTTTAAATGATTTATAGTTAATAGTCGATATAATTTTTAAACATTTACGCACCAATAAAAAGTTTTTTGTATGAAGACTTTATTTCTGACCTAAATTTCTATTGTGCAGTATTTTAACAGATTATTATTATTATTTTCATTGCATATTATACCAGACCTATGCGAGCAGCTTATAAAAACAACTCGATTAAAGTAAAAAATCTGTTGAATGCCTTTCCTTTAAATGACTTGTTGGACATTCACACCTACTTTTATCCACACTGCTTCAATTCCATGTTTTGTTATTGTTTAAAAAGCAATAAATCCAAAACTGAAGGGAAAAGCCCGTAATAACCCAATCCACAGTGAAATGACAGGCGTGGCCGGAGCATCGCTGACGTCACGGATGACGTCAATCGTGACGCGTGCCTGACCTACTTTGCTGCGTGAAGCTTTCAAACGGCCTTTGCATACAAACCTTTATATATGTCAGCGAAGGATCGTGTAAACTGCGCTTTAAAAGAATAACGAGGACTTTCTTGAAATTGTACTTATTTAGAAAGATAGAAAGATTGCTGAATTGTATCGATAAGTCCGGCTTTTGCATTTTAATCATATTGTTCATTATGGTGGTAGCTCAGTAGTAATTCATAATTTGGACTAGGTACATAGAATCAAGCGGCGAACAAGAACAAGCAGTCACTACGGGTCTTTAGCTTTGTAACCTTGACGAGACAAGCAAATACCTGTTGATGTTACTCGCTAGGTCCGCACGTGGATTTCGCCTTCAAACTTAGGTACAACAGTTGTGAGTAGTGATCGGAGTAGGTAGATTGATTTGGGGCAATGGCGTATCATAGGGCAAAGTTATGCAGTGCACCAGGGCCCTGAAGCTGAGAGTGCCCCCTGGGCTTTGGAAAGAGGGGGAGGCTCTTGAAGCTAGATAAATACTCGCAATTATTTTATTTTTTCAAGATTTTAAATGAGTATTTATAACGTATACGATAATGGAAGTGCCGAGCGCCCTTAATTAGTAATAATTTGCAAATAATTAATTTTATGCAGTTGTTGAAATTTAGCAGGTGAGACCGAATTTTTCTCTGCACCGTCCCCTTGTCCACCTAACAACGCCACTGATTTGGGGAAAATGATCTAAAGTCTAAACCTTACATATTATACATATATGGAATGAAATAAAGATTATCCACTAAACCGTATATTATATCAATTTGCATATTTTTCCGGGTCTTTAAAATAATTACGACCTAGTCTTGATCTTTTTTTTAAGAATTGGCGACCATGACACTGCTCAATGGTCTGATCAATACACCGTATCATTCCATGACCATCATGTGAACGTATATCAGCCAGGCTAGCATGACCGCCACGAGATATATCTCGCGCGAGAGAAGACAAACTAAGATGTTCAATATCTCGATATATTATATCTCGACATCGACAATTTTGATAGAAAAGATATCTCGATCGACAAATGTATCTATTTTTGATATTAAAAGTCGAGTTTTAAGTGTAATTGTCATGTTAGACCCGAAAGAAATAAAGCGATAGTCGATTAAAACACGAGAAAACGGTAGACAAAATTTTGTCGCGCTTGTCATGCTAGCCCGGCAGCACCGGCAAAATATTATCTCGATAACTGCCTCAACATACGCTGTTATTAAAGCCACAACACTGTTAATTCTGCCAGTCCCGTATAAAAACGTATTTTAATACCGTTTTTTAGCGGTTTAACTGCTAAATTCACTGATAATACATATAATGCCTTTGCAGAGCTTTTACTGTTTATTTTTAAAATGAGAATTTCAGCCGAGGTTTGTGTATTGTGATAGCGATGGCAAAGTAAATACGTAAAAATTAGGGTTATACGGTATACCTGCTTCTGGCAACTGTTTATAAGGGTAGGTATGGGTATAGGCATAGCGAGGTACGGGCAAGAAGGGTAGTCGCTGGTAGGCTGGAATCCTCACGATCTCATTCTATAAATAAACCTACATACATAAATAATAACGGTTGAACCGTTTCGTAGGAGTGCGACCACTAATACCGTGACACAAGATTTTTTATATATTATGTATATATCTTTGGGATGTTAATGAATACTTAGAGGATGAAAATATAATAAGCATCTGTTCTTTTTCAAGCTTTCTTATTGGTATGGTAGTTATGACTACTGATGAATTAAGGTATCTCATGCTGTTAAAAAATTTATTCTATAATTGTCTATACGTAAAGTACTCGTATTCTGAGTCTGTCTAAAAATGGATGGATATATAATATGATTGTTCGGTTTACTAAGGAAAGTAGTTCGATAGTACATCATTGTTCTGTGGCTATGTTATGACCTAACACAGTGATTTTTAAAATCGTCTGTCAATATCTCCCATAAAAATCTTTGAATATTTTTTTGATTTATCAAAACATTTTTTCGTAAAGAAATTCAACATTTTGTTAGAATAGAATTTGATTCAAGTTACGCCTTGGAATATGGTTGGAAATATATGAAATAAATAGAATACGGTCTAAATGCACTATATAATATTTTAATATGCTTTATAACCTTTAATTGTAAAACCAACGTCAAACAAAGTTTGTTTGGATGAAATATGTATATAATTCAGTAGGAAGCACTAGAAAGTGATAAACTAAGCCAAACTATATGAAACTTTATGACTTCACATGTGAACAAATGTGACTCTATTTAAGGATATTTGAAAACTTAGTAATAACAGTCTTTAGTACTAAATAGACGGTCTATAAACAAAGTCATAATGCGTTCATAGTAAGCTATATTTTACGTGAATAAATAATTGTGACGTCTAACTTTGAAAACTAATGAGTTTTTGAGATTTGTCTGTTTTTTATAGAATATGGGGCAAACAGGCAGGTGGATTACGTTATGGTTAGTGACCATAGCCGCCTATAGACATTCGCAACAGCATAGGGCGTTGCCGACCTTTAATTAAAGTGTAGGCTCGTTTCTTGAAAGTTCTCAATTCGTATCGGTTCGGAAACACCGCTGGCGATACCTGGTTCCATACAGTGGTTGTGCGAGGTAAGAAGTGTCTTAGGAATCACGCGGTTGTGGATTTCCAGACATCGAGATGGTACGCGTGGTATTTTAGACGCGAAATCCGGTAGCAAAATTCAGCGGCCGGAATTAATCCAAACAATTCCTCCGAGCATTCCACGTGATAAATTCGATAGAAGATGAAGAGCGAGCCAACATCTCTACGCAGCACCAATCAAGGCGATCGAAAAGAGACTGGTCGTCGATTCAAGTCGCTCTACGTTGAATGCGGTTATTTATTTCCTATTTTCTCAAATTATTCAAACAACTGATGTCCGGAGGTAGATCAAAAAAGGGCTGTTGGCATCTGCCGGGGCCCCGGTAGTATGCATAAGCGACCCAAGCACTATAAACTCAAATTCACAGACGCACACATATAAAAACATCCAGGCTTGCAACAAATATTTATGCAAACCACGGGGGCGAACCCGCAACACCCTGTCCATTGGGAACGAGAAATTTACCGCTGCACCTATCGGTGGAGAAAAATTAAAAATTATAACTGTTACCATAGACTCGAACGTGCTTTCCGATGTATCTGCGGTTGAAATTAGTCATGGTTGAAACATGAACATTGAAACTATTGTTTAGGTGTTATGTAATCAACTAATTAACAATTACACTTCTGACGTGGGAGGTATAACAATTAGGAAAAGATAACATTTTAGCATAACTAAGTACAACGAACGGTTTGGTATTCCACCTACCCGTCGAGCTGAAACCCGCGATACAAAAAGAGGAAAGATTTGTTTGTTTGTTACCATTTAACTCAAAAACTACTGGACTGGATAGATTGGATTAGATACCTGGATATAGTACATCTACATTGCACCCGTGCGAAGTCGGGGCGGATGGCTAGTTGCCGTATAAAGAAAGGACGCATTCAAGGCCTTTATTCCATGCATTTTCCAGGAAATCTTTTTTTATTATAAATGAACTTCTATACTACTACTATACTACTATACACATAAACTTCTTTTTTTTTCATTTAATTTTTTTTCATTACTTAATTCCGAACATTATATACATACATAATTCCGAAGTTTCGGATGTTTCACAACAAGATACGAGAGGCCACATTTTCTAGTGATCGTAAAAATAATATTCATCAAAATTCCACTATGTCTTTATACATAGAATCTATATTATTTAACTAAAATACTAAATATAAACAAAGGAACTAAAGCCGTCCTCGAAAACGTACGAAGGTTTAATTCTTTAAAAATACGTAGAAGACGGTTTTTTTAAATTATCTCCTTGTCAAATCTTAAGTATCTAATTAAATAATTTTCGACCGACCCGAGAAGGAATTAACCTCATTTCCCGACCTTTATGATTGTTAGAGATAATTTTCCTAATTTAGTTAGCTTATTAAATATGATATCAGATTATAATTAAAATAGAGTAAGTAAATAAAAATAAAAACAGAAGAGATTGTTGGGTTTTAGGGAAAAAGCGAAAGACACGATTATAGTTGTATCAATCGGATAAATTTTTATATTATAGATAACACACAGGACACATTTCGATAGTTGTTACTGATGCCAGCGACTTCGTTTGCGTGGGTTTCATCTTTTGAGCAAGGTTTCTTCATATGATATAATCATATCCACTATTCCACGAAAGCGGCGATATAGTTAATCAAACTATTTAATTTACATATCAAACTGTTATTGTGATAATTCGAAAAAAGTTCGACGCGAGTCAGTTTGCATTGCAATTTGTAAATAATCTTTAAATGATGATAACTTTTCTTTCCGACAACCGATTTCGATGAAACAAATGTCTATATGTTGCACCGGGCTTTGATTTGCAAATTGCAAATGTAAATTGCATTAAAATCAGTTCAGTATCTTCGGAGATTAGCCCGTACAAACAGACAAACAGATAAACAGACTGACTCGGATTCAAGCATTTTTTTTCTATGTACAGACATTCGACCTCTTGTTTTATTATATGTATAGATATATATATATATCTATAAAAAATCATAAGAGGTCTCGACAAGATTTAATAAAAAATCTACTTATAATACTAATACTTTATTAAATCTTGTCGAGACCTCTTTTATGCATTGGGATAGTATTTCACGAAAGGAAATCTTCATCTTAAAATCCAGTTCGTATATTGTATTCCCAACAGTCATCGCGACATTAATTATGAGAAATAAAAAGTTTCCCATTAAAACACACCGACAATATTAAAAACGCGAACCAGGAAAGTCATTTGATTCCAATTGAAAATAAACAGACGGAATGTCGCACACAGGTATGAATCAAGATTAAAAATATAAAACTAAGATGGCGGTTTATTAACAGCTGATACGAATGAGGTGCAGGTGGAAATGCGCTTTGATGCTATGCCAGCTCTTTGCTCTATTAATTTCCGTATCAAAGCATTGAATTGGTCAATGAACATTATACAATATCTTTGCTGTCCATTGAATTTGTGGTTTAGAGAGTTGCCAGATTAAATTAGCACTCTTTCCTTTGAAATAGGCATTTCGCCATTGAGCCATAAATAATTTATTTATGATTTATGTATTATTAGTTTTATGTTACCCTTCTTGTATCAACACGCCTCAATTTTTGATTATCTATTCAATGTACATAGTTTTCGATTCTAATCTTATATAATTATTATGTATCTATAGATATATTATTTAATATATTATATCTTTTGGAGTTTCACCAAAACTAAGAAAGAGCGAATCTAACCCCAAATTTTCACTTTATCCACCGAAGTGGCCACCGGTAAACTAGTCATTTTCATATCATTTTCGTTACACGAGCACTATTTAAAAAAGTTAATTTTTTGTTTAAATATATTTCTATTCTGTTTTAATTTTATTATGATAAATATATAGGTCTAATCATCGCTTTGTTCTATTTCGAGCCGGTCAAGGAAAATATCCTCCCTAAATCCTCCTTCATCCTTTTTACGTTATTCAGTAGCAAAATCCACACCCCTTATCGACTTAACGACCTCTCGCATTTATAACATAAGTAGTAGTATGTATATATATATATACTAGAAAACTCGAATAAGGTTATTCGACCGCTGTATAACATATATAGAAATACTGTTATAACAGTCTAGACTAGATTAAGAAGTTCTTGAGGCCATTTTGACATTTCGTAGTCGGTGGTCTCAAGAGTCCGACTTAACCCTGTTAGCTTAAACGGGGATTCTTGTATCTAGACTTGTAGGAACATTTTTGAATAAATCAATAATTTTTTATCATTAATACAAATATTTTTTTATAACTCTCCTTGAATATTATATAAGGTAGTGTTGGGGTCGCATCCGACTCCCATGCATTTTGAGTGGTGTTCCAATTCGGAAGTAACCAATTATTCCAGTAGTAACTTCTGTTTTTTTTTCTAATTGTCTTTTATCTTTTTGTTATTGGTATTTTTGTATATGAATAAAAAAAATCTATTCTATTTTTGAGATGTAAGCTCGTTAAAAAATAGTATTTTGTTTTAAAATAAACGTCATGTTTTTTTTATAAATATTGTCTGTCTTCACAGAACAGAAGAAGTAAGTCTGTCTTGCACTTTCTAAAAGCTGACAGCACTTAACTCCTGTCGAAGTTTTGTTCTAGTTTGCTTTTAGTACAAAGAGTATTAATTTAAAAGCAACCTAAAATTGACAGCCAACTCGTTTGCGGTTTGGTGGTTGCGAATCTTGTCATAAATGTCGGGAATTCAAAGGGGATTTTGCCATTATTTACTCAAAGGTTTAAAATCAGTTAGAAATTCATCGAGAGCTTTTCAACGAAGTTTTGTCTTGTCAGCCTGATTTAGCCTTTAGGGTAATGCTTAATTGGGGAAGTAAAATTTAATTAGACTTATACAATAAGTCGTCGATTTGCCTGTTTATAAAGATAATAATTTATATTTAATTGCATTTAGTTTATAGTTCAAAATTATGATGGTTATTTAATATATGTTGCTAAAAGTTTTTAAGGGTGTGTCTTTTAAGTAATGACGCTTTTTATTCATCTTTTATTTTGAAATCTCTATAAAGATTCAGGTTTAGATCCGCTGAATGGGATTCCTAGTAGCTAATAATTTGTAAGATGTGTGATAGTTATTGAACATCGCGTCAAAATACTATGCATAACATCTCGATGTCTGGAAGTCCACAACTGCGCGATTCCTAAGACACTTTCTGCCTCGCACAACCGCTCTGTGGAAGTAGCTGCCGCCGGACTTTTCCCAATCGATACCACCTTCAAGAAACAAACTTTAGCCCAGTCGGTTTAGGATTTCACTATGCATTCATTCCCATCCCGACAATTTTTGCATCAGCTTTCGGGGGGCTAGTGAGAGTCTAAATTCAAATTGGCGACCAACCTCGAACCCGACTTTAGCTGTCATTTTGGTTTTAAGGGTTTAAGGTTTTAAGTAAACCTTTTTCGTTAATAATTCGGTCATTTTTCAATTTTCCAGAATTTCGAGATTTTGCAACTATCTTATAATACCCTTGATTGTTATATAATTCTTGATTTTTATAAATTAAACTGATCTATTTCTAAAATAAAATTACTTTATTCTCCAAAAACAAAACAATAATATTTTTTTTTATTCTCCATCAGCCGTTAATATCCGAGTGACAATTGACACTTCCCGCCATTTTTCGAACATCCAATCACCAATGTTAAATGTCAATTGTCACTACGATTCTATTCATTCATATTTACATAATATAACTCATTCTATTTTTAGTGATTAATAAAAAATATTAATTAAGTAAATAGGATCCTAACAATATACACTTCCATAATGAAATAGCCACTGATTAAAGCCGGCATTTAATGAAATCTACAATGCACTTAGTATATTGCATAGATATTAAACTCTATGATATTCAAGCTTATAGCTAATTACCGTGCGCTCGGGCCACGGCCGTAGTGACCCACTTCCTACCTATGACGCACGAACGACGTCATCTTTTGTCTAAGGACAAGCTCAGATACAATTATATCATTATCGTAATTCTTATGTTATGCAACGTGCTATGTGATAAACAACAATTAAAGTAGGTAAAATTGCGAAAAAGGTAATATTTTTGTTGAATTTGTTGCAAATTTTCATTTTCTTGAACTTAGAAAAAAATTTTTAACTCCAAATTTTATCCTCACCATCTCGATCTTCACCTAGATGCTTGGAAATTCATAACCGTGCGTTTTCTTAGGATTTTTCTGTCTCGCACGCTTGCTCTGAAGAACCAGTTGTCTCCAGCGGTATTTACGAACTGATACGATATTGGACCTTCAATAAAATAGCCTACTTTTTCTCAAAGCCCGACACGCCTCTGGTATTGCAGATATCTGTGGGCGCCCTATTCCATAAAAAAAGTTTGGAAGAAAGTATGTTGTTGAGAGTTAATTAGAAGTATTATCTGGGGGGAAGACAACTGCATCTGATATAAATAAATCCTTTGAAGTTCTGTGACCCTGGTAAAATCAACTTGCGCCACTGTGCGTATTTACACATTGTTTTTTATGTTAGATATCGACAGATGCTTGTCTGGTTCACTTGATGGTAGGTGATACCTCAGCTCAGCCACAGAAAATTAGTCAATGCGCTGTCGACCTACTTTTTACTTCGAGTATTCGGAAATCCATAGACTGAAATCGAAACGCAATATGCACTTCACGGTTTTTCCATCTATGAACGGTGGTTCGTTACCCGGTCGGAATATCGGAATATCTCCCACCCGAACAATGCCCAATCACCCATCTCTAGGCTCTTGATTTTTTTCCGCCCTTATCTGTACAATTGTCAGTTTCTAAATTAATTAATTTCTTCTTTTGTTTCGATATATTTTTTTCTTGAAAGGTTTTTTTAAGTATGAAGTAATTTTCGTTTTTGTCTTAACTCTTAACTAGAAAATTTGTCACATGCTATTGAACTATTATCGGTATTCCATTTAACTGCCGTATCTTCTCTGTTTTTATTTTCTATTTACTCTGTACATAGAGTGGGAATCATAATTAAATAAATAATATATGTATATAGAGGCCACGCAGAAAGAAACTCAGAAAGAGAGCTATGTTAACAAGTGTTCTAATATTATTTTTGGGGCAATGTCCACTATAAAAATATCAAAACTCGACATGAATTATTTACATATTTGATCGAAGAATTTATGAAATGAAATACTTTTAATCGGAACGGCACTAAAGTAAGTTTAGGTAAAACAATAATAATAACAACTTAGAAAAATACACATAAAATAATTAAGAAATATAGACAGAAGTGCCGCTACGAAAAGGGGATGTATTTACTCAGCAGTTTACAATTTTGATTATAAGTTAACAAAGAAAATTAATACATTTCGAAATATTGTATCATTCGCCATATCTTCTTGTGTTAACGCGGCACCGTTATCAATAATCTTTCTTTCAAAGGATTGCTGTGCGTTTTAATACGTTGATTTAAAAAAAAAATAGCACATATGATATTTAAATCAAGATCTCTATACCTTATTGTGTTATTGTCCCAATCAACTAATTAAACCTACCCCCACTTTCAAAATGGATTTGTGTATCACTCGTCGATTTTGATTAATTTAGACAAAGCGCTTAAAGATTCCCGAACTTATCAAGATAATACTTACCAACTTTTACTTGAATCATCAATCAATCGTAGCTTTCGTTCATTCTAATGAAGTTATGAGTTTTTAAATAAAGGAAATCTTACTTCTATAAGAAATACATTGGTTGTATAGCAAGATAAGGTAAATCCATCAAATAACTGTAGTCAATAGAGCCAATGTTCGAACCGATATATTGGCATATACATAGTTTCCAATCCAATTTTCTATAGTGCTATCAACAGCTAGTACAATCTCGTTTGACTCGCGATACGAAGGAAGTTGAATGCATTTCCTGCATCCGGTGCCTCCTCTTTTGCAACCGTGAAATGAGATTTTCTATTCTAGAATACATTCGATAGAAGGCTTGAGCGATACTTGATGTTACTCCAGTATATTGATACTATAACTGAAGTGAAAACTGCTGGTTTCTAAGAAAGTTTAAAGCTCGATGTTCCTGTAGTGGATTTTTGAGTATAGTTCTGTGCCCTGTAACAACATTTCCTCATCTCCGATGGGCCTAAGAGCTACGCTGTCATCGTCATCAATTGCGTGATATTTCATACATTTTATATGGAATCTAGACTGGAGGTTCCACTGGCCGCAACCGAGCCGAGAGACGCAGGAGTTCTGGACTCGCTTCTAGTGGCCGTGTTTATCACTCGCTTCCTGCCCACATTTGCCGACTTCCCCGTCTACACTAGTCTTGCTGGCTAGCTTATATAATATCGTTTGGACCTCTCCCTGTCGAGTGTCGTCTTCAAAATGTTGGACAGTGATGAGGCTTGCAAGGCAGTGGTCTTCTTCTGTGAGCGTGTTATACTGCAGAAGGAGAATTCTGAAAGAGAGCGGAAGAGGATCGCTGTTGATCCTCTGAGGGCGGAAAGACGGGGTGGAAGAAAAGAAAGCGTTATGCACACCTACTTACGATCTCCGCCCTCCACCGTTAACTTCGTCAGGGTTTTTGACAGCATGCTCTGCGACCCCAGAAACCTCATATCAGCGGACCTGAGGGTTAAGTGAGTCGAGTCCCACACTCTCCCCGCTTAACGCCTCCCCTCTTTAATTTTTTTATATATGTATGTATTTTAACGCTGCCTTTGGGCTTGTATGGTGGTCCCGCCACTAACTGTATGCATATATTATGTGATAAGTAGCCGTGATTGGTGGCCGAGTCTAGTGGTCGCTACGAAAACAGTTACCTCATATTTATAACCTTCCCCTGTTCTTATAAATACATGAATACATAATATCAAAGTAGCTTTTCACCACTCGTTATCTGAGGCATCACAAACAAATAATTAAATTAAATCACCTCGTAAGTATCAGCGGTGTTATAATGTGTAGCAGTTGGCTCTCCGCCAGCCACAACAGTATGAATAGTTTATTTTTCACGATTTAATACGCATAATAAGTAGTAAAAGGTTTTATATTTGTTTTAAATTTGAACCTTTTTGGAATCTACGAGTTAAATTTTACGTAAAAGCAATATTATTTCACCAACACTAAAATTACTTACCTACACACTAAATTATTTTTAAACCTACAAAGCAAGGATTTAAACCGGTTAATTATTACTTTTCAAAATACGTGTCTGACAGTTATGTATACAATGAAATTAGTTTTAAAGAGTTTAAATACACACTAACCTTACCAAACTAATTTACTAGCAACGTGCCCCGGCTTCACACATGTGCAATGTTGTACTATACACAAAAAGTAGCCTATGTATCTCGCTGATAATGTAGCTTTCTATTGGTGAAAGCATTTTTAAAATCAGTCCAGTAGTTTTTGAGTTTATTCATAACATACAAAAATCCAAAAATATAAATTTTCCTCTTTGCAATATTAGTATAGAAATAAAGATAAGCAATCCGGAGATGAAAACGTACTTATCAATGTAAGGACCATTCATTTCAAATGTAAAATAGTGGGGACTAGAAGGCCTAAACTACATCAAAGTGTTAAAATACTCCCAAAATACATATCCTATTTTCACCTCTGTTATTTCCTAAAAAGATCAGCCTTAGTTAATCATTAGTTCAATGTGATTTAAAGGGTTAAATTGTAAGATAATGATAACTGTGTTAGATACGAGTAGGTACATAATATGATAAAGGAATGCTTAGAACTATGGGACCAGATTTTAATTCCAAACTGGCTGCAATCATCTGGACAGCAATGTCCAATGAATAAGGAGGCGTATCTCTGACACGATTCTCGATGCCAAAAGCATTTCATTGACTTTTTATTCTTGATATACACGTTGTAAGTAATCTTATTGGAAGTTCATTTATGTTATTTTTATTTAATTAAGAGCATGTAGCCCCATCGTTTAATTTAAGTTGTGGACGTCGATTTAAAAAAATGAATGAATGAAAATTGATTACTGTCATCCATAAAATATAAAAAGTAAGGTCACCTGTCCTGCCCGTCCTGCTTTACAGCGATTTCTTCTACGTAACTTTAAGATATATACTGTGTTTTATGAGAGTATTTCATAAAATAAAAAAAATAAAATGAAAAATAATGTCAGAAAAAATAGATCTACACTTGAACTCCTATATACGTACTTTAGTTTAACATAGTTCTAAATAATAAAAGCTAGGACTTGGATTTTCAGAGCAATTTCTATTAAACTCGGTCCTCAAAGTTGTGGATGTGGTAATCAGGGAATCAGTTACGGAATTAGAACATCTTCTGTGCCTCCTGCAAAGTTTATTAGAATCTAATTACTGTGAATAAACCTGATATTGTGGTTCATAGCAACTTCTAAGTAAAACTTAATGTTCACGCCTCTTTAACATTGGGATAGGCAGAGATGAAATGAAATGAATGAGAGATTTTTATTGTGCTTCCACACAAGATATTATGAACAAGAACAGGAAAATAAAAACTTAAATCAATATACGCAGCTTAAAAATGTATAAATGAAACAACAACAGCTGTGTGGCCGCTCAACGGGTAGTGACTCAGCTTCAGCTGATAAACACAGCGCTGGTTTTCAGTCACCCCCTTGTGACTCTTGCAGCATCTATACTATCCAACTTAATTAACTTATTACTTACTTAAGTAACATGACAATTTTGAAAATTACACACAAATTGTACCAAAACACAACACATCGAAAGTAAACAGAGATCTAGGATTTACATATGCTCCGATCCTTGCATACCACTTTCACTTCTTCCACTTTCATCAACTGACTATCTAATAAAATATTGCAAAAGGATTAAAAGACAATAAATTGTCGTAATGCTTATTCCACGAGCTCCAACTTGACGGCGAAGCAAAAGCAAGCGCTTTGATCAACACGTAATTGCCTATCACATGCAGAAGGAAGTTGGTCTAAACAAGGCATCATGTTGGTCTAAACAAGACATCTTGTTGCCGAGGGTGAGCCACGTTTTAGATCATAACATTAAAAATAATGTTTAGAAGAGTTTACAAATAATTCCTATCAGCCTGGGTCCCCAATATTTTCAGATGCCACAATATTTCATATACAACAACATCCTACTAATATTTAAATCGTCGTTGCGACTTTAAGACCTCTTATGTGTAAAAACCGTGTACTGAAAAAAATATAATGAAACCAACTACAATAAAAATACAGGTATCAGCCACATGATTTCTTGCTTTTATTGTATTAATTGAAAACAAAACTAGTATCATTGTAAAAAAAAAAAGTTAGTAAGTTAGTTAACAAGCTAGCAAGCACATAGGAGATTTTTAAATTGGTAAATAAAATTCGATTGAAACGTCCGCGTCGGTCGTATACAGATGAGAGATTTTGCATAGAGATTAAAAAAGTGATTTTGCCAAAAGTGAATACACATAGAATAAGAATAAGAAACATTTATTCAATGCCACACACTTTAGGAAGTCTTTAAGTCGCAACGACGAAATGTGAATGTCGGGAGGATGTATGGATGTTTTTACTCTTTCACGAAAAAAAATACTAAGCGGGTTTTGATGAAACTAACAGTATTATTATTTATACATCAGAATAACATATAGGTTATAATTTATAACGATATTGAGTTAATTAAAACGCTGAGTGTCAAGTAATTCGGAAAAAAAGCTGAGAGCTATTTCGGCGTGTGGTGCATATGCAGTAAGTAGAAAAGGCTCAAAAACAGATAATAAGTCAGTGCGGACGAAGTCGCAGGTAGAAGCTAGTAATAAATACTTATACAAAACTAAATAACAGGATAAATATTATTATTACTAAGTCGAAATATCTCATACCTACTGCGTTTATATGTACTTGCATATATTATTATATTATGATGATATTATGACATGTTTATAATTTTCTGTAGGCATGTCTTCCACACGTCTGGTAACTTTGGGCATTGAACGGGTGGGAGGAATATCGAAATTACGACCGGGTAACCACCGTTCATAAATGGACAAACCTGGATGGATTTCCGAATGCTCGAAGTAAAAATTAGGTCGACAGCTCATTATTGACTGATGTTCTGTGGCTGGGGTATCTCGTACCAACAAGTGAACCTCACGCTCGCCTTCGATATCTGACATAAAAAAAGGTAATTCTGAAATTTAGATTTAAGTATAGTATATAAAATTAATATGCCAATTAAAGTACTAGAGTAACAGAACCAGACGAAGATAGAATATTTAAGGTTATTGGTTTTCGGAGGATAACTTGATTAATTAGTAATACAATACGAAATTTACTCGAGGTCTTCACGTCTCTAGAGTAATATGTTAGGATCTTGACAGAACGTAATGAATAATTCCATATTCTTATTTAGAAGTATTGTTAGATAACTTGCTATGTTGACCGCCTCTGTACTTAGTCGTACATAATATGTTCGTTGCATTTCTGCATAGTCTGCCGGCTGCCCCATCCCCCACTAGACCTCAGGAATTCACATATATAGCAATAAATATATAACATAGCGGCTACTACAAATAAGAAGTATAAAGTTTAAATTAAACATCTGCATATATACCTTAGTACGATCGGATGAACATTTCTTTTTATGTTAGATATTGACAAACGGACATGATGTTCACTTGATGGTAGATGATACCTCAGCCACAGACCATCAGTCTTGATGCGCTATCGAGCTTTTTACTTCGAGCATTCGGAAATACATACACTGAGACAGAAACGCGCAATGTGTAATTCACGGTTTTCCATCTCTGAACGGTGATTCGTTACCTGGTCAGAATTTCGATATTCCACCAACCCATTCATGATTCAATGCCCGAAGTTACCAGACGTGGGAAAGACATGCTTACTGAAAATTATAGACATGTCGTCCGGTGGGATTCAACCCACAACTTATCGGAGCGCACGGCAGATGTTCTACCAAACGCGCCAACGATTCCGTTAAAATATTAATTAATTACATATTCAAATAGATAGATAAAACGTTTATTCACAAGCAGTACAACATGACGTGAAATAAGCAATCTATTCTATAACATAAACAGTTAGGTCGCAATGGGGACTGCAGTTGCGAAATAAAATACTAAACACATTTTAATTATTATCTAGCACGTTTTTCGAAAAATTGTATATAAAATAAGTATCAGCCATGGTATTATTCAATCAAAATCAATGGCCTTGCCACTTCCCATAAAATAGTCGTCACACGGCACATTACCTAGCGTCTATTTTTGTGATAATAAATAATATTTATTATAACCACTGCTAATATGTGATCTATTTTTGTGCGAGCAGCGTGTGATAGGAGGTATAGTTAGGATAATTTTGAATATTGTTTTTAAGGCCGGCAACACACCAAGCCCTCTGGTGTTGCGGATGTCTATGGGCGGCGGTGATCACTTACCATCACGTGGCCACCTGCCCGATTGCCCCCTATTCTATAAAAAAAACGAATTGAAAGAAATGCCTATTTGGGTTTTTGATATTATTAAAATAGAAGTTTCATTAAGTCTTTCTGTAAATATTGAGTAATGCTTATTTTCTGTTATTTCTTAAAATATTACCCATTTTCTTGAAGATAAATGAAGTTTTTTTATGTAGTCTAGGATATATTAGCATGATCGTTCCTGAAAAAACACAGTAATACAAAAGATTTTTTAGGGAATATTATTATATAATATTTAAACTCCCCATACAACCATTAGGTATTTAACAAAAAATAAAAAGTAAGCCAATTTTTATAAAATCCTATTACAGAGTATACCAAGCTCAACCAAGTCTAATTAAAGTAGTCAAGCTATTTATAAAAAATAAAATAAACTAAGTACCACAAGTCCTTGGCGGGGAATGTTAATTAAATGCAAACTTCACGAAGTTGTCAGCCATTAGTTTGATTCAGTAAATTATAAATATACTTGAAAAATTCCGTCCTTCACTTCGGGTTAATCTGCAAATTATTTAGTTTTTAAACCGCACCAAATGCGAATATATTTCAATTTGTGCGAAACTGTAATTGCAAAGCGGAAAGCGAGTTTGTAATTCTACACTAACATTATAAAGAGGAAAGATTTGTATTTTGTATGATTGTAACGAATAAACTCAAAAACTACTGGACCGATTTTTAAAAAATCTTTCGACAATAGAAAGCTACATTATCAGCGAGTAACATATTTTTATAGTAGGTATATGTACATTGCATTCGTGCGAAGCCGGAGCGTGTTGCTAGTCTCATATCAACAAAAAAACATGGTACACTTCGTGCTAGTCATGAGGTCCACAACTTGTCAAACGAAAGATATAATGTCTAACTGCCAACTATGGATCGATCATCGGATCCGAAAGATTTCCGTAAAAGGAAAATGTACGATCGGTCAGCCGAAGGTTTTGGTTATAGGCCTCATGGTGCTAAACGCAAGTAATGAAGCCAGGGAGGCGGTCAATGGCATCGGTATGACTAATAATAGTATTTGATTCACATACTAAATCAGTAAATAAAGACTATAGTTAATTGATGTGCATTGTTTCTCGGTGACTAAGTCCCTTAGACAAATACTTCGCATTAAGCATTGTCCACGCGGCTGGCTTGCAAATAGTTGCCAACGAGCGCATGATTGATTGTGACAAGCCTCGTTTACGAAGCAATACGTGCCGTGTTGAGACAATTCAAATATAATTGGGCTAAATAATGTTTATTCATCAATTATATATGTCAAAACTAGTGACCACTGCGAAACTTTGGTAACGTACCTGCAAGCCCGTGTATTGCAGATGTCTATGGGCGGAGATATTCACCTATTCATTTGCCCCCTATTCTATAAAATATCTGACTCTTCGATTCAGAAATCAATGAGCAGAAGATATCGCTATCGGACATTGAGTCAACAGTACTAAGCAACATCTCGATGTCTGGAAGTCCACAACTGCGTGAATACTTAGACACTTTCTGCCTTGCACACCCAGTATTTGGAATCTTTTGCGACTACGACTTTGAACCTTAAAGAATAAAACCTTAGTGAATACCCGAGCCCCGCATTTCTGTGTCTGTTTCACTGATCATTTTTCTTTACAGGCAATGATCAGTCTTCTGTGCCCTGCCCGACCGAAACAGTTTTTTCCATGTTGTCATGTCATGTTTCCCCGGGATTCAAATCGCGCTTACAATTGAGCCACGGAGGCGGTTCGATAGAACCTTAAAGATTATAATCGCGCCCTAAAGATTTCTAAGAAACTTTCGTTAAAGGCCGTCAATGCCTTCTGGTGTTGCAGATGTCTATGGGTGGTGATCACTAACCATCACGTGAGCCATCTGCCCATTTGTCTATATTATATAAAAAAAAATGATTATGCTGTGGAGTGTCCTTTCTCGATGCAGTACCGCTTAAACATGTAGGTATAATATAGTATGTTAATATTCAATACAGATTTTAATAAATTACATATTATTGTTATATCACCTATTCTTCCACGCGTAAAAGCTTTGAAAATTGAAGTTAGTAAAAGCAAAACCATAATTTGAGAAATCAAGAGTGACATAGAACAGTGTCGCAAGCGCAACATAAAAATAGTACGTACAAAAATACGCATCATAAAATATCAACAGTAGTTATGCTGCGTGCGTCTCGGACATTATCTAAGTGCTTAAGATGTAGGAATGTGTTTAATTTCCTACGTGGGAGGCAATGCAATATGTTTACTAGGTTTCCTAACGTAAAAATGGGTTTTCGGCACGTATGTATTAGATATTTTGTTTATTGCAAATTCTCAATTTGAAATAAAATCCTACTTATCATACTATAATATTATTATAATTGTGAAAGTTTGTGAGGATTTATGAATGTTTGTTGACTTTCACGTAAAAACTACTGAATGGATTTTGATGAATTATTTGTCTAGATTATGAGTGTCAAGTAATTCGGAAAAAATCCTGCTCTCTGAGAGCTATTTCGGAAAATACATAAATGGTGGGACAGGACTGTATTGCAGTAAGTAGAAAAGGCCCAAAAACAAGGAAAAATAATCGCGGATGAAGTCGCGGGAAGAACCTAGTAATCTTATAATTCAACTTGGGACTGGTTTTCCAGTCGTGATATCATTTTAAATTTTGGACAGTAGTCAGGGGCGTAGCTACTGCCGTATCAAAGATACGGGGCCCCCTAGCTACAGGGGCCCCAAACCCGTGTAAGCGAAAATTTACCTTCCATTAGTACTTCGCCGCAGTTATGTAGAAGGGCCCACCAAATTTTGATACAGGGCCCATCTAGGTAAGCTATGCCCCTGACAGTTGGCATACTATTTTTAAGAATCTGTAGCAACTTGAGTTCAATGGAATACAGACCTATGGACGGGGTCTAACATCTAATTAATAAATATCAGAAGCCTTCCAATTAGAACAGAGCTAAAAACCGCGTTAATATGGCAACCTTAGACACTGTTGCGCATTGTTGTATGACAAAACAGTTTTACAAACAGAATTGGTGATAAAAAGGAGTTCTAGGTGTTGGTCATAATTAAAAATGGCCATAGAGAAATTTCACGGATGGAATAATAATATAATCATTAATCACCTATCGGGTGAAAATTGTTATACATTTTAACTGGGCCAAGGTCTATCGGCAACAGTTGAGCCTTAGACAGAAACGAGGTAGATACCTATTTAGTTACATTTGTTTTCTACTGGAAGAACTGAAAAAGTATTTCAATATATATTCTATAAAAGGATCTAAGTTAATAAATATCTCTATAATAACGAAATTCCCAATGCACGTCAATAAATAATCAAGAAATATAATGTCCCTCAATTATTATAATACTATGTAAATAAATGTTATTTTTTTTAAAATATGTAGCAAATCTTTTGGTTACTTCTACTTACTTTAATGACAACAAAATCTTTTATTTATTTATTTCATCAAAATCACTTACAAAATGATTTATTATAATATTAATTAGTTAATGACAATAGTTCATGAAAGCTACGGGAGATGTCTTCAATATATTGATTTGTCACCCCAATAGTAATTTGAGGACACCTGAACAGAAAATATTACGTTTGTAAATATTTTCACACGTTTAAAATAATAGTTATTTTTCGTGGTATTGTTGTAATCTGACCTTCACGCAGAGTCGAAATTTAGGACACAAAAGATACTCACTCTTCGGATTGCTGAGAAACATTATCCTTGTCTTTATGAGCCTGTCCAGAGCTGCAAGAATTGCCCATGGCGCTGCTAATCACACACTCTATCCCAACATCACCGTTTGAATTAATTAATAATTCTATTCACCATTTATTTCATGAAAACACAAGCACAAGCGAAATGCTTTTGTTGTTTAACATCGCCCGGTATCGCGGCGAAGCGGCATAATAAAGCGCAACAAGACATACACACCGTTCGTCGTCTCGGACGCGAATAAAATCGATTTCGCGCCCTCTTGTCATTCGCCCCCCGGCCCCCGCCCAATTCCAACTCGCGTGCGCGCCATTTTCATTTTCCATTTCACGTATTTTACAGGAAGTAGTTTTTATATTATTGTCATATAAAATTTCAGTGAAATTAATTTTTTTATGTATTTAAAATAAAGTATAAGTAAATAAATAAAAAGGTGTAGAATACCGTGAGTTTTATAGAAAAAACGGTATCTTAAATTATCTTCAGGAACGTTAAAAATAGTTTGAATTGTTACATATTTGACACTGGCAGTCAACAGTGATGTGCCGTGTCCGTTCAAATTTAAATTCTTAAGACAAAAATGCTTCTCTTGTTTATTTTCTGTCGAATTTCAACAAGTGCTTTACAGTGCAATATTCCTAGTTTTATTTTAAGTGTTTTCTCTGAGATTTCTCACTAATTTTTATACAATAGATATTTAAGAAGCGATGCCTAAGTGTTTTATGAATTCCGTACGGCCATTAATGGGATTTTTCATTCACGAAGCAGGTGATAATTCCTTTAATTTAATTTCATACTTTTAACAGTCATGTAGGTAATATTGTTATGATTTTTTGCAATAATTATATGAATATTGTAAGTCATATTATTGCATGTAGTTTAACAATAGTAATATTTAATATTTCCGAGAGGGTCCTGTACTTGCTCCATATAACGTTTTTCCAAATCGAGTCAGGCCAAGTCTTTTAGTAGTTGTAAGTACACCTGAGTAAAACTTATTAAATAAAGCTATTATAAGGGCTCAATTAGAAATTTTATAAAAAACGAATCAAGGATTTATTTGTGACAGTTTCGTTTGGAAACCAAAGTCATCGGCAAATGGTATTGCCATATACAGGCTTATAACGGTCAACTGGAGTTTAGTAGACTTAGATTTCAATTTTTATTTCATGGGATATTCATGGCATCGTTATATTGAGATAGTTAATTATTTTCTGCTTGTAGACGAAATAATAAAATCTGCACGAGGTCCGAAAATGTCACTAAAAAAGCAAAAAACGCTTCTGAAACATAACGAAACAATTTATCATGACAAGGTGCCCATCTCTACGCGTTTCTACCTCCAGTTACTGAAAAGAAGCCAGTTTCTACCTCAATTTATCGAAACCGAAATCTATGATTACGCATCTGAAAGTGAGAAACCCGTGAATTCACCAGAACTGAATAAAAAGAATACGAATCCAAAACGAGAAGGCGATAAGTCGACTTACAATCTTCGGTCCTCCGAAAAAGCAGAGCGAAAAATATTTTGTGAAAAAACACGAAGGCGGAAAAAGAAAGTCGTAGTAACTCCCGAACCTAAGATAGAGAAAAAGTCTTTAAAAGAGCCTTTAGCGCCGATCATAGAAGAGATAAAGAGTAGGGAACCGTTAAAAAATTCATTCAAAGGAGGCTTTGAGATTGATAAAATTGCTGAAAAGTTGAAGAGTTTGGTGCGGAGTAATGCTGAAGAAAAGTTAAACAAAGAATTGTTGTTTTGCAAGGAATCTTTTGAGAAAGAGAATTTGATACCTAACGGTGAGAAGGAATTAGAGGCGGCTATGGACAGTGGTAAATTAAAAAAAAATTAATCTATCTCGTTAATGTATAACTGCCTTATACATAAACGTATTATAAGCTTGATATAGGTATAATATTGTTGCGAGCTATAGGGGTTCGGGATAAATAAACGCCGCTCTTCTACACTGAGGATTTATTTAAAACAAAAAGAACAAACGAAATTGAACGCAAAAATAATAAACTAGTTAAATAAAAATTACACTACAGTTACAGAAAAATTAAACTAAAACAAAACACTAAACCGCACACAAAACACTGACTCTTATACTCTACTGGCTCTCGAACTATCGCACTTGAATCTCTCGTAAATCGCAGAAGTTGATCGCTTGGTATCGCTTTCCGAACTGACTAACGTTGCGATTGTTCCCGCTTATATAACCCGCTCGTATTGCGTCTCTAATATTCTCGAACATACACGCGGTTATACGCTTACGCATAGTTTACTGGAAGTTTCTAGTCAATGAATACTCCCGCGCTATTCGCGCGCGCCTTTCTCTCTTTTGCGCACAATATTCCGTCCCCGTCGCACGCCATTCAGCACGCGAGTATCTCTGTCGCACACCGTATGCGTCCTTGTCACACATCGTTTGAATGTTCGATCTTCTATCTCTGGCGCGCACAGCATGTCGTCCCTGTCACACATCGTTTAGAATGTTCGGGGGGCCATAACCAGTCCAAAGATGTTTCTCGAACTTTCTTCAGCCTGTCTCCGTAACACTACCCCCTCCTTAGACATGCTCGTCCCGAGCATCATTAGATCCTTTGTAGGGTGCCAAACGATTTACATGAACAATTTTTGGCGCGCTCCTTGTACTACCCATCTTCTTTATGCGATAAGTGACGTCATTAATCTTTGTCATAATTGTGTATGGGCCGTCCCAATCAGCTTGAAGTTTTGGAGACTTTCCTTTACGTTTCACTGGATTATGGAGCCAGACAAGTGAACCTTCTTGAAATTCTAAGTGATGAATTTTCCTGTCATATCGAATTTTTGAATTCTCACTCATTTTACTTTCTGATACTCTAACATGTTCATGGATGTCATGCAATTTATTACGTAAGTCTGCTGCATAATCTGTGATACTCTCTGGTGAGTCGGGTGGTCGTCCTGTGATGATATCCGCTGGTAATCTGAGCTGTCTACCGAATATGGCTAAGGCGGGTGTTACATTCGAGCTTTCATGAACTGCAGATCGGTATGACAAAAGGAATAATGGAATGTACTTGTCCCAGTCTTTTTGGTGGCTATCTACTAACTTTGCTAGGTGTTTCTCTAAGGTTTGATTAAATCTTTCAACCATACCATCTGATTGTGGGTGGTACGGCGTCGTCCTAGTTTTATGAATTCCCATTATTCGACACATTTCTTGGAAAAGTTGTGACTCAAAATTTCTTCCTTGATCACTGTGTATTTCCAAGGGTACCCCGAATCTACAGAAAACTTCCTCCACTAGTACCTCTGCTACTGTAGCTGCCTCTTGATTAGGAATCGCGAATACCTCAGGCCATTTTGTAAAATAGTCCATGACTACCATGATGTACTTATTACCCTTCTCTGATAACGGAAAAGGTCCAGCTATATCAACCGCTATTCTTTCCCATGGGGCGCCAATGTTGTACTGTTTCATTCCAGCTCTTGTTCTAGTCTGTGGACCTTTAACAGCTGCACAAACCTTGCATTTCCGGACCCAGTCTTCAACATCTTCGCGGCAGTGTATCCAGTAAAATCTTTCTTTTATTTTCATTAGAGTCCTTTTAACACCTAAGTGTCCACCAGACGTACCATCATGAAACATTTCCAATATGTCACGAATCTTGGACTTAGGTACAACTAACTGCAGGTGAGATGCATCGCCGCGGGCGTTTTCCCATTTGCGACACAACACACCGTTGTGCAGCATTAAGCTATCCCATTGAGCCCAATAACTCTTGGTTATGGTGCTTGTAGAAGCAATTTCATTCCACCGTGGCTTGACATCAGAAGATTTCATCCAATCCAAAATCGGTTTAATGTCGCTATCTTGTTGTTGTGCTTCCATAACCAACTCCCCACACCAGTCTGGGCTTATGGTGTCCGTCCTAAGTAGCCTCACGTGAGCAAGCTCTCTCCCCTCGTGCCTCGTACAATACTTGCAGTCGACGTCACATGGCCTTCTAGATAAAGCATCTGCGTTGCCATGAGCTCTCCCCTTACGATGCTCCGTCGTAAAATTGTACTCTTGCAGTTGTTCAATCCATCGTGCCACCTGTCCTTCCGGATTCTTAAACTGCAGTAGCCACTTCAGTGCAGCGTGATCGGTTCTAAGACGGAACTTACGTCCGAGCAGGTATTTACTAAAGTGTTGCAGTGTCTTCACAACAGCTAGAAGTTCCCTTCGAGTGACACAATAGTTCCGTTCCGGTCTTGACAAGGCTTTACTGAAGTATGCAATCACTTGTTCATGATCGCCTTTGACTTGTGATAGTACTCCACCAATGCCGGTACCACTAGCGTCTGTATCTACCACAAATTCACATTCTCGGTCAGGGTAGCCCAGAATCGGGGTTTCACAAAGTCGGTTCTTCAGTTCGTTAAATGCAGTTTCACAGTCTTCATCCCATGTGAATTGCCTTTTGTCTTCTGTAAGTCTATGCAGTGGTTTCGCGATATCCGCAAAGTTTTTCACAAATCTTCGGTAATAGGAGCATAGACCCAAGAAGGCGCGTACTTCAGTTTTATCTTTAGGTACTGGCCAATCCTTAACAGCCACTATCTTCTGAGGGTCCGTTCGAACACCATTTTCAGATATGACATGACCCAAATAACAAACTTCTTTTTTGAAAAACAAGCACTTCTTTGGACTAAGTTTTAGGTTAGCCTCACGCAATCTAGTCAGTACCCGTCGTAGATTTCGAATATGATCGTCAAAATCTCTGCCAATGATGACCACATCGTCCAGGTAAACTAGACAGGCTTCTCCAGTCAGTCCCGACAGCACTCTTTCCATTAATCTTTCAAAAGTCGCTGGTGCATTGCATAGCCCAAAAGGCATTACCTTAAATTGATAAAGTCCTTTTCCTGTAGAGAATGCTGTCTTCTCCTTGTGGTTGGGGTCAATTTCCACCTGCCAGTAGCCACTTTTCAAATCTAAGGTGGTGAACCATTTTGCCCCGTTTAGCGTATCCAAAGTGTCGTCTATTCTTGGTAGAGGGTAACTGTCTTTCTTTGTGATGTCGTTTAAGCGTCGGTAGTCAACACAAAACCTCAAACTGTCGTCCTTTTTCTTCACTAACACCACTGGAGAGCACCAAGGGCTGGATGATGGCTCAATAACTTTGTTGTCTACCATTTCTGTCACCATCTTGTCTACCTCCTTTTCATACGCGACAGGTACCCGGCGTGGTCGCAAACGTATCGGCGTCTCCGTTCCAGTCTCAATTCTATGCTTAACTATGCCAGTCCTTCCTAGTTCTCCATCATTAGTTGCGAAGATGTCAGAAAACTCCTTCAACAGTTTTTCTGCTTTTGACATATTTTCCGGTGACAAAGTTTCCTTACAACTCTCGAGTACTGGTTGAATTATATTCCGGTCTTGCTGCTTAGCCTTTGAAACCCCCGTAGTAATTAATCTTTGGAGATCGTAATGTTTTGATGAAACTCCTTTTAAAAAGACTTCATGTGCTCCACATTTGAAGATTCCGCTTTCTAAATCAATTTTACAGTTATAGTGTTTCATGAAATCTAGACCGATAATGCAGTCATCCACTATATCAGCAAAAACAACTGTATGTCTATAAAATTTTCCACCAATTTTGAAGGTGGCGACGCCCTCTCCTCGAACGGTTATGTACTGGCCGGTAGCTGTAAGGAGCTGAACATTGCCACCTGAGGGTCTCTTATAAAAAGGTTTCAGAAGTTCGTATCTAATCACTGTTCGTGAAGCTCCAGTATCGAGAGTAAGCTCACATTTAGTTCCATTGATCACCCCATCGATGACTAAGGTATTCCCATCCTGCGTCTGAGAGATCATAACTTTTGGGGCCTTCCTCACATTACCGGCCAGCACCCGCCCCGCGGTCCTGGCTTCTACTCGTTTCCCTGCCGCTCTTCTGCGGCAGCTCCTGAAATATCTGCTGCAGGAGAAGCAGGAGATTCTCTACGTCTGCGTTCCATATTGCCTCGATATTCCTTCTTGGGGCATGAAAACCTCATATGCCCTACCTCCCCGCAGATATAACATGTAGGCCCACCTCGTGGTTTAGTTTTATCTGCTACCGCCCTAACACGATACGTTCGCGGGTCCCTGCGGATTGCTTCCACTTCCAGGGCGTGCGCTAGAGCATCTTTCATGGTTTTGTGGTGGCCAAGTCCTACAGTTGTCTTAACCTCTCGGTCTCTGATACCATCTATAAAGGCTTGCACTAACACGCTGTCAGCCACACATGGTGAGGATGAGTATGCCTTCCTTACTAGCTTCTCAATTTCGAGGCCCCATTGCTGTAGGCTCTCGTTTGCTTGCTGCACCCTCTCCTTTAACTGAGCCCTGTAGACGTGTTCTAAGTGTGAGTCTCCATAGCGTGACTCAAGGGCATCTATGAGTCGCTCTAATGTCACCTCACCCGTCATGGTCTCTAAAACAGTAAGGGCTTGGTCTCGTAGTCCTAACATGAGAGCAGTCACAGCCTGTTTTTCTGTCCAATTGTTCGCCTTTGAAACGGTCTCGAACTGAAGCTTGTAGGCTCCCCAGGAAGAAGACCCGTCGAAAGGAGGCACCTTTAGTTTGCCAGTTGGTGAAACAGTGGTAATTACTCCAGTAGTTTTCAAGCACTGAATTTCCTTTTCTATACCGAGCATTTGCTTATCATGTTTAGACACTCTGCTATCCAGGTTCTCTGTCTGTGATTCCTGTTTTGACAGTCTGCAAGAAAGGGTGTTGAGGTCTGATTCCAAGGTCTCTATTTTTTCTTTTACATGTACTCCCAATACAGCTAATTGTCCTTCGATACGGTGAGTTTGCTCCTGCAGTAATTGACGGTTCTGTTCCTCCTGGCGGCGTGCCTGTTCTTCCATCATCTGTTGTAGTGCAAGAAGTAGGTGGGAAGAATCATCGCCTATAGCACGACTGGCGTCGAAACTTTGAAGCCTGGCAGCGTCACGTGCTACCTGCGCCCTTGTCTGTACTCCTGAAGGCGTGGCAGATCCTCGTGATGACGTGCCTGTTCCTCCTGATGACATGCCTGTTGCACCTGAAGACGTGCCTGTACTTCCCTCATACTCCTCTTGATCGTTCCTCGGAGTGATTGGCATTTTTATCCCGCACTTCTGACACCAAAATGTTGCGAGCTATAGGGGTTCGGGATAAATAAACGCCGCTCTTCTACACTGAGGATTTATTTAAAACAAAAAGAACAAACGAAATTGAACGCAAAAATAATAAACTAGTTAAATAAAAATTACACTACAGTTACAGAAAAATTAAACTAAAACAAAACACTAAACCGCACACAAAACACTGACTCTTATACTCTACTGGCTCTCGAACTATCGCACTTGAATCTCTCGTAAATCGCAGAAGTTGATCGCTTGGTATCGCTTTCCGAACTGACTAACGTTGCGATTGTTCCCGCTTATATAACCCGCTCGTATTGCGTCTCTAATATTCTCGAACATACACGCGGTTATACGCTTACGCATAGTTTACTGGAAGTTTCTAGTCAATGAATACTCCCGCGCTATTCGCGCGCGCCTTTCTCTCTTTTGCGCACAATATTCCGTCCCCGTCGCACGCCATTCAGCACGCGAGTATCTCTGTCGCACACCGTATGCGTCCTTGTCACACATCGTTTGAATGTTCGATCTTCTATCTCTGGCGCGCACAGCATGTCGTCCCTGTCACACATCGTTTAGAATGTTCGGGGGGCCATAACCAGTCCAAAGATGTTTCTCGAACTTTCTTCAGCCTGTCTCCGTAACAATATTTATTTATTTAGCACTCTTTAAAATATAACTAAAACAATAATAACATTCTTAGTACTTAAATGTACAATAGGCGGCCTTATCGCTCTCAGCGATCTTTTCCAGGCAACCCTAAACAATAAAAAGAAATGGAGAGTATTCGTAATATGTTTTGTTTCTTTCGTTCTGTAGTCTTTTTATATTCAAGAGCAAGACAAAACATATTTACATTAACTATATCAAGCTTTACGTTTATGAATAAGGCCGGTCTTCATTAATAATTGTTTTCGCAAACTGTCGCGGCACATACTGTGTAGCTAATTATGCTGTTTAGTCTTTATTCAATACTTAATATATATAATAAATGCTTAAGATAATTAAGCGACTGTGAGTAAACTGTGAGAAAATATAAATCACTTATATTTTCAATAAAAAGCTAACTTTTTGCTAATCTAGGGAAATTCTTCATATAGCATTGAGACCCTTAACTACTGGACTGATTTTGATGAAATTTTGATGTGTGCTCGTGTGGTTTCTTGAATAGTTTAAATTCGCGGTAACTAGCGCTGTGATAGTGTTACAGGTTTTTTTTTGTAACTAACGTTCGGGATAAACGTCTGTCGGTTCACTAGTAGATTATGTATTACTCTTTCCAACAGAAAATAAGTTCATGGAAGAACGTCGTCCACGACCGAGTCACGTGTGTTCTTACTGTGGCAAAAGCTTCGACAGGCCTTGGGTGTTGAAAGGGCACCTGCGTCTGCACACGGGGGAGAGACCCTTCCCCTGTCCGTATCCGCTTTGTGGTAGGACGTTTGCAGACCGGTAAGTTATCTAGTAATAAGAACTCTACTATACTAGTAATAAGAATGAGAATTTGGTGTGACTCTGAAGTTTTCGAGACTAAAAAGCGATTTGATTTTCAAGAATTCGACATAAAAAAGGGTAACCTTGATTTGCCGACTAATACTAAAAACATTATCAAAAAATAATAAAAAATACCTAAAAAATATTTTTATAAGTATTCAGTAGTTTATTTACGATATTCTCGACCAGATTCTAATGTTGTTTAAAGAAAACAAAAAAAATCCGATTCATACTTACGAGTTCTTTTTATATTACCATGCCACCCCTTTATTAAGATACCTCCTTACCAGGACGCAATTACGACGTTACCATGTTTACCTTTGCCGCTCAAAGTTCGCCACGATTCATTTAAATATTAACTATTTGGATACGCCGATGAGGCAGGACTCTAAGAATATCAATAGTTTGATAGCCAATCGCAGCTACTCTATTTTAAACTAAACAGTTCAAATCTCCGCGCGCACCAACGCACACGTGGCCACCACTCGTGGCAATGGCGTTGCCAGCAGTGTGGCAAAGCCTTTAGCCAGAAAAGGTACCTCGAGCGGCACCGGGCTGACGCCTGTAAGAAATATAAGTAAGGAGCCTTATACCTGGTAGCAAAGAACATAGATTTACATAGAAGCACAGCCCTTATAGGCGCGCTTGGCTTTGGATCTGCTGGGGTAAGCGTAGTTCTTACCCCAGTCACTGCGGCGCTGTTAGTATCCGTGTGAACAAACACACAGACGCTAGGGTCATAGCGCGCACTTTCTCGCAACCAGCCGCTTTTAGAGCGTTCGTAAGAGCAAGCGTGACAAGACGAGGGGAGGAGTTAGTGAACTGCTTAGATGTGTGTGTCACACCAATACATTGCCGCGCGCTCTACAGGTCAAAAGCAGAACTACTTTTTCTGTGCCAAAAGATGAGCCAATGAGCCTGTGCTTCTATGTAAATCTATGTTCACTGCTGGTAGACATATTCAGAGGCGGGACCACTATACAAGCCTAAAAGATGGCTTGCCCTATTAATGTAAAAATTAAAAGAGAAATAATAATACGACGTTTAAGATTTTGGGCTTGTATGATGGTCCCGCCATTTTTAAGGTATGACATAGATTTAAAAATAGTGAAGGATAGAAAATACTCGCACGATTTAAAAACAGTGAAGGACAGAAAATACGCCTATGTTACTCGCTGATAATGTACATAGCTTTCTATCGGTGAATGAATTTTTAAAATCGGTCCCGTAGTTTATGAGTTAAATCGCAACAAACAAACAAACAAATCTTTCCTCTTTATAATAATATTAGTAGGATTAGTATATAATAATATAATCATCAACTGTAGATTGCGATTTTCGAATACTCGAAGTAAAGTATGAGACATGAAGAATACTAATACATATTTCTATAACATTTTATTTGCAGAACGAACACTAAACAAGCCCACACCAGTTGCAATATATCTAAGAAAGAATCCGTACCTCTGTACGGTATGATATGCAATCGAAATATCTTAAGCAAGCCGAATGTACAAGTGACCAATAGTGACAATTGGAACGATGAGCCTATTGACTTGTCTATGGGCAAAAGGAGATCAGAGTAACAGCTGGTTTTTTATAAGCAATTTGTGTATAGTATATCTACATTGCACAGACTGACCATACTACTTTCTCGCAAGTCGTTTTTTCTCGGGCATATGATTGCGACCTTTCTTTTTTAATAACAAACACAACCTCCTCAAGGGTCTCAATCTCTAGGTTCGTTCCAGTGGCGTTTCTAGCATACGACAAAGTGCACCCAAGCTGAGAGGTACCTCTGGGCTTTGGAAAGAGAGACAGCTCCTGAAGCTATAAAACTTTGAGACTTCTCATGCGCATTTTTTTTGTGCCATGACCTGTGTTCAAAAATGCCTGGGAATACCTCAAGTTTTAACGTATAAATATACTACTAAAATATTATAATTGCATTGTGAAAGACGCAAAAGCCTACTTCACTTCACTATTTTTAACTTTTTGGCGGTTTGCATGGGTCGTGGTGTAAAAATGGCTGAAAAACAATGTGTTTTAATGATTATTATGTAGTTATAGAGGTTGACTGTTAAACTTAGTAGGACTCGTGAAATAATCTAGTGAGAGATTTTATATATTATTGTTGAAATATATTTTTAATACTTATATAAATCCAATGACGTATGAAGCATCTAATTATATACGTATATAGTTTTCTCGTAACTAAGACTGAACTTGAGCATGGGTTTAACTTTAATATATTATGATAAGCAATAACTATTATTAAAATATTACGACAATTCTGTGTTTTACTTAGATAGAATTTCTCAAAGGTTATTCACGAGAATAATGTTATTTCCAAAATTCGCTTTTTATCGAAAAAAAAGAACACTTAAACTTTGGGATTACGATATTTCTAAATACAGACAGTAAAATACTTTAATTATAAAATAAACGCAAATAAATTTTATAAAAAATTTATTGAATCCTCAATAAATAAAACAAAATATTATATCACATCACTTTATTTACACACATGTACATTTTACACTTTATTCAAATTAAATAAATATAGTGCTTCGTATCCACTAGGCAAAAATTGAGGCGCAACACGTGACGCTCCACAAGTTCGGCAACAACGCGCGACGTTGCGTAACATGACGCGCGGCTTGTTGTTTGTTTCCGTGCAACATGCAGTTAAACATCAAATGTTGTCAAATATAAACGGGACGCGCAACAATGACCGTAGTGTTGTGTGACGTGTTCTTGTGGCGACATCGGCGACTGATTATGCATGGACAGACAACGTCGCTAAACAAAAGTGGTGCATTACCTTTTAACATGATGAGTAACATGTTATGCAACACGTCGCGAGTCAAAAGTTGCCTCGTGGATACGAAGCTTAAAGTATTAACAGACGTCAAATTTGTACGCAGAGGAAACAGGTTATATTAAAACCACTGTTCGTAAAGTGGATTTGGTAAAGGATATCTTTTCTTTCTACTGGTGGAAAAATTTTTAAAATCAGCCCAGTAGTTTTTGGGTAAATCTTTACAAACATACAAAAATACAAATCAGGTTCAATATTAGGTTTTTGTTATGTTTTACTTCTGTTAGTAGGGCCGGATTTAGTGGAGTAGCCTCTACTGCCCAGGGAAAAAATATTTAAAATTCCTATAAGTAAACACTAGTAACAACTTTTCCTTATAATAAAATACTTTATAACGGATAAAAACGCGATTTATTATTTATGCCGACGTTTCGGATGCTTTTCAGCATCAGTGGTCGCGGCAGACTGAAAGATATCAGTTGTCTGATTTGATACGTCGGCATAAATAATATAAATATAATAAATCGCGGTTTAATCCATTATAGAGTATTTTATTTAAATATGTGAAACTCGCGTTAATAAAAGACGTACATACAAATTTGATAACCTTAACATTCCACATTCAACTACACAGATTTGACTCGATTTAATATATAAATAAAATAATTGCCTCTTAGGCAACATTAATAGACAACGCCAGCAAAACTTTTATATATATTTTCATATAACGATTTTCACAGTTAAGTATCGTGGTTACTTAGTCTCAAATACGTAAATACAAAAGCTGCAAGAGTATAGATAACCACTAAAGGCATAATGACTTTTTATTACAGCTATAAGCTAATAATTAAATATTAAAAATGTTTTCAACCACAGAACAGAAGAAGTAAGTAGAGGTGCAATGTGTCATAATTTATACCGGATCGAGTGTCGCCAAATTCACACAAATGGATGGAGTATTTAATACTGCACATACCTGGTTAATTTTTTTTTCGATTCGTTGTTTTTATTTAACTCAAAACTAGTTAAATTACACTAGTCCTCCAATTGATAATATATCTTAGTGCTTGGCGATAACGGTTACTTTGTCTTAGCGCACAAAGTTCATATGACGTTTTGTAATATTAAAACAAACTAATAAATTATAACTAAAATAAACTTTATGTGAAAAATATAAGGATAATTTTGGCTATGATCAATTAAGCGTCACCGTGCTAAATTGTGACACGCGTGCCACGCCTACTTCGCACTTTCACTTATTTTTCCTGTTCTGTGATTTCAACTCATTACATATAATAGAAACAAATCCTTTCCCGCAATTGAATACTTGGGCTTCTGACTGTTCAAATCTCGCTCCCGCCATTTCGTCATACATATATGGAATATGATAGGTAAACTATAACTTTGGCACATTTACATAGTAAATAGTAAAATAATGGAACATTACTATATGACTAGCCCGCGCCTTAAAGAACTTTATTCTCATAATGTAATAAATATTTAAAATAAAGCTTATTTACAAAGTATTCTTATAAAGACAACAGAAGGGTTATATTGGAATAGTCGTTTGATTCCTTTAACATTCCTCTTAGATATGGGAACAAGTTTCCAAATTTGCACAACCTTACCTAATAAATTATATGAAAAGACGATTCTAATACGAGAAAATATAATATCTACTTCAATCAACTCGAAGGGTCGATTTCGCAACCATTTGACAGCTTTGAAATGCGCAGTTCATGTTCAAATCTAACGAGTTTCTGTACTAGATTAGTATATTTACGTACAAAAATGTGCGTTTGATTGCTGTACTTGTAGGGTGTCCCAGCCTATAAGGGCGAAAAATTTTTTTTCGAATTTAAGTATGCATACCCTTTATATTTTTTCTAACTGACCCTAATAACTAAAATAAAAAATATTATTGGTATCGGACAACGATAACCCGTGCCGACTTGATGTCAAACTTTTAATAAAATGTTTGTATGGAGATTGTAGAGGGCATCTTAAAAATTTATTTTCATTTAACAATTTAAACACTATTTTACATCTATCATATATTTATTAAATATTTATTATTAAAATAGCGTTATTTCCTATATTTTCTTTTCAAAATTTTCTTTTTACAGTCTTGGTATTGCTCTATGTTCCTGTACGCAACGTACTAAAAATTGCTTATATTCCTCTCAACGGTAATCTTCCATGGAAATCTTGTATCGAGTTAACAGCTCTCTTTGCTGTATCTCTCAGTGTTCCTTAACTTGTTGAAAAGTAGCATTTTTAGACCATGTAGTAGGACATTCGTTAAGAAAACTGTCATCAATTTTAAAAAGATTGAACAAGGCCTTGCTTTTGATAGAAACGAACTAATCGATATCTTTCACGTAAAGTGAACCACAAAGGTATTCTTCTTTCTAGAGGATGTAAAATGTACGTAGTGCACGTCTAAAGCTGGCTTCAGTTTTCCATCCTAGTTGACAGTTACAGTATCCAGCACCTCGTTTTGGAAATCGACTTTAATAGCTTCTGCCCGTTCTTTTCGTTTTTCCGTATGAATTCTTTGAATGGAATTGAACTTTATTATGGGATATTCGTCAGTGCTGAGTCCAAGTGCCTCAATAATAATATACACAGAATTTCTCATACTTAGCTGCCACTAATTTTGGAGCAATATTTTTTTTCTCATTGACATTTTATTGATATCAAACTTTGTGCTCTTGGTGGAGGTGGGCAAATTGTCATGTAAACCCATTACTTCAAATCAGAAGATGAATTTTCTTGATAATACAAAGTCGACGCAGTAAGGGATGCATAATAATTAGCCCGACGTTTTTGTTCCTCGATATTTCTATAGCGAGATATTTCCTCTGTGTCGGTTAACTTTCTGTCCACTCGAGCAAGTGACCAGGTATGCCTGAATCTCTGGCCCGCTGCAAGATCTTTATTAATTGAAGAGCATTAGCATGTGCCATGTCGAACAAATTATCCAAGATTGTAACAAACTCTTGACGACGCTGCTCGAATATGTCTTCTTTTGTTTTGTTCGCTTTTTTTGTAAATCTCCAATGTTGGTATAAGGTTAATAGTTTCTTAACACAGGTAAAGCTTTAGTCGATATACGGGCCTTTTCCCAATAAATAAGGCACTCACGAATATATAGATTTGCGCTTTCATTGACACTTAAATTCACTTTCAAACATTAGAAAACAGAACTGACAATACTTGTCTAATAGAGGGTAGTTTTGAACCAATTTTACATCCCCTATTAATAAATATGTCTTTTTAGAACTGCGTAATCCTACTGACATCTTGATTAAATGAAAATAATATGTTTACTAATAAAACAACAGAAATGATATCGATACGATAACTCCGACGCGTCAAAGTAGTAAGTACTGACATCTATAAATGCAAGTCGGCACGGGTTGCTTTGGTTCTAAGTACATGAAATTTTATTTACAAGTGTTTTGACACTATTCAAATATTATTAGAGGGTATGCGTTGAAAAAAAACGACTTTGATTTTTTTGGGACACCCTAAGGTATAATATCACCACAACCCAGGGTAACGATATGCTACAAAGCAGCGATAATCTGATACATAAAAAATATGTATATAGTACTAGCCGCACCCGACATGCCTTGCCACGTTAAGTAAAAAAGTGTTTTATGGCCAATGCCACGTTGAGTAAAAAAGTGTTTTATGGACAATGCCACGTTAAGTAAAAAAGTGTTTTATGACCAATACCACGTTAAGTAAAAAAGTGTTTTATGACCAATGCCACGTTACGTAAAAAAGTGTTTTATGACCAATGCCACGTTAAGTAAAAAAGTATTTTATGACCAATGCCACGTTAAGTAAAAAAGTGTTTTATGACCAATGCCACGTTAAGTAAAAAAGTGTTTTATGACCAATACCACGTTAAGTAAAAAAGTGTTTTATGACCAACGCCACGTTAAGTAAAAAAGTGTTTTATGACCAATACCACGTTAAGTAAAAAAGTGTTGTATGGACAATACCATGTTAAGTAAAAAAGTGTTTTATGGATTATGCCAAGTTAAGTAAAAAAAAGTTTTTTGGACAAGGAACATCCGCGGAAGTATCCAGAACAACTCAACAAATTTTCAACATAATCGGATGAATAGTTTAGGAGTACATATAAACCAAATATACATCGATTTTTATTAACACTTTACGTGCCATTGCAACGCATGCCGGGTGCAGCTAGTAGTTTATGAAAATGGCACAATTTTAACAATTACAACAGCTATTTCACTTGTACACATTGCCGCTTTAAGTATAATATATTTTGTCTCCTTCTTTTCATTGAAAAGCAGTTGTATCCCAGTCATCTGAAAAGTTAAAGCTGATGTGCATTTGGACTATAATCATTTACGTTACACACACATTATCTGATAAAATGAGTTTGTAGTGTACGGTCAGCAGAAAAATAAACAAACAATTATTTTTTATATTTTTTTAGGGTTCAGAGAGTTTATGTCACATATGTATATTTGTTTTGTCAGCAAAAACAAGCGTTCGGCTTTGTGAACGACATTCTGCAATTTTTATGAGATAGTATAAGTATCCAATTTCGATCTAATACAAAAATTGGCCGGTGGCCTAATGTGCGGGAGTACTAAGTAGTGGGAACAAACGCAAACTGGTTTATTCCAGTTTTAGTCACTGTATGCCTATAATATAAAAACAAATCAGATTTTTTGTGCATAATATTGAAAAAAAAAAATATCTACTGTATAGATATAATTACCTTATGAACATTATAAGGGGGGTTCCTCTCGTAGTCCCTCACTGTGTCGAGCTTTGCCGGCCATATCCAAGATGGCCTTCGCTTCGGGGTTTGCATCTAATATACTCGTATCACGTTCATCCTGAAAAATTATTAAATAATAATTATTCATAAATGACAGTTAACATTATATACATCCATTATATGATACATATGTATTACATCAACATTTTATTTATTACTTGATTTTTCAAATCCAATTTTATCTATAGATAAAAATATTGTAATTCATATATGAATACGAGTTACAGAAAGTCACACAAAGTTAGGAAATCCATAATATTTTGTTATATTACTATATTTCTTATTAAACTACAACTTTATCAATTATTCCTATGTCCGAATGTAAAGTACCAGGAGATGATTTAAATATGTAAAAGCTACAAGATATCTCGATTAAAAGTACCAGGTGATCATCAAAATTCATCAAAACTACGTGATGCCCCAATGTAAAGTACCAAACGATCATCAAAACTACGCAATATCCCAATGTAAAATACGAGATCATTCAAATCTATCGAAACTACGCAAAATTCTAATGTAAAGTACCAGGATATCATCAAAATCTACCAAAATTACGCGACGTCTCCAAGTAAAGTACCAGGAGTGAGTACCAGATCAGTGAGTATTCGCATCTGGTAGGTCCTCACTGTAGACAGGTTTGCCAATCATGTGCAAGAAGTTCAGTTCGGATTTGTGGGCGTCCAGCGCGCTGCTGCGCTGAGATAAGGTCATGTGCTGGGGATATCGGATCAGGTTAGGGATGAAAATTTTTGACGGGCTCGTTGGCGCGTTCGGTAGAACACCTGCCGTGCGCATCGATGGGTTGTGGGTTCGAATCCCACCAGGAGCACATGCTTATAATTTTCTGTAAGCATGTTTTCCTCACGTCTGGTAACTTCGGGCATTGATCGGGTGGGAGGAATATCTAAATTCCGACCGGGTAACGAACCACCGTTCATAGATGGAAAAGCCGTGAAGTGCATATTGCGCGTTTCGGTTTCAGTCTATGGATTTCCGAATGCTCGAAGTAAAAATTAGGTCGACAGCGCATCATTGACTGATGTACTGTGGCTGGGGTGTCACCTACCATCAAGTGAACCTCATGCTCGTCTGTCGATATCTGACATAAAAAAAAAAAAAAAAAAAAAAAATGAAAAACGTAACGAAAAATAAAGATTTAGGGATGAGTCACAAAATGTATGTTTTTTAGCCTGAAAAAAAAATGTAGTGATGAGGCAAAAAAGGTTATGATTTGCCTTAAGCTGTGTACATATTTCTTGATACTAGAAAGTAAAGTGAACCCTAGAGATTAAGGTTAATTTTTATCTGCTCGTTCTTGTAAAATTTCAAGGGAAGGGTTTGAAAGAGAGAAGGGAGGATATAAAAAGGGAAGCTACCTTTGGTGCCTTTAACTCGATTACCTAGAGACCCAACTTAATAGAGATACCTGGCGATATTGTGAGAAAGACATAGATAAAGATAGATGTGATGCTTTGGACTACATAAATATTATAAAATGTATGGTTTGGAGGCGGAATTAGCGTTATATGTATTGGACCACACCTGTATGGATAAGAGTAAGAGAGATAGCACCATAATATCACCTCATCCTTATCCAGCGAGGGTTTGTCTCCGACGCCCCACACTTCTATGGAGCGGATGCGGTAGTGCGACTCCTTGCTGAGGCGGCGGTACCCGCGGAAAGTAGAGCACGATTCCGCTGAGTAACCCTCGCCGAAAGGCTCTGCTGGGAGCCAGATACCGCCAAACTCTAGTTGACCGCCCATTAGCTGGAAAATATTACGTATTGATAGACGAGCATGAGGTTCACTTGATGGTAGGTGATACCTCAGCCACAGAACGTCAGTCAATGATGCGCTGTCGATCTACTTTTTACTTCGAGCATTTGGAAATCCATAGACTGAAACCGAAACGTGCAATATGCACTTCACGCTTTTTTCATCTATGAACGTTGGTTCGTAACTCGGTCGGAATTTAGATTCCCACCCGTCCAATACCTGAAGTTATCAGACGTGGGGAAAACATGCTTATAGAAAATTATAAAGATGTCGTCCCGATGGGATTCGAACCCACGACCCATCGATGCGCAAGGCAGGTGTTCTACCGAACGTGCCAACGAGCCCGTCAAACATAGGGGCGTGTTCAAGAGTTTAAGTAATGTAATTCATTCTTTTCACCAAATGTTCATAGATGGCGTTCATCATAATAATTTAAACTAATTAGATTTAAGAAATTTATAGGTTAAGATCGAGTCACACCGGTGACACATTATTGTCAGTTACCGTTAAATTAAACACTTTGAAAGTTCAAAATTACGATACCCAATCAAAGAAAGTTCCTAATCATAACTTCTAAACCAGAGTGAAATCTATTTTTAAAGGCATATATCGACGACAGAAGACTCACTCTTTCGCACATGTTTCTCTCTCTTTCCATCTCAAAATATACGAAATTAAATCAAAAATTAATAAACTTACGATCCCATTGGGTAAAGTTTTGGTGTGGTGGTTCATATACTGATAGTGGTCGTTGTAGCTGGTCGCGGGGTACATGCGCATGCGCGGCGCACACGTGAACAGGAACGCCTCGTCCGTGCCCACCCAGTTGGGGCTCCACGCCCACGACGCTGTCGCGAAACCACCGAATATGAATCCGCTGTTGTCTTCGATAATGAGGATCGAAGGACCCTGGTCTTGTATGCGGCCTGAAATACAACAGACAGTTTAAAAACTTTTTATATTTATTTATTTATAACAAGCAATGTAGATGTAGGTACGGTAAGTAAAAAAAACTATGTTACTCGCTGATACGATTTTTGCAGCACGCATTCTGACGATGTTATGTCAAACGCCAGTAGGTTACATCAATAAAGTTTGAATTGTAAAAGCGCTATGGTTACATTAGAAATAATTTAATATGGTGGTTAAGTATCCTAAATGTTCTAATTTTCTGCGCAATTTTCTATTTTTTGGCCATCGCCACAGAAGACAATATTATTTGAATGAAGATGTGCCGGAATACAGGTGTCGAGTTTTATTGTCCTCGTTAGATGCGACCACACTACATGGTTACATACGTTTTAAATTGGCTTTTACAAATTGCATACATAACACAAATTAGAGACAGCAAATGGACATGTGGATCACGTGACGGAAGCGATGCGTTGTCGGCTTTTATGGAATAATAGTCTCGTTTCTAGAGTTCGGTTCCACAGAGTGGTTATGCGCAGTAGTTTCGCAGGTCATATGCGAAATCGGTAGGATTGCCAAGTAAAATCGGTGACTAAAATATGGTAAATGAATAAAAATACAATAAAGAGTCTAGTAGACTTATGTACTATAAATAAATGGCACTGACTTTTTACACTAAATGGACATAATTTATCCTTTTAAATATTACTTCTTTATCCAAAGCATTTATACTTGTGATTTTTAAATCGCTGATTTCAGTGATAAGGGAGATATGGGGGTAACAGACCCTAACGATATATTTTTTTCTTAGTAACTAAATGCCATAACTGAACAATGAAGCGCAATACATACTTAGTAATTTGTTTTTATCATAAATGTACGATTAGCAATAGCACAAAAAAATATTTTTATTCAAAAATAAACGATATATGTAAGGCTATTCTAATGATACATACCCGCCATAGTAGAAAAGGATTCCCCGTGTATATGAGAGGAAAATAGAAACCTCCATTTATGTTGGTACTTTTGCGGCAGGTGGCTGTTTATCCATACTATATGTGATAAGTCGATGAAGGCGGGGTAGTCAGGCATTGCGTCTAGACCTAAAAAAATAATAATATGTATTTACATATTTTACGGGCTCGTTGGCGGATACCGGATAATTTTCTGTAAGAATGACTTCCTCACGTCTGGTAACTTCGGGAACTGAGCGGGTGGGAGGAATAACGAAACGTTCATAGATGGAAAAACCGTGAAGAGCATATTGCACATTGCGGTTTCAGGCTACAGTTTTCCGAATGCTCGAAGTCAAAATTAGGTCGACAGCGCATAATTGACTGATGTTCTGTCCATCAAGTGTACCTCATGCTCGTCTGTTGATGTCTGACATTAAAAAAATGTTTTCAAATAACAGAATTGTTTGCGGAGTCCCATGCGCTCGCATTGGTTGCAAAATTGCCAAAAGTACTTATAACTGAAGATTTCTTAATCTATCTACCCTCAAGGTATACGTAAGGAATGTGAATAGGCTCATTTTAGATCAGCGTGCTCCATCGTAGACCACGTTGTCACTTAAGATCAGGTGAAACAGTGGTCAAACGCTGATCTAATTCTTAAGTTTAAAAAAATATACCTTCAGGTGCCGGTAACAAGGTCGCTGGAGCCGGCGGTAGCGGCGTCGGACTCTCATCGCCCGAACGCTTGTTGATTCCGTATAAGTTGACGAATACTAGTTCAGAGAGTTGTTTCAACAGAATGTTGGATTGTAACCTGAAATATATTAGTTTATTTGCAAGCTCTTTAAGATTTCAAATCGAATCGATTTTGGTCTGTCTTATTAAGTACATTGAAAATTGTTCAGTTTCGAAGTAAAAATATGAAACCTTACTACTCTACTAAAATTTGACATTTTACATAGTTTAGCAAAACAAAATTACATATCCACAGAAAGTTCGTTGTAGGTAGGATCTTTTTTGAGAAATTGGTGTGGATTAATTTGATTCTCTTTGGATTGCTCGAAAAGCGAAAAAATAGATTGTCTCATCACTTCTAAAATATCGTAAATCTTAAATTTTAAAACCTTTCTATTGAACCTGAATACTATTGAAAGTATTTCCGTATATTTAAGCCGCCTTAAGTGTTGTAGAATTTCTCGGTAAAGTCTAGTAAAGGAGAACATAAAATATTTAACATAAGCAGAGGATCTGATAAATATGGAGCTGACCATAAAATATCGTAGTCAGTGGCGTAGCTATCATAGGGCAAAGTGGTGCAGTGCACCAGGGCTCTGAAGCTGAGAGGGCCCCCTTAGCTTTGGAAAGAGGGGGAGGCAGCTATTGAAACTAGAAAATTTCTCACAAGAAATTTTATTTTTTTCAAGATTTTAAATGAGAATTTATAACGCCGATAATGGAAGCGCCCTTGATTAGTAATCATTTTGTGTAGTTACTGAAAAAAATTGTCGGTGGGGAAGGGATTGCGATTATTTCTTTGCACCGGGGCCCTTGTGCACCTAACTACGCCACTGATCGTAGTAGTTTTATTTGCTAATTTAAACAATACATCGTATAGCTTTGTCTCGTTCATAATCAAAAACGCTTGCAATTTTGTTTGGTTTTTCTCTTAGATGTCACTGTGAAAGTACTTTTCTTTCTTTTTTTTATGAAGAATAAGTAAGCATTTGACCGCAATCCTGCCTGGTTGTAAGCGCGGATACGAACTAAACGGGAGTATGCTAACTCAGAAGAAGCCTATTCACTCTAGCTTTGAAGACATCAAGATTGTAGGAATCGGGAAAGACTGACCCAGGTAGTGAATTCCATTCTTATATTATATATTTCGTTTCCATTCCAGACTTACCCGTAACAAGTACTTACCATTTAGATAACTGCTGTGCATTACAATGATGTTGCGGCGAGTCCAGATCTCCGCCCACCGTAGCGGCCACAGCCTCGCCCAACGCCTGGACATACGAGGCGTTTGCCCTAAACCCCTTGTCGATCCAAGTACGAACTCGTTTAGATGTCGACGTTTTCACGATCTTGATATATGTGGACGCTATGCTTTCGCAGAACTGAAACACGTCTGATTTGGCTTAATAAATCGAAGGTAGCACTTACAGCGGTTTGATAATAAACTGATGATGGAGTTATTATCTGTTTCATCGATGCAATTGAACCTTTAATTAAAATGAGGTATAGTAGTATATTTTTAGTTAGTTATGTTACATTATTTAGCAATCATTGCTTACTAATATTACACCTTACACCGAGTACGGTAGTTTAAAGCTAAAATTAAGTCTGTTGTCGCTCTGAAGTTTCGACGCTTTTCCGCAGCAGCAACAGATGTTACTATTACTAGTACCAACTTTACTGACAACGGGCAGCCGATGATGATATAAAAGCAGAGTTCCCCCCACGAAGAGGCGTTCCACGTGCACCAACTAAAGTAGTAGAAACTCTGCCCAATACAGTGCCAATTTAATAGTGATCTAAAGTGAATTATTTTATATAAAGTGATATAAAGTGTAGTCATGTTACATTAAAGGAGTCTGCATTAATGGTGTTTATTTTTCACAAGTCAAGTTATAATAATTTGTGTATTTTCCGAAGACAAATTAAATAAAAATAAAAAAATTCTTAGAAAATATATACCGTATGCCCGTGACCACGTTTATTATATTCTAAACGTCGCTCGGCTTAATATAATGAATGAATCGTGTATCAATCAAGGAAAAGGTTTTTTATTTAAATTTGTGATACTCGCATTAACACATACATAAAACATACAAGGACTTTAGCAAAATACTAAGGGGTATTAAATAAATATAAATATAACATATAAAATTTAATATGAATTTATACAAAACTAGCCGTCCCCGCCCGCCCGCTTCGCTGGGCGAATTGTAAAGGATAGACGAATATGAACTATCCACATAAATTTGAAAAAAAATGGTAAAGGGTTGATGGAATTCAAAAAATGAATAGCCTAAAACCTTCTACAATTAATTCCGCGTCGAAATGTCATGGTATCATGCCGATCGGTCCAGTAGTTTTCAAGTTTATCGATAACAAAGAAAAAAAAAGTTGCTTATATATTTATACAAAACTAGCAACGCGCCCGGCTTCACACGGGTGCAATGTAGATGTACTATACACAAAACATAGCCTATATTACTCGCTGATAATGTAGCTTTCTATTGGTGAAAGAATTTTCAAAATCGGTTCAGTAGTTTTTGAGTTTATTCATAACATACAAAAATACAAATCTTTCCTCTTTATAGTATTAGTATAGATATATTATAAAGAAGGCTAAAAACATCAGACAACATACCTCTTTAAGCAGTTGATATGGCAGTTCGATTTCTTCATTGTAGTCTTTGCCCAGACAATTGTATATCACGATCATTCTTTCATCCACAGTACCTGTACACAATTCATTTAAATGATAGTATAATATATCTACTACAACAATTATTTACGTGTGAAGAACTGCCGCCACAAACCAAAAAGCGATATCTATAAAAAATATTGTGCTTCTCATAACTGACAGAAATCTGCACCAATTCAAGTAAGATAAAAGGTTCCAACTTGCCATATTTATTATTTAAAACTCTAAATATATCTTCCTAAACTTACAAAAAATACATTTTTCTAATGTTAGATATCGACAGACGATCATGAAGTTCACTTGATGGTAGGTGATGGCTGAGGTAGCCATAGAATATCAGTCAATGATGCGCCGTCGACCTACTCTTTACTTCGAGCATTCGGAAATTCATAAACTGTCTCTCTATCTTCTAGGTAGTTCGTTACTCGGTCGGAATTTAGATATACCTCCCAACCGTTCAACATGGAGAAGACATGCTTACACAAAATAATAAACCCGCTGGGATTCGAACTCACGACACATCGACGCGCACGGCAAGTGTTCTGCCAAACGCACCAACAAGCCCATCAAAGCAAAATATCAAATCAAAAATATTCTAGTTTCCAAAAATAATGAGTCCAAAAGATGTCATAAAATGGCTTACGGTTACGAGGCATATAACGAAAAACAGTCAAAATCATTGTAAAATTATAAACAAGTACTAGATTATATTATTACTCCATAACATACTCCGAGGCCGAAAGGATTAATTCTCCTTTTAATTTGTTTATCGTAAAATAGCTATATATACCTCTAACATTATAAACATACAACTCGGCGAATCGATTGAAATCACACGTTGCTGACTTTTGCTGTCCTGAACCGAAGAGGAAATTGGATAAGTACTGCGCCAGTCTGGGGTCTATTTGCGGTCCCCAGAATTTCTGAAAAATACAAAGATTACTTGAAACTTCAAAATAATGCACTGTCGAAAGTTTTTTTAAAGCATTCGGAAATACCTTAAACTGGAACCGAAATTACCTTCCTCCTATGGACACCCAAGTCCATAATATCATGAAAATCTTATAAACAACTCTATTATATTACGTTGTTTAATGTTATTAATTATTTTAGTCACTTTTATGTTTCATGTTCGTTTAACGGCAAGTTTCATGTAATAAAATAAACATAAACGACCAAATTTTTCGTAAAATAATGCTATTGAGATACAAATAATGAGTACTAAATTTATAAATATACGATATTAACTAGTTACTATGTAAACCCTTATAATATTCGGTTGACTCGGCGTCTGGCTACATATTTTAAAAATGTTTTTCTTCCAGTTAAGTACGGCCCTAATTAACTGGTCATTTTTGTATTTTGTTACATACACAATAGGTTATCATAAATGTTCTTTTCTTCATTATATGTAGTTATGTATATCTATACATATAATAAAAGAGTAGGATCGAAATTACGCTTCACTAAATATTTTTACCAGAAATTAAGAGGGGTGATAAAAGAAGGGTAGCAGAATGCATAAATGCAATTTTTAAGATTCTTGTCTGTCTGTCTGTCTGTCTGTCCGTCTGTCTGTCTGTCTGTCTGTCTGTTTGTTCACGCTAATCTCCGAAGATACTGAACCGATTTTCGTGTAATTTATACAAATATATTAAGCAAAGTCCGGGGCAACATATAGGCTTTGTTTCATCGAAATCGGTTGTCGGAAAAAAAAGTAATCATCATTTAAATATTATTTTAAAGGCACCATTTCAACAAATTGCAATAAAAACTGACTCGCTTTGAATTTTTTCGAATTGTCAGATATGTCAATCACAGTTTGATATGTAAATGAAATAGTTTGATAATTTCGCCGTTTTCGATATGTGTTCGTGGCATAGTGGATATACGGTCCTACTACGTAACTTCAGATGCGAGTTCGAATCTGAAGTTGAAGTTTTTTTTTTTTTGTATTATTTTTTTATTTTTTTTAAAGAACTATATTATAAAAATAGAAAATGTATTATTGAAATATTATATGAAAAAGTATTTCTAATGAGATCGTTTATTTCACCTTTTCATCCATCCTTTCTCTACAGAATTACGATTATTCGACATTGCTTTTATTGCTTCTTAAGGACTGTCTTCGTATTATTAGTTTCGTTATATTAGAGGTTTCCGCATTTAGCACCGGAAACCCGAGTAGGAATCCCGGGAAAAGAGAATTTGAAAAAAATGTCTCAAAATGAAAATGATCAATTAAATGAAATAAATATCGAGGTGGAAACAGTATCTTCACCACTAATTAAATTTATAAAAAAAATAAGTAAATTTCTTTAAAGTCAGGTTAATTTTTTCAACAATGGTATTTTGAATTCAATTCTATTGAATTTCAAATCATACTTCGAACCCCAATCTCAACCACCATGAAACGTGTCGATAATATGATGCAAAAGCAACCGTCAATGACTAATTTGATAGCTCTTTCCCAAAAGAAATCTCCAAGTACAGAGGATGGAGGATATGTCATTTGAAGAAAGCTTGCTCAAAAGCGAACCCCACGCGAACGAAGTCGCGGGCATCAGCTAGTATTATAATATATTTAAATTTATGTAGACTTCTTTTGCTTGTGGTGGCCTCCATGCGTCGGGTGGTCCCTCTTCCTAAAATATGGCGAGGGGGCCGATGGCTGGCAATGCGTAGTTCTCGTGAACAGGTGCTACTTTTGGTGACTGGTCGGACTTGAACATGGTGTAATGGTTACAGCTACTTACAAACAATTTATAAAACAAAAACTTGTCGATTAAAGAGACCCGCATTGGTGATAGAAACATAATTACTAGCTCACCTATAAATCTAAAAATATTCAAGTAGGTACATATCAAGAGCGTCTGTTTAAATACACTATAGGCGTTATAAAAACCCGATGCAATATCTCACACCAACCTTAAATATTTACGTGGCGGGCATGGTTTCCATCAATCTGGCACTATAACAATAGATTTGCTTCACTGGCTAGAGGCGGGGCTATGAAAATAGATTAGAATTCGATTCAATTTCAAGAAATCACCATATAACATTGAAACTATTCTATAGAAAAATAGATTATGATCTTGAAATGGATAACCTCTCATACGTTGGGACGAAACTCCAACATTGATTTTCAATGGCTCAAGTGAAAATCGCACTGGGCTACCAGCGATCGTTATTTGGGGAAGGTTCTTGTATCAAAAAAATACTGCTCCCCCTTCTTCAGAAACACAAAGAAACTGGTTTTTCGCATCCGACTGTTTGGATCAGGATAGTACAGGGGAGTCTAGTAAAGTGGCGTAATATGGTTTTTGGAGAAAGGAGCTCCTTTTTTCTAACCTAAAGGGAGGCTGCTCAAGCAAATTGGCTCTACGTAAGACCCTAGTGGTTTAATTAAAATTCTTGGTTTTATATTGATTTGTAGTCACAGTTTGTAGATGTCGCTGCAAATTAAATATATACCATGACATGTCTAGCGTCTTTATCAGCGGACTCAGACACTACCTTCTAATTACTATATATCTACTACAAAAAAAGGTTGGTTAAATGGACGAAATATTGTCTATAATAAGAAAATACTACGTAGTATTATGTAGTCAACAGATGGGGGCCCCGGCCAAAGCTAAAAGAGAGAAATGTCGGTGACTATCCCTCATCTCCGGTACATGTAATGATAACAACTGAGGTATTGGAAACCATAGCTATATATCTTCAACCACCGATATCTTCAGTCATTGTATTTCGTTATTTACTAATTGAATAGTTGTTATAAAATCGCTCATCTTATGAAATCTCTATTTTAAAAGACATACAATGCAAACATTTTTCTTGCTATTGTTAAAATAAAATAAACAAAGTGGTTCCGATCGCTCGTCGTGTTTACCTTTCCATTTATGTTTCAATTTAGTAAATAATTTCATATACACGTAGGTATATGGATTTATCAAAATTTTAAACATAATTTTATTCAAACTACAAAAGTTCTTAAAATGAAACATTTACATTCGAACATTGTACTGGTGCTAAATATAACTACTCTTTCATATTTGTTTCAGACATCCTGAAAAATGCCAAAATTTGGATCGGAATAACATGTATCGTAAAAACGAGTACGAAATCCAATTAACCAAACGTGTGTTCAATATTCCTGTATTAAAAGTTAAAACTGTGTCCGCACAAAGGCTTTTTCCTACAATATATTCTATACAATAAAATAGTTAATGCCGCCAATATAACGTAACGCCGCGCCGTAACGAAACGAAAAAGATTTATGAAACTGAGGGCCTAGCACGAACGACTATCGAGAAAGTATTCGAATCGTCAAACTGTCAGTTGTATGAAAAATTATTTGAAATTTCATACAAATGACAGTTCGACGATACGAATACTCTTTCGATACTTGTTCGTGCTCACCCCCCTGGTGTGAGTGGGAGAGTCGGGAGTGGTCGACCAAGGCGAACGTACCTCGATCAGATCGGGGACGTTCTGCAAAATGGCCAGGTCAAAAGTACTCGTAACCGTCGAATGTGGATTTCATCAATGGATGAAAGTAGAAGAAGCGTAAATGGTATGTAAGGATCGGAGCATATGGAATTCCGTGATCTCTGCCTACCCCAATGGGAAAGAGGCGTGATGTATATCCAACAAATAAAATATCATTAAAATCTATGCAGCCGTTCTTGAGTTATAAATGGTGTAACTAACACAACTTTCTTTTATATATATAGATTTATCCCACATATTATTCTGAAAAGAAAATACGCTAACGAATGACGTCAAGTAATTCTGATAAACAGTCGGGATGTAATTGCTCCATTTGGTTTATATAAAAGCTTTTTCTTTTGTACTTTTTGCAGAGAATTTATCCGCATTTTATTTCAGAATTAAAGTAAGATTAGATAATAAAGAAAAGAAACGATTTGATTTGGAATAAATTACTTTTTAGAAATAATATAATACAAACAGACACGATACAGCGGCTTAATTCTCATTTTTGTCTGTTTCATTGATATTTTCTTTACAACCAAAACCGGTAGTCAATCTCAGGACCCAGAAGGAACACCCAAGTAATGACACACATGCAAGGTCAGGGTATGGCCATAGCGATCCACGCCCGAGGGGAATGCATTTACGCACTGGATACCCCCCCACGAGATGTTAAGCGGGGGGAGTGTGGGACTCAAGCTCACTCGGTGATACTCTGCTAGTCAGAAAGCCGGGCGAGTAATTAAACCCCTCTTGACCCTCAGGTCCGCCGATATGAGGTTTCTGGGTTCGCAGAGCATGCTGCCAAAAACCCCGACGGAAAGCGATTCACGCCCTGCCTATCGGACACTGGCTAAACTTAGCTACAGTTTATGATTGAATTAATATAATACTTTTTTAACTGTGGAGAATTATCCCTTCCTTAACAGGTTACTAGAGCATTTACTATTCAACAGCAACAGAAACACTTTATCGAACACTACAGAAAAGTAAAATATAAATTGACATATCTCTAATATACTATATATTTTATATGCGTATTCAGTAGGTCTGAGAATCGGCTACTATCTATTTTTCATACCCCTAAGTGATAAGGGTTGTTCACCCTTAAATTTTTTTTTTAATTTTTGGACGATTTTTTTTGTTTTTATTTTTTTATAAAGTGCCATTAAAAAATACATACAACCCTAATTTTTTTGTTTTTTATCACCAACCCCTGCTTTTTAGAAAATCATGGCAAATCAATCGTTTGCCGGATCAGCTAGTATATGTATAATGTATGCCATCAAAAACATAAATTGTAAAAAAAGCCAAGTCTTGCAACTCAGTTCTTCTATCGTAAAAAGTTGTGAGATCCATATAATACCAAGTCGGTCAATTTATTCAGTCTCTACTACAGAAGAAGTAAGTAGAAGTGCGATGTGTCATAATTTGTACCGGATCGAGTGTCGCCAAATTCACACAAATGAATGGAGTATTTAACACTGCACACAGTTGCAATTTTTCTTCGATTGGTTGTTTTTATTTAACTCAAAACTACATAAATCACACTGGTCCTACAATTGATAATATATCTTAGTACTTCGCGATAACGGTTACTTTGTAATATTGAAACAAACTAATAAATAATTCCTCTACTCGATAATAGATGTCGTTATTCTTCTTGCACGCAATAATGGTTTCAATCATCACTTCAAAAAGTCGAAAACTGTGTCATGATTTGTCATAAATTTCATAATTTCGTCATTTCCGGCTAGTGACGGACACGTTTAAAAACATTATCGATATTTGAAACATTATTTTTGTTTACGATTTAAGTACTATGTTGTATGATTATCATTTGTGGTGTAATTATACCGTAGTATAGCGCCGTTTTAAAGTGGTGTAAAACCAAAAAATAAGGTATTTTATTTTTGATACAATTTTTATTTATTTTTTCAAATCAATATGTAGATCTGCCTTTGCGAGAAGGAAGAACAAACCACACACATTCGAATTTATAATATAAGTTAGGGTTAGAATGAATTGAAAAAGTACTTGTAGGTATTATATTCTTTTTTAATTTTCAGTTCTGTATTACTAACAATCTGAATCATAAATCACATTTGTAACAGCAGAAATCACTTAACTACTCACCATACTTCAAATCGCATTTATTACCGTGCAAGCACGAGCAAATAAATATTTCCTATAGTTTTATTTTTCGTAGTAGATATGATATATAAAAACATATTAAAATCTTTTAACAACGTGAGTGAATAAAAACACGATTGCTAGTTAAGAAGCTATATTAATATTCTATTTTATTAACGCGAGTATCACACATTTAAATAAAATACTTTATAACGGTTTAAAATGCGATTCATTAAGTTATAAATATTATTTATCCCGACGTTTTTTCAGCAAATGTGGTCACGGGCAGACTGTTTAAGAAGAAGAAGTTTTAGAAGTTAAGGTGTTTTACTTACTTACTAGTCTGGGAAAGGGTCTACTTTCTCTTGCAAGGAAGATAAAGTAGACTTCTCTTTTTTCTTCAAAATTTTCGGTCAATCCGTTGGTTAAATTCAAGTCGAAGGAAGGACAAACAAAAAATAAAAACACTTTCGATTTTTTTAATAATTTATTAATTAAAGTATTTAAGACTGCGATTTAACTATCGTACTATTAAAAATAAAAATGATAAATTTTTATATTATATAAAATTATTACTGACACGTTGTATATCGATAAAAACATTCGACCTAACACATCACTACTAAGTGAGTAGCGATAGAACATTCGAGAATAGCGTTGACACCTGATATGACAAACGATCTAAACTGAACTTTATATGAAAGGTATAAGGATGATTTTAGCTTTTTTTTTCTATAAAATTTATGGTCAATTGAAATTTTAGGATTTATTGAAAAAATATATAAATTTGTACTAAGTGATGGTAAGAAACACCTCCGTTACTAAGACATTTCCTTCTGCTGTCATTCTTATACTCTAAAATATAACAGTACGGCATAGTTACGAAAAATCGTAATTTTATGACACGACCGACTCAACGCAGTGTTATGACACGACTGTGATGGGTTAAGGGAAATATCACTCAATAGTGACACGCATACCACGCCTACTTCGCAATTCTACTTATTTTTCCCTGTTCTGTGGAAGGATCCTTCTGTCTTAAGTTATTACGTAATTAGCTAACCTAATAACATCTTATAGTGATAGAAGAACTGAGTTGCAAGACTTGGCTTTTTTTACAATTTATGTTTTTGATGGCATCTCATTTCTTTTTGTAGATAATCCTTTTCTTAGTTTATTTGGATAAGAATTAATACAAAGCTATACAAAGATAACATAGTCTGATTTTGATCGCCATTTTTATCAACTTTTAAAATGTAAAAAAGTAGTTATAGTGACATAATAACAATAGTTGGACATATGGTCTCCGAAAGTTTTTTGTAGATTTTGATATGTTCTATAATATTGTAGAACTTTTTATTGTTCTATCATCAATACTTTCCGCAGCGCATGCGATTAAAGACATTTTATGGCTAATTTTTTTACACCTTGGGTTGTTTTTAGTAAGGATTTCTAAGGATCTCTTTCTTTCTAGTAATAAATATAGCCTATTTTACTCAGTGATAATGTAGCTTTCTAACGGTAGAAGAATTTTCGAAATCGGTCCAGTAGTTTTTAAGTTACTCGTTACATACAAATAGTTTGAGTATCTGGAAAACTGGATCGAAATTTCAATTTTTTTTTAGTTTTCCCTTGATTTATACACTAAACACTAATTGTATTCTAAGTTTGAAGTTTCTATGTCTGCTAGAAGTGCCTTAGAGTTTTGATGATCGGTCAGTCAGTGAGTGAGTGACAAATTAACAAACTTTGACTAGTTATAATTCTTAAACTACTGGTTCAAACAGAATGATATTTGAAATATACCGAATTTATACAATGCCTGCTTAGTGACTGAAAATTCAGAATTCTAGTTTAATCCACAACGAAGTTATAGGGGGTCGAAAATGGCCCGAACTACTTCGAGAAAAGGATAGTACGGCCGTGCCGCTTTTTGCTCGACTTGGCGGGGGCACTACCGTGCCCCCAGATATATCTACAATCTACATATTGCATATATAGTACAAATGTCGGCCTTATAGCTGAGAAGCCATTACTTTCAAGCAACTGAAGCTTAAATAGGAATACAGAATTGATAAGGTTCTGTACTACTCTTAACAAAAAAGATATGAGAATAGTCAATAAAGAGAAAAGAATAATATGACAAAACTAACTATACTACTCTGTCAAGAAAGTACCGGGAAAAGATCAATAAAACACAAACTGTTTGTTATTCATCCAAATTTATTTTATCACCTTCAAAGTATGCTCCTTCAGAAACGATAAACTTACGCCAACAAATAATCCAATCATCAAAACATTTTTTAAACGCTGTTTCCGGAATTGAGTTCAGTTCTCGCCGCGAATTCTCCTTCATGTCTTTTACCGATTGAAAACGGGTGCCACGAAGTGGTAATTTGAGTTTAGGAATAAGAAAGTAGTCGGCTGGAGCCATATCTGGTGAATATGGTGGTTACTCGATGGTATTTGTTGAGTGTTTGGTAAAAAAATCGTTCACAATGATGGCCTTGTGCGAAGGCGCATTATCATGATGCAAGATCCAAGAATTTTCTTTCCACAAATCAGGCCTTTTTCGTCGAATTTGCTCTCTTAAACGCCGCAAAACGCTCAAATAATATTTCTTATTTACCGTTTGACCTTCGAGCAGGAATTCATTCACTTTTACGATGTTAACTTCAGTTGCACACATTGATGGCCTACCAAAGCGAGGCAAATCTTCCATCACAACTTGACCACTTTTGAACGCTTTGCACCACTCATAAGCACGAGTTTTTGATAAACTCGATTCACCGTAAGCCTTCTGTAACATTTTCAGTGACTCCGAACACGAAATTCCATTGGCGATGCAAAGTTTAAGACAAACTCTTTGTTCGATGTTTTTGTCCATTATGAAATTCGCAATACACACTAGCTATGATATAACTAAAAACATCACTGTATTTAATATAAATAACAGATGCAACTCAAACTCCGCGCCAAAATGGAAAACAGTTGTTAAAATCTGACAACAACAAAAAAAACAAAAATTTAATTTAGAATCATAAACAAATAATCCATTCCCGATACTTTCTTGACTGAATGTAAACTAAAACATAATTTGATGGGCACGTGGGCGCATTCGGTAGAACACCTGCCGTGCGCATCGATGGGTCGTGGGTTCAAATCCCGCCGGGACCACATGTTTATAATTTTCTGTAAGCATGTTTTCCCCACGTCTGGTAACTTCGGGCATTGATCGGGTGGGAGGAATATCTAAATTCCGACCGGGTAACGAACCACCGTTCATAGATGGAAAAACCGTAAAGTGCATATTGCGCGTTTCGGTTTCAGTCTATGGATTTCCGAATGCTCGAAGTAAAAATTAGGTCGACAGCGCATCATTGACTGATGTTCTGTGGCTGAGGTATCACCTACCATGAAGTGAACCTCATGCTCGTCTGTCGATATGACATAAAAAAAAATGTTACAGTTTATTCCCGAAAATATAATGGTTTGATCTTAAAATTTAAACAAACAAAATGCGTCTAAGACTTTTTACTGGAAAACTAATTAAAAAATCGTTAAATGTTTTTAAAATCGTTACGTTAGACATAAAATATATATATTTTTCAGCTGGTTAAATTTATTATTATTATTAAATAATCCTAACACTTATGTATGGTAAAGTGACAACAATACATGCTCTTAGGTAAAACTTAATTTTAATAAGTGTTTGGGTATTCGCCCATCAGCTATTTAAGACTTTTGTTTATTAAGTCATAATTATTAACGATTGACGAAGGTATTGAAACGGTGTCTGACCTTTCACGCTTTGTTACAGGTTCGGCTCTTCTCTTGGAGAAATGTTATCATAATTCATAGTAATTTGTTTTATGAATAAGACCGACATACTTCTAAAATATAAAGGGGTTGTTTAAATTGATATCACCGACAATATCTTTCCTGTTAATTTGAAACGATTGTTTTAAAGTAACCTCGGCAATCCGGTTTAGTTATAATTCTATTTTAATCAGCGAATTTACGCGAGCACGTCGATTTAAAGAGCAATAAATCATAATGTGCAAACATTACATACTAATGTGCTTTAAGATTATATCCATTCGTGCTAAGACTGAGTCACAAGTCAGATATTCGTTTACAGGACGCTTTGAAAATTCAATTAATTTCATCCGAACGCTGAGTTCAGACATTAGTCGCTTCTTTTATGATGCGGGGTCCATTTTGCCATTATTCTACACATTCTTACAGGACAGGACTCTGTAATAAATACTATAACTCTAACTCATCTTTCACAGTTAAACGAGATGTAAGTATTATTTGTGATGCCAAAAGCATCCATCTATCCATCAAATTTCATAATTGCATAATTTAGTTGCAATGAGCAGAACTGTCATTAGTGGGATGTGTAGATTTCCTTGCTTGCTTACATAATTCGTACGTAAATAATTCCTTCAATGTTTCCAAAGAATATTATATGTAGAAAAGCTGTGCGAGTAGTAGGAGAAAAGAGTGTTCTTGAAATGAGTTCTCTGTGAGTCTTGAATACCCCCTTAGTCTTCTATTGGCTGTACTTCTACGAATGTTCATCGGAACTTTATTGTCATCCCATCGCCTCCGTACCACTCAAATCACATAAGCAATATATTGTAATTTCCCTACATCCGCTGAGCGAAGCTCGCTTCGAGTCATCCTTCCTAATTAAAACTGCGAAGGAATGGATTTCCTTCCCAGATTCTATATTTCCAGACCATTATTACTTGGGTCTCTGTAAGGCCAGGGTGAAAGGCTTAAGGCCTAGACAGACTTGCCCAATCTTAGATTGCATCACATCACATACATAAGGTTGTATCGTGGTATAAAAGTAATAATATAATTTTTATCCGCAATAAATACTATATTGCTTATCAGTTGGAAACGCTGTACATAAGTTATTTTTATTTTGCCACAAACAGTCATTTTAACAAACATTGTTTCAATCAATCTTATTTTACGTACCTATATAGACCTAAAAGCGCTCAAAAAAAAAGAACATAAAATATTAATAAGAGCAAGAATTTTAATTGATCCAGCTTCAATGCTGAATCACATACTTCATTTTGCAACGGACTCCCATCCATTTACTGACTACGTCAGACGTTACTTTACTTCAAACGAAACCTCAAGTGACCTAGTTACTCGTGATTTATAAACAATCGACGTTGGAACGTATTTTGATTTAATGGCCTGTCGACACGAATCTCTTAAAAGCATGCAATGAATTTATGATCATTTTCAAAATATTTTTTTTTTCTGGATAAATTAATTAAGTTGTTCATTTTCCTCAGAAGCTGGCAATGGGTATTAAAATAATCGTATATAATATAGAGTACTAATATTGAAACAAATTATCGATATTTTTTAAAGTTTTTAATCATTTCTATTGTAAAAATATTCTAAAAAGGTCAATTGAATTCAACAACAACAAAACACTTTATTCAAGACTGAGACTTGGCGGCCTTATCGCTGAAAAGCAGGCAACCAGGGTAATTGGAAACTTAATTATAATAACAATACGTAGATAGACATAGCTAGAGGGCAAGCGCAACAAAAAAAATGAGAGATGAGAATACACAGAATACGTATACGAAATAATTGTCTTTTAGACAATTTGGAATTTACCCGTTACATCCCGCCACTCATCAGGGGTTCCCAAAGTGTAAGTTCACCGTATAATAAATAAAATAATGTCTTCATATTATGGTGGAAGTTTTATTTTTGTGACTAACTACTTAGTATCAAATACATACAATCGACTATTTAGGACGTCGCGTCGAGTCAAAATACTAAACCTGTTAGTGCGCCATGCCCTGATAAAGTTTGCGAGCCCCTGTACCAACCAGTATATGAATGAAGCCACCCAAAAACATAGCATTACTTTTAAAAGTAATAAGGAACAAACAGATGATACCACAATCCATGAAGGTTCAATTTCAGACCCATGGACATTAAGGAAAGAACGCATCAACGAACACAATGCCTAATTATTAAACCAAAGCAAACTTTTTCCAGAAATGTATCGCGTAGCCGTAGAGTAAACATGCCACCCAGCGTTACGTGTCGCCCGCACCACACCGCAGTGTCACCTGCTAGCTTCTACATATATAATGCCTGAGCACGGCACTCATTCATTCATACACCCAACAAGTATTTTAGACTTAACTAATATAATATTGTATTAATCATTGAAAGTATATTTGTAATCAAAGCTAAATATTAAATTGAATTATTTTAAATAAAGTTTTTTTTTAAAGATCATCAAAACCAAATATTTTGACTTGTGTATGCCATATTTCATGAAAAAATTAGGAATCCAAATACATTGGAGTTCTTTGGTGTTATTATTCTGAACCTACTAATGAGACAAAGTCCTAGAGGGCAGTTCTATTCTCACGCACTGATATACTAAAAACAAAAAAAAAGCTATAAAAATCCTAAACTCAGTGTGTTGTGCGATGAGTAATTAGTTATCGGGTCACTTTCTCACAAAACAACGTCATTTTCATACAACTGTCCACTAACAGATAGTAGATTGTCTTGTGTTTAATTTTTGCGTTATCCAAGCTTTTCGGTACCACAATCAACGATATCTTAATTCTTTTTTTTATTACAGAGCATACAACCGAGCAGGTGGGTTATCTGATGGAAATAATGACCACCGCCCATGGACACCAACGACGAGTCTCAGATGCGCTGTCAGCCTATTAAAAAATTATAGGCTCGTTTGGACGTCAAGTCTCAGATGCGTTGTCGCAAAAATCTATAGGCCTGTTTTTTTAAACCAACAGGGACGTAATTAGTTGGAAACCAAATTATTCACATAAACTGGTCATTCACCATAACCATGTTTTTATTAGCTTTTAGATGCCAAGTCATTTGGCTGCTATTTGGTTGATTTATCGTGAAGTCATTTGCGTCACCGCAATTCAACCTCAAAGTAGTCGCAAATAAACGTGTACACAGGCACTACTAATTCGGTATATTTATGGCAGGAAACGTAGTCTAGACATAACCACAGTCCTTGATACACAACAATGTAGGCTTCAAAATGAGTCCAAATTTCACATAGTTGAAACAACACTAGCTACCAATACTGCTACAATGCAGCAGAGAACTTCGAATGTAGTAAATGGGAAAAAAAGGTAAACAAGATGTAAAAGAACTCCCGGGGCCGGGGGGGATAAAACAGCCATCGGTCGGTGATGAGCTAAGTGAATTTGAGGGGCTCGTTGGCGGAACAACATGTTTTAAATTTCTATAAGCATGTCCTACCCACGTTTGGTCATTTCGGGCATTAGATAAAGGGGAGAAATATCGAAATCCACCAAAAACATTTTCATGTTACGTAACACCAATACGAGTATATAATGCGGTGTAAAAAAGTTATCACCTCTTATGGAGAGCCAAGCTCCTAGCTCTACACGGACTAAATTAAGACTCTCCATAAACCTTACGCTATATGGCTTGGGCGTTTCGTTACTCAAAGATCTATTGGCATAACATTAACGCCTAGTTAGTGATTACCTTCTGTTCATAAACCCATAAGTTTCTACGTCACTCTTACGAAATGGTCAACCTCATGCTTGTCGTCATCAAAACTATCGATTTTGAAATTCTAACTAACAAAATGTCAATTGTAACATTGGTCATTCCAAAGTTTCTGTTACACTGAACTTTTTTCTACAGGCAAGTACTAGTAGGAGAACAGTGTTCTGTTTATGATAATCTGTATAAAGTATAATCATCAGTTGGTAAAGGTTGTGATCAAGCATTGTCTTACCGATTGTACTTAGAAGTACTTACTACTACATACATTCTTTTTAGGTTGCTTACTATTCTAATTAATTACGTGGAGTCAACACTAATATTGAAACATGAAACAAATACAAAATTGGAACAAAAATCTAAAGACAAGGACTAAAAGTAAATTAAAACATCTAAAATGGATTTTACAGATTTGTACAAATAAGTATTCATAAAAAAGCCCTTTTATAAAGAAACTAACAAGGCTTTAATAATAATAATAATCTTTATTAATAACTGCTATTTTTACATAAACCAATTTAAACCCAGACTCGTGATATAGTTAAAACTGTGTTACAGGAGTCTGTGCTTTGATTACATAAAGATATATTACTTTCATTAAATTTTCAAGCCATTAAATATTTTATAGAAAAAAAATAAGATTTATTTTTAATTGAAAAAAAATTATTACATAAACATCCATTCTCAGCTTTGTAAAATCAAACTTGGATTAAAAATTACTTATAGAAAGTCTATGAATAAACTTTATTTTCTTCATCAATAAAAGTAAATCAAATTTGTTTTTAATCTGTAAAATCCATTTCAAGATATGGCACAAAAATCATTACATACAAGTTAGTGACAATAATGTTTTCAATGTAAGCTAATTATCAACAGATGTAAGAAATACAAAAAATACACTGTGGAATGAATTACACAACTTGTACATAACACAACTCAGATTTTTGGCAATGCCTTATGTTAATGAAGATAATTTTGTTGAATGTTGACAATCAAATGTGAGACTCACTTGATGATAGATGATAACTAAGCCTAATCATTAAATGATGGAGAACAATTTTATTTTGTAGTAATCTTTCAAAACTTTTCCATCTTTAGATAGTGGATGAATTGTATAGAAATAAGTAATATTTTGATTGTATTGTTATACAATACTAAATGAATCTACAACTTACTCTGCAATATATATTTATGTAATTTACATAATAAGTATTGTTTGCTTAAACAAGCAATTATAAAATTCTAATTCACTAGTATTATAAACATAGTATTGTAAAATAAACATTAGGTACATGTTAAGAATTATCAGAGAGCTATATAAATAAATCTAAGTTTTTGTGAGAATTTTTCAATTTTGTGTTATGAATAAATTATAAGGCTTGCCACAATCTGAGTAAAAACAAAACTAAAGCAAATGAAAAAATGAACACACTTCTAACAAGACTGCGTCTACTTTTCCACTCACGATGAGATCCTCCTCACGAATCTTTTCTGAATTCTTGCTTGCTGCTCGGAATGTTGCTGCTACATATTTCTGTTCCTCTTTTGTGAGTAAAGTACATTTTGCTGCTAATTTCTTACTTGTGTTCCCCATTCTAAAACTGCCATTAATTATTAAATTGTGTGAAGATTATTTTTAATAACAGGTACACACTATGAAATGATAATCTTTCTTTTGCCATTAAATAATAATTAGCCCTTATATTTTAAATGGCTGATGTACATATACCTAGTTGTCACATAAGAATCTCTCTAGTTTTTTATTTTATTGTATGGTTTAGGCTCATGAGCTGTATTGGAGTTTTTCTTTTTTTTTTTATACATAAGCATTAGTAGTAGTTGCTGCAGTAAATGTTAAAAAAATATTAGTTTGATGTAACAGTGATTTATTTGCTAGTTTAAACAAAAAATAAACAATACTGAGTAATCTTAAGTGTTTGTAAGAAGTCACGAGTGCGAATTTTTAATGCAATCATTAACACATGATCTTTATGTCATTATCACTTTTTGGCCTTCGATGAACTTGTTTGGCGATCTTGATATTGAAAATAGTGTTATATAGAATATAGATCATAAGACATCAGCGGTTTAAGGAAAAACACAAAAGTTTACCTTGGCACGAAATAATAAACAAAACTGAAACTTCTAACACATCATATTAATTTTAGATTGTTGAAAATGAAATACCACAGAACTTATCCCGGTAAAGTAATTAAAAACATAACAGTCAACACAAGTAATATTTAATATTACGTTGAAATTAAAATCAATATTTTTATTTTTGTGAATACTCAAAATACCTAAGATGACATTTGTCAAATTCAATGTCAATAATTATTTACAATTTACATTATGTACATACCTGTTAATATATTTTTTAATCCCAAAATTTTAATAATATTCAACGCGTGGAAACTTTTGCGAAAACACTTTCCAACTTGCGCTTAGCGTAGTCTAACAGCCACTGATCTGTGATTCTGTGATCAGTTCTCATGAACACAGTGATCTCCTAATCACATCGGTTGTATGACTGTTACATTTTTACGGTAGGTACCTACATCAAATTTTATTATTTTTAGACATATTATATTTAAGAATTAGTATAATTTGTTTAACTATTAATATCATAGGTTGTCCAATTAAATTGGTAATCTGCACAGTGTCTATCTGTAACCTCATTAAATATTTGTGATCTAAGTATCACGGCCATCTAGCGATTTGAATGGGATATTTTCTAGTTTTTCTAATATATAAATTACGTATTCAACTATATTATATTGGTCGGTTGTGTACACCCTTGGGCCCCCTTATTATACCTACCACCCCACCATTAAAATCCCCGACCCAACCTTAGATTAAGTACCTAAATCTAAGGACCCAACGCATGTCTCCTTGTAAGTTTTTAAATACTTTTTGGATTACCATAGATTCAAGAAACTTACAATCTACCAATCACTATCGAGTATATTATATTATACCGCTTAAGTGTCATTTGTCACAAAAACAGTTGAAGTTGAAATTCGTATTAAAAAATAAAGCTTTTTATACATACTTTCTTATAATTTAATAATAATAAATGTTTTTAAAAGTCTATTTCTCAGCCAAGGCTTGTTTCTTAATCGTGTTTTAATTATAGTTTTTTTTGTTGATATATAAGTGTTCATAATAAAGTTATGGAAGTGGATGGTGATAGTTGGAACACAAACCCTCCGGACGGGACTAAATTTGCACATTTAAAAGCTTTTGTTAATGCAGCAAGGGAGTTTGAAGCCACGCATAGCGAATCTGCTATAAATTTATTGACTAGATACTTGGGGGTATGTTGTTGTAACTAGTTATAAAAAATGTAAACATTGCGCAAATGATTTTAATTTTATTTTAATAAAAAGAGCTGTATAGTGCTGTAATATTTCTCTAAAACTATTTAAATCCATACTTTATTTTAAATAATGTTTTAGCTAATAGCATCTTCATGTGACCTCTCAATATTTTCACCGGGGCGCTCAGAGGTGTGTGCCTTCTTTAGTTCATTATGGAGAGTGATGTGCGATGGTCGAGGACCTCATTGGGCTGGTGTGGCTGTACTTGCAAGGGCCTGTATAGAACCAAGTGCAAGATATGCACTAACACATACCTATAAGTAAGTATACATCTAATTGAACCATCAGTCCATAATATTATTATTAACTCCAAATAGTGCTCAGCCTTACCTTCAGTCTCACAGTCATAAGCAATATGCTTACTAACCATAGGGCCTCAGTTACTCTTGCTTAAATTTGATTTATTCTAAGAATTATAATTTAAGTGTTAAGTTTCCATTTACATTGCACCCGTGCGAAGCTGGCATTCAACATCATATATCAGCTCAAACAGACAAGGAATGTTATAATTTGTAACCTTATATTTAAAAAAAAGTGATAACTACATATAACGTTTATACAAAACTTTATTAAAGAATCATTAAAATATTTATATAATTTTCCAGGTTTATGCCAATTTTGGCTCGTCTACTATCGGACGCCGTATCAAATGACAAGAAAATTAAATTACTTTGTGTAATGCAGGTATGTCTTTATCTTTAATAAAAAGTCATTTATCTTCTTTGTATTTTTCTAGTATAGATTTAAGTTCAGACAGACAGATATTTAATCTGTTAAGCTAATAGCTTGTTTTGTCTTCATAATATTAATGTTGATCCTTTAATATTTCAAAGGATAGGAGAATCTCTGGTTCTGTACCTCCCAATTGTAGACTATAATATCTAGAATAATATATATTCTTGAAAGGCACACATATAATTGTTATTAGTATATATTTTAGTGATAAATTTAATTTCAGGACATTTCATATGGAATTAAAATCAGCTGGCAAGAATCATACTTAGCAGAATTAATGAAAACATTAACTAATTGGATAGTCCAGCCAATGGTTGAACCTCAACATAGAACCATAGGTCACAAGTCCTTAACAGTGCTAATAAATGTGTGCTATGGAAATTTACCAGCAATATATGCCTTGATGAGGACAGTGGATACCAAGGAATTTGTTGTGCATTTGATAAGTTTGAAGGTAAAATATAGTAAACTCATTAAATATCAGACATAGTGTAGCTAGCTTTTAAGGACATTTTAACTTGTGGGGGAAGGAAGGTGTGATCCTCCTTCAACTAAAACATGGATCTTCGACCAGTTGAACCACTGATGTACTGTAAGACTGCAGTGGTTGATGTGAAAGTGTTATATATATGTCGGAGTGTGAAGAGCAGCAGGGTTTTTTTAAAATAGCGACGTCGGCAGAGCCGTCGCTACCCACGGATTCACTCATTTGCAAATAACAAAACACTTTACCAGAATACTTTTAATTCTATATTCTATAATAATTTAGATTGTCATTGATGCTATGATAACTAGTAAATAATCTTAATAGATAATATTGTCTTTTATTAACGCGAGTATCACACATTTAAATAAAATACTGTATACCAATGTAGTCATCTTTCAGTCTCCCGCGACCACGGTTGCTGAAAAGCATCCGAAACGTCGGGATAAATAATTTAAATAATAAATCGCGTTTTAATCCGGTATACAGTATTTTATTTAAATCTTAATAGATGGAAATCAGAAATAATAAATCAATGGCAAATTAAAATTAGTTGTTATTATGACGGTCTTGCGTCGACATATATATATATGGACATATAGCGCGATTCAGGATTATTGATGTCTGATTGTAGATGCAGATTGTAGATGTTGATGATGATGATACATTACTTAATATAATTAATCGTAAAAATGGCTGTTTGCCATTTAGTAAAAATTCCTCTACTGTAATGGATGTTCATGAGTGGCGGATGTTCATTTTCCATCAGATGAGCCACAGGCTCGTTTTACCCTTATAATTAAAAAAAAAGTAATGACTGTTTGCTTTCAGGACGGTGGTTATGGCGGTGTGGAGGTGTGCCGTCTGCTCTTGTGCCTGTCGAGCGCCACCCGCGGCGGGTCGAACACGCGACAACCGGATGTACACAGTTACCTGTGTTGCACTATGCGGACCTTCAACAAAGCTATTGTGTAAGTGATTTAACCCTAAGCGCTCTACAGATTTTTGAACCACTGCCTATCACCACCTCAGGTACATTTTCGCAGCAGACCGAGTGAAACAGAGTCTTATTTTAAGTGAGAAGAATTACTCATGCTTGTGTATGTTTTTAATTGCATACAGTACAGAGACTGAGCACGTTTTAACTAAAGATAACAATTGCCAACGCCGACGATGCTTCTGAAGCATCTTAGCTAAAAACCTGTTTGTCTCTGCTGCAAAGCCTATGGAGTTGCATTCTTCTAAATATTTCTGGGTTGTTGGGGATTGCTTTGTTATAAGGGTTAAGATTTTAGTTGTGTTTCCAGGGAACGAGACGAAACGCAGTTGCTGCACGCGTATACGTTCATAAACGACCTGTGTTCTGATGAGAACCTCCGCAGCTATGTACTCACTTATCCACATTTCAATAACTCACTCAAGGATGCAGTCAAGGTAATAACTTTTTTTTATTGTTTTTATTTCATAGATACAATGTTAGCACCTAAATATCTTATCCTACTTATATTATAAATGTGAAAGTTTGTGAGAATGATTTTTTATCTTGCATGCAAAAACTACTGAACGGATAATTTATTACGCTATCCCATCAGATAGTCTAAAACAAACCAAGAGACAGTATATGCGCACACGTTCGCACTGTTCCCCACGTTTGGTCACCTTCGATGATAGAACGGGTGAGAGGAATATCGAAATTCCGACCACGTAACGAACCACCGTTCATAGATCGAAAACTGGCTTAGTACACATTCACACATCTCATGCTTGTCTGTCGATATCTAACATAAAAAAAGTGTTGGATGTGAAAATCGATTACAAGGTTAACCTTACCAAATAAATTGTAATCGATTTTAGTAATTAATGTAAAAGAGATTTCTGATTTTTAACATACTTAGGAAAAACATAACAGTAATTTATTACTGTTCAATTAAACATATTCAAGAATGTTTTGTTGGAAAAAAAAGAATTATTTAAAATTGATTAGTGATATAAAAAGAAAGTGTCTCTAAATACATATCCGACAATTTTAATAGGGATATATATGATATTATGATAACAAAAGACAACATTAATTAATGAATGTTAAAACTATACATTACAGGATGCAGAGGGTCTGTGCAAAGTTGGCTCTGGAGATATGGGTGAACCGGACAGTGCGGCCGGATGTCTAAGAAATGTTCTCAAATTTCTCACGGTTCTAGTCAATTTGGGTAATAATTTATTAAATAAATAACTTGAGTTTACTGCTGGCACATATTGCTTAAAGTTGTAAATTCAATTGCAGCAACAAACGGATTTAGGGGAGAGCATCCGGGACATCCACAAAAGAGGGGGGTCAATAGACTTCGGAAATAAACAAATTTTGAAAAAGAATCTTAATTTTTTCTAGGTGTAATTTATATTTTTTAATACAAAACTTAAATTTTTTTTAAACTTAAATATTCATGTGAACATTCATAAAATGATTAGGCTTTGATTGAAAAAAAGGTTGTTAACTCACCACGAGTTAACAACCCTTCACCACATCATGTTGAGTCCGGTAGCCTTTTCATTAGAGGGATATTTAAAATGTTTAGTTAGTATATAATAATATCCCACTTCTGATGAATAAATGTTTTTCATTATATTCGTGAGTTTGTGTGCTTAAGTTTCACATAGATTGTGTACTGGACATTATATCTGTAAGATAAGCAGTTAGATGTCAGGCACTTTATCAGCAAAATACATTTTTGTTTTAACAGATTTATACTCACTGCGATGTCATCACATTGAACTGGTGTGTCTTTGTATGAAGGCGAGTCGTGTCTGCTTAGCTGAGGCTTTGGATTTGTTTGCAGCTGTTGTAACACAATATAGAGGTATCTTATATTTATTTACTAGCCATCCGCCCCGGCTTCGCACGGGTGCAATGTAGATGTACAGTTTTTTTAAAGCCTATGCTGATAATGTAGCTTTCTATTGCTAAAATATTTTTTTAAATAGGTCGAGAAGTTTCTGAGTTAAATCGTAACAAACAAACAAGCAAATCTTTACTCTTCATAATATTAGTATAGATAACTAACTTGAATTTACACGTGACTTTGCTCGCATGGAAATTCCGACTGGGTACCAAATCGCTGTTTAAAGATGGACATAATTTGCATCAGTAAGAGGGTATTTTTTATAAAGTGAATCATCGAGTCCCCTAGTGGGGCTGATACACTCATATTCTCCATGCCCCATACTTCTGTGTCCGTCTCACTGATCATTCTACTCTGCCGGATAGACACATTTTATTTTTAATTATTTTTTCCCAGGATTCGAACCCCGAACAAACGGAATTTGTATTCCACTGAACCAAAGAGGCGGTCTTGCCGGTGGATTTGTTTATCTATCATTATGTTGATTTTGTAGAGGAGGGTAGATTACCTCAAGAGCTGATAGCGGTTTTGAGTGACGGTTTGCCGGCGCTGCTCGTGCCGCCGACATTGGAACCGGGAAAAGCTGGCTTACAATGGGTAAATAAATAACTGTTTTTGTTTTGCATCGATGGGTCGTGGGTTCGAATCCCACCGGACATGTTTATAATTTTCTGTAAGCATGTTTTCTCCACGACTGGTAACTTCAGGCATTGATCTGGTGGGAGGATTATCGAAATTCCGACCGGTTAACGAACCACCGTTCATAGATGGGAAACCCGTGAAGTGCACATTGCGCTTCGGTTTCAGTCTATGGATTTCCGAATGCTCGAACTAAAAATTAGGTCGATAGCGCATCATTGACTGATGTTCTGTCGCTACCATCAAGTGAACCTAATGTTCGTCTATCTAACATAAAAAATCTAACAGTAAAAAAATGCTATTTAGTTTTTTTTGACTGGACATTGGACAATGTTGTGTTATTATTACTGATGATACTGTCTCAGAGTGTCTTAATTTTGTTTTCAGTTACAAGTAGTTGGTGCGTTGTGCGAGTCCAGCGAGACACAAGAACGGGTGCTGCAAGAGGTCACTCCAGACTCGTTTGAAGACACCTTGTATGGAGTGTTGCAATATACATCGCAGGTGCGACTTTTTTATATTATAATTATAATATTTTAAGTAGTAAAACAAATGAATGGCGTTGAATGCGCGCTGGTTATGTCTGTTTTTAAATTTGAATTTTTAACTATAATTTTACGCTAGAAACAATATAACAAAATCTGTAGTTTGTCAAATGTACAGCTGGAAGAAAGGATAAATGTAAAAGGACTCACCTTTGACGCCACTAGCACAGACACTTATATAATTATTTTTAGATCGGTGTGATGCCGCCTGCGATCAGTAGGTCACTGAATTCAGCCACAGCATTTAGCACGGCCGTCGCTTCGCCAACAAGCAGCATCAAGTGAGGTTCGGGGGGAGAGGAAAAGGATCGCTAGAAAATGAAGTCAAAGGACAAGGGCATAGGGTCTAATTTGGATGGACCATACATTTGACATACACAATATTTAATTATTATATTGTTTTCTAGTGTAGGCGGAAGTAATGGTAATAACACTAAGTCGTTTATCTTGCAGCTTTCTTACAACCTTGTGTAATATTAATATTTGCGTGATTTTAACATTTTCAGAATGGTCCAGTGGGTAGTGAAGTGTCACAGCAAGCGGTCATAGTGTCGTGTCGGACGGGTCTTTGTCTAGCACCTTTAGACCGGCACTGGGAAGCTGCTCTAAATAGAATGTTAGCGCATCATCAGGTAGTGAAATTTTTATTTTTCTAGTACTAGTAGTAGTATATCACTACATTACACTCGTCTACACTATATTACACTTCACTCATCTTCACTATATTACACTACACTCATATAAACTACATTACACCACACTCATCTACACTATATTACACTACACTCGTCTACACTATATTACACTACATTCATCTACACTGTATAACACTACCCTCATCTTCACTACATACATTACACTAAATTGAAATCGGTGCACATATTAAAAGCTTTTTTTGATCTCTTTCAAAATTTGTATTTTTTTTAAATAGATAAATTCCTACGTACCGAATAACGTTAATATTTTGACGTAAATTATTTCTGTACTTTGATATTCTAAGCAAATTATTTAAATGAAGATAACTTTTCTTCTCGACATCCGAATTAGATGAAACAAAATGTTGATGTTGCCCCAGTTCCAGCTTATCTGTGTGTCAATGGAACAATCAGTTCCATATCCTTGGAGATTACCGTTAACAAACTAACAAACAGACATATGAATTCTTTAATCGTTTCGAATAGTAATTTTGATTTTACTGTTTTATTATAGTATGTATAGATTTTCAATTATTACAAATAGGTGCGGAAATTGCTGTGTACCGGGTTATCAAGCAACAATGCCTCTCGGAGACGACAGATACTGCAACTCATCAAGCATCACTATTTTCCCTCTGATCAGATGAATCAGGTGAATATTAAAAAAAAAACTAAATCATTTTGATATACATACCATGGTCCTTGAAAATTACCTTTCTTTAATGTCAGATATTGATTTTGAGCCTGAAGCTTATTACTGAAACCGATTAATGATGTGCTGTCACAAATGCTGACCTAACAGCTTTTTTATTATTTATTACTGTCCATTTGTCATGAAATATAATATCCACTGATAAAGTGATGTGCTGTCTACCTATGTTTTACTCTGAGTCTTAAAAAAGGCTTAGAAAACGATAGACTTAAGCCGAAAAGCGCAATGTTCATTTCACAGCATATATAATATAACAGCTTTTTATTTTATTTCGTTAATGTTTAGTTTACAATCTCTGTATTTTTTTTTGATCGAATATATCATTTTTGTGATGGTAATCTATCGAAAGACAACAATAAGTTGATTACATATTCTACTTATTGTTGTAGATATACAATGACTAGCTCGATGGCGCGTTCGGTAGAACACCTGCCGTGCGCACCGATGGGTCGTGGGTTCGAATCCCATCGGGATAACATGTTTATAATTTTCTGTAAGCATGTCTTCCCCACGTCTGGTAATTCTGGGCATTGAACGGGTGGGATGAATATCAAAATACCGACCGGGTAACGAACCACCGTCCATAGATGGAAAAAACGTGAAGTGTATATTGCGCGTTTCGGTTTCAGTCTCTGGATTGTCGAAAGCTTGAAGTAAAAAGTAGGTCGACAGCGCATCATTGACTGATGTTCAGTGGCTGAGGTTTCTCCTACCATCAAGTGAACTTCATGCTCGTCTGTCGATGTCTATATTTTTTTTTTCTAGCTATAATGAAATGCTTTTTTCTCTCTTTATTTAACGTTTATGAATACTGTTCCAGGTGTTCGGTGAGAATCTAAGCAGTGTGTCAGACATTAGTGTCGAGAGTGTCTCACCTCGCGTGGACATTGAGAGCGAGGGCGTGACTCTGTCGCCGTCGCAGCAAACGGCGGTGGACGAACTTGTGTCTAGGCTCAATGTGGCGTTGGACTCTGGAAAGGTATTTTTTTAAATATTAAGGAAAAATATATATTTAGTACGTACGTAGATGAAAAAACCGAAACTGAAGCAGTGGTATAGCATAGGTCATTAGTTTCCAGTGCGGATCCCAAAATTGCCGCTCTCTTATTTTTGCAATTGATTAAATATCATAAATAATAGTTATTGAGAAGCCTTAATTTTTTTTAATAAATATAATGAAAAACTAAAATCAAATAGTTTAAGGTCAATATAACTTTGGGCTACTGTTGTGGGTCTATCTTTACTGATGATAGTCCAATCTACTGACATTTTTTAAAAGATTAGTCTTACTTTGCCTTCGTCCATTGGTTAGTTACATCGTAATCAAATCAAATCATTTATTCAATTAGGTAACACAATGTACACTTATGAATGTTGACAAAACGGTTCTAATTTTACTGCCAGTTCTCAAATCAAGGGCGTAGAAGGGACGAGAAGAACTGGCAATAAACTCTCCGCTACTGTTTTTAATCGCCAAGTTTTTTGTTTTACAAAATGTTTGTAAGGAGCTGCAATCATTACACCATTATTCCACATGATATCTTGAAGTAATAATTTATAATAATAAAAAATAAACGAATAAAAAACGAAGGTTTGTCCTCTATCAGCAGTAGGCATGGTGAAATAGGAGCACGCACTTACATTCTCGTGGGAACAACCCGCAAACACATAGTCGAAATAACTACATATTATAATACCGCAATACACGAATTCAAGTACGACCAGTCACCAAAAGTAATCACGTTACTAACCAATGGATATTTATCAATAGGATTTAAAAAAAAAGATTTCGTGTAATTATACCGTTTTGTTCGCCAACTCCTCAAATATTTATACATTTTAGATATCGGACATAGCGACATCGAGTGTTATGGAGTTGTACGGCTACAAAATTACTTGCCTCGAACAAAGGCTGCATTCACATTCCGTCGCGTTACAGGTATGTGTTATTCAAATATTTCTTTGCAAGGATGTAGTGATTATTATTGTACATGTTTTAGATTCTGCTTGTAGATTAGGCGTCCAAATTCTGACTAATATTATAAATGTGAAGGTTTTTGAGGATGTTTGTTACTCTTTCACGTAAACACTACTGAACGGATTTTGATGAAACTTTACAGTATTATTTTTTATACATCAGAATAACATTAAGACTAAACATTAAGGTCCTGGGTTCGAATCCCGGTTTTTTAATATAATATTTAATTAAATATAATTAAATAATTTTAACAATTTTTTGGTGAAATTTATAGGCTAATTATTAATTTTACCTGAATTGTTATTGGACAGGGGGCCACAGATCACATGGCGTCACTGCAACACGCGCTGGCGTTGTTACAAGCAACAAACAGCTCGCAACAAGACGTGCTATACACCACACAGATGCAGACTGAGAGGTTTGTTACACATACACACGCATACACACCTTAGAAATACACATTACATATAAAATAATTCTAGCAACGGGTATAATTGAAATAAAACTTTTATTTCGTTATGTTGTGATAGTCCTGCTAATTTTATACATACTAATTCAAAATTGTCGAATTAGTTAGGTCTTAGGTTCGACAATAAAACGCGATATTTACTATTTTCAAGGAGCCAAATATTATAATTTATTAAACAATATATAATAAAAATAAATAAATAAATTAATTAAATTAATTACAGCTAAAGGAAAAAAGTATTCTCCGCAATATTTTTTCAATCTCTCATCGGTGTAATATTTTAATTGAATTAGTTTACACAGCATTGTTATTAAGCTTATTTACCATTATAATCTATAATTTCGTCTTATAATGTATCAGCATCGGTGGTTCAGTGGTAGAATGCTCGCCTGCCACGCGGGCGGCCCGGGTTCGATTCCCGGCCGATGCAATAACCTTTTTTTATTTTTCTTATACTTTTACTTTAAAAATTCTATACTTTAATGCTTATTTTTTTTTTTTTGGGAAAAAAACACTAACATGATTCATTCCTAATAAAATGTATTGTTTATTAGACTTTTCTATATTATTTTCCAGGCATAAAAAGACGATAGAGGAACTTCACAAGCAACTGGAAGATGCCGAGACAACTCTTCGAGGATTCCGAGCGAAGTTAGCGGCAGAACGGCTTGATAAGGAGAACCAAAAGGAAAACCTGCAAAAGGAATTCCGACAACAGCTTGCAGTGAGTATGCCATGTCAATAATATTAATGTTTTTTGTTAATAGCGCCATCTAGCGGGTATTTATTGCGGTTTATAAATTATTGATTGAAGCGCCATCTATTATAAAGTTACAACAGTTATATAGTTGTAATAGATGGCGCTTGATTTGTATTTACTTTAATTTTGTGTTAGTTTACTTTAGTATTGATTTCAATCAAGACTATTTAATTACTTTTTTTCAGAATTACGAGAATGATATGAAAGCGCGGGAACGCGAAGCGGAGGAGAGATTGAAACAAGCTGAAATAGAGTATAAAACGTTGCAGAAGAAACTTGATCAACAAGTGGGTTTTTTTTAATTATCTTTATTAAATATTTAAATTCGCTGTGGTACATCTATTTGATTTTATTATTCAGGTTTGACTTAAAGGACTAAATAAAAAAATATACTTTAGTATTATTTTTATGAGTATACAAAAAATCTTAAGTTACAAAACTTAGAATATTTATTTGTTTATATATTCCTAAGTTTTATGTGGTTCTTGTCTTTGGCAATATAGATTTTTAATTTTTAATAAATAATCGTATAATTACAGATGAATAAAAACAGTGAATTGGCGGGCGTGTTGATAAAATTCGAGGAGAGAGTCAAACAACGAGACAAGAAGTTGGAGGAAGCTGTTTCCAGCGAGGCCTTGCTGCGGCGGGAGATCGAACAGCGGGACAATGTTAGTATATATTATATAGTCTAGCAGTAATTCAAATTCAAAATCATTTATTCATTTAGGTAACATAATGTACACTTATGAACGTCAGTAAAAAATATTAAATGCTTCTAATTTTACATTTACCGGCAGTTCTCAAATCAAGGGCGTAGAACGGACGAGAAGAACTGGCAATAAACTCGCTGCCATTTTTTAATCGCCAAGTTTTTCGTTTTACAAAATTTTTGTAAGGAGCTAACCATTACACCATGTTCCACATGACATCTTTAAGTAATTAACTATAATAATTAAATATATATATGTATATAAACGAAAAAATAAAATAAAAAACAAAGATTTGTCCTCTATCAGCAGTAGGACTCGATTTATTCATTATATTATTTATTCCTAAAACCATTCCATGAAAAACAGGAAAAACCGGGAAAACTCAACACTTGCTATTACTTGTATACTATTTCCCATGTCTAGTGTTTGATGCACGCCAATAATCAAGTTTTTTTTATGTCAGGTTGAGTTATTACAGACGAGCATGAGGTTCACTTGATGGTAGGTGATACCTCAGCCACAGAATATCAGTCAATGATTCGCTGTTCACCTACTTTTTACTTCGAGCATTCGGAAATCTATAGACTGAAACAATGGAATATGCACTTGACGGTTTTTCCATCTATGAACATAATTCGAAAAAATTCGACGCGAGTCAGTTTGCATTGCAATTTGGTGATATGGTGCCTTTAAAATAATCTTTAAATGATAACTTTTCTTTCTGACAACCGATTTCGATGAAACAAAGCCTATATTTGTGCAAATTGCTTGAAAATCGGTTCAGTATCTTCAGAGATTAGTACAGGCTTGTCTGATTGTCTGTTTGTATCATAGAGCAACACGGTCCACCGGCGAACCGGAGGGGAGTAGCCATACGCAGGCGTTCCCCTCTGTCATGGTACAAGTCCAAATGGTCCTATACGTACAATAAAACTAGTTGTAGCCGCACTTTTCACTAGACTAAATCCAGATGCGCGACTGAATCGACGTCCTAAAAAAATGCCGAATTGTTTGTGTTTCTTGTTGCCAAAAAATATCTGCCACGTCAAATTTACAAAAAGATAGCGTTACCTTTCATATGTAGGTATTTTTTAATCATATTATTAGTATTTACTTCTTTAAAACTTAAAAAATTACAATATTATCGTTCGTGTTGTTTCGGATTTTTTTACCAACACAGGCCGCTCGCCCTCATACAATACGCGGATCTGTCGAGCGACTGATCCGAGTTTATTTCCGAGAAGTCGCTGTCACCGAGCGATAGTGTAGTTGTCGGATTGTTTTAAGTTATCGATAAAAATGGCAAAGGAGTCTTCTATACAGAGACAGTTTTGAGATTAAATTTTCTGATTCAAATATTATATTGTGAGCTTTATTTTAATATACATTGTTTAAATATAATACAATACGCGCGTTAACACATTTATTAAAATCACTTAGTGTATAAACTTCAACGATAATGTTTTTTTTTATTTCCTAAAAATCTAAAAGAGATGGAAAATTGTGGGTCATATATGTAATAAGTTGCGATATGATCTAAAAAAAATGTCAGATTTTTTTATCTTATAATATAAAAAATCAGCTCAATTCTCAGTCTGGGAGAGGAGAAATATGGGAAATATAATTTTCCTGAGATTCTCGATTAATTGAATCGATTACACAATCACAAAAAAAAAACCTTTGGTCAAGGTAATTAACTCAAAAGTAAATAAATGCACTTTAAATACATTATATTGCATATAATTACAGTTATGTTATTAAATAAAATATAAATTATTAATTAAAGAAAATGAATATACATGATTATCGATTAAAATCGATATTTTATTTTAGTCTGTCGTTGGCATGCCGCATGACTCTGTGGCCTGTGCTAATTCGTTTCGTGTTTTCTACGTTTTGAGTCTGAGTGCTTTCCCGATTGTCGTCATTTAGGAATTGTTATGATTTGACAACTACAAATATCATTGATTACAGATTTATGATATATATGTCAGTTATTGATTGTAACATAACCATACTTTTACTCAGTGGCGGGACTACCATACAAGCCCAAAAGCCCGTCTTGCCGATTTTAACATAATATGTGTTTATAGTATATTTATATAACTTATATAATTACGTTATTGTATAAGTTATATATGACTAATGGCATTATTATATTTCTTTTTAATGTGGTCCCGCCACTGCTTTTACTACTTAAAACTCTAATAACTCGGCTCTCAGATTGTCAAAACTAATAGAATTTTCAACGAAGGACTGTTAAGTCTCAATCTATTAATTCACACCAATTTCATATTGTTACATTGGGGGCCCAAAGTTGTATGTAATCGTTTCCATCTCCGTTAAGGGATACATGGAATATACATATTTTGTAATAACAAAGTATTTTTCAAATTATTTCTAAGATTTTATTATGTACCAACTCATGGTCCACTCTCCGTGACATGCTACGTGCGCATTACCCGACGAGTTCATTTTTATAAATTAACTCCATCTTTAAAATAAATAAATTAATTCGAACTTATAAACCTAATTTCCCAAACCCAGTTCTTGAAATTATCGATACTGCGTATCGACAGTTGTTGCAACTATGGCTAAAAGGACTTGTCAGTGTAGTTGCGCCATTTAATTATACTGTTATGACACGGAATGTTTAAATGTGTGTGTGAAATTGTTAGTGTATTTTTTAATTGTCACGGTGTGAGTTTCGTAGTGACAGACGATTGCTCGTGTGTGCGAACTTGAGTACGCACACATAGCGCAGGTTTCCCCCCGCAAAAAATGCCAGATTGTTTGGTATCGGTAACGAACGCTATGGCTACTCCCCTCCGGTTCGCCGGTGGCCCGTGTTGCTCTATGGTTTGTATGGACAAACAGACAATCAGACAAACAGACAGAGAAACAAAAAATTAAAAAAAAGACTGGGTTTGTTCTATTTCTCTTTTTACATCCCCTTGACTCGGTTTTTAGCGCTTTTTTCTATGTACAGACATTTGACCTCTACAGCACGAACTGAAACCGGTTAATTTTTTTTTCCAAAATACGGGTCTAACTGAGATACCATGATATTAGTTTTAAAGAGTAATACACATTAAAAACCACAGTATTTTTTTTTTCAGAAAAACGAAAGAATATTAACAAAAACCTTTATTATACCGGTATAACTCCCATAGTAAATTAACCGGTATTCAGTCCCTGCTCTACAGTTTTATTATATGTATAGATGTTTTTTGCTTTTGTTTTCCTTTTTTTTGTATGTGCGATAAAGTTTTCTTCCGAAATAAATTAATTTTCATTTTCTATTTCTCTCTCAAATAAGAAATGATAGGCATATTTAATTTGACAGATGATAAAACAACTGGAGAAGACAGTGGTGGAGAGAGAGAACAGACTGTACCAGGTGACCAGCCAGCTGGAGGAGATGAAGAGGGTGCAGGAGATGGTCGCCAAGCTGATGACCAAGAGCACTTCCAATGCATCAACGTGACCTTCGGTTTGACACGGGTTTTTCCGCTGTAAGTCTTGAGTTTTTTTTAAATTACTAGCAATCCGCCCCGGCTTCGCATGGGTGCAATGTAGGTGTATAAAAAAAATAGCCTATGGTACTCGCTGATTTTTAAAAGCGGTTTAGTAGTTTTTGAGTTGTAACAAACAAACAAAAAAAAATCATTCTTTATAACATTAGTTAGATATAAGGCAGTATTAAAATTTCAAGTTACCTAAATAGCGAAAGTTACTCAAAGGAGTCTAAAGGCCGATATTGATGAAAAATAAAACTACATTGTTGGATTGATTTTTCAAAATCCAACTCAAATTCAAAATCAAATCCAACAAAAAATATTATGTTAGAGAGAGAGAGAGAGAGAGAGAGAGAGATACATTTATTCGTCGTAACACATAATACAATTATTACAATTAAACATTTATACGTCTAGTTATATGTATACAAAACGACTACGACGAATCGGTCATGGACTCAGCATAAAGTGGATAGGCTTTGGCTACTTACCAAAGCCTACCACGCTGATTTTCAGCCATAACCTGAAAGCTACGAATATCTTACGAATAGCTATCTTAGAAAAAACAACGATAACAGAGCAACATAACAATTTAAGATATATATATCAAGTATGTACGTATTTCATATAATAAAAATAATATAATCTAAAAGTAATTAATAAATCTATCGCGTGTGTCGTTTCAATAAGAAACAGTAAAACATTAATAAAAATAAATATAAATTATGGATGGGTAACTGTGAATTCTTCTTTTTGTTTTAAAAATAAATAATCCCTAACTTTACTTTTGAAGTTACTCTTACATTTTAAATCGCGTAGGGGTGGAGGGAGGTCATTCCAGCATTTGCTTGCTCGATACTTAAAGCTGTTAATAATAAGCTATTTCCTTAAGTTTACCGTTTGTAATGACAATTCCCTGAAATTGTTCCTTGTTAGCGACACTATCAAATGGTGTAATAAACAGTTCAAAATCAACAGGTTCGATTCCTGGCTAGGAATATGGATTTTTCAATATTCCAATGGTGCAGTTTTAGTTTTCATCAAAATCGGCCTGAGTACTTTTCGCATGTCCTCTTAGTTTCGGATTATGCCTTTCACGCCGACTTGAAAAATATATATCAACATTCGAGCGTGATACTCATTTGATGCTAGGTGATATCTAAGCCACAGGATACTTCTATTATGCGCTGTCGACCTATTTTTTAATTCGAGCATTCGTATTAAAAAAACGGTTATATTGAAATATATGCGTATAAGCGCATAAGGGTACTTCACGATTTTTCCATAATGCTTCGTTACCCGTTAGGATTTTTAATAGTTTTTCTCCCACCGCTTAAATACTCGATGTGACTGAGATGAAGGGAAATCCAGCCCAGTACGTACCTGCGACCTATCTTGTCCCGGCGGGATTTGAACCCGCGACCCATCGGAAAGTAAATTAGGTGTTTTGCGTTCCGATGGGTCGCTGATGCTAACGTGCCCGTCTGAAAATTTTCAAAAGTTTTCATAGAACTATTTATATTACTTTCTGCAATTTATTGTTCTGTCAGGAAATCAGAAAATAGCTATTTTAAGACATTAAATTGATATTTTTTAATTAAAATGTTTATTTTTTTGTAGGTGTAACATGAAACGGGGTCTTTGAATACTAAAGAATATTTTTACACATATACAAATATAGCCAACAATATTTTGTTAGTTTTCATAATTATTCTGATTTAATATGAAATTATGATGGATTGTGTATACAATATTAAATGACTGTAACATATTATTTGTTTTATTTGTAACCATATAGAAATGTCTGCCCCATGCCCCACTAGGTGACTCGGGAAATCCAAGAAGTACCAGGATATCAGAAATATGTACCTAACAAGTATTCTGTCAATCTATACTGGTTAATTATTACTAAATTAGCGTTAGTATAGCTTTTTGTATAGATATCGACAGACGAGCATGAGGTTCACTTATGTTAGGTCCAGCCACAGAACAATCAGTCAATGTTGGGCTGTCAATCTACTTTTTACTTCGAGCATTCGGAAATCCATCGACTAGACATGCGCTGCGCCGCGCAATTGCACCGGCACGCTTGACTGCGCAGGGTGAGTCAGCTCACACATTCATAATGTGTCGGCGCACGGCGCAGTACTCATTCACTAAGTGAACTATGAGCGTAGCGTTGCCTGCGTTTCGGAGGTTTCACTGCTCGCTTTGCGGGTCACATTTTGACTCAAGGACCTGACTACTACTACTTTGACTAAGGAAGGTACTGACGCATGTACTTGTATGGGCATCTCACTCTCATGTAACGTCTCACTCGCACAGTTTGTAGCTGAACTGACATATGTATGGGCATCTCACTCCCACATATCGTCTCGCTCGCACAATTTGTATGTGTACTGACGCATGTATGGACATCTCACTCCTACATAACGTCTCTCTCGCGCAGTTCGAAACCAAATTGGCAGAGTTCAAAGCTTGGTATATGTGGCGGTGACTAATAACTTTCGAACCAATCAATATTCAGTTATATCGAGAAATTTTGCGGATTGAATAATATTGTATTACACTAGTTTACAAAATTTAACTTTTTGTCTGTTGCCGTGAATTTTGTGGGTGATTTTGTTTACTTATGACATGGTCTTTTCAAATATACCCTCAGAAAATTTTGTGCAGCTCGAATATCTTTGTTTTCGACGTTCATCATTTATGCTGATTTATTCGTTAATATCGTGGGTGTTTCAGTGTGTAAAGATTAATTTTATAAATTTTTGCGACATGAGTGGTTCAAGCAGAAGTTGTTTAAACTACCAACATAATTTTTGCTATATATGTGGAGACTAGGTGCTAAAAAAAATAGAAAAGGTGTATCAGAGTGCGTTAAAAACTCCTATTTTTTCTACTTTGGGATATCGCTGGATTAAAATTACAAGTCTTGGGCTCCTGATTGTGTTTGTAAATAGGGTGTTGAATATTTAAGATTATGGAAAGGCAGAAAAAAAGGTAGTTTTAAATTTAGAACTCCAACCATTTGGGTAGAACCGCGAAATCATCTGAATGACTGTTACTTATGGTTTGGTTAGTGGGCAGCAATATTTAGTGTAAAACTAACTAGTAGCTCGTAATAGAATTATTTTGCCGACACTACATATTCAAATAAGAATCATGAAACAGTTTTTTAATGCACTCGATAAAAATGGGAACTACTTTTCCTACATTTGCCACAAATATTCTCAGTTCACTATGAAAAAGATTAAAGCCAGTATTTTTGACAGACCCTATATCATACAACTTCCAAAGATACTGGATTTATAAATTCTATGAGTAAGCTCGAGTTAAGAGCATGGACAGCTTTCGTATCGATGATGCAGAACTTTCTCAGAAACAGAAAGTCAGAAAATTAAAACTGAACTTTTCAGAAAATTATACTGTCTTCTAGAGACCTGCTTTTACAATTAAAAACTCTGAGATGCAATGTGAACATTAAATTCCACTTCCTCCGTAGTCATCTAGATAGGTTTTCAAAAAAAAAAATAGGAGACATGAGCGAAGAGCAGGGAGAGCGTATGCGTCAAGATTTACGCGTCATATAGGAGCGTTATCAGAGTTTTTTTGGATGTCTGACTATTTCACGTGCCCTATACGTTACTTCCCTAAGTCCACACATAAGAGAAGAGCTTTAAAGTGAACTTTTTTGGAACTCAACGATTGTTTAAGTTTTTTAATAATAATTTTTCTTAGTTTTTCTTATTTAACATATAATTTTCATTTTTAACCGTAACTACCCTCATAACTCATAAACTAGAGCTGATAAAAAAAATCTACTTATATATTTGTAACTAGCATATCATAAGTAGTCGACAACAGCAAGAATTGTATCGGCAACAGATACACTGTAAACTAGTGTTATTGAGTACAAACAGAAGAATGCTAAAGATATAAAAGGGGCGGGAAATGATTAAAACCTCCATAACACTTCTGTTCGCCTGGTACCTTAAATTAAGATTCTTCAATTATTACGTGATTTTTGTAGATCAAACAGTATTTATTATATATTTATTTATCATAAATATTAAATGGACTTCGGTTTGCATACAAAATTCACGAAAAAAGTGTTCCAATTATGACAAATTTTGAAACCACGCCTCATGTCAAATTTTGAAAATTTTAATACTTGACAATGGGATCAAGTCATTATTATTATTTTGAGTACAAACAGAAGAATGCACATATAATAGGGACGGAAGAAGATAGAAAAACCTCTTCAACATTACACTAACATTAATTCAAATGGATGAACATGAATTATTATCAAAATATATAAAATACTGTTTTGCCCATTTTATCGATCACAAATTGTAGCATGCACCCTTCATCCACGCATATCTTCAAGTAAGCGATGATCAGTGAAAAAACAACGGACAGGTGCCTGCCCCATGCCGCACCAGACGACTCAGAAATTATACGAAGTACCAGGACATCAGAAATATGGAACAAGTATTCTGTCAATCTAAATGTACTTTGCTGCGATCACGTACTATTCAGTATTTTATTTTGGCATTGGACATAATATTATCAGCCTATCGATCTCCGTGAAGCTGTGACGTCACAAGTCTATTAGGGTTGGGCATGTCCATCGTGCCCACAACGGTGCATCCACGCTTGCAATGATTAAGAAATGAGATCTTTGAATGAGATTTACAATCAAGCGTTCTTTTGTCTAGGATGTCTGATTGCACAGAGATCTCAGCCTACTGATTGTCTGTAATAATGCTGGTTTTATTATTCACTGATTTCCAGTCTAGGTTACAAATGTTAAATGAATTAGGAATCGATCTGAATTCGTCAAAGAGAAACCTCACCTTTTTACGTTAGATATCGAACGACGAGCACGAGGTTCACTTGATGGTGATACCTCAGATCAAGTCCATCAATGATGCGCTGTCCATCTACTTTTTACTTCGAGCAGGATATCGAAGTACCAGGATATCAGAAATATGTAACAAGTATTCTGTCAATCTATACTGGGTAAACAAAATAATACACTAGCATTTTTTATGCATGGGTTCACTTGATGGGGAACCTACCACAGAACATGTCAACGATGCGCTGTCGACCTACTTATTACTTCGAGCATTCGGAAATCTATAGACTGAAACAATGTAATATGCACATCACGTTTCTTTCATCTATGAACGGTGGTTCGTTACCAGTCGTTCGTCGGAGTATCGATATTCCTCCTACCCGTTCAATACTCGAAATTACCAGACGATTATATACAAGTTTACAGAACATTATAAACAACTGCCTTACTAACAATACATTACATCGTCCAGGTGGTATTCGAACCCACGCCCCATCGGCGAGCACAGTAGGTGTTCTAACTTCTACCGAACGCGCCAACGAGCCCGTAACAAAAAAAATAATTAAAATAAAACACACAATAATTTTCCCGTGTTTATTGAAATTTACATTACGATAGAATATAACTTCATGAAAATATGAATGAAGTGATAACAGTAGGTAAATAAAATTTGAAGCGATAACAACTCTATAAATAGTTAAGTACATAAACAGCAAATATAACAAGAGTCGTAATACTTATCGTTAGTGATTCCGGAGCTTTTCTATACTTATAGACTTCTACTATCGTATTTTTTTCAAACTCGAAATAAATCATAAATGGACCTACTTATGCAAAATGGTATCAACCCACGTAATGACAATTTTGAGAAAAATCCGTATAGGTATGTCAAAATTTTGTAAAAAATTAATTGTTCTATGAAGACAAATTTTATATTGATGAATATCGTTAATATTTTTACTAATAATAAAAAAGAAACTCATTGGTTCCTTTTAGCCATACTATCAGTGTGTGGGTTCTTTGTTTTTTTTTAAATATATCCATAAATTTTTAGGAAAAACTAAAAATATCATATTTATTTTAAACATTTTACTGAAAAATTAATCTTAAATTATTAGAATAGTGTTATTACGAAAATATGTATTTATTTGAATATATAAACCAAAAATGGTCTAAATCCAATTCGACTGATTTCGAAATCAGGTTGACCTGAATAACTATGTTAGCATTTCCGACAAGCTTTACATAAAAATCGTGCGAGTCAAAAAATTCAAAGATGTTTTAGATTGTCAGTTTACCATGAGGATACGGATTTTTCATAGAAATATTTTATTCTATTTAAATTGACAGATCATTTTGATCTTAAGCGGGTCGATAGAAGGTGCATTTTTGAAAGCTTTCTGACACGTGTCGATTTTGGCATGTGTGTGGATTGGTTCATGTTTGCATAAGTACGTCCAAATATCCCTGATGGTAAGTATAGTGGGTAAATTACAAATGTCTAGAATAAATATAATTATACGATCTGTGAAAGACAAAACTTCGAAGCTACTTAAATTATAGACTTAGAAAATTACGTTCCACTAAGAACTAACCAAGTTTTCAGAAATTTTATGTTAAGATTTGCCAAATAAAATATATAACTGTGCAAAGAAGTTTTATTAATACTACGAGTATTGTTAATTTAGTGTATATCATAGGGGATATATAGTAAGTTAAGTTGCAAATCCTGTGAAACAACAGTGTGTCTTAGATACAATGTAGGTACATTCAGTGGCGTAGCTAGGTGGACAAAAAAATCGCAATCCTGCTATCCCCCCCCCCCCCTAAATTTCTTCAGCAATTGCACAAAAATTATTACTAATCAAGGACGCTCGGCCATTGTTATAAATGCTCATTCTTGAAAAAATAAAACTCTTGCGAACAGACTATGATGCCCTATGATAGCTACGCCACTGCGTACATGGTGTTAAAAATGAGCGGAGTGCTAAGGGTTAACACCATGTACTTCGTATCTAAGAAACGAAAGAAAAAGGTAAAATCAGCAAATAGCCTAAAAGCTTATTTTTTACTTTCAACAAAAAACGTTTGTAGGCTGTTTGTTATCTGAAATTTTATTGCTCTTTTCAAAATACTGATAATGTTCCTTCATTTCTTGTTATTTGTGTGTTTTTAATAAATCATTTTTTTTCTTTCTTTCATTCAGATAATACATTATGCATATAACAGTCCGACTGTTAGAGAATGTGAACGGTAAAGAGAAGTCATTACAATAATTGTATGCGCTTATTGATGTATATTTTACTCATACATTGAAGTAGATATGGTGTTATTTCTGTAAAAAAAAAAAATTATGAGACTGGCCTCATAAAAATCAGAATTAGTCGTAGTCGATTCAAGGATTTAGGTATTCGAATTTTGAAGGATATTTTCTATTTAAAATCTTAATAATATAATATATGTTACGGTAAATCTGATTAATTGAAAATTATTAATATTTTTACAAAATTATTAACAATAAACACATGTTTTGGTAAATGTGAATAAACAATCGAAATTTATTAATTTTAGTAGTAATTATTAATAATTCACGACACATATTGGTAAAAGTTATAATATAAATAAAAACCCAATGTTTTTTGACCAGCAGGTATTTATTTATAATATTTTACTTTAAAACAATTTTATGAAGCCAAGTAAAATAAGTAGGATTCGGTTCTGGTACTCGTCGGCCGCTACGGCGGCACCGCTCGCTTCGCTCGCTCGACTCGTGCGCGGTGGTCACCATACCAACATAACCTAACCTAGAACTTCAAAACCCTTTAGTGACCACCGCGCCACCACCCTATATCCTTTTGTTTGAGTTTGCGTGCATTTTTTTTTCTATGGAGTTTTATGGCGTCCTTTATGATTCATAAGGGCTCGTATTTATTCCTGAATGGAAAGCTTTGTTTTTCATAAACTGTATGAATCTTAGACCTTCTGACCGACAAATGTGATTAATTTATCACTTTAACCTCGACTTTCGGTAATTATTAATAATAATAGATAATTATTAATAATCTTCAATTATTCACTCTTACCGTGACATATATAATATACTCAGCGCTCGGAAATATTGATATAGCGCGATTCAGGATTAGACGTCTTTGTATTGATTCTTGTAGCGGATTATAGATGTCGCTACAGTGACTATAAAATCTAAAGTTTGACAGATTATCTACAGGAAAAATGTTAAAACTTCAAAGTAATTATTAGTTAGAACGTATAAATATTTAAAAACTTGCTCCTAAATAATGTAGGTGCGTAAAATCCAAGACTGTCCTAAAAACTGTAGCCAGATGCACACACAGCAAGCTACACACACACAATCAAATAACAATGAACAGTTTGCCAATACTCATGTTCCTAAATACCTATAGGCATATAAAACAATTTTTGGCACTTAGGTTGTTTCTCACTTTTGTGCTTAACTTATTAAATAACAAAAACTTATTTGTGCTTAAATAACTTAACAGATTTGATAAATAATGGCGTTAGAAAATATAAAGTTAATTGACCGTTCACGGCTGGCGTAGAGACTAAAGTCCCATCAACACGATGCCATTTTCTTGTATGATACAAACAAGAGCAATAATTGCCATCCAAGAATTGTAAGCAACTGTTTACACGTGGATATGTGCTGTTTAAACCAAGAAAAGTATTAAAACAAAACTTGTAAGATCAAGAATGTTACGTGTTGTTTAGACAAGTCATTTATTGCTTCAATGTAATTGTATGCAACAGGCAAGAAATATGCATCGTGTATGGACCTTAAGTGAAGTAATTGACACTTAAGCCGTGTGTTTGAGTCCCGCACTAGACAAATATTTGCATTTTATACGTTTGTTTACGGCGATATAATGGTAAACTTAGTACAGGTGTTACAATATAAAAAACAAATGTGTTTTTATCTAGCAATAAAACTTAGTAATACAAAGACAAATGTAATTAAAAAAATAACTGTAATTACCTACTTATATTACATGAAGAGTGAGGTTCTTAATGAAATGAAATATTAATTATTAAATTATGAGAATTTTTATAAAACTGTACGTTGCTTTTAGAAATCTATCAATTATTATTTAAGATAAAATTGCATTTAAATACTTATAAGTAAATTGTGCCGATGGAAGTATGATTTAAAAGATTTAATATCTATTTATTGCTAATACCTCTTAGAATATTTGAACTTGTCTAGAATTATTAAAGCACTATTAAGTTCTAATATAAATTTACTAATTAGTCAAAAACCTTTAAGATATTTTATTATTAAATCACTATTGGTCGTTACTAATATTATATTTTATCTACTAATACTGTTTAATGCGTCACCTAGATGCATGGAGCTTTTGACTATATTTCCTGCCACAACGCGTACGAATTTTATTTCAATATAATCGTTCCTGTTCGTAGATTGGAAAATTTTAGGATTTACAAATATGAATTGATGTATGTAAGTAGGTATATTTTATAAATATAGTACTTACTAGGATTAACCAACGGAATATTTCACAGTTTTACAGTTCGTAACGTACATGCAAAAAAACGTTCGGTATTTAAAGGGACATTCATGATGGACGCCTTTTTTACATACGATTATGTACTTCTATCTACCTCGAAGGTTTATGTCCATATTTATTTTTTATTTGTCGCGTTTATGTTTGTTTAGTTCACGTTTTCAATGAAATGACATAACTTTCATATTATGTATCCTATGTTATCCTATTTTCAACTATCAGAATTTTCAATTTTTGTAAAAAGACAGACTATCTACTTGAAAAGAGCTATATCTTACAAATGTACAATTTTATTTAAAACTACACTATACTTGCCTTTCAAAATGAAGTCAATGGAGTAATTCAAAGAAACATAAATAGAATAAAAATTACAAGTATCTATATTAAAAACATACGCAGTAGAGAATCGAAACCGATAAGAACCGAGTTGTCGATCGATAACTAACACTCACGTACGGGCTACGAGTGTATCCAAATTATGAGACATTTGAAAAAATGAAACCTTATAAAAAAAAAAATTGTCTTTAAATAATGATTTTATATCAATTAGAACATAATATATTTTTTCATCAATTAGAAGCATAATATCAAAAAAAAAAATTCATAAAAAAAACTGCCTGAGCCAATGTATGTAGGTGCACTATTGTGAAAAAAAAAAACATTCCGCGTTTGTCGTCGATTAAAATTAAGAAAAAAAGTAAAAGTATCGATTAACCGATATGTTATTGGAAATAAGAAATCTCATATTACAGCCTGAATTAAGAATACAAAACGATTTTATCATTATACAATTATTATCCGTCGCATGGCGTTTCATCAATCTCATCTTAACTTTTGACATATTTCGTTACATTATTATCACTTACACACAACAATATGGTTTTGGTCCATAAAAATATTATTCAAGGCAATTAATAAGGTAAGCAATTAGATTGAAACTATTCATAATTCTACATATCTAAAAAAAAAAAAAAAAAAAAAAAAAAAAAAAAATATCTACTAAAAACACAAAAATTATTGACGAATGAACTATCAATTCCTTTTACTAAATAGTTTTTTAATCGAATCTTGCGAATATCTTACATGCGATTATTCGAGGAAACGGGTCCTTTGAAAAAGTTCCACGAAAACAAAAGAATGTTGGAAACTTCGAATCATACCATATTATATCGTCGGTTCAAAGGTAAACTCACTAAGTGTAATTTTGAATAATACTAATCTTTTCTACTATTTCTTATTTTAAGCGTCTACAGTTACGATAAGAACAAATTACTGATTGCGTATTGCGCTTCATAGTTTTGTTATGGGACACAAAAAGCAATTAGTGCTTTGTTCGGATTTCGCTTTAAATACGCAATAGTAGCTCAATTTAATTTAATTCAAAATTACACGTAGAGAGTTTTTGAACCGACGATATAAGCTATTATAAATTATGCTAAAATTCGATCGTTACGAATCAATAATTCAAGGTATATTTTTCAGATAGTTCGAATCTTGAAAAGATATATTTTTTTAAATCTCAATAGTTTTTATTAAAAACGTCGCTAAGACTACTTTGAGTATTTATTTTTATTTTCTATACTCTAAGCAGTATTCCAAGAAGCGACTCATATTTAAATCGAGTTAGACGTACCATACCATTTTATATCTATCTATCTATAGTATAGATTTGCACTTGAGTCATGTCTTGGAATAGAAGAGCCTTTTGGGCATCCATGCCCAGTCATGATTGTATACTTTTTTTAATGAATGATAGGCAGGCGTTTGACTATCCCTGGTGGTAAGTGGAAGGGGAAACTTGAGAAGGCATGGATGCTCATAATGGATATTTTGATTTTTTCATAGTGTTGAAGTAACTAGAGTTTGGATACTATAATATGTTTTTTTTGAATTGATATTGACAATAAATGAGTTCCGCAAAACAATTCAAACAAATAAACACAGTTATTTTGTGGTAAGTCCATGTTTTTTTTAAAATACAGAAATTGAAATAAAATCACGGACTTACCACAAACCTCTATCCGATAAAACTAGTACAGTATATCAGCTAGAAATTAAAAACAAGTGTTTCTCGTTGCATCCGCCATTTTGAATGTATAGTCCAAATCTCAAAATTCACAAAGCAAAGTAGAAAATCGTAAGATTATTCAACATATCACATACTGCGACATGCAGTCCGGTACACACGAGGATATGGAAACAATTGTACTACAGGTTCAAATAACACGAAGTCTTTAATTTAGGTTACCTGAAAGAAGAAAGCTTATTAATAACAATGTTTTTTTATGTTAGATATCGAAAGACGAGCATGAGGTTCACTTAATGGTAGGTGATACCTCAGCCACAGAACATCAGTCAATGATGCGCTGTCGACCTAATTTTTACTTCAAGCATTCGGAAATCCATAGACTGAAACCGAAACACGCAATATGCACTTCACGGTTTTTCCATCTATGAACGGTGGTTCGTTACCCGGTCGGAATATAGATATTTACCAGGACGGAATTTAAATATTCCTCCCACCCTTTCAATGCTCGAAGTTACCAGACGTAGGTAAGACATGCTTACAGAAAATTATAAGCATGTGCTCCCGGTGTTTTTTATATTAGATATCGACAGACGAGCATGAGGTTCACAGATAATCAGTCAATGATGCGCTGTCGACCTACTTTTTAGTTTGAGCATTCGGAAATCCATAGACTGAAACCGAAACTCGCAATATGGACTTCACGGTTTTTCCATCTATGAACGGTGGTTTGTTACCCGAACAGAATTTAGATATTCCTCCCACCCGTTTAATGCCCGAAGTTACCAGACATGGGTAAGACAATTACTTATTACAGAAAATTCTGCCAAACGATGTACGATGAACGAACATATTACTCCTTGGCTAATTATCATCAATGAATATCTCTCTGAAACTATTATATACAAATGGAAATGTTTGGAAAACTTGAATTTTCCAAAAAAACTCCACTTTAGATACAGAGTAGCCTAATTGGATAACATTTAGACATCGGCCATTTTGGTTTTATTTTCTAAAGCTGTGCCTTAATAAATACCGGTTGTGATGTCATTTCCCACAATGTGTTGGTACTTGTATAAATGATGATTTCATCACAAAAAGGGGCAAATAGGCAGGTGCTTTAGGTGATTGTAAGTGATCGTTTTACCTAATACTCTTACCAAGAGTACAACTCCTCCTCGCCCCACGTGCCTCAGTCGAGGTTCCCACCATTCCGCAGCCCCGCCTTCGTCTCTGGAGGCACCTGTTTGCGGAAGCACTCGTCCAGAAATGTGGACATAGTACGATAGAGGTGTTGGCGTACTCCCTCGAGACTGTGTCCTTCATCTGGATAGATCTGTGGAGGAAGGAGGTATAAATAATAGAGTGATATAAACAACATTAACATAACTTATTTTTGAAAAGGGGATCTTTAAGTTGTATTTCATCTGTCTGTGAATGAAGTGGAGTCTTTTGACTCTGATCGACTCTCAATAGAAGGAGATCTATCCATTTTCCCGCCAACATACAATCTGGGTACTTTTAAGATGAATGTGAATAGCCGCTTGTTAGGGAACGATTATGCTCTTTCCTAGACTGTGTTGTCATTTACCATCAGGTGAAACGCCATCAAATGATTGCTACATTTAAAAAAAATTGTCCATAAGCCACAGCGCAGAAGCGTGTCACGTCTTAGCTTATTATACTTTTAAACGCAATTTTTATTTTGAAAATAAATTTATTTTTCTTTCTTTATGTAGAAACATTAAATGTCATCATTATGTTAATTTACAAGAAGATACACCCTATAGTATAACTTTGTAAATAACTTTAATGGTATGTGAAAAGTGCCGTAGCTGTGCCAATGCATCCAATGTGCCACTGTGCATCCAATCCCATGGGCCTGCTGATTCAAGGGGGCCCGATGGGCCACAGATTGCAAAATACATTTTCCGATAAAAGTTTATAAAGTGCAATTCTTAAATTCTAATATTACCACTGACTCTATATTGTTATTATGTTGTGTGTAACTACAACTTTAAAATAAAAATCAATTTCAATTTTAATTCGTTTATTCAACTCAGCTAATGCTCGACAGTCCACGTTCGTTTTCATAACATGCAAAAGGGGCCATCCATTTTTATTGCATTGGGGCCCGAAAAGTAGACCACTGTATTTCCTGTACTTTACCTGTTGTCTGAACATAGACCCTTGGTCTGACAGCGCTCTCGCCAGCGCCATGGTCTGCTGAATGTGCACGTTATCGTCTGCAGTCCCGTGCACCAACAGCAGCATCTTATCACGTAAAGCCAACGCCTGCTTCGTGACGTCAGCGTCCGCGTAGCCGCGGTAGTTGCCCGTCGCGTTCGGGAAACCCATGTAGCGCTCCGCGTATGCTGACGCTACAGATATTCAATTTAAATTGTGAAATTATGTTCTCGTCCATAGATTAATAATAAATTGGTCTCCGCGCGCTACGACTAGATACCGTTGGCGGCTTGAAAAATGCGGCAACAAATACTACGCCGTATTCGGCGTACCGCCGGAGCAAAATGCCGGTTTGCGTAGTCATACTATAAAAATAATACTACAAGCAACAAGAAAGATACTGCCATCACATACCATCAGTAAGTATTGTATAAATCGTCATAAATTTCACAGTAAAATAATATATAGAATCTCAGTGTTTTACACACACTACAATATTGAGTTGCCGCATTCAGGAACCTGTTTTTCTTTATATCGCGGTATCTAAGTCTTCGTCTATGAAAAGGTAGAAATATATATTGTCTATATAAGACGGATTACCGCAATATACATATATTCCGTGAATATAAGTCCAACTGTGTATATATTTTTGCTTAGCTTTCTCCACGATTCTAGGTAAGAATAGAGGTTACTTTTGTAATAGCTTTAGGTTAAAATAAAACGTTAGCTATTGCGCCTGCGCAAGTCAAGTCTTAGAGTGACGATTATTACTATACTCGTCACTCTAAGACTTGTACACTTGACTTGACAGTTATAGGTTTGCATTAATATTAGATTTCCTACACTTTATGGAACGATGCAACTGATTCTAAATTGTATTAGTCATTGACGATCTCTTATTGATTAACTATCTCATAGTTGCGTAGGAACATCCTGTAGTTATTAACTATACTATGACATAAAAACCTACCTACCTACTACTTGGTAAGCAGTAGATAATGTTTCTTACCATAATATCGCCAACGTACAATAGGGGTGATAGCAATGGCGCAGTGGAAGACGTTGAGAGTGTTGGCGAGAGCAAGGGTCGCGAGGAAGCCGCCGTGGGCCTCGCCCCACACGGCTACACGGCGTGCGTCCACGAAGTGCAGAGATTCGCGGAGATATCTGAGACATGACATACATAATCATGGGTATAGTATAAATGAAGCCTAATAGATTATATGACAAAAACCACGACGGCAATTAATTTTAAGTTTAGTTAATAAATTGATTTAAAATTATGTATATATTTTTGGGCGAGAACGTATTTCGTTCAATCATTCATACGAGACATGTAGATTGTAGATGATTATTCTTCTGTGTCTGGTAGTACATATTTTATTAGTGTCTACTATTATTTCCTAGTATAGTTATAATATAAGAGATATTATAAATAAATGGACTGAATCCGTATATAATATTTAAAGTTTTAATGTATGTTTTTTATTACGCTTCGAAATACAAAATATAAAAGAAAACTGAAAAATCAATGTTTTCTTTAATACATTTTCGTAACTTGTTATGTTTATGGTACGCCCTATCTAAGTGTGTCCGAGCGTTGAGTATATATACAACACCTCGACATCAACGAAAGAGCACATTACCAGTATAAGTGAATAATCTACGGAGCACATCTTCCTCCCTCCACGTTGTGATTTGTGTATCAAATAAAATAATATTATTTGAATTCGTAGATACAGAAAATTGTTCAAGCCCTTATTAGGAATCCTACTTACTCAGACACTTCCAACTGGTCAGCCAACTCCACAGTCCCCAGCCGCCTGTGCAGAGCGTGATGCGCTGCCAGGCCCCTGCCGCCCGCGCCCCGGGCGTCCACCATCGCCACTATCGCCCCCCCACTTGACGCCAGGGAGCCCCAGTCCAACGACCACTTCTCTGTTACCAACTGGGTGCCTGGTACACCATGTCTGGGGTATATGAAGATTATAATGAAAGCTTGTAATCTTATCGTCCTAACAATTTTCGAGGATACATATACATAGTTTTCATTTATAGTTGGAAATGTGAGCCAAAACTTGTCAGTCGACTAGTACCTATCTATAAAGACCCAATTACATGATACCATTTTCTTGTACATAATTACATACATTAATTGCAATCCAAGAATTGTGAGCAACTGTTTACACCAAGAAAAGTATTGAAAAAAAAAACATACGTAACAGATCAAGAATGTTACATGCTTCAATATTATTGTATGTAAAGGCAAGTAATTTGCATCGAGTAAATGGATCATAAGAATTAAATTTATGTGTAAAGGAAGACATTCTTTTCATTAAGAATTCCCAGACTTTTACGTATTCGGTACTCCTTTGCAAATTTAGACAAACTCACTTCCAGTATTGAGTCAACTTGAAATATAAAAGTTTCGCAAGCAAACAACAGCAAGTTACAACAATAGCAATTTTTGGAAAAACCGTGAAGTGCATATTGGCGTGTCGGTTTCAGTCTATGAATTTCCGAATGCTCGAAGTAAAAAGTAGGTGGACAGATCATCACTAACTGATGTTCTGTGGCTGAGGTATCACCTACCATCAAGTGAACTTCATGCTCGTCTGTCGATATCTAACATAAAAAGAAACTCACACTTTAAGCACCAAAGGATATTTGGTAACCTCATCTTCCCTCAGCCCCGGAGGCAGAAGTAGCCTCACTCGCGCCGCGTGACCGCTCGATAACTGGACTGAGAAGGTGCGTGGTGTTGGCAGCGCTATCCCTGACAGTCTTTCCTGTAGACATTAAGACATAAAGAATAGAAGACTTACATGCTTCTTCTTTTGGGTCCAGACTCCAGTCAGATAGCACCGGGATGAAAAGTTTATTTTCCGTTTCTATACATAAACATATAAATATAACAGATGAACGAACACAGAACGAGCTTGCTCCAACATCCACTAAAGGATTTAGACACTTTATCATTTATGGTTAATGTTTTTTGTGAACTTCCGCAATATTACTTAAGATTATAAACCTTTATCTTTAAAAAGATCACATCCTTTAGGATGTTTTTGGTGTTCAGAAACCATTATATTATTACTATTAAATATAAAAGCTGTACAGTCTGGGAGCCATCTGACATTAATATTTATTATATTTATATCGAAATGCATTATTCCTTCTAGTACAATACTCGAGGTAACCATACGAAAGGAGGAACATGGTTAAATAACGTTTTAATAAAACGCCATCAAGACGCAATACAAGTGCACCATTTATTGTTCTAACGCACAATGCAAAATTTATATGGAACACATTTATGAGACCGTTTTACTGATCATTTTTATTTACTTGCAAGTACATGATCAGCAAGTTTATGTTCTGTCGACCGAAATCATTATTCTTAATTATTCGAAACTGTAAACTCCGGGTTTACACTAAAGATGAGACGTATTTACGCCACCAGGCTTTAAAACCAGGGCTTTGCTTGGAAGTACGGCCGGCGCCCTGGTGTGAGCGGGAAAAACTTGCAAGTATGAAAATACTTGCATAGGAAAACGAACCGTAATACCATACAAATAATGAGCACAATCGCATCTGCAAAAAATACTAAAAAGCATACAATAAAGGAAAACGACCCGTAATGCCTTATTAATAAGGAGCACAATCCTATGCAAGTATTTTATACTTTTAAAGTATTTTCTTGCAAATACGATTGTGGTTCTTATCTCTAAGAGAGTTGGGATCGTTTTCCTATGCAAGTATTTTTTACTATAGCGAGTTCAGAGGTCGATGAAAGTATTATGAAACCTGGTTTTCGACCCTGTCTTTTTTACGGACTCGTACTTGGAAGCCCCGGTATCGAATTTTGCAAGTATATCTCATCGCTAGTTTACACAATGTGGATACCACTGAGGGAGAAGGTAAATATGCTAGAAGAGAGTAAGTACACAGTTTTCTCACAACCTTACAAAGAGATGGTACCTTAACAGCAGTATTATTCTCAAGATGCATGACCAGTCTTGGCTCAGGCAGTGCTGTCTTGTGGAGACTGGACGTGGGTACTCCAGGGCCGAGGCACTCCAGCACGAAGTATGCTGATGAGGGACTGAAGTGTGCGTCGTGGTACAGACAGGGTAGTTTACGAGGGATACCGTCTGGAGAAATAATGCTAAATATAGAAATATGAATAGGTATTTTTATTTATGTATGACATCGACAGACAAGCATGACGTTCACTTGATGGTAGATCTACTTTTTACTTCGAGCATTCGGAAATCCATAGACTGAAGCCGAAATACGCAATACGCACTTCACGGTTTTTCCATCTATGAACGGTGGTGCGTTACCAGTTCGGAATTTCGATATTCTTTCCACCCGATCAATGCCCGAAGTTACCAGACGTGGGGAAAACATGCTTATACAAAATTATACAAATGTCGTCCCGGTGGCATTCTAAACCACGACCCATCGAGCCCGTCAAAGCTTGTGATGTTTGAAATGGTACTGAAATATTCTAAAAGTCCTTTTTTGAAAATGATGGACTATGGACCACGGTCCACCCTGTCACTGTCTATGATAATTCCCTATATGGAACTATGTTTTCTTTAGAACATAATATTATATATTTTGTATAAACATGTTCTTAATTTGTTCCTTGTTATTGAAAAATAAATTACCTCCCTGGGTTGGTTAGTTTAAAAGATTTATCAAAACAAGTTTTTATAAATAATAGTCTTCCCTCTTTCATTATAACAAATATGATTGCTTTTTTTTGTTTTTATACTACTAGGTTTATTTCAGTGGTAGAGATAGTATCCATCCAGTCTTACCAACTACTTTCTTCTTCTTCTTTTTGCTCGGAGTGGGTGAAGTAGGTAGTTCTTCGTCCGAATCACTGTCCCAAGAGCTGTATAGGTACGATGCTAGGTTGCCGTAGTAGTCCAGATTAATAGACGGCGATAACTGTAAACAATATATATTATATTATAGGACTTACAATAAGTTATTTAATATTTCCATTATTTTTAGATTTTGGCTGTTTAATTGTATGTCTATTTTTTACGAGCAAATAACTGGACTAATGAGTATTTATTTGCATACCATGTAAAATAGGTTATCATATAAACATCTTAACCAAGTTTGATTGAGTAAAATTTAAGGAAAAGTGAAAACGCTTTTATATTATACTTTAAGAATTCTATGATATCGTGTGGTCTGAATTTTTGCGGAATATCTAATAATAATATATAAAAATCAAAAATCCCTGTTTCCCTTGGTCACGCCGCACCATAACTTGCGAACGACTTTACCGATTTCATTCAACTTTTTTCCATGTTTTCAAATATTTTATAGAAGGTTTTTACGTTGGTTGGTTTATATTGAATAACACTTACATGTGATATACAAGTGACACAGTAGGGCAGCTTATGTGGAGTGCCTGGTCGAGGAGGTTCCGAAGACACACGATACAGATGCTGCTGCCCCGGCTTGCCTTCTGGTATGCCCAGATAATAGCTAGAATTGAATGGCCTTGGTCAGTTATCAAAAGGAATGAAGACATCTGTGTAGCTAGGGATTTTGTCTAGAGAAGTAGACAGCTGAACTAACCAGTCATTTAATGCGAGATTTTAAAACTGTCGAGAGTGGGCAAAGCAGTTTCTAGGGTGAGCATTGATCACCATTACCCCCCCTTAGCTACGCCTTTGAATGAAGATAAGTTCATTACGAAAACAATTACCACACAATTTGCCTAAAATTTACCATAAACAACAGCCAGTGGCGGATTTATTCATTTCTAAGGTACCTACCTATACGCTATTAACACTTATTGTCTATTCTTAAATTAATATGTATAGACTCCGACTACTGGTTCGGGGCGGCGAACTGAATATTTTGCTATAGGTTATAATATATAGCTTATAGGTTAAATATAGCTTGATATAGGTATACGAGTAGTTAAATGTACAATGAAAGGGAAGATGGAAAGTAATTGGCAAGACCGTTTTTCTGAATTCTTTTTGATTTCTACAAGACATGTAAAAATAAAACTGATCCTCGAATATGCCGCCCTAGTGCCTACTCAGCCTGCTGGTAAATTCACCACTGACAAAAGCACCACATTTATGATGTCACCGATGTGGTGTATAATTTTTTGGAAAAGTAGATTCAACTCGCGTGAAATTATAAGGATATTTTCTTATAAAAATTAACATTACTAGCTTATAATATATTTTAAATAAATGTAGTTATTATTGTTATACAGTATTTAAAAATCTGTTTCGTTTAATTACAATTTAGAAACTGAAGAATAATTTGCATGAAGTATCAAAGAAGTTTTCATCTACGAAATAACATCGTTAACAATTTGTGTTTTTTATTATATTCTTGTATCTGAACATGTCATTAACTTATTTTTATCGTTTTCGCTAAACTTTTTAATGATATATTTTTACGCAGGCAATATTTACTTCAAAGACCGTTCATGTTAAAATACATTGATATCATACAGTTTATTATGTAGGTAAGTATACAGAAGAAATATTATCCTTTATTTACTGTAGGTTTACTGTTCCTAAATAAATATCCTTTTTATAGAGTTGTGATCGTATAGATGATTATATGTTTTTGCTAGACGATAGGACGGACGAGTTAGGCCAAGAAGGAGGTTTTAGTTAATAAAATACCACGTCATTTCAGCTTCTCCCCCCAGAAGCCGTTCTTATATGAAGATTTCCCCCCAATACAAAAAATGAAGGACGCCTAACTTTAGAAATAAGCACTCTACTAACAATTATGAATCGATGCTATCAATTAAATAAATTCAATAATAATAAGGGCCTCTACAAGTAGTGTTAAGCAGCACAGGTCACGTACACGCGATTTTCTTTTGTGAAACTGTAATAGGTTATTCGAAACTCTTTCGTCAATTAGTTTTAATCAAGTTGTAGCTAATCGATCCTTTACTAAAAATAGTGAAAGAGTACGTATTAAAACAATAAGATCTCGAGTATGACTGCCCATTTATTATATAAAACATAGATGAAATATCAATAAAATTAGGTTACACGTTTACATACATAGACATACTTATACACTACAGTACTTAGTATAGGATACTCACACATGCTGATTAGCATGGTCCCACGCTAACAGCCTGACAACATCGAAGCTTCCATGCGTGAGAGGTAGCGCCCGGGGCCCGTGAGAGTTATGCTCGGATCGGATCACGTGTCGGAACAGGCCAGCCGGGCCGTCTCGTACCGGGGCAAGTGTCACCAGCGCTCCACCCCCTGCCGACCAGAGCGGCGCCGGCGCTGATTCCACCCAAGCTTCCGAACCGGATGTTATTCTGTATACCTAACGACAGACGCTCAGTAAGTGTTTAAGACTCATTGGCGCGTTCGGTAGAACACCTGCCGTGCGCATCTATGGGTCGTGGGTTCGAATCCCACCAAGAGGAATTATTATAATTTTCTGTAAGTATGTCTTCCCCACGTCTGGTAATTTCAGGCGTTGATCGGGTGGGAGGAATATCGGAATTCGGACCGGGTAACGAACCACCGTTCATAGATGGAAAAACCGTGTAATGCATATTGTGCGTTTCGGTTTCAGTCTATAAATTTCCCAATAAAAGTAAAAAGTAGCTCGACAGCGCATCATTGGCTGTGGTATCACCTACCATCAAGTAAACCTCATGCTCGTCTGTCGATATCTAACATAAAAAAAAATCGATGGAAACAGAACGATGGTTAACAGCGAAAAAGGGATAAGCGATATTTTCGGCAAAATAGACTTATTTTATTTATTTTTGACTTTTATGCTTTATGTCGTCCCAGTGGGATTCGAGCCCACGACTGGTGTTCTACCGAACGCGCCAACGAGTCCGTCAAAATTACATTGATTCGTACAATATAATCATTTGTCAATTGATAATACTTTTACTTAGTTCTCTTACCTCTTGACAATACCACATCGGGCTCTTGCAAATTGAGACCACAGACAGGTTTTGGAGTCTCGTCAGCCACACCACACTGACTTCGGTGAGAGATACCCATTGCGCGCTTGTAAAGTAATAGTCCCTGAAAGGTTATTATTGTTATTTGTTTATTATATTTAGGAAAGGTACGTGCCACAGCTCAGAGGGCCTAGCACGAACAACTTGCGACAAACTATTCGTACCGTTGAGCTGTCCTTTGTATGAAATTTCAAATGATTTCTCATACAAATGACAGCTCGACGATACGAATACTTTTTCGATAGTCGTTCGTGCTAGACCCTCAGTTCCTCTTAAGTTGTAGTACATAATTAGTTGAATGCGTTTGTATAGTCAGTTATCTAATCACAATATAGCGTTTAAAATAAATTCTGACTTTCGGCGGCCATTTTGATGGGTAGGTTATACTTATAAAACTGGTCTGTTATTACCTGTCAATTATTAGGTTTCAATTAAAAAATATATTTTACTAACGAAAATATAATTCACTAGTACAAAAATAAAGACGAGCTCTCGACCTGTTTTTGAATGAACGTTCAGGATTTATGAATGAATAATGTTATACAAATATTAAACTATAAAATATAATAATTGATAATAATGTTTTGGTTCCAAGAATTATTTTTCGAAAGAATGTCCAATTATAAGAGAAGGTATTATGTATTACACAGAACAACGGAACAATTATTACTACTGTCCGCAAAATATAATAGGTAGCTATGTATATTTTAAACATAGTATAGGTATAGAGCATTTATATGGAATTTGGTTAGTACAGCTAATGTATACCCAATATAAATTCAATTTCACCATTTCCGCTCCACCGCGCAGTTTAATATTGGCTATATTTTATAAATATGTCCATTGACTTTATATATGTATGTCCATACGTTCGGGTTCATAAGCTTTGATCGAGGGACCCTATTACATACGCCTCTATGAATTTTTACCCTTTTCCATACTTTTTCCATAAAAATATGAGGGTTTTGATAAAACCAAAGATAACAGAGCTTTTTGTAATATAGTCGGTCAGCCTAAAGTGGTATTTAAATTGAGGCAAGGCGATCTAATTTAATAATATATGTATTTTAAGTGGATACTTTATAATTGAAAAATACGAACGGTGACTTCCCATACTAAAAACCATAGACCAAAGAAATATTACTAAAAAAAGCAGCAGGTGTAGTAAGGATACGTATATATATATAAATCAAAGTCACGTTACACCATTTATAACTCAAGAAAACATAAGATTTTATTAGATATAACCTTTATTTAAATAAAATACTGTATACTGGATTAAAACGCGATTTATTATTTATATTGTTTACAAGGTTATTGATTTATTATTACAATATAAATAATAAATCGCGTTTTAATCCGGTATACAGTATTTTATTTAAATGTGTGATACTCGCGTTAATAAAAGACAATATTAGATATAACCTAACTTCTTTAATTTCTAACAAAAATTATAAACATGAACTTGTTCATTGATTTGATCACTATTATGATTTGTCCAGAATAGTCTCTAGAGTAAACGAAGCAAAATTGCCACATATTTCATGCAAAAGTCCCGAAAGCTAGTTAATAATAAAACCTTATCACTTACCCCTCTTCCAAGATAACCTTGGGGGGTGATAAATGCCTTGTTCTGATATGTTTGGGATCAGCGATGTCCGCAATTGTTAGCTTCACGGTGGGGTTGTTTGTGCCAGGCTTGGGGTACCTCACACTTCTTATCTCCGGGTATGTCTGAAAAATAATTTGTGTTTTGGAACATTTGTGAAACCATTAAAAAATTGTGTATGTGAAACAATGTCCGTTTGAAAATAGAATTCCAGAAAAAAAACATCTTAGTTTTTTTAATTTATTATTTATAATTAGACCAGGGTCGATAATTTTTAAAAGAAAAAAAATAGTAGAATTAAACCACAGAACAGGAAAAATAAAAGGAAGAGAATATAATAACAATGAAAAGAAAAATATAATAATTTACAGGCGATCTGTGGTCTCCCGAAGGTTTCATCCTAATATTATTTTTTTCACTTTATACCATTTTTAAAGGCTTCAGCCGGCCTAGCATGACAAGCGCGACAAAATTTTGTCTACCGTTTTCTCGTGTTTTAATCGACTATCGCTTTATTTCTTCCGGGTCTAACATGACAATTACATTTAAAACTCGACTTTTAATATCAAAAATAGATATATTTGTCGATCGAGATATCTTTTCTATCAAAATTGTCGATGTCGAGATATAATATATCTCCATATCAGCTTACATCTTAGTTTGTCTTCTCTCGTCCGCGACATATCTCGTGGCGGTTATGCTAGGCCGGCTGCTGTGGTCTATATATGCTAAGATTATTATCATTGGCATACAAATTGCTTAGTATTAGAATAATTCTCTGCAAAGCAATTTACATTATCGATAATGTATTGGTTCGTTAAGCAATACAATAGAATCCAATAGGTCACAGGTTCAACTGCCACCGAATTTACATGTATATAATTTTCTTTAACCATGTTCTCCCGACGTTAATCAGTACAGACATTCAATGGGTGGATAGAATATTGAAATTTCAATCGGGTTACGAACAACCGCACCGAAAAAACAGTGAAGTAAATGTGCGCGTTTCGGTTTCAGTCTATGGATTTATGAATGCTCGAAGTAAAATATAACGACAGCTCATCATTGATCGATGTCCTGTTGCTAAAGTGAGCTTGATAGTAGCGTGAGTTTCACGCTTGTCCGTCGATATTTCACAGTCCTTATGTCTGTACAATAACTGAATCAGAGACAAATAAAGCTATAGAGAATGGATTGACCGACAACAGCGGTCGTAATACTATTTATCACAAGCCTACGTGATACGAAAACATGAGGGGATGGATTTTTTATATTCTACGTTCCATTTATGGTTTTGTTTCCACATTTTCTGAGTGGAATTCAATCTGAGGCCTAAGCACGAACGACTTGTGAGAAAGTATTCATCGATATAGAGTTTGTTTTAAAGTGATTTGAATTAAATATTTTTTATGCTAGACATCGACAGACGAGCATGAGGTTCACTTGATGGTAAGTGATACTGCAAAGAACATCAGTCAATAGTGCGTGATTTATATGTTTGTAATTGTTTATGATTATTATTATTATAAATAAATGTGATGGTCATTGAAACCTCAAAGGGTCTAATGAAACTCCATACTAGAAGTTTTTGGAGTGCAGAAAACCATTTAGGGTCATTAAATATGGCCACGAATAAATAAACCTTATTCTTATTAAACTTTTCTCTCTTGGGCTTCTTTTATATTCTTACCTTAGAAGGGTCATCAGTGTCAAACGCCGCTCCGTACCAGGCGTACTTCTGCTCGTGTACCAGGCTGTCGTTGAAGGTAGCATACAGCATCATGTGCCCATCCGCTGACATCCAAAGCGCTTGTCGTGACTTCAGCACCTCTTCTGCAACATTTATGATCGTTTAAGCATTTAGATCTGCCACACATATCTTCTCGATGTCTGGAAATCAAAAAAATGTTAAGTAGATTATAACGATATTTATTACTTATAAGCAAATAGACTCGTTTTGTAATATATTTAATTTATTAAAAAAATATTTCCTTTTTTAAATTACAGAGCAGACAAACGAGCAGGTGGGTTAACTAATGATATAGAATCACCACCTATCAAGGTCATCCACGATTGAAATGTCTCAGATGCGTTGTTGGTCTTTATAGGCTCGTTACTTGATACCAACGAGGTCGTATTCTTCACATCAAGAATTTGAAATTTATTGCAATTTTTATTTAAATTCTATATTGTTATAATTTTACACTATTACTTTGTAAAATCCCCAAGGATATTACTTGGTAAATAGCCCATAGCTATAAAGAAGTTATAAAAGAGAAAATCTTTCTCATTATAAAGAAATCCATTACGTACCTATTACGTCTAATATAAGAATTCAATACCAAACATTTTAATCAATTGAGTACCGACTACCGACTTCAATACAAATCTGTATTCGCATCACGGTTCACAAAGAAATCGTTTTCAATTAAACTTTTAAATTAAGAACTAAGTAAGCTACTTTCAAATAAAGCTAATAGAAAATGTAAGAAGTATTTACTACAATATATTTTTTATCACATCTAATCGAAAAGAACTAGTTGTATCTCTACAAAAAGGGAGCAAAATAGCTTTTTAATCCCTAGGGATTAAAAGTGATTTGAATTTGGAATGTGAAGATTGTTAGCAAATGTTTCAATCACCAAAAAGGCGGGTCATGAACATTTTATGAAAACGTTACTGGCTGTCAAAAATAATTCGCGCGCGAACCAAATAAAAAAAAAAGTTTCTGTAAAAGTAAAAACGCGCGAAACGCATTCTTTCTGATTGTTTGTTCAAATTCAGATTGAAGATCTTTCATAATTGTCAAAATTTTCAAAACATTGACATAGTATTAAATATGTCAATGTTAGCATCTAATTATTTATGTTTCTTGTTGTTGCTAACTGTATGTAAATAAATAAACGTAATTCTACTTGATGAGTTCCAAATACTTATTTTCTCATATAGGTGATAAAAAGTAGAGTGTCCACCACAGGAGCGACACTATTTTAATCTTTTTCTCACTCCACTCTGGATTCAAAAATCACTCTCGCCTTAAAAATAGAGGTTTGCTCCCTTGGAAAACTATCCAACATTTAATCTTAGTTCGTGCGGCGCAATTGAAACGCAATTACTTACTAGAAGATAATAAGTTATTTGTGAATGACCACTTCTATTGTCACGGTAAATTCACAATTTTGTAATTAATCTACCTTCAAGAACGAAAAGGATACTTTTCCTCTCTCCATTCAAAATGAGCCCATTGTTCCCGAGTAACAAAGAAGTTATTTAATGTGCGCCGTTTTATTTTCCATCGGAAATTTCTTTTTCGCCATTTTCCGACAACGCTATGTTTTTTTATAAATTCCTTTTGTTTTCATGTCTAACTACCGACTGGTGTTCGCAATGTTAGTGTATATTTTGAATTTGAAAGTAATGTTTAAAGGCCGGCAACACATATATAAGCTCTTTATCCATATGCGACAGAAATCACTGTCAGTTCAGCCTCCTTTGTAGAAAATCTAATATATACCGTGTCACAATGTTAGTTACCGTACTCCTCCGAAACGGCTTTACCGATTTTTACTAAATTTTATATGCATATTCAGTAGGTCTGAGAATCGGCTACTTTCTACCCCTTCCTTTTTCATACCCCTAAGTGATAAGGGTTGTTCACCCTTAAATTTTATTTTTTATTTTTGGACGATTTTTTTTGTTTTTTCTAAAAATATATACAACCCTAATTTTTTACTTTTTTATCACCAACCCCTGCTTTTTAGAAATTATTTACATGGCAAAACAACGTTTGCCGGGTCAGCTAGTGTAATTATAAAATTCCTTTTATTTTGCCTGCACTGTAGCATTCATTATTTAATTACAGAGATCTATTAGAATCAACACGAGACATATTATCCGGGTCAGTAGATTGACGTCAGATCAAATACTGTGCACGCGCGGATGACGTCACGTAACTCATCCAGCCAATAAGTGTCTATACAGGGTGCACTCATAATAATTACGGTGAGAAATAGCGGCTAAATACATGGACATTCATACCATAATACAATAAATACATTTTTTTCCATTGATTTTCATGAAATAGCTTAAACAATATATGAGGGGTATAAAATCAAATCCCACTTAAAATAAATTTTACTATATTTGTAGTATTACTGCAAAAATCATTGTTTCAACTAACGAAAAGTCCTTGTGAGAGAAAATAGTTTACTATTTGTAGAGAATTCTAGAGAATGGCACGCGAGACGAATGAAATTCAAAACAACCAAATTTTAATATCAACGATGGTTTTAGACACTTTAAACTAGTAAAACTCCAGTAATTAAAAAACTAAAAGCCCTAATCAAACATACTAAAAGAAGAGGACACTGTTAGTCAATATTGTCATAATATAGAAAATTACAGCAAGTATTTTCTTTATGAAATATTTTTTAAAACTGTTTCCTCGAACTGGATTCAGATTCTATGGAGCCACGTTAAAACACGTTCCATAGAACATATTTAGTGCGGAAATGAAAAAAAGGACATATTTCAATAAAATACTTTATAACGACCAATTTATGCCGACGTTTCGGATGTTTTTCAGCAACCGTGGTCACGGCGGACTGGACCAGTCTATAAAAATAATAAATCGCGTTTTAATCCGTTATAAAGTATTTTATTTAAATGTGTGATACTCGCGCACACATTTTATATGCTTATATGCTGAAAAGCAAGACGATCTGTAAAAACCGGTGTCAAATGCATGATTTTAATAATTTAATATTTAACATAATTTAAATACACACAATAATACACCCACAAACACCCAATTATTAAAATAAATTAAAAATTATCCATACAATAACAAAAAATAATAATTAATTACTTATTTCAATAAATGAAAAAAAAATAAAAAAAATAGCATGCACTACACTACAACTAATATATTTAAAAATAAACCACGTCATCCCACATCTCATAGTTTATTATTGTACTGGGGGTCCAAGATACAAGCTTACTTAGTTTGGGCCCCAAATCTATTGTATAAATAACTTGTAATTGTAAATATGATAAATAAATAAATAATATTTAAAGATTGTGAATAAAGGCTATTATTATACTTGCGTAAATAAAACACAATATTAAATAAAGTATTTTTTTTTGAGAACATTCTGTATAAGCAGTGGAGTGTAGTAAAGCTAATAATATTGTACAGCTGCCAGGCTCATTTCAAATCGGTCATTGACACATGAATGTTTATAAATAAATACTTATAATAAAAAAATAGTAGGTCGCCAGCGCATCACTGACTGATGTTCGGTGGCTGAGGTATCATCATCAAATGTAACTCATGCTTGTTTGTCAATATCTTACATAAAAAAATAGATATCGACACACGAAAGTAAGTTATAAGTGATAAGCCACCTCAGCCACAGAATATAAGTAAAGCATGTGCTGTTTTTGTATATTTTCCTTCCAATATTTTAAAACTGCCGGCCTAGCATGACAACCGCGACAAAATCTTGTCGACCGTTTTCTCTTGTCGATCTCGATTATCTCTTTATTTTTTCCGGGTCTAACATGACAATTACACTTAAAACTCGACTTTTAATATCAAAAATAGATAAATTTGTCGATCAAGATATCTTTTCTAAAAATTTGTCGATGTCGAGATATAATATATCTTAGTTTGTCTTCTCGATCGATACGCGCTATAGGTTCGTTAATTCGAAATTTCAATATCCACTTCATTCGTAATATATAAAAGATAATAATAGACCTTTTTTGTAGACTTCACTGACATTTTTACTATTATTTAATTACTAAATGACTAGTGGCGGGTTACAACAAAGCGGATCGCATAAAAACCTCTATGAAATACTCGTAATACATCTACGTGCCAATTTTCATGGTTATCGGTCAAACGCTGCCGGAGTTCAGACATTTCATAAAGGAGAGGTAAAAATCATTTTCTAATAGATGATTTTTTGTACAAATATAAAAAATTTGATCAAATTCCATTTTAGTGGGATTTGACATACATTCTACGGTAAATTAATTGCGTTCCGAATGCAGATGTATTTGTATCAGAATAACGAAGGATATAATATGTTTGGAGTTTAATGGCGCGTATAATCTATATACGTATATAATATATAAAATTCTCGTGTCACAGTTTTCATTGCCATACTCCTCCGAAACGGCTCGACCGATACTTACCAAATTTTATATGCGTATTCAGTAGGTCTGAGAATCGGACAACATCTATTTTTCATCCCTCTAAATGTTAAGGGTAATCCACCCCTAATTTTTTTTTAAATTTTTGGACGATTTTTTTTGTTTTTATTTTTTTATAATGTGGCATTAAAAAATACATACAACCCCTGCTTTTTTTGTCAAAAAAATCTTGACCCGTGCGAAGCCGGGGCGGGTCGCTAGTAATATACATATACTCGTATATACAAATGAATCCCTATTTCCCTTGGTCACGGCATCACGCTAGACCGATTTCGCTAATTCTTTTTTTGTTGTGTTTGTTATTATCAGGAGAAGGTCCTTATGAAAGAAAAAATTAAGAAAATTTAAGAATACTTAACCACCATATTATATTATTTCTAATGTAACCATTGCGCTTTTACAACTCAAACTTTTTTGATGTAACCTGATGGCGTTTGATTGACATAATGCGTGCTGCTAATATCGTCAAAGAGGATTGAAATCATATTCATAGTTAAGAGAGGACAACCTCTGTCGGGTCCGCTATTTTATAATATTATAATACTACTCTGCATTTCACTGGAATCACTGAAAATCAATCTCTGGCTTATCTTAAGCCCCAACGTTGTATTCAGGTGGCACCACTGTTTTATGAAAAAAAAAATGTTTTTTCTTCAAATCAAATTGGAAGTATGTACTTAGTTACATATGTTAATAGACTTAAGTGCCTTCTTAAGTGGTGATGTTTCTCAATAAATTTTCTATCCGTCTATCTATACTAATATTATAAAAAGGGAAGATTTGTATTTTTGTATGTTATGAATAAACTCAAATTTAAAAAATTCTTTCACCAATAGAAAGCTATATTATCAGCGGGTAACATAGGCTATTTTGTGTATAGTACATCTACATTGCACCCGAGTAAAGCCGGGCGCGTTGCTAGTCATTAAATCATTTGCGAATCTATCTAGCTGTGGATAGCCTACTGGGTATATCAAATCAAAAACTAATCCACATATTATAACAACTGTATTTACGATTTTACAATATTATTTGATATAAAAATTAATTATTAAATACGAATTTACGAGCACATTAAACAGAGTACAGAGCAAAAGATATGACATGCATTCGCCGTGAGATCTAGCCGCGCAGTGTCCCCGCCGCGGCGACCAAGTATTTTAGAAAGTTGTTTTAGCGGCGGCGGGGCGCGGGGTGAAGAGGCGGTGGTACAGCGCACCACTCGCGCGCTGAATTTGCTGCGTCATTTTCAATATTATTTTGTTTTGCGAAGATTCTTCTGACGCCACACTACTCCCCCACCGAGACCGGAGCCAGCTACGGTCGATAGTAGTCAGGAAAACGAACCACACGACCACTTCTTGTCTTGATTGGCTCCGCTGCTGACGACTTGCTGTTATTAATTTGAACTTCATTCTGTAAATTATTAAGCAAATAAGCAGGTTTTAAGCGATCGATTGTGACATAGGTATGTCTACCACACAAGTCGATCTTGAAGGTTTTCTTCCCTCGTTCCAGTACTTTATGCGGACCGGAGTAAGGCGATTCTAGCGATCTTTTAATAGGCCCTTTGCGAAGAAAAACATGCTCAGCTGTGTCTAAGCCCTTAGGAACATAGAAAGTTTTATTGGAATGCCAATGCGCCGGCTCTGGTGCAAGGTTTTTAATGTAGCTACGTAAGCGTGAAACAAAGTCAGTGAAGTCTGTGATAGTAGTAGCTTTAGAAGAGAAAAACTCGCCAGGAAGTCGTAATTGTTCTCCGTAAACCAGCTCAGCTGCAGAGGATTTAATATCATCTTTCCACACACTGCGTATACCAAGTAAAACAAGTGGAAGTACCTCTGACCATTGATTATTTTTGTGACACATGATAGCTGCCTTCAACTGACGATGAAAACGTTCCACCATACCGTTACTTGCTGGATGGTAGGCTGTAGTTGGGCGATGCACTGCGCCTAGCAGAGCAGCGATGTTGTGAAACAGGTGGGACTCAAACTGCCTGCCTCTGTCTGTCGTAATCTTCTCAGGGCAGCCAAAGCGTGCAACCCAGCCGGAGATGAAAGCTCGGGCACACGTTTCTGCCGAGATGTCTGGTAAAGGAATTGCCTCAGGCCAACGTGTAAAGCGATCGATGATCGTGAGACAATATCTGAAACCAGAAGAATAAGGTAACGGGCCCACGATGTCCATGTGAACGTGGGAAAAACGTTGAGTTGGGCTTGAAAAAGGAGTTAAAGGAGAGGAAGTATGGCGGAAGACTTTATTACGTTGGCATTCTGTGCATGAATTTGCCATGCGGCGACAATCTCTTTTCATTCCAGGCCAAACAAATCTTTGGGAAATCAATTTAATGCTTGCCCTGGCTCCAGGATGACTAAATCCATGAAAATAATTAAAAACTTGCTCTCGTAAATTCTTAGTTATAAAAGGTCTCGAGTTTGCCATTGATACGTCACAATAAATGTAACTTGAAGAATTTGGTAAATTTACTTTTTCTAATTTAAGTGAAGTTTCTTTCTTTAAAAGTTCTTGCAGTTCAGTATCTGTAACCTGAGTTCGTGCAAGCTCTTCAAAATTAATTACATCTGCGATCTCATTTATTCTAGACAGTGCGTCGGCTACCACATTATCTGTACCGGCCACGTACCTGATATCAGTAGTGAATTGAGATATAAAATCTAAATAGCGAAACTGACGAGGTGAGCATTTATCTCGATTTGAATTAAAAACATATGTAAGTGGTTTATGATCTGTATAAACGGCAAAAACTCTTGCTTCTAGCATATGACGAAAATATCGAATAGCATCATAAATAGCTAAAAGCTCTCGATCATATGGGCTATACTTAACTTGACATGGCTTAAGTTTACGTGAGAAGAAAGCTAAAGGTTGCCAGGTGTCATTCACACGTTGTTGTAAAACAGCCCCAATCGCATTGTCTGATGCATCCGTATGAATTGCGATATCACAATCAGTTCTAGGATGTGCTAGCGTGGTCGCTTTAGAAAGAGCCAACTTACATGCGTTAAAAGATTCCATTTCTACTGGGGTCATCTCAATAGCTTGTTTGCTTTTCTTTTTGGTTCCGGCAAGAGCTAAACTGAGTGGAGCTTGGATAGATGATGCGCCTGGGATAAAACGTCTATAAAAGTTAAACATACCCAGAAAACGACGGAGTTCTTGAATATTCTTCGGAACTGGAAAGTCCATCACTGCTTGTACTTTCTCTTGCACCGGACATATTCCAGTTGATGAAACCTTATGACCCAAAAAAGTTATATTAGATACACCAAACTCACACTTAGCGGAATTTATTAAGATGCCAAAATCTGATAGTCTCTGGAACAATTGATGCAGGTGATCCAGGTGCTCATCATAGTTCTGAGAAAATACTAAAATGTCATCTAAGTATCCATAACAAAAATGAAATCCTTTGAGCATTTCGTCAATAAAACGCTGAAATGTTTGCGCTGCATTTCGAAGACCAAATGTCATATATGAAAATTCAAATAATCCAAACGGTGTAGTAATAGCAGTCTTCGGTATATCGTCTTTAAAAACCGGTATCTGATTGTACGCTCGTACCAAATCGATTTTTGAAAAGATTGTGCTACCTGCTATCAAATGTGTAAAATCTTGGATATGCCTGATTGGATAGCAGTCGGGCAACGTTCTCGCGTTCAAAGCTCTGTAGTCACCACAAGGTCTCCAGCTGTTATCCTTCTTGGGAGCTAAATGAAGAGGAGAAGACCATGGACTATCTGACCTGCGTGCTATTCCAGCTTGTAGCATATCTTCAAACTCCTTCTGTGCAACCTTCAATCGATCAGGAGGAAGTCTACGAGGTCGAGATGAAACTGGCGGACCTGGTGTTGTCCGAATATGATGCACGGTATTATGCTTTGGCTCCTTATAAGTACCTGCTGGGCGCGTTATATCTGGATACCGACGTAAGATTTGATGGTAAATAGAATCTCCAGAAATTACCTTGATAGAAGTCACGTCACTTTCAGATGCCTTTTCAATTGATGTTGAAACTGCGAGTGATGTCAATCCGTCAATAAGGCGTTGCTGACGACAATCTACTAACAGATTATAAAAAGAAAGAAAATCAACACCAATTATCGGTTTAGAAATGTCGGCAACTACAAATCTCCATTTAAAATCACGTCGCAATCCTAAATTAATATGAATCTGAACCCAACCATAAGTAGTGATTATTGAGCCATTAGCTGCAAACAGCTGGTAGTCAGTCTTCGTTCGATGCTCTCTCAATGCTCTGCGTGGATAAACACATAAATCAGAACCTGTATCAATAAGAAATTTCATTTTAGTTATTTTATCCACTATAAAAATGCGGCCTGGTGAAATTTGGCAGTCGGTTGCCGCTAATTCCGGCTGCTCATGCCGTTTTCCGACTGTGAATTATAATTGCATGGCTTAATGCATTTATGTGCTCGATTTCTAAATCTCTGATGATACCAACAAAAATCTAAATTTCGAGACCTCGATCTCGATCTAGATCTGTGACGGTGATTATTGTCACGTGATGGGGTACGTGGCCGTGGTTTATGGAATTTACTTTTCAATGAAGCTACTTCTTTCGTTAAACTTTCTAATTGTTTACTCAATTCTGAAATTTCATTATTTTTAATATTATTATTTAAAGTGCAAACTTGTTGGGAGGGTTGTACAATATCGTGAACAGAATCTGCCAAATCAGCAATTGCTTCTAAACTGAGACTTTTTTGTGAAGCTATTATTGTTTGAATATTTAATGGTAACCGACCTGTCCATAATGTCCGTAGAAATTCCTCTGGAACTGCTGGACCTGCCAAGTTCTGTAAATGTCTCAAAAATTGAGACGGCTTCCTATCTCCCAATTCCTCTTGAGCTAAAAGCTGCTGGATACGCTTTTCTTGAGAAGCTGTAAGCCTTTTTATTAACTCGGTCTTCAATTTGAGGTACTTGTTTTCCGAGGGAGGACTTTTAATAATATCTTTTACCTCCTGCGCAAATCGTTGTTCCAGTTGAGAGGATATGTGGTAAAACTTCGTCGTATCCGATGTTATTCCGGCTAAATAAAATTGTCCCTCAATCTGAGCAAACCATAATGCGGGATCATCTGGCCAAAACGGAGGTAGCCGCACTCCAACTTTGTTAACTTCATTGTCTGTAGAAGCTTCTTGCGCCATCTTGTTCTCGAATGTTCTCGAACGTCGGGGGTCACCAATTATGTGGATAGCCTACTGGGTATATCAAATCAAAAACTAATCCACATATTATAACAACTGTATTTACGATTTTACAATATTATTTGATATAAAAATTAATTATTAAATACGAATTTACGAGCACATTAAACAGAGTACAGAGCAAAAGATATGACATGCATTCGCCGTGAGATCTAGCCGCGCAGTGTCCCCGCCGCGGCGACCAAGTATTTTAGAAAGTTGTTTTAGCGGCGGCGGGGCGCGGGGTGAAGAGGCGGTGGTACAGCGCACCACTCGCGCGCTGAATTTGCTGCGTCATTTTCAATATTATTTTGTTTTGCGAAGATTCTTCTGACGCCACATAGCCATTCAGAGAGTAGTGCCAGTGTCCTGGGAATGATCCCGCAAACAATCGTATTATATTTGTTATTTAGTCGGGTCACAAGAGATCATGTCGGTAAATTAGTATTTGGTCAGACTTATAGGACATCTATTGGACTCGTAAACACGTCAGCATCTATTATTTCAGGTAACAGTGGCTGGATGAGACAGTGGTTTTTTTTAGGTTAGAATATCGACAGACGAGCATGAGGTTCACTTGATGGTAGGTGATACCCCATCTACAGAACATCTGTCAATGATGCAGTGTCGACCTCCTTTTTATTTCGAGCATTCGGAAATCCATAGACTGTAACCGAAACGCGCAATATGCATTTCTCTATTTTTCCATCTATGAACGGTGGTTCGTTACCCCGTCGGAATTTCGATATTCCTCCCACAAGTTCAATGCCCGAACTTACCAGACGTGGGGAAGACATGTTAACAAAGGTCCTTAAGCTTTCCTCTATTTTTCTATACACTAATATATACAGAAACCGTACCTACGGTGTACAATTTCAATAAAAAATTATTTGCTATATTAGCTATCAGTGTAATTCTCAAAATTTGACCGCTTCGCGTACGGGTATTTCTACCGTTTCGTGCAAAACACGTGTCAGTAAGAATAAAAGCTAAACTAAGTAAGCCTAAGTTACCAAATATTTTTTATATTCTAGGTATGTTGCATATGTATATCTGCCACTGGAAAATAATAATGCCAGGTACTTTGAAAAAAATATATAAATAAAATATACGCCTAAATATCATTACCAACACTGGTCAAAAATCGATTTTTGGTAGTTGAAAGCTAATAACACAAAAAATTGGTGCATTACTATGTATTATTGTTTTGTTATGAATAAAATACATAATTTATGAAGCAATAAAAAAATTAAATAAAAAATCGTTTACTATTTGTTATTTACAATTGCTCTGATGAAATAAGTTTGACCAAAAAAAATAATCATTACCGTCAGCTGAACTCGAAGTAAAAAAATTATCCTGTTTGGACGCGCACATGATGTTCTCTACCCCTTTCCCCTTTACGTGATTCTCGCCCAATCGACCAGTGAACAGAGACCGGGTCTAGCGTCTTGCAGTTTGTTGATAAAGAACTATGAATGTGAGAATATTATGCGTGGTAAGTTTTTTTTTCATTACCATTAGTGCTATTTTGAGATATAGAGTAATTTTTGTTTTGATATATGGTGAATGTTAACATAATAACCTTCGAGTTTATGTAGTTTATGATCTTAATGCTTAACATTTTACAGTTATTTACGGAGTATTTTTAAAAAACTGCTAGAATATCATTACCATTACTTTCATTACCATGATTTACCATCAGCTATTTGAAAAATGGTAATGATCATAAAATGATGGTAATGAAGATTAATGTAACAACAGATTTTACTTGTTCTAGTATTGACTATTACGTAGGATTCCATATCTTTTAAAGTATTTTGAAAGTATTTTGTTACACGATTGATTGTGAAATTACTTTTGAATGAAACTATTAAGTCAGTAAAACTCAATTGAAGTACTTATATAATTGTTATTAAAAGAAAAACGAATTTTAATTACATTTTTTATTTACATTCTCATTACCAATAGTATTTTCTCATTACCATTGTCCCTCATATCATTACCAAATTTCTTTACTCATTACCATATCTACGAAAAAAATTATAAAGCCCATTCTTTGCCAATTTTAGGTATAATTTAATAATACTCAAATAGCTAGTTTATTTTTCAAATAGCTATGCAATGGCACTGAAAAAAATAAATTCTATTTTTTTCTCACAAATGCTTTCAATTTGCACGAAATGCGAGAATTACCCGTACCATCCCGCTTCGCGTACTATCCGCGGAGCGTGCCGGCGACCGCCCGAGGGCGCCACAAGCGCCCCATTCAATGACCGCCCTATTTTGATAGGGCGCGACCCCGCATTCCCCTGCATACCATTTCCTGGTGAAAACAGGGTTCCGTTGTTGCCGAAGACAACACGTTTCGTTTTCAAAATTTGCGTCACGGTTGAAATAATCGCACATGTACGATAGTTACCGGACGGCTACGAACGCTGTTCAATCTAGTTACATGTACCTACTACTTTTATTATTAGTACGACTATACGCCGTCAGCATAAAAAGCTGTTCACATGAATGAGCACTACGTAAACGGGGTTATACAGGTAGCGTCAGCAACAAAAGAATACTTTTTAATTTTTTTACGTTGGTTGTTAATTTTAATAGTATATATAAGAAACTATATGTTTGTTGGCAGAAGAAGAATAAGAAAATATAATAAGAATTTAGTAAGGCTCGAGTAATTAAGGCAAATCTAGCCACATAAATACCATTCCAAACAACATATATATAATCAATTTCCTTTATAAACCACTTTTTTATAAACGAACTGTAACTTAACTGCCTATGTCCCGGTCTAAGTTTTCTTCTTTAATTTAAAATATTAGTGAGAAGCTAATTTTTTATGCCGTTGTTAACCAATTAATTCATAAAAAGTGGCGCTATTTTCATAGCCAAGGCAGTTAAGCAATTAAGAGAGGCTAATAGTAATACAAAAAAATAAAGAAATAAAATGAAAAAATGTTTTTCTTCTATCCCTCCTGTAAAGGTCACTGCTATTTCCATTCTCCAATAAGCTTGGTTCGAACCGTTTTAATTTTCCTTTCAATGCAATTTTTGAGATGGCTCAACTTTTCAATTGCCTTTTAAAAGTAATTAATCCCACTAACGAGCTTTTCAAATGTTTATTTTACTGTCATATAAAGAATGGAAACATTAAAACCTCAAAAAAAACCTCTTATTTTAAAGGCAGGCAACGTATCTGCAACTCCTCTGCCCGCGTAGCATGACCATCAAGAGATATCTCGCGGACGAGTGAAGACAAACTAAGATATCGAGATATATTATATCTCGACATCGACAACTTTGATAGACAAGATATCTCGATCGAGAAATATATCTACTTTTGATTTAAGTGCCATGTTAGACCCGGAAGACATAAAGAGATAATTGATTAAAATACGAGAAAACGGGTGGACAAAATTATGTCGTGGTTGTCATGCTAGGCCGGTGTATCAGATGTCTATGGGTGATGGTCCATGAAGTGAGCTGAGAGCCTGTTTGCCCCCTATTCCAATATAAAAAAAAACATTTTGGTTCGACCTAAAATCGTAATCCGGGACCTAATAATAAGAGTACTTTGTACATCACAACAATACATTACAATAATAAAAGGATTCCCGTTTGAAAGATTGTAAGGAAACTGAACAAACAAGACGTTTCATTTCATTAGGCTAATGTAAAACTACCTTTTACCTTATTACGCGAATTTGTTTCGAAGGAATTGAACTTTGTTATTATTAGTAATATTAAAGTGGGATAATTCGGCTATATCTCATTGTCACCTTGTTATTTGGCGTCGGAACTCATTTGTAACACTATTCCTATTTTTTATAATAGATTTCGTTAATAATTGAAATTGATAAGAATGACTAAAAATTTTTGTATTCCCGTACATAAAATTGCGTGTCACGCCAGTGGCTTTATTAAGCAAATTTCCAAAAACAAAGTTGAAGCATTGATTTCAAATTTGCAGCATGTTTTTTTTTTACGTTTCTGAAACAGCAGTGTAACTGGAATATTTTTAAATCGCGAACGTATTTCAAACGAAGTTCGAAATTCGAATAACAATCACTAGTGATTTTTTGATGAAAACCTTCAAAGACTACGCATTACGGGTCTTATTAATGCCTAAGAACTGAAAGCATCTTGAGCGATTCAATCTATATATATATGATCTTACTATGAAAAATTGGTGAATGATCTGTTCTAAGATTTTTAATTTTTTCTTCAAAAGCTTCAATGAATGTGATTAGTTTAAAAGAACACATTTTTATTATCATATCAAGAAATACAAAGCCACCGTATTTTGGAAATGTATTTTTTTCATCATTTTCTACATACCGGGATGCACATAATATTGACATATTAAATATTTTATGGGAAAAATAACATACTTTTCACACTATTCTTTTAATTTACCGAGTCAAGATCATAAAAATCGTAAACTTCTAGCCATAATAAAATCATTTGTAAGGATCCATTTTATTTTGAAAAGAATATACCTAATGATAAATTAGTTAAGATTTCAGAGCAGCACAACGTGAATTAAGTTTATTTCTCCAAGGAAATAACAGCGGCCTACTTCACGTTCCAATGTACCGTCAGCAAAAGAAGCGATAATATTTTTTATCTATCAATTACTTATTCAAAGGTTAAAAATTATATTTGTATTTTTTAATTTTATTGATATATAATTATATACTCATTACCGCTACAGGTAGCACAACAGCTTTTTGTCATCCTTTTCTCTTACGTCAGATATAGTCAGACAAGCTTGAAGTTTACTTGATGGTAAGATACCTCAGCCAAGGGTGAAAATCAGGTCGGGCTCACCAATGTGAACGAAGATTCTTGTCTTCCTCTAACCTAAAGACATGGCCCTCGGCCAGTCGAACTACTGACTGGCCGGGTGTAACGCCCCAGTGATTAAAGTCGAGGTGTAATACAACATATTATGATTTACTGTATGTTTACAATTTTATTTTATTTTTTATTTTATTTAAGCGATTTATTGCTTGTTTCTTTTATTCCTTACATTATTACTAGTAAATTAGTAGTATTAGTTTAATGTAATTGAGATTAATGTAACCTATTTTATTTTATCTTATATAAATGTAATCTTAGTTGAACATTTTATTTTATTTTCTATATTTTGGCTCAATATTTCATAAATTCATACTTGGTATTGTATTAACTTTTAGTCACTGAATTAAATATTTTTGTAAATTACTTTGTTTACAATACATACAATTGGGAAGACTCAGACTCCTGAAACACAGTTCATAACTATACTGGGAGTCTGGGTTTATTTATTTGGTGTATTTGAATTGGTGTAAATAAAGAAGTTTTAATTTTTTTTTTAAATTTTAATATACTCTGCGCTTGGAGAAACTTTGATAGCGCGATTTTAGCCACAGATTACATTTAGCTATACCTATAATTGTTTAGTATTTATATTTTAGCTACATGCATGTTGTTTCAATGGCCCGATTGGCCACAGATTCGGCATGTAATCAGTGTTATTTACTTTCGTTGCTGACAGTACCCATTTGTTTGCCAACAACCTAGATGAGGCCGCGTGATGTATGAGGTGTCAAACGATTCATCTTAGTACAGGGGCCTTATATAGGTTATAGGTACCACTGGCAAAAACTACTGTTTTGTTTTCAACATACACAGACTTATAAAATTTTACATACATACATATACATCACGCTTCTTTAAGTATATCATAATATAATAATAAGACATATTTTAATTTTCTATAAGTATGATTTCCTACACTTTGGACACTAAACGGATTGAAGGAATATTGTTTTTTTTTAAAGTTATATATCGACAGACGAGCATTAGGTTCACTTGATGGTAGATGATACCCCAGCCACAGAAGCCCAGTCTATGATGCGCTGTCGACCTAGTTTTTTTTGAGCAAAAACAAACAAACACTTCACAGTTTTTCCAACTATGGTGTTTTTTAGCCCGGTCGGAATTTTGATATTTTGTCTTTATGTCGTCGTATTATATGTGTTGTCAACCTACTTTTTTGCATTTTGGAATCCATAGACTGCAACCGAAACGCGCTAAATGTACTTCACGGCTTTTCCACCTATGGGTTCATAACCCGGTCGGAATTTTGATATTCCTCCCACCCGTGTTATGCCCAAAGTAGCTAGACGTAGGCAAGACATGTTTACAGAAAATTATAAACATGTCATTCTGGTAGGATTTGAACCCGCGGGCAATCGGAACGCAATGTCTAACGAGCCCGACAAAAATGTACTATAAATCGAAGCTATACTTCAGAAAAATAAACCGCTTATGATTTATGGGTTGTCGTAATAAAAAGTCGAACTAACCGCGTTCGATATGATAGGCCATTAGAGTGGAAAGTGTCGTCATTAAGATAAGGCCAGGTTGAGTCGCTCATTACATCCCCCTGAAGAATAAAATGATCGGTCGCTTCAGGGATGAGTTGAGATCTCTTTACATTGAATTTCCACGAACATCTTGAGTTCTTGAACACTCGAGAGAATTGTTTAAGTGGTTTTAAGAAATATTATATATTTATACGGATATTTTTAGAAAAAATAAATTATTTTATGCATAAAACCTCTTGTTATTGTTTGGGTTTTGAATAAAATTATATTAACTTTGCACTAAAATAAAAATAAGAAAATAAATAAATAGAATGGGATGTAACTGTTAATAATTATGTATTTCAATTAAATTAACTCCAGATATATATTATACTAGCAATGCGCTCGACGATAATGTAGCTTTCTATTGGAGAAAGAATTTTTAAAATCGGTTGAGTAGTTTTTGAGTTTATTCATATCTAAATAAAATACTGTATACCGCGGATTAAAACGCGATTTATTATTTATATTATTTAAATTATTTATCCCGACGTTTCGGATGCTTTACAGCAACCGTGGTCGCGGGGAGACAGAAAGATGACAGTTGTCTGATATTTGAAATGTCACAATTAAATTCAAAAATAATCTATTAATTTAGGTAACACAATCATATCATACAAAAATCCATTAATACAAATCTTTCCTCTTTATAATATAAGTACCTACATATATAGATATATAGTTATAGGTTTTAAGTATTATATATTTATGGTATAAGTATTAGTAATAAACTGTAACAAAAATATAAAAATATATTTATCTTTTTTATTTTGCGATGAAATAAAGTTATAGAAAGAAACTCGCACTTATAAATATTCAATTCTTGTTTAGATTACGCCTACACATTCATCATTGCTATTTTTCTCTGTATGTCTCAGTTTTTGTACGATAAACTAAATATAAGTTAATAGAAAACTTTATTATAAAGTAAACAAATACAATTTAAAAAGCAAATCATGAAAATATAGATATGTGCCGAGTTATTTAATTTAAAAAAGTGGTAAAACAATTGGTAAATATTTATCTACATTTGTACTGATTGTATGTTAAGTAAACTTAAAAAAAAAATTACACAATAAAAAAAAACGTATTGAGACTAATTCATACATTATTTTATCTATACTAATATTATAAAGAGGAAATATTTGTTTGTTTGTTACGCTTTACTCAAAAACTCGACCCATTTTAAAAATTATTTCACCGTTAGGAAGCTACATATTCACTGAGTAACAGAGGCTATATTTATTTCCAAAAATAATTAGAGATCCCTACAAAAACTTGAATAATGTAACCAAATGTGTAAAAAAAATGTTGTAGGTCTTACAATACTTAACCAACCTTAAATCCTTTTCCATGCAGTTTAAATATGGAACTGTTTGGTTTTTTTCTGTTAGATATCGACAGACGAGCTTGAGGTTCACTTGATGGTAGGTGATACCTCAGCCACAGAACATCAGTTAATGATCTGTCGACCTACTTTTTACTTCGAGCATTCGGAAATTCATAGACTGAAACCGAAACGCGCAATATGCACTTCACGGTTTTGCCATCTATGAACGGTGGTTCGTTACCCGGTCGTTTAACACCATAAACACGAAATCCCTTACCTTCATACAACCAATCAGGCACGCCGTTATGTATCGTCCCAGGTATACCGGTCTCCGTGACTCTATACCCGGTTGAGGATCTCGGAGCTGGTCTGTAGTATATGTCATAGTCTTTGACCGTGATCAAACCGTGACCCTTAGGAGTCCACATAGCGAGGATTAGGAGCGGCCCTTCGGAGATCACTCCACCCCCCACTTCGTCTGGTAGTGGGGTGAGCGGGTACGATTCTCTGAAAACAAATGTATTAGTTATTATAGATTTTATGTCAAGACTGCATAATTGAAAGCCTAGAAGGATAAAAGCCACTTTGACGGGCTCGTTGGTGCGTTTGGACACCTGCCGTGGACGTGGGTTCGAATCCCATCGCGACATGTTTATAATTTCTCTGTGAGCATGTCTTCCCCACATCTGGTAACTTCGGGCATAAAACGGGTGGGAAGAATATCGAAATTCCGGAAAAACCGTGCAGTTCACATTGCGCGTTTCGGTTTCAGTCCATGGATTTTCAAATGCTCGAAGTAAAAAGTATGTCGACAGCGAATCATTTATACATTTTACTCCTCGCCTCTGGCAACTACCGTCTTATAATAATGATATGTCATTAAAAAATAAACGAAGAAGTAAAAAGAAAACTCGACTTCTCACAAACAACATATCAAAGAGGATAGGTAGGAGAGAATGCAGTTTCTTCTAGTTAAAATACACAAAGCATAAAGTGTGCCTCGGCTTGCAATATTGCGGTCTTGCGACTTTATTTCCGATGGTAAGGGCTTATTCACACGAGACAATATCTCGCTTATTGCAAACTGCAAAGAGAAAAGCACGAGTGTCAGTGAATCTGGTAGTTGCAATATGTTGGCGTTTAATTGATTTTCATTTGTTTCATGTTCATTGATGACATGATAAGGCTAAAAAAAATTACCTACTTGTCTAGATTAGTTATATTTATAACACTGTTTAATTTTTGGTACAATAAATAACACTGAAATGAAGAATAATAGATACAAAAAAAACAATTATCCATATAGGCTTCTGATGAATAGGCCACTGGACTCACCACTTCATGGTTTTTCCATCTATGAACGGTGGTTTGTTACCCGGTCGGAATTTCGATATTCCTCCCACCAGTTTAATGCCTGAAGTTACCAGACGTGCGGAAGACATGCTTACAAAAAATTATAAACATGTCGTCCCGGTGGGATTCGAGCCCACGACCCATCGATGCGCACGCAGGTGTTCTGCCGAAAGCGCCAACGAGTCCGTCATGATAATTAGTAATTTACCTATTTCATATATGGATTACTTATTAATGTAAGTTGTATAATATGAAATAGGTCAGTTACTCATTACATTATTATTATCATTATTAGTTGCCACCCATTGTTCACTGAATTCCGAAGACTATTTTTTTATCTATTGTTATAAAATATCATACACTTATATTTTTGTTAACTAGCAATGCTAGCTAGAACCATATTTAAATTATATTTATGATCTGACAAAATTGCCTCCAATCGAGTGGGTCAGCTGTCAAATGGAAAATGGCGGGAAAATGTTAGAAGAATGATTCTCGCGCTGAGTTTGGTTCGATTGTCGACAGCTGACCCGGGGGCCTAGCACGAACGACTATCGACAAAGTATTCGAATCGTCAAACTGTCAGTTTTATGAAAAATTATTTGAAATTTCATACAAATGACAGTTCGACGATACGAATACTCTTTCGATACTTGTTCGTGCTCACCCCTCTGTGGTTGAGAAAATAGAATTCTGATGATTATTGTGAAGTGATAATATTGATCTGAATAAACTATTGAGCAAATCAAGTATTTTCTTCAGTGGTTTAACACTATAGAACAAAATAGGCGTAAAATGTAGTTCGAAAAAGCCGTATGTTTCGTGTGTGAACACAGCCTAAGTGTAATATTGCGCCAGTAAAATGTAGTCGACTTTACGTAATATTCTTTAAGCGCTGAATAACGGTTCCCGCTAGTGTACTTACTACCTGAGTTAACCTATCTTCCATATAGCTTGGCTAACGACATCATATTATCAGGGAGAAGTCTGATACTACGATATATTAATTTTGGAACAACGTAACTGTCAAATTCTTAATTTGAATTCATTACGCTATTGCATTTCCGCCCCGTGTTGACGAAAACGCAGGCTTTGTGACAGGAAACGGAACAGAGGTATTTTGAAAGGCAATTTTTTTTATTACATACATAATATATGTATATTGTCAGAAAAACGTGCACGGACGTTACTTTGACATATAGAAAAATGGAAACATATTATTTTTTGTTTATGGGTCTTGATACCGTTCCTTTAGAATTTAGATATTTTGTTTGGCTATACATTAAATATGTATATCGGTCTCAGTATATGGACTTCCGAATTCTCGAAGTAAAAAGTGGGTCGACAGCGCATCATTGACTTGATGTTCTTTGGCTGGGCATCACCTACCATCAAGTAAACCTCAAGTTCGTCTGTCGATATGTAATAAAAAAAAACATAATTGCTGCATAATGTTTAAATCTAAAATCTCTTAAACTTATAAGTATAATTACGTCAGACAAGTAAAATCACTGGGCGTTAAATATGAAGAATGAACAGTAAATCTTTGCTTCACTATTCAATTCTCCTCTCGAGAGGGATTTTGTGGAAATTGCTAGAAGTTAAATTCCATGAATATCTTTAAGCGCTTTATCTAACAGTATTTTAAAATGACGCTTGGCTCGGGTATTCTTAATGAAGTTTTGAGTTGATTTTAAAACTTTTAATATTATAGTTTAATAGCTGTTTTACGCGACATGGTGTGGGCCAGTCCCAAGGGCACTATGGGATTGAAAATCCTAATAAAATATATAAATAAATTGTCTATGTATAGATGTTCTATCTCATGAAGTCCTTTTGGCTATGAATGTTGTCTAGCGTTCACATATACATAATTTTAGTGTGCGTAATATTTAGCGTGCGCTTCCGAGATTACGCACACTAAAACAATTTATATGTGAATTGTGAACGCTTGACAATATTCATAGCCAAATGGACTTCGTGAGATATCTATAATATAATATATTTACCATTTATGTTCAAACTATGTATTTCGTCAAACACAATCGTCAGAACAGATATTTTCTTTAAAGAATTATGTCTGAAAATAAATTATGAAGATAATAAAAGTCCATCCGGCCGGACTTGTACCAGTGTATTTCCTTCAATTTATACATATTATATTACTCTTTTTTTATGTCAGATATCGATAGATCATAAGGTTCACTTGATTGTAGGTCATACCTCAGCCACATAACATAAGTCAATGATGCGCTGTCGACCTAATTTTTACTTCGAGCATTTGGAAAACCAAAGACTGAAACGTGCAATATGCACTTCACGGTTTTTCCATCTATGAACGGTGGTTCGTTACCCGATCGGAATTTCCATATTCCTCCCACCCGATCAATGCCCGAAGTTACCAGACGTGGGGAAAACATGCTTACAGAAAATTATAAACATATCGTCCCAGTGGGATTCGAACCCACGACCCATCGCTGAGCACGACAGGTGTTCTACCGAACGCGCCAACGAGCCTATTTTTGGTCAATTGTTCAATACTTTGTTTAACACATACAGTGGCGGATTTACACATGTCCAAGGTGTAGGCTACCCCCCCCCCCCGTCTAAAATAGTCTATTCTTAAATTAATATAATATATAGAGTCCGATTTCTGGTTCGGGGCCAACTGGGTGTTTTGCTATAGGATATACGAGTTTGATATTTCGTAGAATGACATCAAAAAACGTTCTACAGAATTCTTTTTGATTTCTATGACACACGTAAAACTAAAATTGGTCCCTAAATTTGCCGCCCCTTAAATCTGCCGCCCTAGGCTCAAGCCTACTCAGCCTGCTGGTAAATCCGCCTCTGAAAACATATTTCCGATTCGACTGCATCAAGCGATCCATCCCAAAATGTCTATCGGTTAATCCTGGCCTTATAACTATTCCATTTCACTGATTGCACAGTATTACAATGGCTTAAATTCAGACGCGTGATGCATTTTGCTAGCCCACTGGTTCGAATAATCACCCAAATTGTTCGTCAAACATACGGAATGATCTAGTTACTGGAAAATAAGAGGCGGATAATTCATTTGTTTATTGATTATTTCAACTACTAGCTTCCAAAACTTGCCTATACTACGTAAAAATAAATAGAGTATCCCTTATCCGTTATTTAAAGGACGGCAACACACGGGGACATTTTCGGGCGGCAGTGATTACTTACCACTTTATTCTATAAAAAAGAATAGTATTTTATACCAAAGGCATTTTTAAGTTGGATTTTAATTTTTTTTATATCAGAGCGGACAACTGAGCAGGTGGGTTACCTGATGGTAAGTAATCACCACCGCCCATGGACATCCGTGACTCAAGGATGCGTTGTCGGTCTTTTAAAAATGTAAAGGCTCGTTTTTTAAAAAAGGTCGTAATCGGATGGAAACACTGATGCTGGTAGTTCATTCCACAGTTTAGTTGTACGTGGAATGAAGTTGTATTGAAGAATATTATAAAAAGAACTTTTGCGTAATAGTAATTCCATTTTTAAATATAGAATACTTTTAAAATTCAAAATATAAAAGAATAACCGCAAAAATTTTACCGGATGTAAAATTCAAAATTAGTTTCAGTTGAAGCGGAAGCTTGGAAATAAATTTTAAAATTTCATTCGACTGCTTCCATAGGCGCTGCCCGCCGGGGTTGCCATGTTCAATCTGATAGACAACTTTTCCCCCGTTTAATATTCAATAAAGATTGAAAATCAAGTGATAAATTATTACGTTTTGATTTTAAATTGATGATCTATTTAGATAGTAGCTTTTCCCAACAGTATTATTGATCTCTAACTTGTAAGGTCCAATATTCGTATAAAATCTGTCTTTCTTGTTAAAATTGATAGGTAATTTGAAATCTGAATTTTTGGGTTGCGAGTTCGTAACACGGACAAACAGTGGCGGATTTACCAGCAGGCTGTGTAGGTTTGACCCTAGGGCGGTTTTGGGGATACATTTTCTATTTAGATGTCTTATAGAGAGGTCTACAAAATATCTTGGCGATGACTCTTCCCTTTCATTGTACATTCAACGGTACAGCAAAATTCTATATTCTGTAGCAAAACACTCGCCACGAACCGGTAGTCGGCATCTACATAGATTTACTAATGATTCGCCCCGGCTTCGCACGGGTGCAATGTAGATGTACTGCACACAAAAAAAAGAAAATCATTAAAATCAGTCGAGTAGTTTTTGAGTTAAATCGTAACAAACAAACAAATCTTTCCTTTTTATAATATTAGTATAGATTAATTTAGGAACAGGTAAGAGCGGCAAAAAAAATTGCTTGGAAATGGGTTAATACGCCATTGCGGGCAAATTTGTAGTCTAAAGTTAGCGTTAAGTATAAATAGCAACCCCAACACCAATACTATAAGTGCGAAAATATGGATGTTTGATACTCAGCCACGCTTATAAATCTGAACAGATAATAGTACCTACTTTGAATATTGGCAAACACTGAGGCATCGTTACAGCCAGCGGGAAAAAGCCAGTATGTTATAATTATAATAGCTAATTAGCTAATCCCCACGCCAAATACTAATTAAAATACCACAAATCACTTATAGCTTTAGTATAAAGCTAAAATTAGTTTATTTTGGATATTGTACACCCGTATACTCTCAATATACTAATTACGCTAATTCTGCTTTATCTGACCTGCGAAATTAAACGGTACTTCGTTATATTGAATATTGGAAGCTATATTTGAAGCGTAATAATTTTGTAATGAAATTTCGCTTTCAAATTAATCGTTTATATCAAATTTATAGTATAAAAGGGTGAAATTGCTCTCCTGTATTTTAAAAGGGCTATGCTTAAGCTATACAAAATTGAGAAATATACGAGGCAAGATGGAATGGACCAGCAACGTTTTCTACTTTGACTCCTTCATAGATTTTGAAGGACAACAAGTAGTGAAACTATCTTGGATGTGGTCAGTAAGCGACTTCGATTCCCGTTCGATATGATATGTTTATTTTTTTTTATGATAGATATCGATAGACGAACATGAGCATGAAACAGTCGCACAACAGCGCGTCATTCATCAAATGGCTGAGTCCTGTCGTAAGGGCTACGGCAACATTAAAGGTCGGCAACACACCTGCGAGCCTTCTGGCGTTGCGAATGTCTATGAGTGGCGGTAATCACTTACCATCACGTGACCTTCACCATCACCTGCCCGTTTGCCCCCTATCCTTAATCCTAAAAACTCTACAGAAAAGGAATTATCTTTATCTATACTAATAATATAAAGAGAACATTTTTTGAATTTTTGTGTGTTATGAATAAACTCAAAAACTACTGGACCGATTTTAAAAATTCTTTCACCAATAGAAAGCTACATTATCAGCGAGTAACATAGGCTATTTTTGTCTATAGTACTTATACATTGCACCCGTGTGAAGCCGGGGCGCGTTGTCGTAGATAATATTAACACTTACGTGGTAAGAATATCGTATACAGTATATCTTGCTAGGAAGGAGTATCGATGGAGCTTGCGTGGACTCTGGGCAAGGAGAAGAAACCGCCGATCAGCTGACAGCGTGAACGATGTTGGCTCCAACACTCTCTGGAAAAGTATACTTCAATAAGTTATGTCATGTGATTTATGAAAGCACAAACAAGCATTTTTTTGTGACGAGTGTGTATGAAAGCATTGATGAAAGTAGAAGAAGCCAAAGTGGTATGTAAGGATCGGAGCATATGGAATTCCGTGATCTCTGCCTACCCCAATGGGAAAGAGGCTTGATGTCAACCGGACCCACAAAATTATAAAAATGTAAATTTTGATACCAATCGCTTCCTTATGAGCTGGAGTAAATATTTCAAAAGAGATATTATGTATCATTTAAATCGTTTTAATAGCAAAAATATTGAAAAACTAGCGAGCACGAAAACCTAAAATGTTTAAAATATTTAATAATAATGCATTAAATTCAATTACTTTGATTGCTATCAAGAAGAACGACATATATTTATTCTAATAATAATAATTTAATTTAATTTTTTAAAAGAAATTTTATAAAACCTGATTAAAACTTCAAACTCAATTTTCTCAAAAAGTAAAAACCATGTGGGTTGACACTGTATTGCTTAACAGCGTCCATATTATAATCATATTATAACAAATTTATTTATTAATGTAAAAATATATCATTGCATGTATTAATTAATAAAAAAAATCTTTTTAATAAACCACCAAAAGCAGTTACCACGAGCCGCTAGAGTACAGCCTACTTTTCTTATGTCAGAGCGCATTACTCACTAAAAACTTAATTCTTGTTGTTATGTTCTTACACTATTATATTATAATAATTATTATTCCTTATTTATTTTTGATTCATTATTATTTTAGTATTTACTTTTACATTATTACATTAACATAATATAACTTTTATTTATAAGTCCGTAAGTCCTCACAGCCGCAGGGTCTCCTCTGAAAATCAGTGTAGCGACATTAGTCGCTGCTTTGCTGATGAGGGGTCCTATTTGCCATCACTTTTATTATTGTTTACATAATTGATAATCTAATTGTATCTTTTGTTAGTTTTGTTTGTTTTATGGGTTTAAGGTGGCAAATAAAGTTGATATCTATCTATCTATCTAAATAATACATGTAATGATAAATAGAACATACAGTCTACATAGTTTAAAAACCGTAAACACAAATTTTGTTGGTGACCACAATTTACATGGTTTGATATCGAGATAGAGAGTTAATTTTAATATTAGAAAATGCCGTCTTATATACTTACTAGCAATTGCCCCCCCAACCCCCCTTGTTGGGTTGAATTTCGTAAAATCCGTTCTTAGCTGACCTCTACTCGGCGAAAGGAATATTCCTACCATATTTCAAGTCGCTACGCCTTATGGTTCCAGAGATATCGTGATGAGTGACTATATACATAGGTGGGAATCTCTTTTATATATATATATACTTATTATGCTCTTACATGACACATGATTTATCGCTCGCACACTTTTACATAAACACACACAATTTAAGAGTTCCATTGACAATTTTACAACTGTATTCTGTCTGTATTGTATATTCACTATATTATTAGAAAATTTCGAATGTTTCACAAAAAGTTTGCCTCTCGGACTGATTGAAAGGTTGAAAGCTGTCCGAACTGGAATTTAATAAAGTTTCAACGCCAGTTACTTGAAAGAAGTATTCAGGGAATTCTAGTAAATACAAATTTAGTAGACTTCAGTCTGAAAGCACGTTGGCTGTAAATCATTTGAAATATCACGAAGATGGCAATAATACTGTTTTTAGACATTATGGTACAGCCGAGGGCAGCGCTACACTTCTGTTTTACAACAAGTAACATATCATAGTATTGTATAATTTCTCCAAAAGTACACAACGAAATTATATGCTGTATCCAGTGACGTAGCATGGGGGGGGGGCGGACGGTGCGGTCGGCCCCGGGCGGCACTTTGGCGGGGGCGGCATTTCACAGGTAGCTGTACAAAAATGACTTCCTTCAACGTTCTTTTTTTAATTTTTTGTTTCTATGTAACGGTGATGTCACCGTAATAACAGAATTTATCTTTAGGTTAGTTTTATTCAATAAGAGCCCCAATTTTTAATAATCAATTTCAAAAATAGGGCAAAGGGATCCGCACCGGGTGCTAGTTACCTATGCTACGCTCCTGACTGTATCAGGCACTTCTTACTACTAAATACTAAATAAAACACTAAATATGAAATATTTAATTTTAAGTTGGTAGTGCCAAAATTTAAATTAATTTAAAAAACAATTAAATTCTCAATTTCCTATCCATAATTTTTCCTTGCAACACTGCAACCGCCGCTGTTGTCGCACTGGACTACGGCGCCATCTTGTTCGTTGCAAATCGTTCCCGTTCGAATTACCGCAAGAATTCTCAACAATTTAAATAAAATACCGTAAATTAAGTCATTTGTAATAAAAAAAATGACAGTGTAAGGACTGAGTGCTGGAGGTATTGAGGCCTGTTTTCCTATCCATTTCCGTCCATTCCTGTCCTTCATCCTTTATCCGCCCTTGTTTTACATACACCCCGCATAAAATTGAGGATATTCATAACAAACTTAGCGCGTCCATATATAGTTATAATATAAAACTTGAATGTTGTACATTCTGAAGTTGATTGATCCTATATTTTCAGAAACAGTTCATCTCGAACTTCAAAAATAGTTCGATTATTATTATTTATGGCAACTTTAAAGCTATTAAACTACATTACAGTTCATAAAAGTAATATCGGTACAACAACACGCAAACAGCTATAAATTCAATAAAGAAACCAGAGCAATAAATTGTAAACTTTAACAATGTCCTTAGTGATGGCATTTCATTTAGGGTTGTCGACGCTTTATTATTTTTTTAATAAGAGTATCATAATAGGCCATAAATGCACAAATCAATTGTATTCCTAAAAATAAATTGGGAAACGAGATGAAATAATTGTTATTTTTGTTAATAACTTAGAAATACATATGTAACTGACTGTAGCGAGTTTCAACAATGCGGATAGCATAAAAACTTTTTCATAAAACAAATTATATATGCCAATTATGAAAATTGTTTTTCGGGAAAACGCCAATGTTGTAGTTACAACATATTTGTTTCGCAAGTATCCAATTTTATATAAACACATTTGTTACAGCATAATGTGTTGCCTTAATAAAAATATCCCGATGAAATATAGTGTTTAATTATAGTAAAATGTCATCATAAATAGTACAATATATTTTATACGTTCGCCAACCCTACCTTTAGGGAAGTCACGAAACCGAAGCCCACATTTTAACTCAGTAAAGTTATAATAGAATTTTATTGCAATCGCAAGAAAATTTAAAACAGAAAAAAAGGAGAAATTACACAATTACTTTCCACTTATTTCTCTTTAAGAGAAAAAGAAAGAAAAGCCTCGCTTAATATTAAGATTTACACAGGGCATTTTGGATTCTCGTACATATTAAATAAACGAGAAACTACTCTAACCGTCACAGTTAAAAACGTAAAAAAATTGACACCTGTCAAAGTCAAGTCAAGTCAAAGTGACAAACATTGTCATCTGGAGGCACGGTATGCCGTCCAGCCGGCCTAGCATGACCGCCACGAGATATGTCGCGGACGAGAGAAGACAAACTAAGATGTAAGATATCTCGATATATTATATCTCGACATCGACAATTTTGATCGAAAAGATATCTCGATCGACAAATATATCTATTTTTAATTTTAAAAGTCGAGTTTTAAGTGTAATTATCATGTTAGACCCGGAAGAAATAAAGCGATAATCGATTAAAACACGAGAAAACGGTCGACAAAATGTTGTCGCGGTTGTCATGCTAGGCCGGCAGATGAACTAATAGTCAATTAATGAGAGATTTTAATACTGTCGAGGGTGGCCATAGGTTTTCAGGGGTGAAAGTTTTGCACATAGACAGTCATCGACAAAAGCTAATACCGAAGGTATACCTAAGTTAATAAAAACCCTCGGAATAAAATAAATATTCGTATTAAGTTACACATAATAGTACATTATGTTTAGAATCAAATAATCATAGATCGCGTGATAGTACACACGCCAACCAGTTATTATGGTAATGAAATAATACTGTTTTCCAAATTCGATTAATAATCGTTACAACGTTTGGAGGCAAATGGCAACAAGTACGATTCAATATTAAAAAAATATTTACTCATTTTTACGTTAACCCAACTCTGAACAAAGTTTAATAATTTCAGAAAAACTATATAATATGTTTTTTTATTTTTTTTTATTTCAGAGCAGACAACCGAGCAGGTGGGTTACCTGATGGTAAGTAATCACCACCGCCGATGGACATCTACGACTCGAAAGTCTCAGATGCGTTGTCGGCCTTATTACGTTATAAGTTTAATATGTATATCTACAGATTAAAGATTTCGCCTCAAAATGAATAGAATAAAAATATGCAGTGTATATTGCACGTTTCATTATATGGGTTTCCGAATGCTTATAGCAAAATCATTATCATTGACTGATGTTCTATGGCTGAGGTAACACCTATCATCAAAGGAATCTCACACTATCTTTTCGATATCTAACAAAAAAAAAACGATCGTTGATTTAGTCGTTAAAAAAATTTCATTAGCCTTAAATATTTAGGTAAATATTTGAAATTTTGTGGGCTATGTTCCTAATCCCTTAACTTAAAATATGAAAGATCTTATAAAAAATATGTAAGCAGACAACACTGACTAGCTACTCTAAAGTAATTAATCAACTATCAGTAAAATCCGGAGAGAACTGAACCCATGTCATATTACTACACTATACGCAGATTCACATGTCGTTTAACAACTAAAAAGACCAGCAAAAAGGTCTCGGTCGTTAGAAATCCATCAGAGTCTTAATATCGAACGCTTTTTCACGATTCTATATTACATAGGTATTATAATCTGTGCAAAATTGAAACAATTCTAATAAGAAAAGGGAATTTACTGACATCTGTCGCCGCGACCTTCTAAATTTTGTAAAAAGCTAGATAGATATCGCAAGATTATTCCTTGCTTTTGATTTTTACGTTGTTTAATGAATTTACTACATTATATTACATATGTATTATGTTATTTAAAATACTGGCCAAATTTCAATTTTTGACGGGCTCGTTGGCGCGTTCGGTTGTGGGTTCGTATCCACCGGGACGACATGTTTATAATTTTCTGTAAGCATGTCTTCCCCACGTCTGGTAACTTCGGGCATTGAATTGCTGGGAGTAATATCGAAATTCCGATGGGGTCACGAGCCACCGTTCATATAAAACCGTTAAATATATATTTTCAGTCTATGGATTTCTGAATGCTCGAAGTAAAAACTAAAAACGACAGCGCATCATTGACTGATGTTCTGTGGCTGAGGTATCTACCTTCCAGTGAACCTCATGCTCATCTGTCGATATCTAACATTAAAAAAACTGTCTACCATTATAAGGATATATGACAATTGATATTATATCACTCTGAAAACTGTTTAACGAATAGGGAAGGCCCGACCAGGCCTGGTCGAATATTTTTGTCCATTTCTCCCTATCCGATACCTTTCTCCTCGAGCATTTAGCCCCTATGTTCTTTTGGGCTTGCTCCACGCCATCTATCCATCACAGTTTTGGTATACCATGACTGCTTCGAACATCAGGATGTCCTTTAATCAAGCGAAATAGAAATTGTTTTCCTATATTACTAGGATATAGAATATATATTTTTTCTGATAAACCTACTCCTGAAGTATCCATAAGTAGAAAATCAAGTTAATCATTTATGTTTAATATTGGAAGATACACATACATACATATTATATATCAACTACATAAAAATGTCTATCTGTTGATATTTGTAGCTTTAAAAAGTACCTAAGTATTTTCAGTTCACCATCTGCTCTTCAACATTCTAATATTCCATATCGCTTTATCCAGGTTGCCGAGAGGCGGCCTTATTGCTTATTCGCAATTCGACTTTTATATCTAAGATTTTCTAAGATATCCTTTGTATTCTTCCAAATTGAAGGTGTATAAAGAATTACATGGAAAGAAATAACATCCAACTTAGTATTTTAACATATTAAGACAACGACAGTTCTATCATCGGATCCGAAAGATTTTCGTTATAAGAAAATGTACGATCCGTCAGCCGAAACTTCGTTTTTGGTTTTGGTAATAGGCATCCAGATCTTAAATGTCGATTCGGATTACTATTAAACATACATTGTCTATGAAATACAGATATATTCTCGACATAAACAGGGCCATATTGTACCTACTGTACAGTTGTACACAAGAGAGATCTCTGCTAATTCTTGGTTTGGCTAATTTTTATTTTTATGTTAGATATCGAGAGACGAGCATGAGGTTCACTTGATGGTAGGTGATACCTCAGCCATAGAACATCAGTCAATGATGCGCTGTCTACCTACTTTTTACTTCGAGCATTCGGAAATCCAAAGACTGAAACCGAAATGCGCAATGTGCACTTCACGGTTTTTCCATCTATGAACGGTGGTTCGTTACCCGGTCGGAATTTCGATATTTTTCGGTGGGAACTCGATCAATGTCCGAAGTTACCAGAACCGTGTTACCGTGGGGAAAACATGCTTATTTAGAAACATTTCGTCCCGGTAGGATTCGAACCCACGACCCATCGATGCGCACGGCAGGTGTTCTACCGAACGCGCCAACGAGCCCGTTAAAATATTTAATGAATCTCCTCATAAAGTTTCAACTATGTCTACTGACATAGCTTCGTGTAAACGGTTACCAAGATTAATTCATGTTAGTAAAGTTTGAACTACTAGTGATAAGGGCGGGATGAAATTTTCATCAAGACTCGCAATTACATGAAACATTTTGAGAAGGATCACTATCACGAGAGCATTTTACTCTTCTAATGTTAGGTTTCTTAACTAATTCCGAGTTATACTATAGTTATTATTTCATCTATACTAATATTATAAAGAAGAAAGATTTGTTAGTTTGTTACGATTTAACTCAAAAACTACTCGACAGATTTTAAAAATTATTTCAACAATACTTGCACCCATGTGAAGCCGGGGCGTGTTACTAGTAATTATTGAATATAGGATACCGTTATTAAACCGTAAAATAAAAAAAACTCGTTTTATCAACAAAAAATATAGGTTTATATATCGACATTTTATTGTTTATTTATAACTAGCGACCCGCCCCGGCTTCGCACCGGTGCAATGCTGATACTAAATACACTACAGAAAAACTGTTATTATTACCTACATATAAACCTTCCTCTTCAATCACTCTATCTATTTAAAAAAACCGCATCAAAATCCGTTGCGTAGTTTCAAAGATTTAAGCATACAAAGGGACAGAGAAAGCGACTTTGTTTTATACTATGTAGTGATATCTTTCTGATGTTGATATATTATGTCGATGATAAAAATATTCATTATTTTTTAAATATGGATGTTGTTTTTTTATATTTCTCAAGGAAAGGTGTAACATAACATAAATAACAGTTAAGATTCATCATGCTATTTGAAAGCTTCACGGTTCGCTAAACTTCCTTTATAGTTGTAATTTTATTAAATTTTAATATTGGAGGCAACGTCGGCCACTTTTGCTCTCTTGTTCTTATTTTTTTTACTTGCGAACAAATTGGAGATAGCTCACTTATTATATAATGAAATCGGTTGCAAGTACGAGTTGGATTCACGCACAAAGATTCCATATATTTAAAAGTAACACAAATTTTATATTTAATATACACTTGAATTATTTTGTTTTTTAAAGAATATCTGTCAAGTTTTTTTGCTAACTTTTTCGGTATAAGCGATATTCTAAAAGAATGAAGATTCAAAAGCTTCAATACTTAAGAGTTTATTTGAATAAAGTAATATTTGAATTGAATATAAGTTCCCTTTCTTTAACGAAACCCTAAAAAGCTATTAAGTGAAAAGTAAAAAGTTTATTTTCGGCTTTAGTGAGTAATGGTCCTAAGAGTAAAGTTAAGATATTGTTGCAAAGTTATGGTTATGTGTACTAACTTTGTACACCTGTTGAGGCGATCGCAGTTCGACTATTTCATCAATCATTTCGCGTGGCTGCACGCCAATACACATATTGTTTGTCACTTAATATAAACGACTACTGACTCTTTTGATGAATGACTAGCAAAACGCCACGGCATCGCACGGATGCAATCTAGATACACACAAAATCGGGTGTATGGTAGTCCCGCCATATATAGATATAGACTAGCAGACGTTGTCCTACCAGAAGGTTGGTTTCAAAAATATAAAAATAAATATTTATATTTGAAAATGCTATTTTCGGACTTCTATTCTGTAATGTGTAGTAGGTATGTCACGGATTTGCAGTGGACATCATTTAATATAAATAAGCTACATATAAGCGAGCGTGACGTGAGCTGTCAATTGCAGAAGATGGCGCAGTTCTGACGGCCTAGCATGACAACCACGACAAAAATTTGTCGACCGTTTTCTCGTGTTTTAATCGATTATTTCTTTATGTCTTCCGGGTCTAACATGACACTTACACTTAAAACTCGACTTCTAATGTTAAAAGTAAAGACATTTGTCGGTCCAGATATCTTGTCTATCAAAATTGTCGATGTCGAGTATAATATGGATATCTTAGTTTGTCTTCACCCGTCCGTGATGGGCGGTCTGAACATAATTTATTTTTAAATTAATTTTTTGTATATTTTTTCCCGAAATTTTCTCATATTTTTATAATAATTCTTTTAATATTGACGAATCTAGCAAATAATAATAGTTCATGAAAATTAGTGCAGCCGTTCTTAAGTTATAAATGGTGTTGGAGTTACTCATATCTACTATTATGTACTTACAAAAGTAGTATTGGGCATCAGTGTTTTGGAGGTCTGATTGGCTGCAAACATGAGGCTGATTCCACCCCACGAGTCGCGGTACACGAATTCGTCACCTGCAATAAAATCACTTTTACTTTATGTATATTCTACCAAGACTGACATATCTTTCAATCAAAGAAAAAATTTAATTATAAAAAAAAATAGTATTTCCGTAAAACATTTGAAAAGTAATTTCAAATTTCGAACGTTAAATTTGAACGTCGACGTACGGCTAATTGAACACGAATTCCGAAAGGAACCGGCACATTTAAATGTAATTCGGTTCCTATTTGGAACTGCAATTGACGCCATCTTGAATTTTGCATTGCGGTAATTTAGAAGGAGAATTACTAGAATTGCGGCGTTTGGTCACATTCACTCTATGTTATTTGTATATCGCATCCTTAGAATTAAAAATAACCTAAAAATTCTGGCAAATTTATCTACTTGTCAACATAAAAACACTTTCTAACCATTAAAACAAATATATGTCTTAGTTTTTGAAGTAAAACTTCTATATGCACGTTGGACTTGGTCAGTAAACTGGTGAAAGCGTGAAGGGAGCGTTACGAAAAGTGTGATCGGGCGAAGCGAACGAAAGTTGTAATTTCCTTTATTGATCTCATACGTCAATGTTTGTAGTAACAATGCACGATTTGTACAAAACGAAAACAATTTCGTATTTTATTATTTTTATTCCAACATAGCATAATATTCTAGTTTGGTCACCGAACTATGGAAAAATATGGAGCAAATTTCAATTTTAAGTTTACTTTATGAATTGTTTAGCAAGTAAAACTGAAACTACAGTCTTTGCACTTTTAATTAAAGGTTGAAGATTGTAAAAAATAACCTATGTTACTCGCTGATAATATAGCTTTCTAATGGTGAAAGATTTTTAATCGTTTTTGGTCGAGTAGTTTTTGAGTTAAATCGTAAACAAACCAACAAATTTTTCCTCTTTATAATATTAGTATTAGTAAAGATGAACCTACCACATTTTTATCTAAGTGTTAAAAATTGTTTTAATTAACCATACCATTGTATTAACCACTGTAGGCATTTGCGCAAAAATAATGAAAACGCCAGCTAAAGCTTGAAAATAGTATAAAATTTAACGAGCTAATTAACTCGAAAACGACAATAATAAATATTTCTCTTTAATGTATTGTACGGTCCGTAGTAATAACAATTTTATGGGTTATCAAAGGGATTTTCAATAACAATTACGTTTCTGTAATGCGATAGAATATTATATGGTTCATTTTGTTTAGACATAAAGGTCTGCCCGCTCATTGAAAAAACCCCTCAAAAATGGGGAGCTAATTAATAATATAAGTTTTTTTATTGACGTTCATAAGTGTACATCCCTCTCAGGTGAAGGCTTCCTCCAAAGTTTTCCATTTCTCACGATCTTGGGCTATTTTTTGCCACTGTGGGCCAGGAATTTTTTTTAATATCTTCTTCCCATCTAGTGAACGGTCTTCCCCTACAGCGTTTGCCCAATGGGCCTTTCCATAACGTAACTGTTATTATATTATAAGTGTACATCATAATGTAAATATGTAACGTAGTTAACATATTACCTAAATGAATAAATGATTTGAATTTGAATTATGTTTTCCACCTTACTTGCTTCCAATTCTGATCAGCAAGACGCTTATAATTGTTATACCAATTTTTCTATAAAAGTGAAGTCGCGGCACAATTGTGGTTTTTTATAAACTTGTTTTGACTAGTTAACTAGTTAGAAAGAAAATTGAGTTCCCACCCGGATAATTCATGGAAAGACCATGAAATATTTGGCTCATTTTGGTCTATGAATTCCTGAGTTCAATAGTTGAGGTATCACTTGCCATCAAGTCACCCTCGTCTGTGACCTTACAATTCATAGTTCTTAACCACAAAGTTAATTAACCTTAAAATTTCATAAAGTATATTGAAATTTACGCCAAAGCACGAAACGGTCATAAATATTCGTGAATAAAAGCCAACACTGCTATAAATAGTTGGTTCCTTTGTTTACGACGCAATCGAGTAAAAAACATCAACTTTGCAATGCAGCGTAAAAACCGGTCTTGCGTGTGTCTAGGCTATACAAAAGGGTTCCGTAATATAATAAGTATATTATCCCCTTGAATAATTAAAAATTCTTTTTCAAATTAAAATATTATTTGTATGAATTATTGTTTATATTATAAAACAAAGTCCTCCGCCGTGTCTGTCTGTAATTATGATTACATAAAATTAATTAGTCACTCGTCATTATAATTATTATTAGTTTTCTTTTATTTCATTGAATCGGGGTGAACAAAGTTCCTATGGAGCGACTCAAATGTTTGTAAGCAGATCTCAGCAACCGCTTGGTTAATTTTAATTTTTTTTGTGTCGAAATAATCTTTAATTAACTAATGATGGTTTTGCCGTATCCTGAATTTTCATTTTTGGCCCAAAGAATTATCACGATTAGAATATTTAAAATTACTATTTGATATTGATGAAAAATGTTCTAATAAAAAAAGAGCTACCCGTAGTAGGTACTACGAAGACGTATAGACAGACGGATTCGCGGGCAGAAGCTAGTGTCTCTATATATGAGATATTCTTCCAACGTTTTGGTAGGAATATCAACAAGTAGTAAACCCATCGTTCCTGCTACTCTCCTCTCAGTTACACCTTCTGTGGCAAATTCTCCGTTTTGAGAGGCTGCGCATACAAGGGAAAACATGTTTTAAATAGAAAATAGAAAAATGTTATAATGTACACATTAGTTTTTACATATTATGGAGGTTTCAGGAATAAATTTTTTTTTTCTATTTCATGGACCTCAACTAACGCTCGTACATTAGACATTTCACTGCGGAACTCCGAAAGCAATACACGTACGCAGTGCAGTTTGTTCAATCGGCTGCCACTTAGAAAAATAGGTCGTGTATACTTGAATATGGAGGAAATAAAAAAAATATAAATAATGAATCCGTCGGCTTTGTGTATATTTTAAAAGAAAAACAGAATATAAACTGTACTGGATTATTATGGACTTGATAGTGTAATGGTAGATTGTCGCCAGTTCTGTCTCGTTCATCAATTTCAAAACTAGGCTAGCGGATCCGACATACCACTCTGTGGAACCAGCTGTCGCCGGCGGATTTTCTTAAACGATACGTCTTGGGAACCTTCAAGAAATGAGCCTACATCTTCCTTAAAGGCCGATAACGCATCTGCAAGCCCTCTGGTGTTGGAGATGTCAATGGGTCGCGGTGATCACTTACTATACGTAACGTAAATACGTAAGCCACTTGCCCGTTAGCCCCCTATTCTATTAAAAAATACATTGTCTTATCATAATGTTGGCTTCAAAAATAAAAATAATTCTGAAATCTATTGCGTACCTACCATCTACGTTATGAATCTAAACTATCCAGCGATCCACTCAAATAATATTTGACATTCAAATATATTTATTAAATGCGACTTATTGTTAATTATATTCTTTATCCAGTACAGCAAATAGTAATTCCGTAGGAATTATGACGGGCTCGTCGGCGCGTTCGGTAGAACACCTGCCGTGCGCACCGATGGATCGTGGGTTCGAATCCCACCGGGACCACATGTTTATAATTTTCTGTAAGCAGGTTTTCCCCATGTCTGGTAACTTCAGGCATCGGAATGGGAGGAATATCTAAATTCCGACCGGGTAACGAACCACCGTTCATAGATGGAAAAACCGTGAAGTGCATATTGCATGTTTCGGTTTCAGTCTATGGATTTCCGAATGCTCGAAGTAAAAATTAGGTCGACAGCGCATCATTGACTGATGCTCTGCGCCTGAGGTATCACCTACCATCAAGTGAACTTCATGCTCGTCTGTCGATAGCTGACATAAGAAAAAAAAAGAAAGGAATATTCAATATACTCGTAATATGATAATTTTGTGGAAATTCTAATCAGACAGTCACCATTCAGTCCGCCTGTGACCACGTTTGCTGGAAAGCATTCAAAATGGCGGGAAGTTTACTCATGTTAATAAAAGACAATATTAAGTGACCTTCACACGTACAGCAGAATTAAATATAAATAAAGATATAATATATTTTTCTATATGTATGCATATAACATCGAAAGAGTGTGGTGAATATTTAAAGCAAGTAGGGTATTGAACCACGATTTAAAGATAGAAAGGCTTCGAATCACACATCTTACGTTTAGTCTTGTCTATGGATTTCTCAAAATATTAATTACAAAAGGTCGCCACCGCATTATTAACTAACTAGCAATCGGGTGCAATGTATCAGATCATGATAATAAAATCGGTCGGGTAGTTTTATATAGATAATTTTCCCCGTTTTTGCAACATTTTTCACTGATGCTTCGCTGCTATTGGTCGCAGCGTGATGTTATATAAAAAAAAGATCTAAAGCCTTCCTCGATAATTGAACTATCCAACATAAAAAGAATTTTTCAATTCGAACCAGTAGTTCCTGAGATTAGCGCGTTCAAACAAATAATCTCTTCAGCTTTATAATATTAGTATAGATTATATTAGTATTAGTATAAATATCCCATGACTAAGGTAACGTACACACAGAATAAATATGGGATCCTTTTGTCACATTACGTGTGAAACCAGTCTAACAAAATATAAACACCAAGCCAAAAGTAAAAGAGACAAGGTAATATTCGTTACTATAAATAAAAGCGTATTCACAGTGTAAAAGTTAACAACATTCAGTATTCAGACGGGGTAAATGTACCAATTAATGCACGCTAGAAAGTTGGACAAAAATAATGGTTAAGTAGAGAAGTGAATAATTAAACCCGGTTGGCGGGGCAACTCCGCATTACCCGACCGCTATGCGATTTTAATAATTATGAACTTTGACTTCGTGGCATTACTACATGCCCGAAATGTACTCTAGATGTGATAAGTTCAACATCTAGCATAGTCACCGGCATTTTATATTGATAGTTTTTACAGTAACTATATTATTACTGCATTTATCTGTAAGTCTATTTTACACGTGAATTGCATAATGTTCTATTTATATATAACATGTTAATACATATCTAGCGTCTGAAAGAGGGGGTTTTGTGTAATATTATATTTAACTTTCGATACATCAGCCACAGGAGATCAATAAATGATGTACTATATATTTTTTTAAAATATTTAATTTAGTGTAAAGCCTCCTGTATGACTGAATATATTACTGAAATTTAAAAAAAGTTCATCATTCGTAGCGTAGTCGTTCGTAGCCATTGACATAGTATTAAATGTTGATCGAAGTTCGTAGCACATACTAGAGATTTGTAGCACGTAGGTGGCGTTTAAATAAGTAAATGTTTTCGTAGACCTCTACGTCGATCATTTCAGTTATGAGTTTAATGACTGATTAGTATTTAGATGTATCTCCATTATTTTTAAATTTCGAATTATAATAATATGTATACTTTTCCAAAGAAATAAAATGGTTTGACAAGTCTCAGAACTATATTCAAGGTCATTGACACGCCTAATGGCGCTAGTAGAAACATATAATAATATAAAACAATTGATATTATAACAGCGCGTTTGAAATGAAACTGTCGTTGTCCTCTATAAATCATTTGACGTCATATAAAAGTGGTTCTGGACCGCGATGGAAGCGATTGTACACATCTGTGCGCTCATAAACTAGTCATTTCACGAACTTCTCTGGCATTCAGTGATAAAGCATGTTACATCGATTGTTTGATGGGTATTTCAGTCCAGTATTTATTAGAGCTTCGTAATATTAGTACATGTTAACATTAACACTCATAAAATGTTAACATCAATAATTGAGCATTGAGTGTATTTTACGGGATTATTGAACAAATCATTGGTGATTGTTCGTTTAAAAATCACCGCAAATGAGAACATTAAATTACAAGATTTATTGCCGATTCACGCGGGATATTATAAACGAACAGTTCGTACTCTGTTGGTTCGTACAGTAATTCAGTGACATTTACACACGGAATATGCACATATCATAAACCATTGAGTGCAAAACTTGAAAAATATCTGAAATATCTGAAAACGATTTTCGATATCGACATGCACACTGAATATCGGTTACGTAACCTTTTTTTAAAAAAAGAAACTTAAACGCCCATATCTATATAGGTGTGATAATTTAATGTCGCTACCCTAGAAGCGGTACATACAGCTTGTATGTATCAAGTCATGATATTTACATAATTTTCTTAATACGCTCGCTGGGGTAAACATTTTTGTCAATGCACCCGCAGTTTATTATTAGATCAAAAAGCCTTGGATCTAAACATTCCACGAGTGCGTTAAAAGGTAAAAAGTAAATATTGTCATTCATCGAGATCTTTTCACTCTATCTCCGGAATAAGAGTACATACTTCAGGTCTTTTAACCTTGTGCGAAAATGTGTTAAAGAGTCTCTTATAACGTGTCCATGATATTCTCATAACTTTCTTTACGTTTTCAACAATATACCTAAACACTATACTTTAACTGCGTCAAAGAATGTAAACAAAGTAATTTCCTTTGGGCATATAATGTACAATAATTTATTATCAAGGGTCGACATACATTGGTCTCGATACAATCAAATAAGTCGTTACAAATACGTAGCTTATATTCGGATGTAACAATATGAATTTAGCCGAGTAATGTTTTGTTAGTAAAAAATTACTAATACAAAAAAATCTAAACTCATATTATAAAGAGGAAAGATTTGTTTACTTGTTACGATTTAACTCAAAAACTACTCGACCGATTTTAAAAATTCTTTCACCAATAGAAAAAGCTACATTATCAGCGAGTAACATAGGCTTTTTTACTGTGTATATCTTTATAGTACATTGTGTATTTTGTGGAAATTATAGTTGCCGGCCTTAAATTATAGCGATTAACTTTGAAAGAAATCAATGTGTTCAACCTTAAACTATAAAACGAACAGACACTTGTATCAAATAGCATCCAAACAGAGGCGGAAACAATAAAGCTGAGTGTTAAATTTTATGTCTTCCACGATATAAACACGCAAGTGGCAGAGCTTCTTGAAATACTCGTGTTTTAATATAACGTGCCTGGTTGGGAACTATCATGTTTAAAAAATTACTTTTACTGGAATATACCTATTCGTGTTTGTTCGAATTTGCGGCATTGGCATTAGCATTTGAAACTTTGGGTCCTTGGTCGGCGCATACGAAAAAATTTGTGAAGGATTTGTCCATGCGGCTGGTCCATGCTTCAGGGGAGCCCAGAGCTGGTACCTATTTCGCCCAGCGAATAAGCCTCGCCATTCAGCGAGGAAATAGTGCCAGTATCCTGGGAACCATACCGCATGGCAGTTTTCTTGAGGGTGTATATATATTATAATTAGTTAAGATCTAGGCTATTGTTTTATTTTTATAATATTTTTAATGGTTAGTTTTAAGATCTTGGTTGTTGTATAATAGTTACCTAAATTAAAAATGTAAGAATTCGTGTTTAAATTTGGTAAAAGTTATTTTATTTTAAAGTTGGCTTCAAACTTTTCAAATCAAGAAATATTTTATTTCGCGATTTGAATATGCTATTTTCCCACGTCTTTTATGTAGATTTGCAGTGGACATCAATTATTACAAAAAAGCTATTTAAGCGTGCATCACTTGAGCTCTAAATTGCGGATGATGGCGGAGTTTCGAACTGTAGGCACTATACACAAAAAATATGCACAAAAAATATAAATAGCCTATATAACTCGCTGATAATGTAGCTTTCTATTGGTGAAATAATTTTTAAAATCGTTCGAGTAGTTTTTGAGTTACATTCTAACAAACAAACAGATCTTTCTCCTTTATAATATTAGCATAGATTTATATGCATGCCTTCTGGTATTGATGTCTATGGGTGGTGACCACTTACCATCAGGTGAGCCACGTGCCCGTTTACCCCAATATTATATAAAAAAGTGGGAATCTCGCCTAAAACCAAATAAGTATATAATTAAAAGTCGTAAGTTATTCAATTTTAAAAGTTTGGTGACAATATTACCTAATATACAAAGAATCACGTATACACATCAGAAATGTTATTTACGGCGATATTTTCTGTTTATCTTAGGTAATTTGTATCTAAACTTTTATAATTGAATAATTTACAACTTTTCTTTTCACACTTATAGTGTTTTAGCACTATATGTATATTGTATATACCTTTTGCCGAGCTCATTGGCGCGTTCGGTAGAACACCTGCCGTGGGTCGTGGGTTCGTGTTTATAATTTTGCTGTAAGCATGTTTTCCCCATGTCTGGTTACTTCGGGCATTGATCGGTAAGAGGAATATCTAAATTCCGACCTGGTATCGAACCACCATTCATAGATGGAAAAAACAGTGAAGTGCACATTGCGCGTTTCGGTTTCAGTCTATGGATTTCCGAATGCTTGACGTAAGAAAATAGGTCGACAGCGAATCATTGACTGATGTTCTGTGGCTAGGGTATCACCTACCAACAAGTGAACCAAGTCGTATGTGAAAATCTATCATAAACAGTACGTACTATTCACTTTCTTGAGATTATTAAAACACATATTACGAAAGTAATTACGGAATGTTGTCCTGGAGGACTTACAAAAGTTTTCAACAAAATTAATGTTTAAAACTGTCCAAGTAACTGGAGTTGTTGTCAGTTCTTTGTTTATTAAATTCTTCGCTTATGGAGTTGGGATAAATGGCGTCCTTGTATTTTAGACGTCACTTATACTTTCATTTTGAGGTTAACTTTTTGAGTTGATGCGTTTGAGGGATCCGAAACTTTACACAAACAGAGAAAATGAAGAGAGAAAGAGATTAAATGAATTTATGGTTTTCAGACATTTTTTCAAATCTGAAATTTCTCACTAATGTTTTTTAATTTGGTTTGTAATTACTATATAAAGGGATGAATGGCGTATTTTGGAAAAGGTTCTCATCGCAAAATGCGGTCCTTTGACGTAGTTTAATAATAAAAGGACCATGACATTTACATATTTTATGTATACCACAATAAATTAGTATTTAGTGTTTTATTTTTAAAGTTTTTTTATTTTATTTTTTGTTTAAGAATAATAAAGCTTCTATTTAAAATAAGTGATATTAAAAACTACAATTACATCTGGGATTGTAAATTATTATTGTCTTTTATTAACGCGAGTATCACACATTTAAATAAAATACTGTATACCGGATTAAAACGCGATTTATTGTTTAAATTATTTATCCCGACGTTTCGGATGCTTTTCAGCAACCGTGGTCGCGGGAGACTGAAAGATGACAGTTGTCTTATATTTGAAATGTCACAAAGTTGCCATATTTAATTCAATTAAATTAAAAAAAAAATAATCTATTAATTTAGATAACACAATGTACATCTATGAACGTCAATAAAAAATAATACATATTAAATTACTAATATTACTAATATTAAATGCTTCTAATTTTACATTTACTACCAGTTCACAAATCAAGGGCGTAGAGCGGACGAGAAGAACTGGCAAGAAACTCGCCGCCACTCTTTTTAATCGCCAAGTTTTTGTTTTACAATCTTTACATATTTACGCCATCTATTCCTACGGAGTTGATATTTACTGTAATTTTATATATTATGACAATATTGACTAACGGTGTCCTCTTGTTTTTTTGTTTTTTCAAATCAAACATACTAAAAAACAAGAGGACAACGAAAACTGTGACACAAGAATTTTATATATTAGATAAGTATCCGTTTTTAAAGTTTATTTTTAAGTGAAAAGATTAATCCGAATTATTTATATGAAATGATATGTGCATTCATAAATATAGGCTCCGCTAGGATCCTTTAAAATGGGAACGATAGGTAGGCGAGTAGCTTTAAGCTACTAAGTGAATTTTCCCCAAGTGTGTGTAAATATCGATTTTACGTCCAACAGGTGCAACCGAGTGCACTTAGCAAGGTAAGAGCCCTTTCAATGTACTTCTAGATCATCTTTCATTTTAACAGATAACGTAACAGGGACTTATTTAAAAAAAAAGGTGTTTCTTTGCTAGAAAGTGCCTGTCCGACTTCGTAGCTAAGTGATATTGCGTAGCACCGGGTTCTACAGGATAATATTAAAGAATTGTTTCGGTCAGGTAATAAAAGCTAATTATATACTTCCTTGTAAAGAAATATGATCAGTCAAACAAACATGTAAATGTGTCTGTCCCATGCCCCAAACCACATTAGGGTACTTGGGTAAGTATATCTACTACACAGATCTACTAATATTATTAAGAGGAATTGACGGGCTCGTTGGCGCGTTCGAGTTGGCTCGATGAGTCGTGGGGTCGTGGGTTCGTGACATGTTTATAATTTTCCGTAAGTATAAATAATATAATAAAAGTAGGTCGATAGCGCATCATTGATTGATGTTCTGTGGCTGAGGTATTACCTACCATCGAGTGAACCGCATGCTCGTCTGTCGATATCTAACATAAAAAAAAGAAATGATTTGTATTTTTGTAACGAATAAACTCAAAAGCTACTGGACAGATTATGAAGGAGTAGCATAGGCTATTTCTTGTGTATAGTATATTTACATTGCACCCGTGTGAAACCGGGGCGTGTTGCTAGTATGTTATATCCACTTATAACATTCATCACTGATGTTCATGTATGTGCTATGGAATGATTAATGAAGGCATAGTCATGATTAATTGGCAATAATGACAAGTAATTTCGGGTGAAGTAATAATTATCTTGGTTATTTATCATAGTGTCCGGTCATCATGAATACTGGTGCGATCTTCGAGTAATCTGGGATAGAAACAAATGCATGACGCACTGACTAATCAGAGTCCTCGGCTAGCCTTCTGGTATTGGCATGTTTTTTTTTTTTTTTTTATTGATGAAATAGGAAGGCGTTTGCTTGCGATCACACCTGATGTTAAGTGTTGATGCAAACTAAGGTGGTAAATCACGCTTACCTATGAAAAGCCTATTTAACCTAAAAATGTATTGTTGATCGAAGCTGGAGAGTCACAGATAAAAGCTAGTATTAATCAGCTCTCTTTTGAAATGAAAAGCCTTTTGTACATAACCCCAAAACAATAGTAAGGTATTGTTTTCACTAGACTCGGCTCAGCGAAGATATGTGGATTAATCTATTGTTGAATTTGAATAATGAGACGTCCTTGGTCCTACAGAGCTGTGATAAAGTGCTTTTTGTATGAAATTTTTGTCATTTATTTGAAAGCTATTCGAAAAGCTGCCTCCGTGGCTTAGTGGTCAGCGCGATGCATGCACCGGAGGTCATGGATTCAAATCCCGGGGAAATAAGATTAAAAAGCGTTAGCAATAAAAAATATTATATAGAGGAGAGATTTGTATTTTTGTATGTTCGTAATGAATAATATATCTTTAACAAGAAAGATACATTATCAGCGAGTAACAGGTTATGTTTGTGTATAGATCTACATTGCACCAATATGAAGCCGGGGAGCGTTGTTAGTATATAAAAATACATACATATATATTGTAGATGGCAACGGACAGTTTTAATATCGCCATGATCGTAGAACAACGACGGTTCTGATTTTTAACACGTAATCTTTAAAAAAATGTCAATTCTCAACAGAACAAACAAAAAATTGGATGTTGATAAAAACAATCAAGTTATTGCCTAGAATACCAGCGGTTCTATTTTTTCAACGCAGTACAAAAACGCGTATTATACCTTCATTGTACTACGTCGTCCCCTCGGCCTCCCCCCAGGGTAATTAGTATAAAATTAAGATTAAAAAGACACCAAACATAATATTGCCGAGTTTGAACCCGAATAGCCGTGTTTTAATTATGCATATATTACGACTTATCAATCTTTAAAACGCTCTCCTGTAAAGTAGCCGTTCTGCAGATCCACCGTTGTTCTACGATCATGACGATATATTATAATATCATCGTTTCAAAGGTACTCAGTGCGTATTGAGAATTATAGTTTTGTTATGGACCACAATACGTAATTAGTGCTTTGTTCCGTAGGTTAACTCTAAAAATTAAAAATAGTAGTAATATTTATGTTTATTCAAAATTACACTTAGGTAGTGCACTTTACCTTTGAACCGACGATATGTTCATATTAGTAACGTAAAACCCCTAACTTTGTTAGTTTTTTGTGAGATTTCTCGATTAATTTGCCTCTAAAATTTAGTTATCAGCTAAATCTACAAAGCGGGTGATCGTCATTTTCATAAAGCACTTCAACAGGCTGGAGTTGATACGCAATATTGCCGTAAACTGATATTCGCTCTCGTATTATGAGCGTATGGGAGAGTGCCAAAGCTGCTCAAGTGTTCAATAATTTAGCACTATATTATGGAACTAATGATTAAAATAACACCTCCGCAATTCAGTGGTATATAGTAGCACTGAATGACTTCGGTCGGGGTTCGTATCACAAGTTAAAAAAAAATATAATCAGGCAAGGCCCGAAGAATCTTGTGAAGAAAAATTACCACACGAAAATATTACTATCCATATCTAGAGGAATTCAGTATTTAAATTTAAGGAACTTACAGTGATTTTAATTATAGAAAAATGTAAAAGCAAAAACGATCCTTATTATCTTTTATTATATATATCTCAGCTACACCCATACCTATCTTCTGGTACTGTATTTAAAAAGATCTGTACCACGAAAAATTACAAAACAAAATATTAAATCAGCATAATATTACAAATATTCGCAGAACCTAAGTATGTTGTCATGTTTCTGAAATAACCCAGAACAAATGCGTAATTTATTATGTAGCAAAGAAAAATAAAACATTGCGAATACAATTGTCGCTCCCTACTTTGTACTTTGTCTTACAAAGCGAATACATTTGATGATGTCACTCACTGTTACATTTCATATTATGCTTTTTGTTTCTCATATTATCTTGGTATGTTTTTATAAAGAAACAATTTCGTTCAAACTGAGGGTGTTTGAGTAAAGCTCCGACATTAATTGCTCAATTTGAGCTATTATTAGTAGGATAGGTCCTGTTATAGGATATTAGTAGGAAAACGGAGCCTCCCTTATCTCGCAAATTACTAAGATCAAGAAACAATATGTGGACGCTGTTAAGTTGCACACGGTTGCCTTTTTGAGAAAATTGAGTTTGAAGTTTTAATCAGGTTTTATAAAATTATTTATAAAAATAACAGAAATAATAGATTTTATTGTAATTATTATTATTAAATTAAATGTATATCGTTTTCTTGGTAGCAAAGTAATTGAATTTACTGCATTATTGTTAAATACTTTAAACATTTTAGGTTTTCGTGTCCGTTAGTTTTTTCAATATTTATGCTATTAAAACGATTTAAATGATATGTATCTCTTTTGAAATATGTAGTCCAGCTCATAATGAAGCGATTGGTATCAAAATTTAAATTTTTGTGATTTTGTGGGTTGACACTGTATTGTTTAACAGCGTCCATGTAAATGTAATCTATACCATAATCACTTTTAAATAACTCAAACTTCTAAAATTAACTTCGACTCGAATCCATTAGCCGAGGCATTCTTTGATCATTTCTTAAAACAAACAAAACGTAATATAGAAACAATAGCAGAACGTCTCGAGTGAAATTGATGAAGATTGATATTAATTGGTATTCAATCAAGAAATTGAATAAACATTGTAAAATATAACGAGCTTTTATTTAGTTCCACCTATGAAATTAAATAGAGGTCAAATTAAGGTTGTAATTATATTTAGACAGACGTGCCAACAACGCAGGTTGATGCCAAGAACGCGTTCCGATGGGTCTAGGGTTCCTACTCCGCCGGGACATGTTTATAATGCTCCGTAAACATTGTTTTCCTACATCTTATTACTTCTGGCATTAAGCGGGTGGGAGGAATATGGAAATTCCGACCGAGTAGCGAACCACCGTTCATAGATGGAAAAACTGTACCGTTCTCGAAACATTAACTAATGTTCTGTGGCTGAGGTATCACCTATCATCAAGCCTCACGTCGTCTGTTGAAATCTGACATAAAAAAAAACGAAATAAAATTTTGCTTAACTGGATAAATATGTATAATTATGTTGAGACTGCTATCTCTCAGACTGCTGGCTAGGTCATGTGAAGAGAATGGAAGAAGATCATGCAGTATAGCTAAAGCTTTGCGCTGCTATCAAATTGACAACTGGCGGAATGTGGTCTAGGACAGATGAATATTGAAGCTCTTTTTGATGGAGGCCAAGACTCATTTTCTGTCACTGCGCCATACCTAGTAAGTAAGTACAGTAGAAACTCAAATATCCGAACCTCGATAATCCTAACATACAATTATCCGAACGATGTTTTAGTTTATCCGCACGCTCAATTATCCGGACGTCGCGTTGGCGTGAAAAATACATTGTTGTTCGCTGCCACCGCCGTGAGCAATAATGTATCTTTGCGAGTTGGCACATATCGAGTGTTGAACCGCGTTTTATTTATATATATATTAGGTATGTACTGTTTTATGTAGAAATATTTTGTCTATAAACTCGTCCCAAAAAACCCACCTTTCGATTATCCGAACTTTTGAGTATCCGAACTAGTCTCGGTCCCAATTGTTTCGGATAATCGAAGTTCTGCTGTAAATAAATAAAATAAAAGACAACTATAAACATTTGATTGTATACGGCGTCTAGGCCTTTGTAAATTTATTATTATAATGATTTGCCAAAGTAATGGAATCTATACTAATATTATAAAGAGGAAAAATTTGTATTTTTGTATGTTATGAATAAACTCAAAAACTACTGGACCGATTTTGAAAATTATTTCACCAATAGAAAGCTACATTAACAGCGAGTAACATAGGCTATGTTTTGTATATAGTATCATCTACATTGCACCCGTGTGAAGCCGAGGCGCGTTGCTAGTATTTAATAAAATACTTCCACGGTCAAATCTAAATACTGAGTTTGACATAAAGAAATATTAAGCTAATAAATTCCATTAACAAGCTAATTTAGCGGTGTATTTACAAAACTTCGCCGTTATAGTTTACAATCACGAAACAATCCACGCGATTGCTTATTCATGATTTTTTTATTGAAACTTCGGGCTTAATCAAGTATACCTTTTTGGCAGGCAATTTATAGTCTGTGGAAATGTAATTATATGCTAATATAACTTGTTTTCATTGAATTTATATGGGATAATGTTATTTGTATCTATTGAAAATATATAAGACGATAATATCGTCGTGATCGTAGAGCAACGACAGTTGTGATTTTTTTACGATTTTAGTTCTATTTTATTGGTCATAACATGAAACTCCTTGACAGTTCTATATTGTATAGTTTAGAACTGTCTAAAAACCCTTTATCAACAGAACAAATAAAAAACTGGAGTTTGATAATTAGTCAGCTAGATTTATGCAATAAAACTAAAACCGTGATATAGTATGACACAAGTATTTATTAAGTAATTAAAAGGGTGCTCAAATATTACCTTTTTATTGATGTTTTTTGATAAGAAATAAATCATTTATATTTATTTACTTAAAAATGAAGAAATAAACATAATACTTAAATACATTTATTTGAAAAGATGTCAAACACGACACTGAAAATCGGCGCTGCACCGCTCTAACGTGGTGTAGTTAGTGGCATCCTTCAATTAAATATATACTTAGTTTTAAATTTAATATAGTTTTATCTGTATTGTATTGTATCTTTATTATTGATTAAATCATTTTGAGTTTGATATCAATTCGTAATCCTTATAGACAAAGTATAGGCACTAGGAATTTGATTTTATTAAATAATGTATTCCCTTTCAGACGACTGTGATACACTGTACTAAAGTTTTCTAGAAGGAAATTATGAAACAGTAAAACTCAAATAATAAATAAATAACTCAAATATAAGTTTATCTTTTGTTAACTAATATCTTATTACGTATATTTCTCAGATTTAGCGTCCAACTTTTTTGTTTTTCTTTTCTTTATAAAATGTGGTAGCCTGGAAGAGATCGTTGTATTATTATAATAGTTCGCTTTTTGTGTTCATCTCTTTATGTAGTAATGTATTTTATGATTATATATTATACAATGAATGTATACAAACATTCATTGAATATAGGCCACATGAAAAAAACCACGGAAAAATTTATATTACATATCTATTTTAATAATTGTTTCTTTATCATAATATTTTAATTTATAACACTTCTTACATACATATGCCCATACAAAACATCTCAGTAAACTCGCAACCATACGCCGTTTGACCTTTATAATTACCTCCCACGTCAATAAAAGCCTATTTCCCGTTTAACAAGGGTCACAGAGCCGAAGTGGGTCAAGTTGACGTTTCTAAGGTTTTCTTTGAGACTTAATAACCTGTGCAGCTCGGGGATTTAGCCCTTATTCAACTTACAGATATATGCGATTGCGATTTTTTGAGGCGACAAGATAGACGAAAGAACATGAGGCAGAGTTACAAAATGTTAAAAGGTGGATTCTGTGGTTACGTAACCACTTCGCTCCGAGGAAAAAATAAAAAAATAAATTATCTAGGTAGGAAAAGCTAAAGTAGACTAACCTTTTTTATGTTAGATAGGTAGGTAAACATCAGTCAATGATGCGCCGTCGACCTACTTTTTATTTGGAGCATTCGGAAATTCAAAGACTGAAACCGAAACGCGCACTATGCACTTCACGGATTTTCCATTTATGGACGGTGGTTCGTTACCCGGTCGGAATTTCGATAATCCACCCACCCGTTGAATCCCTGAAGTTACCAGAGGTAGGGAAGACATGCTTACAGAATATTATAAACATGTCGTCCCGGTGGGATACGATCACACGACCCGTCGATGCGCACGGCAGGTGTTCTACCGAACGCGCCAACGAGTCTTTTTATAAATATTGGAAAAACATTCTGCTAAAGCTACCTAACTCACCAGAAATCCACGTGCCATTCCACCTGACTGCCACCAGCTCATCGGTCACCAAGTCTTGGATCTTCAGCCGTCTGCCCTTCACCCTGGGCCCTTCGTCAGGTGGTGTTAGCAGTACCACTGACGTCACGATCAGAGCCAGCACCAAAACGATCACCAGCAGCGCAATCAGGATACCACGCCAGTTGCGTTGGTTTGGACTGCCTACCACCAACTTCTGGAACAAAAGTTTTGGTTTTCAAAAGGTTAGAAAAGTTTCGTATCTGAATACAAATACACATATTCATACCATTGGGTGAATAAAGATCAGAGCATTTGGAAATCTATGATCTTTTCATACCCAAATAGAAATGAAAAGTGAATTCCCGAGTCTCCTATTTTTTTTACATTGAGAATCTACTAATGATCACTGCCATCTCCGGGGGGAGTGACAAAGCGATGCTGGACTCACAGTGACCACGGACTCCGAAGAGTCAAAGCGATCACCGTGTCTACTGACTAAACTCCATGGTATTCCTCTCGTCGCCGTCTGGGTCGGGGCCCCGGGAAATACTTTTGCGGGCTCCGCAGCTCCGACAGATTCCCGAGTCCCCTAGTGGGGCATGGGGCAAACTCATTTCTGTGGCTGTTTCATTGAACATTTTTCTTTACACGATGAAAACGTTATTTAATGGATAAACATTTAATATATTCTACTTTATGTATAATTTATTTCAAATACCCAAGATAGCACCTTCTCTGTCAGTCTGTCTATTAGACTTGACATGGAAGAGTTGAGAAATATATATTGTACTAGTTAAACGACCCGGCTTCGCCGGATACGGATATACGGATGCATAAAAAATAGCCTATGTTACTCGCTGATAATGTACCTTTCTATTGGTGAAATAATTTTTTTCAATAGATCCACTTTATATTTTACGTAGATTACGAAATTGTGCTAAAAAATATTTAACAGCCTTCACCCCGGAAATAAGTATGTCTGCCACTGTAAATGTTTTCAAAATCACAAAAACAACAAAAAGTTCATACGGAAATGTAAGAAAAAAATCGCTCTAATATATTCGTAAGGAAAATAAAGAGAGTGCTATTGAAAGCAAATGTTTTCTTATGCTTTTACTTTATTAACAAGAGAGAAACTACCAAAATATAAAGAATCACTTTTCAAATATATTTATGAAAGCTTTTATCCGTCTATAAAGCTAACAAGCGCTCAATACATCGTGTGTAACTAAGTTCTATTGTATTGCTGTTTGATAAATCGCCTGTTTTCCGGCTGTCTCGATAACGCTGGCTACACTAGATTTATTTATTAACCTATCTGAAAAATACACTCCATTTTTTAAGGAGAATTTTCCCACTTTTAAATCGTAACATTTTTAATTTTACTGTTAACAGCTCACAAATATTAATTACGGTGATATTCTTTGTATTTCTTAGGTATTTTTGTCGTAAATTTTCAAAATTGAATAACTTGAAAACTTAAAATTTTATTCTTATTGGGTAAAACTCATTTTACGTATCCCGGAATCCCGGCCGTTTTCTGGTCCCGTAAATCCCGGGACTGTACTTGGCTAATCCCGGGATTTTCGGGATTGCTACAAACAGGTTTATTTTGCATTCCTTGCCTAGATTTTCTCAATAACCTTGCCTCGATTATATTAATAGCATTTATGTTATTACATAACGACAAAACAAATCCTTAGATACACTGTACGATATATATGTACGTACTAGACAGGTACCTACAGCTCTAATAATGTGTTTGTCGTAGAAATTAGAAGGGACTTCTCATCTCGGAATACTTCAATATGCTACTCTTTAGGTCATTACCAAACGGGCCATCAGGGGAATCACCCGATCACCTCATATCATAATATTGTATATAAATTATGAAGCAGGCTTGTAAGTCAAACATTGGATGCTTTGATATTTTATAACGATTTTATTTTATGTATTTTAAAATTCTAGATAGATTTTTTGTGTTGTCATTTTGTTTTCTTACAAAAGTATAGTTTTTATTGTTTGGTCTATTTTATTTTCTTACTACATTTTTTTTTAAGAAATTACACATTTTATTTCATTTGCGCCCAATTAGAAACCACATAGTCTAATCCCGGGATAGCCCCGGGATCCCGGGATTACGCATCAAAAATCCCGTAATCCCGGGATTGAAAAATATGCTCGGGATTGTGTTCCCTACCCCAAATAAATACTTTTCAAAGTGCGAGGCGGACTCGCGCATCTAAGATTCCTTCCTACAAACTATTAGTTCAGTGAAGATTTTTTCCAATTTAATTCCTTTACTTGTGCTATACGATATGACATTTTGCTTCATGCCAAATTTCATGATTCTAGGTCAACGGGAATTACCCTATAGGTTTTCATTCCCTTGCGAGTGTCAAAATATGCGGCAAAAACGGAGCATAAAAGGCCATATCTTTTGATTGCGTCGACTTAGAAGATTGATTTTTCCACGTTCTCCGTTGCATCATTACTTTTTATATACCTACATTTTCCAATAGGCATACAAAATGGATATTCTTACTTTATACGTGTCTTTAATTTCAATTTTTCAATTAAGAACATAGCAAACAAATAGTTTTACTAATGAAGATAAGATTAATTTATTTATTTTGACGCGCTCGCGCGCTGGTGCGTTACGCTCCGATGGGTCGCGAGTTCGAATCCCGGTGGGACAATATATTTATCATTTTCTGTATGCATGTCTACTCCACGTTCTGTCACTTTGGGCATTAAATGGGTGGGAGGAATAGGAAAATTCCGACAGGGCAACGAAGTAATGACCGTGAATTGCACATTGCGCGTTTTGGTCTCAGTCTATGGATTGCTGAACAAATATTAAGATATGGACGGTAAAATATTAATCAGATAATAATAGCGTTAAATGACAAACTATCAGCCACTAGACAGATAGATAAAAATGTCAGTTCAAGTAAGAATCGAACCCCCGTACCTTGGATACAAGATTGGTGTTTTTGTTACAACGACCCCTACAAAAATATTAACAAAGTATAAACATGGCCTAATTATACAAAACAAGAAATAAAGAATTTAAATAATTTTATATTTCAGTACCATAATACGTTGATTATTATTTCTAAGATGTTGATCTATTTTTTTTTAAGAATTCTATTAAACGTTTTGTCACCAAAAAATTATAGAACATTTTAAAACAGGGACTGAAACTGGATAATTTTTATTTTCCAAAATACGTGTCCTGACTAAGAGATACCATGATATTAATTTTAAAGAGTATACTAAACTTACCACAGTATTTTTTTTCAGTAAGTATGAATAAAAACGAAAGAATATTAACAAAAACCTTTATTATACCGGTATAACTCCCATAGTAACCGGTATTCAGTCCCTGTCTTAAAATATAAAAAGGTGATTTAACTTCAAAATTCTGATTTTTACTTAACAAAATCATTATGGTGGTCCATAATTGGCGCACATGGTACTCTATGTACTATAATTATTATAAAATACTTTATTGTTAATATGATATAGCTTTGTATTTACTCATAAAAGTGCCAGAATAGCGATCATTTGTCTTCATAACTACGTCCCTTTGTTCATGAGTCCTTTACGACAGACATTCACGCCGCAGCGCAGTTACTGCGCAATTTGTACTAGTGTTGTGAGCTTAATTGCAACAAGAAATGGGCGATGCAACGTTATTTAAAACGAAGCATCGTAATTTTTAGAAGAAGCTATTTAAAGAAGAATTCAAATTCAAAATATGTAATTTATTCATTTAGGTAACACAACTTATGAACGTCAATAAAAAAGAAAAATTAAATGCTTCTAATTTTACATTTACTGCCTTCGATCAACATTTAATACTATGCCAATGTTTACTGCCAAGCCAAAAGAATAAAGTTTTCCTTTAAAACTTTTGAAAGGAAAACTTTATTTTTTTCATTAGTAAAACTCGTATGAACGCTTTTTAACAAGTTCTCTAGTGATTATAAAAAAAAGCTGAAGAGTTTGTTTTTTTGAACGCGCTAATCTCGGTAACTACTGATTCGAATTGAAAAATTATTTTCGTGTCGTTTCTTTTTATGTTGGATAGTCCAATTATTCGAGGAAGGCTTTAGGCTATATAACATCACGCTGCGACCAATAGGAGCGAAGTATCAGTGAAAAGTGTTGCAACAATGGGGAAAATTATCCATATAAAACTACTCGACCGATTTTATTATCATGATCTGATACATTGCATCTGTTTTCTGATACATTGTCATAAGAATGAGGATGTTCTTACGTGTTTGATACGAAGAACAAAAAACTTGTCGATAGTCCTATGTTACTAATTCTAAGTATACAATATACATACATATTATAATATAACACAGTTTCGAAAAAAAATATAAACCTTTCTCTTTTTTTTTTAAATACTTACAAGATCACGATTGTGTGAATCAGACCTTTTCATGTCTCGCTTAGATTTAAAAAAAAACATGAAAGGATATACGAAAAATCCGCAATGTCACGTTCCTGTAATAATGGGTTGGAACTCGGAGCGTCAAACATGATCAATTACTTGGGGTCGTTTCGGCCCCGGGGTAATTTGCACATAAGTATAGCAGGTGTGGGTTAAAGTAATTACGTTTTAACAAACGGAGATGATTTATATTTCTTTTGGGTATATTTTAGTAGCAACGGGTTAATTTAAATAAAGGTTCAATTTCTACTCGAGGTAAGGACAGGAATGTCTACGAATACTGATCGAATTGCCTGTAAAAAATCTATGAATAAAACTTATAGGTATAACATGATGGACTATAAAGCCTATGAAGTCACGGATGCGTTGCCTGTTTTTATTTTTCGCAAGTTTTAAAAGTAGCGTTTCTTTCTATAAGGCAGCCTTAAAATACAATGAAAGCCTTAACTAAAATAAAAAGTAAGTACCTTATGGAGGGTTTGAGTTAATAGTACGTTGGGAACGCTAATAGCGGTTACCCTGACAAGTGTCCTTTGTTAGCACTTCGAATGACAAGGTAAATAGGTTATAATATATAATATGATTATGGATATATATTATGTCATTCGTGATTTTTTTTACTAGTACAATTGGATTCCCGAATGCTCGAAGAAAAAAATAGGTCGACATCGCATTATTGACTGATGTTCTGTGCCTGGGGTACCTACCATCAAGTGAACCTCATGCTCGTCTACCTAACATAAAAAAATCTATTACTATAAGATTTATTTGTAACCATAATAAAAAATTTGATGGTGTATATCAGACGGAATATTCCTTCCACCCGTTCAATACTCAACGTGACCAGTTATAGAGAAGCTGTTTTTTTTTAAATTATTGTCACGTATCGTAACAGGTTTGGCTCGTTTGGGATGGAATAGGTGCCCATAAGGTCTTTGCAATATACTCCATGGTTCATACTTCTAGCTATGCGCAAAAAATAGGTATATCTACAGCGAAAATTTCACAGTCACGCGATGATTTCCCTGGCAATTACCTCTTAACAAGTATAATGCCATCAAAAACATAAATTGTAAAAAAAGCCAAGTCTTGCAACTCAGTTCTCTCGTAAAAAGTTGTGAGATCCATATAATACCAAGTCGGTCAATTTATTCAGTCTCTACTGAAGGATCCTTCTGTCTTAAGTTATTACGTAATTAGGTAACCTAACAACATCTTATAGTGATCATATCAATACCAATATTAAAAATCTTTGATGTTTTAAATAAATAGATTGACTCGGCTATCGCATGAAAACACAATGTATCTTTTTTATTTTATTAAAAACACAATGTCTATCACAAGTAACACATATTATATTAAATTAGATAGTTTAGTGCGATTGCCAAGTCAACCTTTTTATTTTAAACATCAAAGCTTTTTAATATTGGTATTGATATGATCACTATAAGTTGTTGTTAGGTTACCTAATTACGTAATAACTTAAGACAGAAGGATCCTTCAGTAGAGACTGAATAAATTGACCGACTTGGTATTATATGGATCTCACAACTTTTTACGAGAGAACTGAGTTGCAAGACTTGGCTTTTTTTACAATTTATGTTTTTGATGGCATCTCATTTCTTTTTGTAGATATTCCTTTTCTTAGTTTATTTGGATAAGAATTAATATAAAGCTATGGATAACAGTCTGATTTTGATCGGCATTTTTATTAACTTTTTAATGTAAAAAAGTAGTTATAGTGACATAACTACAATAGTTGGACATATGGTCTAGTGAAATTTTTTGTAGATTTTGATATGTTCTATAATATTGTGCAACGTTTTTTTGTTCTAGCATAAATACTTTCCGCAGCACATGCGATGAAAGACATTTTATGGCTAATTTTTTTACACCTTGGGTTGTTTTTAGTAGGGATTTCTAAGGATCTCTATTTTTTCTAGTAATAAATTACCTAAGTTACTGAGTGATAATGTAGCTTTCTAACAGTAAAATAATTTTTAAAATCGGTCCAGTAGTTTTTAAGTTATTCATTACATACAGAAATACAAAAAAAAATTGTATATCTAGAAAACTGGACCGAAATTTCAAAATATTGTAGTTTTTCCTTGATTTATAGACTAAACACTCATTGTATTCTAAATTTCAAGTTTCTATGTCTGCTAGAAGTGCCTTAGAGTTTTGATGATCGGTCAGTCAGTGAGTGAGTGACAAATTATCAAACTTTGACTAGTTATAATTCTTAAACTACTAGTTCAAACAGAATGATATTTGAAATATACCGAGTTTATACAATGCCTGCTTAGTGACTGAAAATTCAGGATTCTAGTTTTATCCACAACGAAGTTATAGGGGGTCGAAAATGGCCCGAACTACTTCGAGAAAAGGATAGTACGGCCGTGCCGCTTTTTGCTCGACTTGGCGGGGGCACTGCCGTGCCCCCAGATACATCGTTGTTGACAAAACATTTAAGCTAGAGTTTAAACATCACGTGTTTGTAGAGCTAAGAAAGTTTAGTCAGCGCAGCTAATTTATTCATATATTTAATTCAATTAAAAGTACGTTATTTTGAATAATGTAGTGTAGTCATCTAAAAGTGGATTTGACATTATTTTACAAAAGAACATGACAGCGAGATACATTTGTCTAGCTCTTATCATTTGTCTAGTTATTAAAGAAAGCGTGACGCCTGGGTCTGTAACATAATTTGCTTGAACGTGACAGCGCGATATATCGTGTGTAGCTTTGTCTCGTTCTATTGTCAGACTCATGTAATAATATTGCATTTTTATCATTCAATATCTGTGCTCCGAAGACCAGCAGAGAGAGTAATTCATATGTGGGTCTATCTTGCTTGCGTTGGCATCGCCTCACAGCCGCCGCACTAGGGACGCGTATCGCACACGCATGGAAGGTATCAGTAAGAAGTAAGCGGCTATCAAGATTGATGTCATAACAATGTTTTATATCGTGAAGGCGCAATATTCAGGCACTCTATCTTTAGGTCTAGTTAAAGGCTAAATCAAAGAAAACTTCATACAAGTTACATAGACAGCTACAAGCTACCACCTATTTGGATTGTTAATTTTACCGAACACATCCGGCAAGAAACTTAACAAACAAACCAAACTTATACAGATGACGTGTATTGCGAACATTTAAAAATTGAACAATTTTAATTATTGAAAATAACAAATCAAATCAAATCAAAATTTTTTTATTTCAAATTGCAGGCTTTTATGAAACGTCTAGTTGCACGGTTCCAAAAAGTGGGTTTTATGGAGAAGAACCGGCAAGAAACTCATGGACACTCTTTTCAAGAATGGTATTACAAAGACTCGGTTACAATAGTAATAATCGGCTGAGAAGTTTATATAATGCAATAATGGAAGTGTCTCGCAAAGGTATAGATGATTGAAGCATGATATCTCGAAGTATTGTAATACTGTGTCGTCCTGGCTATATACAATAAGAAAAAAAAGAATTGAATGCCTTAGTATAAATGAAGAAGAGAAAAATTTTAATATGTACAAAATAAAGTGATAATGTAAAGAATGCTGATGACAATATTACGGTCCCAAAATGTTTCAAAGGGCGATTCTCATGAGACAATGCATTTTTTATATGTATAAAATACCGAGAAAAGGGAAAATGTATTTGAGATTTGACATTATGAGAATATTTACCCGGGAGACCTTCATTACTTTTACGTAACTGTTGGAGGGGAGCGATGTTTTTCTTTTTTATAATAGAAAACTAACTAACGAACCGAACCGAACCGCCAAGGAATGGCCTGGGTCTGTCTTTCCCGATTCTTATAATCTTGACGTCTTCAAAGCCAGAGTGAATAGGCTTCTTCTAAGTAAGCATGCCCCCATTTAGATCGTATCCGCGCTTACCATCAGGCAGGATTGCGGTCAAATGCTTACTTATTCTTCAAAAAAAAAAAAAAAAAAAAAAAAAAAAACGATCACACTCGCTCATCTGTCGCCGCTATATGTAATAGTTATATAGACATTCTTTAAGATAATAATAGTTAGTAAACTATGAGTTAAAGACTTGATGATAGTCACCTTTTTACCGTATACATATTAAGGGATGGTTTATGAAATGGTCTATTCACCTTTAAAGAGAATAAAATTAAGGAAAATGTGATATGAAATGCATAATATATCTGAAGGTAAGTATTCACCATCGCCCATAGCTTAAGAAGGAAGGAAAATCTTATATAAATATATTATATACATTTTTATTTATCTTATATATATAAAAGAGATTCCCACCTATATATTGACTCATCACGATATCTCTGGAACCATAAGGCGTAGCGACTTGAAATATGGTAGGAATATTCCTTTCGCCGAGTAGAGGTCAGTTAAGAACGGATTTTACGAAATTCCATCCACAAGGGGGGTTGCGGGGGCAATTGCTAGTATATTATATATGTACATATGTCATTTTTCACGAAATCACACCATTACTTAATTTTCTTCCTTTACCAGTGTGAGTACGAAAGGTAAACATTTGTTGTCCTGATTCTAACTAGAAGGAGAGCAAGAAGAAGACAATTTAACTCAATTAATTAGCCCATAAGCGGAAAGGACATTAAATACTTCTGAAAATAATATAAAATCGTTTGTCTGTAATTAATATATAATTTTTACCTTGAAATAGTATCTGTCACCTACATATATCTAAGCAAGCTTAACAGCAATTAAATCTACGATATAATAGATTTCAATGTGGACTGTGCAGTCTATTTATTATTACTCTATAGACAGGAAACAATAGGAAATTCGAAGTTATTTCGTTCATACATTATTCTGTGTTACAATGAAGGCTTTATATGTGTTATTTTTGTATGTCTGTCTGTATAAAGTTGATGGGAAAGGAGAGAGTGACGATTTAGATTCAGGTAAAACTATGGAACGATATATTTCTGTGTATAAATTTAGATATTTATTATTCAATGTTGTTTTGTTTATTCGAAGAGGCTTTGTGAATTTTATAGTACACTTTCGTTCCGATGAGTCATGGATTCGATTCCCGAAAGCTTTAACATATTTAATTTGTCTTTAAATATGCTTTCTGTACGTCTGATCAATGCGTTCATTTAAAGAGAGGAATCTTGAAATTCAGTGGGTAACGAACCACAGTTTTGTAGAGTTTTGAATGCTAGAAATAAAACATAGATCGACATTAAATCACACGGAAGTGTATGTAAATTTTCGAGTCTCCTAATGAGGCATAAAGTGAATTCCAGAGTCCCCTAGTGGGGCATGGGGCAGACCTATTTCTGTGTCTGTTTCACTGATCATCGCTTACTAATAATGCTAGTGTGTTCTTTAGTAATTATTATTAACCAGTATAGATTGATAGAATACTTGTGTCACATTTATGATGTCCTGGTACTTCTTAGAATTCCCGAGTCCTCTAGTGGGGCATGAGGCAGACCCATTTCTGTGTCTGTTTCACTGATCATCGCTTACTAATAATGCTAGTGTGTTCTTTAGTAATTATTATTAACCAGTATAGATTGATAGAATACTTGTGTCACATTTATGATGTCCTGGTACTTCTTAGAATTCCCGAGTCCTCTAGTGGGGCATGAGGCAGACCCATTTCTGTGTGTGTCTGTTTCACTGAACAGGCATGTACGCCTTCTGTGCCCTGCCCGACCGAAACACTTTTTTTAGTTTTGCTTGCCCGGGATTCGAACACAGAACCTCCGGGGCTAACGCATCGCGCTTACCACTGAGCCACAGAGGCGGTCATTATAATGTTATGTATGTACTAGCAATACGCCGCGGCATCACCCGGGTGCAATGTAGATGCACTGTACACAAAAAATAGCCTATGTTACTCGCTGATAATGTAGCTTTCTATTGGTGAAATATTTTTTGAATTGGTCCAGCAGTTTTTGGTTTGTTCGTTACATACAAAAATACAATTCTTTCCTCTTTATAAGATTAGTTATGTTTATTAAATTATCAGTGTATGTTATATTTAAAGGCTTTAATTTTACTTCAGGAGATGGTGAAGAAGGCGCTTCTAACGTAACAAAATCTTATTTAACCACAACTGGTGAGTGAATAATCGACTAAGCTAGTTAAGCACAAGGCTTTCACTGTTAAACTCATAGTTTTAGTTCGCATTTTTATAGAGCATAATTCTTCGGTCCATACAAAGGTATTCATTCGAACCTTTGTATGGACTCAAACATATTATGTACATATATTGCTTTTAGATTTCAAAACGAATAAATAAATTCAACATTCTGGTACATTTTTTTAAATATATGGTATTTTTATTATCATCAGTGATTCAATTTCCTGTAATTTTTAATACAAAATGTCATCCCTACTAATGTTATAAATGTGAATGTAAGTTTGTTTGTTACGCTTTTACGCCAAAACTTCTCAACCGATTATCATGAAACTTTGTACCTACACATATTCTTAGATATATTAGAAAGGACATAGGATACTTTTTACTAAAAAAGAAAATATATTTTTTAAGGAGATGAAAAAAAACTTTTTAGCAGGGAGAAGCTCTCTCAAAAACTCTTAACTGAGCCCAACGAACCACGCGAACGAAGTCGCGGGCATCAGCTAGTCTTTAATATAATTTTTTTTCCGATAAGGATGTCAGACGAAAGCATTATTCCTAATTTTCGTAAACAAATGACAACCACAACTGCTCCAATTCCAATCCTCTGGAATAATTGCTACCCCGAAGGAACTGTCCGTTATATATTTTGAATATCAATTCAACTCCGAAGGACCACGAAAAAGTTTAAGGGTTTGGTTTTAAACGAAGGTTTACCTTCAGTAATAATTAATATCTTTTTTATTATTTACATATTCAATTACTTTTAAATTAACTTCAAAATCACGGCGAGAAGACAATTCGCTCTTAAAAAAAGGTTTTTATAGAATAGGGGGCAAATGGGTAGGTACATACATGTTGCACGTGATGATAAGTGATCACCAACGTCCATCTGCAACACCAGGTTGCAGATGCGTTGCTGACCTTTAAGGAAAGAATGAGCTCGTCTCTATGTTTTTTTATACCTGACAGACTCTACATTTACTAGATTTCCTATATTTAACACCTTCGTACTCAACATTCCTACACACCTCTTTTGAATCTATTAACTTCGAAAGATGCTTGCTTCTTAGTATATTCATTATTTTGGTAATTTAATGCCTATTACAGACGATACGGACGACAGCGAAGAACATATCGGCGCGGCTGTAACGCAAGTGTATAGACACCCGTACGCCGCTTCGCTGCTTAGAAACGACACTTTCGCATGTAGTGCGGTCGTACTCAATAAGTATTGGCTCTTGACGCTCTCCAAGTGTTTCGATACGTGAGTCGACTTTATTTTGCCTTTGGAAAATTGCTATACACATCGCTCATTGAATACAAAACTGCCACAAGTCAAACTGCACTTTTTTACAGAAGAGCTTATGAAAGAACAAAAAACGTAAACATAAGCCCTTTTGTAAAAAACTGGAGTTTGACTTGTGGCAGTTTTGTATTCAATGAGCGACATGTTGCAGACGAATTATAAAATCTGCCATAATACGTACGGACTAGTCATTCTCAGGCTCACATTTATTTTAAATCAGTTTTAATTTAACCTTAATAATGAAATATACTTAGTAAGTAATAAGTGAGGTTATTAAAATATTTTAAGATAATGCGGAAAGGTATTTTTTTTAAAACACTAAAAGGCTTTTTGCATTAATTACAATTATAATAAAGGAGTCTGCCCACTACACCGTATCATACCATGACCGTTAATAAAATAAATGTATACAATATTGACGGTTTTCAAAGCCTCAGTTACTATATGTATATCATGCTACTACAAGTAAGTTTTTTGACACCATGATTTGACTTATTGTATTAAAGATTCAAAGGAAAATATTTTGAAAGACTAGCTATTTCAAGCCATGTGCTTAGGGATATGCAAAATTTCAAAAGTATCGATACTTTACTCGATATCGTTATTTTAGGCAACGCCACGAGTATCTGATATTAGAACTCACTGCCAACGCGATTTCATGACCCAACGGCATTTAAGAATGCAAAACATTGATTACAATACAGCCGGCAGCGGTTTGTTCAGGCGTAATACAATACGGCTAAATGTTATACCGCCATAATACAAAATAGCTAGGCCGTATGTACTCGTAAAACGGATTTTATAACGTAAAGCATTACGGTTGGCAGTGGTTTGTTCAGGCGTAATACAATTCGGCTAAACGTTATACCGCCATAATACAAAATGACTAGACCATACGGATTCTATAGTTCGGCAGCGACACGTCTATTATTTACACCTCATTTCTGTTAAGGTTAGAGGAGAGTTTTTCCTCAGGTTTCCATATGCTCCAATCCTTTAAAATAGCAATAGCCTAATCTTATTATTATCCGCCAAAACGAGACAACGGAAGCGTAGGGCACTACCTACCTTTTCTCGAAGCGTTTCGTCGTATTTTTGTACCCTTATAATTTCGGTCTGGACATTGCTAGAAAGTCCAAATTTTCAGGATTATCAATAGAATACTTATTAAATATAACAAATTTAACAGTTTCAAATGAATAGTTTATTATATTTTATTTTGTATGTTTGACATCAATAATACCCAGTTTTCTTCACTCAGTCACTGAGTGACGATCATCAAAACTGTAGGATAAAAGTTATTCACTAACTAGGCGTTAAGTTTGTGCTAATAGGTACTTGAGTAACAAAATGGCCAAGACACACACACCCACTAGACCGTACATCAGGATCGGCAAAATATTCTTTCCGATAATTGTTGACGCTCTGTCTATGGAAACCTATTGGGCATCATCTCATATTTTTCAATAAAATTAAACGTAGCTGGCGCAGCTACCTTACGCTCCAAAGGCCACAACGCTGTTAATTCTCCGACTGGCAGAATTAACAGCGTTGTGGCATGAAAGGCCGACAACGCATCTAAGACCCTTGACTCACGGATGTCCATGGGCGGTGGTGATTACTTACCATCAGGTATCCCACCTGCTCAGTTGTCCGCACTGAAATAAAAAAAGTAAAAAACAGTGTCACAGCATATGCTGAGCCAGTTCCTATTCGCAACCGCAGTGACTGTACTAGTATAGATTTAGTTATAGTTAGCTTAAGCTGTTGTCATGATATACTGTGTTTGTGTATAAACGTTTTACCTATCTATCAATACAAATAATATTTTTTCACCTATCACGTTCATGGCATGGTCATGTTACAGTGTTGTGGGCAGACTCCTTAAAACTCAGAACGCTGTGTTCTACGTTTTAGTCGGTTAAAAAATAATATATCTCGGCCGAAGTTAAGAGGAAGAAAAATATTATTCTATGCTTAAAAGGGTGGCTTTTCCTTATTGTCCGTTTCAAATTTATGGGGTATTGTGTCGGTTGCCGTTTTTCTTTCATAAGATTCATGAAGTACTTACGTGGTTATAGTCGTGGAAAAGTTGTACATGTGGCTTCAGCTACTATAAGATAAGCGTAATATGAACAGATTTTTTTTAAATATTGGATATCGACAGACGAGCATGAGGTTCACTTGATGGTAGGTGATACCTCAGCCACAGAACATCAGTCAATGATCATCTGTCAACCTACTTTTTATTTCGAGCATTCGGAAATACAAAGACTGAAACTTAAATGGTTTCTGGAATTTCTATTTTCTTCCTACCGTAAAAGCGTAAAGTGTTGGTTTCAGCCTATGGATTTCCGAAGTACTGATTGTATGGTTTCACCTACCATCAATTGAGCCTAGCTCTTCTAACGACATCTAACATAAAAAACACAACACTATTTTATTTATTTTTTATTTAGTGAGATAAAGTATATCCATGATATATTCCAGACAGATCAGCCGATCTAGCATGACCACCAAGAGATATCTCGCGGACGAGTGAAGACAAACTAAGATATAATATATCTCGATATATTATATCTCGACATCGACAAGTTTGATAGACAAGATAACTCGATCGACAAATATCTCTATTTTTGACATTAGAAGTCGAGTTTTAAGTATAAGTGTCATGTTAGACTCGGAAAACAAAAAGAGATAATCGATTAAAACACGAGAAAACGGTCGACAAAATTTTGTCGTAGTTGTCATGCTAGGCCGGCTGTTTAAAACATTTAAAAGTTGATACAAACGTAATTATCCTTCAGTAATCTCAGAAATACAAAGCGACCGTCGATTCAAACTTTAGTCCTTTAAGTTAAACTGTGTCCCTCTAATTGCAGGTGTGGATTCAGGCTTAGCTTTGAAAGAACGTTTTATTTTATAATTGCTTGCGGCATTTAAGCGTTTGTACACTATCCGATACGATATCGGATCCAAATATAATAAAAAATATGTAGTATGTGTAGAAATTATATGAACGATTAGGATCCGAAGCTATAGAATAATATGCTTTGACACCTTAAGTAATCTATACTAATATTAAGATTTTTTGGTTAAGTGATTAAGGTTATTTGTTACGATTTAACTCAAAAACTACTGGACCGATTTAAAAATTGTGTGTGTTTACCAGAGTACACAGGTAAGAAGTGAAACTTCTTTACGACATATCATTTTTGTACTATTTTGCAACTTCACGAAAATGGGGTAGATAAGGCTTAAGCCTTAAGAAAAAAGATTTTATCACTTTCAAATTAATATATAACCAAACTTCAAAACTAATATATTGTTGTTATTATTATAATATATTACATTATATTCTTTACGTCACTATACTAAACTTTGATAAAAAAAAGCAACATGGCGCGTAACCGTTAAACGTGACGATACTTACAAATTTTTTCCCATACGTCGATAAAGAAGTTTCACTTTTCACTTCAAAAATTCTAATAGAAAGCTACATTATTAGCGAGTAAAATAGACTTTAATTTATTTTTTTAGTACATCTACATTGCCCGTGTGAAGCCGGGGTTGATCGCTAGTAGCAAGATAAAATAAAAGGAATTTCCAAAAAGATTTGCTTGCGATCCGATATCCGTATCGTATCGGATGTTGTGGATAAGACTTTAGATATTGCTATATTTTTGGTTAACTCTGTGTTTAATTATAATTTTGCTGCAATGCTGTCGGCGTTGGGTTTACCTCAACGAGGACCTTTTTACTTTTACCTTTAATGTACTACCTTTTCTACATAGCTGAAGAACGTTTAGCCAAATATAATTCTGTAACAGTAAAAAAAAGTTCCGGAACAATTTGTATCATAATTTTTTATTGCATACACTATACAGACCTTGTACTGGTGTATGTACGTACTTAGTATTTATATTTTAGTACTTACTAGTTACTAGTATTTGTACTTGTGTACTTTACAATTTTTGTATGAAATAATAGTAAAAAAGCTGACTATATGTGACCAGTGGCGGATTTACACATTTTCGGCGTATAGGCTATTATAATTTTGCCACCCTAACCTCTATACAGTGGCGGATTTACACATTTCCAAGGAGTAGGCTATTAACTACCCCCTCCCCCTGCCGCCCTAGGCTGAAGCCTACTCAGCCTGCTGGTAAATCTACCACTGTTATTTACTGACTTTGTAAGTCATTTTTCGGCACAGAACAGAAAATACTTCTTCTGTTCTGTGTTTTTAGGCATGTGCCGTTGGATAATAAAGTTTATTTAGATAACAGAAAAGTGTAAAAAAATAATCAAAACTTATTTAAAAGATTTGTTGGTAGTTTACCACGCATCACAGAAATAAGGTCTATGTACAGTATTTTTTATTATATAGAACTAGCCATCCGCCCCGGCTTCGCACGGGTGCAATGTAGATGTACTATACATAAATATAATGTATAATGAAGCCTATGTTACTCGCTGATAATGTAGTTTTCTATTTTTTAAATCGGTTGAGTAGTTTTTGAGTTAAATCGTAACAAACAATAAATCTGTCCTATTTATAATATTAGTATAGATAGCGGAAAAACGGGCAGGTGTCTCACGTGATTATAATATGTGATCATTGCCGCCCATAGACATCCGTAACACCCGCGGATTTCCTCGGTTCAGAGAGTGCATTGCCGACCCTTAAATAAAGAATAAGCCCTTGAATGTTCCCAATTCGTATTGGTTCGGAAATCACGAATCCACGACTCATCGAAACGCATATGACAGGTGTTCTACCAAACGCGCTAACGACCCCGTCAAAAATTTGATTAGCAATTTCATACAAAATTCTCAGTCATTTTTATAAAGACTTAAAGATGTCGAAAAGGCCGTTTATCCAACGATTATACATCGATGAACGTGCAAAGTGTTTGACCTTACTAAGGTCGCTTAAGCGCTCTCAGCTGCTGTTGACTTTTCGTGGAAACATTGAACGGAAAATGATTTTGTATTTAGAATAGACGTATTTTGAAATGCAAAAAAATAACAATTACTTTTAAATTTCGAATGTATAATGCTTATCTATTACCAGTGGTGTAGTTAGGTGGACAAGGAGCTCGGTGCAGAGAAAAAAATTGCAAAAATCGCATTCGACGGGCTCGTTGGCACGTTCGGTAGGACACCTGCCGTGCGCATCGATGGGCCGTGGGTTCGAATCCCACCGGGACGACAAGTTTATAATTGTCTGTAAGCATGTCTTCCCCACGTCTGGTAACTTCGGGCATTGATCGGGTGGGAGGATATCGAAATTCCGACTGGGTAACGAACCACCATATTCATATTGGTGCATACAAGTACATATTACGCGTTTCGTTTTCAGTCTATGGATTTCCGAATGCTCGAAGTAAAAATTAGGTCGACAGCGCATTATTGACTGATGTTCTGTGGCTGGGGTATCACCTACCATCAAGTGAATCTCATGCTCGTCTGTCTGCTTTGTACTATTGAAATACGATTGTGATACCTTAGAAATCAGTCAAATTTGTAATGTCGATGTATTTTTTATTTATTTTGAGCACTAGCAAAATATACTTTACGGATTGTCCATGTAGGAATGGCAGTGCAAGGATTACCATACAAGCCTAAAAGCCCGGCTTGCCGACTGTAACGTAATACGTGTCCATATATTAAGTTATATGTGATATATACTTAATACCGTTAAGGCCATTATTATTTTTCTTTTTATGTTTGCATTATCAGGGTAAGCCGGGCTTTTATGCTTGTTTCGTGGCGGGATTCAAACCCGGGATCTATCGGAACGTCAGTACAACCAAAAGCACCAACGAGTCCGCCAAGGAGGACCAAAAGAACATCAAACCTACATAACTTATAAAGCAATTCCACACTGAATAATAATAATAAAAAAGTTATGCATAAAAGGTCAAATCGTAAAACATAGGTATAACTTCATACCGATGTTGTGTAGACAAAGTTACGACCATTTGTATTTGACATGTGTCACCTACACATATCTGCTAGTGAAATGGGTCGACCTACAATTATAAAACAAGGAAAATAAGTTTTTAAAAAATCTATAGTATCCTCTTTCATAGTTGAGGCTCGCTGAAATTAGTTTCCTTCTGATATAAGCTTAAAGGTCACCAACACACCTGCAAGCCCTCTGGTGTTGCGGATGTCTATGGGCGGCGGTGATCACTTACCATCACGTGAGCCACCTGCCCGTTTACCCCTATACTATAAAAAAAAGATATGCCCAATTTTCTTTCAAGGATCATTAACTTTCTCTGTCTTATTAGGTATAATTTTTATTTCATTAACTCTTTGATAATACATTAATATGATAATAATATATTCGACGGGCTCGTTGACGCGTTTGGTAGAACGGCTTCGAATCTGGCCAAGTGCACGTCGGACTTGAGGGGTGCAAATTTACGGTTTTCGGTTTTTTTCGTTTACTTGTACTACATAACATTGCTTGCATGCCAAATTTCATGATTCTTGGTTAACAGGAAGTACCCAAAATATGCGGCATATAAGCATAAAAGGCCGTATCTTTTGATTGCGGAAGGTTGGTTTTTGTCACTGACGCAAGGTATTCCAGACCTTAGTATTTGATATTAATTTTTTTATTTGTATTGACAGACACACAGACAACGAAGTGATCTTTTAACGGTTCCGTTTTAAGTGAGGAGTACGGTACCCTTAAAAGATAGCCAGAGGCACGAATAACTTGCAAGAAAATATATGCATCGTCAATCTGCAATGTGTATGAAAAAATCATACGAATTTCATACAATTTACATATATATACATACGTATATATGATCGCAAAGATTGAACTCTACGCATTACTCAGCAGTAATAACTAAACACGTGTATTCTCAAATATATATCTCTTCTCCATTCGTAATATAAGGTTCAATTGTGTTCCCAGGAGCGTAATATCATCGTACGTCAGCCACAAATATCTGAGCAACTACACAATACGGACCGGCTCCAACTATAACAATAAGGGAGGAAATATATCAAAGGTATTATTACATTTATATCTACTTTGGTAATTCGATTTTAGTGTTTTGCTTTCCTTCTTTTAGTACTGGGAATTCTGAATGTTAAAATAAGTAATATCTTAAAAGATAAACTATTTTATAATATCTATTAACACTTGAACTACTAACCGGTCAAAAATTAATTAGCCAAATAGGTGCAGTCTCTTTGAAGTGAAACGCTGACAAACATTTGTGGCAAATGATTTTTAATCGTACCACCGTAAAGGCCGACAATGCATCCTCTAGACCTCGGGTGTTGCGGATGTCTACGGGTAGCGGTAGTCGCTTACCATCAGATGACACGTCTGTCCTTTTGCCTCATCTAATATAATATAAAAAAAACACAAACAACTGCCTTTTAAGCTATAAAAAAAACATAGTGTAGCATACGCTGAGTGGTCTCCTTCTATAACAACTAGCTTTACTAAATAGTACTATGCCTGTGCTAATTAGCCACAAACAATTTCTTGCTTTGACTCCCTTATTCAATCATATTCTGTCGCTAAAAACCTAATTTTTTATGATTTTGCGCTGAAGCTAACAAACATTTATCTATATACGGGGTAAGCGTGAGCGAAACAAAACACACTTTAACTATTGCTTTTAATACGTGTTTTATTGAAACTTTTGTTTACGTAATTACAGATAAAAATGTTGATAAACAACTTCATCTTAAAAGTCTCAGCAGTTAAGCTTACGGAAAAGCTTGTGTTCGATACGCGAGTTCGAGCTGTCAACCTTCCAAGAGCAGATGACGAGGCTTCACTCGGCTATCTCACGTCAATACTAGCTTGGACTCCTACTGGTGTGAGTTTATTTATTATCTACTAGCAACACTAGGCTTCGCACGGGTGCAATGTAGATGTACTATACACATACAAATATAGCCTATGCTACTCGCTCATAATGTAGCTTTCTAATGGTGAAATATTTTTTAAAATCGGTACAGTAATTTTTGAGTTTATTCATAACATACAAAAATACAAATCTTTCCTCTTTATAATATTATTATAGAAGTATAGATATAGTCTATATTATATATTTATTATTTGTTAGCAACATGCGCCCCGGCTTCACACGGGCGCAATGTAGATGTACTATATACAAAAAAAAAAATACTTTATACCGGATTGAAACACGATTTATTATTAATATTATTTATCCCGACGTTTCGGATGCTTTTCAGCAACCGTGGTCACGGGTAGACTGAAAGGTGAGCTGTCTGATTTAAAATATCACAAAGTTGACATATTAAAACCATATATTCCTACGGAGTTTATGTTTATGATAAAAGTTGATAAAAAAAACCTAGCCTAAAATTATAAAACACTAGCAACACGCCCCGGCTTCGCACGGCTATAATCTAGATGTACAATACAAAAAAAAATGTATATGATGTTATGATGCCAATGTTAGTCGCTGATAATGTAGTTTTCTATTGGTGAAAGAATTTTTTAAATCTGTCGAGTAGTTTTTGAGTTAAATCATAACAAACAAACAAATGTAGTAAAGTCTAAAGATATAATTAGTCTTAGAGCTTAATCTCTGACAACATCAAAACTTTGTTTCATCGAAATCGAATGTCGAAATGTTATTTTAACTTAAGCTTTGTTAGATAGATTTTAGAAGATCTAACAGTCGCTTGTCTATTAATGATAAATCACTTGTCAATCAAACGCACGCATTCCATAATTGTAAAACTCTTAGCAATATAATATTATACGCATGAAGTCATTAAAACTTTGGTTAAATATAGATACTATCATACTTTGCTTGCCACATAGGATATGTTTTATTAAAATCCAAACGAAAAAGCAGGCAAAATAAACACGTTTACTATTTCAAATTTTATGAACAGTTTGAGACCCCTCGGGTGACCTCAGCCTGGTGAGGACGATTTAGTGCGGATTAATCGATATTTTTTATTAAAATCCAAACGAAAAAGCAGGCAAAATAAACACGTTTACTATTTCAAATTTTATGAACAGTTTGCGACCCCTCAGGTGACCTAAGCCTGGTGAGGACGATTTAATGCGGAATAATCGAAATAAGCCTACAACACAAAGTAAATGCCAAATAATAAAAAAAAACAAAAATGTTTAATACTAAAAATAAAATAAATTATTCTTGTAAGACCACTCAAAATATTTGCTTTGTATTATATGGAAATCAAATGTCGTTCAAGCAGTAGTCAACACAATCGATCGAGCTGAAAATCTCGCTATTCTAATAAACTTTTGATTCCTTAGAAATACCCCTCATATCGTTGATCTGATAAAAATGGTAATAAAAGACAGCAGAGAAAGCATTCTCGGGTATAAATACGGTATTTTACAATGGCCATAAAACGTCCATATGAGCGCCAGATAAGTTTCCAACGCGCGATAAATAAAAACCTGAAACGTAATCTATTATTATTTATATTATTATGTTATAATATTATAAGGAGGAAAGATTTTTTTGTTACGATTTAACTCAAAAACTACTCGACCGATTTTATTTTATTTCAACTACTTTCACCAATAGAATGCTACTTTTTTATTTACTATTTTTTTATCTACATTGCACCCGTACGAAGCAGGGCGGATCCCTAGTCTATTATATAATAGATTTGTGACAAATTTCATACAAAAAGGCTTAATATACACGTGTAACAATTGTATTAACTAGTAATGTAATATGGCTATGACAGCATCATATAATACATAGTTTTAGATACGATTAGTGGACCCCGCAGACGTTGTTCTGCCACAATTTTGGCTTCGAAATTATATAATTATTCTTAAAGAAAAAAGATTTTCCCGCTTTTCTGTTGAAATTTTTCCTGAATTTTCTTTGTTATAAACCTCACGGAGCCCGAGACCTTTCCAACGAATGCAAAACCGTGGAGTTCTGGAGTTATAGCGTCAGGAAGGAAAACCCGACTTATTTTTATATAGTAGATTACGGAGCTCCAAAACCTCCCTGGTATATAACGTATGTCTACCATCTAATAATAAGTGAAAAATATACAGTAGAACGCCGATTATCCGAATTAATTGGGACCGGGTTGATTCGGATAATCGGACATAGACTGGTAATAAAGAAAAGCGAACTGTCACACAAGTTCCAACTTGTTCCAACAAAACAAAACAAAAATTACATTACTTACTTACAGTAGGTACTTTGTTTTAATTTTTTATATTACGCTTAGGACCGATTCGGATGATTGGCGATGCGGTTAATCGGCGTTCGGATAATCGGCGTTCTACTGTAATTGTTTGTTCTTATGAGAACTTCTTTAAACATAAACTACCATGGCAGTGTTATCAATTAAATCTTAATATTATTTTTCAGCATATTCGCGTAGTAAATGCACCAGTGATTGACGCAGCCATTTGTGAATCATCAACCAAGTTGCCACCTGGACATTACATCTGCATTGGGGGAGTCCAAGACCCCAATCGACATTTTTGCAGGGTACATATGAGTTATTATCTCTTACCTTCACATAAGACTATTGATATAAATTTTGATGTTTACCAAATGGTAGTACTGATGTACCTTTAAGTTATTTATTTGTTTGTTCTTGTGTATTCTTCAAATAACATCTCGCATACCATCTCGTTGTCTGGAAGTCCACAACTGCGCCATTCCTAAGACACTTCCTGACTCGAACAACCACTTTGTGGAACCAGCTAGCGCCGGCGGTTTTTCTGCACCGATACGACTTTCGGAACCTTCAAGAAACGAGCCTACACTTTCCTTAAAGGTCGGCAACGCACTTGAAATCCCTCTGGTGTTGCCTATGGGCGGCGGTGATCACTTACCATCACGTGAGCCACCTGGGATATTCTTTAAAAAAAAAAGCTATGATGGTCTGCCCGACTGAACAATTTTAGCATCTTATTTCTCCGGAAATTTGAATAATGTGTTGAGGACCTTCGGTGCTAAAAGCTTTTTAAACGAAAAGTTATTTATGATATGTTTCAACAACTCTGTTTCACCTTATGTCTCTCTGTATGTCTCACAATCAGCTTAAATTTTGATGAAATATCGTACAGCGTTGTGGCCACAGAACAGAAGAAGTTGTTCCGTGGTTGTGGCCATGTATTGCGACTTCCAATGATCAAGGCATATAAATTAATTTTAACACAGCCAACCCTAATATTATCATAACCAACCCATTTGCCTCACAACCTGAGGCAGGGTAATATATTTTCTTTACACTACCCTCTTTATATGAAAAGCTAACATATCCTAAAATGGAATATTCCGTCTGTGGAACAAAGCTTAAGCCATGATATTGAAATCAGACCATTGTCCATAAGTATTTGAAAATGAAGTCACTTGTATTGAGAGGCTATCGTATTTCAAAAGTTAATTTTAGTTGAGTATGCAAAACTACTTCTATAGCCCAGTGATAGTCGCGATGCGCCGTGGTTTTGAGTTCGAATCCCGGGGATTAAATATTTAAAAAAGATCGTTTCTCTTCGTGCATTGCACTAAAGGCTGATCACCTATTTGCCTGTAAAAATATGTATATCTATGAAACAGACACAGAAATGTGTCTATAAAACACAAAAACCACATCACATTATTTAATTAAGGTTCGTAACAGAAAATGGGTGTTGATTTGAGTGTTTGAGGTGTTACGTTAAAAGCATCCCTCGTTTTAAATGAAAATTATTATTTACAGAAAGACAACGGCGGCGCTGTTATACAAAACAACACCCTAATCGCTGTTTCCGCTTTTCTTCACACCTGTGCTCTATATACTAAAACCCACGCTTTCCCTAAAGCCGCCAGTTTCGCCAGATGGGTCGATAGCATAATATGGGATGAAGACAACCGCCCTACTTCTACAACTACACAAAGTACTTCTACGACTACTAATGTTACAGAAACCATCGATAGGAATCCATATTTCGTTGACCCAAGGAAGTTCGTGCTAACATTACCTTTTGACCCAGTAAATGTACCTCTACAGCCAGCTGAAGATAACTCTGTTTTACCAAGAATGAGTCTTTATGAGTCGTACCTCCAGAACTTAGCCAGAGTAAGAACGTCGACAATAGCAAACCCAAACGCGAAAGTCGAGGAGAAAAAGAAATGGTTGGAGAAATTCGGAATTGGACTTCTGAAGCAGTATCCGAAGAAATATGATCTGGATTATAATACATAAATAAGTTAAATTGTGTAACATAACTTTCTCTGGATAATAACGCGATTTATTCATTACGGTCACGGACAGACGCGCAGAAATCGCGTTAATCGGATGAAAGATTTTTTAAATATGTGATACTCTGATGATAAAAGACAATATTCAGTTTTTGTGTTTTGTTTTTTAACTACTGGCCCGAGTATGTACTTACCATCCCCGTAATCTCGCGGGGGTAGATATCTATGTCACTGTTTCGTCTTTCATTAATTTTCTCAAATAATTAAACACTTTTCTTTTTTTTTTCAAAGGCTATTGGAAAAAAAACATGGAAAATTTTTTATGTTTATTTATAAAACTGTTAATAGTTAGAGTTAGAGTTAATAAAAGCATAAACATCGTAGTGATTATAAATGCGAAAATAATTCTGTCCTCTTCACGCTTAAACCGCTGAACCTATATGAATGAAATTTGTGATAGAGATAGTTTGAGACCCGGAAATCATTCCTTAATGGTCACTACATCCGCCATCTATGCAATTGCAAATGCAATATTTGTCAATACAAAAATAAACAATACGCCATAAGCTTCTGTACGTATGTAACAAAATTCCACGAAACTATTGGATCGATTTTGACTTTTTTGTGGGTGTTTGTGTTTTAGTAGTTAAATTCACAGTCAGATCCGGTAAGTGGCGCTTCAACAGGATTGCGGGGATATTTTTTTTAGCCAACGTTCGGGCGAACGTCTGACAGGTTCGCTAGATACAATAATATAAAAATACAATATCGTAGGTATTTTTACTTTTACCAATATCCCTACAAAGCTTAGTAAAGTTAGCAATAACATGATATCGAATAATTATCTATAAATATATTATTAATTTATTATTATACATATAATAAAACTGTAGAGGTCAAATGTCTGTACATAGAAAAAAATGCTAAAAACCGAATCAGAAGGATGTAAGAAGAGAAATAGATCAAACCCAGATTTTTTAAATTTTTTGTTTCTCTGTCTGTTTGTCTGTTTGTACGGGCTAATCTCCGAAGATACTGAACCGATTTTCATGCAATTTATACAAATATATTAAGCAAAGCCCGGGGCAACATAAAGGTTTTGTTTCATCGGTTGTCGGAAAGAAAAGTTATCATCATTTAAAGATTGTTTTAAAAGCACCATATCACCTATCAGTATGTCAATAACAGTTTTATATGGAAATGAAATAGTTTGATTATTTCGCCACTTTGAATATGTATTCGTGGAATAGTGGATATGAATATATCATATGAAGAACCTTGCTCAAAAGCTCAGCTTAAGATGAAACCCACGCGAACGAAGTCGCTGGCATCAGCTAGTAACTAATATTTAATATTATTCGAAATATCGAATATTCAAAAAAAATCTACTTAACTTCGTTTCGTTTATATAATAAACGAAAACCCCCTGTGTTGACGAATATAAATCGAATATTAACTAATCCTAACGACAGTCATCCGTTTACTTGAGATATTTTGTTAGGCCATAACAGAATTTTGATCGCGTCAACCATCTTTACAGAAGTGGGAAGTTTGGGTTACTAATTGGATTTGATATAACCTTTAAATAAAATACTTTATAACACATTAAAACGCGATTTATTATTTACATTATTTATGCTGACGTTTCGGATGCTTTTCTCAGACTGAAAGATGACAGTTGTCTGTTTTGAAATATCAAAAAATTGCCATATTAACGCCATCTATTCCTAAGGAGTTTTTGTGGCAATATTGACAGTGTTCTCTTGTTATTAGTATGTTTGACTTGGAGGTTTAGATTTTTTATTATTGGAACACCTGTGTTGGAAAGTCTCTAACCATCTCTATTGTAGTTAGGGTGTTTTTTTTAATTTCAATAGCCTCGTTTGAATCCGTTTTAAAGTATTTTATTTAAATGTGCTACTCGCTATAATAAAATATAATATGTAAGCAAGTAATAAACGGGAGGAATTATTAAATCTTATTTCGAAAAGTAATTTTTCTTTCAAACAGAATTTCCAATTTCCTTTCTTCGATTTTAAAAGCTACAGTTTTCTTCTGTAACGAAGATAATACTGAATTATTGACAGTAACTATTGTTTCTTTGATTGTACATTACAGAATATACATTTTTATTTTATTACAAAAATAAAAATGTATATACTATATAGTATGTCAATGACTGATGTTCTGTAGCTGAGGTATCACCTACCATCAAGTGAACCTTATGATCGTCTGTCGATTGTTATATATGTAGGTACACAAAAAAAGGAAAAATATTCTGTATTGTAAACCATAAAATAAAAATACGATTAAATAACAAGTCTTTAAAAATAGTGGCCTGGAAGAAATTACTAAGAGTAATTTGTGAGGAGATTGCTTGAGTATAACATATATGTAAATATATAGATTGGCAGGTATATTATTTGTTAATGTCACCGTTTCGAGTACTCTAAAGCAAGCAGTCTTCCTGTGGCCACGTATTTTACTTATGTATAACTCAATTTACAAAAGGCTACATAAAATTTCATATTATATTACTATCCTTTAATAGATAGACTATACAAAAGTTTCAAAATCCAAAACAACGAATTAAATCTAATCTTCCTAATCGCTCGATTATTTAACCTACTTATTATATACATATAATTAATCGATATATCGTGTTAATGGTAACAAGTAAGCTAATTAGACCATACACGCTACGAAAATATCAATATTAACTGGACGCTGTTATGCAGTACAGTGTCAACCCACAAAATGATTAAAAAATGTAAATTTTGATACCAATCGCTTCCTTATGAGCTGGAGTATATATTGCAAAGATATATATTTATTAAAATCCTTTTAACAGCAAAAATATTGATTAAACTAGTGGTCATGAAACCCTAAAATGTTTAAAATATTTAACAATAACGCACTAAATTATATTACTTTGATTGTTACCAAGAAAAACAATATACATTTAGTGAAATAATAATAATAACAAAAATCTATTATTTCTTGTATTTTTTAAAAGAAATTTAATAAAACGTAATCAAAACTTCAAACCCATTTTCCTCAAAATGGCAACCATGTGGGTTGACTCTGTATTGTTTAACAGCGTCCAACTGTACTAGCAGGGAGGGTCGGAGGGGGATGGAGGGTTGGCGGAAGGTGGAGGCCTTTCAGCCAAACTCGTTCCCCGAACAATAATAAATTATAATCGTCGTTGTTGACGTGTTTGAAAATATATAATCTTTAACTTTTAACGTTAAACAGAACTAATTGTTTAATACTATCTCAATTGGCTTAAAGGTCTCGTTACCAGGCCATAAAATCTTCAAAAAAAAAACTATGTCAATGGTTAAACTCCTAATTTTTGCATTTAAATTCCTCCTGTCACATGAGTCATCTCTCCAATACCTACAGTACCGATACTGGAGGCCTATTACCAAAACAAAATACGAAGTTTCGGCTGACGGATCGTACATTTTACTATTATGAATCCGATGATCGACATGTCTTTCGCAGTAAGACATTATGTCTTTCGTTTGACATTACTATGATATTAAGAATAATCGTAAATAGAATTAAAAATGTTTTCTTAATAAGTTAAAATACGAAGTTGTTTGTTCTTTCGTTTCGATCCGTCGAGTTCGTTGCGTTCGTTTTTCGTAATAGGCCTACAGCTGTCAGAGGACAAAATGCGTTATAACAACTGTTTGAATTTTGAGATAATTTATGTTAACATAAATGGTATTAATTAAGGCCTATATAGACTTAGTAAAATCGAACTGTCAATCGTTTCGCTCATCGTCTTACCCACCGTCGAGTAAAGTAATAGATAGAGAATTGTGTGCCAATTTAAAGATTTCTTAATGAATATTACCGATTTACTGAGCGCTTCCGAGATTACGCACACTAAAACAATATATGTATACATATATGAACGCTTCACAACATTTATAGCCAAACGGACTTCGTGAGACAGATTTTTGCTTTTTTAAAGTTAGATATCGACCAGACGAGCATGAGGTTCACTTGATACCTCAGCCACAGAACATCAGTCAATGATGTGCCGTCGACCTTGCTTAAACCGAAACGCGCAATATGCACTTCACGGTTTTTCCACCTATGAACGGTGGTTCGTTAACCGGTTGAAATTTCGATATTCCTCCCACCTCTTAAATTCCCGAAGTTGCCAGAAGGAACGCGTAGAAGACATGCTTACAGATATTATAAACGTATGTCGTCCCGGTGGAATTCGAACCCACGACCCATAGATGCGTACGGCAGGTGTTCGACCGAACGAGTCCGTCAAAACTGTCATTTCGAAAGCCAAAACTCATTGTGAATCACCGAGCCAGCGGATTTAACTTTATAAAGTAGGTATTAAAAAAATCTTAATAAGTCAAATCCCCGACTTGAAATACCCGTGGCACGAAAGTAAATGTTTGAAACAGAAGATTAGCCGTCTTGCCGAAGTAATCAGTGTTTACAATTATCTATTCATGTGCTGTCTGAAATTAATTGAAACGAGTCGACATTAAGCCGAGACATTTGAACGACTTGAAATTAATCTATTTACACAAAAGCTGTTTGCTCTTATTAGGATATGTATTGTTGCCATACCACGCCCGTGAGCTATCACAAAATTGAGAATTTACTGAGTGTTCGTAACATTCCGATGAGGCTAGAATAACTTCAAGATTAGCATTAGTAATTGATGAACTTTTTTATAGAATAGAGGACAAACCGAACGGACGAGAAGAACTGGCAATAAACTCTCCGTCACTCTTTTTAATCGCCAAATTTTTTGTTTTACATAATGTTTGTAAAGAGCTGCAACCATTACACCATGTTCCACATGACATCTTTAAGTAATTAACTACAATAATAAAAAAAAATAAAAAAATAATTAAAAAAAAACAAAGAATTGTCCTCTATCAGCAGTAGGCATGGTGAAATAGGAGCACGCAGTGGGAACAACATTCGCAACACTAGAGGATTTGAAGATGCGTTGCCGGCATTTTGGATAGTTCCAAGTCGTATTAATCGGAAAAATCGCTGGTGACAAATCTACTTATACAACAAATATGTGCACCGCTGAAAATCAGTGCCTTGTCATAGCCGCGGCTGTGTCACAGATAATCCTGAATCGGTGACCCATTTCCCTCACTGCACAGGAACCCTCTAACGTAAAAACATAATTATTGTTTAAATATGTTCTCTTAGTTCTTGTTTTTTTTGTACTTTATTTTATTTTTATTAAGTGTATCCTGTGAGTGTTTTGTGAAATAAATGTTTTTCTTTCTTTCTTAAATATAATTTATAAAGAAACAGCTGAAAATTGTACTCTGAGGAAAAGCCCAAACAGCGTGAGTTGTCAGAGTATACTTGGTCATTTATAGAAATTTGAATATTTTCTCGATGGCTTAAGATTCAAAAACATTAATTTACCCGATAACCCCGTTAGAGTTCAACTTATGTTGGTTATTCTCGCTTTATATTGGTTTTAGTGTTACTAACCAGTATAACAAGAACTGTAGTTAATAGGATGAAGTGTAAACGGTGGATGGCTTGGAGTTACGAGCTTGTTAGGTAACTAGTAAGTTATGCGCCTGTTTGTTATATTGTGAACTTTCACATTTGCATACAAATGCCTCTAATACTGTTATAGTTTTACTTTTTACGGTAATTAAATGGTATTTATAGACATATAGATGGCTGGTATTGACCATATTATACAAAAGATTACCTCTTATTACCACCGTTCATAGATGGAAAAACCGTGAAGTGTACATTGCGCGTTTCGGATTCAGTCTATGGATTTCCGAATGCTCGAAGTAAAAAGTAGGTCGACAGCGCATCATTGACTGAGATATCACCTATCATAAAGTGAACCTGTATAAAATTTCGAAAAAAGTAATAATTTCGAATTTACGGAAGATTTTCCAGCACATTATTAACAATATGCTTGTAATAATTTACAAAATCAACTTAATTACAAAAGTCAAAAACAATACTTACAATAAAATAATTATAGGAATATTCAATTTCAACTTTGAAGTTCTTAAGATAAATTAATTAAGGAATTGTCCGGTTTTTTGAAAATGGAATACCTAAGCGAAAGTGGTATGTAAGGATCGGAGCATATGGAATTCCGTGATCTCTGCCTACCGCAATGGGAAAGAGGCGTGATGTATATGTATATATGTTAAATGTTTATATGATACATAAAGATGTAGTATGGAAATAGGTAAGTTGAACATTTCAAAGCAGTGTAACTCGAACACTACAACAAACTTGGTCACGTACGAAGTCTATTGAAACTGCGGTCTTTGTGACGTGTTTACGGAATGAGACAATATTGTGCATGTTTGTATATTCTAGACATGACATATTAAATAAAAGCAAATATCAATAGACATATATCATTCAAAATATATCTTGTATTTTAGATGTGAGCATAAAAGATATTAGTTATGATTAATCTGTATTTTATGGTTGTTATTTCTATAACCTGCAAATGAAAAAGAAACATTGCCTGGAAAATAGTTATGTATATGCCGATACCGCTGCATAAGGCCAACTGCAGAACTTCTCTGTAGGTAATTATTCATCGGTTAAAAAGAATATAATTACGTTAACTCTAATATATACCTTACGTAATTATACAACTTATAAAATTATTTTTATAATATAAGTGTGGTTTTATAATGTGGTAGCATCGAATACAACCTATAAAGTAAGGGAGATAATAGCTTCGACCTTATTTTGCCTACGTAACTTTATCCTGTCAACATTGCTATTTTTTTCTAAGTCCTTTTTGCGAAGAAACTTTCTCTACAAACTCAAAAAGAACGACTTTATGTGTTTCGTTAGGTTTTTTAGTACCAAAGTATCATTAATATTCTTTATAAATCTAGATAAATACAATCTTCCAAATCTCTAAGAATTACTTTAAAAATTATCTTACTAAATAGAATGTTTTTGACTAACCGGAACGTGACAGGATGATTTACGTACTCTGAAGACGGCCTTGCGTAAGCTTCTTACGGTCTCATGACAGCCTAGTACCACGAAAAGCAATTTGAAAGCAAAATATTTAAAGTAAATGTAAATTTCTCAACACATACGAAATTGTCGAATTTACTTAATCCTCAAATAAACAAAAGTCAATTTACAAACTTACTCAAAGACTATGGTGTAGTTAAAACTTAAAAAGATTAAAAACAAACAAAATTAAAAATCAAGAGTTCCTTATTTGAGAGAGTAATTTGCAAATAATCTTAAAAAGTACATACATTGTAGCTTTCAAAAATTGCTAGTTTTATGCAAAAAGTCCTATGACATAATAAATTACAATAGTAGATATATTTTAGTCAACTTCGGAAAGTTAGAGTAATTTAAAAGAAAACTTACAGAATATTATGCTGGGCTTTGCTAGAAATGAAAGTACCCCAAGTGAGAACTCTAGATGGTCAAGCGTTTAGAAATAATGTTTAACGCCGCTATCGCACCGTAATAGCCATTTATGTTAGCATGTTTGGCAAACAGCGGTTGGCTTAGTGATAATAGCTCGGACTCGTAATGCGATAGTCGCACATTTGACATCCTGTACGAACACTTTTCTGGCCCTTCCCCAATTATTTACTATCGTAAATATTTATGTCGCAACTAAGCGAAGTGGTTTATTTTATTTATTGAAAAAATTAAGACATATTATGTAGTTTCAAAATCCCAAAAGACAAAAATATTTCCATTCTTAAGTATATGGTAGGCTGTAGTACTGATATTAATGTAAAGCCAAAAAAAAGACAGCTCGTATATGAAAATATAGACATTTCTATAAAAAACACAAAACTTTTTAATCCTTAAGAGTTTTTATTCAAGTATTATTCATATTAAATCATCCATGTAAAAATATTGCTATCGCCGTGTCCCTATTTCCATAAGCTATGTCGAGATTTGCATTTTAATCAAACTAAATGCGAATCTCCATATTATTTCAATAACGTATGTGAGAGCTGTTTAAATTCAACTAAGTATGTTCCGCGAACGTAGAGTGCCTCCCGATTTTTGAATGGTTTATACCCGGCATTCAATTGAATCTCCTTCCCCTTCTACTGACGAAGCCTTGGTTATCAATTCATTTATATGTCCATGAGAGGCGCGCGTCAATTGTTTTTTATCGATGGCATTCATTTCGGTCCTTATTTAACTTCGATCAACAAATACTATGTCAATGTTATTTAAATGCTATATATGTTACGCCAGTGAATGAAAAATTGAAAAGTAATCATTTGGCTTGGTATGGGCATGTTATGAGGAGAGATGAAGGGCATGTAGGGGAAGAGGGAGGCCAAAAAAAACATGGGATGACTGTGTGAAGAATGATGTGTTTGAAAGGTGTGACTGATGATATGGCGAGTTAAAGGAGAATATGGAAAAAGACAACATACTGCGCCGACCCCCAAATAAAAAAAATAAAAAAGGGAACAGGGCAGGAAGAAGAAGAAGAGAAGATATATGCTACATATACATCCGGTGATTAAAACGCGACTTATTATTTATCCCGACGTTTCGGATGCTTTTCAGCAACCGTGGTTACGGGAAGTCTGAAAGGTGACAGCTGGCTGTTTTGAATTTTCACAAAGTTGCCATATTAACTCTATTTTATTTAAAAGTGTTAAGTTCAGTGGTGATTAGTAGGGAAAATAGATATCTTATTGGAAGGCCTTCCAATTAGAGTATTTTTGAATCGAGCCGTCAAATAATTGGGTGAGAGGAATATTGGAATTTCGTCCGGTTAACGAGCAACCATTCAATACAACCTATATTTAAAAAAATAACTAATAATAATTATTTGGAGCTGAATCAAATTTATTATCCAGTTTTCCAGTTGCTTAGCAATAAGAATTACTTTCAACTTAAGTTTCAAAGTTAGACAGGCATATATACCATTTGTTTCCATTTTACTGTTTTACTAGCGATCTGCCCCGGCTTAGCACATGTGCAATGTAGATGGAAAAAAATGAAAAAAAACGCTAAAGCTATCCCGAGTCCCTACCCAGGAGACGACGAGTTGAACACCATGAGGTTTAATATTGTCTTTTATTAACGCGAGTATCACACATTTAAATAAAATAGAAAGATGACAGTCTGTCTCCCCGCGACCACGGTTGGTGTAAAGCATCCGAAACGTCGGGATAAATAATTTAAACAATATAAATAATAAATCGCGTTTTAATCCGGTATACAGTATTTTATTTAAACCATGATGTTTAGTAGGTAGGCGTCAAAGCCAAGTGCGAGTCGGACTCACGTTTTACTCGGTCCCGTTTTAACCTTACTTACTTACTGGGTACGGAACCCTAAAAAGGATAGCGATCTTACAAATTCATTATATTATTAGATCAACTTATTTAGTTATTATATATAACTAGCTGACCCGGCAAACGTTGATTTGCCATGTAAATAATTTCTAAAAAGCAGGGGTTGGTAATAGAACAGTGAAAATATAGGGTTGTATGTATTTTTTAATGCCACATTATAAAAAAATAAAAACAAAAAATTTCGTCCAAAAATTTAAAAAAAAATTAGGGTTGGATTACCCTTAACATTTAGGGGGATGAAAAATAGATGTTGGCCGATTCTCATAGATACCGGATAAGCACAAAAAATTTCATCAAAATCGGTCAAGCCGTTTCGGAGGAGTATGGCAACGAAAACTGTGACACGAGAATTTTATATATTAGATTATATAAACGCAATACAATAGTCAAAATTTAAGACCATATTTTAACTAACTGAAAACGTTTATCAAAATATAAGAATTTTGGATTAACCCACTCCAATCGTAAAGGTCTGCTAATAATTTATGTAATATCTCTGTCTGTTATTACGGTTTTCTTTCATTTCACAACTGGCTAGTATTTCAAATAAATCAAGGTAAATAATACAAAGAATTTTCAATAGTAACATCAAAGGATCGTGTATTTGTGTAAACAGGATCGAAATTTCGAGATCAAACACTGTTTGCCAAGTTTTGTTTGACCAATTCGCTTTGTGGTGGAGTTTATTTTAAGATTGAATGAATTATTCAAAACCTAACATACTATGTCAATGTACCTAAATATATTTCTACATAAATTTGATTTTATGTATGTATGTGACAAATATAACTGAAAACGTTTCCGTATTCATACAGTTCATAACTATGTACTTTACTTCATCTACTATACTTTAGTCTTTGACCGCCCCAGTAACGTAGTTTGCAAGCGTGATGCGTCCACTGGAGGTTCTGGGAATCGAATCCCGAAGAAAAAAGATAAAAAAATTATTGTTTTGGTAAGGCAAGGAATAGAAGACTCACCTGTAAAGAAAAATGTTCGGTCACCTCATGATAAGCGACTATCTCCGCCCATGGACGTCCAAAATGCTGGCTTTTAAAGTAAGAAAAGGCTCATTTCTTGTAGGTTCCCGTTGTAACGGTTCGAAAAAATCGCCGGCTACAACTGGAGGTCTATTACCAATACAAAATACGTTACGCATGACGGATCGTACATTTCATTATTACGAATCCGATGAACGATCCGTCATTCGGAATTGACGTTATGTCTTTCGCTTTACATTACTATGATCGTAAGTTATAATCGTAAATAGAATTGAAACTGTTTTTTTAATACGTTAAAATTCGAAGCTTTGTTCGTTTCGTTTCGATTTCTTTTTTTTTTATTTTAGATATCGACAGACGAACATGAGATTCACTTGATGGTAGGTCAGAACATCAGTCAGTGTTGTTGTCAGCGCTGTTGACTTAGTTTTTACTTCGAGCATTCGGAAATCTATAGACTGAAACCGAAACGCGCAATGTGCATTTCACGGTTTTCCATCTATGAAACGTTGGTTCGTTACCCGGTCAGAATATAAATATTCCTCCCGCCCAATCAATGCCCGAAGTCACCAGACGTGGGGAAAACATGCTTACAGAAAACTTTAAACATGTCGTCCCGGTGGGATACGAACCCACAACCCATCGATGCGCACGACAGGTGTTCTACCGAACGCGCCAACGAGCAAGTCGAACTCTTACCTCTCGTCTAAGCTTACTTGGTAAGTGCTTAGTTATTAAAAAATACCATTATACTACTTCAAGTTGACGTCACGGATGAAAGTAACTTCTAACAGCCACAACTACTTAATTCTCAGTAATATTACGATAAATAAAGGTAACTAAACGATCAACAACTAACAAGCTAACAACTCTAGTAACTTCAAGCTCGATTTCCCGTCTATTTTCGCCTTGAGACGTGTGCGGTGTCAATTCCAGCGATAATAATTAATTAAAAATGTCAACTACCATTCTGCAACAGTAAATCTATAATATAAAAACTAGCCAAGTGCGAGTCGGATTCGCGCACGAAGGGTTCCGTACCATTATTTATAAAAACGGCGAAAAATTATGTCCGTTGTATAGGAGCCCAACATAAGTATTTAAGTAACTAAATATTCTGTGAATATTTCAAGCGTCTACCTGTTGCCGTTGTCAATATCGAGCAAAAACGAGCAAAAATATCACGCTTTTTGTATGGAAGCCATGTTAAATATTTATTTTATTCTATTTTTAGTATTTAGTTGCTAACAAAAATACATCATCTGTGTCAATTTCAACTGTCTAACTATCACGGTTTATGAGATACAGCCTGGTAACAGACGGAGTGACAGCGGAGTCTTAGTAATAGGATCCCGTTTTACTCTTTGGGTACGGAACCCAAATAAAAATCAATGTATGTTTGTTCTCTATGCACTTTTTAACTATTAATTCGATTATGATGAAAGTTGGGTGAATTATTCTGCATACGCCCGCGAAGTTTCCAGCGCCCTTTACATTGCATCGCCTGCCGGGTACAGCAGCTAGTGTATGTTAATAATTTTTATGTTTATTACTGTTCATAGTTCATAGAGGTCATAGTTATGTTTTTATTGGAGACAGCAAAAGTGAATTCTCGAGTCACCTAGTAGGGCACCCAACACATTAATATGTATTTTTCTTAACTAAATATCTTCATCACACGAATTAACATGTTCTTTAAAAAAATTGAGATGCATCAACTAAATGACTCAGTCAACAATTCGAACAATAAAACTAAAAATAATTATAATAATAACGCTATAATGGCGCAGCGCTGACTGTATTTCGCTCATTAAAAATCGCTTACACTACAGCTGCACGTAACAAAAACGCTGATATCCGATAACGAATTGGCAGAGTCGACAGTCGGAACAATTAATACCGTTCTTATTTGACTCGTTATTTACTACCTTAACTAGCAATCGCTGTGCGTTTCGGTTTTTTATTGACTGAAAATATTTAACCTCATTTATTACGAATATTTTTTTTTACGAACGTTTTATCTTATATACATTCTCGTATATACACTTCAGTGGGTTAAATCAATTCTTCTGCTACGTCAAGCCTAAATACATAATCGAGTGCCCCAAGATACAGGGTTTGCCTAGTTTGGGGCTCATTTAAAAAAAAAATATTTTTGCATCCGTAGCTCAGTGGTAGCATGTGGCGTATATACGGTAGCATGGGGCTGGAGTTCCTGGATTCAAATCCCAGGGAAAATATGTTAAAAAAATGTTTCGGTCAGGCAGGACAAAGATAAATAACTTCCTTTTTTATGTTAGATATCGATAGACGAGCATGAATTTCACTTGACGGTTCTGTCAATCATGCGACCTACTTTTTACTTCGAGGATTCAGAATTCCATAGACTGAAAAACGAAACGCGCAATATGCACTTCATGGCTTTTGCAACTATGAACGGGGTTCATTATCCAATGGAATTTCGATATTCCTCCCACCCGTTCAATTCCCGAAGTTACCAGAAGTGGGATAGACATGTTTACAGAAAATTATAAACATGTTGTGCCGGTGGGATTCAAACCCACGACGGCGCAATGCGCACGGCAGGTGTTCTACCGAACGCGCCAACTCGTCCGTAAATAGTATTCAATATGTTAATGATTAATTAGAATAATGGCCGAATTCTCGAACGCTAATCAACATTTAGGTGTACTTAGAAGTATCTCTAACCCTTTCATTACGAAGGTAAAATGAAAGACATTTTAAGAAGCCCTCAAATTTTTATTATCGTTTCAGTATTCCGCGGTAAGACGCTTGGGCTTCGAAAGGGTAGACTGAGATAGATATTGGACGGCAGAGGGTTGGTCGACAGGTAGGGAACATAGGTTCCATATGCTCCGATCCTTGCATATCGGTTATCATATATTATGTCGTTTAAAATAAATACTTATAAATCTCATTCCCACTTCTGCACTGTTGCATCTCTCAATATTATGCTTCATTATACGTCTCGTGGCTTCTTTGCTTTTGGCAGCTGAATATTATAAATATACTTCGCGTATGAACATTTAGTAGGTAACTTCTTTTTTTTTTTTTTTTTTTTTCAGAGCGGACAACTGAGCAGGTGGGTTACCTGATGGTAAGTAATCACCACCGCCCATGGACATCCGTGACTCAAGGGTCTTAGATGCGTTGTCGGCCTTTTAAAAATTTATAGGCTCGTTTTTTAAAAGTAACGAGGTCGTAATCGGATGGATTCTACATCCCAGCAGGGTAGATTATGCGTGGGAAGAAACTGAGTACCGTATGCGTTACGATATTTTACGTATACGTATGTATGCTATAATTTAGTATACTAATTACATAATTTTAATTGAATACTAATTTAGGACTAATAATAAGAATAGAAAAAAGAAATAAATTGCTTGAATATTACATATATCTTTGATTACAATAACCATAAAATAAATCAGCGGACATTATTCAAAAGAGCCAGATCAAATGTACTCGAAACCGACGATTGTGTATGAAATCATTGATACAAATAGAAGAAGCGAAGATATACAAGGATCGGAGCATATGGAATTCCGTGATCTCTGCCTATCCCAGGGAATGAAATATATATATATGTATCCAATAAATACTTTATATCATAATAAATTGTAAATTGTATTGTATTTTATAAGAAATAATTAATGTAATTGGCCTAATCAGCCGTTTTAATTATTATCAAATAAATAAATAAATAAATAAATAATTAATATATTATGGTGCGCAAAATCTGTTCTACCATTTAGCTTATAGGAATTACAAAGGCTCTTTCTATTAAATAAACGTACATAGCCTATTCATTCTTCGAGTCTGTGCCAACAAAAAATGATAGTCATCGTAATCGGATACAGTGTTATAGAAAAAATATAGAAAAGCTTTTGGCAATTAAAATCATATTTTCAGGAACAAAAGTGAATAAAACACGAGCGTAACATGTGCTGAGTTTAAACCGAATCAAATTTTTATTTTCACACTTTTATTATACTGACTTTTGTTTCAAAAGTTTTTTGCTTCGTGAGCATGGCAACTGCAGTGCTATTGTATGTGTATGACGTTTTTATTAGACAGCAGCCAATCGAATACACATATATTCGTATTAAATCTAGAGGAGGTTTTTTTTGCATTATTTTATTCAAATTCAAATTCAAAATCATATATTCATTTAGGTAACATAATGTACACTAATGAACGTCAATAAAAAAAATACATATTAAATGCTTCTAATTTTACATTTACTGCCAGTTCTCAAATCAAAGGCGTAAAACGGACGAGAAGAACTGGCAATAAACTCGCCGCCACTGTTTTTAATCGCTATTTATTCTAGATATATGTCGAAGCTTCAGGCGGATTTGCATCCACGTGATCTTATTCGCTGTACGCTATTATTTTTCTTATCTCTCAGTGCGGACACCTGACACTGGCGCTGGTTTGAGAGCAACTGAAGCTCGATTGAGAGACCAACGCACAACTTACTGATACTTGACATTTACATTGACAACTTACATTTGACAATTCAAACTTAATGCCACAGACCTCTTACTGATTTCACTGGCAATTATGTTTACGCGGTCTTGCGTTTTAAATAGATTCATTATGGTTGTCTCTGACATATAGATATTTGTAAATTAGATATCAAAAACAGCGTGTCATAATAAACATACTATTTTTGATAAAAGACCAAATGAGTCGGGTTCATTCTTGGTCTGAATTACTATTTTAGTTATTTTTCAAGTACAATGGTCGTTAAAACTACATCTGTCAAAATACAGGACTCAGAAGAATTCTAAATCGACGCTTACCTCATCATCGAACGCGACGTTGTCAGCCATTTTGTCTCTGTATCTTCACTGCAACTGAAGTCAGACCACAACGCATATAGACGTACTAAATGCTTTGTAACTAGGCGCGTAGTACATTCTGAAACAAAGGAACCTCCATCAAAATATTATATTTTAGGTGTAACTTCTTGTTTTTTTCGCTTGTTATTTGCTTCTAAAAAATCAAAACGTTAATCAAGAAGCCGCTAAACAGACTCAAATTAAGATCAAGGGTGAGATAAAATCTGATAAAAAGACAAGGAAAAGCAATTCTAGTAAGACTTTCCGACGTCTCCGAGACGTTTTAATTCAATTATCCGAGATATCTCATGTCTTGAAATCTTCACATCCTGTTATTTTATTAGAGGTGGTATTTACGAAAATACTTTCTTAGTTGATACCTACTGCATTCAGTGTGCTTATTCTTAATTTAAAACTGACTGTAATAAATCGATTAGTTAGTTTTGCCACTTATACAGATTACATTGACCAAGACGCGTCAGAAAAATGCTATAGAATACTGATACACTACTTTATACAAAAGCTTAATATCTTTATTGAACAACAACTTCAAATACAATTGAACACATGAATTTGAAATTGGAAAACATTTGAATTTGCATTCGAAATATGAAAATAAAAGAGACTGCTTCCGTTTTAGATTATCCAAACTATTCGCTAGCGAGTTTAGCCTTATCACAACTTGGCAGACTGCATGCTACGCTAAGGATTTTCAATACTGCGTAATATAATTCGGTAGTACTTCCATGTACTATCAACAATATATTACAGTATAAGTATAATAAATAATATTTTATACCTAACCGCCTCTAGAAGTGCCATATTTATTAAAAATATTGGAATTTTCCAAGATTAAAAAATAGATGCAGAAGGCTGATGAATTTTCCAATAAATAAAAAATTATCAGTGAACCGAACACACAAATGTGTCTGCCGCATTCAGGCTAACCCGATAATTTACTTATGCTATTGTGAGGTCTATTTTTCTATAGATTTCAATTCTGGTGGAAAAACTATATCGGTCTAGCAGAGTGATTCTGTTTAAACTGTTTTTTTTTTTAATATTTCACAGCTAAACTTTAGAGCACGATACAAGTTTAACATCATTATAATTTAATAATCTATCTAAATCTCTTATTAAACTGTTGTTACATCCCTGTCTCTTCTTCTATGCCAGAATATTGTTCGTAGCAATTCCTACGGCCAATAAAAGTAGCGAGCAATATTTTCATTGCTACGGTGCCATTATAATAGTACTACCGTAGCAGCCTACAGATAATAACTACGGCGTAGCACTATTTCATAGCACAGTAGTTGTTTATAAGGTTCAAAGTTGAAACTAAAGCCTCTAATCTGGAATAAATGTTTGAGTTTGAAATCAAAAATCCTATATGCCTTATACGAGGGTGAATCAAAAAATTCTTGGAATCAATATTAAAAAATGCAAAGATTTAAATAATAATATTTTATTTTTCTACATAATCTCCCTCCAATGCAATAACGGGAATAATGCGTTTCTAACTTCCTTATTCCTTGTGAAAAAAAATATTTTCTTGACTCTAGAAAAAGTCCTCTACGGCAGCTATAACCGCGTCATTATCGTGAAATTTTGTTCCACGAATTTCCTCTTTTAATTTTGGAAATAAGTGAAAATCACTTGAGGCTAAGTCCGGAGAATATGGTGGGTGGTCAAGGAGATTGAAGCCAGCACAGCGGATTGCGTTGAGCGCAACTTCCGATCGATGAGCAGGAGCGTTATCTTGAAGGAACAACACGCCCAACGACAGTTTTCCACGACGTTTTTCTTTAATCGCTTCACGCACTTTCGGGATTAAATTTGCATAATAGGGTCCAGTAATCGTCTGGCCTTTTGGCATGTAATCAATAAAAAGGATTCCTTCACTATCCCAGAACACAGAGGCCATAACTTTGCCAGCGGTAGGAGCAACTCGAAATTTCTTGATGGATGGAGAGGATGGTCGTTTCCAAGACATACTTTGTCTTTTAGTTTCAGGATCAAAATGGTGGACCCACGTTTCATCCATGGTGACAAGACGACGGCAAAAATTATCCAAATCACGCTGGAACATTTCGAGATTACGCTTGGAAATTTCCAAACGTCGCTTTTTGTTTTCGTCGGTTAACATTCGTGGCACCCATCTTGCAGACACTTTTTTGAACCCCAGTGAATCAATTAAAATGGATTGAACGCTACCAAAAGATATCTTTAGGATCTCAGCTATATCTTTTATAGTCATTCTTCTGTCTTCCAAAACCAGATTCTCAACCTTTTTGACATTTTCTTCTGTAACGGAGGTTGAAGGCCGCCCAGAACGCGGGTCATCTTTACAGCTTGATCTACCTCTTTTAAATTCAGCCACCCAGTACGCAACCGTAGAATAGGGTACAGCATCACCCCCTAATGTCTGCTGAATGTCCAAAAAAATTTCCTTCGTAGACATTTTTTTCAAACTGAGATATTTTATCACCGCACGTAACTCACTTTTATCCATAATTTTGACTTTTTAGCAACTCGTTGCACAAAAAAATTTATTACATGCGAACGAACTGACAAAAACAAGTGACAGTCTGCATAAATATAGTGTGATAGACACTCTTTAATTTGAATATCGAACTTGATCCAAAAAGGTTTCATATATATGCACTTCTAAGAACTTTTTGATTCACCCTGGTATATGCCTCTAAACCTCTGAGCTTCTATGTCCGTAAGTGTAATACATATTGTAGTCTTTGTTAATACTTATGACGTGACAACATGGCGAGTACATAGTTATTTTTTATTCTGTTTTATTAAACAGACCTTGTTCTATTTTGTCATTGTTGAACATGTCTATATATGTATATTTCTATAGAACCTTTTTTTATAATGAAAACATACACATATTTAAATCATTGACAAATACTAATTTCTTACATATTATTTAAATTAATGATAAATTAAATTAAACATTTTAGAAGTAAGAATACATACATAAAAATCGGCCCATATTAAAAATAATTACTGCCAAGCGATTAAAGAAGGCCATTGTTTTCCTTAACTCTGCTCATCATAATGCAAGACCAATACTATACCCATACCGTACCACGTGCCATACCGTACCACCCAGACCATACCGTTCAACGTGCCAATGACCACTTCAAAAAATGAAATGTAACGAAAGTAAGAACTGATTTATCACGACTTGTAGCAATCACAGTAGAGCGTGCTTTTAAATTTGAGTGCTACGCCGTAGCCAATAATACATTAAAGGCCTGATTCATAAATTTATTATAAACTAGTGTTGGGTAGTACAGGGGGGTTAGAACGCAAGTCGCAAAACGATTCGACTGATCGTCTCGCTTCATTGTGATTGGTGTAGAGAGTCTCTAGAGAGTCTCTACACCAATCACAATGATCTCTACACCAATCACAATGAAGCGAGACGATCAGTCGAATCGTTTTGCGTCTTGCGTTCTAACCCCGCTGGACTTCAAAAAGAGTTTGTAAGAGTAGCCTCTTTTTCACTCTGAGCCAGTACAATGTCCCACTTCAAATGAGGCGAGGCGTATGAAGCTCGAAGCATAATTTGTTCTAGCGATTATTAATATGACATTATTTTGATGGTTTTTTTATGGTTATTTAGGACCCAAATACATCGAGAAAAAACGAGCGCGACATAAAATTTGAAGTAGTACATTTTATAATTTCGAGCCGCTCTTACATTTTGACGTCATGTCCGGGACAAATGTACCGCCTCTTGTATGTCCTACTCAACACTATTATAAGCTTTATATAGTTAAAATATGTTTTGTCTCTCTCTATCGAATATAAAAGACTATAGAACGAAAGAAACAAAACCTTTTTTGAAATTTATCAAGCTTATAATACGTTTATAAATAAGACCGTAATTCTATGATACACTAAAGCTATTAGTTACATTATTTATCCTATAATGACTCATCTCAATATAAAATAAGCCCCATAAGCCTCTGTATGTATCCTCCATTTTCCCACGATTATCCCAATGTTATCCCATTAATATTTAACGTAGGAATAATTCGTTCGCCAACACTGCACATGCGCGGTAGAGTTAGTCTGTTGTTAGGGAAATAGGATAAAGTTGGTGTTGCCATTCGTCAAAATAATTTCTTAGTTTTGTTATTTTTTTGCTCAATAAAATGCTCAAATTAGAAAGAGCGTACAGATTTATTAGATACTTATTCCTGCATTTATTTTCGCAATATGATTATTTAATATATTTTTATTGTATCAATCATAAGACTCTATCGAACATAATTTCGGTTACTTCTCATTTCACTGTGATTCAAATATTTTTTATTTATTTCAAATAGTATTCCATCAACGAACAAAAACACAAATTGTAGTACAAAAACCCTACATAAAAATACAAAAAAACATACACATCCTTAATTACACGTCTTTTACGGCATGTATGTTTAACATTATTAAACAGGTAGAGTAAAAGTTAATATGTGTGTTTATTTCACAAAAATGTTATTTAACCTTCAAGCGGTCGCGTCGCATCGAATCAAATGCTGTCAAATGTTAATATGAATGAATGAATAACGTTTATTCAGCCACTATATATAACAAAAATACAATACAAATGAATGAACTCTTATAACTAAAATAATTCAAAAACTAAACTAAAATAATAAAACAAAAGAAAAACAAAAGAGTAATATTAATAAATGTTGTGGCTAAAAAAGACAGCCACTCAGCATTTGCCACATCATTATTTAATGGTGTGGCGCTGATTTGATTTTCGCTTGAATTGGCTTGGAAGATTTTGTTTATATCTTCGAATTTTTTCATCACAAATATTTCGTCTATATGTGTTATTTTAACTATCCTGACCGAAATATAACTATAAAAATTAAACGATTATTTAATTATTTGTTAAAAAAAAACCCTCACCATGACGTCTTTTCGGTTACGCGCGACCGCTTGAAGGTCAAAAATGATCCAACATGGTAACCCTGGTAATGCGTATGTAATTTATTAACGCAGTCTCCCCTGAGTGGAGCCAAGATCCCTATTATAGGTTAATATAAACCACTCACATCCCTACGCAATGTATCAATAATATTCCTATATTTGTCATACTTTCATAAACTTTTATCTTAAGGCACTACCGTTGTAGTATTACTGTCTAAGCAAATATTATTTATCTTGGCAATTGGAGATACCTACGACCCGAGACTCGGTACTGGAGAGGGCAATTCCCCGAATTGCGCCTGCGACCACATGTGTCGTTGGAATAAGGACATAGAAAACAGTTCGGCTCGGCACCTTGGGACAATCGGACCCCTTCGGAACATCGGCGGTTATTTTATAATATTATAAAATATGTTCATAGTGTTAATTTCGGTGTGAACTCTTTCAAATACAGATCAAGAACTATATAAGATTCGTGTCCAGTATTCGGTCCAGTCGAGGTAATTGGTACTTTGATTGCCTTGATATTTGATATTTGCTATTGGGAACACATACCGTAGCGAATTAGATAAAACATTACCAGCGGTCTAGCTCAAACTGAGCGGGAATATCGGAGCTTTACTCAAACAATTACTACCGTATTTCTTCTTGACAACTGCTATAATGGCATTATTTATTGTTATCTACGATGGCTTAGGGTAGTACTAGAACTACCTTGCGCTCCGATAGGTCGCGGGTTTCAATCCCGACGGGACGACATGTTTATCAGTAAAAATATGTATAAATCTCTTCTTCATGTCCGGTCACTTCAGGGTGGAAGGAAAATTTTAATTCCAACCGGATAACGAACCACCTTACATAGATGGTAAAACCTTGAACCTTGCGCGTTTCGGTGTCAGTCTATGGATATCCGAATGCTCGAAATAAAAACTAGGTCGACAGCGCATCATTGACAGATGTTCTGTGACAGAGCTATGTTCTAATATCACGTGGATCTCATGCTCGTCTGTCGATATTTAGTATAAAAAAATGGAAAGTATAACATACTTGTAATATGCAATGAACTTCTAATTAACTCAGTGGTTTACGTTTTCGATTAAGTACCTGATCCTGGTTCGAATACCAAGTAAACATTAACAGAAAAGGAATGTTTCCTTTGGCAGGGCACAGAATTATTAAAATACTAGCAATACGCCCCGGCTTCACACGGCTCCAATGTAGATGTACTATAGACAAAAAATGTTACTCGCTGATAAAGTAGCTTTCTATTGGTGGAATTTTTAAAATCGGTTCAGTAGTTTTTGAGTTTATTCATAATATACAAAAATACATTAATTCAAAAATACAAATCTTTATAATATATGTATAGATTTATTAAATTTATCACAAATTACTATTGAAATATCAGTGGCTTCACATCTCTTCAATAGAAAGAACTAGTAACACGCAAATGATATCTTATAGAAATACATAGCAACATTGAAATCTGATCAACTCTACAATTTTCAGCTTACTTTAGAATCACTTTTCATTAAAACTTAAATATAAGCTATTTAAACAGAACTTCCCTGATACACAATAAACTACAGCAAGTGTTGCCAACTCGTCTTTATAAACTCCTGAACTTATATATTGTTAAAGTTTCATTATTTCTAAGTTCGCAGTTAACATAAATACTAGGAGCATAGAAGCTCGTAGCATATCTACCTCGGATAAAATAGAGATTATCAACGCTATTTTAAACGGCTGTTTATAGTATTCGCTTATCCTTCGCTCAAAATACAAAAAAATCTCTTACTTATTGTGTAGTCATGTAACACTCAAGTCTTCCGCCGCGGCCTTTTCAGATTTTTGAACTAAACATAGTCCAAAAGTCTCCATAACTAAGGAGTTTAAAAAAATACTTATTACCGTTACTCTACTACTACGGAAACAAACATTAGTTGTATCTAATAGACTAGAGGTGGGTTGACGGTTTTTGTGTTAACGAAATTAAACTGTTAATTACATAAGAACTGATAACCTGTTAAAAAAGCAGCTAATTTTATTAACTGGTTTGCAGTAATGTTACGTAGCAATTATTAGAGTAAAAGTTAATAAATTCAACTGGTTTTGTGTTAAATAAACAAGCTGCTTCGGATGTTGTTAGCGGCTACGTGCTGTATGATCATTGAGCTAATCCGCGCATTTCGTTCGAAAATCATAGAATGAAACAGTTAATATATTTAACGGCTTTTGCGGTAAAATCAAAATCAAATAATCAAAAGTTTTTAATTTCAAATAGGCCTTTGCAGGCTCTTATGAAACGTCTAGTTGCACGGTTCCAAAAAGTGGGTCTCATGGAGAAGAACCGGCAAGAAACTCTTTGGACATTGGACACTCTTTTCAACAATGGTTTAGCTTACAAAGACTCGGTTACAATACAATGCAAAAGAAAATTGAGTTTTTACTATTAGTGTAAAATGAGATACACACACTTGCACAGCGCAAGTTGCCAGGGAAGCCGCACATGATACAGAGATGAATTAGCGCCATACATCTTTATCGTCAACATAGTCTTGGATTTTATAATACGCTTTTTTACGGTAAACGAAAAGCAGATAATTCGTTAACATTAGAAAAGCGGTTTAAAAAAGCTGCTTTTTGAATTAACACCCACTCCTATAACAAACACACTTAAATCCAGTCCCTAAAGAATTAAAAAAGCATTGTTATAAAGAACTTCCTAAATGGATAGATATGGATAATCCCTTGGTAAACTAGAACAAATTGCTGCATATCAAGACTGGGCGCAGTCGTTATGTCGGAACTAAAACCAGCTTGCGTCTGATCTATTACAGTCATTTAGAAGATTGTTATATCTTGGCTCTGTGTATCCACGGCGGATAAATGTAGATGGTCCCTTGGTTTCTGACAAAGTGCAATATTTTAGACCACCGCAGTCATTTAGAAAGCTTAGAAATATACGAAAATATGGCAGATATATGATAGATAGATTACTTAAAGTAATATATGTAGGTCAACAGCACATTATTCATCAGAAATGTATTTATGTATATTTGCATGTTTGTAACAAATTACCTCAAAAAGTACTGGACCGCGATTTTAAAAATCCTTTCACCAATAGAAAGCTACATTTTTTTTAAAATACATCGATATTTCACCGTGCGACGCCGGGGCGAGTTGCTAGTATTCTATAGTTTTACCATCAATATAAGTGAACTATGTAATTATTATGAGAATAACATACATACATACATATACATCACAACTCTTTCCCATTGGGGTAGGCAGAGATCACGGAATTCCGTATGCTCCGATCCTTACATACCACTTTCGCTTCTTCTACTTTCATCAATGCTTTCATACACACTCGACGGTTACGAGTACTTTTGATCTGGCCCTTTTGCAGAACAAACTAAACTTTCAACTTTTATGAGAATAAACTTCTATTTTTTTTAATGTTAGATATCGACAGATGAGCATGAGGTTCATTTGATGGTAGGTGATACCTCAGCCACAGAACATCAGTCAATGATGCGCTGTCGACCTACTTTTTACTTCGAGCATTCGGAAATCCATGCACTTCACGGTGTTTCCATCTATGAATGGTGGTTCGTTACCCGGTCGGAATTTCAATATTCCTCGAACCCCTTCAATGACCAAAGTTACCAGACGTGGGGAAAACATGTTTACAGAAAATTATAAACATGTCGCCCCGATGGGATTCGAACCCACGACCCATCGATGCGCACGGCAGGTGTTCTACCGAACGCGCCAACGAGCCCGTCAAAATACATATATTCTATAATCCTAACCGCAGGCGAACCCTAGTACATAAGTATCTAAGCTCTATCTATCCAACTACCATCTGATTTCAACATTCACCCAAATTCAAAACTGTTCGTCTCAAACTTAATACTTGTCTTATCTTCCAAAGTAGTTCGACGTAAGTTTCAACTAGATCTGTTCCATGTTCTTATCGAGAACAGGCAGTTTCAATAGATATACCTGCCGGCCTAGCATGACAACCGCGACAAAATTTTGTCGACCGTTTTCTCGTGTTTAAATCGATTATCGCTCTATTTCTTTCGGGTCTAACATGACAATTACACTTAAAACTCAACTTTTAATATCAAAAATAGATATATTTGTCGATCGAGATATCTTTTCTATCAAAATTGTCGATGTCGAGATATAATATATCGAGATATCTTACATCTTAGTTTGTCTTCTCTCGTCCGCGACATATCTCGTGGCGGTCATGCTAGCCCGGCAGGATAGACACCGCAAATATAGACAGTTATATACCTGATATACACAAGAGTTACCCATCAGATTCGTTTGCGTGATAATTACTTTGTTTTTTTGCCAATAGTATATGCTAATGGTATAGAAAAGTATATGTCTGAGTTTGACATAAGTCACGTAATTTGATCTATCTAACCAAACCTGTACTTTGAAGACAAGTTATTTTTTAAATATAATTTGCGTTAAGCTGTCAAGACTGATAGGGCAATAACCATAGCAAGAATCCATGTAAATATTATTTTTTATGAATATAATACTTATTAATTCACAAACAATGAATAATAATTATTTCAACTGCGCTATGTCATTTGATCCCACTTGTGTTTCAGTTTTGTACCTAACTTGCGCTTTGCACATACTTCAAACATCCATAAATGTTATGTTATCAACCTTTATCAACAGGCGTCATACATCGACAAATGTTCCTTTAAAATGCATTTTTTTTATCATAAATTTGAGAATCGAACCCGGGATGCATTGGTTAGCGGATGAACATGCGACAAAACCACATACACACTTACAAGCTACAAAAATGGCAAAAATGTAGAGCGTGAAAGTTTCCTACTATGCCACTTGAAACAATATGCCACTTTAAACAATCCAAAATGCACTTTATCTGTTTTAGTCTATGGTTCACGAAGTTAGCGAAGGTAAGATAAAGTACTAATTGCAGTCGAAACTGCAGTTAGGAAGTGTTCCCGTGGACCAAATGTTATAAGATTAAGCCAAGTGTAATTTAATGCATCTTGTTCCGCATATAAAAGATAAGACAAAAGTTTAAAATCTGGTCTGGTGTTAAACATACCTCAAGTTCTCATACTCTGTTCGGCAAGTGCTCTTCAGATCACTTCGGGTAATGAACGGGTGGGAGGAATATTGAAATTCCGATCAGGTAACGAACCACCATTCATAGGTGGAAAAACCGTGAAATGCACATTGCTCGTTTCGGTTACAGTCTAAGGTTTCCGGATGCTCGAATTAAAAAGTAGGTCGACAGCGCATTATTGACTAATGTTCTGTGGCTGAGGTATCACCTACCATCAAGTGAACCTCATGCTCGTCTGTCGATATCTAACATAAAAAATATATAACATAAGTATTGATATAAACTTGTTATTTCCTATATCAGGCTAGTACGAATATTGAAACAGGTGTAGAATGAATTAATGAATTCTACTAATAATGAAGTCATATTAACTAAGAAAAAAAGAAAGAAGAATTCTACTAATAAGTTATTATACCTATATGGATTTCTGAATGCACCATCAAGTAAAATTAAAGGTCGCCAACGCACTTGCAAGCTTTCTGGTGTTGCGGCGGTGGTCACTTACCATCACGTGAGCCATTTTCCTTTGCACCTTTTTTTTATTGAGGGGCAATCTTCTCCTTTGTAAGCCGAGGGCGAGACAGTTTACCTAGACTCCTTGCTCTTCTATAAAAAAAAAGTAAGCCTTGAGGCCTATTTGTCGATAATAAAATACACACATTACGTTTTACTAATATCCGTTTTAAAGTCAGTATTACCATTTAATCTCCGATTAGCAACAAACTTTCTCTAATGATATACACAAGTCAGATAATTCAGACAGTTGTATTCAGATATTATAAGTCCTGTGTACACATCGAACATTTGTATACGCCTCTTAGAAGGAGACGTACATACCTTTCACCGTAAGCTAGACAGAGAGAGGCTACATAAATAATTCATAGTTAGAGATTCACTGCATAAATGTCGTCATTTCAGCTTCAGAACAATGACGTAAACATGTTTTATTCAACGAGTTTGACAGCGTTTGTTCGAGGTTGGACGAGTGTTTGCACAGTTGGGCCTACTTGGCCATTTGGGCCACAAAAGCTAATATTTATTTAATGAACTTTTAAATCGGTATACAGTTACAATTTAAGTAAAAAAAGCCAAGTCGGGAATTGGGAGGATGTATTTCATTAATTCTTCAGAATTTTGTTTTGAAATAACCTAAAAAAATTCATTATGAAACCTTTAAATTTTGTGTGAAAATATATGTAGAATACTATACTATGAGATAACACTGTTTAAAATTACATAATGATATTTATGTGATTATTTGGAAAAGTCCATTATTAATTTAAAAAGCCATTATCGAAAAGCTTACTTACATTTTGGCTAAGATTATAGCGACATCTACAATCTGCGCTTACAGACCAGTACGAAAACGTTCACAATCCTGAATTGCCTATCAAAAGTTTTGTATGAAACTTAAATAGTTTTTATTCATATTTCACATCAAACCGCATTCTCCAATCCGTTTTGCATATAAAATAGAAACTGTTTAATTATTTTTCATCACGAATATTATATTTACAACATTACGGCGAGTTACGGTTCACGTTGAGACGGGCGTTGGCACTCGGCACCTGTGACAGCTTTTAAGCACTTATGGGCGTCATTGTATCGTTTAACTTTGTATGTATGAATTAGTTTCTTAATAAATATATCGTATTTTATTTCAGTCGAATGACTGATAGCAATGATTTTAAAAAGTAGGATATATATATTTCGGAGATGAAAATGGTATTTTGATCCGCCATGTTTCCTTTCTTCTTTCTTCTTCCTGACAGAATCAGTGCATGAGTGACACGGTCGAAGACTAGATTAAGTTTAAAGAATGAGATCAACATAAAGAAACATATTTTGCGTAATATTAATAATTGAATTAAACGAAACAATTAATATAAAGACCGCACATATATATATTGTTATCGATAAACTTGAAAACTACTGGACCGATCGGCATGATACCATGACCATTCGACGCGGAATTAATTGTAGAAGGTTTTAGGCTATTCATTTTTTGAATTCCATCAACCCTTTACCATTTTTTTTCAAATTTATGTGGATAGTTCATATTCGTCTATCCTTTACAATTCGCCCAGCAAAGCGGGCGGGCGGGGACGGCTAGTTATTTTATGTATCCCGACGCGACGCGCGATGTTTCGAATGCTTTAGGCTACTTTGTAGTAAGCGTGGTCACAGGCGGACTGAAAGTTAACAACGTATGAATTGAAATTTCAAAAAATTAAGTACACGTGAAACAGACACAGAAATGGGTCTGCCCCATGATGATTCACGTACACTATTTTGCTATTATAAATATTTTTTGGCATTGCAATATTTACTTACGTCATTTTCATATATTTTTAAAGTTGATCACTTGCATGTACCAGGGAATAATAACTGGGCAGAGCAGTAAAATATAATCAAGAATTGAGTTATATCATTTAAAAAAATTATACATACAGGAACGATGGAGAACATCTAACCAGAATAAAGAATAGTACACGTATTTATAGCAATTAAAAAAAATTAATATAGTCTTATAAAACATAAGAAATAAAAAAAAATATACAATTTTTTTATAATATAATAACGACCAAGGACTGAAAGTCTCAACTTCTAATACCGCAAATTCATAAGATACTCTTTAAGGATATTTGCGGCATTTAAGCATTAAAATCCAAGTACAATTACAATTGAATTGTTATATAAATTTTCCTTTAGTTTAATCTGTTGCAAATATTGTTTTTGCTTTTCTATTCTAACAAGAAATAAGCTAAATTGTATAACAAAATAATTACATTGTCCAATCCGAAATAGTTCCAAACTTAAACAATACAACCGCGGGCAAAACATTGCTATTCTAATTAATGTTAAACTATATCTGGGAGTTTGGGGTGATTCACATTATCTAACACTAGCAATACGCCCTGACTTCGCACGGGTCCAATTAAGATGTACTACAAAATAACTTATGGTACTCTTTTTTTTATAAAGAATAGGTAAGCATTTGACCGCAATCCTGCCTGATATGATGGTAAGCACAGATGCGGTCTAAATGGGAGCATGCTTATTTAGAAGAAGCCTATTCACTCTGGCTTTGAAGACATCAAAATTGTAGGAATCGGGAATTGCTACTACTCGCTGATAATGTAGCTTTCTATTCGTGAAAGAATTTTGAAAATGGGTGCATTAGTTTTTGAGTTAAATCGTAACAAACAAACATACAAATAAACTAATATTTCCTATTTATAATATTATAGCAACACGCCCCGGCTGTACTACTCTATTGGTGAAAGAATTTTTTAAAACGTTAGTGTAGATTCAAAATATATATAAAGATTTATTTATGAAGACAGACGTTCTGCCCAAACGTTGGCTTCATAAATAAAAAATAAAAATCTTTTTGAAACAGTATTCTAGACAGTTTTGATATACCGCATAGCTTCAGGTGGGAATGTGTTTAAATCACGCTCAAAAACACAAAAAAAAATTCATCGAAATCGGTCCAATGGTTTAGGAGAACTAAATGTATAGACTAATTATATAATTCCTAGTGGGCATATATGTGAATGTGCGTGGAACACGCCCCGGCTTCACACGCCGTTTGAAATGAAAGTAAATAATGTAATCTCGGGCTCACGCTAAACATTACGCACACTAAAAAAATGTATATGTGCACGCTTGACAACATTCATAGCCAAACGGACTTCATGAGATAGAATATATTATGTACATATGTATATACAGTGTGCGCCAAGATGCTGGGTTTACATACAAAAATTATGACACCCATTTTACAAAAATATCGAAAAGTAAAATCAAATATAGAACTTTAAAATTTGATAACATAGTTTTTATATAATCATTGTAAACCTCAATAATGCTTTCTGATCAATTTTATCTTGTTGAAATTCACGAACTTAACATCGGCCGCTTAAAACGGAAAGAACGAATAGTAAGACCGTTAATTCTAAGCTCTTTCTGATATTGGAGTGTGCACTTTAATTGCACACAGGATTTAAATAGCATCGAAGCGATACGCAATAGGGTTGCCATTAATATTTATTTTTTATTGAAGTAAAACTTCTTTAGGCGCGACTAGGAGGTAACTGGACGACAATGCACCGGAAGTCCGTTACGGCAATATGGTGTCACGTTTCTGTACCATCCGGTTTTCAAATATTTTTGATTTTGTCAATAGATAGTTTATAAGTTTTTTTTTTAAGTTTTACTTCAATCGCGTATGAACGTTACACGAACTCTTTTTTTTTGTATGTTAGATATCGACAGACGAGCATGAGGTTCACTTGATGGTAGGTGATACCTCAGCCACAGAACACCAGTCAATGATGCGCTGTCGACCTACTTATTAGAGCTTTCGGAAATCCACAAACAGAAACCGAAACGCGCAATGTGCACTTCACGGTTTTTCCATCTATGAACGGAGGTAAAATATACCCTTTTAATATATCGATAGTAGACTTGACAATGAGATGGAATAATAATTATTCCTAATCTACCGTCTCAATGTCTACTCAAGGTACAGAAGACGGATCACATCTTCACTTATGTTATAAAGAGGAAAGATTTGTTTTTTTGGTTGTATGTTATGATTTAACTTAAAAACTGCTCGACCGATTTTAAAAATTCTTTCACCATTAGAAAGCTACATTATCAATGCGAGAACATAGGTTGTTTGTTTTTTGTATAGTACCCGTACGAAGCCGGGGCGTGTTGCTAGTTAGTCTATAAATTGAAATCTTTAGCGAAACAGACACAGAAATGTGTCTGCCTTATGCCCTGAATTCAATTTTAATGTATCGTGATTTTGTATAATTTAAAAAATTAAAATAAAGATAGATTATCAAAATATTTATTATTGTTATTTATTTTTAGGTATTAGCAACCCTAGCTCGCCACTCTACATAACACGGCCGTTTCTATAGAGGAGTAATTACAGCGTACCCAGGCTAAAGTTCTTTGAAATACTTCTTTATGACTTCTGTTCTCCTAGTACTTTCATGAAATTTTGTTGGAATAGGTACTAGGTGCACTCAGGCCTGCTCGGTAATAATGACGTCATAATAAATTCTTTAGTTTCTGTGAAAGAAAATAATTGTAATACAACAATTTTGTTCATAAATATTAATAATAACTTACTGCGAGCGATAAATCGGCGAGCGAATCGACAACAGGTAACATTAGTATGGTACTCGTTTGAATCCGAGAATCCAATCCAAATTCCGTGAAAAAAAAAAATAAACAAACATTTATTTCCCACAACGCTCTATAAAATACAAATTAAAAAATACAAAAAAGCTACAAATATAAAGAAATAATAACATTAATGAAGTAGTTCCTGTGCAGTGCGGGAAATGGGTCACCGACTTAGGATTATCTGTAGCACAGCCATGAATATCACAGCACTGATTTTTAGCGGCGCCCATTAGGGTACTTATTTTTTGACATATTCCTTTTTAATTTAAATTATTACGCTAATTTAATTATTAATAATTACTTAAAACTTGTATTATGTACTTCTTGATATAAAAAAGATGCTATAAGAGATACCATACCTAAAATCTAATCATCCAAAACAAAGGATATCTTCTTCGCCTTCTAAATGCCCACTACCAAATGTTTTTAAAGTAATTATTACTGACTTTCCTTCATTTAATAGTGAACTTTCAGCTCTTTTTACCAAGTACTGTGTGCTGTGACCTACATTGCTTGTACATTCAAATTTAAATATACTGGCACTGTTTTTTTTATTTGTTTAGACATCTAAACTACCGCAGATAATTAAGGAAATAGTTTTATTACTCTAGTTAGATATTACTAACTGATATTATATACTATTACCCGTGCGAAGACGGGGCGGGTCGCTGGTTTAACATAAAAAAATGGGGCAGAATTGTTTACTTCACTGACGAAAAAAAATGTTAAAAAGACGCTACGTGAAGTATTTGACATCCTCATAGTTTCCGTACATAAATATGCACATATTTTTTAAAAATCATATTTAAACTATCAAAATATATATTTTTTAAAATTCGATTTTAAATCCAATAATGTAATAATATATACATTCCAAAAATAATAAATACCCCATTTTTTATATATCTTCCGTATTTCGCTACAAATGTTTCAATACCATAATTAATTATTGAGTATCTTCACTTTATTAGAAAAAAGTAATTAATGGACACATTAACTTTTTTTCTATACCCGGATGACAAAAGAAGTCGTTGAATAAAAAAGTGCACTTCAATATGCTAGTCTAAGGCTTTGTTTCATACGATCTGAGTGCAGATGTTCTATCAGTTATAAAACAAACAAAACGTAATGCGTATTATAATTTATAAAAACAATTTTATAGGTATATTTTATACATATTATAGTATAAATGTTTTTATAATTTGTAAAATAACAAGAATATGTCTAACTAACAATTAACTCTGCGTGGGGTCTACGATAGCGTAGCAATAATTACATTATATTATATCCATGATTCTATCTTATTTATTCAAAAAATATATTGTTACATAACCTATGTATTAATAAATAATTGTTTATTTACTCATTATCATATTAATTACATCAATTTCAATCCAGACAAAAGCTAGAAATTTACGAAACATCAATATTTTTTAAATTTATCAAAATTTTAAAGAAAAACAGGTATTAAAAGCCTTTATACTCTGATTATTCGCTTAATTATATCAATTAACTGAAACTAATTAAAACGCGAGCGTTGAAAGCTCTACAAAATTTAATTTTTCATTTCCAAGTTGCAGCGAAGCGGCTCTATAAGTAAAAACAGTCGTAAATTTTAAATGTCAGAACTCACCTGGTATCTACGCCATGAAGACACTAATTAATGGAAGGTGTACGAGTATTTTTGAACTGTTTTTTTTTTAAATAAAACTAAAGGGAAGACTGGAAATGTGTCACGATCGGTTAGTAATCAAATAATATTCGATTATTCTGTTTAACTCGCCGTGCCCGAGCACCCAGCTCGAGGTGTACCGAACGACTGAAATGTGAAATAGAACGTGGTGAAACGGGCGGGAGCGCGGTCCATAGTCCATACTCCCTGAATGTTGCCATGTTTAGGAATTGATTCTGCTTATTGAAACGTTTTTCTTTGTGAATAGTAACTTCAATTATGTACATGTTTATTTTCCTTAGCAAGGTAGAGATCGAATTTAATCCAAAATACATTTCAAAACATTTGACAACTTTCTTCTTCGATCTCTTTTTTATGGTTACAGTATTTCTGTATGTCAATGAGTTTCAAGTATTGGCATAGTATTAAGTCAATGGTAATAGGTTAGTATATTGAGTACACTATGACTATTTTATATTTTTTTACACTACATTACTAATAATAATGACAAAAAATATTATATATGATTAAAGAGATTTTTACTTGTTTATAGATATATTACTTTCCGTTAAAGATTTGCAGTAGTAATTTACACAAGAAACATAATAATAACAAACTCATTAGTGCGTACCTTCTTAGTACAAATAATTAATTATATAATCCATAAAATAAATAAAAACATATTTATTTCTTCTAAATCGATAAAGTGCAAAGTATTACAACAAATCTGTTATCGAGTGTTATATATAGCATCACTTGTCATTTCTTTACCTAAAATCGGGGAAAAATCATGAAAATTTCCTGCGACCCCAAACATCCGTTCACAACAGCTGAACTGTGAACATGCCCTCACATTTCGCAACCCTGCAACATTTTACCTCTTTGTCTGTCATATAGAGAGTTCTGTGTATGTCTCGCTTTATTGGTTGAATTAAATAGGCAACGAGATGGATTAAATATTTATTAAGAAAGGCTACACGTTTACGTTTTAATGCTTGCAAATGAATAACTCATGAAAATATTAACTGCTCTACAAAAAACTAAACTGTGCTCTTTCCTAATAAGGTAAATCAGCATTTTGTAGTCCTTCAAATAGGAAATAAAGGAAATACCCTTTTCTGACTTGAACTCCACACAATTTAGAAAGATGTATGCTGGAAATTGGGAGAATTTTCTTCAGTCTGAAAATTTCCTTATTTTGCAAGTAAAAACAAGTAGGTTATGCTAGGTAGAGTTGTTTTATGATTGAATAAACAGGCAACATCAGAAGGCTCGCGAGTACGATGCCTACCTTTACGTCTAATAATAATAATAATAAAGCCTTTTATTCAGATCTTAATAAATAACATTACATACAAAATTACAAGTGTTCAAAACAGAAACTGGACTCTTAAACTAATAAACTATTTAAACTTATATGCAAATGAACAATAATTCTATTCTAATATTTGCTGTTTTGTAATCTTTCCTAGATCTGTTTGCCAATCGGCAAAGGCCTCCTCCAACCTTTTCCATTCAGATCTTTCTTGGGCCACTCTATTCCACGTGACTCCAGCCACTCGTCGTATGTCGTCATCCCACCTCATCGCCGGTCTCCCTCTCTTCCTTTTCCCTTCTCTGGGATACCACTGAGTTACTCTTTTGCTCCATTTATCATGTCCTCTAACTACCTCACCTTTACGTCTGCTATTTCGAAAAAAAACTAAATCTGGGAACTTTGAGACCCTACTTTTGTTCTAATGTGAAATCTGGGATTCTTTTATTTGTATACCTTATTTTCCATTTCATTATGTAGCAAAGCGCCATGACAGATTTTTTAATACTTACATTTTATTCGATGAAAAAATGGGCGTTTGGGCTTATATGGTGGTGAAATACAATAAACCATACTAAAAGTATGGTTTCTAATATCAGTTATACCCTAAACAGCAATTTAATATAAATTTTGAAGCACCCAAGCGACGAAAAGATAAGATTAATGGATTCATTTTCACTCAAATATAATATTTTTCACGGTTGCTGCGAAATTTCTTGCCGCTCTCACACTTCGATGAATTTTCATTTTCTGTTATTTTCAATTAAAAAAATACTTTAAAACAGAAATCTTCACTCACCCGACTTTTGAATTGGTTACCTATTTATTTACAAAATCTCAATCTATATAATAAAATAGAATACAATATGCTTCGGGTGCTTAGATCTTATCGAGACTATGTATACAATAAATTCGCTTCCGGCCTCTGTCCCTCTATACGCTTACATCTTTTAAAATACGCAATGAATTTTAAGGCGGTTTTCATCAATAGAGTGATTCAAGAGGAAGTTTTGTACGTATAGTTTAATATTACTTATCTTGTGTTAATTTGTTGAAATATTATGACGATAATTGTTAAAAAGTCGGAAGAAATCAAGCCGACTGAGAGTTATTAATCACTGCACACGTGGGTCACGAATCTTAACTTTTTTTTAAAGTTAGATATTGACAGACGAGCATGAGGTTCACTTAATGGTAGGTGATACCTCAGCCACAGAACATCAGTCAATGATGCGATGTCGACCTACATTTTACTTCGAGCATTCGGAAATCCATAATATTAGTAACCTGAAACCGAAACGCGCAATGTGCAATTCACGGTTTTTCCATCTATGAACGGTTGTTCGTTACCCGGTCGGAATTTCAAAATTCCTCCCACCCAATCAATTCCCGAAGTTACCAGACGTGAGGAAAACATACTTACAGTAAATTATAAACATGTAGTCCCGGTGGGATTCGAAACCACGATTCATCGATGCAGGTGTTCTACCGAACGCGCCAACGAGCCCGTCAAACTATACTATGAATTTACTTTCACCACATTTCCCGAATCCCCCAGGGATAAGACGCATTTCTGTGTCTGTTTCACTGATATTTTTTCTTTACAGGCAAGTAAATGATCCGTCTTCTATGTCGTGTCCAACTGACACAATTTTTTTATTTGACATTCATCGTACCGTCGAGTAAGTAGTAGTTAGAAAGAAAAGAAAGAAAGAAAGAAAAACATTTATTTCACAAAACACTCACAGGATACACTTAATGATAATAAAAATAACATAAAGGTACAAAAAAAAAAAAAAAGAAACAAAACTATACATCGTAATTAAACTATTAATTAACTTAAATTAAGCATTCCTGTGCAGTGCAGGAAATGGGTCACCGACTCAGGATTATCTGTGACACAGCCGCGGCTATGCCACAGCACTGATTTTCAGCGGTGCCCGTTTAAGTCTGGAGATACAGTGCGCTCGGGTCTCGAACTTGGAACCACAATCACTGAACCACGGTGACGTGGCCGAAGGTGTTCCAATGATAATGTGTATTTCCAACCGAGTGACATATAGACAAGGACTTTATATAAAGTCCTTGCATATAGATATGTCACTCGGTTGGAAATACACATTATGAAGCTTAGCACCAAAAGACACTTCTTAAATTAGGGACTTCGTGACGTGAATAACAATATCGGTGAATAACGATAATAATAATAATAAATCTCAATATAACGCCTTCTTAAGAAACACATAGTCACCGCTAAAAGCTTGTATACTTTTATATTCTATATATACTAATATTATAAAGAGGAAAGATTTGTATTTTTGAAATTTGAATTTGAATTACTGATTTTAAAAATTCTTTCACCAATAGAAAGCTACATTATCAGCGAGTAAGATAGGCTATGTTTTGTGTATAGTTCATCTACATTGTACCCGTGTGAGGCCGGAGCGTGTTGCTAGTATATTATAAAGAGGAAAGATTGGTATGTTTGTTACGATTTAACTCAAAAACTACTCGGCCGATTTTAAAAATTCTTTCACCAATAGAAAGCTACATTATCAGCGAGTAACATAGGCTGTATGTATAGTACATCTACAAAGCTCCCGTGCGAAGCCGGGGCGGATCGCTAATCGATATATAAACCACGTGCTATATCGGCCCGATCAATAGCTTAAGCATTACCAAAGACAATTTGCATACAAATGAGCGTCCATTACTTACAACATAACTGAAAGCTCGGTTCGATAATAATAGCTACAGTTATCGGGACGTCCATAAGTGAAATAAAAAAATTAACTTTATTTCCAGAGGTGTCCACATGTTTATTATTTTTCTGTAAGCATGTCTTCCCCACGTCTGGTAACTTCGAGCATTGATCGGGTGGGAGGAATATCGAAAATCGAAGTGCACATTGCGCGTTTCGGTTTCAGTCTATGGATTTCCGAATGCTCGAAGTAAAAAATAAATCGACAGCGCATCATTGACTGATGTTCTGTGGCTGGGGTATCACCTATCATAAAGTGAACCTCATGCTCGTCTGTCGATATCTTACATCAAAAAAAGGTGTAAAGTAAAGAATTCCCGATTCGTGTAGGGCATAGTGGGGCATGGGGCGGACCCATTTCTGGGTCCGTTTCACTGATCATTTTTCTTTTACAGACTAGCAGGTGAGCCGGTACCTTGCCTGACGGAATCATTTTTTTTTATCTTGTCCCCCGGGATTCGAACCTAGAACGGTGCAACTTAGCCCCGGATGCTTTCGGTACTACTATTCCAGCAGAAGTAGAACAAATTAAATTCATAGTAATATTTAAGGGCTACATTTACTATTATTCTGAACGAAACCTAAGGTAAAAACTAGTGTAATATAAATGGAAATATGTTAAATGATCGCCTATAGATATTCAGATGATGGATGCTCTTCAGAGATTATTCAATCAAACGCTGGAAACTTACCCTTCTCAATCTGACCACTACCACTGGTTGCAATATATTATTTGGATTTAAGAATCCTAATTAAAAAAGCGTATTATAAAATCCAAGACTATGTTGACGATAAAGATGTATGGCGCTAATTCATCTCTGCATGTGCGGCTTCCCTGGCAACTCACTTTACACTAATAGTAAAAACTCAATTTTCTTTTGCATTGTATAGAATCTCTGTATACCACTTGTAAAAACTTTTGATTTTGATTTTTTGAATAACGAATCTTATATTGAAACTTCTTTGTTGAATGATTCGAAATTTAAAAAATAATTAAAGGTGGACAACAACTAAATGAAACGTGATATTATCGGCGACCGGTTTTCTGTGTTCGCAGGATATTATAGACAACCTTTTATCAAGGGTAAATTTAAATTTACAATTTTTAATTTTAAAGATTCTTCTAGCTAATTTTCGTAATTTAAAATGTCACGGTATAATGACATCATTGGTAATTATCAAATCATGTACTACCTATATAGAAATATGTCTATGATATTATTGTAGGTGCATACATACTATATACTTACCATCGTAAATAGTCAAGTTACTATTATCATATACCTTTACCTTGCACTACATACCAGATTACCTTATTACCTGCGCAGCCAATATACCAGGCTACCTCATTACCTTTACCTCACAGACATCAAACTGATGTCTGCTACAATTACCGAGGGAGAAGAGGAAAAATAAGAGAACACCAACATATTTATTTTATCAACAAGCTGACGTCCATCATCATAGAAACGGAGAAGCAGACAGTTCTGAAAAGAACTATTTTTGTTACTGTTGGTGCGAGGATCTGCGATGCAAGACTCAGCGAGCGCAGGCTGCAGGAAGTACCCCGACCGCGACGGTGCAGTGAGGAGCGACCCGTTCGACGCGCGGACTCGGATTGAACTCGCGGCGCGACACGCGCGAGCTCTAGCTCGCGATATGCAATGCGAGGACGCCGCGGGATGTGTGCCGTATTTATAACAATAGCGGGCGCGTACAAGTTTGAACATGAACGATTCTTGCACACGGCACGCGATGTGGCCTGATCTGAATCCACCAATCGGATCAACTTATTTTTTACCAACTCGCTTTTACATTCTGTATTATTATCCCATTTTTATTGTTTATATTTAATCATTTTTACTGTAAATATATTCATTCATTGATTCACATTCACTTCCAATAATACCTTCTGATCAATAGTTTTATTTCGCAACTACGATCGATACAACCCCTCTCTACAGTGGTGACCCCGAACGAACAACAATAAGGAAGAATCTCTGCCCGAGAAGAACAACAAGGAAGAATCTCTGCCCGTCAAGAATAAAGCAAGAAGCCTGCTACTCTGCCCAAATTTCTTCACTATGGCCGAAGAAAATCAATCATCTTCAAACGTCGACGCTGAATACCTACTCAAGAAAATAGAAAAACTCTCACTCGAAATCGCCGAATTAAAATCAAATTCTTCATCCCCGTATCATCATAACAGCCGTCGTAATTTCAACCGCTACCGCAGTTCATCGCGTCATCGATCATCATCGCGATCACAATCACAATCAAGATCTCCGTACTGCTATTATCATCGCCGTTTCGGAAAAGAAGCCAGAAAATGTACGACGCCGTGTTCATTCATCAAGAATAATAACAACACGCAAGATTTAAATTAAATCGAACGTTGGCTGCGGCGGAATCCAGCGTTCACGACAAGTCATACCGCCTATTCGTCACCGACAAGAAGACGAAACTCACTTTTTTGGTCGACACCGGTGCCAATATATCGGTCATACCGAAGAAGAAAGGCTCAACATGCGAACCACTCCCATTCCAACTTTACGCCGCCAACAACACAATTATACCTACATACGGGGAGAAAACACTCGAACTCGATCTCAATCTTCGACGTCCATACAAGTGGAAATTCATCGTAGCTGCAGTATCCAAGCCTATCATCGGTGCGGATTTCCTGAAGTATCACAACCTCATAGTCGATCTTCAAAATCAACGTTTAATCGACGGATTAACCAACCTGAAAATCAACGTACCTGCATTTTCAACAAGTATTCCTACTATAAGAAGCATCGACAAACAACAAACATATCACAACATTTTAGAAGAATTTCCCGGCATAACAAGAATAACCTCAATGAAGCTAAACTCAAAACACAACGTCGAACATTTCATCGAAACAACTGGTCAACCCATATACTGCCGAGCAAGACCTATTCCACCTCATCGATACGAACAAGTGAAAAAAGAATTCGAAAATATGATCCAACAAGGCCTATGCAGACCAAGCAAGAGCCCATGGTCATCACCACTTCACGTCGTACCGAAGAAAAACGGTGATATCCGAGTCTGTGGAGACTATCGTCGTCTGAACGCAATCACAAAACCCGACCGATATCCCATACCACGTATCAAGGATTTCACCTACCAACTAGCCGGCAAGACTATATTCAGCGTAGTCGATTTAAATCGCGCATATCAACAGATATGTAATAATGAAAAAGACATTGAGAAGACAGCCATCATCACACCATTTGGATTATTCGAATTTCCTCGAATGTGTCCTGGTCTCAAGAACGCAGGACAGACATTCCAACGATTCATCCATGAAGTACTGCGAGGACTCGATTTCGTATTTTCATTCGTCGACGATCTGCTCTTAGCCTCTGAAAGCGAAACGCAGCATCGTGAACATCTACGCATCGTATTTCGAAGACTAGAAGAATACGGAATCACTATCAATCCCGCAAAATGCGTTTTTGGAAAAGAAGAAGTCAAATTCCTAGGCTATGTCGTATCAAAACACGGAATCAAACCGCCTACCGAGAAAATTCAAGCAATCTCAGATTTTCCGAAGCCTACAACCGTCGAGGAACTCCGAAGATTCCTCGGAATGCTTAATTTTTATCGAGAAAACATTAAAAACGCTGCCTTAGTTCAAGAGCCACTGCACAAATATCTTCACAACACGAAGAAAAAAGACAAAACAAAAATTGAGTGGACCCCGGAGGCAACGCAAGCATTCGAATTGTGTAAAGAGAGCATCAAAAACGCCGCTTTACTCACTCATCCCGTGCACAAAGCTCCGTTAGCTATTTTTAGCGACGCATCCGACAAAGCAGCAGGAGCCGTACTTCAACAATACGTCGAAAACCATTGGCAACCGCTAGGCTACTTCTCGAAAAAATTCTCCGACGCGCAAATCAAGTACAGTACCTACGACAGAGAATTACTTGCGATCTACATGGCAATGAAGCACTTCAGAAAACTTTATGAAGGACGTGAATTAATTATCTTCACCGACCACAAACCGCTCACATTCGCTCTTACGAAGACTCCTTCACCTTCAGAAACACCTAGAAGAACAAGAAATTTATTATTTATCAGCGAATTCACCACCGACATACGACATATCAGCGGAAGTCAAAACATAGTCGCCGACGCACTCAGCCGTATAGAAGAAATTAATTTACCTACATCATTAAATTATCAAGAGATCGCACAAGCTCAAGAAAACGATACTACAATTCAAGAACTCAAAAATCAAGATAATATCACATTGAAGTATATAAACATACCTAACACCGATATCAAATTATATTGCGAAACCTCAACATCAAATATTCGTCCATACCTACCGCTACAATATAGAAAACTTGCATTCAACGCAGTTCATAACATAAGTCATCCCGGTGTACGCGCAACGCGTAAAATATTATCTACAAAGTACTTTTGGCCTTCAATTAACCACGACGCGGGCGCATGGGCGAAGCAATGTCTATCATGTCAGCGAAGCAAAATACAACGCCATTCATCGAGCGCAATAGGAATTTTCCCGCCAAGCGAGCGATTCCAAACTATACATATAGACATAGTTGGACCGCTCACTACTACAGCGAAAGGACATCGGTACTTAGTAACAATAATAGATCGACACACAAGATGGCCCGAAGCAATACCTACTAGCGAAATAACATCTGACGTCATCGCCCGAGTAGTATACGAACACTGGATATCTCGTTTCGGTGTCCCTAAAACACTTATATCCGACCAAGGTCGCCAGTTCGAATCCCATCTGTTCCAGTCACTAATGAAGATTATGGGAATAGAAAAATCTCGTACTACGCCTTACCATCCACAATCAAATGGCATCGTCGAGCGCTGGCATCGTTCATTGAAACAAGCGCTGAAAGCCAGACTACAAGGAAAAAACAACTGGGACGACGAATTACCTACAGTTTTACTTGGACTTCGCGCTGCGATGCGAAGTGACAACGGATTAAGCACCGCCGAACTTACCTACGGATACAACTTACGACTACCCGGAGATTTCTTCAATGAAACTTCGACACATCGAACCTTGGACAACTCATTCGTCGATCAACTTCGAAAATCAATCAACTCACTCAAACCTCAAGTACCTACGCAACCACATAGCAACAATAGACCTATCTTCATTCATCAAGATCTTCATACTTGCAAGAAAGTATTCATACGCACAGATGCATCAAGAAAACCCTTAGAACAACCATATACCGGTCCATTCGAAGTTATAGAACGCAAAGAGAAATATTTCGTAATAAAAGTCAACGACCGTATATCTACTATATCTATAGATCGCCTCAAGCCAGCGTACATCATCTCAGAAGAAAATGAAGCAAGTCCGAGCGACGACACAGAAAAATCGACCGTATTACTACGCTGCGAAGATACAAATTCGAACGAGCGCGAAACTAGGTCAAGAGCAACGACTCGTCACGCTTCAGTGAACACAACTCGCACGCACACAAGCTTAGTGCCTACAAGGACACGTGCCGGCCGCAATATAAAACTGCCGGTACGCTTCGCTTGAGGGGGAGTTATGTAGGTGCATACATACTATATACTTACCATCGTAAATAGTCAAGTTACTATTATCATATACCTTTACCTTGCACTACATACCAGATTACCTTATTACCTGCGCAGCCAATATACCAGGCTACCTCATTACCTTTACCTCACAGACATCAAACTGATGTCTGCTACAATTACCGAGGGAGAAGAGGAAAAATAAGAGAACACCAACATATTTATTTTATCAACAAGCTGACGTCCATCATCATAGAAACGGAGAAGCAGACAGTTCTGAAAAGAACTATTTTTGTTACTGTTGGTGCGAGGATCTGCGATGCAAGACTCAGCGAGCGCAGGCTGCAGGAAGTACCCCGACCGCGACGGTGCAGTGAGGAGCGACCCGTTCGACGCGCGGACTCGGATTGAACTCGCGGCGCGACACGCGCGAGCTCTAGCTCGCGATATGCAATGCGAGGACGCCGCGGGATGTGTGCCGTATTTATAACAATAGCGGGCGCGTACAAGTTTGAACATGAACGATTCTTGCACACGGCACGCGATGTGGCCTGATCTGAATCCACCAATCGGATCAACTTATTTTTTACCAACTCGCTTTTACATTCTGTATTATTATCCCATTTTTATTGTTTATATTTAATCATTTTTACTGTAAATATATTCATTCATTGATTCACATTCACTTCCAATAATACCTTCTGATCAAGAGTTTTATTTTGCTACCTACAATCGATACACCCCTCTCTACATTATAAATAATAATATATACTTACCCATTTTATTTTTATTGATTTTTGAAATTATCTGGTTTCTTTTCTTTATCTTTTTATAGTTATTATTTATTAGCTTTAGTTTATTATGAAAATTCTCAAATTAAGTGTCTTCAATCTTTGTTTAAATTAAACATATGTATGAAGGAACATGAGTTATCAAGTTACAAGCAAGTTAGTATCTACCCTGCCTTACCGAAGCGATTGTGATTCAATTTGATTTCTCCGGGATTCGAACCTGTGACATCCAAACCGATACGAGCTACGAAAGCGATAGCCTAATTACGAAAAACCTTCAAAGAAAATTTTAATCATGATATTTTTCGTAAACTTATAGTAAGATAAGCTTGTAATAAAAACGTCTGTCCGGTCTAAGCTACTGGACATTTAGACTGGAGTGATTTATGGACACAATCACTCAATATTTAAATATGATTTGGTGATATTTCTAAGAAGTAATGATAAAATTTATCCTGAATATCGCTTAAATTCACGTCATATTCAATGTAAAATATAATATCATCGATGATATTTAAAAAACAATCTTTAACACAAAAATATTATTGATTTTTATTAATTAGTACCATCTAGTAAGCTATCTAGGAACTATAAATAAATGTATTCCGAAAATTAAAACAGTCAATTATTTTAAAATACTAGCGGACCCGACTTTAGGTGTAAGAACGGTTTTAAACCAATCCGTTTAAAACGAAAAAAAAAACGTTTAAAACGGAAAAAAACTATATTTTACGATTTAAAACGGTTGGTGTTGTTGTCTATGTTTTTCTTAGTTATAACTTTCTTGACTTTACCGAGAGATATTTATATACTTAGCGGGTTTTAGTTCTAATTGGTCCGTCCGTTCAGGCGTAGGTATTACCTACCTAAGTTTACAACTCAATTAATAAGTTAAAAATTCTGTGTTGAAAAAATTTTCCATTGTTTTTAAACGATATAAATAATCAGTTTGATTTGGTTTAAAACCAAACGCACACTCTTGCGCTCTCGTTGACGTCGTCACTAGTAACTCGACCCAACGTTGCCTAGCCTACAAACACGTACACATTGATATATAAACAGCTGCGTGCGGCCGCCGCGCCAGTTGACGGTTGACATCTCTTCAAGTATGAATTTGACAGCTGTCAAAATGAGCTTTTAAAAGTGGCATCCTGACTGTTGCTAGGTCGAGGTACGTTCGCATTGTACATATCTTTATCATAGGTGTTTGCAATTATGACTGAAAATAAAGAACTAATACCTACAAGTAAAATTGTGTTAATGATGTCTTCTAATCTAGTGGATGTAATAATATAAAATAATAAATAAACATACAAGTACTTAAGTATTGTATTTCTATCGACAATATTTAAGTTTTCGTGTTAAAAATTGCCCATAATGAAGTATAAAACACAGTTACTTTATTTTGTAGGTGAGTTTTCAACCATTTAAAACGATTTATTTGGGGTTTAAAACGGCAACATTTGATCTAAAACGTTTTAAATCGGTAGTTTTATATCTAGAGACCCGACAGACAATGTCCTGTCAGAATGTTGGGTTCAAAAATAAATAAATATATTTATAGATCTGAATATGACCACTTCATTTTTTATAGAATTTATACAAAAAGCTATAAGCGTGCGTGACATGAGCTGTCAATTCCGATATTTTAATAGTTATTTTGTTATTCGGAACATAGACGAATTGCAAATAATATATCATTAACACCGGTACAGTCGTTTGTGGATTATAAATGGTGTAACTAACACGACTTTGTTTCATATAGATAGATTATTATTATTATAAAACAAATATGTATGTACATAGGGGTAAATTGTGTGTAATCTGACAACTTGGAATAATATTTATGTATACCGGTTACCTATAAAAAAATATTATAAATCTGAGCTTTGGTCTGTACCTGTAGACCACGATATTCAGAACTTCATAACATTCACACAACAATGAGTAGATTACATTTTTATAATCGATCAATCGATTATGTTCTTTTTAAGGAATAATCGTAATAAAATGTTGAACGCTGCAAGCTGCGTTAAAACTTGTAAATGTGAATCAAATCATATGAACAATAATGTCTATATAGGTATAATATAGCAAGGAAATGTTATTTTTTATACTTAGGTCGACCATGGCACATTATATCGATCACCTACTTAAAAAAATATCAATGATATTTTTAATGAAATTTAAAGATCCTCGATACCTTAAAGGAAGTTTACATCACTGTTTATTTATTAACATTATTTTGAGTTGTGATACTTAATCGATTATTAAAACCATAATCGTTTATTTATAATCGATTATATTCATCACTAGTCACTACGGCGATCTGTCGCCGCTTCCGGTGATTTCTTGTCTCGCCTCCCCTTGCTTCGGCTCGCAAATGCGTCGCTTGTGCCGCCATCAACTGCACAAATTTAGCACCCCATCGAAGGACTTTTGAACTCAAAATGACCTTAATCGATAGGTCTACGTTAGGTCTGTATAGGTCCACCATCATTTTTGTTAGGTCACCTATAGTTTTTTTATAAATAATTTTTTAAATTTTGCAAAAAAATAATTACATCTTAGCATCTCATTTGAACGGAAACTCATTTATCTTTATATTTCTGCATTCTTTATCGTTAGGTCAGTATTGGTCTATAGTTTTTGCTTTTATATTATTCATTTAATTCTTTTTATTAACAATTATAAATAATTTATCACTGGCGCATGCGCTCAACGCATCTAGTCATAGCATGGTGCGAAATTTAAAGTTTTTTCGTTCCGTTTTCATTACGTCAATAAAAAAATTAATTAAACTACAAACTGCTCTCATAGCGTATAATTCCTAGCTATTTCACGTAAAAACTGAATAATTGGTATGGTACTGGCCACCATTAGTATGACCATTTGAAAGATAACAAGTTCTTATGAACTTTTTTTTAAACATAACTATTGCATGTAGTATGTATTTTCTTTTTTTATACATTATTGGTTCTTTTTCATGTAATATCTCAAAGAGTTCTTTGTCAATAGGAAGTAAGATAGTTTCTGTTCCTGAAGCTTCCCATTCACTGCCACTTGAATTTGAGTCATTTTCACTTTCTGTTTCAGACGTATTCGTGTCTTCTTGAGTCATATTTAACGAACTTACACTGGCAACACCGACTTCTTCTCGAGCTTTTGACAATATTTTTCTTCGATCTTCTCTTACTTCTCTGTATACATCTCTTGGACCCCATTTGCCATCTAACCTCTGACTCATTTCTGAACTTTTCACTGGAAAATTATTATCCTTGAAATTACCCAACAATATGAATTCTTTTAATACTTCTGTTGCTTCATCCACTGACACTTTTGGTTTTCTTGGCATGTTAACAAATCTAAAAAAAAAAAATATTTTCATAAACAACAATTCTACAATAATTAGTTTTTATTAAAAAAATTACCGTAAAAATGGCCTAATTATTAAAATAAAATCTTGAAATAATAGTATAAGAAAATTTTCGATAAATAACCCGTAAATGATTTACACTGATATTGTAAACAAATAAGTAAGTTAAATTTATATATTATATCAAATTTTAAATATTTAATAAATATTTTAAAAAAAATTTTTAAAAGAATTTTAGAACACAACAAATAACGAGCTTTTTTTAACTAACACATATACACGTTCAGTCATAAACTGTGTAACACGATCTACATAGCCCAAGTACCTCGACGCTGATCGTCGATTGTTATTGAATCAGTGACGTATCACTTAAAAAATTATTTTATTTTAAATAGAAATTTAATAATATTATTTCAATATAATAATAATTAATTTATTTATTTATTAATGTTACCAATTGTTGGTATTTGTTGAATATTAAATATCTATTTTAATTTTTAATATTATAAAAATAAAGTTAGCCGTCATCTACAGATTTTTAGGATTTTTTTTTGAAAAAATTATTACAAAACAATTTTATTCGTAAAGAACTTAAAAAAATATAAGTGCAATTTTTAAAAAATATTTTTTTTTTAAATTTAATAAACGAAAAAAAAAAAAAATTAAAAACGTCGGTTAACTTTAGTATTATAGTAAAATTTTAATATTTTTTATGTAAACATTTATAATTAATTAAATAATAAATTTCACGGATTATTTGTAGAACGTATACTCAGTATTACAAAATCTAGATTTCTGTTATCGCTTTCATTCTATTGTTATTTTTGTTTGGCTCAATATTTTAAAAATCAAAAAAATTTTCGATTAAACTATTTTATTTATTTTAGAATAAATTAAAAATGATAAAAACTGAAATTTTGTTTTATTTATAACCTCATTGATTTATATCGATGTAAGAGGCGATATCAATTAAGGTAAAAGTCCCAGTTAGTCACACTGGCAGTTGTTTGACATTTGCAATTTTATTCTAATTAAAAAAATAAAATTTTCTCACAAACCAATTATCTTAAAATTTATTATTCAAAAATTATAGTTATTAATTAATAGAGTCGATTTATTTTTTTTAATTAAAACAAAATTGCAAGTGTCAATAACTGGGTCTTTTACCTTAGACAAAACTTAATCTTTTTAAAAAAAACTATCTACTATATGTATATTATAAATTTTAATACATTTATTAATTTATTTCATGCTATAAAATTTAAATTGATACTTTAATTTTTATTATAAACATAAAAGTACATTCCAAAAATTCGAAAATTGCTTAAGAAAGTAATTTATGTAGAATTAAAAATATTAAAAAATTTCTAATTAAATCAACCTCGATACAATACTTATTGTTTTTTTTAACAATAACGGCATTGATTTTCATTACTTACCAGATTTGATTTCTTCTTGATGACAAATATTCAACTCACGGAAATACTTCATTATTAAAATTCCTTGTGTATAATATGATATATACTGATTTTAGCGCCAATGGCTTTTGTTCGTGTACTGAATTCCAGTATTGACAGTAACAAAAATTCCATTATTACATTGTTGATAAATTAGCTCATACTAATTTCAGGGACCATCACTTACAAAATATTCATCCAACAGATTCAAATAATTTTTCTGTTTGGAGAGAGTATGGTGGTAACAGCGTCCAAGGATGGATCAACGAAGCATTTTACAATTTACACTCGAATGAGAGTATAGTCTGCTACGAGGTATTAGCAAAAGCTGACCTAATCGGTGTAAGACCAGTATTTACAGGTTTATTGTGTGACAAATTTAACTGCGGGCTGATGACTGTCAATGCATGCAGTTTATTAGCGTTCAATATTTGGTGAATTGGAGTAGGCATTGATACAGGCATTGATATTTAAAGCCTATGTGTGCTCACACATGTAAGGGTGATTTGATTACTTGATTGCTGACGAACTTTTTTACGCTGGACTCTTAAGCATGCTTAAGCTAAAGTAAGATTCTTGTATCACTTTACGTAAGTAAATATTTAATCTACAGTTGTTTTACTTCAAATGAATTTGTACGCAATACTACTCTAGTGTCACTAGTCGGTACACGACTAGCCGAAGCAGTAAATTTTCATTCATCACCTTCAATATGAATAGTAACACCAAGCTGCGAAATCATTGTCACTTTCATAAATGTATTTTACCTCGAGAAATATAAATATTTTAATTATTTATTTAAAAAAAAATATTTTAAATAAAAAATATTTTTTAGTTTTCCAGTAGAATCCTCAAGTTTATATTTTATGTCACTCTGCCTTTCTTAACAATATGCTTGCAAATCCTTACGCAGTAACCAATACTTAATAATTCGTTGTACAAGTTTAATAAAATATGCAGCTATTGGATGCTCAACATGATGTTTTCTTTGTAAATAGTCAAACCAAACCCCTCCGTGAGCCACTAACAATTAATTGCTATCAAATATAAGGTAATTTTTAGTTAAATTTTTTTTAATCTAAAGCCCATAATAGTTTACTTTGTTAATCCCATAATGATTTACTTTGTTCATAAAATTTCAAGTTCTACGACAAAAATTCTGCGTCAACTGAACTAGAGCATTATGGCAGTATTTTGATGTTGCAACTCTAATAGCCAGAAAACTTTTTTGGAATTTTTAAACTGCGATATCCTCCGAACGCGTTGTTTAATATTCATGTTCTTGATGGGATTAGATGCAGTTTTTTAAGCGTCGTTGAAAAAAATAAACAAATTTTTTTTTGCACGACAAGGTTTTATTTTTATAAATACTTTCATGCATACACTCACGGTTGAACGTCCAGTCAAAAATATAGCAGTACGAATGATTTCCTAAGATATCTAAGCATAAAGATCTGATAAAAACATATAAAAAATAATATAAAAGCAAAAACTATAGACCAATACTGACCTAACGATAAAGAATGCAGAAATATAAAGATAAATGAGTTTCCGTTCAAATGAGATGCTAAGATGTAATTATTTTTTTGCAAAATTTAAAAAATTATTTATAAAAAAACTATAGGTGACCTAACAAAAATGATGGTGGACCTATACAGACCTAACGTAGACCTATCGATTAAGGTCATTTTGAGTTCAAAAGTCCTTCGATGGGGTGCTAAATTTGTGCAGGCGCCGCCATCTTGCTACGCTCTCTTGTCTATAAATTGGAATAGATCATCTTTATGGACAAGGTTTAGGTCCGTAGATAATTTTTTACTCTTTGGATTCCTTTGCAAATTTGGTCTTTGATTCTATCGAAATGTCTGTCAAAACAATGGATCTTCACGGAATTTACAAATATTTTTCAGGTTTTCCTGGTGAAATAGTTATGTTCGATGTATTCTAAAATGGAATCGTGGTCGAATGTGTGCCGTTGCTGTCTCACCCCGGACGCAACAGTGTCAATTTTAGACAGCGCCGAAAATATAAAGCAAAAATTATTGGAAACTACTGCGATTGAGGTAACTAATTTCAATATTAAGATAAACTATTATACGCTAACTATTTACGACTTTTAATTATCACCTAAATAATATTAAGTATTAATTCCACCATTCAATAAACATTCAAATAGGTAGTATATTTTTTAATTTGTTTGAATAAAAAAATCTGTCAAATTGACAAGAATTTTAAGTGGCTTTCATCATTTTTTTAGGTTAAGAATTATCTTTTTAGCATTTCAGAAGGCGTAATAGTTTAGAGACAAATATTCTCTAGAAATAATATTTTATAGATAAAAACTTTCACTCTGTATAAACAACATTAAAAATATATCTGTATCTACATAAAATTTGTGAAATAAATGATATTCAGATGTAAGGTAAGGGAATTCAATATCTAATTGTTTAAGGATATATTATTTCCAGCTCAGTAAAATGTATTTGGAATATCTTATTGTGTTATACAAAATTTTATATATAGGTTACTAGTTTGCTAATATAAGTATATTTAAAGGGCAAGTTCTTGAAAAAGCAACTAACATCTTATAGTTATAAGTGAATACTATAAATCATAGGAATTGGGACACTGCCATACAATTTAACTTGACTCATGACATTATTGTACATTGTCTTGGTATTGTACATTATCAGATAGGAAATAAAATTCAGTAGACGAATTTTGATAGTACAGGTAACAGTCAATATTTATGGGATGAAAGGCCTTTTCCATTTATTTATTTATAAGTTTTTGATTTTTTGAAACTAGACAATTTGAGATGAAGTTTTCGGTATATAATATCATAGATACCTTTTAAATATTTCACAAATACTACTTGTTAATAGGCCCAAGGTTTGTTAAGAAGTCCATATACAGTAGCCATGCGCAGAATGTGTCACTGAAATGAAAAGATAATATGTATATATCTTTTCGTCACCGTGAACTATATCACTCTTTTAGTTCAGTCTAGTTCAGTTGCTCACTATTACCGGTGTGTACTGTTGAACTAAAATGTCTCATATCATTTCACTAAAATGTATCACCGGTAGTTAGAATCAGAGTGAGTGAAACAGAAAATTATTTCAGTACAACGGAGCTCGAGCGTGAGAAGTGATCATAACAAAACGCGACGTGCTAATTCGTGTTTTGTCGGGAAAGTTCGGTTCCACTCATTCTGCGTCATTCGCAGAATTAGTGAACTAACTGAACTACTGAACTAGATGAATTGTAACTGAACTAGAGAAAGAAGGATAGATATAAATGAACTAGTCCAATTGAAGGATTCATTCATGAACGACACATGGCTAATATACAGTGTACTTTTTTTATTTACAGGTAAAAGCAGATGACAGACTGCCACAAAGACTATGTATTGATTGTTTGGCAGTATTAAACACTGCACACCACTTTCAAGCTCAGTTTCAAAAGATGGATAAAGAATTAAGGGCTCAACTCAACTCATTACTGTCAGAGGTAAAAGTTGAAGAAGAAGCCTTACCTCAAAATGATAAAAAATTCAAAGACAATGATGATGTTACCAATGAATGTATGAGACAAATAGAATCCATGATCAAATTAGAACCTATGGATGATGATGATTGCTATTATGTCTTAGTGATTGATGATAAAGATGAAGATAATAAAAAACCACCATCACCACCTCCATTAGTAAAAGAAGAAGTCTTTGAAGTTAATGATAATTCTATTCAGCCTATTGAAAGCACAAACACACAAAATACGGACACAAATGAATTTATTATGCAGAATGATGCAATGGAAAGTTGTGTTGATTCATTCTTACTAACAAACACCAGAGTGCCTGCTAGTGTCCCAGCTACTATTCTAGAAAATGAGGAAGGCCATGAAACTGAAATTGGTTTTGTTCAAGATATGAAAAATAATGCTGAAAGTGATAATACTATGACTGTCTACAATTCGTCTGTTGTAAATAAACCAATAACAGTCACACTATCTGATAGTGTGAAAGAATTTAATCCCAAAAACCTCATTAAAATTGTCACCCCATCAGGGGTTGAAAAAACAATTTTACTGCAGAATGAGGATGGTATTAACTACTTGGCAGAAAATCAAGAGGAGTCGAATGACAATGATGACAATCAAGAAGAAATTATATTCTGTGAGGGTGATGATAATTCACAGTTTCAGATACTTAAAGTTGATGGATCTGAATTTGTTATTGAATATGCAGATGAAGGCCAAATAGCAACTGTTCTTCAACAAGAGGATGGGACATTCCTATGTGACTGCGGAGAGCAGTTTGAAGATTTACAAAAATTTGAGAAACACCAATATAAACATAATCCAGCTGGTGAACATTTGTGCAACTTGTGCGGCAAAGGATTTGAAACTGCTGAGATTTTAACTGGCCATACTTTACTACATAGATCAACAGGACCCTTAGTCTCTTGTCCATTCTGCAGTCAGCTAATTAGACGCAACGCCCTAACACAACATATAAAATACACACACAACTTGAAACCTAAATGTGAAATTTGCGAAAAGACATTTGCCAACCAGAATAACTTGAAACGACACATGATGATACACAGTGGCTTAAAAGAATTCGAATGCGATATTTGCTTCAAACGGTTCAACCAAAAGATTACAATGCAAACGCATAGATTAACTCACATCAACTCGAACACCTGCAACTACTGCAATACAGTTTTTGAAAACAAAGCCACTTTAGCACAACATAAAGAGTCGAGTGAATGTTCTAAATCTAAAATTAATAGCGTCAAAGAAGAATTGATAAAGACAGTACGTCAGACTGTGACCACAAACTTGGGAAAGCTTTTGGGATATGCATGTTCTTTATGTAAAAAGATGTTTTCTCTTGAATCAGCGTTAGATCAGCATATTGAAAGCATGCATATAGTTGATGAGATGGAGGATAAAAAGATTAATAAGCAACTTAAACGTTTCGAATGCAGTATATGTGGGAAACAATGTGCTAGTCAAGCTATGCTAGTGATGCATGAACGGGTGCATACGAACGAAAGGCCATTCCCTTGCCAACTATGCTCTTTACGGTTCAAAACTAAAACGCATTTACGGACCCATCAATTAACTCATACAAGAGAAAAGAAGTTTGGTTGTTCAGTCTGCATGAAATTCTTTGCCCTCAAAGGGAATTTAGTAGTGCATTTACGCACTCATACGGGAGAACGGCCCTATGTGTGTACGTTATGTGGGGAAGCGTTCATTGATTCGAAATACTTGAAGAAGCATAAGTTAAGAAAACATGCAATTGATAATGTGCCTTGGAATAAATATTAAGGCTATGTACCAATTTAATATTAAGTTTGATGTACAGTAGAATAAATACTAACTAAACTAAGAGCTGGATCGAGTTGTAACAATTAAGGACCATTCTGAGAGTCGATATTGGTTAAAAAAACCAATTATTTATACTAGTTTAATGGATAGTACATACAATTATCCAGCTATATTTAAAATATTACCTAATTTGATATTATTTTGTTTTACATTGACTAGTAGAATGTGTTCCTTATAATAAATAAAAGTTCGCATTTCAAAATCTAAAAATTAATATATTTATGAATGAGTGATAAAAACCTTTTTCTAACAAAACTAACAGATAACTAATAACTTAATACTAATTATACAAAAGTAAAAAATACTTCCGTCAGAAAAGGGACAGCTCAACATAGCTATTATAGTTTAGGAATACATTAAAATAGTTATCGTTGATAATGCCAAAAACCAATAGAATTAGGAATTCCTTAGCGGTTATGGTAAAATATCTTGTTCAAAATCAGTAACAAAAATGTATTTTGTATTAAATTATGGAAAGGAGTATTTCATTTATAAAGTAAGGGCTTTTTCAAACAATAATACTATAAGCTGAAGAAGTATCTTGACTTTTCTCATTCAAAATAAGGTAATAAGGAGAAATGTTCAGTATACAAGTTTTAATACCATACTATCTTAGGCCCTAATTGTCTATGAAAACACTTAAAATTGATAATAACACTAAATTATATTATTACTAGCGGACCCGACAAACGTTGTCCTGTCTACACGTCTTTAATTTGAAAATTTCAAACTTTTCAAAAGAATCTAAACCATTCCCAGATCCCCTTGAACACACACAAAAAATTTCATCAAAATCGGTCCAGTCGTTTGAGAGAAGTTCAGTGACACACACACTCACAGAAGAATTATATAATATATAAAGATTATCACACTAAATGTATATCGTTTTTCTTTGTAGCAATCTAATAGAATTTAGTGCATTCTTGTTAAATATTCTAAACATTTAAATTATATGTATCTCTTTTAAAATATGTACTCCAGCTCATAGGAAAGCGATTAGTATCAAAATTTACATTTTTATCATTTTGTGGTTTGACACTGTATTGATTAACAGCGTCCGATTTATCTTTACAAGAAATGTCGGTATACAAAAGTTGTATTTTAATTTGTCCGATATTTTTTTTAAACAGTATCATAAATGTAAATACAATTAATTAAATATTTCTGTTATATTTTAAGAATCTGTTTTCTTGACATTCAAAAGTCAGTTATTAAAGTAGGATATATATAATTATTTTATTTTTAACAATTTAGTTAGGAAATTAATTGGGTGATGAATACCAAATTAGACTAGATTTTTTTTTAAATTAAGTATAAAATACTATGTCGCCGCGGTCAATTAATTTTCAGATCTGTGTTCAACACAATATTGACGGTTATTATAATAATCTTTGAATAAATTTGTTTTATTCCAAAAAAAATAGCATTTTTATTTTTTCATGATATTCATTTTTGTTTTATTGTATTCCCAGACTTCAAAATCAACTCATGAAGTACAAATACGTCAGATCTAGGATTGATATGTAGGTACCTTTTTTATCATGTGTCGATACATACAAATTTCGTGTTAAAGTGGTTGTGGTCATACTCCTCCGAAACGGCTCGATCGATTTTTATGCTTTTTTTTGTGTATGTTTGATAGGTATAAGAAATAATAATAGGCCGTAAATAATATTACATGCCGGTAGGTGGTTAGGGTGTCTAGATCCGATTTTTTTTTCTATTTTTTTGATTTGGTATTAAATAATTTTTTTTTACTTTGTCCAGCGAAGTGGGCAGTGCTCAACTGTAGAATAATCATAACCTGCTGGAACAAAACCTTGTTCTATCGAATTCGGATTCGTGCGAATATCTTAGTTTTTAATAGTTTTGTCCAGGGATGTTACGGAGCTTCGATTCCGGTTCCGAAAGATCGGAACTTTCGATTGATTTTGCACATCCGATTTCGGTTCCGATAGATTTGAATCGGATGTTATAATCGGAGGTTGAAGCACATCGGCGGCGATGACCGCCGTCAGCGCCATTTGTTTTAATTTGTAAATTATTTTTTAAGTAAATTCGTTCATTTTTATTTTCAACACCTAGGAAGGTGTTTAATTTTTTAACTGATTGATTTATTTTATTACGCATTTCTCTTTTTTATCTGCCTCTGATTCCGGTTTCGGTTCCGATTCCGGTTCCGATAAACCAAATTTTAAAATTCCGATTCCGAATTCGGTTCCGGTAAAACCACTTCCGTAACATCCCTAGTTTTGTCACTGCGATTGATTTGAATTTTTGTATTTTAAAACCGCGCCATCTACTAAATAAGTTTGTAACTAGATCAATACTCATTTCAAATTAAATAAAATTCTTAGTTTTGTCTTCTCGTCATACGATGACGCTCAAAGAAAAATAAATGGTAAATCTCGATTTAACAAAAGGAATCTATTTATTAATAACCACTTAAATTTCAGTAACAATATGTTATTAGGTACTGTATCATATTTTGACTTAAATAATTCCTTATACCTAATGATATATTTTTATTTAAACTTTTTGCCACTCGCCACAAGATGGCGCAACTTTTTAGAATTAATAATTTTTGTCGTTGCTACTATTACTATGAAACAGTTCTATTTACTTTTATGCAGAACAAAAATTGGAAAAATATTACTAATTGTAAGTCCACAGACTACATAGTGTAGGCTATAAATTCTGCTTAACTCTGTTAGGACGAATTCTCAATAATATCTATTATTTATTAAGTCCTTTTTTGTAATAGCTTTAAGTGGTGTTTTCCAAAATAAATGTTCTATCTATCTTCCCTTTAGATTTTTGCTTTTCAGGCAGGTTTAATTTCTATCTGTGCTATCGAACAAACTTGTTTAAAATATACCAACTCAATAATATAATTATTAATTTAATAATATTATAACAGCGGAATTTCGTTTATCCAAAATATTGTAAAATGCTTTTTAGGAAAAAATGAAAAGGTATAATTCAGATTTTTTACTTCTCAACATTACCACTGCCCAACAAAATCGTGCTTGCGATGTGAAACCTAGACGCACACATAAGCTACAAACAAACCCGTACTTGTGAAATACTTTCTACGTAGCATGTACAAGTACAAGAGCGACAGAACGTATAAGTAGGTGTTTATATGCGGTAGGTGAGGTTACACAGTGCACGGGACGCCACGCCATGTCGATGTCGACCCGCGCCGCGCCTCGGTGAATCATTGTGTGGCTACTGCGATCGTGGCGCGTTGATACTTTTTAATTATTATTTATAATTTCGTTTTTTATAGGAACTAAATTTAATGCCACTAAGAAGCTGTATAACTGGTCATGATAATTTAACGGTACGATGGTAACTAATTGGTATCTATAAACCAACAAAAAGATGGTAAAAAATACTACATGTAAGTCATTGAAATGGTATATGTAAGTCGAATAATCGAAATGCAAATAATATCATTAAATAATTCGATTTTAATAACTAAGTACTACACTATTAACTAGTATTCGCTCCTTACTGAGTCCTTATGATCTCCGTAATTTCTCACACGATTCACACCATGTTCTTATTTTATAAAAAAATATCTATCACAAGTATATTGTAATACTATATCAATGACTGTACCTTTCTAGTATCACATTCATGATCTTAACCTTTCACTTGACAAATACACACATCTGCTTCACTCTGTTAATAATAATAAAACTAAATAAAGTAATATGACGAAGATATTTGATACAAATATTATTCTTTGTGAAAATATATAAAGTATCATCGCTCCATGATCGCAGTAGCGTCGTTCGGTAGCTCAGCAAGCGGTGAGTGGCGCTCGCTCGGCTGCTTTGTTCCCGGGCTGGCAGGCGGCAACCGGCGCGTCATGTAGGGCTGCCACTCTAATATTTTATGTTTTTTTTTTTGTAATATATTTAAAGTGTTAATTAAAATAAATGTGTAACGAGTAGCGTGTAGATCATATATTATATAACCGGTCTATGTATGTAAAAGTTGTATAAATTCTTCAAAAAAATAAACTTCTAAACGTTTTTTTAAGATCTAGTATATCCAAATGGTCTAAGATAATTAATCATTATTAATTACTTTGTCATGATCCATGGGAGACATCGTAAGGGAATAAATATCCAAAACTAACCAATACACCAAATACACAAATGATGGTATTGTACAATAAAACTGTTCTTATGTATTGACTTTGGTGAGATAATACAATCAAACTATCCCGTGCCAGCGTTAGGGGAGGGCGATGCCTGCCTCTGATGCTGCAAACTCTAAATATTGTGCTATGTGATACTCGCATTAATACAAGACAATATTAATAAATACGGTTAACATTATTATTAAAAAAATATACTCGATATTGATTTCCCTAAGGGGGCGCCGCAGTACTCTTGCCCCGGACGTCAGTGACGTACGCCCTAACACCGGCACTGACTTTATCCCTAACTAAGTTCAGTTCTTTATTAAAAAAAATAGTGTTTATTAAACCAAGTAAGTGGCAGCCCTATAGTCAAAGCGGGCCGATAGCAATATCGCTGAGTGCGACGGTCGGCTACAGCGAGCGAGTCGCGCCTAATTTACTCCGCCAACGCCTGCCCCCGCTAGGCTTCTACCCGCCTGGTACACGCGCAGAGATAATGTAGCTCTCTCTACACGTTTTTTTTTATTTTTTGTATAGGAAAAACTACGTTTTCTTAAATTAAAGCTGATTTTTTAAGCCTAAAATTAAAAACAAATAAATTTTATAGAAACAAATAAAAGACAAAAAATAAAAGATTTGTTTCAGTATAAAGCGCACCTTTGTGTGTATTGACTTGCTAACTGACTAACCGCGGAATACTGAAACGATAATCAAAATTTGAGGGCTTCTTAAAATGTTTCTGTCTTTTTTTTACATTCGTAATGAAAGAGTTAGAGATACTTTTAGTACACCTCAATGTTGATTAGCGACTAGCGTTCGAGAATTTGGCCTTGACCGCCCTAAATGACCACGACATGTATGGAAACATAATAATCTATACTAATACTAGCGGACCCAACAGACGTTGTCCTGTCTACACGTCTTTAATTTAAAAATTTCAAACTTTTTTGTGAATCTAAACCATTCCCAGATCCCCTTGAACACACACAAAAAATTTCATCAAAATCGGTCCAGTCGTTTGAGAGAAGTTCAGTGACATACACACTCACAGAAGAATTATATATATAAAGATTATAAAGAGGAAATATTTGTATTTTTGTATGTTATGAATAAACTCAAAAACTACTGGATCGATTTTGAAAATTCTTTCACCAATAGAAAGCTACATTATCAGCGAGTATCATAGGCTATGTTTTGTGTCTACATAGCACCCGAGTGAAGCCGGGGCGCGTTGCTAGTAATTAATAATAGAATAATAAATTTGCGTTTTAATTCAAATTAAATCTCAGGAGAGTGTTTACTATTTTATAAATATGTCAAGTCTGTCTATTCGCTAACTTTTTTACCGAAGATTGTACTTTTTTATTGGTATCTATCTATGTAGAGGATGTCACTACTTAAAAATAAACACCAAGAATATGGAGTCAATGACAGCTAGTATTGCTTGCGATACGATATTTGCATGCGAAAGAAGGCATCATGCTACAACATAGATGCCAGATATTCTGAAGGCGATTGCTAATAGGCCGGACTTGGCCTGATAACGATCGTGATCACAATACTTCTTGGCTTCGAGAGGTTTCACGTATCAATGTATCGTAATACAATCGAGGAATTCAAACTGTCATAACAAAGTAACCAGGGCTGGATTTAGAGGTATGCCTTTGGGGCAACAAAAGCCCCAAGACCCAAATTATTTTCCAAACTTACTCGTGGGAATTCGAACTATTTTTTTTCCGAAATCTTTATTCTGGGGCCCCTAATTTGTGGCGAACAACTGGTTCGGATAATCGAGGTTCTACAGTATTTTTTTCATACGACTTACACATTGACGATACGAATACTTTCTTCGCAAGTTATTTATGTTTAGGCCTCTAATATTAAATGTCAGAAAATCAGAGAAATAGTGTTATATTTGCTGATATCCAGTTGATAGATGATATCTGCCGGCCTAGCATGACAACCGCGACATAATTTTGTCGACCGTTTTCTCGTGTTTTAATCGATTATCTCTTTATTTCTTCCGGGTCTAACATGACAATTACACTTAAAACTCGACTTTTAATATCAAAAATAGATATATTTGTCGATCGAGATATCTTTTCTATCAAAATTGTCGATGTCGAGTTATAATATATCGAGATATCTTACATCTTAGTTTGTCTTCTCCCGTCCGCGACATATCTCGTGGCGGTCATGCTAGCAAATGACAGATTGACTGTACGAATATAAATCGCGCCAAACTCGTGCTATTTTCAGAGCATATCTACTAGAAACGCTCTGAAAGTGGCACGAGTCGAATCGCAATAATAAAATATATCAGATTATTTATTATTTTTACATAATTTATGAGTGAGAAATGAATGTAACATCACTAAGTTTCTTTTAACGCGATAAAAATAATATTAAATAGACTTAAATATTATATTACTGTAACCCTGCTCGCAGCAACTTCAGAGCGTAGGTAGGTACTAGAAGTTTGGCGTGATCTATCCTCGGTAGTAATTCGTGCTTGGATTTCTGGTCACCAAATTGTCTTGACGGTCACGAAACATGAGAATGTACTTCGTAGAGCTGATAAATTATTAAAACTATAAAGTAAATGCTACATTGGATTGCACCTGAGTTCTCGCTTCGCTGAGTTCGCACTATACACAAAAAACCTAAGTTACTCGCTGAGAATGTAGCTTTCTATTGGTGAAATAATGTTTGTAATAGGTCTAGTAGTTTTCGAGTGTATTAGTCACAAACATACAAATCTTTCCTCTTTATAACATTAGTGTAGATAGGTGAGGGACACAGGGAAAAAATTGGGAGGATTCTTTTATTTTTATATTTTTGTTTGATTGTTTGTTACTTTTTAACTCAAAAACTACACGTCCGATTTTAAAAATTATTTCACCAATAGAAAGCTACATTATCAGCGAATTTTTGTGTATAGTAAGTACATCAACATTGCACCCGTGCGAAGCCGGGGCGGTACGTTAGTACAAAATACAAAAAACATTCGTTCAAATTGTTTGCATCGGACCAAACAAATCCTAAATCCACCTAATAGGTTCAAATTGTACTATAGAGATGCCGTTATCAGCTTTCCTAAAGCGATTCCTGCATTCAATAAGTGGCCCTGATTTTATGTCGACTTCTGCTGCAGACGGCTTACGCTGCATTTTTAAGAGCAAGCCATAACTTTGTGAAAAACAGATAATATTTTCCTTTCTTTGTTCTTGTGTTAAGGAATAAAATAAAGAAAAATATATATTTGAATAATAAATAGCAGGACACTAAAATATATATTATTATGTTACAATAGATTAGGTATGTCATTATCGATATAATTTTTAAACGACTTCAAAAAAGGAGGAGGTTCTCAATTCGACTATGTTTTTTTTGTATGTTTGTTACGCGATAACTCCGCCAATTATACATGGATTTTGATGATTCTTTTTTTCAGAGAATCCCATGTAAATGTTATTACTTATTTTTTTTTAAATAAATTATTGTAAAATCATTTAGCTGATAAAAACAACAAAAAAAGACTTCTCATAACCAGGCCATAAAATCTTCAAAAAAAAAACAAAAAAGATTTTTGATTTACTATTATGACATTAGAGCTGTTGGCGATTAGAGAAGCAATAAGTTATTTTAGAAGTATTACAATCCATAAAAAATTGTTAATATTATCTGACTCTAAAAGTGGTTTACAACATCTGATGGGTTTTGTTAAAAACATTAATTCATTCCCTGTTGCTGCTGATATCTGGAGTATGTTATATAGCAGGAATACATTGAATTCTGAACAGAGTGAAATCAGAATTCAGTGGATTCCATCTCATGTTGGTATCATGGGTAATGAGCAGGCTGATGAAACTGCAAAAAAGGCGATAAGAGAAGGTAGACTGATTGCATACAATCCTAGTTTTGTAGAATCGTTTTCAAAATACAAAAAAGCCATATGGTCAGACTGCCAGAAACATTTTGAGCTAACTTCAATAGATAAGGGTATTTGGTATAAAACTATTCAAAATCAGCCTCTTTGTTACCCTTGGTTTAGTAATATTAATTTTAGTAGAAATATTTTAGTGGGCGCTTTTAGGTTGAGGTCTGGACACTTGCCTATAAACAAATTTACCTTTTTGATGAAAATCAAACCATCTCCAAATTGTGAATTTTGTGGTACAGTAGAAGACTGTCACCATATATTATTTGAGTGCACCAGATATCAGTCTGAAAGATATGCCCTTTTTAATCGCTTGGGAGTAAATCTATATACCTAACATGGGTTGTTTACACAATTTTTTATGTATACCTACATCAAATATGTCGAAATATATCTATTGTTATCTTTGTAAAATCTTAAGTACCCGAAGTTAGTGTCAAAATTAATTTGTATTGCTTATATTTTTATAATTAGTTTTAGTATGTAATTTGTATTAGTTATAAGGTTCTATAGGACTGACATGTTCAAAATTGAACAAAGTCCTTAAAATAAATCAGAATAAAAAAAATAAAAAAAATACAAAACCGTCATAACTTTTACTCGCAAAAATGAAACCATGTACTAGAGAATCAGAAACAAGAGAATATGTGAGAAAGCTGTGTACTGCGCACAAAAAGTTGCCTAGTGGCGAAATGAAATATATCTGCACCAGGCTTTGCGGATAAGCCGGCGGGCGAGGTGGGGCCAGGCCAGTAAAGTAGGTGTCGCTAGCTCTAGTGACTGCAGCACTACTTCTATCGATATCGATAAAAAATGTCGACGGTCTCGATGGGTAGCGGCTTCGAATCCCTACGGGACGATATGTTTATTGAGTGGCCACATTGCTATTATTGCTTAATTTATACATGTTTTAGCAGTAGGTATTGATTTAAGTTTATATTTTCCTATTCTTGTTGACAAGATCTTGGTGGTTTCAAAAATCTTTCATTTCATTTATGACTTTCTATAAGTATTCCCCGCGTCTGGTCAATTCGAGCATTAAACGAGTGAGAGGTATGTCGATATTCTGACCGGGTAACGAATGCTCGAATTAAAAAGTAGTTCGAAAGGGCAGCATTGCTCGTCTGTTAATATCTAACATACAAAATATAAAAGTAAAAATGTTAGTAATCAAATTACAAGACTGTATCATTTACGGTTGTAAATTGTTATATTCTGGAAGCATCAGTCACGGATAAACAGCTTTGGGTCTACTATATTTCTTTTCTAATGCAGAAATATTTTCATTTTAGTTAAATTAAATCAGAATATCTCTCATAAATTTATTTAAAAAACACCACTTATATTCAAGCCGCTTTAAGGTTTCTAGTTTCAAGTATGCGCTTGCTCCACTACAAATAAATAATACTTTTTTAACTATAAAAACTTATCGATTTAAGAAATAGGGACATCACTAGAAGCTGGCAAGTGTGGTCGGAGCTTGAACGAAGCGTCGACGGGACGCATTAGTGAGCTCGGTTTGATTGTATCATATCGCTACAGTATACACTATACACTACACTATACGTACAATACATACGTACTTTGACGGGCTCGTTGGCACGTTCGGTACCTGCCGTGCGCATCGATGGGTCGTGGGCTCGAATCCCACCGGGACGACATGTTTGTAATTTTCTGTAAGCATGTTTTCCCCACGTCTGGAAACTTTGCACATTGCGCGTTTCGGTTTCAGTCTATGGATTTCCGAATGCTCGAAGTAAGTAGGTCGACAGCGCATCATTGACTGATGTTCTGTGGCTGAGGTATCACCTATCATCAAGTGAACCTCATGCTCGTCTGTCGATATCTGACATAAAAAAAAATATATTTATGAAGTCGCGGACTTTTATTTAGAACTGCTTAAGAAAAACAAACCCTTTCTATATGTTGTTCTAATCAATCTAATGTATAGGCTATATTACTGTAAAGTTTCATCAAAATCCGTTCGGTGAAAGAGTAACAAACATCCATTCATCCATCCTCACAAACTATCGCATTTATAAAATTAGTAAATATTAGTAATTAGTATTAGTAGGAGTAGGATGGGCTACACTTAACTGTAATAGAAATGAGAATTATTATTTGACTGCATTTCTCTTGATCGTAAGTAAATTTATCAATATACTTGATTACGTACCTACCATATTATTAATTGAACTCTAGGAAATGGGAATGAACTCAACATAGTCCTACCAAACTCACTCAATATACAAATCCTCGAAACTCACGACTTTCAAACGAACTCAATATACAAATAATATTTTTTATATAGTGGAATGCGTTTTGTATTGTATGATATTTTTTAAAGATTTTTCAAGAATACCTATTACGTATAAAAATGATAATGATAATTACAATTTGATAATAATAATCACTGTTAATATATGCAAGAATTTTATCTCCAGCAATATGCATATTGCATGGCAGCTACGAGTGCACTACAAAGATCTAATAACACATCCACATAACATCTATTCTCCTGGTACATCATTCATCTCAGCTATGATCAGCTCGAAGAGATGTTTTTCTAGTTCATCTCAGCATCCTTGAATCTGAAATGTAATACTTGTTTGTGATTTATGTGATCCTAGTATTTGCAAGACATTTTGTCGTATATGCATTTGGGACGATTCCTTGGCGACACCGCCGCGACCATTCCAAACGTCAAACGTCAAACAAAGGCTACCGTTTTTTTATTTAATAATAAAAATAAATCGATCAAAACTCATATTAAGAAATACAAATTACATTTGAGAGTAATTTTTTTTAAATCGTAAATTTACATAATATATGCGATTTTATGAAAAACCTATAATCAGTAAATACTAAATACTGTCTTCGTCGCGGCGTCGACAACATCTTTCTTCTTTCCGTTTCGTAGACCAAACAATCATCAACCAACAACGGTCAGCGAAACAATCAAAATCACGGCAAAGCATTCATCAACTTCTCAGGAACTTATAAGCGTAAGAAGATGAAAAGTGAAATATCAAATCAAAAAAGTTTTCAAATGATTAATGCTATTTTAGAATTTGTTGCTATTGTAATTAAGTTCAAAATGTATAAAATAAACTCATCGAGAGTCGAGACACGTTTTCTCTTCACCTCACGCTGCGGGGCGCGGGCGCAACACGATGTATTAAGAAGTTCTTTGAAACTCATGATCGCCTGGTAGTATGCGCATAAATCGCGCAAGCGCGTTGCCCGCGCGCATCATGGGTATGTGCGCGCGCGCACAACCCGTTTCATATTCTAAAAGATCGTATATGACTCGTGTTATAATTTGAATCTTATGTCTGAAAATATAAATATATAATTATTATACATATGATTTGCACAGAATCCGCCAGAGCGACGCGGACGTGTGGCGTGACGATGAATTAGATGTACATAATAAATAATATGTTAAGTATTACTTTGAATAGTAAATAGTTATCTATGTATATACAATATACATATACATAAATGAATTGACGTTTGTTAGTCTCACAATAACTCGAGAACGGCTGAACCGATATGCCTAATTTTGGTTTTGAAATATCTGTAGAAGTTCAAGGAAGGTTTAAAAAGGTGAAAAAATATATTTCATTTATATATAAATAAGTTCAGACAACTTTTATTGGCGACACGAAGTTCGACGGGTCAGCTAGTATTTCTTATATTTGAAATTATTCCATATTCCATAGCGTTCCATTTGAAGTATCTACAAATAACATAAATTAGTATTTAAATAAAATACTGTATACCGGATTAAAACGCGATTTATTATTTAAATTATTTATCCCGACGTTTCGGATGCTTTTCAGCAACCGTGGTCGCGGGAGACTGAAAGATGACAGTTGTCTTATATTTGAAATGTCACAAAGTTGCCATATTTAATTCAATTAAATTAAAAATAATCTATTAATTTAGGTAACACAATGTACATCTATGAACGTCAATAAAAAATAATACATATTAAATTACTAATATTACTAATATTAAATGCTTCTAATTTTACATTTACTACCAGTTCACAAATCAAGGGCGTAGAGCGGACGAGAAGAACTGGCAAGAAACTCGCCGCCACTCTTTTTAATCTCCAAGTTTTTGTTTTACAATCTTTACATATTAACGCCATCTATTCCTACGGAGTTGATATTTAATAGGAATAGATGGCGTTAATATGTAAAGATTGTAAAACAAAAACTTGGCGATTAAAAAGAGTGGCGGCGAGTTTCTTGCCAGTTCTTCTCGTCCGCTCTACGCCCTTGATTTGTGAACTGGTAGTAAATGTAAAATTAGAAGCATTTAATATTAGTAATATTAGTAATTTAATATGTATTATTTTTTATTGACGTTCATAGATGTACATTGTGTTACCTAAATTAATAGATTATTTTTAATTTAATTGAATTAAATATGGCAACTTTGTGACATTTCAAATATAAGACAACTGTCATCTTTCAGTCTCCCGCGACCACGGTTGCTGAAAAGCATCCGAAACGTCGGGATAAATAATTTAAATAATAAATCGCGTTTTAATCCGGTATACAGTATTTTATTTAAATGTGTGATACTCGCGTTAATAAAAGACAATATTAAATTAGTATTTGCTTCTATTAGATAAATCATTTTCTTACGTTCATTAAAATACTAACACGGACATCAAAAAATATAATTACATAATATTATAATGTATATATGTATCCGTAGATTTTTAAATCACTCAATATTGTAAAAAAAAATGTACCTACCTACCTTATTAATTAAAACACAAAAAGCTTCTCAAATACAATAAATATTATATTTTTTTAAATTGATATAATTCAATTATTGAATGCCTGATACTGATTGTGCTATCCATAGCTTATACACTTATACGGTGCCTGTTATTTAGAGAAAAAAATGCGTTTTATTTATTTATATTGGGAAAATATCATACAATATGATATCTATACTAATATTATAGAGAGGAAAGATTTGTATTTTTGTAAAATTTGTATGTATCGAATAACTTAAAAACTACAGGACCAATTTCAAAAATTCTATCACCAATAGAAAGCTACATTATCAGCGAGTAATATAATTTGTGTACATAGTACATCCACATTGAACCCGTGTAAAGCCGGGGCGGATCTCTTATTATATACATATATAGCGGTCAGCCCACAAGTAGAAGGCTAGGTATAATATAAGATTTATAAGTAAACAATTTCCTTATCGTAAGGCCGATGATGCGTTTATCGGGCGCTTCAAGAGCCGGCCCATTGTTTTGCGGGCAATTAACACGGCCGGCCGCCCGCACGTGCCGCGTGACGGTCCCAAAGAGGCAGACGCGTCGCCGAGTGGCCATGGCGGGCCAACACAGGGCTGCCAGATTGTATAATTGGATACAAAAAGTGTATAATTCGGTTATCTTATGTATCCAGTTTGTATAACAGATTGTCTCGTATAATTGGATACAAAAATAAAAATCCAAACCTGAAGTAAATTTTGTGAGAGTCTGAATATCGATTATTTAAGATAACGATAGATCAAAGGTTTCTTAATCGTAGATGGCGTGTAGGCGCTTGTCGCTCTTTCGAAAATTTCTTTAATCGACATTGGCGCTCTTTGAGTAATATTCGTTAGCAGTACAAGTAAACATAAAAGTGATTTTTTCACCCAGCGCCACTTGCTACTGGAACTGTTTTCAAATAAATTCAAAAGCATAACCTTTGTATTGTGTCAAGTCTTAAATGTATTAAATTAATTAATTTTTTTTCAAATTTTAGGTAAGTCAAAGTGACTAAAAATAAATACTTGTATATTTTACAGACTATTTTTTAACAATTTTGTCGCTTTGTATAATAAGATTTGATCATGTATAATTTCAGTGACCGAGCGGTATAAAATAAGTTGGCTCTACTGGCAGCCCTGTCAACATCAGGCGCTTTACGCTATTCAGTAAACCGCGCGCGCCCCACGCCAGCGGTCGCGTAGGAGGGGACTGAACGCTCTCCCGATCAAAATTTGACGATCTATACGTATATTATATAGTCCTGGTACTTTTTGCTTTTTTTATAAAATATAAAAAAAAAAAAATTTTATTGTAGTTAATGAAAATAAAGTTGATTTGAATTTGCAATATAAAAAAATCATTTTCTTTAATATTACTTAATCGATTTTTAATTAAGTTGATTGGTAATAGTACCTGCCTAAGAAGGTTCAAAAGCTGCTGCGTCGGCAATTTCAAAAGTATAAAGAGTCCTTTAGATTGACAGAACACAGTCAAAAGTTCCCGTTCGGAAAGTTGGTTCGCACACAGACTTAAAACTTTGCCGGTCCCAAACTTTTCGCCGAAAGTTCTCGAGAAAGCCGCAGGGACAACTCGACATGGGTCTAATTAAATTCCTGTAAACAAAAAAAAGCAAAGAGTGCCACTTGTTCAATGTTTCTTGTTTTGTGATGTGCAGATTTGTGATAAACAAATAATGGATTTAGTTTGAAACAGTGCTTTAAATTATTTACCAAAATGGCTGCGGCCATGATAAAGGACCGTGGACTTCGTAAAAAATTAACGCAAGAGGCGATACCGGAAAAAACGCCCAAAAAACCATCAAAACGCAAATCGACACCCAGTAGCTCAAAGAACGATAAGAAAAACGAACAAAACAACAATAAACGGCCCAAGATACAGACGGGCGATCCGAAACTGGATTTGTTTACGACGTATCAACCCTGGGTCATACAAACTTACGGAGATTTGGCAAAAACAAAAACAATCACGCTGAAGAAGTACGCCAGGATCCTGAGAACTCTCCGTGGGGAGGAATGTAATAGTTCTGATAGCTCTAAGTTCCGTTTCTGGGTGAAAGCGAAAGGGTTTCACGTTGGGAAACCACCTGGTTACGATGCGAAGCCAGCGGACAGTATTGTATGCAGGTACAGCGTTTCTGATGCAGAAGGATGTACCAGGAATTCAGATGGTCAGGAGGTGTATAGCGGCTCGCAGAACGACCCGCCACTTTATATACCGACACCGCCTTTGAAGGTAAGTGCCTAAAGTAATACACAGCGCTTATGGGTTTAATTAAGTTTTAACTTATAGATAAGTCTAATATCATTATGTTCTTTTTGTGTACTTTACTCGAGTACAAACGCAAAAGTTGTAGGATGATGATGACAACTGCATCTTATAGTATTTAATTCCTATACAAGTAAAACTTGTTGCGCGTACTATCTTCCGATTCGGGCCAAAACATCTTGCGTGTTCGAAAACATAAACAAAATAAAATGATTTTTTCTTGACCTTACCCTTTCAAAGATCTAGATCGAACTACTAAGAATACATAACCATCTAAGATAATCTCCGGTGGTATTCTTGTCTTTGAAGCGGTACCATTGGAAATGAATAATAAACTCTATTACTTTAAGAATAAGGTTGGTATTTAATTGCCGGTGTGAAACCGTGATCAAAGATGAACAGGTGAAATGCTTTGCGGTATAAATGTATGAGAAGTTTTGTGTTATTTTAAATGACAATATTGTGTTATATTCATATCTCCGATGACAGATTCCTTATCCTCTAGATATTGAATTCGATTTCACGGGATTTGAAAAAAAAAACAAACACGCAAGTTATCCCCAATCTAAATAAGAAAATATTTTATTGAAGGCTTATTCCTTATGTACTCGATATATTTTTCGATTTAACGACATCATGATAAGAACGGCTAGCGTGATAAAATTGTTGAACATGATTTTCTTTTTTCCGTTATAGTCATTTGTTACAAGTTAAGTTTAATAAAGAAATATGACGAAGTTTTAGAGGACCTTAAAATCTCTATATTGTTGAAAAGAGTCACAAACTATTGTTGAAAAGAGTGTCCATGGAGTTTCTTGCCGGTTCTTCTCCATGAGACCCACTTTTTGGAACCGTGCAACTAGACGTTTCATAAGAGCCTGCAAAGGCCTATTTGAAATAAAAAACTTTTGATTTTGATTTGATTTTGATATATATAGATAAAAATCTCGTGTTACGGTGTTGAAGGAACTATTTTTATACCATACCAGCTGATGCCCGCGGCTTCGTTCGCGTGGGCTTCATTATGATAACTTTTCGACAACCGATTTCGATGAAACAAAGCCTATATGTTGGGAACTCTTTAATTTTACGGGACAAACAGTATCTAAGATGTTAACCGGGGATATAAGGTACCACCATGCAAAATTTCATGTAAATCGGTCCACCAGTTTCAGAGATACAAATAGCATACAATAGCCCGTACAAATAGCAAAACATACAGAGAAACAAAAAAAAAATAAAAATATCGGGATTTGTTCTATTTCTCTTCTTACGTCCCCCTGACTCGGTTTGTAGCATTTTTTTCTATGTAAAGACATGACAATTGACCTCTACAGTTTTAAGTATTATATGTATAGATTTTTGTATAATGATTGTATTTTGTTTTACAACAATTTACAAGAGTTTGCAAGAATTAGGTGTCATTCGGACCTATACTGTCATATTGACAATGTAGTGACGTTTCAGATTTTACAGAGCGTATCATTCTCATTGTAACCTTGCATAATATGCAGACAAATATATAGTATATTATAATAGTATATTATTATTTAAGAAATTATAACCTTATTTATACTCCAGCAAAAATAATTTTACAATAGTAGAAATGCCACCTATATTACAATTAAGTAATTTTATTCATTGTGCTTTATACCTTTGGCGAAATTCAATGCCATTGTAAAATTTCCTTTGAACTGAATATTATATTATTATACCAAGTAGTTTTTTAAGGACTTACGGGTTTAACTAATGTTTATATTACATTTATATAAATATGTGGTGATTAGCTATACCAATATATTCTAGTATTTAATCGATATCAGTAATAATGAAATTCCGTCCGGGGAACAAACCACCACTCTTAAGTGAACTGTGGCTTCAGTCGAATCTTCGAATCCTTAATAACTGATGCCAAAAAATATTATACCTACAGAATAATACACAACGTCCCGTTTTACAAAGGCGTGACAAAGACAATAACTTCTAGTGTAATTCTGCCATTCAATTCATTCGCCGAGCGCCAGAAAAATGTGGGAACAATGGCACCAATGGGCGACCGCAGCGGCCACACGGCGATAAGCGATCGATTTGACGTTTGAACAATAACCTCCGCTTGCGTTCTTCTCCCCTAGTACCTGGCGTACGTATCGATATTTTAGTTCGATTGAACTGAATGGTTTATCGATTAGCAAGTTAGCATCAACTTAAATACTCCGCAGCCTAGCATGACCGCCACGAGATATCTCACGGACGAGACAAGACAAACTAAGATGATAGAGATATCTCGATATATTTTATCTCGACATCGACAATTTTGATAGAAAAGAAATCTCGATCGACAAATTTTTGATATTAAAAGTCGAGTTATGTGTAAAGAAATAAAGAAATAATCGATTAAAACACGAGAAAACGGTCGACAAAATTTTGTCGCGGTTGTCATGCTAGGCAGTTAAATACTGGAATGTTGATGAAGTCAGCTTAGGTTTTAAAGAAACTCAGCAAATCATGTAACATTTCCGCAGTCTTGAGGAAAACACTTTCGTGAACTCAGAACTGGTGGCGAGTTGCATCAAAGCGGAGCTTAAAATCCTTCTACATAAAAATACAGGGACAATTTTCATGGTGATCGGTCAAACGCCGTTGGATTCTAGCGATTTTAATGGTTTTCAATATTTATTGTTCTCAAAAATTATCTGTACAGATGTAGATTGTGCAACAATCCACACAGGTCGTTTATAGCAGGGACAAATAATTAATCAGGCAAGGCTTAGGTCACGCCCGGGGCTTGAAAATGACTACGATATTTTTACCTGACAACCACAGACCCATAGGGGCGTTACGTGAGCAGGTACACTGGTATTATTATATATAATATTATTGATATAATACCACGAACTATTATTTTTATTATAATATGTATATTGGTAAGCACTAGATTATTTTATTTTTTCACATGTACAAACACAAAAATAATTATATGCAATGAAAGCTAGCTATGAAATAAATTATTTTCAAGCATAATTCATATCTTAGGGCCTAGCACTAACAACTTGCGAAAGTGTATGAAATTTCAAATGATTTCTCATACAACTGACAGATGGTCGATTCGAATACTTTTTCGATAGTCGTTCGTACTATTTTATTGTACCTAAGTAAATTTTATATTTATATAGACATATGTGTTGGTAAATAAATAAACAAAATAAAAATAACCATAGTGTTGCATAATTACTTATTATTATATATTTTACTAGCGACCCGCCCCGGCTTCGCACGGGTCTAGATTTTTTGAGAAAAAAAGCAGGGGTTGTTTGTATTTTTTAATGCCACATTATAAAAAAATAAAAACAAAAAATTTCGTCCAAAAATTAAAAAAAAAAAACATTAAGGGTGAACAACCCTTATCATTTAGGGGGATGAAAAATAGATGTTGTCCGATTCTCAGACCTACCCAATATGCACACAAAATTTCATGAGAATCGGTCAAGCCGTTTCGGAGGAGTATGGCAACGAAAACTGTGACACGAGAATTTTATATAGGTATATTTTATTATAAATTGGGTCATTATTAAAATAATTTCCGATCAGATTAACTTTTGGGCTTAATTATTTATTTCGAAGTCATGGCGTACACGAGTCTTCAACAAACGTCAATTAAATTAGAACGCATCACCACACCATCCTTCGGGTATTTACTGGTCCCTTAATGGCAAAACCTTCGTAGTTCGGAGTACGATAGATCCTTGATATTTCTGCTTTTGACCAGGGACTGAAACCGGTTAATTTTTATTTTCCAAAATACGTATCTGACTGAGATACCATGATATTTAGTTTTAAAGAGTACACACTAAACTTACCACATTATTTTTTTTCAGTAAATATGAATAAAAACGAAAGAACAAAGACCTTTATTATACCGGTATAACTCCCATAGTAAATTAACCTGTATTCAGTCCCTGCTTTTGACCTGTTAACTACTTCGGCTTCAGATCAAATATTATTTTGTAATCGCTTTCGTTTCAATGATTTAACCTTTAGGAAAAATCGGCTTTAAATTCATTATTCGAGGGTTTTTGAGATCGCTGATGACGAATTTAAGTTCGAAATTTCAAAATGGCGGATAACAATTCGCGAAACGGTGCAATATGATAAAAATATAATCTTGGTTTTTAGGGATCGCTGATTATTATCCAAGATTCAAGATCCAATATGGCTGGATCCAATTCAAATTTGAAAAACAGTTGAAAAATTCATCATTTCGGATTTATAGTAAGATTTACAAAATTAATGATAACAGAAATAATATTCGACTAATGCATTTTTATTACATGTAACTCGACATCGTCTGCGTATACTCAAGCAAAACTGCAGCTCATTTGAAACAAATGTCAAAATTGAACTTCTAATAAGATGAATAGACAGATAATCTTGTAAAATTCGTCTTACTCAGTTTTTGATAGTGAGAGAACAAATTTCAATGGCAGGCTATTTCGTTTATATCAAATATATTTTTCTTTATTTTTACATCATTAATTTATGTTATCTTTTGTAATTCTTATAATAATTTGATGCTATGATGTCGGTAATAGTTACTGCAATAAGACGATTTCACTGAGACATCCATAGAATATACTGACATAAAAGTCATACAAAATCTGTTCATTCATCCGTTGGAATGAATAAATGTATTTAAAGCACATTAATTAGAAAATGTTGTTAAATAAAAATAAAAAGAAATGAATCTCGACGGGACCGTACGAAGTATTTTACGAAAATAGGAACAGACGTATTTAATAAAAGGCCGGGTAATATTGACGGGTAAAATCGTCACTAATTAAAAAAGACGTTCCCTAATCCCCAGTAGTCACCACCCACAGCTTAGTTTATAATCCGGCGGAATTCGGGCGGTAAGCTTGCCAACTTAAGACTGCAAAAGATATCGTCTTGTGACGTCAATTCTAATAGTATAAAGAGGAAAGATTTGTTGATTTAACTCAAAAACTGCTGGATCGATTTTACAAATTCTTTCACTTATAGAAAGCTACATTATCAGCGAGTTACATAGCCTAGATTTCAGTAACAGAACAGACTGAGAGATATTGAGGATACTTAAAGTTTCATAAAAGTGGGTTATTTTTTATTTTACAATAAATAAATAAACTGTACAAATATATAGCTTTATTGGTTTTGGCTGTATTTAAACCTAATACCTCCAGTACACACGGTATACCACTGCGACATAATGCAGTCATAAGCCTCCTATATTCTCCTCAAGCCCTTACCATAATATAACAGACTAGTAACACCCCCGGTAGTACTCGCTGATAATATAGCTTTCTAGTAGTACAAGGATTTTAATATCGGTCGAGTAGTTTTTGAGTTAAACAAACAAATCTTTCCACTGAATAATATTAGTATAGATAAATACTATCGGCCTTATTCATAAACGTATTATAGGCTTGATAATTATAGTTAAAATATGTTTTGTTTGTTTGAATTATAGTTAAAATATGTTTTATAAAGAGGAAAGATTTGAATTTTTGTATTTTTGTATGTAACTCAAAAACTACTGGACCGATTGTAAAAATTCTTTCACCAATAGAAAGCTACATTATCAGAGAGTAATATAGGCTATTTTTAGTGTATAGTACATCTACATTGCACCCGTGTAAAGCCGGGACGCGTAGCTAGTCGAATATAAAAAGAATACAGAGGCCCTAGCACGAAAAACTTGCGAAAGAGTATTCGTATCGTCGAGCTCAACTGACAAATGGACGATTCGAATACTTTTTCGATAGTCGTTCGTGCTAGGCCCGCAGAACATAAAGCCGTATGTATTTAGATATATTTTCGCAATAACACGGATTTTTTTAACGATGGCAGCCCTACGTGCCGGCATTGTAAAGATGCCGCTATAAATCCGGCCCGGGCCGACGATCGGTCGGTCGCGGGCCGGCGTCGGCGTCGTAAATTATGGCGGGAACGGATGGTGACGCGCGCTGCCGAGGGCGATGCACGACGCTCGCGAGTTGCGAGACGCGACATTACAATGCGAAAGAAAATACGCGGAGACAGCGAAGTTCGTATTGCATTCAAATAATGTTTAATGCAGGGACTGAAACCAGTTAATTTTTATTTTCCAAAATACGTGTCTGACTGAGTTAAACTTACCACAGTATTTTTTTTCAGTAAAAATGAATAAAACCGAAACAAAAACCTTTATTTATACTCCCATAGTAAATTAACCGGTATTCAGTCCCTGGTTCAAAGTGTCCATACCATAATAACATTGCGATGTGAAAACTGAAAATACTATGTCTATGTAATAATGTCGCGGTCGGGTGAACTTGCTAAGCGGCCGCGGCGAACCAAAAAATCAATATTTTGAAAAATATTGCGAGTGGTCAAAAATCCTTTCACGGGAACCCTTGGGGACCCAAATGGAACGTGTGTACAAAATTTTAAGTCAAAATTCAGTTTTGGCTTTTCAGAAGTTTATCCCTATTGTCTCCAACTTATTAATTAATATTTTTTAAAGAAACGGTTACTACAAGTAAAGTTGTAGTATTTCAAAAATTAATGGGTTTAATTTTTGAACATACTACAAATGAATTGTACACAATTTTGATAGTTTAGCCACCGTAAGCTATGTAAGCGCCCATAAATCGATTTTTTTACGACTCGAGTACAGCCGGGCTAGCATGACCGCCACGAGATATATCTCGCGCGAGAGAAGACAAACTAAGATGTTAAATATCTCGATATATTATATCTCGACATCGACAATTTTGATAGAAAAGATATCTCGATCGACAAATGTATCTATTTTTGATATTAAAAGTCGAGTTTTAAGTGTAATTGTCATGTTAGACCCGAAAGAAATAAAGCGATAGTCGATTAAAACACGAGAAAACGGTAGACAAAATTTTGTCGCCCTTGTCATGCTAGCCCGGCAGAACATTTAATTAGGATGAATCACATACAAAATCCTTCAGCAAGAAAATATCTATATGACGGAGAAATGTCTTTGTTTTATACTATCTATAGACTTACGATGTGTGATAAATTCTACTTGACATTTGACACAAAACAAATGAAGATATCGAAACCCTTAAAAATAGATATGAGTTGAAGAATCCTATAAATACTTAGATTACGTGTGTACTTCAATTACAATTAAAGATTGATAAGACATACATATTATATACAAATTATTAAATTATTTTAATACAAATGTTTAGCCTGATGTAACGCGTGCAGTTGCCATATTTAATTAATGAGTGTCTTTATGAAGTACTTTATACGTTTCTGGAATCAGCAGGTCTTGCAATTATTTTATATTACTTCGTACACTCATATAAGCCGTAGACTCAAATGGAGTCTACTCAAAAATTTCGCAGGACATAGGTATTGCATACATAATTTAATTGGCGTATTCTTAAGACCGTATTCCAAGACGTTACTCAAGTCGTAATCTATTCTTGAGTATGTCAATATGTCAAAATTCTATAGAGAAAAAATGGTTTGACAAGTCTCAAAACTAGATTCAAAACTGACACACGTCTTGGAAAATGGGCCTTAGAAAAAAATGGAAATCGTCATTTAAAGTACTCGGCTTATTCGCTCACAAAGAAAGTATTGTGGGGACTGAAATAGTTATATGCATCGAGTACGCCATGCTTAACGAACGTATTATTAAAAGCATCTCCTAAAAAAACAGTATCTTGTCATTTCATACAAAAAGTAAATTCTCTCAAACCGCAAGTCGCGTACGAAAGTCAAAACGTAACAGACGGTCCCGACAAAAGCCAACCGCATCGCATTGCGGGCGTTCTCCAGGCGGCAGAGTACCAGGGTCGCAGCGCTATCAAGAGATATCGTAGTGGGGAGGTGGGGTGAGGCGGGGGGGTAAATGCGCGGGTAATTGGTTCGCGCCGCCCGAGGCGAGCCCGTATCGCGCTTTACCGACGTCGCCCCCGGAGTCGGGTGTGGACTAATGGAGGCGTGGAGTCGTGTTCATTTTATTATTTTTGATTTAGTATCGCGTCACAAGATTTATTTAGTTCGTGCGTTTAGTTGTTATTCGATGATGTTACAGACAAAAATATTAAAATAAAGATTATGTTTAGGGATATATTAAACTAAATTATATATTACGTTAGCTAGTCGACATTAAACGAGTATTTAATTAATAATGTCTAAATATCTATATATATTATATAGATGAGAAATCAACCCGACTGGTGTATAATTGGCGCACAGCCTAAATCGTTAAAATTAAATACCTACATAGTAATTATTTACTACCTCATTTATTTACAATTTATAAAATGTACATATCGATGGTTTCTACAATAAAGGGCGTACCTTTCTCCATTTAGCATACTTTTGACAATGAGTAAAAAACGTATCAAATAAAATTATTTCTCCGGTATTTATTATATTTTTGTTTTCTTATATATGACTTTTTTTTTCACCGTAGCGCAATTTTAAATATAAGGTTCGATAGAGCTTCAAAAACTGAACAATACTGCATTAAAATGTCAGTATAGCCAAAATGGCTTTTACGCCCTTTGTTGAGGAAACCATCGATATGTATTATTTTACCCTTTAATTCATACATAACAGTTAATCGTTATAAACCATTACTTAAATATGTTTCTTTCAAACCTCAAATTCGCCTGTTTTGCGCGTATACGAACATTTACCATTGAAAAATAAAATAAGTCTTCTCTATAGCCGGACGGCGGCGGCTGTTTGTCATGGCACCGCGAGTTATAGCTATGTCATGTCGGCCACCGGCGCGCCACTTTATACATCCGACGCTACCGCCCGCCACGAGTATACATACAGCTATAGACGTCTGTAGTTATAGCTGTGAACACGAGTCCTTATACAGTTGAAGGCTTCTTCAGTCAGAGGCCAGAGTAATGGGCCGTTTTGACATATTGAGAACTTTGATACGTGTAAGCTGTATTATGTAGGTACGAGTATTAGTGTAAATAATATTAATGGTCATTTTGACAAATTATTTTAGATTTAATATTGTCTTTTATTAACGCGAGTATCACACATTTAAATAAAATACTGTATACCGGATTAAAACGCGATTTATTATTTATATTGTTTAAATTATTTATCCCGACGTTTCGGATGCTTTACAGCAACCGTGGTCGCGGGGAGACAGAAAGATAATGATCATCAGACAACTGTCATCTTTCTGTCTCCCCGCGACCACGGTTGCTGTAAAGCATCCGAAACGTCGGGATAAATAATTTAAACAATATAAATAATAAATCGCGTTTTAATCCGGTATACAGTATTTTATTTAAATATTTTAGATTTAGATAGAAAATTGTCACTATAAGGTTAATGTTTTCGCTGAAATTCTGATATTAAATACTATTTTTAATCTTGATTAATTGATGAAAGTTTATAAAAAAAGACGCAACGAGAGTATTTGTTAAAAAAGTAATCGTATTTTTCAGCGAAATTGGATTGAATAAGAAGTAGAAAGATAATCATTATTATAAAGAACAATTAATTGTACCAAAACATATGAATAGCTACGTCCAATCCGAAAGCAGAGGGGTGAGCACGAACAACTATCGAAAAAGTATTCGTATCGTCGAACTGTCATTTGTATGAAATTTCAAATTATTTCTCATACAACTGACAGATAGACGATACGAATACTTTGTCGATAGTTGTTCGTGCTAGGCCCTCTGGTCGTTTTATTACATACTAGCTGATGCCCGCGACTTCGTTCGCGTGGGGTTTGCTTTTGAGCAAGCTTTCTTCAAATGACATATCCTCCATCCTCTGTACTTGGTGATTTCTTTTGGGAAAGAGCTATCAAATTAGTCACTGACGGTTGATTTTGCATCATATTATCGACACGTTTAATGGTGGTTGAGATTGGGGTTCGAAGTATGATTTGAAATTCAATAGAAATACCTACCATTGTTGAAAAAATGAACCTGACTTTAAAGAAATTTACTTTTTTTTTTTATAAATTTAATTAGTGGTGAAGATACTGTATCCACCTCGATATTTATTTCATTTAATTGATCATTTTCATTTTGAGAATTATTTTTTTTAAATTCCCTTTTCCCGGGATTCCTACTCGGGTTTCCGGTGCTAAATGCGGAAACCTCTAAGATACGAAGACAGTCCTTAAGAAGCAATAAAAGCAATGTCGAATAATCGTAATTTTGTAGAGAAAGGATGGATGAAAAGGTGAAATAAACGATCTCATAAGAAATAATTTTTCATATAATATTTCAATAATACATTTTCTATTTTTATAATATAGTTCTTTAAAAAATAAATAAATAAATACAAAAAAAATATTTCCGTCCAACTTCAGATTCGAACTCGCATCTGAAGTTACGCAATGGGCCTGCATATCCACTATTCTACGATTACATATATCGGAAATGGCGAAATAATCAAAGTATTTCATTTACATATCAAACTGTGATTGACATCTGACAATTCGAAAAAGTTCAACGCGAGTCAGTTTGCATTGCAATTTGGTGATATGGTGCCTTTAAAATTATTTTTAAATGATGATAACTTTTCTTTCCGAGAACCGATTTCGATAAAACAAAGCCTATATGTTGCCCCGGGCTTTACTTAATATATTTGTGTAAATTGCATAAAAATCCGTTCAGTATCTTCGGAGATTAGCGTGAACAAACAGACAGACAGACAGACAGACGGACAGACAGACAGACAGACAGACAAGAATCTTAAAAATTGCATTTATGCATTCTGCTACCCTTCTTTTATCACCCCTCTTAATTTCTGGTAAAAATATTTAGTGAAGCGTAATTTCGATCCTACTCTTTTATTATATGTATATATATAGATTTCGAGTAAATTTGCGATAACTTCAAGATTCATTTAAAGTACACAATACAAAGTACAGTAACAATCTTAATTTAATACATAACTGGATACGCAGTAATATTCCATTAAATAATTGAGAATTTATAATCTGAAAAATGCTTATATCGTCGTGATTGTAGAACAACAACGGTTCTTATTTATTTACGATTTTAGTTCTAATGTATTAGTCATAACATGAAACCTCTTGACAGTTCTATATTGTATAATTTAGAACTGTCTTAAAACCCTTTATCAACAGAACAGATAAAAAAAATGGAGTTTGATAATTAGTCAGACAGTTTTAAGCAATAATACTAAAACCGTAAAAAATCAGGACCGTCGTTGTTCTACGATCACGACGATATTCATGTGAACATGAGGATCATATCTGAGGACAATAGACGTATCGCATCATGGACTTTTTTTCGGTTTTAGCCGTAAACTTTGATTTAACTCGACTAAGCGTTTGCCTTGTTAACGCTGAGAATTTTCGACTTGGATTCAATTTATTGAAATTATATATAAACAGAATAGGTCAACAGCACATAATTCCGTCATCCTTACCGCAGAATACTGAAACGATAATCAAAACTTGAGGGCTTCTTAAAGTGTTTCTGTCTTTCATTTTACCTTCGTAATGAAAGAGTTAGAGATACTTTTAAGTACACCTCAATGTTGATTAGCGTTCGAGAATTCGGCCATTAATGCCACTAAGTGAGTCTCATGACTGATCTGTCGACATAATATACCATGAAAAACTTCTTAATATTATCTCATACTCTACAGTCTACACTAACGAAGTCCCAGGTAAGATTTAGTATGAAGTAAAATATTCAAATTTCCCCGATACCCAGTAGGTAGTGTTATACAAAGCGTAGGCCCCGCTCGGCGCTCATTACCGCGGTGTATTTCGAGAGGCGCTCGCCGGGCCGCATGAAATACGGTGTCGTCGTGTCACGGATACGCTAGTGATGCGCTATTCATGTCGATTGTTCTGAAATAAACTGGTCATATCTTAGTTTATAGAAATCGATGTGTCAAATAATTTAATAACTAGCAACGCGCCCCGGGTGCAATGTATATGTACTATACACAAAAAAGCCTATGTTACTCACTGATAATGTAGCTTTCTATTGGTGAAAGAATTTTTAAAAGTAGTTCAGTAGTTCAGTAGTTTTTGAGTTTATTCATAACATACAAAAATACAAACATTCAAAAACACAAATCTTTCCTCTTTATAATATTAGTATAGATATAGATTAATATGAATTAATTGATGATTTATATTTTGACTTTTTCGAATACGAAAATATTTAAATTATTCAATTGTAGTATGCACCAATACTAATCTCGAAACAAGTGGTACAATTAATTAAGTTGTTTTAGACACTTAAAGAGAATTCGTTATATTTTTTGTTTACATTAAAAAAAAGATATTTATTATTTACAATATTTTTTAAAAGTGATAGCAATCTTCAATTTATTTTATAATATACTTTCTAGCGTCTCAAAAAATTCCTCACCAAATGGGTCCAGGCATCCAGCGCTGTAGATAGATAGCGAGTCGTAATAGACCTACAGATTAAGTAAATATTGCATTTAACACAGTTTACCGTTGAATCCGTTCAAGTGTAGGCATATTTTTATTAACACTAATTGTAAACCAGAAAACACTGTACTGTACTATGATATTATAGGCGAAGGTTTTTATTGCCTAAAAAGAAAACCTGCTAATTTTGTTATCTACTCAAGAAAACACGCCATAAATCAACAGAATGAAAGAAAATAAACAAAATGTTTTATTTCAAAGCTCAGAGCCACTCATTACTACGCTACATTTCGACAGGCGCTCGTCATTCTGATGATACGATGTCGTTGCGTGTCACGACTCCGCTAGTGATGTGACTTGTTTCAGTTTTGTGCTTTCACAGTTCGTATTGTATTTCAAAAAGGGTAAAACAGCTTGAGAGACTTTAATATTATAAATTAATGGTTAATACTTGTTTTTATACACTGTCTGAAAGTCTCTTAGCTAACTCAGACACTGTATGTTGGTTCAAAGCTTGTATATAACTTGAGTATTATTATTCTATTTATTTATGATATGTAAAAAAATATAAATATTTAGATTATGTATTGTTGATTTTCAAAAAATATTCTTTAGTTTATTGTACACAAAAACCTTAAAGATTAACCTAATGAATTGTAGTTTACTAACTCGACTCAAAAATCCGGCAGAAATAAAGATACAACCCTGTATATTGCAGGTGCTTGCAGACTTCCGTTGTTAAGAATGCTTCTTAGACATCCTTAGAAAATAATGGGTACTTAACAAGGCACTATGAACAAAACGTGCAATGACACAAATTTCTTGATATTTCTTGATTTTTCTTTAGAATAATTTTTTTAGCATATATAGTTTTATAGTCAGTCGGTATATCAGGACTGTATTGCAAATAGTTATATACTAGGCTAATAATAGATACGCCGTATGTTAACATCAAAGAAGTATATATTTCAAAAAGCTCGACGAGGCGTATTGAATATAGTTTGAGATGTCTTCGAATGTGGAGTCTTCTTGACTACGTTCTAGTGATGGCATTAATGCGAATAAAACTATTTGTATCGATAAACTATGCTTTTCGTGATTATTCAAAGGCAGTACAATACAAGACACAGTAGCTCTTATTATTGCAGATTATTAAACAATTGCATAGTATCGCTCAAATTATTCTTTAATTTTATTAAACATTAGTGAATGTATTTACCCTCTTTTATGTAATCAGCATTTTTCTTCTTTAGTATGCGATAAATGAGAAACAGATAATAATTAATTCTAGGAAATATTATTATATTTAAATAAAATACTGTATAACGGATTAAAACGCGATTTATTATTTATATTGTTTAAATTATTTATCCCGACGTTTCGGATGCTTTACAGCAACCGTGGTCGCGGGGAGACAATATAAATAATAAATCGCGTTTTAATCCGGTATACAGTATTTTATTTAAATGTGTGATACTCGCGTTAATAAAAGACAATATTAATATTATTATAGTTTGAATGTTTGATACATCAAAAAACGTAAGAGTTTCTTCGTACCATCTCTTCCGTCGATACTGTACCTGTAAATTTTAATGTCATAAATATCGATAATTCGACAATAACTGTCATCGTTGGTCACATCTCTAGCTCCCCTCACATGCAATCAGTCGGGGCGAGCCGCGGCGACGCCGACGCCACTCAACGCGCCTCGTAAACGTTATCGGCTACATCGTAAAAACGCGACATAAAATGGCGAACGTGCCGACTACCGCTTTAACTTGCAGCGGGAGGCGAGAGCTCATTCTAAAATTGAATTTATTCTGTTTTCAGTAACATCGATATCGATTTTTTTATAATACCTACATTGATCAGATAATTGAATGTCCTGTTGTGATCGAAATTCGAATTTTTATTCGATATTTGAATTATTATTGATGGTATGAAATTGAGATGATAATAAATGCTACTGATTAGCGGTGTCTATTATTAAGTTTTTGTAATATAATTTATTGGTCCTCCTCCGTCAACAGCGAAAACCCATTAAAACCAGTACTGCACCTTAGGCGAACTAAACTAACAGACAGTAGCAGCAGTGACATTTTATTAATAACTAGCAAAACGCCCCGGCTTCGCACGGGTGCAAATAGATGAAAAAAAAGCAAAGCCTATGTTACTCGCTGATAATATAGTAGCTTTCTATTAGTGAAAGAATTTTTAAAATCGGTTGAGTTGTTTTTGAGTTAAATCGTAACAAAACCCCACAAATTGAACAAAATGACATAGTACTACCCCTCGCCGTATTGCTCGATGCCCTGCGTGGAGCCACAGCGGTGCGAAGCGGACGGCGTGTATTTTTTGTTTACATTGATATTTTTAATTTCGTAATATCTTTTGAATGGAATGTCCGATTTCAATATTTCAAAAAGTAATCAACAGCTATTGAAACAGTCTTAAATATGAAACAATTTATTTGGATAAGAATTAATACAGAGGTATGGATAGCAGGGTCTGATTTTGATCGGCATTTCTATCAACTTTTAAAATGTACAAAAGTAGTTATAGTAACATAACTACAATAGTTAGACATATGGTCTCGCGAAGTTTTTTGTAGATATTTATATGTTCTATAATATTGTAGAACTTTATTTTGCTCTATCATCAATACTTTTCGCAGCGCATGCGACGAACAACATTTTTTGGCAAATTTTTTTACACCTCGGGTTGGTTTTAGTAGGAAATTCTAAGGATCTCTATTTTTTTCTAGTAATAAATATAGCCTATGTTACTCAGCGATAATGTAGCTTTCTATTGGTGAAAGAATTTTTCAAATCTGCCAAGTAGTTTCGGAGCCTATTCAATTCATACAAACAAACAAACAAACAAAAAATCAAACCTTTCCTCTTTATAATATTTGTATAGATGTATAGACTAGCAATTGCCCCCGCAACCCCCCTTGTGGGTTGAATTTCGTAAAATCCGTTCTTAGCTGACCTCTACTCGGCGAAAGGAATATTCCTACCATATTTCAAGTTGCTACGCCTTATGGTTCCAGAGATATCGTGATGAGTGACTATATAGGTGGAAATCTCTTTTATATATATAGATAGATATTATTATTAAGTCTTTGTTCCATAGGTGAGCATTTTCACTTGATGGAAGGTAAGTCGGTGGTTCTCAGCCTCAGAACATCAGTTAATGTACGTCACTGCCGCATTAGGGATACCTGTAATGGCAGTTGACATGTGTAAATAATAAATAAAAAACTTTTTTTTTACTTCGAGCTTTTGGAAATCTGGACTAAAACCGAAATGTGCAATGCCACGTGCAAACATAACGTCATTTCCATTGGTTGTTCGTTTTTCGGTTGGAACTAAGATATAAAAAATCAACATACCTACAGTCGAAATGAGAACCTCCTTTTTTAAAGTCGGTTAAAAGTGCAATAATACCTACTATTGAGATACTATATAACAAAATAAATCTAATGAAGACAGTTTTTATACTTGAATGTATATTTTATCATGTGTGAGACTGGGACGCATTAAAATAATTTTCGCAAGTGAATATTTTCTACGGACGCGGACGTTGAAAAAGCGAAAAGCATTGAAAAAATATGGCGCTGTGTTATCATTTCATTCGGCGGAATTACGATTTACATAAAATAATAAAGCGGCCACACTAAAAACCTACATCTCGCCCGGAGCAGGGATTCTCGCCTGGGAGACGGGATAGCGGGATTGCTACCCCAGGGATAGCTATCGTATTATCAATGGCCATATGTTTCGTACATTTCTCGTTTTATTTTTCACACTTCCGCGCCCGTATGGTGCATTTTAAGAGAAGCTAAATAATAATAATTTGACGGGCTCGTTGTCGCGTTCGGTAGAACACCTGCCGTGCGCATCGATGGGTCGTGGGTTCGAATCCCACCCGGGACAACATGATTATAGTTTTCTGTAAACATGTTTTCCCCACGTCTGGTAACTTCGGGCATTGATCGGGTGGGAGGAATATCGAAATTCCGACCGGGTAACGAACCACCGTTCATAGATGGAAAAGCCGTGAAGTGCACATTGCGCGTTTCGGTTTCAGTCTATGGATTTCCGAATGCTTGAAATAAAAATTAGGTCGACAGCGCATCATTGACTGATGTTCTGTGGCTGAGGTATCACCTACCATCAAGTGAACCTCATGCTCGTCTGTCGATATCTGACATAAAAAAATAATAATAATAAGACAAACCGCGGAATACTGAAATGATAATCACAGTTTGTGGGCTTCTTAAAATGTTTCTGTCTTTCATTTTACCTTCGTAACGAAAGAGTTAGATATACTTTTAAGTACACCTCAATGTTGATTAGCGTTCGAGAATTCGGTCGTAAATGGCGCAATGTGAATTACATGAAATTAATAAGAATAATATTTGAATTCGGCTCTAATTATTTTCTATTCCATTGCTAATTCTCATTTAACATTATTATTTATTGTGATTGATATTTTTGTCTTTTTTTACAATAGAAATGTACATTTGACCTTCATTGGAGACCTAAAATTATATTACGAAAAAATATACCTATAGCTTGAACTAAAAAATAAACCGGACTTGAATAAAGTACACGGGGTAAGTTATTTATTTTAAATTTAATAAAAAAAATAGAATTGTTTGATTATATGCAGTAACGGCCTTAATCATAAACGTATATTATAAGCTTGATATAAATAAAAAATATGTTTTGTTTCTTTCGTTCTGTAGTTTTTTTTTATATTCGATAGAGCGAGACAACATATTATTTTACCTATATCAATCAAGCTTATAGTACGTACGTTTATGAATAAGATAAGGCGGTAACAATATAAAACTATACACAAAAATGTGTTACGTCTTACTCGCTGATAATGTTTGTAGCTTTCTATTGGTGAAAGAATTTTTAAAATCGGTAGTTTTGGAGTTTATTCGTTACAAAAATACACATCTTTCCTCTTTATAATATTAGTGTAGATATCCCCGTTTCAAAAAGTTTAAATTCAGAACACTTTGCAAGCAAAGGGAATTATCCGTGACATTACGCTATACATGTACCTACTAAAGTCTACGTGGTCTCCTAATTCTCTTTTAATTTTGATTAATGCGTTCCGAGCGTTCCCGCGTCCAAAATTAGCTCTTTTTAGCATTGTTTTCGCCGTGCGCGGGATTAAATGGATTATTGAGACCACAGATAATGGAAAATTACAGGGTACAGATTATATACTTGTGAAATGAGTGCAAAATATAATTTTAGTTATGGTTTCGGTGCTGGTGCATATCTTTACTAGTTTACGGGTGGCGAATTACAACACCGTTGCGCGTTGGAGTTTAGCGTTTTCATATTTTTTTAAAAGTACATACAGATAAGAATACAAAAATTAGTTTATTTGTTTGTCTTTTAGGGCAAAACGCAGCTAGGACTTGACTTTTCCCAGTTAGAGGTAGGAAGCTATGAAGACGAAAGTTAGGTAGGTACCTACAGTCAGTCGATATTAAAAGAAGAACGATTAGGATACGAAAAGTTGTTAAAAAAATCCACGTTCCACGAGAACCAGGAAAACAGGAATTAATGATAGAAACGTCAACTACCAGGCGTTCATAAATCGACAGGAGGTAGCTTTCGTAAATAAAATAGGGAAGTGCTTCTAAAGGATGTGCCTTTGAAATAACATTATTCGCCTTTAAATTAAAAATAAATAAATAATTAACGAAAAAAATTATTATTATTATTTTCTTTGTGATAAAGACCATCTTTATTTATTAATATTATAATTATAATAATGGTAATAGATGTTGTACTATTTATCATATAGTATTATGTTTTATTTTAATGATATTATTAACAAGCGCTTAAAAACTTCAAAAGAGATATTTTTAATTAACAACAACTTATTAAACTAATATTAAATTGCATATAAAATCTCGAAATTTAAAAAGAGCCGGGCATTTTATTCCATTATAGATCACCTACTTCAAATAGATTAGAACTTCTAGAACCGATCTAAACACTTCTGAGTTTGGAGGCTCAAATAGACCGTATGTATATTTTCTCGTATTTCAAAAAGTCTGTGTTCTTATATTATATACTAGCTGATGCCCGCGACTTCGTTCGCGTGGGGTTCACTTTAAGCTTAGCTTTTGAGCAAGCTTTCTTCAAATGACATATCCTCCATCCTCTGTACTTGGTGATTTCTTTTGGGAAAGAGCTATCAAATTAGTCATTGACGGTTGCTTTTGCATCATATTATCGACACGTTTAATGGTGGTTGAGATTGGGGTTCGAAGTATGATTTGAAATTCAATAGAAATACCATTGTTGAAAAAATGAACCTGACTTTAAAGAAAATTACTTATTTTTTTATAAATTTAATTAGTGGTGAAGATACTGTATCCAGTATCCACCATATTTATTTCATTTAATTGATCATTTTCAATTTAAGACATTTTTTTAAATTCCCTTTTCCCGGGATTCCTACTCGGGTTTCCGGTGCTAAATGCGGAAACCTCTAAGATACGAAGGCAGTCCTTAAGAAGCAATAAAAGCAATGTCATATAATCGTAATTCTGTAGAGAAAGGATGGATGAAAAGGTGAAATAAACGATCTCATAAGAAAAACTTTTTCATATAATATTTCAATAATACATTTTCTATTGTTGTTGTTATAATATAGTTCTTTAAAAGAAAAAATACAAAAAAAAATTTTTTCCGTTCAACTTCAGATTCGAACCCGCATCTGAATTTACGCAATGGAGTCCCATTCGCTTGCATTGAATGGAAGCAGTCGCTTATCCACTATTCTACGATTACATATCGAAAATGGCGAAATAATCAAAGTATTTCATTTACATATCAAACTGTGATTGACATCTGACAATTCGAAAAAGTTCAACGCGAGTCAGTTTGCATTGCAATTTGGTGATAATATGGTGCCTTTAAAATTATTTTTAAATGATGATAACTTTTCTTTCTGAGAACCGATTTCGATGAAACAAAGCCTATATGTTGCCCCGGGCTTTACTTAATATATTTGTGTAAATTGCATAAAAATCCGTTCAGTATCTTCGGAGATTAGCGTGAACAAACAGACAGACAGACAGACAGACGGACAGACAGACAGACAGACAAGAATCTTAAAAATTGCATTTATGCATTCTGCTACATTCTGCTATCTTTTGTCACCCCTCTTAATTTCTGGTAAAAATATTTAGTGAAGCGTAATTTCGATCCTACTCTTTTATTATATGTATAGATATAGATATATGGTGTCCGCAGTGCTAGCCATAAAGCTTCGCAGTCGGCATATTGGAGCAGAGTTATCATTAACAAAAGGGTTTTACGATACCTTTTTAAAACTATAATGTCCGTTTTCACCTATCTTTTTAAAATTATACAACTTTGTGTCATGTTTACAATTTTTATTTTTACATTTAAAAAAAAAAAAACAGTAAAGCTTAAAAAACGAAAGACTAATTTTGTTCGTTACCGCAACTTACGATACCCCGTTTTGTTTGTTCGGACTTTGAATCGACAAGAAACTAGCGATATATGTTATCCTAGTCTACAGGCGTAGTTTATAAACCGTGAAACTTCTACGAGCCTGGTACCTATATAACATGGCTATGTAAAGTTGAGAGTGCTTACTAACGTGCCCCGGGCCGCGCTGTCGACCGAGAGAATGGGTGATCACGGCTTACAGTGCGAGTGAACGAATTTGATACTTTTATATATTTTTTTATTAAAATGTCACCCTTTCTTATAGAACTGTTTGTGATAACATTTGTTACTTTTGTTGCAAATATTCTTATTCACATCACCAGTGGCGGCGTAAAGCGTGGGCGACGTGGGCCACCGCCTACGGCCTCGCGACCCAGGGGCCTCGCGCCCCGTAATGCACGCGCCAAAAAATAATTTGCGCTGGCAGAGGGCCCCGCAAAATGAATCTTGCCCACATAAAATTTAAGTCTTACGCCGCCACTGCACATCACGTCATATTTACAGATAGGTATGATCGATGGCACATCTTGAATATTTCATATCATAAAACACATTCGCAAACTACTTAATTCATTACATCACAACTAAATACATGGTATAAGATGCAGAAACGAGTACAAAATTTGCAAGAAAGGGCAAATTATTAATTGATTTAGGACATTATAGGAGAAAAGAAATCGATTTGCCGATTCCTCGTTGCTATTTTATAAGGAACCTTAATTATTATTCCAATGTGTTTAAAACACAAGCAAAATATTAGCAAGCTTAAATCAAAACCTTTATAGCGGCTTCAATATGAAATATATACGTAGATAGATAGCGTTGAAGTCCCAAAGTCTCTTTATAGAGTTACTAAAGAACTATATCATTGTAGTAAGTACATCACTTTCATATAAACTCAGTCGTTTACTCAGCCTACGCTGATAAAGCTGCTATTCACAAAAAATTTTTTTTTTAAACAAAACCTTATTCAGCTTTCTTTTCTTCGATCAAAAATTTAATACTATGTCAATGTTTCTTCTGTTAGATATTTTTTCATATCGATACACTAATTATTATTATTATTAGATAGAACAAGAAAATATTTCATATGGGAAAACAAGGTTTGTACACATTTTGAAGTCAAGTCAAATTATCAAACAGTATTGTCGTGGTACTCTCAAATCGTTGAAGTGTAAGACGCAAGACAAGTTGTCCGCGAAGTGGTCTGAGCTCATTGTTCCCAACTTTCAGTGGATAATAGCCAAGTAGCTGTACGCTGGATATTCCCTTGTGCATAAAATACGGTTAAAAATATACGGCCTTATTCATAAACGTATTATAATCATGATTACAAAATTTAATGTTAAGGCATAGACTAATTTTAGCACATGTTTAAACCCTAGTGGTTTTTTGATGCTATTCTTAACGTAACTTTTGAATTTGTATTTTTAAATGGTAAATAAATTAAAAAAAAATATAGATAAAATATATTGTTTTGTCTCGCTCTATCGAATATAAAAAGACTACAGAACGAAAGAAACAAAACATATTTTAACTATGGTCAAGCTTTACCCGTAAGAATACGGATTTAGAAACATAAATTATGGATTGAAGGCAGGATTTGAGGAATACCATTTTTGATACTTATTCAATACTGTCAATCAGTGATTACTGATTACATCCAAAGGAAGAAGTTAATGTGTTTTATGAAAATCTTGTTTTTTTTTGGAAAAGGATCATTACACTGAACGAGTACCTAGAAAATCAATGCGTTATGCATTGAGATTTGAATGTCTTAAGTGTAACATAGTGGGACACCTTTTTTATGTTAGATATCGACAGAAGAGCATGAGGTTCACTTGATGGTAGGCGATACCTCAGCCACAGTACATCAATCAATGATGCGCTGTCGACCTACTTTTTACTTCGGGCATTCGGAAATTTCACATTTCACGGTTTTTTCATACATAACAAACTCTTCCTTTATACATTAAGAGGATATGTTGAGAAAAATGCGGTTTTTCTATTACGTGTAACTTGTTCAGGCTGTGGATTATTGATATGAAATTTTGGAATTTGTTTTTTGACTATACTTTGCGGTGTCGCTCAAAAGGAAAACATGTTTCAATGAAATTTTCTCGATAGAAAAAAAATGTGAAGTTACGTCTATTTATACACTTTTTTGGATCCCAAGGCATAACGGCAAACAGTTATTTAATTTAATTTATTTTAAAGTATGTAGAATAAATGTCTTTAAGATTACTCAAAACCGTTTTTGAATCAAATAAAGTATTGTAAAGTTATGAAATGAATTAGTTTTGGCACATACGTTGTTTTATTCCGAGCGCGTTCAAGCAGCCATCTCTTTTTTTACATGTCTCAAACTCTCAAGTAATTATTTCAATCTCGCTCGCTCACATTCAATAGAGCGATTTGTCGGCCTGAGTGCCTCATCGACATAGGCCCTTAAGATACATACTTCCAAGATCATTTTTCTTAGAAACATGCTCATCGTTAGAGTAAGACTTCCAACTCGTCGCCTTTGAAACGTTGCGGTCAGTAATTTAGCTCCGAGCCGTTCGCCTCCCACCGAGCTGTAATAGGGTCATGTCTTTATTTTTAGGGTTCCGTAGTCCGTACCAAAACGAAACCTTTATAGGATCACTTCGTTGTCCGTTTGTCTGTCTGTCAAAACACTTTTATCAGGAACGCGTGGAGGTATCAAGTTGAAATTAATATCAAAAACTCAGGTCTGCAAACTTGTATGTCGACGCAATCAAAAGATATGGCCTTTTATGCTCCGTGTATGCCGCATATTTTGACACTCGCAAGGAAATCAAAACCTATAGGGTACTTCCCATTGACCCAGAATAATGAAATTTAGCATCAAGCAATGTCATGTAGCACATACATGTAGTATTTTATTGGGAAAATCTTTACTTAACTTAAAGTTTGTATGGAACTCTCGGTGCGCGAGTCCGACTCGCACTTGGGCAGTTTTATAGAATAGGGGCAAACGGGCTCATCTGATGGTAAATGACCACCACCGCCCAATAGACATCCACAACACCAGAGGGCTCACATTACCGATCTTTAAAATATGATCATTTAGATATATTACATACTAGCGACCCGTTCCGGCTTCGCACGGGTCTAGATTTTTTTGACATATAATAATCTTTATATATATAATTCTTCTGTGAGTGTGTATGTCATTGAACTTCTCTCAAACGACTGGACCGATTTTGATGAAATTTTTTGTGTGTGTTCAAGGGGATCTGGGAATGGTTTAGATTCACAAAAAAGTTTGAAATTATCAAATTAAAGACGTGTAGACAGGACAACGTCTGTCGGGGCCACTAGTAATTAAATAAAATAATATTAATATTAATTAGTCTATGCTAATTTTTTTTTTTACGCTCCGTAGTTTTGTTTTTAAATAAAAAGTATCCTATGTCCTTTCTAATACCTCTAACAATATGAGTACAAAGTTTCATGATAATCGGTTGAGTAGTTTTGGCATGTGTAATACGTATTGGTAGAGTAAGGTAAGCTTCCTTGTAAATCATAAAATTGTTACTTAAGTATATTTTGTATGACTATGTAAACCAAATAGCCTATAGAAAACAAGGATCATACCATATCGGCATCTGTTAAAGAATATTGGCGTTAGAACGAGACAAAGATATCTACTATAGCGCTGTCACTTACTCTCGTTAAAGTGGCAATAATACTCCTTAGAATTATTGATAGGTCCCAGTGATAAATAATATCAACCATTGTCACGACACACATCATTAAATCTCGGCTTCCCAGCTGATACTAATCCACAGAGGCCATAAGACGATAGACATAAGGTTCAAATTGCCGTAATCTTTTAGTTAATGGTGATGTACGTTGCGATCGGTTCGCGTGCAATGATGCGAGGCAGTAGCGTCTATATTATCAGGATAATACTCGGAAAACGTGAGAATGTTTTATCTGAATGTAAACGTGTGTCGGACGGGACGGAACAATTACTAAATTATTTATTATAGCAACGCGCCCCGGCTTCACACGGGTGCAATGTAGATGTATTATGCCTATGTTACTCCCTGATAACGTAGCTTTCTAATGGTGAAAGAATTTTCAAAATCAGTCGAGTAGTTTTATAGTTAAATCGAAACAAACATACAAAAAAATCTTTCCTCTTTGTAATAACTAATAATACTAGCAACGCGACCACGTGACGCGACAACGGTCTAGTAGTTTTTGAGTTTATTCATAACATTCAAAAATACGAATCTTTCCTCTTTATAATAGAAAGTATATATAATATCCAGTTTCGCAGGGGTGCAATATAGATGTACTATACATAAAAAATAGCCTATGAAAGATTTTAATTTTATTTAGTTAGTTTAGTTTTAGAGTTAAATCGTAACAAACGAATAGTATAGGTAAATGTAAATAGTTATTTAATTTTTTTAATATATTTATTCATAATTGACGGATATCGCGTAACTTCACTAATAATGTGCTACGTGACGGTTCTTCGTGTCTTTATGGTCTTAATATTTCAATTTGTCGGCTAACTGTTTAGATTGTGGAATGGAGTTACGTGCTTTCGTAGCAATTATACAGTTCCTGCATAGTATGTCCCCTTCTTATAATTTTAACGGGCCTTTAGACACTTTGGGTACACCTTTGCGTTCCGAGGTGTCGCGGGTTCGAATTCCGCTCGACATTTGACATACAGTTTATATTTTTTAAGCACTAGCGACTTGTAGAAACTAATTTATTCCGACATCTTTAATTTTTTTTAAATATTTCAACAAATTAACAAAATACAATACTACATTATACTTATACATCTTCCTCTTAAATCACTCTATCTATCGATAAAAACCGCATTAAAATCCGATGCGTAGTTTAAAAGATCTTTCTATAGAGAAGTTTTTCTTTGAGCGCTTCCGTGGGACAGTGGTATGCACGTAGCGTTGAACAACGGAGTTCTCCTGTTCGAGTCCCCGGGAATTAATATTAAATAAACACCTACTTGCTTGTAAATAAAAATAATCTGTGAAACGGACACAAAAATGTGGCTGTCCTTAATGGAGACTGGGGACTAAGGGACTCGGAAATTAACTTTTTATTTGTATCTAGTTGCTAAGTACTAATGGGTGGGTAAATACTAAATACACTTTATTATCAAATTTTTCTAATCTATGAAAAAACGAATTATGTAGTGGGAGAGAGAGTGCGTTTCTTTCTAGTTTCTAGTGTACGTGTAACGTTCGCGTTATGTTCGCAATCGCATGTAGCGTAGGTCGTTGCTATGGCAACGGATTGTCGCCTCGGCTGGGCTTCGTGAGGCTGTGAATGAGAGCGACCCCTAGGAGTGTCTAGGATCAAGAATTTATATCGCTTCTATATTTTAGCTGTCATTTATAATTTACATTCCATTTTTAAAATTATGTTACTGGCAATCTTGAAAGTGTTCGAATTTCGAATAAAAATTAGTTCTATTTTGTTTATCTTGAAATTGGAATTATTTGTTGCAAAACTTGTCCATTTTAATAAATAATGATTTGATTAAAATACTTGTTGTATTATTCCAAAAATAATAAATATGTACATAATATATCTTTTTATTTCATATAAACTCATGAGTTAATTAATATCCATATTGTTATCTTTCTAAATATTTAATCATAGTAATATATTTTTAAATAACGTCTATAATTTTTTTTAAACATTAATCATCCATCAGACGTAATTCGTCAATCAAACGGCGACTCAGCGAAAGTGCGTCGACTCGAGTCCACCCACCGGCCACAAATCTTCCATTTCACTCGAGCCCAGCATCCGAAACGAGAGGAAACAGCACGCCTCAAAGCACGCGACTGCGTATCGGCTACTACCGAAATAGTCCCCCCGCGCGGGGTACCGGCCCATCGACGTGCTTTTAGTATGCTGCGCGCATGCGACACGCCCGCACTGTCCTGTGCTCCTAGTAACAACCGCTCCTAAACATCCCAATAAATTCAAAAGTGCTTGCTATGTTATAAATAATGGTCGCGATTTTAGCCAACCCGAAATGGAGCGAAGACCTCACCATCCAAATGATTATCGAATACGAGAAACGCGAATATCTCTGGAACCCGGTCTCCGAGCACTACAAGAACAAGAAAGTACGCGAACAGGGCTATGTCGAAATCATTAACACGTTAAACCTAGTGGATGTCACTGTGAAGGAGTTGAAGAATAAGATAAAGAACATACGTTCCTCGTACAGTGTTGAGTTGAAGAAAATTCGCGCGGCGAGGAAAGCGGGCGCGCATGCGTACCGGCCGAGCGTCACGTGGTTCGAGCACGCCGACAGGTTTCTGAGGGCGATCGTCACTCCGAGCTCCGTAAGTGCCTCCTCTCACGACACATGCGCGCTAATGCCAATATTGAAGCGAAATATTTCTGTTACAGGTTGATAATAGCTTGTTGGAAATCGCGATGAGCGACGACAGCGACGCGGTCCAAGATCTGAGCGAACGAAAGTCACCCGAAAAGAAAAGTCCGCGTAAGCGTAGGAATTCAACTCGATCGTCCACTCCGTACGTTCTTAATACACCTTCTCCGCGTCCGGGGACACCTTTCGGTTTAAACCAGACGGCATCCCCTTTCGGTATCCTACCATCATCTACGACAGCGACGTTTCTAAACCCACCTGTCGGGATAGCGACTCCGCTAACTACCTCACTCGCCACGATATATCCATTGCCGTCGAAACAAAAAAAGAACTACGACGAACGGAGCGATTCCGAGCCGCAGGATCTTAGTCAACATTCCGAGAACGGGAATGAGAATGAATTCGAAATGTTTGGAAAACTGATCGCGAGTCAGTTGCGGAAACTGCCGTTGAGTCTTGCACTGGATACGCAATTGAAGATTCAGACTCTTGTGAACGCGGCGCGTATTCAAGCTGTTTACCAACAGTACAGCTACGCGGGGCCGTCGCAAGAGGCTTTGTCTGTGCAAGCTCTCTCTAACGGAATCCTATCGAGTATGTCTCAGAGTACTTACTCATCGCGTTCGATGTGCATGCGGAATGATTCCCCGGATTTGCAAAGGGAATTGAAGGTCGACTACTCCCTTGGCTCTGAGACTGAAGACTAAAATCGCAGTCTCCGTAATTATTCTGAAAATCTTATTAGAAAATTCAATATGTTCGATAGTAATTATAATAATACCTAGTCATCTGACGCACAAAATAAATTATAATCTAGGGTCAGGTATCAAAGTATTAATACAAAAATCAACCGCGTTTTCAATTCCGTTTTAAATATTTTATTTCGCTAGTTTAATCTCAAACTACCTCTACGTGTAAGAATTAAGTCGTAATACATGTTTAATATATTTTATAAGTGTTAGATTTAGTCGGTTTTAATGAAAAAACAATGCCAAAGTACAAATAAACGAAATCTGCCAATAGAAATTATAAAAGAGTATAGAATTAAAATTATTATGAATAGATATTATAATAATTGATGTTTGATCTCGATGTCGGGCTGTGTTTGTTTAGTTTTGTATAAAAATATACTATTTTGTTCTACTTATTTTTTTTTAAATATTTTTCTATATTAACCTCTAATAAATATATAATTTACATAATATTGATCTATATGTGGACTTACTTTGTAATTGAAATTGTGTAATTCCAAAAAGTATGTTTAATTTTGAATAAAGCATCGAGCTTAATTTAAGAAAAAAAAATTAAACGTAAATATATTTTGAGGTTTTTTTATCACAAAAAAAAACAGTAAATAATAATAAAAAACAAATACGAATTTATTTTCAGTGATAGAGTAGTGTACGTAGAGATGTGAATTGTGATTATTTAATAGAAAAATACCTCAGTATACCTTAGATTTTAAGGAATTAATGTATTTATCTGTTGTTCGTGCTAGATTGTGACTTATGGGAGAATAAATATTTTATGAATGTGATTTTATTTTTTATTTTACACAAAAATATATCCTAATTATAATAAAATACTTTATAGCGAATTAAAATGCGATTTATTATTTATGCCGACGTTGCGGATGCTTTTCAGCAACAGTGGTCAGGGCAGTCCAGTCCAGTATGGACACGACACGGAAGTCTGCCGTGACCACGGTTGCTGAAAAGCATCCAAACGTAGTATCCAAATCCAAAGTATTTTATGAAATAATTTAATGTGAATATGTGTGATAGTCGCGTTAATAAAAGACAATATTATTATAATCCTAATTACAAATACAATTGTTTTATTCCATAATAATAATGATAGTAAAGAAAAAAAAGTCCTTCTAGATTAATTATTATTTAACTGAATAATAATAATTAAATCCTTTAATATACTAGGACATATTTAAAATATATTTGACAACTTTTTAACATAAAAAAAATACATAATTTTCAGTAACTTATTTAACTAAACTTATTATTGGAAATGATCTTAAGCAGTATTTTTATACTATGGTAATTGTAAAATAATCGAATGCTATAAAATATCACATATTTGTACAGCAAATAGATTTAAATGCGGTGGAATATTTTTTTTTTGCCAGCCTCAAATAAATATAGAGTCGTTTGGGGTAACCGTGCGCAGTGGGTAAGTGTGCGCACCCTGTTTATCTACAAAGAGCACAGGGGAAATTCATGATATGCGTAGGGGACTGAAACATACGATAACTAGGACTTAATTTTTCTACAAGATCGTGACATCGTGTCATCCGTTTATTTTTAATTAACAATTTTAAAAAATCCGCGCTTTAACTGTAAATGGGCCATTCCATCGTTTCGGGTGTTACGTTTGAACTCAAAAAAATATGTTTTATTGGAAGTTGTATTAGCAACTAAACTATTATAAATATTAAATCACTCAATTTTTGGGTAATATTTTCTTTTCCTAAAATCGCATTTTAAAAATATTTGAGCAATAAAGAGAAAATAACGAATAAGTAGCTGTTTCGGGTGTTACATGAAATTGCCTCTAACTTCTGACCATCTGTCTTAGCATGCATAATTCAGCGAATTTTCCTAATAATCTCCAGTTTAATTTATAACAAGTCAAACTAGATCCAGTAGCCCACCTAAACACGTAAAAAAAAGACAGTAATCAATTTTCCATTAATTTTAATAAATAAAATTACCTGTTTCGGGTGTTACTAACGATTCGTTTCGGGTGTTACGAGTACGAAATTAAAATACATATATCCGAAATTATGGGCTACATTAATTAAATTTTACGCTGTCTTTTAAAATCATAACAAAAATTAATCAACAGTTATAGAATTATTATAAAACGCTTATACAGATTAATATTTAATAATGAAAAGATCTATTTTTTAAAGACATCAATTTCTATAACCTTTAATCTTTAAAATAGCAGTAGGCAACACACATATTTTTATTATCCTGCATGTTTCAGCTTTTTACCCTTGACAAAAGTTTCAGGATCTCTTAAGGTTTTCCAATCTTTCATCCCAGGAGCTTGACGACTAGCGTCATCTCTTTAAAACAATATTCCTTTCTTTGCGTAAATGTTCAACATACTTCCAGGATATTTCTTTAGTTATTGATAGCATGATATACGTAAAGGAAATACCAACACCATATTAACACACCCATGCATTAATAATCAGATGCTGCGGCGAAAAGTAAATATTTAAAAGCAGTACAATCTTGTCTTTCAAATAATGTAACACCCGAAACGTTTCGGGCGTTACACAATTTCAAACGTTGAAAATACAATTAAAACACATGTTTTTGCAATCATAGTTAGATATTCGATTAGATTAACCACATATCCTTACTTTGGCAAAACATGTTAGTTTAAAGATACTTCGTTTCGGGTGTTACACTGATACCACAGTTTGGAAAACTCTTTTTAAAACAGTAAATACAAACTATTTAATTTTTTTAGCGCTAATCAAATAAATGCAATAAGTAAAGCTCACTTATAACGAAAACCAAGTGTCGGTTGATAGCTTCTTTCTTTTGTTTTAGTGTTCCCAAATATTGGTGTATAAATTACCTGTATGGCCTGATCTTTCTAACATTACTTCCAAACAAGTAAAATATGAAAAATATTGTGAATTACGTAAAAAAAAAATTCTAGACCTGAAGGATAGGAATGTTTTCTATGAAAATAGGTTATAATTGACTTCTTAGGCCGATTTTTTTTTCTGAGGCTTTGGTAACGTTTATTATGGAATGGCCCAAATGTCATCTTGACAAAGACTGCCACATCGAACTGAATATCATTACTAAGGTAAATCAATTTTTTTTATGTTAGTGATTTATTTAAGTTGATTATTCTGCATATTATTTTAGGCTATGTTTAGTATGGGTAAAGAAATATAAATATCTATCAAAAAACTCGGTTTGGGGCAAGTGTGCGTGGGTAAGTGTGCGCGTCCGCACACTTACTCTCGTTTTTTTGTCCGTTGTGTAGGGAGAAATATACAGAACCTCCTACCGAGGAATGGATACAATGGGTCAAATCCATGAATTGGTGGCATGAAGAATGTACCTTTTATGAAGATAGTTTTGAATGTGATCGCTGCCACAAATTTTTTAATCTAAATTCTAAAATTCCTTATAAGTTTAATTTTATTCTGATTTTATATCTATAATTCGATCTCTTATTATTCATTTATCTAGTCTTCAAGATAATTCGTTATTAAGGAGGTTTAAAACTACTAAAAAACAATGCGCACACTTACCCAAACGAATGCGCACAGTTACCCGCAAAGCGAGTCAAGTGAGCGCATCTTGAATTTTTCTCATTAAGTGTTTTTGTTTTCTAAGTATTAAAGTTTTATGTACTATTAATTAAATTATTAGTGCAATGAATACTTTACCATATGCATGGGTTATTATGTCCTTATTTGTTATTATTTAATTTTAAAACGAATTTGAATCCTTTAATGCGCACACTTGACCCGAACGACTCTACTCTTCTTCATTGTTAATAAAAAAAGAGTACACTCGAATGTCACAAATATAGATCCATAAATACTCCAAGCTAGGACCAAACTTGTACAAATAATTTAAAAGCGAAAAGCCTCGTTTCCGAAGAGAACTGCATAATTTATTAGTCTGTGCAAATTGGCGTTCCCGCCAAAAGGCGTCCGACATTTCGCCGCCCAGAAATGGCGCGAAATCGCAAAACTGGCATGCACTGCCACTCGTTAGCATATTTTAAGCGCCAGAATTTATTGTTATGTAAAATATGTTAAATAAATGTTCTGGAGTATTATTTTAAAGTTAAAAATTGACATTGACGAAATATTTGCCTGCATACTTGACAGTTGACATGGACTCAAATTAGTGTGCCACCTCTGTCTCATCGGAATATTATTTATCGGTTATCCCTCTGAATTGAGAGCTTCTCAACCCTCAGACTGTTTCTACTAACAATAAGATTGGAACTTAGCTCTAGCCTGCAAGAACGACTTGTGCGAAAGTATTCGTATTGCAAGCGGTCATTTGTATGAAATTTTAAAATATTCTCTTTATAATATCAGTATAGATATGTATTTTCGTTAAATAATAATAACTAACAGAGCATCATCGTTCACCTCACGGATACCCCACCACCTTGTTCTCCCCTTGTGTTATTTTTCGCGCGCTTGCATTTTGGGACCAAAGGGTGTGTGTTGAATAATGAATTAAGATCGGAGCTACTTCAGCGGTACTTCACACTGAACGACGGTCAGTGGTGTAAATGTTGTGTTTGGGAGCAGAGGTTTCGGGTTCGCATGCTGTTAAAACAAACAAAAAATTCTCGTGTTTTGATCGAACATCTCTTTATGTCTTCACGGTCTACATAACACACTTACAACTCGACTTCTAATGTTTAAAGTAGAAATATTTGTCGATCAAGATATCTTGTCTATCGAATTTGTCGATGTTGAGATATAATAATATCGATATATCTTATATCTTAGTTTGTCTTCACTCGTCCGCGAGATATCTATTGATCGACATACTAGGCGGGCTGAGCATAGTAAACTTATATAAAAGGCGAGTATATAAAATGTTTTATGGGATAGACACAGAAATGTGTCTGCCCCATATGCATCTATCCCCTTAACGGTGGATCAGACCGGAATAGAAAATATTATATAACTAGCGACCGCCCCGGCTTCGCACGGAAGCAATGCTGATAGGTACTAAATACACTACAGAAAATCTGTTTTTATTATACATATAAACCTTCCTCTTCAATCACTCTATCTATTAAAAAAACCGCATCAAAATCCGTTGCGTAGTTTTAAAGATTTAAGCATACAAAGGGACAGAGAAAGCGACTTTGTTTTATACTATGTAGTGATGATAAAACGGATCCTCCAGGGTATCAGTCATCAGATACGGGATATCCGACCGGAATAACTCTAATACTCGGACATTCACTACCTACTCACAACAGAAAATGTGCCAATAATCATAGGTCATTAAAAAGTATTCCAAAAGGATTTTGTGCACCGAATTTTGTTTGAAATCTGAAAAATTGTACAGAAAATGTTTAATCGGTCTGAAATCTCACAAAAAAAAACTCCGTTTAAAATATTCCACAATATCCACTCTTGTTGTCAGCAGATTTCTCTCAGACCGTTGGGTTCGTGACAGAGATTATATTTTTTGGCTTAATGCTTACTTACCCTTTGTATAAAATATACATGTAACGAAGTACTTTATCTTAAAAAATAACAAAACCATTTAATAATCCGACTAGCAATCCACCCCGGCTTCGCACGGGTGCAATGTATCAGATCATGATAATAAAATCGGTCGAGTAGTTTTATATGGATAATTTTCCCTGTTTTTGCAACATTTTTATTGATAAATGATAAACCGCGTATTATTCCGGTAGATATTTTATTTAAATGTGTGATTCTCGCCTTAATAAAAGACAATATACGAGAAAATACCTTATTTTGATACCAGGACTCGAGAAACGTTTTGAGGGAGTCAGTAGCACATTTATTACCACAGACAATTGATTACTTCATAACATGTTACGTATTGAAAACCTTGGCTTCATCATTCGCTATTGTTATACCTCAACAAACATACAGTTTCATCGACATACAATTCTTTTTTTAAATCTGGCCATTCTTTTTTCAAAGATTAAATATCCTGTCAGTGTAGTTCCGAGTCTTCAATCAGACTATGGGATAGAGTCATAACCTCTGCCGTAATACAAAGCGTAGCGACCGGGCAGAAACCGGTCCGGGTGAATTAAATATGTAGGAGGCGAGCGCGGCACCCACAACGTTAGGGCTGCGGATGAACGTTTTTTATCTGTGAAAATAAGATTTAAGGTCTGTATTCCAAGACGTGACTCAGGTTTGAATCTTATTTTAAATATCTTTGCTCTTTTGAAATTTGACAGTTCTCAAGAATCGATTTTGTGTTGGAATACACGTCTTATCGAATTTGAGGGTTAAGATCTTAGTTAAAAGTTTGACGAAGGAACTAAAGACCGACAATGCGTCGTCATCTATACTAATATTATAAAAAGGAAAGATTTGTATTTTTGTATGTTATGAATAAACTCAAAAACTACTGGACCGATTTTAAAAATTCTTTCACCAATAGAAAGCTACATCATCAGCGAGTAACATAGGCTTTCGTGTATAGTACATCTGCATTCCACCCGTGCGAAGCCGGGGCGGATCGCTAGTATGTTATATAATTGTTGGGGAGGTGTATGGGCGTCGTTAATGACTTCCAAGTGAACCGACATGAACCCTCTTTAAAAAAAATTGACGGCTCGTTAGTGCGTTGGGTGCAACACACGAAAGCGTCGGGATAAATAATTTAAACAATATAAATAATAAATCGCGTTTTAATCCGGTATACAGTATTTTATTTAAATGGGTGATACTCGCGTTAATAAAAGACAATACTATTTAACTTCAATTTTAAGTAATTCTAATGTTACGTGAGCAAAGTTAGTTATCGTACGAAAATGTAACTCCCCACTGCCGCGCTCGAAGGCCCAAAAATTGGCATACATTATACTTGACTTTTTTTTTATTCTACAGTGGGTGTTTAATTAGTTAAACTGTAGTGTTGGGTAGTACAGGACTTCAAAAAGAGTTTGTAAGAGTAGCCTCTTTTTCACTCTGAGCCAGTACTATGTCCCACTTCAAATGAGGCGAGGCGTATGAAGCTCGAAGCATAATTTGTACTAGCGAGTATTAATATGACATATGATGGTTTTTGTATGGTTATTTATCACCCAAATTCATCGATAAAAAACGAGCGCGACATAAAATTTGAAGTAGTACATTTTATAATTTCGAGCCGCTCTTACATTTTGACGTCATGTCCGGGACAAATGTACCGCCTCTTGTATGTCCTACTCAACACTATTAAACTGTAGCAATACAGAGGTGGCTACAGCCCTGCTCCCAGAGTGTCATTAGAGGCGGCGTTACGGCAGGCCAGACATTTTTTATGCAGCCCACAACCCGACGCTAGTGTACTCCGCGCCGACACGCCATTTGGACTGAGTTATAACTAATAATACTGTGGGAATGTGTTCCGGACATCTATGCGTATTACATTCATTTTTGAAAAGGTATAGTAAAGTATTTTGCTGTGGAAATGAGAGCATTGAGAAGTATGTGTGGTGTAACTCTGAAAGATAGAATAAGAAATAGCGAAATTCAAAAGCGTTGTGGAGTAAAAGACGATGTAGTGACGAGAATTGAGAAAGGTATGTTGAGGTGGTTTGGGCACGTAGAAAGGATGGATGAAATTAGGGAAACAAAAAGATTTATATATTTCCTCGATTAGATCGGGGACGTTCTTCAAAAGGGCCAGGTCAAAATTACTCGTAACCATCGAGTGTGTATGAGAGCATTGATGAATGTAGAAGAAGCGAAAGTGGTATGTAAGGATCGGAGCATATGGAATTCCGTGATCTCTGCCTACCCCAATGGGAAAGAGACGTCAAGTATATGTATGTACTATTTTAATAATTCTATACAACAGAATGGTAGTTTTTTACCAAGTTATAGACAGTTACATTATCCCTTATGTAGAGATGATACGGTCAGAGTGGTAAATCACAACTGTCTAGAAGGTGCCTATTTATCTCTCTTGAAGAGAACGAGACGTTATAATTTTCGGGGAAGACAGACGCAGGGAGAGTTACCAGATTTTAGCGATTCGCATAACATTTAAAAGATGAAGTGAAACGATTTGTTCCTCATCTACCGTCTTTCCATATTATGCCTCTTTCACATGTAACTTCGTATCCTTTATCATAGTATGATTCTTCATTCAGGAGTCTTGGATTATACATCGAGGATGGACTATCGATCGAAATCGCATCGGGAAGAATAGTTATCGTCATTTAAATAGCTTGCTCAGAAACTCAGCTTAAGATGAAGCCCACGCGAATGAACACGCGGCCACCAGTTTGTTAAAATATATATACTCATATATTTACATAGCGTCCATGTCTTAAAATGACACTATACTGACTTGTTTTCCAAGTCTCGTAATATTTGCTCTCGTCACCAGTCGACTTATTTAGTAAATATTATGCACAAATATTATCTAATAGTCAGTTCATACATAATAATGGCAAAGAATAGACCGCAAGCGCGGGAAGTTGCTATAATATTAATGGCTTCTAACATTAGCAGCTGTGACACAGGTTTCTTAATGATCTTTTTATAACATGCATTATTATAGTGAATGCGAATATTATAAAAAAAAAGTATTAATAAATTTAATTGATGTATTAATTATTATTGTCAATAAGATAACATATTATGATACATAGTATAATAATTGTTGACCAGTGAACGCCAGTGACATAAGCAATTTGCGGGGCGAATTTATTTTTTGTAGAAACAAAATGTGATGTTACAGTTTTGTACAAATAGTTACTATAAGCAGTAGATAGTAGCTATCTGTACAAAATGTGCGTGAATTTATTCTATATTCTAAATATAAGCTTCTACAAGAAAAGTCGCAATTCGATCGCAACTCGATCCCTCTCATGTAATTTGTCGTAACCACCAAAGCTAGTATTTAACGTTACGTTGCGGTTCTTAAACTCTTCCCGTTGTTAATTCTTATATAGTCAATATATTATTTATATATTTTAAAGCCTTTAATGTACGCAAAAACAAAATGCATATCACCCATACAACGTGTGTAATATTCATAAATTCAAGCATCAAGATGTCGCGAGCACCGCACACAGCGGCCCATTAAAACCGGGTCGGTGACAAGGTGATACCCGGGCCGGGCGCGGCGCGCGATAACAGGCCCGTATAGCGACGCGCTATATGCTTGTGTTTATGGGAGCCTGGTACACATTTGGAGAATTGCTACGCTTGGCATTTTGATGAACTTTTTTTTTAAGGCAAAGGCTTTTATTGGTACTGAGCTATTTGATCAGTAAAACCTTTTTTGAAATACTAAGAAGAAAAAAAATTTCATCAATATGGTCATGAATTTATAAGTTGATGTGCTACGCAGTCCTTTCTCTGGTTTAGTACTACTTCTAACAAAAAATGCTACGTTATATAGTATTTGGTTCCTACGGCCGTAGAAATATTCTGAATCATGGAAAGATCGCTAAAAATTGGAGAAAAACTAAAAAGTATTTTTTTGTTATGACTAACTAACTAACTATACGAATACTCTAAAAAAACAATATCTTAACTAATTAACTATCTTTAAAATATGTATATTAAAATATTTCATAATGAAACAATACAGTAATACAATTTAAATCTTTTTCTCAATTTTTATTTCCTTATAATATAATATGGATACTAATTTTAGGTAAGACTAGAACTACTGGCAATCCTAGAAGGTTGCCTAGAGACTTGCTAACACCAGCCGGCCAGCATGACAAGCGCGACAAAATTTTGTCTACCGTTTTCTCGTGTTTTAATCGACTATCGCTTTATTTCGGGTCTAACATGACAATTACACTTAAAACTCGACTTTTAATATCAAAAATAGATATATTTGTCGATCGAGATATCATTTCTGTCAAAAATGTCGATGTCGAAATATAATATATCGAGATATCTTACATATTAGTTTGTCTTCTCTCGTCCGCGACATATCTCGTGGCGGTCATGCTAGCCCGGTAGATATGTGTTACGGAGAAGTTGTGACAGTAATAATCAGGGTAATATTAGCACTAAGAAAACTACATTAAATAAAGTAAATTTATGATTTATTGTTTGAAAAGTAATAGTGTGTATAACTGTATAAAAATATAAATATAATTAGATTTGTATTTAACTAAGCATAGCTTAAAATATATTTTATTCTTCTTATACATTGACCTATGTCAATATCAATAATATTATCATTATATTATCACCTTGATAATTAAGAAAAGACAGGATTTTATGAAATTCCGCCTGATATGGTTAAAACTGAGTGGGAGTTAGGTTTTAATTTCGAGAACCATGCAGACGGAGTTGCTTGAAAAATACTGGTTTCAAAATAATAAATTCAAGTCTCAAAGAGTGTCAATCGCTGTAGAGTGCGGTAAGCTGAGCACGCGACGAAACGCGCCGAGCCGACAGATCCCATGTCAGGCACGCCCGCGCTGCGCTGCACTGTAGGGCTGTCACTTCAATCATTTTAATAATATTTTAAAATTTATTAAGTTTCATGTGGTTTATTCTTATTCGGTCTTATAGCCGATTAAGAGAACGGTATCTCGTTGGATATTTTCCATCGCTAAGTAGATATTTAGAATTATTTACTGACTTAGTCATCTTCTCTCTAGATTTTGAGGACCACTTTTTTATTACAGAGCGAGCAATCAATAGATGGGTTACCTGATGATATGTAATCATCATCGCCCATAGACGTCCGTGACTCGTTTCTTAAAACTAACGAGGTCGTAATTAGATGAAAACACTGATGGCGGTAATTCATTCCACATTTTGTTGTTTAGAATTATCAAATATCAGATGTTTAATAAAAACGCTGGCTGTAACTGACTATCTAAATTCAAGAATAGGAATAGGAATATCTAAATTCCGACCGGGTAACGAACCACCGTTCATAGATGGAAAAGCCGTGAAGTACATATTGCGCGTTTCGGTTTCAGTCTATGGATTTCCGAATGCTCCAAGTAAAAATTAGGTCGACAGCGCATCATTGACTGATGTACTGTGGCTGGGGTGTCACCTACCATCAAGTGAACCTCATGCTCGTCTGTCGATATCTGACATAAAAAAAAGACACAATTTTATGTTTGTCGAACTTTATGAAAAGTAAATGAAGCTGTACTCCGTCAAATCGAATCTCGATTTTTTCTCGGGAATCGAACCCAAGACACTCAATGTTAAATACAACGCTGCACAGAGTAATAGCGAGTCTCAACAAAATCTATTGAATATTCTAATTTCAAGTATGACAACCCTATTCATATTTTTAGCACCATTTTGATCCGAGTCTCACTCAACGCGCTTTACTCGACATTTTCTACAAGGGCTTGCCCATGTTGAGTTGTCCGCCTGTAATTTACTCGGTTGGGCAATATCGATTATTCACCTACATTGTTTAAGCTGTTTTGGGAATAAATAGGAATATAATACCTTGCTTTCGCGTTTTTCGTGTGGCATATTGTCTACAACAGTTGATATTAAAAGATGGGCAGACGAATTAAAAAAGATTGAAGCCCAGGACAGAGGCAAATAGAGCAAAAAGGAGGACTTTACTCATATAGAGGTCGTTATTAACACTAAAGCTACCGAGCAGTCAAATGACGCTTTCGAGATTTATTTTTCCTGAACTATGAACTATGGTAGAGGATCTGAGGTAGAGGACAAATCTTCATTTGTTTTATTCGTTTTTTTTTTATTTATTTTGGCATTGATCGGGTGGGAGGAATATCGAAATTCCGACCGGGTAAAGAATCACCGTTCATAGATGGAAACACCGTGAAGTCCACATTGCGCGTTTCGGTTTCAGTCTATGGATCATGAAGTAAGTCGACAGTGCATCATTGACTGATGTTCTGTGGCTGAGGTATCATCTACCATCAAGTGAACCCCATGCTCGTCTGTCGATATCTAATATAAAAAAGAATATTATAATTAACTAGCAATTGCCCCCGCAACCCCCCTTGTGGGTTGAATTTCGTAAAATCCGTTCTTAGCTGACCTCTACTCGGCGAAAGGAATATTCCTACCATATTTCAAGTCGCTACGCCTTATGGTTCCAGAGATATCGTGATGAGTGACTATATAGGTGGAAATCTCTTTTATATATATAGATTATACTTCAATATGTCATGTGAAGCATAGTGTAATGGTTGCAGCTCCTTACAAACATTTTGTAATACCAAAAAAGAGTGGCGGAGAGTTTATTGCCAGTTCTTCCGTTCTACGCCCTTGATTTGAACTGCCAGTAAATGTAAAATTAGAAGTATTTAATTTATTTTTTATTTTTTATTGACGTTCATAAGTGTACATTGTGTTACCTAAAATGAATAAATGATTTTTGAATTTTAAAATTCTGCTAAGTTTATAGAACAAGCTATATGTAATATGTATATTATAGAAAAAGTCGTCCAGTAAGTTCAAGGATTAGAAGTTTTCATAAGAATTTTACGACTCTATAAATGTCTGAACTCTGAACACTAAGAATAGGTCGACAGCGCATCATACAGCGATGTCTTTTGCCTGATGTAACATCAATTACAAGTGAGTCTCACAGTCTATCCACATCTTATATATACTATAAAAGACTCAGATTTAATTTTAAGACTTGAGACTCCTCTGTATCTAAAACAAAAATTCTCTTACCTTAGCCAAAATAGTCTTTATCTTCGATCATCTAACAATCTTACTCTAAGCTTTCCTCTACATCATTCTAATTATTTCCACTCTTCTTTCACAGTCCGCGCTATTAAGCTCTGGAACACTTTGCCAGAAAACATAAGAAGTGCGCAATCTAAAGTGTCTTTCAAAATAATGATCAAGGATCATTTTTTAAAATTATGTAGGAACAGAAAATGATGTGTTATGTTATTTATTGATTATAGTTATTTTGTTTGTGTTTATTTATTATTCTTTTCAAATTTATATGTAACGTTTTATTAGTTTTTGTTTTATTTTAATTCTGTATTTGCACCACCTATTTTTATCTCTACATAATATTATTCTTCTGGAACTTTTCTTTGGGGTTGTCTGGAAGAAATCGCTATTTTAAGCGATAAGGCCGCCCTTTGTACTGTATATTTTAATGTATTTTTATGTCTGTTTTTATTTCATATTGTGCAATAAAGTATTTTTATTATTATTATTACCATACCTTCTTACCTTTATATGGTCCTGGTACCTTTTGTTAAGATCTTTAAGGCGTAAGAAGGGGCTGGAAGCTCCGATATGTCGCGGGCAAGAGTAAGTGTGATATAAAACCTCTCATCTCCTGCTGGCCTAGCATGACAACCGCGACAAATTTTTTTTGACCGTTTTCTCGTGTTTTAATGGATTATCTCTTTATTCCTTTCGGGTCTAACATGACAATTACACTAACTTAAAGCTCGACTTTTAATATCAAAAATAGATATATTTGTCGATCGAGATATCTTTTCTATCAAAGTTGTCGATGTCGAGATATAATATATCAAGATATGTTACATCTTAGTTTGTCTTCTCTCGTCCGCGAGATATCTCGTGGCGGTCGTGCTAGGCCGGCTGTAGTCATTAAGGCTGCATACATTCAGGCCACGTGTAACCGGTCTCGTCCGATGACGCATACTAATGGGATCGCTTTGACCCGCCTCGCTAGTGTACATAGCATTGTTAGGAAGGACGTCACAGAATAAGTGATTGGGTTGCCTAAACAGAATCTGATCTAATTTAAATTACCTAACCACTTCTTCTATCCTGGTCGCATTTATGTGAAATCGCAATATGTTTTTGTCATTCTCTTTCGCTCGTCATAACAAATATTACTATCTTAAAGTAGTTACGTCTCTTTTCATTGAATGTCTGTAGAAAGTGACAGGTATACTTGTGATAACTTATATACTGAAGCCTTTGGCTCTGTTCTCATATCTCACCTTTATGAAATATTTAGTATGTTTTTCCATACAAGGAAATATCACGAATAAAGCAAGGTCCAAACAATATTTAATATTAATTTATATATCTAAAGCAGATACAGAAATGTTTACTTTTAATTACAAAATTTAAAATAATAACTTTAAAAATTAAATTATCTGTTTGAACACTTCTAAAATAGTGATTTTTTTATTTAATGTTGAACATCTGTAACATAATTCCGTATGTTTTAATTTTAGTTACATTAAACAACTTCCGAACCTAAATCCTTTATGTTCGATGGCAGTCAATATGGCTCAAAGCTTTTATTTATTTTTCGCCCATTTTGCTCATCAATTTTAGATATCGACAGATGAGCATGAGGTTCACTAGATGATAGGTTCACGTGATAGCTACAGAACATATGTCGACCTACTTTTTACTTCGAGCATTCGGAAATCCATAGACAGAGCGAAACGCGCAATATGCACTTCACGGTTTTTGTACTCATGCGGTTATATACAATTGACAATTCATATCTAAAAAAGAAATAAGGATCAACAAATTAATTGCTTCCTTCTCGGTGTTAACTAGCGAAAATGGAAATTCATTAAAATTTGTGACAACTAGGACAGACTAAATAGCCTTTGCTGGGTACGACGCGCGGCGCCGCGGCCGGCCTCTCTTCTAAAGTATGTATAATAATTATATAAGCATTGCTTAAAGTTTATGCGTTCCTAGTAGAAGTGGGGTTAAATGTTAATTTTACTTAACACATTAAATGTTATTTATATTAATTAAAAAATAACATTTAAGTTAATGTAAAATGTTTCTTGTTATAAAAATAAATTAAAATAACTTTGATCAATTTAGCATTGCTGATATATCTGTTAAGAATTTTGTTATGTTAAAGCAGCCGTTTCGAATAGTCAAAATATGACGCGCCGAAATGAATACAATTCAATCGTCAAAAATTCAAAGCCAGTTGCAAGTTGGAATTGCACCGAAGAACCAAAAAAGAATATAAAAATTCTTAACCTATTTTATAAGAAAAAAAAATATTAAATACACATATAAATTATAATACATATTTATTCATTTGCATTCAAAATATATAAAATCAGTAAGGATATTGTATTTTCGTTGAAAATTAATTCTGTTTTCTCTTTCTATAAAATGTATAATCGCTGAGGCTTAAAGTTCATGTTAAGATGTCTTGGCTTGAAAAATACTTACCCAAGAAGTTTTAAAGTACCGTCAAAATACAAAAACTCGATCGGACGGCGGCACTGTCGCGGGATTTCAGAGTATTACGACACTGGTGTTGCATACTTGCGACTTTTAGTCGCATTTAAAGCTATCCAGTGTCAAGTGATAATTTATTAATTACTAGCAACACTCCCCGGCTTTTCACGGATGCAATGTGGATACTATACACAAAACAATCTGGCTAAAATAGCCCATGTTACTCGCTGATAATGTAGGTTTCTATTTATATTGATGAAAGGATACGGTCCAGTAGTTTTTGAATTTATGTATTACTGACATACAAAAATACAAATCTTTCCTCACTATAATATTAGTGTAGATTGTAGATAGTTAAAATTTTCACATGACACGAAATTTGAATGCATATTCACTTCGTAACATATATCACTGTTTAACTTAACCGTAAATTCCCGTATCCCCAATTGGGGCATGGGGCAGACCCATTTCTGTCTCTGTTTCACTGATCATTTTTCTTTACAGGCAAGTAGGTGATCAGCGTTGGGTGCCCTGCTCGACCAAAACATTTTTTTAAAACTTGTTTCGCGGGATTCGAACTCAGGACCTCAGGTGCTAAACGCGTTGTGCTTGCCACTGAGCCACGGAGGCGGACAGATGCTTATTGCTTTTGCTTATATACACTATTGCTTTTTATTTAATTCTAATAACTAGAGCGATGTTTGTTAATATTTCGTATAGTTTGTTGTCTCAACTCTCCTATTCAGCATTCTCTTAGTATAAATGAGCCTATTCTATCGCAAAGTGATGTCCCCTAGAAGGGGCTCTGTTTCCACTTTATTGAGCAAGCTATCAGTCTTGTGTGTCCTACTTGACAAAAACTATTATCCTGGGATTTGAACCCTGCACATCCGGTGTTAAAAGCAACATACCACTGGTTTTAGGTTTACGAAGACGCTCCATTTTTATCGCATAAACATCGCAAAAAGGGAAAAAAAAGTCGTCCGTTTGTCCCGTACACGCCCTAATCGTTGATTCGTTGACGGTTGCTTGAACTTCCCTCCTAATTCTTTCCGACCACTTATCCGGACCCCAATTCCGAGGGCATTGTTTGATCGATGTTGACATAAAATATCGTGTTCGCTTCGATCAATATTTAAAAACATCTTCGCCGTTTTTCTTATGTCATATCAGGTACCTACATATCTAACAACAATAAGATAAAATACAAGAAAGAAAACTGATAATAAAAAAATAAAAATCTTACAAAAAGATAACCTAAAGATTAATTATCTGATGTTTGTTTGTTTTCTTGATTTTTAAGTCGATTTTTGAACTAACAGATCAGAGTTTCTAGTAATAATTTTTGAGAAATCAGCCTTTTGTTTTGTTCAAAATTCAAATCTGATTTTTATTTGACTACAGCTGTTATTGAAATCTTCAATATATAAACATAAAAATAGACAATCAATATACAAAATATTGTTTATTACATAAATAAAAATAGATATAGCTATCGCTAGTTGTACGTTACTAAGGTATCATAAATTATGTGTAGTTTGTCAGCAGTCAGTAATTTCATGGCAGTAGCGCACCCGCTACTGTTGTACACGCGATATTATTACGAACACCTTCAAGTTCTAGTAACCTGTTACTTACGGTAAGTCTTTTAGAAGCTAGCAAAATAAAACCAAGTCGATGCTAGTACGATGTACATTCGCTGCTCGGCAAAAAAAGCGTCATAATACATGAATCTCTAAATACTAAATAGGCACATGTCCAGTTTTGGACGCTATTTACGCCAGGAAGCGATATTTATGTAGAAAAGTGCTATTATATTCTTTAGAAAGAAGCCGATAAGCGAACCTTTGACGGCCTTCGTGGGCGACCTAGAAATTTTAAAAGTGAACCTAATTCACTCAACATTCATTTATTTTTTCCCTGGGCGTTCTCGCTCACTTTCCAAAGCTACTCTATAGAATACTAGCAACGCACCCCGGCTTCACACGGGGGCAATGTACATGTACTATACACAAAACATCCTATGTTACTCACTGATAAATATGTAGCTTTCTATTGGTGAAAGAATTTTCAAAATCGGTCCAGTAGTTTTTGAGTTTATTGATAACATACAAAAATACAAATCTTTCCTCTTCATAATAATTATATAGTATAGATATAATTATTAATTCACATTATTATCAATGTCAACTAATTCACTCTAATTGTATCCTTTTTTGTTGTGAAATATATGATAGTTCTTAAGTTTTGTACATTTCGTTTGCCATGTGATATTTATTATGTAGGATAATCTATACTCTATGTCTATAGTAACAAATTTTGGTAATAATTAAATAAAGAATATTCTTATTATTTACTGAGTGGCAGTTTTGTTCAATTAAATAGGTATTTTATAGTAGGTAATGATTTATTCTGTGATGCTACTACGTCTCTTAGGTATTTAGAACTCAATTTTGGCGCCAAGTCTCTTTGGCAAGACGGAACAGAGCCGATTTCCGTCGGACTTTTCAGTTCCCTTGCCAGAATTCCAAAAGAAATGAACTCCCAAATACACTATTTTCTTTCTTTAGCTTCTACACTTCAAAGACAGATATTTCGTTTTACGAGTATTTAAATCCTAATAAGTATGTTATTCGTGAAATTAACTTCGCTTTTTTTCTTTTATTTTTGATTTATACGTTCTTTATTTGTTTAAAATATTGGTTTTTGCAGTTGGAAAGTAAAATTTGCCTCCATTTAGGACTTTATTGGAATGTCGTTGTACAATAGTTAATTCGCATCCCTAGTGGAGCATGGGTCAGACACATTTATGTGTCTGTTTCACTCATATTTTTTCTTTATGGGCTTAGGATGAACTTCCAAAACGATTTTTTAACTTGTCCAGGTTTCCAAAGTTCGAATCTGAAAACTCCGGTGTGCTATCATTCTATCTTGCTATCAACTAGTGCAATCATTGAGCCAAATGTGGTCAAATATTATATTCTTAGTTGTACGATAGTTGTGCAAAAAATAATAAAATCGCTGACACTTCCGTTTCACTCCACCAATCGACCAAGACCAACCGTCATCATTTCTTTGCCATGACGGGATCCACAAGACTGGAAAAACACGTTAGGAATCCGTAAGCAAGCACATAACGGGTAAAAGGCTTGACGAGTACCAGGAGAGCATAGGTTTAGTGGCAGTCTCCACAGCTACGCAATACGTCTACGCTACAATTGCAATGTGTGCAAAAAGACATGGAACATGGAAGTTACTTATTCATCGTATATAATATATACTGCATATATATATTATATGATACTTTTGATATTCACTTAGAGTACATTGCTGCTCTTGAAAACGATCTACGATGCCTATGATCTAGTAATTTTGGCCATCCAAGTCCCGCAGTCAGTATTTGAATTAATCACCAACTTCTAAAATATAAGGAGGTTTTTAATTCGCCATAGATTTATTATATATAATATATACATATATATATATATATACATGTATATTTACATCGATATTCTAAGATATGTAGATCGATTTGGATTATTTTTCCATATAATTGAAGTGAAATTCTTAAATCGTAATATCAGTTCGTCAGTACGAACTCACTGTTATATTGAAGTAAAATTATTAAACTAAATTGTCTTCACACATTTCAAAATATGATAGATTGATTTTCTTCAAAAGGGCCAGGTCAAAGTACTCTAAACCTATGAGCGTGTATGAAAGCCTATGAGCGTGTATGAAATTGATGAAAATGGAAGAAGCGAAATAGGTATGCAAGAATCGCAGAATATGGAATTCCTCTATGTACCGGATAGGAAAGAGGCTTGATGTATATATGCATGTATGATTACTGGAAGGTATTTTGAACTTTATATATTTTTAGGTATTTTTTATTATTTCTTTTTTTTCTAAGACATCTTATTGGTAGCCCTATCACGTGACAGCGGTATCTGTGCTAGGTTGTTATGTAGAGAGCACCGCGCGCCGACAGAATCACCTGGTCTCGTATTTTACGAGCAGCCCGTTGACGGCAGCCAGCGCTTCTAGTTTTCACTAGTGTTGTACTTTTATGTTTAATATTTTTATCGATATCGATAGTTTTTTTTAGGTGAAACAGAAAAATAATTTGCTCTACGAGCGTCAGATTAGCGTTGCAACATTTATTATTGTTGTATTATGACTATACTTAGGCATAATCAGATATTGATACGATAAATATATCGCGAATGACTTATGTTTAAATAACTTGTATCGGATTAAAATATAAAATACACATCAAACGGTGGAAACACATGGAATAAATTGCGTTTTTACATTTAATACGTTAACAGTTAGTCGATTTAAATGAAGTCAGAAATTGTCATTGTAATTGGTTTTGTAGTTTTTGGAATACATTTAACATCTTTCATGCATAATTTACTGTTTATAATAATGATTAGTAATCACAATAGGTAGTGCAAGAGTTGCAGAATTCTCAAACGGCACTAACTATACAAAAATAAGTTTAACATTTGTATTCTATCGATAAAAACAAACTGCTGACACAATGCACATCACTATGACTCGAGCACACTCAAGCGCGCCCGCGCCCGGGAGAGGCGAAAGGCGATGGAATTAAATCGCACGCACGACACTTCCGCCCCTCCCCCCGTGCACCCCCCACCCACAACGATGTAACCGCTAGGGTTGTTAACTGGCGAGATATGAAATATTAATGTTAACGACTTTTTTATGCTACGGACTTTTTCCCTTGACTTTAGGTTATAGTGCTTGCCTGTTCCTATCTTGTTTGTTAATTTAAGCATATCATGATCTTTCATATTTCAGTGTACTCTGGAATACCCGAGTCCGCTAGTGGCTATTTTTTTTAAATCTATTTTCCCTGGAGTTCCGGTGTCATGCACTGACATCCGGTGTCGTTTAGTTTGACAGACTTCTAATGTTGTATATGCTATGTTATAAAAAAATCCTATAGCAGATAAGACTTGTGTATTCCACGTAGTATATGACTCTTTATAATATAATTTACGTCCTTATTCAAACGTATTATAAGCCTGATATAGTTATAATATCGAATACAAAAATTCTACAGAACGTTATGAATAAGGGGGTTAGTGTATAAAGTACTTTATAAAGTACGCTAGGACTAAGAATACTGATAATTAACTTCGACGAATTTTAGTCCATAATTGGCAACCCTATTGATCTCAGGGCTGACGAGGGATAGCTCGACTCGCTTGACTGATGTTTAAGTCACATGTGTGACTTCGCTGTAATAAGCGTAGAGACGAACAAGTGCGAAGTTTCAAGAGGTTTCATTGGTGCCATTGTTTTAACACTTACTATAATAATAATATAATACTGTATTTTTAGTGATTCGCCATTAACAGAAATGTTTTTATATCGTCAGACGAGCGGGATGGTAGGTCACTTCGATAGAATATCAAACGATTATGTGCTGGCGACCTATTTGTTACTTCGGACGTTAATAAATAATCCGCTAAAGAATTCGTAAATTCGAAGAAGAAGTAGTACTTCAAAAATTGACTCACATTAACCATATGTATTTCTATTTCAAATTGTTTGCAAAGTTCTCTCCAGTTCAGTATTAATACTTCTCTTTATATATTAGTTACTGTATCGATCAGATTTTTAACATAAATGGCACTACATACAAATAAATTGTTACCGTGCGAAGCCAGAGCGGGTTGATAGTTATAATAGCTATTTTAAAATAGCTGTAACTGGAATGTATTGTAATGCAACGTAAAGTAAAAACGTGTTTTTTTTGGGCCAGGAACCAAATGCGTATGCAGAACAACTCACCAAGTTTCGTCATAATCAGATGAATAATTTAGGAGTTGATAGAGGACAAATATGTATTGATTTTTATTTATATAGATTTTTTATAATAACATGTTAATATATAAATTACTAGCAACGCACCTCGGCTTCACAGGGGTGCAATGTAGATGTACTACACAAAATATTCTATAGCCATGTTACTCGCTGATAATGTAGCTTTCTATTGGTGAAAGAATTTTTGAAATTGGTCCAGTAGTTTTTGAGTTTTATCATAACATACAAAAATACAATTCTTTCCTCTTTATAATATTAGTATAGATAGAAAATATATAGATGAAGTCGAAACGCATTTCACAGCTTCACTAGTATTTTAAAATATGAACTGTGACACAAGTTCACAAAGACAGATGATTGAGTTCCCCCTCGCGATTAAATCGCGTCGCGTCATCACACGCTCCGCTATTATATGACGAGTTTGTGCCCTTTCATATCCGAATGCGCCTTTGACATTCGCTTTATTTTATTTGTAGATGCTATATTATGTAGGCGTGTCAATAAATAAACAGAAACCCAAGGATAAAGTGAATGTGATGTAAAATGTTCATACTTTATAATAAAAAAACGGGTATTGTCTAATATACCAACAAATATATAGTGCTATTACCTAAACTCGAAGCAAGTCGACTTAGAGCTTGACGCTGCGGCAGCGACAAGTTCTGAATTCTTATACGAAAAATGTTATTCACAAGGCAAATACAGTGTATTACCTTGCTCGATGTCTAGTTCGCCGTTGAGCTCAGCCAAGAACACTTAAAGAATAGTTAATAAATACATTCAGCATAAAATTATGTATCAGTATCTAAATCGCATTAAAAACTTAATTCATTTCAAGATTCATAAAACACTAAACGCGATTTAATTCTGTCTGTCGTCGGTGAAATTAACACAAGTTAATCTTTAAAATTTAGGCGTATTTTAAACTTACTTCGTCTATAAAGATATAATATGTATAATATTTTTCCATTCCGAAATACTTTCTTAAACTATGAAAATTATATATCATTTATCTAATATTTATCAAACGAATGCTAATAATCAATCTTGCATTCTACGTATATTATAATATGAAACTAATTTATTATCTAGGTCGAACTCGGCAAGTATAAATATATAGTATAGTCGACATCGCTAAGGCGCGGTGGTCGTAATATAAAGCTCGTTAAGTGGCAGCCCTACGCGTGTCGACGGGCGACGGGCCCACGGCTGAGCGGGGATCGAAAGCGCGCGCCGGGACAGCCGGCTGATTAATGCGCGGCAAACCGGCCTAGGGATGTGCTTGGTTCATTAATTATTATCGATAAATTTTAAAATAAATTTTTAATATACTTGGGCCACTAACACTATGTATGTAATTATGCACCTTCTAGGCAGTCCTTAACATCAGGTAGGGTAGTGGTGAAACAACTGCTTATTAATTTATAATAAAAATAATAATTTCAATCTCTTTCAATATTGCTAGTAGCAACGCGCTCCGGCTTCACACGGGTGAAATGTAGATGTAGTATACACAAGAAATAGCCTATATTACTCACTGATAATGTATCTTTCTATTGATGAAAGAATTTTTAAAATCGGTTCAGTCATTTTTGAGTTTATTCATAACATACAAAAAAAACATTCCACAAAGTTATAATTTTAATCAAGTGTTATGTTAGTCTAATTAATATTAACATGCTTCATTCAATACACTGTCAGCCATATTATTTAATATTGTCTCACGTCTATTATTGTTATCTATATAATATTAGGTTTGTAATGAAATTGTATAAATTTCAACAACGAGAGAAATAGATTTTGTTATTACATATGTTTATTTTAGGTGATGTTATGTATTAAAAAATATTCTTATACCGATTTATAAGGAGTTTCTTAAGGAGAAATGAAATTATAGTAAATTAAACTTTAAGAAATTCTCATTAAAAACAAAACCAAATTAATATAAACAATCAAATGTAACAGTTAAATCAGCTTCAGATAAATAATTAATATAATTATTATTTATATCGATATCGATAAACTCCACGTCAATCCCTATCCCCTTGGGTGGGAGATTGTAGTGATGAGGCGACATGACGCGGCGCTGCGCTCGGCTGACTCATTATCGGCTCGCTCACCCAGAAACGTCGATATTGTGAGTGTTAAATACATCACTATAATGTGATTTAGGTATATATGTGTAAAGTTCAGTGGTTAGTTTATTACATATAATAAAGAGAATTGTCGCCATTGCAAATGGCAGAGATTTCTGTCTGTTTCATATATATTTTTCTTTACAGGTGGTCAGATTTCCATGCTCTTTTTTAGTTTTATAATAGCTAGTTTAAAGCCACCCACGCGATCGAAGCCGTAGTCACCAGCTAGTACATTTTTTTTAGTTTTAATCGCTATAAACATCTTAATTGCTATGTGTTCATTTTGGAATTTGGCACTGAATTTATTACCAACGAAAATCAGGTTGAAAATGTCCGAGTATTATAGAATCTCTCAACAATAAGAAAAAATCCCTGAATATAATCGCACATAAAAACAAATAAATGTTCATGTGTGTGTGTGTATAAATGTGAATTTTTTTTTTATGTTAGATATCGACAGATGAGCATGAGGTTCACTTGATGGTAGGTGATACCTCAGCCACAGAAAATCAATCAACGATGCGCTGTCGACCTATTTTTTATTTCGAGCATTCGGAAATCCATAGACTGAAACCGAAACGCGCAATATGCACTTCACGGTTTTCCATCTATGAACGGTGGTTCGTTACCCGGTCGGAATTTCGATATTCCTGCCACCCGATCAATGCCCGAAGTTACCAGACGTGGGTAAAACATGCCTACAGAAAATTATAAACATGTTGTTCCGGTGGGATTCGAACCCACGACCCATCGATGCGCACGGCAGGTGTTCTACCGAACGCGCCAATGAGCCCATCAGAAATTTAAGAATTACTATACCCGCAATATTGTAATTGTTCTGTGGCAATGGTATCTAATTTATATTTCCAGATTTTTAGTTAGATTTGAAAATATTTCCTTATTTAGTTTGATAACTAAAACTAATTGTGATAGAATATATCGATGGGTCCTATGAATGAGGGCCAAAATTTCTTCTTAAATAGTTCACTTTGCATTATATTTGTTCAACAGTACCTACCTTAATATTGTCTTTTATTAACGCGAGTATCACACATTTAAATAAAATACTTTATACCGGATTAAACAATATAAATAATAACCTACCTTTTTAACAAGTGTTCTATTTCAAAACAATAAAAGCACAAACTACGTTCGCGCACCCTTTCGCTGAGTTAACGTGAAATGGGATCTTCACTCTGAATTCGGAGATATTTCGTAGTTACTTTACTTTTATTTGGAGTCGGGTTCGCGGTTCGGTCGTGCTAATTGGGGGACTAGTGATGTCCTTATATAGCGTCAGCTGGCATATCTTTATAATAATTTTTGTTTAAATATATTTTTTATAGGAAAATCAATAAAAAAATATATTTTAGTTTCTGTTTTTGAGAGTCTACACCGTAAATATTATGTTTATAGAAAAAATAAATAAAAATAAATATTGAATTTCTGTTTTTAGAAGTCTAGACCGTAGCCTAAAGTATGCGATAACGCCTGCTTGTGGGCACTATTGGCCTTAAAAGCCACGAGTGGGTTGGTAAAAAGTCCAGAGAAATATTCCTATATGAATATTACAATAAATAGGAAAGATTTGTTTGTTTGTTACGCTTTAACTCAAAAACTACTCGAACGATTTAAAAATTATTTCAGCTATAGAAAGCTACATTATCAGCGAGTAACAAAACGATTGTTTGTGTATAGTACATCTACATTGTACCCGTGCGAAGCCGGGGAGTGTTACTAGTTGTAAATAACTTCAAACTATTTCCTATGCTAAACTTTGAATCTTTAGCCGAATTTTCATAATTAGACAACAAGGACTGAATACCGGTTAATTTACTATGGGAGTTATACCGGTATAATAAAGGTTTTTGGTAATATTCTTTGGTTTTTAAAAATTACTGTGGTAAGTTTAATGTATTTATCTTTAAAACTAATATTATGGTATTTCAGTAAGACTCGTATTTTGAAAAATAAAAATTAACCGGTTTCAGTCCCTGGTAGACAATTTAAGCTACTCTCAAATCCAGAAATGCGGTAAGATAATTGTAATCAATAAAAATATTTGTCTGGAAACATTGCAAAATCGATTTCCACGAGCACATCACTAGGAACCCGCGAGCGTAATTACCGCGGCCATTAGTCCCGCACTCCGCCCCGGGCACGCCCACTGAGCGCCCCGGGTTCGGTAATTACTCGCCCCGGGCCCTCTGCTCCTGCTCCTACTGATCATCCTGACATAATGTTACTAAGTAGATAAATTAAACATTTCTGTTACATTAAAAACGTCCCAAAATAGTAGCATAGTTAGTGAATTATGTACCTATTTACTTATTATTATATTATTTATTTATTACCTCTTATTATATTATTTATTTATTACCACGCATATCAACTCCACAAGCGCGCGATTTTTTTTATCTAGGTATACTAATATTACCTATAAAGAGGAAAGATTTGTATTTTTGTATGTATCTAATAAACTTAAAAACTACTGGACCGATTTCAAAAATTGTTTCACCAATAGAAAGCTACATTATCGCTGAGTAACATAGGCTATATTTATTACAAGAAAAATATAGAGATCCTTAGAAATTGATACTAAAACCAACCTAAGGTGTAAAAAAATAGCCAAAAAATGTCTTTCATCGCATACCCTGCGGAAAGTATTGACGATAGAACAAAAAAAAGTTCTACAATATTATAGAACATATCAATATCTACAAAAAACTTCTCGAGAAAATATGTCTAACTATTATAGATATGTAACTATAACTACTTTTTTCATTTTAAAAATTGAAAGAAATGCCGATCAAAATCAGACCATGTTATCCATACCTCTATATTAATTCTTATCAAAATAAATTCATATTCAAGACTGTTTCAATGCCTTTTGATTACCTTTTGAATTATTGAAATCGGACATTCCATTCAAAAGATATTACGAAATTAAAACTATTAACGGTGGTTCGTTATCCGGTCGAAATTTCGATATTCCTCCCAACCGATCAATGCCCGAAGTTACCAGACGTGAAAACATGCTTACAGAAAATTATAAACATGTCGTCCTGGTGGGATTCGAACCCACGACCGAAAGCGCCAACGAGCCCGTCAAATTTGTAACCAGCTGCGCTATTTTTTCGAACTGATACGACATGGGAACCTCCAAGAAATGAGCCAATACATTCCTTAAAGGTTGATAGTTGATACTTGCATTACCCCTCGTGAAAGATGTGTATGGGCAGCGGTGATCACCTGCCCGTTTGCCCCCTATACTTACTATTGTGAGATGGGAAGCGGTGATCAATTACCATCAAGCGCCTGCCCGTTTGCTCCCTATTGTATAAAAACAATATCGTTTCAATAAAGGAGAAAATTACTTAAATACTGGCCATATTACCGCGTGGAAACTTCTCTTTGATTTACGAAGCCAAGTTTTAATCTGTTTCTTGGCCTGTGTGGATGCGATGTTTATTTTTTATTCTGTTACAGTCTGTCTGCTACGAGTTGGTTTTACAATACTCTTAAAGTTGAAAATTAAAAGTTTCGTTTGTGTGTTTTAATTTCTTTAGGACTCACTGAACATTCCGTTTTGGCCTACATGAAGAAAAGTATTATACCTATTTTAATTATTTCAACAAAATTCCTGTTGGATTTAATATTGTCTTTTATTAACGCGAGTATCACACATTTAAATAAATCTGCTGTCACACGCTGTCTTCCCGCGACCACGGTTGCTGTAAAGCATCCGAAACGTCGGGATAAATAATTTAAACAATATAAATAATAAATCGCGTTTTAATCCGGTCAACAGTATTTTATTTAAATCCTGTTGGATTATCATACAAAATTAAATAAAAAAATGAATAATTAAATATGTGAATGTTCGACTGTCCTAGTAAATTTTCTCCAAATCGACTAACAATAAACAAAAATATTTATAATTTAGCTTATACATGAATATTTCGTAGTTATTTAGTTTCATTAATTTAGTAACTAATCTACTATATTACAGAATTAAATATGTTAAGCATTTTTCAAGTTAGAGGAGTATTAAATAAATTATTTTTAAATGAAATCTCAGACTGTAAATTTTATAAATATTTCCTTATGTATGCATCTACTGCCATCTATAGAAGAATAGCAAATACTACGAAAACATGTTGAACGTTTCTACTTCCCACTAGATGGCGCTAAGAGAAATTAAGAAGACCGCACCACCTCAATCTATTTTATTTGTTACAGAACGCTCCAAATCAAGAACCAGTATATAGAAAAGTTGCAATTGTTGAAAATTTCTTCGATATCATCTATACAGTTCATGTGGAGCTTGAAGGTAGACCGGGAAAACATGCGGGACAAAAGCGTACATACAGAACGGTGAGTTACTGTTATAAATTATAATAGGTATAATATAAGAATTCAGGAATTTGTTTTAAAAGGAGTTAACAACTTGATAAGTTTCTATGTCTCTACATAAGTTTTCATATACTGCAATTTTGCTTAAATAAAATATATAATATATTTGTGTTTGAGACAAGATGCATCTTTAATTATTATTGTAGACATGTGCTTCTTGAGTTGTCATATAAAATATATATAAGAAAATATCGTTATGGTTTTTTTTAGTAAAAATAATCAAGATTAATTGTTTTTTTCTTTTAATTTATTCATCTTAATTCGTAACAAAAGTATTTGTAATATGTATTTTTAAAATAGCTGCCATCTTGTGAAATTTTTACAAACTACGTGTAATTAGCGTCCACGATGCCGTTGTGTTATAAAGTTAGCACTTGATAGTCATAATGTTTCTAATTGATGGCGCTTATATAAAATTCAGTTACTATGAATTACATTGAATTATTTATCTTTTATATGTTTTACAGATTACGGAAACCTACGCATTTCTACCCCGGGAGGCTGTAACAAGATTCCTGACCGGATGCGCGGAGTGTGCACGCCGGCCACGCAGCGCGTCCCCACCCCCGCTTCCAACACCTTCACCCTCGCCAACCAGACATCCTCCATATCTACCATTCCTCCCACACTGCCCACCAGACTACGCCAGAAACTGGGAGTCAGAAATAGACGCCGCTCAAAACTACTCCTTCGAACCAAAATACGACTATACAGACCTCCAACCTTTAAAGAAAGTTGAAAGTCCGAAACCTACGGACGTAGAAGACGAACCAACATACATCGAGTTGACCTCTAAAAAGATCAATGGCTACGCCTCAACAAACCTTTTCGAAAGAAGTCCCTCAGTAGAACCTTTCAGAGAAACTGAACCTCTAAGAACTGACCCTGAAATAGATAAAGATGACAGCTTAATAGATGTAGAAGACGTCAAACCTGACAGTCCGCCTCCTTTCCAAAAAGAAGAGAAGGAAGAGTCAAGTGAAAGTACCAGGGCGGCAGAAACCGAAGGCGATAGAGAAGTTAGAAAGAAGTATAATCCGTTAGACGTCGCCAATTTGACATCGAAAGATCCGCCTAAATCGTCACCGCCCCGGAAGAAGCTATTGCCATCTACTTCAGAGAGTTGTAGTACTTTTGGCAGCTTCCCAAAGCCCTGGAGACCGGATGGAGGCGTGTATTATAGTGATGATGTGGACTATAGTGTGCCGATTACTACAGCTTACTTAAAGCATATGAAGAATATGGCTTATCAAGAGCGTCTGGATGGCGAAAATAAGGTATGTATTCTTTTCTAATACTAACTATATTTGTTTATTTTTGAAATTCCTTTGGTGAGTTTTAAGTAATTTTACGTAAGTAGTGGAAAAATCTAACAAAATCAACTCATTGTTCGCCACAATTTTATGTAATTTACTTATTTCACTTTTTAGAGGAGTGGTGGTGATATAAAGCAAACAGGTTAACGTTCCTGATATAAGAATTATATTTTCACATTGATTACACATACAGGCAATTAATAAAATGTCGTGGGCCGTGCGATAGCTGTTAATCAACAGAAAGGCGCGAAAAGTACACCTCGGCCGCAATCAGCTGTCAACTGTCATCAATGACAATTGCAGTTGTCAGTGTCAAATATGCTAACTAAAGATAATTTATATTTTGTTAAAAACATGGTACAACAGTTGTTTATTCGAAATATATTCTGGCGATCACATGTTTTGCCAGTAATAGGCATACAAATGTTATTAATTTTACATACAATACAATAATTACATCCGGTAAATAACACACCGGTATCGTAGTGTGTCTAAAAAACTCTTTCAAGTTATAAAAGCTAAATAGAATCTGCCATTTTTTTTGACATTGAGTGGCTTATCTCTTAAAGTTTTAGGCAAGTGGTTAAAAATTATTTAAACCTAATTATTGTCACCAGTCCGCTTTTATGATATAACTCATTTAATTCGTGAAAATTACATTATAAGAATGTTTGTACCGATGCAGCTGATGGTCAGGTCTATATATAGAATATATCGTATAATTTTGACGTTTGCGTTCAAACGTCACGTTGACATAAGAAGCCGCGATACAACGATATAATATGAAATTTCTATATCCTATAGAACACCCAGTTCGCCACCCTGAACCAGTAATCGAACTCTATTTATAATATAATAGCAACGCGCCCCGGCTTCACACGGGTGCAATGTAGATGTACTATACACAAAATGTTACTCGCTGATAATGTGGCTTTCTATTGGAGAAATAATTTTTAAAATCGATTCAGTAGTTTTTGAGTTTATTCATAACATACAAAAAATCAAAAATACAAATAATTCCTCTTTATAATATTAGTATAGAAGTATAGATATAGATTAATTAATAATTTAAGAATAGACAATATCTCAAACGACCTAAAAATTTCGTCTACATTTTTTTATTTTTTTTTATATTAGAGGAGGCAAACGGGCAGGCGGCTCACCTGATAGTAAGTCACTACCGCCGCCCATGGACATCCGCAACACCAGGGGTCTTGAGGATACATAATACATACTACATAATCGTCGTCCAATTTAATAAGCGAGCATCTATGCTGAAACATTTGAGCCTGAAATTGTTCCGTACAGTTCAACCGCAAAATATATTTTTCGCTCTGATTTGAGCAGAATTCGGGAGCTTAAAGTTTGTATTTCACGCCACAAGCACGCCTTTGATATATTTTGATTATTCATTTAATATTTGCGAGAGTACAATGTTATTATTTTCAATTAATAATAATTCGGAATTCTGGATGTGATGATGGTTATTACTAAAAAATATCAAACCAAACAATAATAGTGAATTTTGATAGGGCTTCTATAGTCTGGAATTTTTTAATTTTGGTGGTCTGTCCTTTGAGTCTCGGTGGCATAAATGTGGAACACCTGCTGTGTGCATCGATGGGTCGTGGTTTCGAATCCCACTAGGACGACATGATTATAATTTTCTGTAAGCATGTCTTCCCCACGTCTAGTAACTTCGGGCATTGAACGGGTGGGAGGGATGTCGAAATTCCGACCGGGTAACGAACCACCGTTCATAGATGGACAAAAGGGTGAAGTGCATATGGTTTCAGTCTATGGATTTCCGAATGCTCGAAGTAAAAAGTAGGTCGACAGCGCATCGTTGACTGATGTTCTGTGGCTGAGGTATCACCTACCATCAAGTGAACCACATGCTCGTCTATCGAAATTGAATATCAAAAATAAAATAAAAAAGTATTAGAAGTCCCGGGTTTGATTCCAGAGGAAACACGAAAAAAAAGGTCAGACAGGAGACCGATCATCTTGCCAGTAAATTATAAGTGAAACAGACAATGGAGAATCTGGAGTTTAATTTTTACTACTTTTAAGGGGAGGAATGGAAGGGGGGGGGGTAAAATCTTTTAAAAGTGACGTCATCGTAACGGCTACAGCGTAATAAAAAAATCTTAGTTTATTTTAATCAGTGGACGCTATGAAGAGAATGTTTAAAACACAAGGGAGATACCATCGTAATGTCTGATATTTTGCCTTCAACTGTTTAGATTTGAAAAGCACTAGTATTAATTACTGGGATATCGGAATTATATTGTTTTTTTGCTATGCGCCTTGCGTTCAGTACTTTGGGGTTCTCGGGTTCAAATTCCGGGGAACTAAAAAAAAAGTAAGTTTCGATCAAGCAGGTATAGATGACTGATCATACTTGCCTGTAAAGAAAAATGATCAGTCGAATAGATTTAGAAATTTGCCCATGCCTTTCTGTTTTCTCAAAAATACAGTACATTAAGGATGCGCTGTCGACCTATTTTTGAACGAGCAATTTTTGGTATCGTGGTGTAAAAAAACCAGATGAACGAAAAAACCAAAATTCAAAAATTGTTTTTCATAAATTTTCTTTGTTCTAAATGGCTATTGGCGATATTAACACAACGTAACTAGAACATTTTAATTTGGCTCTCATCAAAATATCATTATGTACTTAAAAATACGAGTTTCTTGCCTGTTCTTCTCGATAGCAGCAACATTCCGGAGCGAAAAAAAATTGACGATTCCAAAATATGTATTTATACAACTAAAACGATTTGGACCATCTCTAAACCGTATGCGTTTATCAAATAAGAATAACTTTTGAAAAATTCACTCAGGGTCTAGCACGAACGACAATCGAAAAAACCTATTCGAATCGTCAATCTGTCAGTGGTATGAGAAATGATTTGAAATTTTAAATGATTTCTCATACAAATGACAGCTCGACGATACGAATACTTTTTCGCAAGTCGTTCATGCTAAGCCCACTGTTCTTCAGAATACGTAGGCGCTGTCACATTACGTTGATAGGTTAACCGTCTAACGCCGGCGGGGGTACACTCGACCGATTGATTCGGAATTCAGACGAATCGCTCACACAAAGGGACGTTCCGCTATAATCGGGCGCCGCATCTTTTCTAACTCATTTTTCTCGCTTGAGGCGAGGTGGTGGGTGGGTCTCATCAGCCGGAGGGGGTCTAGAGGGGGTCACGGTATTAGACAAGACACAAAAACGATGCCCGACGGAAAAGTAAGCGGGCACACGCTCCGATGACGTGTTTTTTGCGATAGGAATGTTCGATCGATTTGTTATGTGTGTGCTTTATATGTTTACTAGTAAGGCGCCCCGGCTTCACACGGGTGCGATTTAGATGAGTACATATATATAGTAATACACAAAAAAGTTACTCGCTGATAATGTAGCTTTCTATTGGTGAAAGAATGTTTAAAATCGGTCCAGTCGTTTTTGAGTTGTTAACATACAAAAATTCAAAAATACAAATCTTTCCTCTTTATAATATTATTATAGATTATTATTAGGCATCCAGATTACATTTTAAAAGAAATATAAAACTTACTTTCAAATAATTATGTTAAATACAATTTAATAATTAACTTAAATTAGTTTTTCTGTCAAAAGTTTTATTGTATTTTAAATTATTACCACAGTTAGTCGCTTACAGAAAAATAGTTTTAAGAAATTTAAATAAAATACTGCATATCTGATTAAAACGCTATTTATTATTTATATTGTTTAAATTATTTATCCCGACGTTTCGGATGCTTTTCAGCAACCGTGGTCACGGGCAGACTGAAAGAAAGAAAGAGTTTTAATCGGTTATAAAGTATTTTATTTAAATGTGTGATGCTCGCGTTAATAAAAGACAATATTAGTTTTAAGCAAGCTAAGCTTTTCAAGGACGTGCGGTTTTCACTATGTATTTTTATCAAAATTAAAAAAAAATCATTTTCTATTTATTTTCATTGGGTTTTGAATGTGTGCTTCTTTAATATAATTAGCAAAGTAAACTGATTAGGCAAACAGTATCTCTGCATTTTCATTAAAACAGTATGATAGTTCGGTCATAAACGCTACATTAATCACATAAAACCCCTAATATCTACAAAAGTTTTGGTCGGACCTTTTCCATGTGGGGAGGGTCAGTTGGAACAGGGTGTCAGTTGGACCGGGGGGGTAAGTCAGACCGTCCCTACGACCTCCGAAAGTGCCTCTCCCCAGCGCGTAGCGACTTGTAAGATTGATTGGGGCTCCTTCAGTCCATTGCCGACCCCCTCGTTGGGATATTCGACCCTACCTCCCTTTTTTCTCGGATACTAATACGCAGAGTTATATGTACAAGATAAGACATGGGTTTTTTTTTATTTGCGAAGATAGATGAGCTTACTTAGTCAGATGCTAAGGAGACACGGGACATCAATTAGCGATACATTGTCGATTTTTTTGTATTATTTATTGTTTGAAGTTAAAAACTAAGTAATTTGTTAAAAAAAATGTTAAACAAAATGAGCTAATCGGTGTAAAGGAGAACTTTGTTTTTGACGGGCTCGTTGGCGCGTTCGGTAGAACACCTGCCGTGCGCATCGATGGGTCGTGGGTTCGAATCCCACCGGGAACACATGTTTATAATTTTCTGTAAGCATGTTTTCCCCACGTCTGGTAAAAAAAAAAAAATGTATGTATATGTACTGGAAGCGTAACACAAAAAGAGGCGTGACCTTGATACATTAGAATATAAATTATACATACCGAAGCCGATAAATATCCGACATTAACGAAACGGAATAAGATTATAAAGAGCTATAAAGAGGAAAGATTTGTTAGTTTGATACGATTTACCTCAAAAACTGTTCGATCGATTTTAAAAATTCTTTCACCAATAGAAAGCTACATTTTCAGCGAGTAACACAGTATTTTTATGAATCAATTTTCTAACATTAAAAAGCATAGAGTATGGACTTAGGATTATGGATAACGTTTTAAAATCGTAGACAATATTCTCTGGTAATTTAATTCCTGAATTCCTGTTTCATATATTGTTAAAAACCAAAGTTAGTAGCCCCGATCCACTGTAAATATGATGTCGAGACTCAGGGCTGTAATTTGTAAGTTATTTGTAAGAAATGTCTGTTTTGAAGGACGTAATTACATGCAAAGTATATAAGTGTAATATAAAATACAATAAATGCTCGATAAATAAAATATACACTGCAAAATAAATAGAATTCTAAATTCAAAAAATGTTCGAAAATGTAAAAACATTCCAATTTTAAATGTACTTAGATAGATATCTCTTCCGTTTCCAAACTCAATTTTTTTTCTTAAATGTAAAACCATTCCAATTTTGAATATAGTCTCTTCCGTTAGCTCTAGTTCCGCTGCCACCCTCGAGAGGGCACTGTTAATAACACAACGGACTATTTTATTCGTCGGCCGCCACTTGCGGTCCGTGCGACTGCTTTGATGTCAGAGATTAGAAGTTTGTTTAGATGGGGCATATGTTGTATGATATATCTTTTTGACCGTATATCTATACAATTTTCAATGCAACTCTACCTGTGAGTGACTTCGCTGCAGTTTTTCGACTTTCTTTACTACGACTTTTAGTTATTATTCCTACATTTTAAAGTGAAAAAAATTTTGTAGTTATTTTGTAAAATTTTGAATAAATAATGTTATAGAATGGGATAGTAATGACTTCCCAAATTCCCAACGGGAAAGAGGCAGACACGTTTCTATCTTAGTTTCACTGATCTTTTCAGGTACACAAGTAGGTGAAATATTTTGTGCGAACCGAAACAAATTGTTTCTCCGTGATTCAAACCCGTACCGTATCCGAAGTTAAAAACAACGCACATACCACTGTATCAGGGTGGTGATCAAAATGGGATGCAATTCGTATACCCTATTAGGTACAAGACAAATATATATAGCATTTATAGTATTAGTAATTATAGTTATTATCCGAATGCTCGAAGTAAAAATTAGGTCGACAGCGCATCATTGACTGATGTTCTGTGGCTGAGGTATCACCTACCATCAAGTGAACCTCATGCTCGTCTGTCGATATCTGACATAAAAAAAAAGTTAGACGGGCTCGTTGGCTTGTTAGAACACCTGCCGTGCGCACCGATGGATCGCGGGTTCGAATCCCGCCGGGGCGACATGTTTATAATTTTCCCCACGTCTTGTCACTGCGGGCATTGATCGGGTGGGAGGAATATCGAAATTCCGACCGGGTAACGAACCACCGTTCATAGATGAAAAAACCGTGAAGTGCACATTGGACGTTTCGGTTTCAGTCTATTGATTTCCGAATGCTTGAAGTTGAAAGTAGGTCAACAGCGCATCATTGACTGATATTCTGTGGCTGAAGTATTACCTACCAACAAGTGAAACAAGTGTCTGTCGAAAAAAAGTATCTAAATGTAATACCGGAATAAAATGCGATTTTTTATATTTATGCCAACATTTCGAGTTCATTACAGTAGACGTGGTCACGGGCATATGAAAAACTACAGCTGCCTGAATAAATATTCATTTAGGTAACACAATGTAGGTACACTTATGAAGGTCAGTAAAAAATACATATTAAATGCTTCACATTTACCGTCAGTTCTCAAATCAAGGGCTTACGTAGAACGGAAGAGAAGAACTGGCAAGAAACTCTTCGTCACTCTTTTTAATCGCCAAATTTTTGTTTTACAAAATATTTGTAAGGCGCTGCAACCATTACACCATGTTCCACAGGACATCTTTATGTAATTAACTATAATAATAAAAAAAATATAAACCAGAAAAAAATACAAAGATTTGTCCTCTATCAGCAGTAGGCATTGTGAAATCGGAGCACGCACTTACATTCTCGTGGGAACAACACGCAAACACATAGTCGAAATAACTAATATAAAATCTGATAAAAGTTAAAAAAAAACATTTAAATATATAATATTCGCGTAAAAGGCAATATTACTTAGTATTTTTGGATGACGTCGAAATAGAATATTAGTAGAAATTATTAAAAAACACTATTACGTCTATATAAATCACAATTGTCTTTGAATCGTAATCATGTTTCGTCCCTAACGTTCGGTGCTAACAAGGGATCCTATCGACCCCCTTGTTACACGCAGGGATCAAAATCGAATACGTCATGGCAAAGTTATTAAATCATTTCGCTGAATGATGTCATTATGGTAACAAAGAACTATAGAATTCTGCTTTTTAACGTCAGTTATCGACAGATCAGTCTAAATAAGAATAGATTGAATAAATTACTGTTTAGTTTATAAAATGATGTGGTTTTGGGTGGAATTGTTTGGATTAATCCCGGACGCTGAATTTAGCTATGCGTTGAAAATACCTTACATATTACCTCGATGTCTGGAAGTCCACAACTGCCTAAGACACTTCCTGCCTCCAACAGCCACTTTGTGGAACCGTTTGGTAGTTGGCGGTTTTTCTGAATCAATACGTCTTGGGTGTCTTAATAATTATAGAAAAAGTGTCATTCCAATTTTGAAATAGTAGATAAAAAATAATTACTCCACGAATTTAAAATTGGAATGAACTTTGTAAAACTATTGCTTAGTCCAATCTTCGCTCACAGACGGCTAAGACACTTCCTGCCTCCAACAGCCACTTTGTGGAATCATTTAGTTAGTAGCTGACGGTTTTACTGAACCAATACGTCTTGGGTGTCTTAATAATTATAGAAAAAGTGCAATTCCAATTTTGAAATAGTAGATTAAAAATAATTCTTCCACTAATTTAAAATTGGAATGAACTTTGTAAAACAATTCCTTAGTCTAATCTTCGCTCACAGACGGCTAAGACACTTCCTGCCTCCAACAGCCACTTTGTGTAACCAGTTAGTAGCTGATGATTTTTCTGAACCAATACGTCTTGGGTGTCAGGGACTGAAAACCGGTTAAATTACTATGGGAGTTATACCGGTATAATAAAGTTTTTTGTTAATATTCTTTCGTTTTTATTCATATTTACTGGAAAAAATTACTGTGGTAAGTTTAGTGTGTATTACTCTTTAAAACTAATATCATGGTATCTCAGTCAGACACGTATTTTGTAAAATAAAAATTAACCGGTTTCAGTCCCTGGTTATTAATACTTATAGAAAAAGTGCCATTCCAATTTTGAAATAGTAGATTAAAATTAATTCTTCAACTAATTTAAAATTGGAATGATTTTTGCAAAACAATTGTTTAGTCCAATATTCGCTAATAGATGGCGTTATTTAACAATGTATAATCTAGTTCAAAATTTATGAAATCTCAGACTTTTAGATCGCATTTTAGTTTTAGAGTTTACACGTGTTTCACCTCAAGTATATAATTATGTATACCACCAGTATATTCTAACTAAAGACTTTATTCCGAGCTAAGTTAGTCTCTAAGGATAACTTAGCCTTGTGCGTGCCAAATCCACCCAACAAAATAAAGTTAACCCTGCGAGCGGCACAGGGGGTAAAATATACCCAAGCATATAATAAAAGTGTTTATATTGTCTGGCAAGAGAACGTTACGGCGTAATAAGATTGTGGTACAGATATTTTTAAATAATTCTAATAATTTAACATACATTTATTAATAATAATCACAGCACTTGTGTATTTTAATTAATGTTTAAATGTAATCATTCATATGAACTATTCTTCGAATTAAACTATATTCTGGAAAAAAATGAATAATTCCGGTAGGTTTAGGAAAATTTATTACCCACTTGCCTGTAAAGAAAAATTATCATTGAAACTACTAGGGGACCTGGAAATTTATTTTCACGGATTAGAACTAAAATCATAGTCTATTGTTAAACTAAAAATGAAAACAAAGCTTTTTATAATGCTGGGAAGTTAGCGAAATCTATAATTGTTAACTTGTTAATTTGTTTTATTCCTTCGGTACTTTATTTTGAGTCAACACTTGCAGGGTTATTTTTAAATAAGGGTTAAGACAAGTCAGAAACAGACTTTAGATGTTTCGTAGAGGTAATCTTAAAGATTACCTATTTACCTTATTTGTACTTGTTATTTTGTGTTATCTATCTATACTAATATGATTAAGAGGAAAGATTTCTTTGTTGCGATTTACATTAAAAACCGATCGACCGATTTTAAAAATTCTATCACCAATAGATAGCTACATTATCAACGATGTTATGTATAGTACATCTACATTGCAACCGTGCGAAGCCGGGGAGTGTTGCTAGTATATTAATATAACATCAACACGTCTGAGGGCCATACTACCATGTCTGTAGTTGTCAAACAAAATTCAGTGTATGGCAATTTTAAATATATAGCTTTTTCTGAAAGGAATTGCCATAAAAAAGGCACATAAGGCGTAAAACACAGCTAACAGGGGTGTAAAACCTCCCTGGTATCCAAACCGTCGTTACCAGGCGAGCATAGTGTACTGAGAATTTTAACAGAATTAGTGTGGAGTCCCGCCTGCAAGGCGCCGCAGTAATTCACGTACCCACCCACCTCCTTGCTACGTATTAGCGCCTGGTAGCTCGCGAGCGAGGTGTCTACACGCAACGGGATTAACCAACCGAAAATAAAGCTACCCGAATGGGGGAGGGAGGGGAGTATGTTTTTTTAATGGAAATCAAAAAAGTTTTTGAGAATAGAATGTGCCATTAAAAAGTTTTGTAGTAAGTAATTATACAAAATGGTTGAATTCAATAGTAGTTAAGTTTTCATTAGAAAATCGAATAAAAGTATTATTTTTTAGTGTAACATTTTGGGTCATCACTCATAACGGAAACCAAGTGTCAGTTGATAGCTTCTTTCTTTTGTTTTGTTGCCAAATATTGGTGTAAAAGTTACCTGTATGGCCTGATCTTTCTAACATTACTTTCAAAGAAGTAAAATATGAAAAAATATTGTGAATTACGTAAAAAAAAATCTAGACATAAAGGATAGAAATGATTTCTATGAAAATAGGTTATAATTGACTTCTTACGCCGATTTTTTTTTCTGAGGCCTTGGTAACGTTTATTATGGAATGACCCTCATATAGAATTAAAAAATAAAAAGCGCAAAAATATTTACTCTTCTCAATTATGCCAATAATTATTGAAGTGTAAATTATTATATAATCCAGGTTTATCGTATTTCTATTGTAAAAATAAAACTATAACTTAATATAAAATACGATTCGTATAAAATGGCTATTTACATCTGAGCTTTTCAAATATAATAATGATCGGATGTTGTAATATAATACAGGTTACATCCAAAAAACAATGATACAACAACATCGAAAAAACAATGATATTATCATTTCAATTCATTCTTGCCTCATACAATTAAGTTTCTACTCATAATATAGTAGATGGCCGTATCTTGTACGAATTATGTAATATAATAGCGATCGGTGAAAAAACATAGCTGATAATGTAGCTTTCTATTAGTGAAAAACTTTTTAAAATCAGTCCAGTAGTTTTTGAGTTAAATCGTAACAAACAAACGTATCTTTTCTCTATATAATATTAGTATAGATAGATAATTTTCAGTAAAAAACAAAGTGAACGTTAGAGAATCAATCAGCGCTGGTAACAGTAGTAGCTAGTAGGGCCAGCCAGGAAGGGAGAAAAACCATAGAGTTACGTAGGGTGACATGTCACGAAGGGTCAAGCGTCGTATACTGTTTAACCGACTTAGAAACAGAGTTTTTTTTACAAATATTAGGAAAATACAGCTACACAGGAAATATATTAACTTGCAGTTTATAAACGAACAATTACTAATGGTTAGATTATAATTTTTTCGTTTTTCAACCTGTATTTTTATAGGTACAAGAGTAATTTTTTTTTTATTAAGCCGATTCATTTCTGTGACATATGTACAGAAGGCAATCTAGAAGATATCACAGATAAAAAGTGGTCACTTGACGGCGCAGTCGTGAGTTCGATCCCGCCGTTTCCAAGTCTATATTTTTTTATTCATAGTCATTTAGCACTTTATTGGAATAGCGAAATTCCGTTCGGGTATCGAGTTCGAGTTAATTAGGTCGACAGCGCATCATTGATCTATGTCCCGTGACCGTGTAAGCCTCATAATCATTTTTTGATATAATACATTATAAATAATAATAATACCCCTTTGTAAGTAATTAAATGAATATTTTAATAACTATTATGGTCATAGTTTAGTCTAAAAAGGTTTTATATTATGTACTATAGAAGATAGAATAGTAATTATACTTATGTTAGTTTAGTCCTAAAAGGTTTTATTTATACTATAGATGATAAAAAGGTGTTTACTGATCTTAATATTGTCTGATATATTTAGGATCGGAGCATAATATCGGTAACGGCCTATATTTCGTAACCGACTTCAAAAAAGGAGGAGGTTCTTAATTCGTCTGTATGTTTGTTACGCGATAACTCCGCAATTTATTGTTTTTGGATGATTCTTTTTTTGTTTGGTAGGACTTCAAAAATTACTGTTAATAAATAATGCTTTGAAATAATTAAAATATAATTTAGTTTAAGTTTGTAAATACTACATATATTGTTTTGAAGTCGGTTTTTGTTTTTTGCAATAATTTTTCGCTAAAAATGTCGGTTACAACTTAATATAGGCATATAGGCATGTTACCCATTGATATGGATTTCCGTGATCTCTGCCTACTCCAATGGGAAAAAGGCGTATGTATGTATGATATATTTATTTTAAATATAGATAGTATATTATGTTGTAAAAGGTCGGATATTCGCTCGGGATGGACAGACAAAAATCAGGCCCCAATGAGTTTCTGGACCTCCAATAAATGTTTTAAGGGTGCGTAAATCATTACTAGACGAACGGACCTAAAGGTTTTGCGACCCGGAGTACGAACAATGTTTGTTTTTTGGATGTGGCAAGTTTTGTTTTTCTATTAAATTTTTTATCGTATTTCTTCTTATTTACTTCAATTTGTTGGCAATTTAGACTAAGTTTTCTTTTTCATAAAAATTTTGATTATTTTATTGACAATTTTCTTTTTCATAAAAATTTTGATTATTTTATTGACGGACTCGTTTCAGTAGGTAGTGGGTTCGAATCCCATTGAGTTGACATGTTAGTAATTTTCTGTTGGTCACTTTGGCCATTAAACAGATGGGAGGAATCTAGAAATATCAAACCACCATACATAGATAGAAAAACCGTGAAATGCATATTACGCGTTTCGGTGACATTAAATGCTCGAAGTTAAATATTAGGCCGGCAGCACATCACTGATTAATATTATATATACTCTGGTTAAGGATTTATCTACCACTAGCAAAAACCCGGCTTACTATACAAAATATAATAATATAATATAATACAAATAGTAGCCTATGTAACTCGCTGATAATGTATCTTTCTACTCGTGAAAGAATTACTAAAATCGGCCCAGTAGTTTTCGAGTTTATTCGTTACAAACATACCTTTCCTCGTTATAATATGTGTCTATATCTTAAAGTAAAGTAAAAGTAAAGTAAAAAACGATTTTACAATATTTGAATATTTTTGTGAAGATGAATGTTGAATGTATTACTTATATCAAAACTTCACAACGCCGTATCCAACACTACAATAAGACAGGAATAATACGGGGTCGTTCTTACCCCCGGGAGCCCTTGGTACCCAACCCCATATAATCTGCACTGACAGCGTCGCCGGCCGCGCCTTCGTTAATATACCGTTCTATCCTTATATTCTCCTGGTATATAACAAGTTATGTAACCTTGGTTGGTTTTTGTATTTATACCAGAATAGACACTAAAATCAAACCCAAAAAAATAGATTTCAGCCAAATCAAATAATGTTTATTTGCGAAAATTCGTACATTTGGTGATACTAAAATACATATTGTGTTGACATACAAAGGAATCCTTAATTTTCAGGAATCCAAATTAACTAGCGACCTGCCCCGGCTTCGCACGTGTGCAATAGTGCTTGTGTTAATTTACAATGAAAACTAAATAAATGTGTTGTTATATTTCAAAAGAATAAGACAGTATTATCGATGAAAGATGTCACTCGACTTGAGTTCTTCCACGGAACAAGAAAAATAAGTGGAAGTGCGAAGTAGGCGTGTTACGCGTGTCACAATTAGGCATGGTGACTCTTAATCGATCACAGTCAGCCAAAATCATCCTTATATCTATTACATAAAGTTTAGTTTAGTAATTATATTAGTTTGTTTTAATATTACAAAATGTCGTATGTACTTTGTGCGCTAAGCCAAAGTAACCGTCATCGCAAAGCACTAAGATATAGTATAAATTGTAGGACCAGTGTGTAACTGTGTGTGTGTAAAAAATATTGCAACTGTGTGGAGTGTTAAATACTCCATTCATCTGTGTGAATTTGGCGACAGTCGATCCGGTACAAATTATGACACATTGCACTTCTACTTACGTCTTCTGTTCTGTGAGTTCTTCCGACATATTGAAGAATTATCGTCATATTTCAACAAATTAACACAAAACAATATTAAACTATACGTATACCTTCCTCTTGAATCACTCTATTGATGAAAACCGCATTGAAATCCGTTTCATAGTTTAAAAGATCTAGAGGAACAGAAGCGACTTTGTTTTATACTATGTAGAGATACCATCGTGATTCGTGATTAAAAGGTAAAAGAAACTGTATTTATATAAAATAAAGAATAAGTTTTTCTTAAAAAATCCGGTATTTTTTGTAATCTCAAATATTACAAAAAATATAAATGATGATAACTTTTCTTTTCGACAACCGATTCCGATGAAACAAAGCCTATATGTTGGGAATTCTTTAATTTTCCGGGATGAAAAGTATCTAAGATGTTGACCGGGGATATAAGGTACCACCATGCAAAATTTCGGAGATTAGCCCGTACAAATAGACAAACTGACAGAGAAACAAAAATTTAAAAAAAAATCGGGATTTGTTCTATTTCTCTTCTTACATCCCCCTGACTCGGTTAAGCAATTTTTTTTTTCTATGTACAGACGTTCGACTTCTACAGTTTTATTATATGTATAGATATAATTTAGTACGCTAATTACTTTCGTATTGGAAGTTTCACCTTCCACTATGGCATATCTGTATAAGTCAACATGTCTAAAATGTACTATTATTATATTTTTCGTTGAATAATGTTTTGCAGAGGCAGAACTTTTTCTAGGGTTACAAGGGTCTACACCCTAAGGCACGGGTACGTTACTATTAAATAATCATTTCGGACCCGTTCTAGGCGCGCCCGCTATTTACTCGACACAAATTAGTCCTCTTCGTGTTGCATGCGACCCTGGTAGTTACATTTCGAGATTTATATTTTGTTATTTTTTACATTCGTTCTTTTTATATTTTTAATTTATGTTCCAACGTATTTAAATTAAAAGAAGAAAAGTACTTTTCCCCATCATAATTATTTAAATGAATTAAAAGCTTTTTAAATAAAAATGAGCGTAAGTTAGTTTTGTATGTTTTTATTTTTAATAAATGTCAGTATTGAATAGCAGATGTTTAACCTAGTTATATTTAGCGTTTGTTTTATTTTCATTGTAAATTACAAATTCATCATTGGAATACTATGATTATATTATCCTTTAACCATTTACAATCACTTTGAACGTTTATCATCATCCATTAGGTTATTTTAACATAAGATGTCATGTGGAACATGGTGTAATGGTTGCAGCTCCTTACAAAACATATTTTGTAAAACAAAAACTTGTCGATTAAAAAGAGTGGCGGCGAGTTTCTTACCAGTTCTTCTCGTCCGCTCTACGCCCTTGATTTGAGTACTGGCAGTAAATGTAAAATTAGAAGCATTTAATATGTATTTTTTATTGACGTTCAGAAGTGTACATTGTGTTACCTAAATGAATAAATGATTTTTGATTTTTTTTAAGCTAACACACCGTTATTTCTACTAAGTTTGAATGATGAAACAAAATTACCGAAATTACTTACTTCTTTTGTTTATGAAATTCTTACAATTGTAACAATGAACGTTGATTGGCTAAACTTAATATTTTTAATATACGGGCTGACATCACTATAATTTCGCGTTCAAAATTAACTATTTATTAACAAGTAATTTCGAATTACACATTACAAATCAGTAAGCGATCAAGTCATCACCCAACTATCTCATGACACAACTTTAATTTTCCAAATTCACCTGTCGTTTATGTAATTTGCCACCACATGTGCCCCCCCGGGGTGCTGCGAAGGCAGAGGGAGGCGACGTTACCAAAGGAAAGGGTGGGCCCGGCGCAATTTTTTTCTGATTTTCACCCCACCCCGATAATACCCTAATGGTCGGTGGCTTCTTTTTCGGCAGATTTTTTGCGAGCAAAGATCGAGATGTATTTTTTACATGGACGTAAGTAACTCGAATGAAAAATAACTGACACGCGATTTAAGTATGGCAATAATCGCGTGGTTTACTAAATCTGTCTTGGAAGTTAGGTTTTATTGTAAAATTTTAAAAAGTTGGTATCATTGAGTTTGTATACTGCGTGTGGTTGATATAGTTTAATTCATTCAAAAATAAAATCATAGTTAATAAAATTTCACGTAAATATTCTGAAGATCCTTTCATAGAAAGGTACGTATTTTTTCTTTGCTTATAAAATAAGAAGAATCGGAATAATACCTCTAAATTATTGGTAATCTGTAGATAATAAAATCTTTTAAACCACTAAAAGATCAGATCAGCGTTCAAACAGAAATCGCAACTTCATTGTATATTGTAAATAAATAGTATTAATATTGTCATCTAATAAACCTTACATACATTTTGTACATACAAAAAGTCGACCAAAACCTGTTTATTTCCTTAAAAAAATTCACACGTCATGTACCCTAGGATAACTTGATAAATTCCCAAACCGTGCATAATGTATGGAACAAAAAAAATATTAAGGAAAACGAAGAAAAATCGGGAAATTTCTCCCCCTCGCCGGGTATCCTTCGGTGCCACCTACCAGGCGAGCAGGGGCGCACAGGAGGTCCGCTAAGATTAATACTGAGCGCCCGTCCGCCCGACGCCGTCGCCGCAGGTTTCATTAAAAGTGCTGAGGACCTGGTTGTGAAAAACATCTATGGATAAAATTAACCTTATATTTGTTTTTTTTTAATAAGGTATTAAATAAATTAGATTATTAAAACCTATATAAATAATATTTTTAAATAGTTTGTTGATTAAACATTAAACGTATCGTAAGGTGAATGTAAAGTAAGCTTCATGTCGCTTATTGCATTATGAAATTAAAAAAATAATAATTTATCTATTCTCTACAAGTACTCAATTAATTCTTTAAAAAAAACCCGATTTTATTTAAAAAAAGAATGTCGAAAGAAGAATTCAGAATTTAGTTTCACGAGTAGTTAAGTTCGAAATTTGAATAATTGAAATTAATTCGAAATATGCAGTAATATTTTTCAATTGGCACTTGGCAGTGAGTTGGTGTGCTCTGATTTAGTGTATGTGATAGTAATGTACAATATTGTAAGCAAAAAATCCATCGTATAATAAGTCCCTATATTCTTATTTTAAGTAACACTGCGTGGAATTGCTAGTCTCAAATAAATGGGACCATCGATACTGGACGCGCGTCAAATCCCTGATGACAAAACTTTAGCGAGTAAAAACTGCTACGTCGTAGATGGTGACGTCGAAAAAGATAGCGTGGTTTTTGTGAACATTTCTTACTTACGCTTCGGGATTTTTTGGCAAATAGCGTAATAATAAGTTCTTACATAAGGTAAGAGTCCATTTTGATATAAAGTAATATGTTATAGGACATATCAATTGAGTAAGTCATTTTTATTATCACAATTCAATTATGTATGTATATTGTTTATATGTTATATATTTAATTGCATTAATTTCCTTCTAATATTCAAATTTCTAATTCTACATACTAGAATATAATAATAATTGTAATATTATATTGGACGACTATTCGGTAGAGCTTAATTAAACCTTTTTTATTCTAAAATTGAATAAAATAAATATACATAAATACAAACCTGCATTCGATTGCTTAATTTAAAATTCGAATTACGAATTTTTCGTATCCAAATTAGAAAGTTTATCTTTAGAATTCGAAATTCGAATTTTGAATGCATCGTCTTAAAAAACGTTGGTCGTTAGTTGTTTTAGGCGCTTTCTTAATCAAAATAGCCTTTTCTTAATTAATTACAAACGCAAATTGATTACTTTCGTCGGTGGAAGGAATAAAAAGCGATGTAGGTACTAGCATCGCAGCGGGCGTCGGGCGGTAGGGGCCGCCTTGCGAGTGGGTAATGTGAAAGCAGACACACGAACCCTGCTCTCATGTATGGTCTGCAAAATATATATTTTAAATTAGGATCGAGATTAAGATTATTATTCTTTTATATATAAAAAAACTTAATGGCAGCATTTTGATTTATAATCTATACGTCTTAATATTATTTCAAGTGAAAAAGTAAAGGGATTCTATTATATACATACTTACTTTTTTGCTTTACATGGCAAAACTTCTGAATAGATTATGATGACAATTTGCTAAAACAGAATGTAGGTAGATAGTTTGAACCACCACGGGGAAATATATGCGTAAACATAAATTACATAAAGTATATCCTGGTATTGGTTGATTGAACATTAGAGATTCTGTTTCCACAATAATATTTACGAACGTAGCCAAATAACCATTCAACTTCAAAAGCTAATTTTCTTTGTCTCGTTATAAATAATTTCGAATTATTTGCAGATTGAAAAAATACAAAAAAAATTATTTGCAGACCGTACTGTTAGACGGCCGGCGTGGTGCCCGGCGTATAGCAGTTATTATTTACCGGCTTTATCATTTCGAAAATTTCATATTCCCTGTACTTGGACGCTTGAGGTTTAAAAGCGTAAGCGTAGGGGGGTACTTTTTGCCTCTCGCACGACCAGGGGGTCAGAGGGTGTTAGTAGCTAAGAAATAATAAACCGCACTTGCTTAGAACTGCCGCATGTCGCCCGCTACGTTATGACGCCTTAGTACTTATCATTTATACATTTTATATTTTTCGAATAGGAGTTTTCTTTTGGTTTTATGTTTTTAAATATAGCAAAATACATAGATTTATTCATTATTTATCAAGACAAAACAAAATGTTTCAAAAGGAAAAACCTTGCTCGATTCTTAGACAGTTTTGTAAATATATTTCTACTAAAACACAGTACAAAACGTGTAGCCATAATATCTAATCTACACTGATATTATAAAGAGGAAAGATTTGTATGTTTGTAACGAATAAACTCAAAAACTACAGGACCGATTTTAAAATATCTTTCACCAATAGAAAGCTACATTATCAGCGAGTAACATAGGCTTTTGTGTACAGTAATCTACATTGCATCCGTGCGAAGCCGGGGCGCTGTGCTAGTCTGCTATTATTTTAATATAATATGACCCATTTGTTCCTAACGCCAGGAAGATTTTCTGTAACGGCGGTATCGTTATCTAGTTAGGGTCGACGAGGGTCCAAACGAGGCAACGTTTCGCGTGCGGATTCGTATTTGTAAAACTATATCAATATCACGTCTTATAGCGTACTATAGTATATAGTAATGCGTTGCGATTACTTTGGTCCGTAATTATCATCACTTCACTACTTTTGTAGTATATAATATGCTACCGGGTTATGATACGAACCGCTCGTTTATAATTTCCCGCGTGAATGTATGTGTGACGTGCTCATTTGCGGGAATTTATAAAAGAATAATTACCAATAACAGTGAGTTTAAAATTTAACATTTTTTCAAATCGTATTTTCATCTATGAACCATCTATGAACGGTTCGTTACCTGGTCGGAATTTCGATATTCTGTGGGAGGAATATCGAACCAAAAGTAAGAAAGTAACCAGACGTGGGGAAGACATGCTTACAAAAATGAAATACCTATGTGCCTATGTGTAAAACAAAAAAAATGCACTCTTGAAAATATTGATTACTAGCAACACGCCCTGGCTTCGCACGGGTACAATGTAGATGTACTATACAATATAAATACTTGCTGATAATGTAGCTTTCTATTGGTGAAAGAAATTTTCAAATCGGTCCAGAGATTACCCCTACAACCTCACAAACAACGCAACCTGTTTATAATGTTAGTAACTATTATCAAATCGTCGTTGTATGAGCTAAAAAAACTTAACGATAAGTATATAGCTCGTTATATGTCTTGCACCTTATGGTCGACAATGGAAGTGAGGGATTGTTCGTACTGGATCCAATTAGATCGTCTATGATCAGATATAAGGTTTTCCTTATATTTTTCCTTTAATAATTATTTTTCTATTGATTTATTCTGTGATTAGGAAAAACGTATTCTTTTTCCGAAAAGTTTTAGTTAAAAATGATGATCAGTATCTTTGTCTTAATTTTTAGTTGTTTTTAGTATATTTGAAAGTAATGTAATTTTAGCTACGAGTTAAAATAGTATTTTTCTCTATCTAAAATACTCAATTACCAGTATAGCCGTTTTGCATAGGAAAATCTATATATATAAAAGAGATTTCCACCTATATAGTCACTCATCACGATATCTCTGGAACCATAAGGCGTAGCGACTTGAAATATAGTAGGAATGTTCCTTTCGCCGAGTAGAGGTCAGCTAAGAACGGATTTTAAGAAATTCAACCCACAAGGGGGGTTGCGGGGGCAATTGCTAGTATAATATATTAATTGTTTTCTTAGATATAATAGGAAAACTTTTAGAAAATATATAAAACTAGCTGAATCATACAATATACACTATAGTTACCAGGCTATCATAGATGGTTAGGAGGCAACAAACTTCTTTGTTTACGGCGGGTGGTTCCGGCCTAGGTACTTGCCCCGAGGGTCGGAGGGACCCATATTGAACATTTTGTGTAAGTGTGGGCTCAGATCCCAAGGCAAATCCCTTTCAGACCCTCCGAAAGGATCGCCTCTGAATTTGCGGATTTTTAAGGTACAATATATGCTGGGTAGTTGTTACATTTTTAATAGCTGCTACTGAGGAATCTTATAGAATTGAAAATTGCTATAGAATGTGGATAAATAGCCACCTGGGTATTTATTCAGTCCTAGTACATATTATGATTTCTCACCTATTACTAGTACAATGTAAAGTCAAACTAAATCTATACTTTACGGAAAATCTATTTTATTTTTATATATAATTCTTCTATACGTGTATTCACTGTTCTTCTCCTAAACTGATGTACCGTTTTTGATGAAATTTTTTCGAGTGTTTTTTGAGTGGATCCCTGGATGGTGTTGGTCACAATTTGATAATGAGTGGCGGTATGTGGCGCGTGGGGTTTTTATGATTTTTTTGATACTCGAACAACGTCTATGGGGTCTGCTAGTCTTCTTATATATTTTATGGGTTTCAGCACTCAGCATTTCATAAATTGCTAGCATTTACCAGCGACATAATATATATTATTTTCAGAAAGCATGAAAGAATGAACGAAATGCTTTATTGCACAAAAATAAATACATATTATGTAATTTTAATAAATTTTACTTGAATACTTATAATGAATTATGGAAGTATTTTATTTATTTATATATATATAACTAAGACCTCTATTTTAATGCGATTGGTTTTGAAATATTAAAACAGCGTTATGTAGCTTGTAGTGATGTAAAATTATAACTGTTTACGATGATAATTTTATGATGTTGGGTCCATAGTCCCCTAAGTAAACAGAGATAGCCCCAATTCGGGAATTAGGGTCACTTTTGAGTTTAGACCTTAATATGTTATCTAAATAACGCAGTGTTTGTGAAAATATACGTTTTAATATATATGTAAAGGTTAAAGGTAATTCAATACTTACTTCTTGAAAACCACACTATCAATTTTTATACGGTTTTCATTGTCAAGGTTAGAATGCATAAAAGCGATTTTCCAAGTCCCCTAGTAGGGAATGGGGCAGACACATTTCTGTGTCTTCTTCACTGATCATTTTTCTATATAGGCGTATGTGATCAATGATCGGTGCTCTGCCGAACCGGTTTTTTTCTTTCCCGGGATTCGAATCCGTGACCTCCATTGTTAAGCGCAACGCATACCACTAATCATAAGCTACTCACAATGTTAGTTACCGTACTCCTCCGAAACGGCTTTACCGATTTTTACCAAATGTTATATGCGCATTCAGTAGGTCTGAGAATCGGCTACTATCTATTTTTCATACCCCTAAGTGATAAGGGTTGTTCACCCTTAAACATTTTTTTTTAATTTTTGGACGAAATTTTTTGTTTTTATTTTTTTATAATGTGGCATTAAAAAATACATACCCTATATTTTCTATAATCAACCCTTGCTTTTTTTGTCAAAAAATCTAGAGCCGTGCGAAGCCGGGGCCGCTAGTATAATATGAGATTGTTTTCACGGATCAAACTCGTGACCCAAAGATTAAAGCATGTGTTTATCCAACAAAAAATTTACGTTTTTAAATAATAATTTAGCCGTGAAAGTACCTAAATCGAAAACAGAGTTATTTATATATACATACATACAATTACATAATACCGTATTGTAACTCACTAAATAATAAAAGCCTCTATTGTTAAGGTTACTCATATATATGTGCCGTGTACACACTAGAAAAAGTTATAATAACATTAATGTAGGTTCTTTTGACAGCTCTCCGGCCGTCGTTAGCGGCACTGGGCTGTATCTTCTCATAATCTCGTAGTGATGTGCTCTGTTTCATCGATATGTCACGCAAGTATTTATTGTTTAATCCTTACAAACAAGTGAGGTACTTATGTGGGATGGAGTTTATTAAAAAAAAACAGAAATGTTGAGTTGAGCACTATATTTCTTCAATTTTCAACGTGATTTTATTTTAAATTCTGGCCAGGTACATTTTCACACCTTCACCTATTAAGCACAACCCGCCATCTTTATTACAATACTCCTTTCTCTTTCACTCATCTTCTTGACATTTCTCACATTCGTTCCTCGTTCAGAAATCTTACATCTTACATTTATTCAGATGATTGTCAAATGACATCGATAAACATATGTAGTTAAAATTAACTACATCAGTTTATTTTTAAACGTTTTAAGTACTTTACAATCTGTCAGAAATTTTTAGTCCTTTTATTAATTTATTTCATGACCACTTTCAACTTTTTCACTTTCAAACCACTTTAGGCACTTTTCGATATGGGATTGTCATATTGCTTTATTTAATGATGAAGAATAATTGTAATTCACTTTATAACGATAGCTGTGGTAAAATTAGGTATTGTAATCAATTAAAACTCTCTTCGGTATTTTTCAGCCGCCTTATGTTCAAAAGAATATAATTATCTATCGACAAAATCCATCGACACTCTCCCCGCCTACACATCACTAATTACAGAATAGAGACGGGAACGGGTCGAGCCAAGGGTACTGAATTTTTTCCCTACCCCACCCACCGGAAACCCCACACCCCCTTTCCCTTCTTAACATTACCCTCGAAGGCACAAGACGCTTATATGGGTCCCGGTATATACTTTTTTGGGTACACTTAGAGCCGAGTTAGGGTATGTAGGGTCTGACCTTTATATAAAACTTTTGGGTTACGGTCTACGGACGGATAGAAGGGGATTTTTTGTAGTGATCCGACGTTTAGGAAATTACAAAATGTACTAGGCTCCTATAAGCTTTCAAGAGATATTCGCTATACGAAAAGTGTTCCTGTCTAATTCAAAACAATTGAATTTCGAATTCATCATAAAGAAATAGTCAAAGTATGTTTTATCTCGCTCCATAGAATACTGAATTACTTTAGGATGAAAGAAACAAAACATATTTTAACATTTCCAAAACTTATGAATTGTCCTTATAACTGTATAGTTGAATAAAAACATATAACCGATCGAATTAATTTAACTTCTTAGGCCCTAGCACGTACGCCTATCGAAAAAGTATTCGAATCGTCCATCTGTCAGTTGTATGAGAATCATTTGAAATTTCATACAAATGACAGCTTGACGATACGAATACTTTTTCGATAGTTGTTCGTAATCCCCTCTTACTAAACTTTACTACCGAATTAACACGACGATTCAAAGTATCGACAGACTGAGAGTACATGTAACAAATAAAATCGGAATTCGTACTTTGGTGGAAGGATTTACCGTGTAGTTGCTATGTGTTAAGTCTGTGGGTACACTAGGGAAATATATTTTTTTATGATATTCGAAACATTCTCAATTAATTCAAGAGCAGTCATTCAAGAGATACTACAGTTTATTTAATTGATCTCCTGATGGCTCATTATTTCCTAGTCTAAGGGAATTTAATAATGACTTTTATTTTATATTTAATAAAGTAGTTTTTTTTATTATGAAACCTCACCGAAACGAATAAAGTTTTATTTTATCGATATTTTTTTGCTTAAAAAAAATAAGCATATACTATGATATGCTAAAATACTATCGAAATAAGCTGCAGGGCAAAGCTCCTTTACGTTTTCAAGCTAGAATCCACCATTATCTTTTGTACATTTTAATACTCTAGCCAAACTTGTCTCTTCACAAATATTACTTGGATATTATCGTGGTGCGTTGTGTTCGTCCCTTAAGTGCCGCTGTCACGCAGCAAAAGGCGAACAAAGTACTGTCTCTCCGCCTACACTTACTAGCCAGCCAAAGTTTACGGTAACCTCCACCCCTGCGCTGCCCCCCTGGTACCCGAGCCACCCTAGTACCCGCCACCCTCGCTTTGAGGACGTCTTTGAGCGAACTTTAGCGGGAAAACCCCAAAATTCAAGTCGCTCCGATTACGAGTGATGTCTTTGAGTTTTCTGTTTGCCTTGTGTTGCGGGAATTGGGACTGAGCTCCTGGTAGAATTAATTTTACAAAATAAAATATAGGCCTGTTTTATTCTGAAAATAAGACAAATAAATCTAACCCTCAATATAAATTATTTTGAAAATACCTTTCGTATGTAACATATTTCATAAGTATTACCTATAGAGTGTTATTAATAGATGATAATATGTTGTCTTCAGTGTATTTAATAATACCAACAAACGCACGATTTTACTTTATAGAGTAACAAAAATACAGACTATTCCATTTCCGCCGATACAATTAAAAATAACATAATATTGTCTTTTATTATCGCGAGTATCACACATTTAAATAAAATACTGTATACCGGATTAAAACGCGATTTATTATTTACTAATCTGTCTCCCCGCGACCACGGTTGCTGTAAAGCATCCGAAACGTCGGGATAAATAATTTAAACAATATAAATAATAAATCGCGTTTTAATCCGGTATACAGTATTTTATTTAAAAATAACATATTATAATAAAAGAAATATAAAAAATAATAATGCAATATTTTATAGGAATCATCTAAATGCAAATATATTTTTTTTATAAAATGTCCTAAAAATTGTCGTCTTATTTAAAAAAAATAATAACTCATTTTCTCTACATTTAATGTAGATTTGTCCTTTTGTGTTAATTCAATTTAATAATCTTGATTATTGTAAGATAATATTAAAGGTATTGATTGATACAGGGTCTTATAGTACTTGTATTAGGTGTGACCATCAGAATAATCACAGCGAGACTAGCCACTAGCCGAACAAGGCGGATATTTCTTTCTGTACGAAGTACCCCCCGGTAATAATGCCCTGGTGAGGAGGGTATAAAGATACCCCCCACTTATCCTTTTGCTTTTATAGGGGGTGTATAAAACCGAACCCGGGTTTAGGGGCGAACTGTAGTGTTAGCGATGCGATAGATTCAAGCGCCATCACTTTATAGGTTAGCTTATTTTTTTAAAACGCCAATTTTTTATACTATAGGGGGCAAACGGGTGATGTAGTCAAGTGATGGTAAGTGATCACCGGCGCCGCAAAACCTATTGCAGGTGCGTTGCCGACCTTTAAGGAAGACGTAGGCTCTTGAGTTCCAAGTCGTATCGGTTAAGGAAAACCGCCGGCGAAAGATGATTCCAATATTACCCTATAGTATCAACCTTTTTTTAAGAACATAATTTTCTCATTAAAAGATTGTGCTATTTTTTTTTCATTGTAATTTTATTAATTCACCAAATATAAGCGGTTTATTTACCAGCAGGCTGAGTATTTTGTTTTTTTATGTTAGATATCGACAGACGAGCATGAGGTTCACTTGATGGAAGGTGATACCTCAGCCTAGACATGGGTAACACTGCGCTGCGCCGCGCAATTGCGCCGGCACGCTTCAGTGCGCAGGGTGAGTCAGCTCACACATTCATAATGTGTTGGCGCACGGCGCAGTACCCACTCACTGAGTGAGCTATGAGCGTGGGGTTGCGTGCGTTTCGGAGGTTTCACTGCTCGCTTTGCGCGTCCCATTTTTACTGCGTCGTGGCGCAATTTTGAGTTGACTCAAGGAGCCGACACACTACACTGCGCCTGAGTTGCTGAGTTGGCGCAGGGAATTTCGCTGAGTTACCCATGTCTACCTCAGCCACAGAACATCAGTCAATGATGCGCTGTAAACCTCCTGATTAGGTCTAGGGTGGCAAAATTGGGGATATTCCTTCCACTATCTTATAGAAATCAAAATGTAATACGGTTTTCTGTATCATAAAATCTACAAGGCATGATCCAGGTCGCTTTCCCACTTCCCTGTCATTGAATTTTAGAATATAATACTTAGGAATTAACAATTATAGAGGTTAGGGCGGCAATTTTTTAACAGCCTGTATGTACCTACTCTGTAAATGTGTATCTCCGTAACTGACAAATATAAAATAAAGACCTTCACAACACCTTTTTGATAATTAAGTTAATTTTATATGAATGTTATGTATGTTTGTTTTTGTGCACAGTTCTACTACGGTTTTTTGAACGGTGGTTCATAGATGGAAAAACCGTGAAGTGCGTATTGCGCGTTTTGGTCTCAGTCTGAGGATTTCCGAATGGTCAAAATAAAAAAGTAGGTCGATAGCGCATAATTGACTGATCAAGTAAACCTCGTCTGTCGATATCTAACATAAAAATGTTACAGCTGTCTCTAATTTATTAATGAGTTGTAATACAATACTAGTTATCATTACAAAAAACGTATTTTGGCAAAATTCAGACTAAGAAATTATTACAAAATACTTCCAGCCTTTTAACTAATATAATAAACCTATATTGAATTTTGGAATATCGTTCTGGTATAACTGGAATGACGTCCTTAGACCGAATGCCCGGGTTTTAGCTGTGCTAGACGGTTACGGTCGCATTATGCTATGGGCTATATCTGATGTGCTTACTGCTTATGGTGCTGGTACTGTGTAACAATGTATCGATATATTTTAATGATTATCTAATCGAGAAAGCTTTGCTTTTTACTCGGCTTTATTTATCTATGCTTAACAATAATACGGTTACAATAATACGGGTTATCATAAATATTAAAATTCTAGTGGAAATTGAACCACTAGAATTTTAATATAGGAACTAGGAAAATACATCAACATTTATAGAAACAATGATGATGATCCAATAATCCTATTTCTCATTATGAAAAAAAATTATGAGGCGACTTTAAATTTTCAAAAGAAACTATTTTTTTTTTTATGTTAGATATCGACAGACGAGCATGAGCATGAGAACACCAGTCAACGATGCGCTGTCGACCCAATTTGTACTTCGAGCATTCGGAAATCCATAGACTGAAACCGAAACGCGCAATATGCACTTCACGGTTTTTCCATCTATGAACGGTGGTTCGTTACCCGGTCGGAATTTAGATATTCCTCCCACCGATCAATGCCCGAAGTTACCAGACGTGGGGAAAACATGCTTACAGAAAATTATAAGCATGTGCTCCCGGTCGGATTCGAACCCACAACCCATCGATGCGCACGGCAGGTGTTCTACCGAACGCGCCAACGAACCCGCCAAATAAAAATGAAACTATTATGTTATCTTTATGAATTAATGTGTGATTTTTATTTATTTTTTTAATTCAAAGTAAAATTAAATAGTATTTATAAAATTGTAGGATTAAAAGGAACTGGATTACTTGACAGCATACTGCAGAGTTCGGTTTAACACTGATCGAAAGCCACCGGTAGATGCATGTTTCCCTGACCTCTCAACAGCTTTTGATCTAGTGTCCTAGTAAAAATGGAGACAGAAACTAGTATTATATTTCTAAGTATTTCGAAATAAATGATTTTATTGAAATTCAATAAAAGTCTTAAACATTTAAGTGCTTATTTCGGTATTACCAGACTGTACCAACTCAAATTCTAAATTAAAAATTGACGGATTGATTTTCATTTATTAGTAAAGGGGAGATTAGGTCTCATTTTCTTCATTATAATAGCCGTGCGAAGCCGGGTTGGGCAGCTAGTTTATATATGTATAACGTTAACTTGCTATGTAAGAAACAAACCTTCAGAATTGAAATGTGGACTAAGATCATTTCCGACATTAGTGAAACCATTAAGCCTTCCAAAGACCACACGATCATAATAAAACTACTACAATCAAATATGGAACATAACTCTATAGCAACAAGAGCAACAATCGCGTACATATAATGTTAGTAGGTAATAGGGTCCTAGGTATTGTTAGACCTTTTTGATGGTCAAGTCGTGAACATAGGCCAATATTAATTTTTGTTTACTACCAGGGCGACATGTGCTTATAAGATGTGATTATTTCATTCGAATGTTGAGGGAGGAAGCCGTATAAAAACGACAATTTCCTCTAAACGCCGCGCCCGCGCTGCGCCTGTCTCGCCGCTCCCTCTTCTAATTAACTGCCGTAGTGTTATGTCACCCTGGTAGGGGTACCCAGGCTACAGGGGTGAGCTTCTCGAAATTGAAAAGATATTTTGTATCACTTGAGAAAGATAAGTAAAATGTGCGTATTATTTATGGTTTACAAGATATAATTAAAATAATTCGTTATATAATTAAAATATGCGTATATATTTCACACTGATTACTCATTTTATTTTATATATTATGAGTTTATTTTAAACTTTTTTAGGGACTAAAACCGTTTCATATTGCAAAATATTTAATGGGAACTTAATCGTAGAAGCGAAATGTTTATTAAATTGTCACTTAATGGTAGGTCGACATCACCCATATGTCATCAATCGATGACGCGCTGTTGACCTATGTTTTAATTTGAGTATTCGGACATCCACAGACTGAACCCGATATACAATTCACGATTTTTATCTATGAATTTGTTACCCAATCGAAATTTAGATATTCCCCTTTTTTAAAGTCGGAAGTGACCAAGTGTAAGAAAATCATGTTGACGTAGGAAACATAAACAGAAAATTATAAAACTGTCGGAATTCGAACCCGCGACCCAAAGCATCAAGATTTATATAGCACTTCTTAATTCTCGGTTTGATGCGCTTCGTTATTCATTTGGGTATTATTCAGGTGGAGTCACGCAGACGGTTTGCGTATTCCCAAGACTCAGGGGTGGCTACAAGGCATTTTGACATAAGTCATGAAGGAAAGAGATAGATAGAGAAAAGTAATTTATATGATGTCAAAAATATTGAATCTAAGAAATATAATTGTATGACAGTCAAAAGGCCGCTGTCTCAGCATTGTCTGCTCACAGATCATACTATGCTGATATTTGGTTCAGTCTTTTACGAACGCCACGAACTATACGCTTCATATTGAGATATCTCGCGGACGAGTGAAGACAAACTGAGATATAAGTAATCTCGATATCGACAACTTTGATAGACTAGATATCTCAATCGACAAATATCTCTATTTTTGACATTAGAAGCCGAATTTTTAGTGCACTTGACGTGTTAGACCCGGAAGACATATAAAGATATTCGATTAAAACACGAGAAAACGGTCGACAAAATTTTGTCGTGGTTGGTGCTATCGACAGAGGTCTATTATATATACATACATATATTATATTTCACGCCTTTCTCCCGGGGAGGTAGGGATCACGGAATTCCATATGCTGCGATCCTTGCATACCACTTTCGCTTCTTCCACTTTCATCAATGCTTTCATACATGCTCGAGTATTTTGTCTAATATATCTTCTTTTAATTTATTGTTTTAGTAATTAGTCAATCACATAAGCTCAATCAGGTCACGCTTATGTAATTATTAATTGCCTGACGTAATCTAAGTGTTGCTATACCTACGGTTGTATTTGCTCAGCAGATTTGGTAGCTACATTTGCAAGGGACTACATACATTTGATCGTTATATACGCAAAGCAAAAATGAACACGTCTTCTTGCTATAAATCGTAATAACTTTAAAACTTATAGATTACTTTATCTATTACCGAAGTTACCAGACGTGGGGAAAACATGCTTACAGAAAATTATAAACATGTCGTCCCGGTGGGATTAGAACCAACGACCCATCGATGCGTACGGCAGGTGTTCTACCCAACGCGCCAACGAGCCCGTCGAAACTTTGAATCTCCCCCCCCATAAACATTAACATTCAAATATATGTTGTCTTAGGTAAGACCTTGATTACATTAGGTGAGGTTATATTCGATACCAATGACTGGCAAAAAATGTCGTGGGTAAGAAATACTTCTAAAGAAAAATTGATTAGTTAAACATACGCGGAGGCGGGCAGAGGTACTTAATAATTAAGCGCAGTTTTTTTTATTATTTCAGAAGCGTTACACACGATATTCATAATGCTTTAAAATAGATCAGCGTTTGTTAAAAGACTCAGAGAACATTGTTGGCCATTGAAGCGGTCTAGGGAGCCGCGAGTGAGACACTTTAAAGATGTACAACGTGCCAGCGGTTTTTGATTTAGAAATTCTAAAATTAAATCTTCTAGATAAGTTAGTTTTACGGATATACTCGTATGTGTGCAGTCCCTGACCCATTACGACATGTCATTATAAATTGATAGAATTCTCAATGAAATATAGACCCTAAGTCTAGATGTTAAGGTCACAGTTACAATTCGGTCGATATTAACATCTTGTAAGCACATAGTAATTATAGTAATCTGTAGTAGTTGTAGGCAAGGGCAATAATTCGACTTTTCGTAAAAACCCTACGTCATCCATCTGGCTTAATGTGCAATTAGTAATTGAAAAGAGGTTTTATTTTAATAGTTCTTGTTCTATGGCTTTTTGTCATTGGGAAATATTTTAAAGTTTAAACCTTCATTATGGGTGAATCCATGGAAAAACCCTAGCATTAAGGTAAACTTCTTTTAGCGTTTTTAATTCGATTTGTATTATTTGTAAATTATATTGCACACAAGACTGTCCATGATGCGCTGTCAACCTACTTCAATTTTTAATTGTGCCTTTTCCATCAAATAATCATAATTTCGTTACTTGATATATGACACTTCTTTGACACTTCTTGCCTCGCACAACCACTCTGTGGAATCAGCTTTCGCCGGCGGTTTTTCCGAACCGATACGACTTGGAAACCTTCAAGAAGCGAGCCTACATCTATCTTAAAGGCCGGCAACGCACCTGCAAGCCCTCTGATGTTGCGGTTGTCTATGGTCGGCGGTGATCACTTACCATCACGTGAGCCGTCTGCCCGTTTGCCCCCTATACTATAAAAAAAAATACTTCCGAAAATATTGATGGATTAACTGACCAATCGTAGCGAATAATAATTTAGAAGTAAATATTCCTGTTCAGTATCGATTTCAATGTATAATCGTACCCTTTGAAACCTTCTAATATTATTTAAAAAAAATCCCAAGTCAAAACATTTAGGCATTCAACAAGTTGTAATAATTTGACACTTTAGCTACAACATGCATAGGTAACTATGGAAATGTGATGCTTGAAGTATATACATATAGTATATTTGACACGTTAACATATTATATGAGTTGCTATATTAACTACTAGCAACACGTCCCGGCTTCACACGGGTGCAATGTAGAATTACTATACACAAGAAATAGCCTATATGCTGATAATGTAGCTTTCTATTGGTGAAAGAATTTTTAAAATCGGTTCAGTAGTTTTTGAGTTTATTCACAACATACAAAAATAAAAATCATTCCTCTTTATAATATTAGTGAGATAAGATATAGATTGTATATTTTAGTAATAGCAAACTTAGTGGAAAAAAAATGTTAAACATTTTCTCAAACAACATTTATTTGTCAAATCTACTTTTATGCCTCTAAAATATATTTTAATCTTAAAAAAACAATTAAAATGGCCTGGAAGTAGTTTAAAAACAAATAGTTTGATAATTACGTTCGAAAGAAGTTGATTTTTTAACAAAAACCTTTTTTTTATGTTAGATATCGACAGACGAGCATGAGGTTCACTCGATGGAAGGTGATACCTCAGTCACAGAACATCAATTAATGATGCGCTGTCGATCTAATTTTTACTTCGAGCATTTGGAAATCCATAGACTGAAACCGAAACGCGCAATATGCACTTCACGGTTTTTCCATCTATGAACGGTGGTTCGTTACCCGGTCGGAATTTCGTTATTCCTCCCACCCGATCAATGCCCGAAGTTACCAGAAGTAGGGAAAACATACTTACAGAAAATTATAAACATGTGGTCCCGGTGGGATTGGAACCCACGGCCCACGCGCCAACGAACCCGTCAATTTTATTCGCCAGGTCTAGATTTTTTTCATTTTCTTTTAATATAGACAGGTTAAACTTATGTATACCGTTATAACTCGAAAAGTTGTTCGGAAGATTTTGCTTGAAGCAACATGGCCGCCTACTATGTAGTTGTGTGTATAATGTAAAGTTTTCAAATACATTATAATTTATAATATAAAGTACACAAGATAAAAAATAAATAAAAACATCAACAGTTATTTGGTCTTCTCTACGTCAGTTTTTCCAAAGCTTTAACCTTATACGTGCACTATCTATATCTATCTTCTATATAAATAAAAATAAAATGCCGCATGTATGTACTCGCATCACTTGAGAACGGCTGGACCGATTGAGCTAAATTTTTTTTTGTTGTCTTCAGAATTTTTAGGAGGTTTGTATGTAAAAAAATTTTTGAAAAATCTAACGAAATCCCTTTCTTCATTATAAAATAAATTAGATTCGGAACTCCGCCATCTTGACAGCTCACGTCATGCACTCTTAGCTTTTTTGGAATAACAGATGTCCACTGCAAATCAGTGACATATTAGACAATTATAGTGGGTAAATGGGCATATTCAAATTTAAGAATAATTATATAATTTCGAAGCCAAAATTGTGGCAGAACAACGTCTGCGGGGTCCACTAGTTCATATTATTAATATAAAGAGGTAAGATTTGTTGGTTTGTTTGTTATGTTTTAACTCAAAAACTACTCGACCGATTTTAAAAATTCTTTCACCAATAGAAAGCTACATTATTAGCGTGTAAAGAGTGTAGTTAGAGTTGATTTCGTCGTGATCGTAGAACAACGACGGTTCTGTTTTTTTACGGTTTAAGTTTTATTGCATAAAACTATCTGACTAATTATCAAACCTTTTTTATTTGTTCTGTTGATAAAGGGTTTTTAGACAGTTCTAAACATTCATGTTATGACTAATACAATAGAACTAAAATCGTAAAAAAATCAGAACCGTCGTTGTTCTACGATCACCACGGTTTGTGTATAATCATTAACATCAACATTGCACCAGTGCGAGCTGGGGCGGATAGCTATTTGCCATATAGAAGTACTAGAAGAATAAAAATATTAATTTATATAATCTTCAAAATTAGTGGTATGTTGTATATGTACATAAAGATGGTTTGTGTATATGAAATCGCTTAACTCTTTCTTTTTTTGATCGATCACTATGAAAATTGGCACGTATATACGAAAAACGATACGTGAAAATGTTGCAAGCACAAAAAATGTCTATCAAAATCAATATAAACTAGCAACTCTGCCTACAATACCAGGGGAACATCAGTCGTGAGGGATTCAATAAGTAATTAAGACTGAGGAAATAACACAAGATCCACCCCAAGGGTGGGGTATAAGACATATACGTCTACGTAGACTCATCGTTGTCAGACATATTATCATATGTCGAACTGTCTAAAAATCTGTAGATTTAATAAGGTTTTTAGTTTTTTTTTTATGTCAGATATCGACAGACGAGCATGAGGTTTGAGGAGATGATACTCAGCCACAGAACATCAGTCAATGATGTGCTGTCGACCTTCTTTTTACTTCGAGCAGGAGTTAACATTACCAAAGTTTCTAAAAAAACTGATAACCAATAATGAAAATTCGGAAAATTTATTTAGACAAAGAAATTCAAATTTGCCATCCATACAGACAAAATGTATATTTGCTCCACGGCAGCTTTGTTCCAATCAAGAAAGGCAGAATACGTTTTCTTCGAAATCTACACTAATATTATAAAGAGGAACACACAATACACTAATATTGTCTGTTTGTAACGAATAAACTCAAAAACTACTTGAACAATTTCAAAAATTATTTCATCAATAGAAAGCTGCATTATCAGCTTAAAAACATAGGCTTATTGTGTATAGTACATTGAATTCGTGCGAAGCCGGGACGTGTTACTACTATATTATTTGAGGAGGATTCTCCATATACAAAAACGTGATAACTATAACTACATATAATTATTAGGTCTTAATTGGGATAATCTCTCTTGTCGATGTGCGCTTATTTATAGCGTGATAATGACGTAATTGTACTGACACACGCACAAATACAAACTACATAATATATGAGGTGGGAGCTTATGTACTACCCACACAGCCGTACTACATAACTGAACTCAACATGGCCACCGAAAAATATACGGTATACGTACGCGAATGCAGATATTGCGAAATAATATTATTTATTTTCGGGAAAATAACAATTAATAACTCATTATTGATGTGGCGAATTATGATAAGAGATTTGCGTTTAGGTAATCGAAATAGCACCTTATCTTACTTTCCTTCCTATTTCCTTCTTAAAAGTGAATTCCCGAACACATTTTTATTAAATCAAATTATCATTAATTAGTAACCCCCAGCTTCGCACGGGTGCAATGTACATGAACAAAAAATGTTACTCGCTGATAATGTAGCTTTCTATTGAAAGAATGAAAGAATTTTCAAAATCGGTCCAGTAGTTTTTGAGTTAAATCGTAACAAATAAACATACATACAAACAAAAACCTCTTTATAATAAATATATATATATATATAATTTTTATTATTTAATTTAGGTAACACAATGTACATAAATTATGTTACGTAAATGTCACTTATAAATGTAATTTATTTTGAAAGATTACTTTTCTTTATAGTCAAGTGATCAGTTTTCTTTTACCTACTCTACCGAAAAGTCTTTATTATTGGTTTCAACTTTCAACGGGATAGGAACCCGGAACCGCGCTTAAGGCATCGCTTCTATCACTTAGTGACGGAGGCGATCCCGTGTTTATGCTGGTATATTATGTTAATTGCAAATACATACTTTGTTTATCAGACTATACTTACTTAAATAGCTTTGCAATCTTACCTACTCATGATTGACAAGACAACACATTTTAGTTAAGTTTCGACTAAACTAAACTAAAATGAATATCATGTCAAGTAGAAAGTAAAAGCATTTTTTAAACGAATTTTGAATTTGGTATAATACTTGAACAAGTACTTGCATTGACTCTAGCAAAAAAAAAAGTAACTTCGTAAGACAGCTTTCAAGCGTTTCCTATATTCACAGGACATCAATCAGGGATGCGTCCTCGTTCTATTATTATTTTTACTTCGAGTTTACGGAGTTTCATATCCGAAAAGTTATTTTTTTTTTCATCGATTGCGTACCAATGTGCGTGTCGAGTGTCATTGATGCATTTTGGTATGGGGGGGTGGCACAGGACAAGTAGTGCCAACTGTACCGAACGCACCGTGTTCTAGCTACCATTATAGCGCTGCAAGTTCTAGATCTAGCGTATTGTCTATGAGCATGTTTTTGATCTAGCGATAAAGCGCTTTATGTTAGAACTATCCATTGTTTTAACTCTGAGAATAAGTTCTTTATTTTTTTTTATGTATTCCAAAAAGATTCTAATTAGGCTTAAAGTTTCCCAAATAGAACCCAATAAGACTGGAAGTGCTTCAAGTTATAGGTATAATATTAGGTAGGGTAGGTTGTAATTTATAACATTTTTTTTTGGAAAATAAAACCAGCCCAGTACATTGTATTAGTATGTGTAACTTCATTATACTTATCTTAATTTTATGCATAATATAAAGAATAAACATAGTTTTAGCTTGTTGAAACGGAGATCGTAGTATTCTGAATTGATATAGATAAATGCTTACGTGACACAAAGGTTTTAACAAAATTAATAGCCAAGTTTATTATTAGTAATACTTATTTATTTTTACGTTGTAGAGTAACTTTTCGAAAAACCATACAATTCAGTGCTTTTTATGTCGTGTCAGCGCGTTTTCCCCTCGAGGAGTTGGCAGCGTTGCCGCGCAGCCAGTGTGCGTTTATACGTCCTATAGAGTGGATGTATTTCGTGTTTGCTGAAAATTACTCGCGAAACTAACTACCGATCAAAAAACTACCCAAAAACAGTGATTAAGGTTTGTTATTTAGTGTTACGATTGCGTTTTTATCTCATTTCATAGGTTCGATTAAAATTAGCATAGTTGAGTGCATAGATGGATAGGACCGCGATGAGTAAGTAAGTAGACCTTGGCATTAGTGTGTGGTAACTGCAAAAAATGCAATTAGCCCATCGATGAGGCTGTCTAAGTTTCCTTTGTCACGACATGTAACAAGGCATTGTTTTGCAAAATTCACGGCCTTCGTTTCCTAAGTAGTTTCCTTGTTAAGCAGTTTTCTACGCGTTGTTAAATTACTGTTCTAAATTGTCTAAAAGTTAGCACAAAAAGTTAATTATTTCGCAAAAGTTTAGCGTGTCGAAGTTTTAATTTTGGAGTGCAGGCGCGCGACGGTGTAATCAAATTGTTTACGCTGCAAAGCTGATAAGAGCTACCTTTTGCATAATGTTGCTATATTATTCGTTTTTGCCTGTTTTTTTAATTTCAAAACTAGGTTAACGCGGAATTGGTTCTAGAAGGTTTTAATTTGTGTGATGTCTTTTAATACACTGTCTAAAAATGAGATCAAATATAGATAATAGCAACATACCCCGGCTTCACACGTGTGCAATGTAGATGTCTATACAAAATATAGCCTATGTTACTCGTTGATAATGTAGCTTTCTACTGGTGATTTTTAAAATTGTCCAATAGTTTTTGGGTTTATTCGCTACAAACATACAATTACAAAACCTTTCCTCTCTATAATATTAGTGTACATTATGCAAATAAATCATAACTAAGTATTTATAAAATCGTATTGAAGTTGAAAATCTTTGTAAGTTGGTAATTGGATGAGATTTATAAGCAATACAACCTTATCGAAGGTTGCAAATTCTATTGTCATCATTGCTCTAAAAACCCCAAGTGGATAGTTGGCTATTTGTGACAATAATCATTAAGTCAGTATAGGTACTTACCATTTTTTCAGTACAAATGTAAGTACACAATGAGCATTTAATAACAGTAATATATATGGTGAAACAGTAAAATACCCAATTATATGAAATCCCATATCATAAATTACAGAATAATATAGGTTTTTTTAAAGAAAAACGTACAAGTGTTTTCTGTTGCTATAAACTATGGGTTTTTGTATCTACACATATTTGTAATTTACCTTTGTGACGTAAATAATAGTTTTATAATCTATATCTATACTTCTATACTAATACTAATAATATTATAAAGAGGAATGATTTGTATTTTTGTATGTTATGAATACCTCTAAAAACTAATCGACCGGTTTTAAAAATTCTTTCACCAATAGAAAGCTACATTATCAGCGAGTAACATAGGCTATTTTTGTGTATAGTACATCTACATTGCACCCGTGTGAAGCCGGTGCGTGTTGCTAGTAATTTATATTTGAAAAGATACAATTCTTACAATTTTCCCGTTTCCCATTCAATTACTTGTTATAATAGAATGGGTATTAACGAAATAGGTAGTGGTGTACATTTATGGTAAAACACAAGGTCAGGCAACAATTGCTGCATATCCAATGCCTCCTAAATAGGTTGCCAGACACGTTCAGCTGAATAGCAGATAGCATTGGTAAACAATCTCTTATGTTAATAAATTTGATCGCATTCGTAAGGAAACATCTACTATATGCATTTAAACGTTATAACGCTCTATACTTAGTTTATTATTATTTTTGAGAAACTCTACATTACCTTTAAACGTTAAAACGCTCTATTCTTAGTTTATTATTATTTAAAAAAAACTCTACCTTACAAAAGCAAGTAACTGAAAAATAGGTTTATAATTCTGTGGCCTGGTGCTAAAAAGGCTAATATCAACCATTATTATTTTCATAATTAGTGAATAGAACGAACCAGCAATAATAAACATCATATATATTTTTTATTAGCCATAGTATCCTTAGATACGGGCATATATACATTATACATATTATATAGTATCTTTTGAAATACATCGATAAAGATGTATTTTTACTACAAATTAATATAAATATAATCTTGTAACTTAAAAATGTGTAACTTTGGCCCTTTTTGCACCAACTCACAGAATTATATCTATATAAATAAAAATATATGTAACTGTGTTTAATCACTCACTCCTAAACTATTTATTCGATTATGATGAACTTTAGTGAGTTGTTCCGCATACAGGCGAAGGTTCCTAGCCCAAAACTTTATGCCTGGTCCAGCTACTCTATACTGATATTATAAATAGGAAAGATTTGTTTGTTTGTATGTAACAAACAGTTACGATTTAACTCAAAAACACGACCGATTTTGAAAACTCTTTCACCAATAGAAAGCTACATTATCAGCGAGTAACATTGGATTTGGCTTTTTTGTGGATAGTATAGTTAATAAATAAAAGTAACTATACTATCTTATCACGACCGCCTCCGTGGCTCAGTGGTAAGCACGATGCGCTTAGCGCCGGAGGTCCCGGGTTCAAATCCAGGGGAAACAAGATTTTTAAAAAAATTATTCGGTCAGGCAGGGCACAGAAGGCTGATCACCTACTTGCCTGTAAAGAAAAATGATCAGTGAAACAGACACAGAAATGTGTCTGCCCCATACCCCACTAGGGGACTCGGGAATTCACTTATACTATCTTATGTAGTCGAAATACAAAGACTATTTATTTGTATTTAAAATCATCCGAAAATTAATGTAATTACCCATTTAAGAATTGGTTTGCTTTGAGGTACACCTTTTATATTATTTCATTCTTTAAGCGAGGTATAAGTATAGTAAATGCACCCGCTGCGGTTCCGAGAACCCGTTAGTAGAGTCGCACCCGGTTCAAATAACGTCTGTGTAAGCTACTGCACAAATAACTACGTACGCATTTTGCGAGTTTTTTTTGTTTAATGTCATTATAAATCTATCAGTAGAAAATAAAAATAATCGTTATATAGAACATATTTTACTCATTTTTAGTATAATTAAGACTAAATTTTGTTTTTAATTTGTATTAGTAAAGAAATTCATTTTCGTAAACTGCTCGTCTATTTTTCAAGTACTTGTTCGTCGTAAAAATAATGAAATAATTGGTTTACATTTTCATTAAATGCTAAATTAATTGCTCTATTTATCGTACAAAAATAAGAAATAACGGTTAAAGATACGTATATGTGTAAGTGTAATATAAAATAATATTATGGGTTGACAACGAGTCAATATAATACACACTCATAAAATGAAACTCTACCTTTTATAATATGAAACTCTACATTTCCTAATATAAAACTCTACATTTCGTGTGTAAGCACCTTTAGTGCAAGCAAGAAGAGTACTTTACATGCGGCCGGCTTCTCAGCTGCGTGCAGTTTTTACGATAACACGAAGGCCGTTTACTATTGGCTACGGTGCGCGGAATTTTTAACGGAATAAACTAGTTGCTAAAATATTATGTAGAGTTAGATTTATTTAGTTGCTACGATGCTCTATAAATTCTTTGGCTCTAGGTCACGTATAGAACGCCGGTGTCAAGTAGGCTATATTCACTGCCCTTTAATAGAGTTAACGAGTTGCTAAAAATGTAGAGTCAGAATTATTTAATATCGCTATCCTAGCTAGCAATTAATTTGTCGGATACTATATACTAGTGACAGAAACTTGTATCAAGGAGATGCTCTATATTTCTAGCTTAGAATTTGTTGCTTTACTGGGTCACGCATAGAAGGCCTGTGTCAAGTAGAGGCTTTTTATTTGGCTATTTTTAATTTACTATACGAACAAATACCAGAGAGCCTAGCACGAAAGACTATCGAGAAAGTATTCGAATCGTCCATCTGTCAGTAATTGTACTTATGAGAAATCTTTTTGATATTTCATACAAATGACAGCTCGACGATACGAATACTTTTTCGCATTTATTCGTGGTAGGCCCTCAGTATTTCTTGCTACGATCTTACGACACTAGTACTCAGACGTACATCTTCACTCAATCTGTGATTTGTGAACGCCTTTAAACTAAATTTATAGATATGTTCAAGAATGTGCCTGGCCTTAGAAGTATAGGCGTAAAATACCGGTGTCAAGTTCGAGTTATATATACTACTCGTTGGCTCTATTAGCCTAGTAGAGATAATGCTATGTTATAATGATATATTAATTTCGCTTTAGCTCAGGTCCGGGAAGAGTTAAACGCGTGACGTTGAAAGCAAAGAGTGTTTGATTGAGAATGTTTAAAAATATCTTTAGATTATGGTATTTCATTACAGATTCAAAAATATATGTCATTTTGAAACAAAAGAATGCAGTTCCTTTTTTAAAAAACCTAAAAGCTATGAAACTAACACACAAGATTTATTGGAGAGTAAAACTAACTTATATTGTGAATAGGTACATAATTTTTCTGTTAAATAGCAAAATACTTTTCCTTTAAAGGTTATTTAGGGTGCGTGTATACATACAATTGTTCACAATCGCCGTTTTATTACCGCCGCACATAGGCAACTCCCTGTGTGAAGCAGGCAAATAATAAAAATATATGTGGGCATATCGGTAATATTAAAAATTCATTTATAAATGAATTGAAAAGCTTGATAAAATTGAAAAATTCATTTATAATAAAATTATAAATGAATTTTTAATATTACCGATGAAAATTACAAAATAAGTGAAGTCCAATTACTGAAATATTACTATCAATACATATAAAAATGTGCTGAACCTTAAGCTCTCATATGATGTATGAAGACAGGATCTCTTACGATTTAATCTTTAAAACTTCACTCCAATTATGTGTTCCTGGTAACTGGTCTTGGAAATACCAAGCTAAAACAAGCATCTGCTCGCCACCAGATTATAAAAAAAAATATCTTCTTGGATTCTTGATCTTTAGAAAAATAGAATCAATTCAGAATTAATATCGCCGTACAAAGCAGTATTTCTTTGAAAGATCTATTGTTTCCTGATTAGAAAAAGATAGTTTCTTTGATTACAAACTAGCAACCGCACCCGGAGTCTCTTGTAAATGAAAGTAAATTCATATAATAAAACATTAGAATCAAAATTTCTGTACATTGAAAACTTTACAATTGTACCAGAAATGAAGCGGGGGCGATTAAAGAAGGGGAGAGGTATACATAAACATTAGGAACGTTATGTCTATTTGTTCATGTGAATATCCGAAGAGACTGAACTGATTTTCATCTAGTTTTGATATAGATGAAGCCCACGCGAAGTCGCGGGCACTCGCTATCATATGTATGATAAAATCATACTCAACAGTTAGCTACCGTGTAAAGCGACAGAACCATTTTAAATAGTTAATGATTGAAGCACAGCAGTGCCCCTAGATTTTGACTAAGGTGTAGGATTTGTAGAACTTAAGACTATGATTCACTTAGAACACTATACGCTATCGCTATGAAGAGAGAGTGTTAGGTTAGGTCGTGTAGAGCTAGGAGCTTGGCTCTCCATAAGATCTGATAACTTTTGCAGTCCAAGCAATATATACCTACTCGTCTTGGTCTTACTTTACATGAAAATGTTTTGGGTAGGATATATTTTAATATTGTCTTTTATTAACGCGAGTATCACACATTTAAATAAAATACTGTATACCGGTACAAAACGCGATTTATGAACTATTTATATTGTTTGAATTATTTATCCTGACGTTTCGGATGCTTTTCAGCAACCGTGGTCACGGGCAGACAGCAAACGTCGTGAGGTGGTCCTGACTCCCCGTGACCACGGTTACTAAAAAGCATCCGAAACGTCGGGATAAATAATTCAAACAATATAAATAGTTAATAAATCGCGTTTTGTACCGGTATACAGTATTTTATTCAAATGTGTGATACTCGCGTTAATAAAAGACAATATTAAAATATATCCTACCCAAAACATTTTCATGTAAAATAATAAATCGCGTTTTAATCCGGTATACAGTATTTTATTTAAAGGATATATTTTTTGTACCAAACTCTATAATAAAAAAAGCCCTAATAACAGTCCATTTGGATGTAGCCAGTAAACAAAATGTTAAAATCAATAGAACGCAAATCGTGATATTGACAGAGATGCATATTGGAGGGGCAGCCGTGTATTCATTGCGCGGGTCAGTATTAAAAGGGTTCCGTAGATTTACATTGAAATATAAAAAACACCTGAGGTTTTTGCTTAGGGCTAGTTTCAGAATAGTGTTCTTGCAATGCTTTAAGTATAGATCGAGAGAGCATTGATGTATTTTTGATCTATGTCTTGTATCTTGTTTTTTGATCTATATCTTGTAAGCGTGACTACTACGCTTGTCTGTCGATATCTGACTTTAACTAGTTAAGATAAAGTTAACGATTTAGTTTTCCTATTTTAGTCCGCCACTTTATGTTCGTGCTTAGCGGAATTTCTGCTCCGTTTTCCTCCTATATTGTCAAAATCATCACTAAGATGTCTACGGTATAATAACGACTGTCGCTATCAATAATCAAGCCTTGGCGGTTTAGGACCTGCATTATTTGGTAAGCTAAGAGCCATATCTGGATTTCTAAGAGCAATATTAATACTACTTTTGATGAACAAAAGAGTCACTAAAACTACATTTTTCTCTCTCTCATCTACTCCTGTCTCAAAGACTCCGGCGATAATAAACCTTTAAGAGATTGCGGTACCAGTAAATGAGTTGTAAGATCAAGTCACCTATCATCAAGAATAGAGTATTACGCTTGTTTATCGGTATATATGACACTAGCGACACGCCACGCCTTCACACGGGTGCAATGATGTACTAAACGCACTATATTAATCGCTGAAAATGCAGCTTTCTATTGGTGAAATAATTTTTAAAATCGGTCCAGTAGTTTTTGAGTTTATTCAAAACATACAAAAATACAAATCTTTCCTCTTTTAAATAAAATACTGTATACCGGATTAAAACGCGAATTATTATTTATATTGTTTAAATTATTTATCCCGATGCTTTTCAGCAACCGTGGTCGCGGAGAGACAGAAAGATGACAGTTGTCTGATTTTTGAAATGTCACAAAGTTGCCATATTCAATTCAATTCAAAAATAATTTATTAATTTAGGTAACACAATGTACACTTATGAACTTCAATAAAAAAATACATATTAAATGCTTCTAATTTTATATTTACTGCCAGTTCCCAAATCAAAATCAAAATCAATCAAAATTAAAAGTTTTTTTATTTCAAATAGGCCTTTGCAGGCTCTTATGAAACGTCTAGTTGCACGGTTCCTAAAAGTGGGTCTCATGGAGAAGAACCGGCAAGAAACTCCATGGACACTCTTTTCAAGAATGGTAAAAATCAAGGGCGTAGAGCGGTATACAGTATTTTATTTAAATGTGTGATACTCGTGTTAATAAAACACAATATTATCTCTCCTCTTTATAATATATGACATAAAGAAAAAAAAAGTGGGTAATAAAAATTATACAAGGGAACCCCAAAGCGAACTAATTCCACCATCTCCCTGTTTTCAAAAAGGCACCGTTTCGCAGGGAGCCGTGCCAACTACACCCCTGTTTGCACAATACATTTGAATGAACACCATTGTTTGCCGGTCTATCTCTATTCTGCCTAGAAGTAGGTTATTAGTGTTTTTAATCGTCTCTTAATTACAATATTCCTATTTATTTATATCTATAATAATATTATAAAGAGGAAAGATTGGTATTTTTGGATTTTTGTATGTTATGAATAAACTCAAAAACTATTGGATCGATTTTAAAAATTCTTTCACCAATAGAAAGCTACACTATCAACGTAATATAGGCTATTTTTTGTATATAATACATCTAAATTGTACCTGTGTGAAGCCGGGGCGGTTGCTAATAATATTATAAGGAGGAATGATTTGTATTTTTGTTATGTTATGAATAAACTCAAAAACTACTGGACCGATTTTAAAAATTCTTTCACCAATAGAAAGCTACATTATCAGCTAGTAACATAGTGTTGTATATATAATACATCTAAATTGTACCTGTGTGAAGCCGGGGCGGGGCGGTTACTAATAATATTATAAGGAGGAAAGATTTGTATTTTTGTATGTTATGAATAAACTCAAAAACTACTGGACCGATTTTAAAAATTCTTTCACCAATAGAAAGCTACATTATCAGCTAGTAACATAGTGTTGTGTATTTTACATCTACATTGCACCCGTGTGAAGCCGGGGCGCGTTGCTATTACTATATATTTAGTGCGCATTTATTGGTGTAATTATCACATTTAAAAACTAATGTTAATATTACTACTATGATTCCAGCTTACCTTTGTTGCGACTTGACCTACATATTTTTATTTAAGTTTTTTTATTTTATACATAGGTAGTGCTTTTTGTTCAGGAAATCTATAGAAAAGACTGGATTCTGTGTTATTATAACCTGGATTATAAACAGAATACTCGGTTGTATTGTGGCTATAGAGCAGTTTTTGCTGTGGTAGCTCCCCTAGATAGGATACAAAAGCAGTTTAGATATTTATTCTAAAAGTAAGCTATTATATACCTTAAAGCCTCTTTCATAGGCTAACTTTTCTAAAATACAGTATAGAATTTTTAAATGAGACGGGCTTGTAGGTAGGTGCTTTGGGTGGTACAACTTGCGTGTCGATGGGTCGTGGGTTTCAGCTAAACCATTATTGAAAAGAGTGTCCATGGAGTTTCTTGCCGGTTCTTCTCCATGAGACCCACTTTTTGGAACCGTGCAACTAGACGTTTCATAAGAGCCTGCAAAGGCCTATCGTAAATAAAAAACTTTTGATTTTGATTTTTGATTTTGAATGTTGCCAGGACGGGTTGTTTATAATTTTCAACAAACATGATTTACGAGTACGTTTGGTCACTTCGGGCATTAAATGTTTGGGGGGAATATCGAAATTCCGGGTACCGAACCTCCATTCATAGATGGAAAAACGATTTGTTTAAAGCGATGTAAGAAATAGGTCGATAACGCATCATTGATTGATGTACTGTGGCTGAGGAATCATCCAGTGAGCGTCAGCAATTTTATCAAATTTTCTTTCAAAAATAAGGCTTAAATGTCAAAGAAGCGAGAAAATATTCGTATCGTTAAGGCCTATTTACACAATGCAAGTTTCTTGTATGTTGCATACAATTCAATTGAAGCAACAAATGACTTGCATAGTCTAAACAACATACTATATAATATTCTTGATCTGTCATACAAAATTTGTTTTAATACTTTTCTTGGTGTAAACAGAACAATAGCCGCGTGTAAACAGTTGCTTACAATTCTTAGATGTCAATTATTGCGCTTTCTATTGGTGAAAGAGTGTTTAAAATCGGTCGAGTAGTTTTTGAGTTAAACCGTAACAAACAAACAAACATTTTCTCTTTATAATTTTAGTATATAGATTTACATCAAAAACGCAATCGTAACATAACATTAACAGTAGTTCCTATAAAAGAAATGGGGTCAATGAACTGAGTTGACAAGTGTAATTATCGAAACCAAAGACAAAAGTGTGTGACGGGTATCAAAGATGGCGGCTAAACGCAAAGCTGGTGCATTGCTACAACATGTTCTGCCAAAGGTAATTATGGAGTTTTTAATTTATTTTACTGGCAAAAGTTTTAGCTGGTAGTACTGGAGATCCCGAGTTCGAATCCCGGGGGAAAAATGTAAAATTGTCTAGGTTGGCTATAAACTGATCACTTGTCTGTAAAAAAAAGATCAGTAAAACAGACATATAAATAAGTCTGCCCCATACCCCATATTCCTTTAGACGACTCGGGAATTCACTTATCAGAAGGTAGACTTTAAAGAACCAAATAATTCAAGAGGACTCTAGCTATGTCCACTAGAAGGATGGGGTCGGATTGGATCAAGTTTTTGTGTCCTAGTACATCGAAACTCCAATTCCAACCATGACAGCCGACATACAACTTTGGAAGCGGTCACAGGATAGTTAACTATTGTATAATATCGTTGGAATAAAGTATAGCTTTTTTAAAGAAATTTCTAATTTTTAAAGTTTAGTCTATGACAATTGACAGTTGTAATGTGTCAATGTAACGTTATGAGAAATGACGTTATGGATTTTCAATTTCTCCAATTAAACAATAGGTCGATAGCGCATCATAAATTGAGACTGCGTTTTATCACCAAGTATATTTAACTCGTCTGTCCACATTTTTTAAATGATGAAATATGCGTTTGTTGGCATGCACACGCCTAATCTAAATTGTTGATACAAACTAAGGTGGTGAATCACGTTAGCATATGTGAAGCCTATTTACCGAGCCTTATGTTATATTTCTCTGGAAAAACAGACCAATTCTTACATAAAATAATGTTAACGCTTAAGTCCTCAAATTATAAGAGAGTTTAATGACACTCGTGAAGCCTCCAAATGCTTGGAATATGTTGAATTTATTCAAAATAAACAAATTTGTTGTATCAAAGTGAAATTTATTATGCGCTTAAAGTCATAATAATAACTTCTAACTAACATTACAGTCCGCATTATAGTAAATTATTTCGCCGTATCAAAAGAAGTGATACAATGCCTTTTGCGCGATCAAGGTCAGAACAATGGTCATCTATTATTACCAGGTATCAAGTTCGAATGTATAATGTATAGAAAAAATGTGCAATTAAAGGAATTTACAGCACTCGTGTATATAATCCTGCTTATTAGGATAGTAGGTTAATTACCGTGAGAGCACAGAGCGTGGTACGTTGTAATTCGGTCGGGTAACAGACCCGCTACGAAATTGTCGCCAGTGTTGCCAATTGCTATTATATTTCTGGTTCTACACTTAATTTTTTATTTCATTAGTTTCAAGATAAGTAATGGACAGGTGTAAACGCTTATTAGTCAAAGTAAAGATAAAATTAAATTACTATTGAAGAATTGTAGAAATTTTAAGGTATATTTTTTTTAAATGTACATTAGGAGAAATTGTTTACTGGGGATAAAAATATATTTTTCAACAAATTGTTTTGAGTTTTATCTGTGAAAATGAAACAGTTTAAGTACTTTTAAATAAAATACTGTATACCGGATTAAAACGCGATTTATTGTTTAAATTATTTATCCCGACGTTTCGGATGCTTTTCAGCAACCTCTACGCCCTTGATTTGTGAACTGGTAGTAAATGTAAAATTAGAAGCATTTAATATTAGTAATATTAGTAATTTAATATGTATTATTTTTTATTGACGTTCATAGATGTACATTGTGTTACCTAAATTAATAGATTATTTTTTAATTTAATTGAATTAAATATGGCAACTTTGTGACATTTCAAATATAAGACAACTGTCATCTTTCAGTCTCCCGCGACCACGGTTGCTGAAAAGCATCCGAAACGTCGGGATAAATAATTTAAACAATAAATCGCGTTTTAATCCGGTATACAGTATTTTATTTAAATGTGTGATACTCGCGTTAATAAAAGACAAGTTTAAGTACTTTCGTATTTAAATATTTGTATAGCTACAAAAAGTGAACTCAGATCAGTGAGTAGTAGCTATGTTTTTATTTTTATGAATATCTAAATAAAAATAATTCCCTCAAACGAAATAGCTAATAATATGGGTGAATTTTCTGAGATGGCCATACTATAGTAAGCAGACGCTTCGAAATTGGCGCCAAAGTCAGTTTTCCCGCCGCGGGCGGTTCGCCTTGCAAAATGGCGGAGTTTCAAATGACAGAGATACAGTGGATAAGGTTTCTTGTGTTACCGTTGTAATTTATTTGTGGACAGTTTTATATAACGCTGCTGCAGGTTCTTAATTTCTTTGCAACGTTAATAATAAGTGGCATAGACAATATTGTTTTTTTTTTACTTTTAATGTTAATAAAAGTATTTTTTGCTATGAAGAATAATATTTATGTGTTAAGTGTGTATGTGCACATAGATCAAAATTATACATTATATGTATATTCGTTTTAAATGTCTAGACGAATGACGACAGTTTTGCAGTATCATTTCATCACTGTCATAGCGAATTTCTATATCTCCGAGGCGAGATATGTCTGGTTTAGACGGGGTTCGGATCTGAGAACTGGCGCTAAACATATCGAGTACATAATTGAAATTAATATGGTAAAAGTGTGAATATATCGAGTGATAGGCAATCACTCATGTACATAAAATATATGTATGTAATGAAGAAAATAATAGATTATTTTATTAAAAAGCCAACATTTTTCATTCAACTGCTAAAAACGCCAAGGCAAATCGAATTGCGTTGTCTCTTATCATTTGAGATGATACGATATTTTATATACACATATTAAAATATTGTTAATAAACTTGATCAACAATAAATTAAAAAAAAAAAGTCGTATCCATGGTTTCTGTCGTCGAGTGACCATTGAGGCGCCGGTCGACCTTGCGCGCGAGTTCTAGCCCTAAGCTATCTCTAGTATCTATATACTTATGTAATCCTGGTAGCTAGGTCGTAGATAAGATCAATTCATACTGATTTGTTTATTTTGCTACTTTTTGCTAATGAATACTCTGATAATAAAGAGTTTAACATTTTTTATTAAGGGGTACAGTTGTAGCGGGCGAAATGACGTGATTTTTTTTATTATTTTTTTTCAGCAAGATAATAAATGTTTATTAAAAACTGTGAAGATCATTAATTAGTAAATTTTTTTGTGTACTTGTAATTTTTTTTTAATTCAAAAATGTTTAAAAATTTCGTATTTACAGCTATATTGCAGAAGCGCCTTTTCTTTGAGCATCAGTAACTCAAAAACGGTTCATCTGAAATCAAAAAGCGAAAATATTCTATTAGTATATCGCATTGACTTGGGCCTGAATGAAGGACGTTTTCATTCGATTGCGAATACCTAGATTAAAAACCTGAGTCACAGGTTTGAATTAGTTATGAGATTTAAAAAAAATCAAACGTGTCAACGAGCTCGTCAAATCTACTAACCAACTAAAGATATAACAATATGATGGATTCCTTTCGCTTTACTTTGGGTCTTCCTCACATTGTATGAAAGTTCGACATTACGCAGCATGTTTTTGTTTTTTTTGGAACGACTTGCCTTTTGAAAATGTTCACCCTTCACCACTGCATACAAATGAAAATCGTTTCGAGTCTCAGAAATCGATGTTTCTCGAAATACATCTGTTTCATCATTTGTTAAAAAAAATCGATTTTCATTAAGTATTCGGAATTATTTCACACGAAATAGTAAAGAACGCGCCCCGGCTTCACACGGGTGCAATGTAGATGTACTATACGCAAAACATAGCTTATGTTACTCGCTGATAATGTAGCTTTCTATTGGTGAAATAATTTTCAAAATTGGTCCAGTAGTTTTTGAGTTTATTCATAACATACAAAAATACAAATCTTTCCTTTTTAATATTAGTATAGATTTTGCTTGTTACTAGTTTATTATTATAATCTCTATTCGTTTTGTAACGTGTTCCATATACACCTCTGTCTGTTTCAAAGTGTTGTTAGGTGTTGCCGTTTTGAATTCGCGATGGAGGCCTGACACCGCACCGCGACGTTTTAATGGCCTGGTAGGGCTGGATCACAGTACATATTAACATTACAGTAACTCATTTACGTTCATAGCAAAATGCTTCAAAATTACACGTCACGCGTTCGCGTTAAGGCTAATGGCAAAATTCCTTAAAAAATCTCAAGACTGTTTAGGCGCGTTCGGTAGAACACCTGACGTGCGCATCGATGGGTCGTCAGTTCGAATTCCACTGGGACGACATGTTTATAATTTTCTGTAAGCATGTTTTCCCCACGTGTGGTTACTTCGGGCATTGATCGGGTGGGAGGAATATCTAAATTCCGACCGGGTAACGAACTACCGTTCACAGATGGAAAAACCGTGAAGTGCACATTGCGCGTTTCGGTTTCAGTCTATGGATATCCGAATGCTCGAAGTAAAAATTAGTTCGACAGCGCATCATTGACTGATGTTCTGCGGCTGAGGTATCACCTACCATCAAGTGAACCTCATGCTCGTCTGTCGATATCTGACATAAAAAAAAATTCATACAAATGAACGTTCGACGATACGAATACTTTTTCGATAGTTGTTCGTGCTAGGCCCTCAGTATATAGTTGACATAAAAAAAGCGTGAAATTGAAAGAAGAAATGAGTATTGCAAGAATAAAAGGAAATATTTTTATAAAGCGATTTTTCGTGCTTGACCCTCTGTCCGTACATATACTGTAGTAGTCTCAGCTCAGTTCGCAGTAACCTTTACAAGTTTATCACACTTCAAAGAGCGTAGCGGGCGGTGCCGGGTGGGGGGAGTACCCTTACTGATGCTTTGAGAATTTCGCCTAGCAAGCTCCGTAAGGCGGTTTTAGACGTTCTGTGTAAAGGGTATTGCACACTTAGATCATTTTACAGTGGAGGAGACAAAGAAGGGCAAAAAAGCGGTGGATTAACTCAAAAGTGTTTTTTATAAAAAAAATAATACTTTTATTGCACTTTATTTTGATATTTAAAATTAAATTAATTTATTTGATTAACATTTTCTTTTAATAACTATTTCGGTTTAATAAATTTTATTTTAATACGGTCGGAATTTCGATATTCTTCTCACCCGTTTATTGCCCGAAGTGACCAGACATGGGGAAGACATGCGTATAAAAAAAATGTGTGTGTGTACCAGAGTACACAGGTAAGAAGTGAAACTTCTTTACGACATATCATTTTTGTACTTTCAAATTAATATATTGTTATTCTTATTTCAACTTCAAAACTAATATATTGTTGTTATTATTATAATATATTACATTATATTCTTTACGTCACTATACTAAACTTTGATAAAAAAGCAACATGGCGCGTAACCGAAAAACGTGACGATACTTACAAAATTTCTCCCATACGTCGATAAAGAAGTTTCACTTCAAAAATTATAATCTTGTCGTCCCGGCGGGATTCGAACCCGCGATCCGTCGGAACGCAAGGTGAGCGAGTTGGAGTGATTTTAGAAACAAAATAAAGCATAAATAAAGCACAATTACCAGTGTGCTAGCTGCTTTATCGCAGACCGCGAGATCTCAAGTAGAGTAGCTATGTTCCTTTCCCCTGTTGTTAATTTGTAATAGTATGTATATTCACTGTTTTCAAGTATACCGATCGCGATATTAATCGCATCCCAATTTAAACCTTATTAAGTGCGTGTCAATAAGGACATATGTATGTATATTATACTTGAAACACGCCCCGGCTTCACACGGAAAGGAGAAATATGTCTATGTTACTCGCTGATAAAGTAGCTTTCTCTTGGTGAAATTAATTTTAAAATAGGTTCAGTTCAATTCTACGTATAAGAAATCGCGGGCAGAAGCTAGTAATATTATAAAGAGGAAATATTTGTTTGTTTGTAACGATTTAACTCAAAAATTACTCGACTGATTTTAAAAATTCTTTTACCGTTGGAAAGCTACATCTTCACCGAGTAACATACAATATGTATTTTCAGATATAATTAGGGATCCCTATTAAAACTTGAATAATGTAAAAAGGGGTAAAAAAGCTTGTAGAGAGTAATATCTGGATCAACTGAACCGATTTTAAAAATAATTTCACCAACAGAAAGCTACATTACCAGCGAGTAACATAGGCTATTTTTGTGTACAGTACATCTACATTGTACCCGTGCAAAACCGGGGCGTGTTGCTAGTAATGTATATTGCAACACTTGTAGTAACAACGTAATTGCTGACTCCAACCAGGTTAGCTTACTCGCTAAATTAACTAGGTCTTGTGCATGTTTACTGAATGTATTGTATTATTCGACTAATAAATAATACCTAAGACTGGCTGACATCCTAGTATACGTGTCGGTACAGTCGCCATATTTATTCAGTAGGTTTTTTTATGTTAGTTATCCAGACGAGCATGAGGTTCACTTGATGGTAGGTGATACCTCAGCCACAGAACATCAGTCAATGATGTTATGTGGCTGAGGTATCACCTACCATCAAGTGAACCTCATGCTCGTCTGTCGATATCTTTAAAGTTTTGTTTATAATAATCAATGAATTAGCGTATGTATCCCTTGATGGTAGTTGATACATCGTCACAGGATATCAATCAGTGTGCTATCTAAATGCCGACCTATTGTCGGATCGCGGATTCGACTGGTCTGACAAGTTTATATAATTGTCTGTTGTATTTTTTTTATACTTGAATAGGGTTTAGCTGTCACACCGTGGAAAGAGCTTATACGGGCTACATTGATGGTTTTTCCTTTTAGTTCTACAAAAGTTAGCAGTCGGATTATTTAGTAAATTCGCTTCCTATATACGAGTATATAAACCAATCTGCACACAATTGTAATTTTATTGTTTTAATGAGAATAAATTCTCTAAACTGATGCTGGCAGAATTAACAGCATTATGGCACTAAAGTGTCACAGCATATGCTGAGCCAGTTCCTATTCGCAACCGCACTGCATACTACTTGACTGTACTAGCATAGATATAGTTATAATTAGTATTAGCTGATGTCACGCATTTGTACTGTGTTTTGTGAATTTCATCTATCTCTAATGGAAAAGCCGAACTAAATATAGGTCGACAGCGCATCATTGATGTCGTGTAAAAATCTGTTACGGACAAAATCGAGCTACTTAATTAAAAATAATTTAAACGGTAATTACGACTGCTTTTGATGTACGTTAATATTTTATTTTTACCTTTTACGTTTAATTACTGGTCCGGTTGTGGTATTGAAGGGATCATTCCTGTTTACGTAGCTTCGTTTTAGTTCAGATATAGAGGTAGCCAATAGCCTGCATTTTTACTTGAACCATATTGTAATTGTCATCGCGCACCGATGATAGCCAGCGTCCAACCCGGTAAATCAATGCTGCTATGTACACAAGTCATCGCTTATATACCTATGTGATCCTGGTACATAGGCAGCGTTTGTACGGCTATATACGTACGTAGATAATCTCGTCATAGCTCGCACCCCGTTATGGTATTACCGTGTGTGGGCCGTAACCCCCCTTACGAGGGGGCTGGGGGGCTAGGCCCGCGTATGCCGCAGGGAGGCGCTGTCCGCTTTAAAAATACTAGGGCGAAACTACCGAGCGCCGAGCCAGCAGTTAAAGGAAGCCGTTTATTTTGAAAGGCCGCGAAGATTCCGACCCGTTTCTGCGCTCCTGGTCGAGACGGGTGAAAAGTTTTAAAAATAGCGAATAAAAAAAGCGAAGCGCCGTTCCCTGCTATTAGCAGACCGCTTACGGAAATGTTTTTCGGCTCAAAACTCTTTAGTCCGCATGAAACTTATTTTTCGACCCTAAATTTTTTTCGAGATCTCTCGCGAAGTTTCGTTTAGAGCCTTTGCTTTGCGTAATTTTGAACTTGTACATGTTTTAATTAATTTAAAACATGTACAAATGTAGGAGTTTATTTTTTATTTTTCAGAAACATTATGACTTCTTAGATATATTTAAATTATTATTGACTAGTCACACGCCCCGTCTTCGCACGGGTGCAATTTAGAATAAATAAGCCTATGTTATTCGCTGATAACGTAGCTTTCAATTGGTTAAAGAAGTTTTAAAATCGGTCGAGTAGTTTTTGGGCTAAATCGTAACAAACAAACAAATCTTTATATATAATAGAAAAAATCCCATAAAATATTCAGAACAAAAGTCATAGAACAAACAGTGAGTAGATAATCTGACAGAAAAGCTACTTATTTTTATAACATCTTCACATAAGCAAATCAAGGATTAAAGTGTTGTGACAACGTCCGATCGTTTATCGATAGTTTCGATCGAACGGCGATGAAATTTAAATGTATTTTGTTCGTATTTTCATAATTGGGCGCGGGTGGGTGACGGGAGGCACCGCGGGCGTCATCGCCCCTCCGCGTGGGTATTTAATGATTATACGCTGACTGCCACCTGATTGCCGCTACGACTGTGATTACACTTATCGATAAAACTAATTGATGTGGGAATTGTTTTGTAATTTATGATATTCTAAGCGTTAGCTAATAACTTGTTGTTATACTCAAGGGATTACATGGGTGATAAGTATAAATTTCAAACAGTTTTCTACTATTATTTGAAAATAACAGACAATAATGAAATAAGCAAAATTCTTTTATAATAATATTTCGCTACAAATACATACTTATGCATATAAAGCTATTAGCTTAAACCGATTATACAGAGATAGAAGAAGTACACAATTGGGAAAATAAGAGTTATAAATCATTATCTTACAAAAAATATATATTATCATGTATAAACAAAAATCAATGTAAATATGTTTTTCCTCTATGCACTCCTAAACTAATCATTCGTTTATGATGAAACTTAGGTGAGTTGTTCTGCATACGTCCGCGAATGTTACTGGCGGCAGAACTCGCTAGATGGCGCTGTAGAACATCATCTTCTGTACCGTTCAAATTAACTAAACACTTTTTTACTTTAAATCAAACAAAATCCCTTTTTTTATTAGGATAACTTATTTATTTAACATTTCAATAGTATCTAAAAACATTTTTGTATCAGATGTCAATAAAAATCCAGCTAATTTAAATTTTCAATTCAGAACTAAACAAAGTACAATTCGACGGGTCCTAAGAACAAAATCGTATCTGCAAATAAACGACTTCACAGATACGATTTTGTTCTTGGGACCCGTCGAATTTTATCCAAGTAAACATCGATAGTTGCTATACTTTTCTTATTAATTGGTTTTGTATTGGGATGATATAGAAATATAGAAATATCATCCCTATACAAAACCAGTCAGTATAATTTTAAAATTCCATGTTTTATCGATAAACGATACATTCTATCGATAAATTGACATCCCAGCATGATTCGCGGGGTGGTAACACTATAACGCGGGCTCGCGAGGGAGGCATGGGGGTACATAAGGCCATGTATCAGCGGCAGTATATAGGCGGTAGCCGAAATTTTGCAGTTTTGTATTGAAAACTAGGTTATTTCACAATTTATTCCCTATCCATATGTGTCCTAGGTCCACGTTCAGTTGCAACACTCAAAATGCTATTTTCACTGCGATTAATCAATGTAATGTATTTTAATGGACGCTTATTTGAATTTATTGCAAATTTCCATCCAAAATCGCAAATCAAACGGATTCATGAAAACCAAAATTATAAAGCTCTAGGTCACAAGGTTGTGACTGAAAATGTAATGTTTAGCTTTATTTACTTTTTCCTTTTTTATGTATTCAATATCCTATGTGTCAGAGCCCAAATAAAAATATTTCATTTCATATTTTAGTGGTTCTTTTCTTCTCAGCAGACTTGATATAATATTACTCTAACTCGAAGTCTTCTCTTTTAATAAACCCTACTGGTTACCTCATGTATCTATTTATTATTACCTACAAGTACAACGCCCCGGCTTCGCACGGGTGCAATGTAGATGTACTATACACAACTACCCTATGTTACTCGCTGATAATGTAGCTTTCTATTGGTGAAAGTATTTTTAAAATCGCTCGAGTAGTTTTTGAGTTATATCGTTAGAATAAATTAATCTAAAAAAAAAGATTTATGAAACTTGTGTGAGTGGAAGAGTCGGGAGTGGTCGACCTAGACAAACGTACCTCGATCAGATCGGATGTTCTTCAAAAGGGTCAAGTCAAAAGTACTCGAAACCGACTAGTGTGTATGAAAGCATTGATGAAAGTAGAAGAAGCGAAAGTTGTATGTAAGGATCGGAGCATATGGAATTCCGTGATCTCTGGCTACTGCAATGGGAATGATGCGTGATGTATATGTATCTATGTATTATTATTACAAGAGACATAAGCTGAGAAATTTTACAAGTATACATTTTAGTATCTAATTGATTTATTTTATAAGGTTCTTTACCATGAAAGGATCGCCTTATAGGATTAATTCGTTGTCCGTTTGTATGTGACCCTTTTTCTTACGAATCCGTGGTATCTATTTGAAATTAATATCAATTACTTAGATCTACGGACTCTTGTTACTGACAATATGGAACTTCTTCGTCAACGAAATTACGTTATTATTATCATTGTAAAAGTTATAAGATTAGATTTAGATATTACCCTAAATGTGATTTTTTATCTTTTATAATCAACTAGCGATCCACCCCGGCTTCGCACACAAAAAAATGTACGTATGTAAAAAGTGTACAATGTAGATGTACTAAAATATGTTACTCGCTGATAATGTAGCTTTCTATTGGTGAAATAATTTTTTAAATCGGTCCAGTAGTTTTTGAGTTAAATCGTAACAAACATACAAACAAAACTTTCCTCTTTATAATATTGGTCTTGATAAAAGTAGGAACTAATAATACTTTTAAATGTTTTATTTTGTTTAATCTCTTTATTGTATGTTATAAATAAGTACATTAAACAAAAAAAACATTAAGTTCAATTATTTTTTTACTTTTTACTCAAAGACCTTGTTACTCAAAGAAATTATAGAAATTCGAAAGAATTATTCGCTATAAGTTATGTTGTATAACGTACTAGGTTATGTACCTAATTGGTATTCTTTGCAATAAATAACGAATAACGAAATAACACGACTAGAAAGCCAAAGCAGCTTACTATTCAGTATTAGTCATTGCCGTAACTGACATAGGGCAAAATGGTGTATAAGGGCCCCGAAGCTGCGTAGAACCCCTGGGCCTTAGAATGAGATGCAGCAGCTCTTGAAGCTAGACTTTAAGCCTCAGTAGCGGGACCACCAAGCCCAACAACCCGGCTTGCCGACTTACTCGTAAAACGTGTTTATATATAACTTTTATATAATTAGGTAATGATGTAAGTTATATGTAACTTAAATAGTCTTCATAAGTTATATTTCTTTTTATGGTTTCATTAATAGGCTTTTGGGCTTGTATGGTGGTCCCGCCACAATCATTGTATTTTTTTAAAGATGTTAAATGATCATTTGTAATAACAGAAGCGCCAAGCGTCCTTGTTTAATAATAGTTTTCAAATAATTAATTTTGTTCAGTTTCTGAAGAAATTTAGCCAGATTTTTTATCTACGCCGGGGCCTTTGTTCTAGCTACGCCACTGCAACTGGTATCTGTATCGATTGACATTGTCAGCATGCTAACAAAGGGAAATGATAGATATATACAGTATATAACAGTAACTCAATCTGCATCTCAAGCAATTATGCCGTATGTATGTACACACGCACCACTGCACCTTATCTGTCATTGAGGTGTAATTAATTACCGACTGAATTGCAATAGTTGTACTAGGAGTACATAAGGTGGGAAGGGTCAACGGATACTTAGTCCGCATAGCAGATGCAGTCCTTGGCCGCCGCCCTAAGACGGTCGATATCGCCCCACCTAACTTCTATGTGCACCTGGTACTTATAATGCATGAAACAAAAAATATTTAAAATAACATAAGTCTGATTTTTAAATTTAGAATTAATCGATTTTAAATTTTATAATATTGACATTTAAAACATTTTTTTTTCTCGTGACATTTAAAAAGTATTTCTTGTTATATTTTGTCTGGAACTAAATGAATAATATAATCAAAATAATTCATTATTTATCACAATATCTATTAAATAATATTATTAATTCTAAATCGACTTTTTATTATGACTTAAATATCAAATAGCTGAATCGATTTTGATGAAATTTTCTATCTTAAACGCCGAGGCAGAAAAAAGGCTGATACTGATTATTAAATAATTATTTGCTATGGATTATGAATATTATCCATTAAAGAAGACAAGTTCAAATAAAATCGCTGCTAAGGTAGAAAATGAACTAAAATATTCATATTTTGAATGAACCTTTACCCATAACTCATAAAGTGTGTTATATTATGAACGATATTGGCCACTTGTTGAATGAAATCTTTGTATGTTTTCCCAAGTCGATGCGGACCGTACAACGGAGGCGACTAAAATGTTGCTGCTTTAATTTTGTTTAATATAAAAACATTATTACTTTGAAATAGATTGTTGTCGAGGATTTAAAAATATCCGAACAAAATTGTAAACTTATTTTTATTGTTCTTGTAGTGAATAATTTAAGTATTTAATAAGAATAATTTCTTTAAACAGAAGTTGTTCCGGTTAAAAATAAAATAAATAAAACAAGTCTTTATTTTCTGCTTTTTAGATAAAGTTACACTATTTATCATATGTTCTTATTTTTGTTCTATATACATCTATTAATCAATGTCGAAACACCTTGTCTTTCGACAAAGGCATCCTCGAATGCTTTCCACTGTATCTCTTGCGATTCAAATCAAACGCTGGGAAGACGACCTAAGAAAAAATAGCGGCTCCTGAATGGATTAAGTATTAGTGCAATATAAAGAATTTTATTGCTAAATACGATACACACTTTTTACTGAAAAGTTTGCTATGTGTTACATGTCTCTATGACAGTCTTTTATTTACATTTATATTAAAGTTTTCGTCAGCGATTTCCATTTTTCCACATTTGGCTTGAAATGTATGTGTCCATGATTTCTAGGAGAACAGACAGTTTGTCATTTTATACATACTCATAAACTAATAAGACCGTTATTATATTTTATATAACCCGAACGAAACATTTTTTTAAATCTTGTTTCTCCAGCATTCGAACCCGGGAGCTACAGTACTAGCACTGTGCCACGGAGGTTGTCGGATATTTCTGTTTTAAATAATAATAATTTTCATAATATTCTTATGTTTAACTTTATTAAAGTCATTTTAGCGCTACCAACCCGATAAGCACGTTTGTACTAAACACGTGATTTTAATAATGCCTAAGATTCGTTTAAATCTCTTACCATGTCATGATGCCCTGGTACTCGTTGACCTTAATAAAAAGGGACGTTCCAAAAATACATTTTATTTGCATTTGATTGATATATTGATAAAATAGGCTCGTACTGGAGACAAAAGTCATAATTATGTCAATTTCGGGTTAGTCGATAATAGGTCCGAACCTAGCATTAATTCTAGATAGAAAGTTTATTGCACCATCTTTTAGGAGTTTCAGTGAGAGTCTAAATTCAAAATGGCGACCAAATACGACTCCAGCATTAGCCATCTTGATTTAAAGTTTTTCGTTAATAACTGTAAATTTTCAACTTTTCAACGAAAATAATAAGTGATTATCTTTGTTGAATGCGAATCACTACATTTTATTTGTTGCGCATTTTCATGTACGATCAACATTTTCGGAATTAAGCGAGAAAAAAGGTAAAGTGTGTTTATGGAATTATATCGTTTATTATTAACTTTAAGGCTTCATTGTATGTGAACAAAGTTGTTTGAAATAAGAAGTCCCAATTTTGGTCTCCACATTTTTTTCCTAGAACCAATTATAATATTACTTTGCATCAGTTATTACTTACCTATTTGTAATAATGATGAGATAAGAATAGAAGTGGGTAAATAGCATATTCTTTTCTAGACTTTTTTTTAAATCTAAAATTCTAGGACAACGTCTGTCAGATCCGCTAGTACGAAATAAAAATGCACCTTTGTATGCATCTATAAATGATTGCACTGCAGCTGTCAGACCGGTCGGCATTCGGGAGAGACTCGGTCACATTGTAAAGACTTATTTTCTGAACAATTACAGTAATTGATGGGCTCGTTGGCGCGTTTGGTAGAACACCTACCTTGCGCACCGATGGGTCGCGGGTTCGAAGCCCACCGGGATGACATGATTATAGTTTTCTGTAATCATGTCTTCCCCACATCTTTGGGCATTAATCGGGTAATTTGGATTAATTTGTATTTTTTGAAAGCAAATCCAAAAAAAAATCTGGATACGCACTCTATTCAATGTCAATGAAAAATACGAACTATTCTCTAAATAAACATAACAAAATTCATAAAAATTGGTCGAGCCATTTCGGAGGAGTACGACCACAAAAATCGTGACACGAGATTTTATATACATAGATATTTTTATAGAGATAAAGAGTTACAATGACTGAATTAGCACAAGTTTCGGCCTTAGTTGGACTTGAGTTTAAACGGGTGCCACGGACTTAGGGCATTCAACCCTTATGTGTTCCGTCCAATCAGTGCCATGTGCAAATAATCTTGCAATATCTATCTATAAATTAGTATTCACTCGCCAATCTCCATAGATTATCTGTCTAAGCCATAAACGCTCTGCGAAATGTATGGTCATAAATTGAAACGAAAACGTAAGATTACGTGATCGAAAACGTAAAACACTTTCGTCAGTTTTGACGGGCTCTTCTTTGGTAGGACTTGCCGTCTGATGGGTCGCGGATTTGAATCCCACCGGGACGACATGTTTATAATTTTCTGTAAGCATGTCTTCCCCACGTCTGGTAACTTCGGGCATTGAACTGGTGGGAGGAATAACGAAATTCCGACCGGGTATTGAACCACAGTTCATAGTTGGAAAAACCGTGAATTGTGCGTTTCGGATTCGGTCTATGGATTTTGGAATGCTCAAAGTAAAAAATTGGTCGACAGCACATCGTTGACTGGTGTTCTCTGGCTGAGGTGTCACCTACCATCAAGTGAACCTCATACTCGTCTGTCGACATAAAAATAAGACTTTTGTCAGTTCATTTGTGTTCGGAATTCAAATTTCAACTATTTTTCGAATCTTTAACCACTAATTTGTATTGGTTGAAAAATCGTAAACACTACGATTTAGTAGCATGACTCACATGAGTCACAAACTAACTCTATATTTTAAACTGCCATATCAGGAGTTCAGGACGTGGGAAGGGCTATATTTAGTGGCTGCCCATTTGTAGGACTATCGATTTGCGTTCAGGTCGGAGCGATGACCGGAACCGCGGATCGTTTCGCTAATTATTTATTACTTAATACTTATGAGAGCCTGGTAGCGGGCCAGTAAGAATTTGGTTCTGGGTTCCTTTCTTCCTGGTAAACGTTAGCCATGGCAGTAATTACCACCTCTGATGCTTGTTGCATTTAGTATAGGAGGTTGGAATCCCGGGAAAACTAGATAAATATTTTTTTTTTCGATCGGGTATGACATACAAGACTAATCATCTACTTGCCTAATAATAATAATCAGTAGAACAGACAGAGAAATGTGTCTGCCCCATGTCGGGAATTCACTTGTCAATAAAGAAACGAATAAAATGTCTGCTTTTATTTGCTTTGGCAGTACAGTGAGCAAGAAAGTTATGATAACAAGCGTTAAGAAATAAATATGTCGAACGCTATTTAACTTGGATCGCTGATCATCAATATGACGTTTTCTGTGTAAATTGTAATTATTATTATTATTATTTTCGCCCATAGGGCAGGCTAAAGTCTTTCGAGCATACCGCCTAGTCTTATATTGTATTTTCCTTATATCTCTCCTTAATTATGTCTTACGTTACTTCCCCGGGTAAATTGTAAATAAAAATTTAATATCACCGTGACATACCACAGATTAAAAAACAATGAAAACCTTTAACTGGATTTATTTTATTTAAAAAAAAAATGTCAAATGCCAATATCTTTCAATGAATTGTTTGATCGAAGATATGAAGTATTCTAAATTCAAATTTTTAAAAGCATTTACAGACTGTCATTTGTCGATTTAACTATTTCCCTCGTTAGCAACAATTTGACTAAATGGATTAAACTTGGCAACTAATGAGAGCTTAAGACATAAAAGTTTAGATTTTTATCTCTTGATTTATTTGTTACAGGATAATTTAACTCCGGAACCGGTGGATATGAACGATGAAGACAACTTTTCTAGTAAGTGTTATTTTTAATAGCATAAAACATATATGGGTAATATTTGAAAACGACAAACCAAAATAGACACAGCAATTAATATTTAAAGCAATACAGATTCGCAGGCAGTTTTACTCAATAGTAGACTATTGTTAATATATCAAAATATTAACGATATTATACAAAAACTAAAAACCTTAAAAAAAACTAATTTTATGTGCTGTAGCCGGTGTCCAATTGAAAATAGAATAGTATAAATATATGTATATATTCTTTATACGTAGGTCGTAGGGTAAGTTTCATTGAGTTACAAGTGAAGTTTTCTGCAAATATCATATAACTAGTAGAAAAAATGTTTTGGTTACTATTAGACAGCTAAAAATCATCCAATAGATATTTCATATAATAATGTTATATGTTTGGCTATAAGGCTGGGTCTATCTTGATTTGTAATATTTACACAGCCACTTGCATCAAATCAATCATGATGTATTTTATGAGACAAAATATAAAAACTATTTTGTCTTGCATAAAATACTGACAACCGAATTGGCTATAAACGATTTTTGAAAACAGAACAACTATCTAGAATATGATTTCAAGACGTTCTAGAACATTTTCAAAATTTGATTCGAGAATATGATCTGGTGCAGGTCAAGGCTACGCGAAAGATGCTGAGAAGTTGAAAATGATGTTGCTAGCTTGGAATTACAACAGTCAACCAGGTAAAACCTTATTTTTATATACACGCATAGAGCCTTCTCGAACCTAAATTATTAGCAATCCAAAAACAAACTTTAACTTTATAAATACTTGTAATAAGTAGCGGCTTTTAATGTTAGAAATATATTATCGTTTGTGTAAAAATACCAATTTAGAGACTAGATATCGGTCATACAACGTGTATAACATAAGGGCTTATTTGAATATTGCCAACTATTTTTTCACTGGGAAATCACATTGAAGTTTTACATAAATATATTGTCGATGTATAGAAAATTAAAAAATACTAGCTGCCCGATCCGGCTTCGCACGGCTATACTAATAAAGAGAATGAGCCCAAATCATTTTTTTTTTAAATCGGGTTAGAGACACCCTAATCACCTAGAGGTATGAAATATACTTTTCGACCTACCAAATATAGATAAAACAAATTCATAAAAATTGGTCGAGCCGTTTCGGAGGAGAACGATCACAAACACCGTACACGAGATGTGTATATAAAAATCTCGTGTACGATAGATTAAAATATTAGCTGCAATTCTTCAATCAGAATTTAATACCCAAATTCGAACGTACTAAAATGAGCGCACTTTCTAACGACGTTTTGTGAACGCTAAATATTTAGTACACCAAACCCTTTTCTGTCTAGAAATTTATTTATTTATTTATTTACACATGTCAACTGCCTCACATGGTTGCCTGGAAGAGATTACTAATAGTTATAAGGCCGCCACTTGTTCATACTTTTTGTTATATATTTTGTTCTTTCTATTTTATGGTGTACAATCAATTATTCATATCATGGGTTTCCTTCTAAGGTTTCATTCTATACATGATTATGCACAACACTTTTCAATAATTAATGAATTGAGACATTTCACCTACTTAATGCGAAACTGACGTAGAAAAATGATTATAAATAAAGTTATGTACGAATGTAAGGGGCTAACAGTAGGAGTGAGGGGTATTTATGATAACATATATAAATCACAGGTATTGAAAGATAACAGATAACAGTTGTTTCTGCGATTGTGATATATCTGTTATTGAAAATATCATCCAATACTAAATAATAACTGTTCAACAAATACTAGTAACAACTGTGATTGTTACCTGTCTCAGTTAAACATCTACGATTGTCGCGTGCTTAAACGCATCTAGGAATTATTGTCCAAAAAAATACAGTTGACAGGAAGGAAATCACCTTGAAAAGCCACTCCTAAATTAGATCGTATTCCTTTAGTATCTAAATAACAGATATTTACATCTGTTATTATTGAGTAACAGTAACAGGTATAACAGGTATCATGTTTGACCTGTTATCACCCATGTCTAGCTAATTTGCTACGTGTACAATACACAAATAGAGCGTATTTTTTTAATTTAATAAGAATAGTAACAGTTAAGCAATAATTACGTCTTCTAGGAAATAAGACAGGTGTAGGCAAAACGGTTAGTTAGTAGTTAGTCATAGTTGGTTAATAAAAAAATAATAATAAAAACTTTATTCAACACACACAAAACACAGCATACAGAAAAAAAAACAATTGTCAATCATTCACCAAAATAATCATTTAAAACAAACATTACACATTATACATACATACATACATTCACTTAAATGTCTGCGCAGTAGCTGTGTGGCAGTGTGTGTGAAATAGGATATCTGTGACGTAATGCCACAGCACTGATTTTCAGTCTAATATGACACACATAAAACTCAAAATCTAATGTCAAAAGTAGAGATATTTTTCGATTGAGATATCTTGTCTTGTCTTAAATCTTAGTTTGTCTTCACTCGTCCGCGAGTTATTTGTGATAGTCAATGGTCATGCTAGGCTGGCTGAGGACACAATTTTGACATCTGAGTTTGAGCTGTTATACAAGTCTATAGTTTTCGAAAAAAATCTTTTATTCTGGCCGCCATTTTGGCTAGATAATCTCATGTATTTTTAGTTCAGGCATCGAGTTGGTGGTGGTGTGTGATGATTAGTTTTAGTTTAGATATGAAATAAAATCGACGAGGAAATGACTTTTCATGAAAAAAAAGTCATCGAAAAATCGCGGATTTTGGCGTATTTTCGTTCGGCAAATTTTTTACCATCACCATTCGAAAGAACACAGTCGAATACATAGGAAACATTCGTTTCCGATTTTTTTTCTGTTCAAATTCATTAAAGGCAACACCTCAAACTCTGATGTCAAAATTGCGTCCTCTTGGCTGAAAGTAATACCAAAGCACATTCTATTTGATATTTAAAAACTAAACCTTATTAATTCATTTACTACGTATAAAAAACAACCAAAAGCGCTTAAATTGAGCGACAGTGCGCTACCATAATAGTTAAAATTCCTCAAAGTCCTATTCAAAAACCGAAAACCGTCCACATAATGCCTAGTTAGAGTTAATTAAAGCATCAATGCCCTTTCTATAATTTATTCGCTATATAACCGTCGAATGTCGATGTAACTGTTCAAAATAGGCTTAAATTATGGCTTCACCTCAGTATTTTCTGAGTTAGAATTTTAAATGGCTTTTAGTTTATTCATTGGACATAATTTCCACGACAAAACCGCTCCGCTAGCTATTTTTACTGCGCGAAGCCATATTGAGAGGGCCGACTACTAGGGGCGTAGACATTGCGAGGAGGTTCAAATTATTTATAGGCACAGGGCTCGTTCGGGTTGACATTTAGCAAGCAGATGCACCGGTCCCTTGAGGTTATACACCATCATTAATTTCTGCCGCCTTGGTAACCGAATGTGAATACATTATGACGGTGCAATAACGGTTGTTTTGGTAAAAAACAAATAAATGCAAATAGGACTTAAAAAGTCTGGCTTCAACTTACTGAATTACATCAATATAAAACAGTGGAATATTTTTGTACATTGAATTATGCTCGTCGGCGCGTTCGGTAAAACACCTGCAGTGCGCACCGTCGCCGGTTCGAATCCCGCCGGACGACATGTTTATAATTTTCTGTAAGCATGCCTTTCCCACGTCTGGTAACTTCGGGCATTGATCGGGTGGGAGGAATATCGAAATGTATTACTTATTACTAATGTCAAACGAAAGACTTCATGTCTAATCGCAAACAACTTCGTATTTTGATTTTGGTAACAGCTTTACGGCTATTCATAAGAAAATACTCCTTGCTATATGTCCTTGTAAATCCTAATCTCCTGGTATCCACAGGCAGAAATGGCGATATCTCGGAGACTGGAGCCGACAGCAGTATGGCCGATCTCTGGGCCTCTTACCACAGCGCATTGGGTCTTGGAAGCAAACCCCCCAAACCCCCCACTCCATTGACAACCGGACACTCGGTGAGTTTTAAGGTTGAGCAGCGTTTCATTCTCTTTAATATTATTATAATTAGAAGAATAAAGTGTGCCTAATAAAACCTCTTTTACCGACCTCTTTGGATATATTTCAATGAAACCCGGTGTTTGGTTCATTTTCGAATTTGGAAGCAAATAAGGAACTTATTAAAGATATATGTAGTTCTGGGCATATATGTGTTAAACAGTGGTGGATTTACTAGCAAGCTGAGTAGGCTTGAGACTAGGGCGTCAATTTTAGGGGAGGCAAATTATGGGACCAATTGTTTTCTTTTAGCTATCTTATAGAAATCAAGTCTAAAATTAAGACGATATTCTGTATGTTACAGAGAAAAGTCTAAAGGAAGAATACACAGAGAAAGTTATAGAAAGAAGTGTGGAAGACAATCGCTCTCATTTTTAAAATTTTCTAACATACAAAAATTTGGAACGCACATTTATAGAGGCTAGGGCGGCAAAATTAACAGCCTATACGCTGGAAATTAGTAAATCCGCCACTGGGGTTAAAATATCACAAACCATAGCAACATCATTTATGTATGAAAATTAGTAGGGCTTTTGACTTATACAAAAGTAATATTGTCTATTATTAACGCGAGTATCACACATTTAAATAAAATACTGTATACAGGATCAAAACGCGATTTATTATTTATATTATTTAAATTATTTACCCGACGTTTCGGATGCTTTTCAGCAACCGTGGTCGCGGGGAGACAGAAAGATGACAGTTGTCTGATTTTTGAAATGTCACAAAGTTGCCAAACATACTAAAAAACAAGAGGACACCGTTAGTCAATATTGTCATAATATAGAAAATTACAGTAAATCCGGTATTTTATTTAAATATACAAAAGTGGCAATAATAAATTATAAATACGAATGAATAAAGCAATCTACACAACAGTTAGATAGAAATCTAATTACGTTCTCATTTTTCTCTTCAAATAGCAAATATTATAATAGAAATACTTCAGGTTGTGCAATGTTGCATAATGATGAAAGAAAAGTTTTTTTTAAGTCCATAATATATTATTAGGTCTACAAAAAAGAGAAGAAATATGTTTGGGTAAAAGTAACTTTTGTTTCTGTAATTTAATAGTGATCATTTTTTTATGTCAGTTATCGACAGACGAGCATGAGGTTCACTTGATGGTAGGTGATACCTCAGCCACAGAACATCAGTCAATGTTGGTCTCCTTTTTACTTCGGAAAACCATACGAAGACCGAAATGCGCAATATGCACTTCACGGATTTTATATCTATGAACGGTGGTTCGTGACCCGGTCGGAATTTCGATATTCCTCCCATCCGTTCAATGTCCGAAGTTACCCGGTAGGATTTGAACCCACGACTCATCGGAGCGCTCGGCAGGTGTGTAGAACACGATTTGAGAAAATTAAGAAGGAATTTTTTAAATTTTTAATTCCAGAGTCCAATTCACATTGGTTCCGCCACGCCTGTGGAACCGGCGTCAACTCATGACGAAACTTCGTCATCAGACAGAACCAAGGATGATGATGACGGCGGCGCCTCTGATGACGACAGTGATGACCGTGTCGACCCCCAGCATCATGATCCCGAGCGATTGAAGGCTTTTAATGTATGTCAATTGTAATACATCGATTAGTTTGAGATCTTCGAACGCCTTCTAAAAAAACAGTAAAAAAAATCTTAATTTTCTTTGACACCTAAAATTTTATTTTTATTTTTAAATGAAGTTAAGAAACTATTTTAAAACGATAATAGACTTATTTTGACGCAATACTAAAAAAAGAAAACGGAGATTTTTATGAGAGAGTAGGAGTGAGCGTTAATTCAACAAGCAGCTTTTTTAAGCTTCTTTCCTTTAGTTAACGAATTAGCTGCTTTTCGTTTACCGAAAAAGCTGTTAAATATATTTACTGTTTCATTCCACGAATTCGAATTAGCTCAACGAACATTCAACGCGTAGTCGCTATTATCAACCGAAGCATCTTATTAACTGTTAATAAAATTAGCTGCTTTTTTAACAGGTTATCAGTTTGTAATTAGCAGTTTCATTTCGTGAACACAAAAACCGTCAACGACCCACCTCTATGAGAGAGACGCTCAAGACTAGAATGCGCTTTCAACCAGTATAGAAGCTTTCATAAACTTAAATATATTAAAATTTCCAGATGTTCGTCCGTCTATTCGTTGACGAAAACCTCGACAGGATAGTTCCTATATCGAAGCAGCCTAAAGAAAAGATCCAGGCCATCATAGACTCCTGCACCAGACAGTTTCCAGAGTTTGCGGAACGCGCCCGCAAGAGAATCAGGACTTACTTGAAGAGTTGCAGGCGCAATAAGAAAGTTCGGGGCGATGGACCGGCTACTGGGAATGGAGGAAGTACGCCGTCAGGCAACGCTTGGGATACAGCGGTGAGGGTCCGAACTCTGCATGAATTATGTTGTCCTAGTACTTATTTATAGAGTTAGGTCACGCTTAGGTGAAGTCGCAGATATGCTGGATCTTTTTGTTAGGATTTATTTCATTGTACTCAGCTTGATGGTTTTTCAATATTAAAAAAAAATTATATTGAAAACATCACAATAAATAAATAATTATTATTTCTCTACTTTTATCACCAAACTAAATTTCAACCTTTAGATAGACTATACTTTCCAATAACTTCTGTTTAGAGATATCTGATGTCTGTGTACTTAGACATTTTCCATAAATTATCTAGTAAACAGTAGATTTTGATGCCCTATTATGTGCCTTTGGGTACGTTGCGTCCCTCTAAATATCTTTATAATAATAAATGAAATAGTAATACGGCGTCATTTTATCTGGCAAATTGCTTCTCAAAAAATATATAAGTGAAAATCAAATTTGGAACATATTATATTATATTTGGAACTATTCATAACAGCTGTCAAATAAGACTGACAAATAAAGAAAGCTTCAGCTCTTAATTATTATATCACAGTGTAAATTTAAATTTGGAACACTATTCAAAACTGTCAAATTATACTCGAATGAAGGAGGCTTCTTAAACGACCCTCAACTACATAATAATATCGTAAATTTTAAATTTGGAATACCATTCAAAACTGTCAAAATCCCGAATGAAGGAGGCTTCTTAAGCGTCATCTATACAATATCGTAAATTTAAATTTGGAATACCATTCGAAACTGTCAAATAAGACCCGAACGAAGGGTTGCTAGCTATTGACTAGCTGTGTTACCGCTCAGGTGCGTCCGACTCCCGCGCACTTAACGTCTGTACAAGCTGAACATATCTTGGCGCAGGCGTGTGAGAACGAGAGCCTGAACGCGAAACGCATGCGGCTTGGCCTAGATCCTGTCAGCCAGCCGATGCCGACCGTGCCTACTCCTATGGTAAGTTGATAATTCTATTCAAATCATACAAGATATTAAAGTAATAGATATGTTTTTTATCGAAACCTACTATTTGCTAAAAAAAGTACCTATTTTATTTTATTGCATGACCATGAATACTTGTCCTTCAGTCAGACTTGGTGGTATGTAAAGTGTTACTAGTCACGGGACATCAATCAATGACAGGACCGTACAATCAACGTATCAACGCAATTCCTACAACGGCTTCACACGGGTGTAAATACTAAAAAAATAGCCTATGTTACTCGCTGATAATGTCGCTGAAATATTGCCATAATATAGAAAATTACAGTTAATATCAACTTCGTAGGAATATATGGCAACTTTGTGAAAATTCAAATCAGATAGCTGTTAATAGTTATTTTATTGAAACTATGATGATATCACTGTCCATAGGCCATCGACACAACAGCGACATCGTCATTCCTCAACCTATACAGCGGCGCGATCAGCAGTCCAGCGTCGACAACTGCCAGCACTACAGCAACGGCAGGACATAGCAAGGCCGCGGCGGACACAACCCGACCGTCCACCAGTCCGACTATGGAGCCGTTGCTCAACAACAACAGTTTGAAGCTGGACAATGCTAATGGAAGCACGGGCAGTAAGACTGCTAGGTAACTATCATAAGACCTTCTTATACGTGAAATCCTGAGTCCCCTAGTGGGGCATGGGGCAGACCCATTCCTGTGTCTGTTCCACTGATCATCACTTACTAATAATGCTAGTATATTACTTTTACTTTAGTGGTTAATAATCGTAGAAATTATTATTAACCAGTAAAAATTGACAGAATACTAATTGTTCTACATTTCTTATGTCCTAGTACTTCTTAAAATTCCCGAGGCTCTAGTGGGGCATGGGGCAGACCCATTTCTGTGTCTGTTTCACTGATCATTTTTCTATACAGGCAGAAGGTGAGCCTTCTGTGCTCTGCCTTAACGAAAAATTTTTTTAATGTTGTTTCCCCGGGATTCGAACCCGGGACCTCCGGTGCTAAACGCATCGCGCTTACCACTGAGCCACGGAGGCGGTGAAGACCTTCACAATTCTAGTTTCGATAGAGCCTTTAGTGATGTATTTTGACTAGGGAACCTTCTGGAAAGAAACTATTCTTTTCTTAAAGGCATCTTCGCTTTGGCTATCAATGATCTATTACTCTAGCGGTTCGTTCTGACTTTCAGTCAGAGCTCGCCCGGCTTTCTGACTAGCAGAGAGATTCACCGGGTGAGCTCGAGTCCTACACTCCCCCCGCATAACATCCCGCGGGGGGGTACCCAGTGCGCAAATGCATTCCCCTCTTCAAAAAAAAAAAAAAAAAAAGGCTTGAGCCTAGGGCGACTTGAGGGACGACAAATTTGGGGACCAATTTTATTTTTACGTGTCTTATACCAAGTTCGCCCCGAACCAGTAATCGGACTCTATATATTATATTATTATTAATTTAAGAATAGACAATTGTAGAGGGGGACCTACACCTTGAAATGTAAATCCACCACTGAGTATATAGTAAAATATTATATGTATATTATAATACGGGTGGTAGCCATTTCTTATAGGTATAAAAAGGTACATCGCAACGTCTGTATGAAAATTATATCATTTACAGCCCAGCATCGTCACCGGCGCCGCTGTTCAGACCGACATTCCCATCCACATTCGGCAACCCGCCGACATTCGGCAGGCAAAAGTAAGTGTGCAGATTTATTGGAGTTTGAAGACTGAATTTCATTTTACTACTGAATTTCTTACCGGCTCTCTTCGTTAGAAGCAAGATTCCGACCAGATTAAAAAAAATAAAATGTAGGTTAAGAGTGTTAAGACATATAGGCTGTTACCCATCGATGTATACTTGTAAGTTTGCTTAAACCTGCGAACACAGAAAACCGTTCAAGCTAACTTACAAGGTTTTATTCGGTCACCGGCTTGATCAGTAAGTAATATTTGAATTATAGAGAAGGGGAAAACAGACCTTGAGTAGTTGAAGTTGTGTTGAAGGGTTATTGGTTTGTGTGCAATAAAGAGTTGTAATAAAAAATAAAATACTTTTTTTTTTTTCATTATTATGGTTTAGTTACACTCGTTAGAAAGGTTATATCGACACAATACATACACATAACATTTATTACTAACACACACACACAGAAACACACAAAATAATAATAATCAAATAATAAAAAGCGTGTAAAAAGAAAAATAACAAAAAATTATGGAAAAAAGGGTATAAGGTACATTTTATAAAGTGTGTAAATGTGTGTGTGCTGTGGTTGTAATTGGCCCTGGCTCAGCATAATGCTGTGGAGCAGACGAGTTCCACAGTGCTGGTCATTCTGCCAGAGACCACAACAGTTTGCGCCTCAGACGCAAAAAAAAGAAAAATTATGTAATAATAGTAGTAGAAAAAAATAATAATAGTAAAAAATTAACAGTGTAAGTAAAGAAGTCTTGGAAGATTTGTGTGTAAAAGTATATAGTAAATTAAATAAAAAAAAAGAGAATAATTGTTACTAAAACTACTATAAGAAATAGATAAACAAATATTTTTGGGCGGATTAAAAACTAGATTTCGTGGTGGTAGACTATAACGGTCTAATTCATAAACGTAGTATTTATAGTTAAAATATGATTAGTCTCGCTCTATCGAATATAAAAAGACTACAGAACGAAAGAAACAAAACATACTTTAACTATGTCAAGGAGTCTACGTTTAGGAAAGGCCGTAAGAAAATATAGTACCTATATAATATGTTTTATTTGCAGCTCGTCCACAAGCCAAGCATCGGCTTTGTCCAACACAGCATTGCTGTCCACGCTCACAGCTCTACCACCAACAGGTAATAATAGATTTTTTTTATAGAATGGAGGCAAACGGTCAAATGGCTCACGTGATGGTCAGTGATCACCACCGCCCAGAAATATCCACTTGATGATAGGTCCATCCCAGCCACAGAACATCAATTAATGATGCGCTGTCGGAATTTCGATATTACTCCCACCCGTTCAATGCCCGAAGTTACAAGACGTGGAAAACATCTTACAGAAAATTATAGACATGTCCTCCCGGTGGGATTTGAACCCGCGAACCATTGGAGCGCAAATCGGTGTTGTACCAAACGCGCCAATGAGCCCATTAACAATTATTGTAAAACATCGTATTTTGAATTTGGACTTAATAAAACTGATTGTAAATCCATTATCAAAAGTAAATGATTAGATTCCTTGTCTTTGCCGAACTAAAAGCGGGAGTTACGAAGTATTACATCATGCCGTGGACATACGTTTTATTTTTTGTAAATATCAAAAAAACTAAAAACAATTAGAAGATATGAGTGGTTCTATCGTGTTCGTTACAGTATTTTACATAAGATGACATCAAAAAACAAAAATTTGAAATGTTGGAGTTACAAATTTTGGTAATTAAGTAAAGATGAGACGTATTTACGCTACCAGGTTTTAAAACCAGGGCTTCGCTTGAAAGTAGGGCGCCCTAGTGCGAGCGGGAAAAACTTGCAAAGTATTAGCTATTCGGGTGGGGTTAGAGTTAAAATTGGAAATACTTGCATAGGAAATCGATCCGTAATATCTTAGAAATAATGAGCACAATCGTATTTGCAAAAAAATACTTGCATAGGAAAATGAACCGTAACAATTTAAAAGTAAGGAGTACAATCCTATGCAAGTATTTTATACTTTAAAGTATTTTGTTGCAAATACGATTATGCTTCTTATCTCTAGGTAAGTAGGGATCGTTTTCCTATGTAAGTATTTTTTTATTATATCGATTTCGGAGCTCGATTAAAGTATTATGAAACCTGGTTTTTTTAGGGACTTGTACTTGGAAACCCCGGTATCGAATTTTGCAAGTATATCTCATCGCTATAATTAAGCCAACGGTATTTTTAACTCTCAGGTGTCGGTGTGAACGCGGCAATGGCAGCGTACCAGAGCGCGCTTCTGTCAGCAATGGCTGCGCACACGCACACGTTCCCTAATATCACTGGTAATTATAGAACATGATATATGATTTTGAAATAAAATGTATAGTTAAGAGAAAAATTTGTTTGTTTGGAAGTACTATCAGTAACAGAAGTCACCAAGATATTCAGAATTTTAATTATTACTAGTTACCGGCTTTGCACGGGTGCAATGTAGATAGATAGTACAAACAAAAAGCCAATGTTACTCAGCGATAATGTAGCTTTCCATTAGTGAAAAAATTTTTAAAATCGGTTCAGTAAATCCATAGATTACCCCCTACAACCTCACAAACTCACAAACCTTACCTCTTTATAATATTAGTATAGATTTTTAATATTCTAATATTTTTAATATTTTAATGCATGGAATGTTGTCTGTTCTGCATTGTTATCTTTTTTTGGGATTAAATGGCTATATTATTATTATTATAGATTTGTTTTCGTTTATTACTTTCTTGTAAAGTTCTTGGCGGTTATCCCTTTTAGGCTTTTAACCAGCTTTATTACTGACATAAATCAGATCGCGAAGAGCATATAAGTGCATCATCACAACGGAGAGAATATCCGTGTAATTTTGTAGTTTGGATTAATGGTTAATTCATTGTTAAACACGTCCGCAGTTCAGTGTACCCTATGCGGTACACGTGGAACGGTTACACCAAGTTCGTGTACCCTATGTGGTACACGAGACCAGTATAACTTCATATATAGTTATTAGTCCATAAGTCCGTGTACAAAGGCAAAGTCGGGGAATATGAAAAAACTTCATTTTGACGTACTTATGCATCAGTTTTGACGTTTGCATTGATTGATAATCAAAATTAATGAAAAAGTTACCGGACTTATGTTGTGGTTGGAAACTTTTGTATGGGGACTGCGAACGTGTTTATATTTTTTGAAGTTATACTTCTTTAGGCGCGATTTAAAATTGATGAGAGTGAAATTTTACGATGCGCGCGCACAGCGAGACACAAAATTAACAGAAATGAAGTTTGTTGCATGTTGGCACGCACGCCGCCTGTGTTCAATGTGTATTTATATTTATAATATTTATCCACATGCTTTGAGTTTCTACATTTAAAATTTAAATTGAACTTTATTGACTGTGTTGTGTGTGGCAATCCTTTTCCGATCCTTTTATTGTAATTAATTATTTGCATGCAATTAAAAACTATTTTTTAATGATGCCAAAGAAGTATAACTTCTAACGCGTGTACATAAGTACACACATACCTTTTTTTTATTCAAACTATATATTCATGTTGCAGCCCCAACAGACTTATCACTCAAGACATCGACTCCAAGCCTCCACTCAACATCCGCGCCATCTATCGCAGCGGCCAGCTCTCAAAAGTCTCTCCTGTCCCACAAGCTGTCCGGTTCCGAAGTGGGCGCGGTCCGGCAGCTGATCACCGGTTACCGTGAGTCAGCAGCATTCCTCCTCCGGTCCGCTGATGAACTGGAAACTCTCCTCGTCAACCAGCCATAGGGAAGACCGTCGATAGCGAACTACTTCGGATTCGATTTCGGATACTTTTGAACCTGTCACTTTGACAGCTGTCTGTTTGACAGATGACCGTGTTTTTTTTTTGGTGAATGTATCGAATACGGTGTGTTTGTGGTGAATTTTCGTTTTATTTAGAAATCCAGTATGAAGTTTAAAATAAATATTTAGTTGAATCTTTAAGGAGGTTCGATACATCGAAAAAATATAATAAATCATGTTCATTTTGTTCACCATAAGGTTCCGAAAGTATTGTATGTGGTTATTTCATAAAATTCAAATATTAAACGGCCATCGCCAAAATTAAAAAAAAAGTAATATTTATAACTGTTTTTTTGTAAGGATCAGTAAAATTATTCAACAGTAAGTTTTTTGACTCTTATAATAAAAAAAATATATATAGTATTGATTTATTATAGGCAAATGTTGCTAAAATCTTGTGACGGCCCAAAGTTCGTATTGTATTTAAATTGTTTAGGAAAAATTGCATACCAGTGTTGATGTGATCACGCGGATTTGAAGAAACTATGATATCTCAGTGTGTACGTAGCGCACATATCTGAGAACTAAAACTATTAACTTCCATAATGTGCTCAAAAAATATTAAAAAGCTGCGTGATCCATCAACCTGTAGGGGCCATCCAAGTACGTCACACGTTAAGGAGTGGGGGAAGGGGATCGATGAAGTGTGACATTGTGTGACAAGGGGAGGGGTCCTAAGTTTCGTGACTTCACATTTCAAAATCGCCACCTAAGTGTTAAAATCAGGGCTTGGAAACCGGTTATTTACTATGGGAGCTTAACCGAAATAATAAAGGTTTTTGTTAATATTCTTTTGTTTTAGTTATATTTACTGAAGTGTGGTGAATAATAAAAATAATCCGGTTCCGAGCCTCAAATTTGAACTATTAAAGAAAATCCTGAAAATATTTTCAACTCAACCCGTATATGTAAATTTGCAAGACTAAGGAGGAGAAGGTCTCACAAATGTGATCAACTGTGACAAGGACGGGGGAGGGGTCAAAATATCACGAATTAGTGTGACGTACTTGGATGACCCGTTTTAAGAAAACGATTCAGTGTGACCAGCGATTCAAGATACGCTAATACGAGAGGAATTTTCGATATAAGAAGTAAGTCGTACCTCAAACATTTTATTATAATCAATTCTCGTCCTACTCGTGACCTGAAACAGGTCTCTACCACTTAAGTTGGTAATATTGTAAGGTTAGCTACGCTTTTTAAATATTTCAATGCTACCAACCTTGCTATTTAATATCTCAAAGTTTTAATCAATTTCATGAGTATTTTAGGATTACGAGTTTCCCCAATGACCAGTCCGTTTGGCGAAAGGAACTGCCATAATAAAAAAAATGTTGCCATTCACAACTCGTTCAAAGAGTACAAAATTATTTTGTGTATATTTAGATTTTAAGAAAAAAATCAGGGAGTTTTTTAGTGTAAGGTTATGGAAAAATTGGATTTCTTGCCTGGTGCGTTAGATTAGGAATGAAAATCGGCTGATTTATTACCTCCATTTAAACGTTTCGAAGTTGATACGGCATATTCTAGTTTAACAGAGTCTAAACAGTTTTTAGAGTAAAATGGCATTCTAGATGTAAGGAGCACGAATTTATTTTGTTGTTTTGTATTATATTTATAGTTCTCTAGTTGTATTTATAATCAAGTAATATATTTCTTATACTTTTTAATTATCTTTCCAACATGGTCATTTGCTCCATCCTAATATTGTCTTGTGATATTTTTTGCGGCAACACTGTTAATTGACGTTTAATAAAAACATTTATAATCTGTGCTTCAATTTAAAAAAAAGAAATTATTAATTAATTATAAGAATTTATTCGTCAATATAAAATTATTAAACACATACTGTAAAGAACTAAGGAGTATGTTTTTTTTTAAGAAAATAACTCATTTTTACACGCGTTAAGCGTTTTGGCTCAATACAAGCCAAATTTATGTGTAAAAGAAAAATGGTATTTATACATTCGAGTCGTCTCCTTAAATACTGTCTACGTACTTCATGCGACCCAAGCTCGAACAACTTTCCAGAAGCAATGGTCAATCTGACATTTGTATGCAATTTCTAGGGCAGGATTTAGAGTCTTTGGGGCAACAAAGGCCAGGCCCAAATTAATTTCAAAATAAAATGTTTTTTTTTTATATTTAAGAACAATAAAAAACATGTTTGTACAAAGTATTGTGGTTAAAGGGAAAACAGCGATAAAATAACATAGGAAAAGTTTTTAATAATAGTGTTTACTCGTCGAAATTTGAAAGATTTTTTATGAAGTCTATTGGGGCTGTAAGTCCCGGATGCCGTTCCCGGCAATTCCAATTGATTTCCAGCAATATTTCTTAAAAGTTGTTCGTGCTAGGCCCTTTAGATTACAGACGTAACTAACAGTGTTGCCGTGCATAATATTTCGCTTTCCCAGTCAAATATCTTTGTGTATATTCTACTTGTTACCATAGACGTGGCCAGGTTCTATATGAGATTTATTTGCGGCTTATGGTGTACGTAATAAGTGCAGATATATATTGACGGTTTAAAGGTAATAGGGTATAACTGACAAAAACGAAATTGTTTAGGAAAGCAGTTTAAAGTTCACAAAGTGTAAAGGGCATTTCAAAAAAGCAGTTTTTTGTTTGGGCATAAGTGACAAAAAAGTATTCGAAGAGCGCATTCGAAAGAGCAGAAAAGTTATTCATAAGTAATTTTCACATTTTCAAACAAAATGTCGCTTATGCTCTATTCAGTGGCGGTGTAAGACCTAAATTTTATGTGGGCAAGATTTATTTTGGGGCCCTCTGCCAGCGCAAAAAATGGTTCTTTTTTAGAAAATAAATTTTTTTGGCGCGTTCGCGACTCTTACAGTAATGCATTAATTCTCGGGGCGCGAGGCCCTCTGGGTCGCGAGGCCGTAGGCGGTGGCCCACGTCGCCCACGCCTTACGCCGCCACTGGCTCTATTACCTTTTATCCGTATATATGTATATTCTTTTGGCCTAATTTCTGTTAATTAACATCTGTTTTTATCTATCTCGAGTCAATGTTTTGTTTTAGAATCGATTAGTTTGTAATTTGCTTTGGCGCAAATGATTGGTCTATTTCGATTATCCAATCAGATCCCAAAACGCATTCTACAAATTAATTGTTTCTTGAAAATACACTTGTAATACTGTTGTTTATATTATTAATAATAAAGTTGTACGTTTTTGGCCAGTTCTCAATGATATAATAATAGGATAATGATAGATTTTTGTTAAGTTCTAACACGTGTACTTAATAGGATATTTCAATAACAAAACGCTTTATTGAGTTGCTACTGGTTCCGATGGTGTCAAAGATTTTCATTAATATAAAACTGGAGATAACATTAATAAGCGCTTTGACTGAAATAGTAGAGGAAAGAGAGCTGCGGATTCGTGGGTTCGAATCCTGTCGGACTTGACGTGTTCATAATTTTCTGTAAACATTTTAAGAGCATTGAAGTTGAACATTTTAAGAACAGACGACCGGAAATTGAATAAAATAAACTATAAAATTTCCTACACAGAAAATGTATGACTATATCTATATTAATCATCGAATGCTTTTATAAAATCTGTTTTAAGTGTATAGATTACTTCCTGTATACGCCCATTTGGATAAACCAACATATCTAAATTCATAGGTAAGAGTAAGGAACCGTTCATAAATGGAAAATCGTGAAGTGTATATTGCTCATTTCGGTTTTACTATATGGATTTCTGCCATAATAAATTGTATTGGGAAGTTGAGAAGAGCTGGATTTAAGGCCTATTTACATGATGGTTTTTTCTTGTACATACAAGAGCATTAATTGAATGCAATAATTGACATCCAAAAAATGTAAGCAAATATTTGAACGCGGTTATTATGTGATATTGAAATAAAACTTGTATAACAGATCAAGAATGTTACGTGTTGTTTATACCATGTAAGTTATTTATTGCTTCAATTTAATTGTATATAACAGGCAAGAAACTTGTATCGTGTAAATCGGCTTTTAGATATATTCTGTATGTTACAAGAAATAACAGTCATAATAGTGTTTGAAGATTTTATTTCAAATTAATGTAATAAATATATTAATGAAAATCTATTGAAACCTATACAAATAATCGTATGATAGTTTTACACTTTGCCAGTTTTCACAATAGCTATAACGCTTACAGCCAGTTTGAGAAATTGTAAATTCACTTTTGAATATGAAAATTGCCAAAGAAATGATTCTGACATGGCGACATATTTACGAGCGACTTCAAAAACAAAAATGAGAATGTTTTTCGAAACATGACGTTTTCTTGAATTTAAATAGAAAAAAAAATAGACTTTAATATTGTCTGTTATTAACGCGTATCAAAAATTTAAATGAAAAGTTCAGAAAACTATAAAAAATAGGCTTTATATAAAAAAATCAATGTAAATTTGTCCTATATGAACTCCTAAACTATTCATCCGAATTTAATGAAACTTTAATGAGTTGTGCCGTATACGCCCGCGAATGTTCCTGGACCATACTTTTTTTTTACTTTACTTTACTGTTAAATAAAGTTAGTATCATATGAAATGCGTTTTGATTTGATGTCGCTCGCGAATAGGCCGCCTAAGTTTATATAAGTACGTATGTGGAATTGCTTTTTCGTGTAAGTTACGTAAGTCTTAGTTCAGTAATTCCGATATTTTTCTAAAATTTAATATTCGGTGCATAGACAAATGTAGTCATTGTAAATGGGATGTAAAAAGTTTTCGATTAGATTATATTAAAAGTTGAATAGAATTATGTGAGTTGATGTTGGCAAAATCGAAATCGACCGTAAATGAAGTTGAGAAAATGAACTTGTTAGAGTTTAAAATATTATTATTATTAGAGATGTATAAATGATTTACGATTATTATTAGTTCGATGACAGAAATGGAGAATTACAAAGCGATTGTTACTATTAACGATATGAGAATTTAGTTATAATTTTGCAATTTCAAAATGTGAGTTTTACAATTTTGAAAAGAAAATATTAAATATGCTCATATACTGATGATTTTTTTATTAAATTTACCTCTGTTATCGACTGCCTCCGAGGCTCAGTGGTAAGTGTAATGCGTTTAGCACCGGAGGCTCTGGGATAGAATCACAGGGAATCAACATTTAAAAAAAATTTTTTGGTCGGGCAGGGCACAAAAGGCTGATCACCTACTTGCCTGTAAAGAAAAATGATCAGTGAAACAGACACAGAAATGGGGAGTGGGGTAGGGGACTCGGGAATTCTAAGAAGTAGGTACCAGGATATCAGAAATGTGGCACAAGTATTCTATCAATCTATACTGGTTAATAATAATTACTAAAGAATACACTAGTATTATTAGTAAGCGATGATCAGTGAAACAGACACAGAAATGGGTCTGCCCCATGCCCCACTAGGGGACTCGGGAATTTTAAGAAGTACCAGGACATAAGAAATGTAGAACAAGTATTCTGTCAATCTTTACTGATTAATAATAATTTCTAAGGAATACACTAGCATTATTAGTAAGTGATGATCAGTGAAACAAACACAGAAATGGGTCTTTTTTCTGCTATCACTAAGATTTTATACATTTGATTTTGGCGGGCTCGTTGACGCTTTGGGTATACCTTAGGTTGTGATGGGTTGCGGGTTCGAATACCACATTGTAAACATATATAAATAAATAAAAAAACTTAGGAATTCAATCAGTGGGTTTATTGATTTAGATTCAATTGTAATTTCGCAGGAAAACGGCCTTTTAGCGTATAATTCGAGAATAATAGAATATACCGCTTACGGTGACGATCAAATTTCGAATTTGGAACGTATAATTTTTTTGAACGTTTAATTAAGTTAAAATGTCAAATATGACGTTGACGTATTGACACTTGTATACGCGACATTGTGCTTTTATTTTTCGATGTCTCCCATTGGCCATTTAACTTGTGGCTACCAACAAAGTAAGTGAACTGCATTCTTTTCTTGTAAGTTTTAAGTTGCGGTTACCAACAAGTGTTATGTCGCGTTTTTATAATATACTGTAAGTTTTCATCTATCTTTTATTAAGATATGTAATATATAATATAAACAACTTCATACGTTTAAGTGTGTAAAACAAATAAAGAAAAAAAAATGAAAACACAGTAAAGTTTAAAAATATAGGAAAACTAAACTCAACTCACGTGGAAGGCTTTGTGGTTCAATTTGGGAATTACTTCAACATATTGTAAGTAAGTGCTATATTATTTAATTTATAATTTCTTGTTGACATTAGAATAACATTATATTGATTTGTAGTTACGAACAAAAATATATCTTCTTCAAACTAGGGTGGACTTTATGAGCCTAATATTCTAGGTGGCTCGTTGTCGGAGCTTCCGTAGTATCAGCCTTATTCAGCACGAACTTATCAGGGTACGCATAGTAGCGCTGGTCCGACATCAGGTAATGAGTAGCGTTTGTAATGAAGTCCAGGTTTGGCTTCGCTCCGACGTAGGAGAACATCGCTGGGTAGCGCTCTGTGCCACATCTGAAATTATTTATTACCATTTTCCTTCCTCTAAATATTAAATAGATAATTGAGTGTCATAATGTCGAGCTCATTGGCACGTTCGGTAGAACACCTGCCGTGCGCACCAATGGGTCGTGGGTTCGAATCCCACCGGGACGACATAGTTATAATTTTCTGTATATGCTATCTTCCCCACGTCTGGTAACTTCTGGCATTGATCGGGTGGGAGAAATTTCGAAATTCGTTCATACATGGAAAAACCGTGAAGTGCGTATTGCGCTTTTCGATTTCAGTCTATAGATTTCCGAATGCTTGAAGTAAAAAGTAGGTCGACAGCGCATCATTGACTGATGTTCTGTGGCTGAGCTATCACCTCCAGTGAACCTCATGCTCGTCTGTCGATATATGACATTAAAAAATGAATTAATTACATATACACGATGATATACCTATCAAGTTCTCTAAGATAATTATGATTGCTTACTTTGCCTCGTTTTTCCTCAAGGACTCCTGTAATGTTTCAAGGGTATATATAAAGGCAAAAGGTTATTTATAGGTAACTCACAGCTTTCGTATACCCCATGAAGCCAGGCCCCACAGTATTCCATCACTCACTGCTGGAGCGCCTGTGTCTCGCTGAAAATGAGTTAAAATATATGCACATGACGGGCTCGTTGGCGCGTTCGGTAGAACACCTGCCGTGCGCATCGATGGGTCGTGGGTTCGAATCCCACCGGGAGCACATGCTTATAATTTTCTGTAAGCATGTTTTCCCCACGTCTGGTAACTTCGGGCATTGATCGGGTGGGAGGAATATCTAAATTCCGACCGGGTAACGAACCACCGTTCATAGATGGAAAAACTGTGAAGTGCACATTGTGCGTTTCGGTTTCAGTCAGGATTTTCGAATACTCGAAGTAAAAAGTATGTCCACAGCGCATCATTGACTGATGTTATGTGGTTCGTCTGTCGATATCTAACATAAAAAAAAAAAGTTGCCTAATGAAGTTTTCACATAAAAAAAAACTAACAGTGCAAGGTGCTCTCCTGCCAGTCTGGGCGAGGCATATAAAGTTGTTAGTGACCACGACCCCGAACCGCTGAGTGACGTTGTTGCACTTGGCGTTGTCCATGAGTCGCGCGTGGTACACCTGCAACGCCATGCCTTTGCTCTCGAACACTCCGTCACGCTGGAAATGGGAATTATATACATTAGTGGTCGTACACACAGTGGTGTGTGTTAGAACCGGAAGTTCGAGTTCTGGGGAAATAAATAAAAATAAAATAATTCTAGCACGGCATACAAGACAAACTGTGTCTGCCCCCATGTCTTACTAGGGGCTTTACTCCTGACTAATCTTACTAATATTATCTTATCTTATCTTACTTCTTATCTTATCTTACTAATATTATAAATGCGAAAGTTTGTGAGGATGGATGGATGGACGGACGGATGGATGGATGGATGTTTGTTACTCTTTCACGCAAAATTTACCGAACGGATTTTGATGAAACTTTACAGTAATATAGCTTATATATCAGAATAACACGTAGGCTACAATTTATAAACAGTTTTTGTATATTGGACATAATATTAAGTATCAAGAACCTCGGGAAAATTTGGAGTTACAAGAATGTATCGTGGCATTGTTTGTTTTAAATAGTTCTAAATAAAAGTCCGCGATAGCATATATCTACCTTTTATGTGGAAGCCAATATACCCTAAACTATGAGCCATAAATACATTTAAATTTGATTCAATTGCACTTTTTAGAGTATTAAGTTAATTCTTATCATAATTGATACATTTTTCAGTATTTAGTATAGATTAAAGTAATTTGGATGAATATTTTAAAAAATATCACGATAAGATTGACTTGAAGTGCAGCTGTTTTTTCATCAATCTCCGCTTAATGGCGATTAAGCGGAGATTGATGAAAAAACAGCTCGGTTAAAAAATAAGGTACCCTTAGTACTAATTCTACGCAGACGAAGTCGCTGGCAGAAGCTCGTGATAACATACATTAGTGGTCGTACACACAGTGGTGTGTGTTAGAACCGGAAGTTCGAGTTGCGGGGAAAAAAAATTAGTTCGAGCACGGCATACAAGATTGGTCAAAATACTTATCGGTAAAGATAAATGATTAGTGTAACAGACAAACTGTGTCTGCCCTCATGCATTACTAGGGGTATTAATCCTGATAGATTGTAAATAAGAAACTACTCAATTCTTTTTCAACCTTGTAAATTTTTGATAAAAAAATAAAAATAGTATTTGTAAAAATTTGAAGGGTGAAATGTTTAGATTTTGTAGCAACAATATTGATTTTAGCCGTTAGGGAGTGCCATAATATTTTCTATATTTAGTATCATACTGGAATATTTAACATTAATAACTTGTATTTTTACAAATTTAAAATTATTTATTAAGCAACAATCGTTGTTGGGACATACTTTTAAATAGATTTGCACTTGTACCAGGATGTCCCGCTCTACTATAGATTTTTTTCCTTATATTGCATTAGTACAACATAAAAATAAATAAAAAACTTAAAATTACTGAAAAAAGTAATGGTTTTTGGGTGTATCTGTGTGTAAATGCTTGTGTACATGTGTGAGTGTAAATTTGTGTGCAATAGTTTTGGAGTAGTTTTTTTACTTGTATTTTGTTTAGGCTAATTAATACCAATAGCTAATTAATTACCAGTCATATTTTGATTTCCTCAGTTATACTATCATCAAACGAACGTATTGTATAACTAATATAATTTTTCATGAAGATGAACTGTCAAAAATCAAATCAACTTGAATACGCAAACTCGCCCCAGTTGCAAAAGCTGGAGGTCGTATTCGTACAAGGGATCAACTTGTTAAAGTTCTCCTTAATATTTTTACGTTTAACTACAAGATACGAACTATAAATTCGGAAAAAATACTATAATACTGCAATTTTTGTGAAATATACTAAAGACAACTCACTCTTTCAGCTCCCCAACTGGTCACCCAGGCGTCTTCAAACGCTGGGTACATTGCCATATTCGGTAGATCCACAGCATGCGTGGAATCAGAAAACCTATTTAACATATTTTAAAAAGATTCTATTAGATTTATAAATAGTCAATTTAAAGTCAGTAAAACTTTCAACGGTTCAGTAGCGTATACTGAGAAGACCCGGTAAGAAACTGGTAGCAACGTTGAACGTTGGTGGACGAGTTCTAACCAGTAAAGTTGCTTATTTAGTGAATACGCATCCCAAATATTTAAGACAACCCGCAGAAAATTGATATTTAATTTTTATTGTTCTCATCTAAGTGACTGATGTAAGTTTTTAATGAGAAATAAATTATTTAAACCGAACCCTAAAGTTAAGTTTTGTTTAGGTACCTAAGCGGATCCAATCATTAAATAAAGTCAAACAAATAAGGTTTTATGTCAGATAGATATTGACAGATGAATGTCGGCTCAAATTATGGTTGGTATGCATAGAAAATAGAGGTACATAAGAACAACAGGCCCATACAAACCTTTGGCACAGAAAAAGTAGTTCTATTTTTAAACTGTAGAGCGCGCGGCAAAGTATCCATGTGACACACACATCTAGGCAGTCCGCTGACTCCTCCCCTTGCGTTGTCTCGCTTGCTGTTACGAGCGAACGGCAATAATGCTCTAAAAGCGTCTGGGTGCGAGAGAGAACGCGCTATGAGTCCAGCGTCAGAGTGTTCATTCACGCGGATACTAGCAGCGCTGCGGTGGCTGGGGTAAGAACTACTCTTACCCCATAAAAACTGTGCCAAGCCTCTAAGACTTCTATGTACATCTATTTTGCTATGATGTACTTATGGCACCTTGATATTGAAAAGCGACCTGTAGTTTGGGTTCCAATTAAACCCTTGTAAAATTGAAATTGAATTTTTTTTCCAATATTATTTTACTAATATTCCGTCCCACTTTCCCCACAGAATTAATTACCTCAAAAGCCTTTGGTAGATAAATTACTTTTTTAAAAAAAATACTTATCATCAGCTTCATACCTTATGTTTCTATCTAGAAGTAGTAAACCAATGTCATAATCTGGATTCTTCCTAATGTTCCAGTAGGGGTGTCTCATCACCTCTTGTACCCTGGCGACCTGCCCACCACGATCTACGTACCGAGAACCAGCTCTTACTTTCAATTTGCTCATTCGGTTAGATCTGAAAAAATTTATGTTCCAATGGGTCTACCAATATCGGTACAACGGTTACTATTACTTTGAAATAACTTGCCTCCAAGAGGAACAAACAGCAACATTATTAAGTGACAGAACATTAGCAGCCGTATCAACAAATTATCCGTAGTACCACCACTATAAGAGTGGGGTATAAATTAGGAGTATTTGTACTGGTTACAACTCAAATACTATTTTATTATTTCCTATTATTGTTTTTTTTTTGTATTAGAGGAGGCAAACGGTCAGGCGGCTCACCTGATGGTAAGTGACTACCGCCGCCCATGGACATCCGCAACACCAGGGGTCTTGAGGATGCGTTGCCGGCCTTTAAGATGAAGGTGTGTAAGATTGCAACATGCACCTGATTTTTTTATGTCAGATATCGACAGATGAGCATGAGGTTCACTTGATGGTAAATGAAACCTCAGCCACAGAACATCAGTAAATGATGCGCTGTCGACCTTAATTTTTACTTCGAGCATTCGGAAAACCTTAGACTGAAACCAAAACGCGTAATATGCACTTCATTGTTTTTCCATCTATGAACGGTGGTTCATTACCCGGTCGGAATTCCAATATTCCTCCCACCCGATCAATATCCGAAGTTACCAGACGTAGAGAAGAGCTTACAGAAAATTATAAACATGTCGTCCCGGTGGGATTCGAACCCACGACCTTTTGATGCGCACGGCAGGTGTTCTATCAAACGCGCCAACGAACCCGTCACTGTTAAAGGCCGGCAACGCACCTGAAAACCCTCTGATAAAGCAGATATCTATGGGCGCCGGTGACCACTTACCGTCAAGTAAACCACATGCCCGTTTGCCTATTCTATAAAAAAACTGTTAGAAACAATTATTAAAAATATTTTTATATGATGGCGCCTATGTAATTTTAATTAAAATAAAATCCATTTTTCAGAGGTCATATCTGTGTTGAGTTGATTTATATGCATTAAACGCTTCAATTTTGTATTTTATTCATAACTCAAGCAGTTATGGCAACATATTGGAAATCATATTTTATTATAGGTACTATACGTAAAGCCGTGACAAATCGTCTACAATGGTTCGATTAAAATAAACCATTTTATGTACAGCAAAATTTAAGTGATTATAATAAAACAAAATCCATAAACACTTACTTCCAGATACAGTTAGCGGTCGTGATAACGAGTCGTGGGTTCAGCAGTGCGCCTGAGCACCAATGCTCGCCAGCCTTCTGTATCGACACTACGTAGGGATAGTCTTCAATCATGGCATCCTTGCTCGCAATCAAGCGCCTGTTACGAACTTGAAAGGTGGTTATAATTATTTATTATGTACTGTGATAAAATTTAACTTGGAATATTCGTTTTATTTATAATCCTTTATTGTCTTTTGTGTAAGTATAAGCATAGTTAACAACTTAACTGTTCCCATATAACAAAATTGCAACTATCCCATGTCCATCGATTGTAGGTTCTTTGCTAAACAATATATCCCAAAGTTGCATCAAAATATGAGAACTTATTTCAGAAGGTTTCATATGAGGAATTTGACATTGAAGTTGTTAAGATAGATACTTAGTGAGACCAGAAAACCATAAGAATAATAGAATTTAAAGGCCGGCAACGCATCTGCGGGTCCTCTGGTGTTGTAGATGTTCACGGGCGGCGGTGTTCACTTTCCATCAGGTGAGCCGCAGGCTCGTTTGCCCCCTATATTATATAAAAAAAAAAGAATAGCATTCGCTTTGAAGCTATTCTACTTGCCTTTCAAGATAAGCGATTCATGGCTATCGCTTTAACGATAACGGAGTAAGATTGGTAGACGTCACCAATCTTACTTTGTTATAAAGGTCTAGTTTTAGTTATGCTCTATCTATACGACTCATCTACATCGGACTAAATATTTCCAATTGTTTAACTTTTATCTTTCATCAAGTGGCTCATTTGATGGTAAGTAATCACGGTCGCCCTTAGAAAACTAAGGGCTTGTGTGTATGTTGGCAACCATTAAGAATGAATAGTCTTTTCTTGAAGGTTTCCAAATCCAATTAGTCCCAAAAATTCACGATTTGGCGTGACGTGCGATACCTACCATTAAGCGAATGAGGTATTTGCTATAAAAAGCAAGGCAATACCTAAAATAGGTTAAACAGCTATTAGTTATTGTTCTTTCTAAACTTTTGCTGTTATATAAAACTGAATGCTCCTATTTCGTTACTAAGGAATTATAAGGTTAAAAAAACATACACAATTTAAATAATTTATTATTCATCAACTTTATTTACCTTTTCCATTTCGAATTGTCTTATCTTCATGCGGCGTTCTTACTTTATGGCTCTTCACGGATTTTTGCTTTTTGCTTCTTTTAGATTTTCGTTTTCTTTGCTTGAGAGCGCGTTCTGATCTTGCATTGTGTCTATCCGACTTTTTTATTCTTTGTCTATTTCTTTTCGCTACTTTTGTTTTTGGTGACTTTCTTTTTAGTTCTTTCTGGTGTCTGTGAGATGTTTTATTTTCTTTCAGCTTCATTCCACGTCTAGTTTTTGAAATAGTTTTGCCATCTTTATTAACATTATTTGTTGCAGTTTTATTATTTTTCTCTGGTTTGACTTCATTCTTTTTCACTTCTACTGTGTCATTGAATTTTACTGATCTTTTACTTATGGAGTGACTGTCAAATTCAGGCAATACCTTTTTAACTCTCTGTTTGTTCCCTGCGTTTTGTTCCGTGTTAAAATACGGACTATTTGGGACATCCTGTTTTACTACCGAGATGGGGGGGAAAACAGTATATGATTTATTTTGGTTTAGCTTCTTTAGATATTCTCTTTGTTTCTCATAAATACGAGATTTTATTTTTAGAAATTTTCTTGGGTTGTAGATTTTGACACCGCGGTGTATTTGTGGCAACGGTTTTCCTGAACCTTCGGGATAATCACAAGTAACAAATGTAACGATAAATATTAAAAATAAAATGATCGTTGTCTTCATGACTGAAACGAGTTTTGAAGACTTGTACCTTATGAGAAGTTTTATGTTTATTTTATCGTTTTCCTATTGTTGGCTTCAATTGAGCGATAAGTTTACTGTTTTATTTGCTTGTTTTCACAGCTGTTACTTTTTACTGAATATGGCATAATAATACAATATAACATTATTGAAAATCCGTGAACTCTGCCTACACCAAAGTAAAAGAGGCATGAAATACATATTGTGTATATGTTACTTATATACATATAAAAGTAACATATAAACAATAATATGTGTGAATGTTAATACATTAATAATTTTGTACCTACTATAGGTACTAAATTGTTTTTGGTTATTAATAAGAACGATTCCCCTCAGATATATCAGAGTTTTGACGGGCTCGTTGGCGCGTTCGGTAGAGACGGGCTCGTTGGCGCGTTCGGTAGAGACGGGCTCGTTGGCGCGTTCGGTAGAGACGGGCTCGTTGGCGCGTTCGTTAGAACACCTGCCGTGCGCATCGATGGGTCCTGGGTTCGAATCCCACCGGGAGCACATGCTTATAATCTTCTGTAAACACGTTTTCCCCACGTCTGATAACTTCGGGCATTAATCGGGTGGGAGGAATATCTAAATTCCGACTGGGTAACGAACCACCGTTCATAGATGGAAAAGCCGTGAAGTGCATATTGCGCGTTTCGGTTTCAGTCTATGGATTTCCGAATGCTCGAAGTAAAAAATTAGGTCGACAGCGCATCATTGACTCATGTTCTGTGGCTGAGATATCCTACCTACCATCAAGTGAACCTCATGCTCGTCTGTCGATATCTGACATACAAAAATAATCACTTGGTGTTAAAATAAGAAATAGCAAAACAAAAACTTAAATTCAATTTATTAAAGTCTCTCTTATTAACATTACAATAAAATATCTAATCCCTCGGCGCAATTTTCTTAAACGTAGCTAGTTGTAGGCCAAGTTGATGCAGCAAATGCTTGGCTCCTTGATTCTGAGACTTGGCCAGTCGAACTGCGCGACCACATTCTCGAATGAAATACTCTAATTCGTTTTCCAGCTGTCCGTCACCTGGAATAAATTTGTATTGATATCAAAGACCTTCCTATTACAATGTCAGCCTAATTGGCTCTGATTCAATTGTTTTCAAATTAAACTAGGCTTAACAACAGTTATATATATAGAAAAGGGGACAAGAGGATTAGGCATGAATATTTGCAATATTTTCCGGTGCTTTCCAAGCCTTTGAGGAAGTGATTTTATGGAGATTGCTAACTCCATTACCTATATTACAACGACTTGAAGTATGTTTTAGTTGTTTCAAAAGTTATATTATATCAGAAAGAGTAGCACACACAGATGAAGCAAAAGGAAAAATAAATCTGTTTAAATTTTTATATATCTACAATAATTATTTTAATAAATAGGTTAAATAATTGACTGACACATTAATATGAGAACGAGATAGTAGCTTGAGATGATAATCTCTAGTTACTTCTAGATTTGAAATAGATATCCTTTCACTATTCGAAAACTACACTACACCCTAACCAACACAGATGGATTATTACTATTCAATTTCAATCTTTCTCGTTTTTTTTTCTGGGTAGAGTTTCGACTCTACTCGCAGTAGCGTAACTAGGTGGACAAGGGCCCCGGTGCAGAGGAAAAAATATCGCAATAACAGTTAAACCGTAACAAACAAGCAAATCTTTCCTCTTTATAATATTACTTAGCTGATCATTGATCAAGTGGTTATTGATCAAGGAGCTGCCTTCCCCTCTTTCCAAAGCCCAGGGGGGACTGCACTGCACCACTTTGCCATATGATAGCTACGCCACTGTCTACTCGGCTCTTTGTCTCAGTTGAAACCATTGTAATTGCACTAGTAATTGCCGCACCTTGAGCCATCCTATTATTGTTGGGCTGAAGACACTTATTGGTGAGCCTCGCGAGCTGTGACTTCTCTGAACTGAAGGCTTCGTCGAGATCGAATAATTCCAAAGGCGGGGGTGGTGGTTCACGAAATGTTGGGGCAAATACCTTAAAATAAATAGAATGTTATTATATCTGCCATCCCCTACATATATTCCTTTTTATATTAGATATCGACAGACGTGCGTTAGGTTAACTTGATGGTAGGTGATACCCCAGCCATAGATAATCAGTCAGTGATGCGTTGTCGACCTACTCTTTACTTCAAGCATTCGGATTTCCGAATGCTTGAAGTAAAGAGGGACTGAATACCGGTTAATTTACTATGGGAGTTATACCGGTATAATAAAGTAAATAAATTAAGGTTTTTGTTAATATTCTTTCGTTTTTATTCATATTTACTTACTGAAAATAATTACTGTGGTAAGTTTCGTGTGTATTACTTCCTCTTTAAAACTAATATCATGGTATTTCAGTCGGACACGTGTTTTGGAAAATAAAAATTTACCGGTTTCAGTCCCTGTTCGGAAATCCGTAGACTGTAATAGATGATAATAGTTCAATGCTCGAAGCTACCAGACGTGGGAAAGACATGCTTACAGAAAATTATAAGAATGTTGTGCGGGTGGGATTCGAACCCACGACCCATCGATGCACACGGCAGGTGTTCTACCGAACGCGCCAACTAGCCTGTTATATATATGTTAGGCAACTTTACTTACGGCAAGCTGCAGGGGTGGGAATGGTGTTTCAAACTGCGGTGCAATCAGGCGCAGAGGTTCATGTTTAACTCCTAACTCCTCATATAGTCCTAGTACTTCTGGTACTGAAAACGAAATAAATAATAATTACAAAACTAGCCGTATAAACCATTAACGGCTGAGAAATCACGGAGTGGGATGTAAGTATTAATTAACAAAAAGAAAAATAGATAAAAATATAAATCTATGTTTGTATGTAATAGTTAATAGTTGTTCGTTAACTTCTTGTAATCTTGCAGCTGAGCATCTTGTGTACCTACAAGTATGGATGTTTCAATGTGTTTGTTAATAAATTTTTGGTCTACGTAATATGTCCGATAATTAATTGATATAAGTCAGTAAACATTTCATACAACATCTCGCACATTTCAGTTTTGAAGGTAGATCTAGAATCTGTTCACGTACGGTTATGTTGTCGTCTGAAAGCTTTACTGAATTATTAACATTGAGTTGGGTGCTGATATTGTACTGAGATCTGATGATGGTGAGCGATACATTATTTTTGTATACATATGTAAATATTATTTCTGTGAGGGTAGTCCGATATATCTTCAATATTTATTTGCCATCTGTTTTTAAAATCCGTATGTGACGTACCGATGGGCGATATGCTTACTCATTTACCAACAAGAAGCAGTTGGGCGGGGAGTCTTTTGTCTTAGGATATCCAATAGCAGCGCGTAACGAGTGATCAGTAGTGTAATTAGATTTCTAAAATATGTTAGAGTGGGATAGTTTGCGTCTTTTTTACTCACTCTTGCTTATGATGTTTTGATATCACCTGGTAGCTTCTGCACTCCTGGTATTGAACTGAATTTATTTCATTTTAATTATTTTAGATGACTTTTAAAACACTGACTAACTAAGCCCTCGACAGTATCAAGAGGGGCTCATTAAAATATATTTTTAAATTCAGAAAAACTTGTTTCGAAACGGTTGTGTATTGTTTCTTAATAATAATAAATATTCTTATCAAAAAAGAAATAAGAATCCGACAAAAATATAAAAAAAAACGTTTAACCTCCAACACCACCCTTATTTATGGACAAATAGGTCATAACTGCTAAATCACTCACAGTGTGACAGATTCAGAGAGAATAATCTCCAAGTGAAGAGTGCGTGAGGATGCAATGGTGCCAGGCGTGGCGGTGGCGCGCTGGCTGGCTCCGGCAGCAGAAGGGAACTAAGCCAAAGCGTGTCACCGAGCGTTCGGTACTCGTTCACCTATAAGAAATAGTAGAGTCAGCTTAGAATTCATCTTTACCACTGTCATGTTTTCCTGGTAGGAAAAAATAAAACCCCATGTCAAACAAACTAAAATACAAAAAAAGTTTGCCAGTATAAGCCCTAATCAAGACAATTACAGTAAGTACCCAAGTCCGTAGAAATAGATGGAGTTAGTCTATCTTTGTTAAATTTAGACACCAATTTCCCATCATTCTTGCCCGTGACCACGCTGTAAAGCGCTCGTCACGTCTCTATAAAAATATAATGGAGCGTTTGAATCCATTAAACGTTTATTTTAATTTAATAATGAGTTCTTACATCGGGATCGTCCACATCAATAGGGTTGAGGTGTAAATCTGTGACTCCTCCGAGGTAGTTGAATACCAGCTCGCGGATCAGGTCATTGCACTCGCTATCGAGGTACGGGTCCGTGAAAAAATGCCCGGAGCCCATTACGAACAACTTACCTGAATGAATGAATAATTTGCAATCTAATACAAGTTATAGGATTTGAAAACATCATTTACAATTTTAGGGTTATTAGTGAGGTTAGTAAATTATAAACGAAGAGAGTCGTAAGTAGCTAATTATATTAATATGGAGTTTTTTTTATCTATTTATTTTTCTTTTAAATTGTCTGTAATTATTATTATTAATACTAGCGACCCGCCCCGGCTTCGCACTGTTCTATTACCAACCCCTGCATTTTTTGACAAAAAATAGCAGGGGTTGGTAATAGAACAGTGAAAATATAGGGTTGTATGTATTTTTGAATGCCACATAATAAAAAAAAAAAAATATTTTTTTGGGGAGAACATCCCTTACTTAGGGGTTTGAAAGATAGATAGTAGCCGATTCTCAGACTTACTGAATATGCATAAAAAATTCATAAGAATCGGTCGAGCCGTTTCGGAGCACTATGGGAACGAACATTGTGACACGAGAATTTTATATATTACATTGATAAATAAATAAAAAAATACCTCCGGTTTTGTCTGAGGTATACAAAGCTGCGATGGGTCTTTTGACTGGATAACATACATCGCTGCTAGACAGTATGGCCACGGCTGGATTCTTCACGGTTAGCGTAGCCCCGTAAGGGTATATAAAGTTAGGTGATGGTGGATCTTCGCTGGAAAAATATCAAGTAAGGGTATCAAAGACTGCTTTTTTTTGCACTGTAACCTCGACTGTATAGGGCAGAATATTTTCTGATATCACTGAACGGTTACAGCCTAGTCCAACTGGTTACTCAGGCATATTTTTAAGTTTTCATAAACGTGTTATAATTTATAAGCTATAAGTTAGAGTATGTTTTGTTTCTTTCGTTCTGTAGTCGTTTTATATTCGACAAAGCGAGACAAATATATTTTAACTATATCCAGCTTATACTACGTTTATGGATAAGACCGTATTACTCCTCCAAACTCATGAGCTCCTGGTAATTATTGGATGATTGTTATCGTTTTAACACTTCGTCAAAAGAAAGGTATGGAAATATTTATAATTTATTAATCCTTTTTAACTTGAATCGCATCAATTAGGTTTCATCGAACATCGAAAGTACAAGATTCGACTCGCGAGGATAAAATATATATTATTTATAAATAAAATGTAAAATGTTTTTTATTTCGTTAGATGATTAAAATTATCTTTGAGAAAAGGCCTCCTCCATGTTTCCAAGCATATTATTTATTCATTAGTTACTTGCAAAAATATCAGAAATAACGATGATGATCACCTACCATCACGTGAGCCGACAGCCTATTCTATAAAAAAATTCAAAATAAGTTCATCCCACGTCCTACCTGGGGTTTTTTTACAAACCATCTACCGCAATCAATTATCATTAAAACTTACAGGAAGTCATCAGATTCGCTCGTATAATTGGGCATTTTCATTATATATTTGGCGACTGCTCTGTTCAATATTCCATTGGAGATATGGCACTCCTTCGGGTGGTAATATTTGTGATATTTTGCGCGGACCACGCAGTCTGAAATATAATTTTATAATCTATTATTCGTATAAAATCAAAGACATCGATGGGGCTTGGCGTTGGTGATTGTAAAAGTAATTATAATTATCAAATGTTTTAGTTCTTCTTCTGGACTGTAGATCGCGTGGCAGTGTATCGCTGTGATACACACATCTGAGTAGTCAGCTGACCCCTCCCCTCGAGCTCGCGTCTCGCTTGCTCTTACAAGCGAACGTCAATAACGCTCTCTCACTCAGTCTTAGGCATCGGATCCGAAGCATTGCCAAACGCGTGAGAGCGAATAAGAAAGCACTATTACCCCAAGCACGGAAATGCGAGTGGGTGCGAGAGAGTACGCGCTATGACTCAGAGTGTTCATTCACACGGATACATAGCAGCGCCGCGGTAGCTGGGGTAAGAACTATTCTTATCCCAGAGAAACAGTGCCAAGCGCGCCAGATTCGCGCCCTGTGATTACTGATTCAACAGTCTACAGAAAAATAAGTCAACAGAGCATCATTGTTCACCATTTTTGTCCTCTTCTAAGAGCCTCACACATCTGTCGAAATCTTACACAAAAATATAACAACAAAGTAGACAAAACAACGACAAAGTAACGTTTTGCTTCCAAACTTTAAAATTTTTAGTGTTTACAAAACATCTTACCATTATTAACAACAATTCCATATTCCTCTAGAAAGAAATTAATGTTTGTATTCATTCGTTCCTCCCCTCCATCCGTCATGAGTACTAGCACAGAGTCCCCCCTTTCTACCATAGTCTTGAGAGTTGCCAGCTCGTCGTCGTTGAAGACATTTTGCGGTCCTGGTACCACGAGAATTTTTACATCTTGAAGAATATTCGGCGAGAGCTCTTCGCGATTGCTGAAATCCCAGTGTGAAAAATTGACAAGATAACATCCATATATTAGAATTGACAAGCGCGGATCCACCGTTGTGGGCACGATGGGCCCTAAACCTTAATACTTTACGTAACACTTTCACTATATAGTCTACTAGCAATTGCCCCCGCAACCCCCCTTGTGGGTTGAATTTCGTAAAATCCGTTCTTAGCTGACCTCTACTCGGCGAAAGGAATATTCCTATCATATTTCAAGTCGCTACGCCTTATGGTTCCAGAGATATCGTGATGAGTCAATATATAGGTGGGAATCTCTTTTTTATATATAGATTGAGATCGATAGTCTAATAATATTACCTATATACAAAGCCTTAATAAATTCGGAACACAGCAAAGTACCCATAGATTGACAGAATACTTATTCCATATTTCTGATGCCCTGGTACTTCTTGGAATTTCCGAGCCACCTAGTGGGGCATGGGGCAGACACATTTCGGTCTTGTTTCATATTTTGATCATCGCTTAGTTTATCTATCTATTTATTATTCAATAATTATTATTAACCAGTATAGATTCATAAGATACTTGTTCCAATTTCTGATGTCCTGGTACTTTTTAAAATTTTCGTGTCCGACAACATTTCTGTCTGTTTCACTGATTATCGCTTACGAATTAATGCTTGTTGTTGTATTAAGTAATAATTAACCAGTACAGACACACAGAATACTTGTTACATATTTCTGATATCTGGATATATGTATTAATTTCAAAAATAATAATTATATGTATTATCGAAGGCAACTTACAAGTTACAAGAAGAGCCTATCAACCAATTTTTTGAGAAACCTGTTATAACAATTATTTAAAAGCTACTTACATCATGACTTTCCAAGTAGTCTTGAGTTTTCGATGTAATATTTTAAAGTTTTCATTTATTTTAAACAATTCATTCTTGGATACATCAAATAGAATCGTATTCACTATAGACTTCATTATAATATGTATTTCCTATAATCAGTACTTTTTAAAACTTATCAAATAGTACCTACGTATTTATTTTGATGCAAGTGACGTATGTTTTGTTATTTGGTTGCTAGGCGACAGAATTTATGATTCAATGAGTACCTAATTTTATTGTCTTTGATTTTATAACTTTCTTAATATATATAGTATAGCCTTTACAAGAAATGTCATAATTAATATATACTTCATACTTCATATTTATTATGGTCCAAGGTTTGAACCCCGGAGAAACAAGTTTGTCAAAAAATTATCAGTGATCCAAACACAGAAATGGGTGCTCCATGACTATTGGGAGACTAGGAATTCACTTTAAATTTTAGTAACTAATAGAAAGTAAAATAAAAACCATCATAAATCGTGAAATAATATATTTTATTTACAATCGAATTATCGTTATTTCGAATCGAATTTTATCACTAGCATTACGCTATATTTTATCTAATTAATTGTATTTACATTAACCAATAAAAATAACATTTTCTATAATATTGCTACAATTCTTGTCTTGTAGACGTCCAATTAGGCGATTTTATTGGCACATAGGAAATATTAGTGCAGTCATATTATTATTTTCAATTCTGATCAACAAGAATAAAACAGACAAACGAAATCTTTACCTAGGATATTTTGCCGTTCCTGTTACTACATTTTTTGGTTTATATATAAAACAAACAGTTTTCGATAGTTTTAAAAACAATTTCATGAAGATCGAGTACCAGGTTAACAGCAGATGAAGAAGCCTATGTCATCTAGCGCGTTGTATTGCTATAACAATTAAATAATTTTACTTTAATTTTCTTTTTTTTAATGGCAACATGAAATGTTTTGTTGAAAGGAATTATTGTTTTAATAATCAACAAATGTTTGTTTTAACAATATTTCCTTCGAAAAACAGTAAATTTTCTGAAGAAATACCAGGGTACCAGGAGACGTTAGGAGTTCAATAAATTTAACACTAGCGAGTTTTGGACATAAATGTATGACTGCACTAATGTTTCCTTTACAAGTCTGTTAATTAATATAAAATACATACAAACTGGTATATTGAGAAATCATGAATATACAGGCAATTTCTTACATCTAACAAGAGTGCTGTTTAATTCAAATTGTACGTATTGTGAATAGCTTATAGAGGCCGATTCAAACAAAGAGTTTCTCATTTTGCATTACAAGTATTGTCGTACTCTTCACACACCATCGTAACGAGCAAGAAAGCAATACTTATTCATAGTTTTTAATACACTAGTCATTAACGGCGGTACACTGAAACAGTAATCAAAATTGAGTTCTAGTTAAAATATTACTATCTCTCATATTATCAAAGATAGATTTACATGGAAGCACCGATAAAGTAGTTCTACTTCTGGACTGTAGAGCGCGCGGCAATGTATCGGTGTGTGACATCTGAGCAGTCCACTGACTCCTCCATCGCGTTGTCTCGCTTGCACTTACGAACGAACGCTCTCTCGCTCAGTCTTAGAGCTCGTGAGAGCGAGCGAGAACGCACTATTACCCCAAGCACGGAAAAGCGGCTGGGTGCGAGAGAGTGCACGCTATGATCCCAGCGTCAGTGTTCGTTCACTAAGGGCTTCTTAAAATGTTTCTGTCTTTCATTTTACCTTCGTAATGAAAGGGTTAGATATACATTTAAGAACACCTTAATGTTGATTAGCGATCGAGAATTCGGCCATAAGATATATAGCAACGCCGCGGTGACTGGAGTAAGAACTACTCTTATCCCAGAGTAACCGTACAAATCGCGGCTATAAGCCCAGGAGGCCTATTACCAAAACAAAATACGAAGTTTCGGATGACGGATCGTACATTTTACTATTATGAATCCGATGATCGACACGTCTTTTGCAATAGGACATTATTTCTTTCGTTTGACATTCCTATAATAGTAAGAATAATTTTAAATAGAATTAAAAATGTTTTCTTAATAAGTTAAAATACGAAGTTGTTTGTTCTTTCGTTTCGATCCGTTCGTTGCGTTCGTTTTTCGTAATAGGCCTACAGAGCTTCCATGTAAATATGTTTTTATGAGACTTACACTGAAACGGTAATCAAAATTGAATCCTACTTCATATATTACTATCTCTCATAGTATATATGTTAATGAATGTGACAGCAATAACCGCAAAAAATGATTGTTTTTAACAAGCTGTGAAAGTCAAGAAGGAAATTTGTCACAGAGAGTTGGAATTGCGACTTCTTTATACTAAAATCTGTAATGATATCATCGAGAAACTCTTGCAGCCTAAATCGGCCAGTTATAACACTGTCAAAAACCCATCTTTTTTGTTATTTTTTTAATCTTAATTTTCTTTTGACCGATATTCCAAAACAAGACTCAAGCTCGAATCTAGTTTTGAGTTACATCTTGACTTATGTATCTTCTCTATTTAAAATTTAAAAGACCAATATTGCTGTTTTTTTTAACAAATGTCTTAAACTATTATTTATCTGCTAGTTTAGCAGCTAATATATTGGGCATTAAATTTCGATGAATTTTGCACAGTGCTATAAGATTAGCGTTTTATTATCTCTATTGCGATACAATGTTAACGTAAACTTAATTGTTAAACATATTGTGCTATTTTAATACGGAACAGATATACGAGGGGTGTGTCAGATATTTAATATTCAGCCTTATGAGACAACTGCCTTTTTAATACAAATATTTCAGCACAAAGCGATTTTAATAAACAGAAATTACCAGTAATAAATAAATTTCTTGCTATTCAAAATCCTATACAAAACTTCGATACCAATTTCCGTAGCATCGCCGATAACTTGATAGTGAAGAGGATATTAAAAGAGGGCACTTTGCACTCTTTTTTAGATATAAGAATCAGAGGTCACTTTCTCGCAAGTTAATCGTGCTCTGCCGGCCTAGCATGACCGCCACGAGATATGTCGCGGACGAGAGAAGACATACTAAGATGTAAGATATGGAGATATATTACACCTCGACATCGACAATTTTGATAGAAAAGATATCTCGATCGACAAATATATCTATTTTTGATATTAAAAGTCGAGTTTAAAGACCCGAAAGAAATAAAGCGATAATCGATTTAAACACGAGAAAACGGTCGACAAAATTTTGTCGCGGTTGTCATGCTAGGCCGGCTGGACATAAATAGAGCGCACAATATCAAATTGTGCGCTCTATTCTAGTTATTTAACAATGAATGCGTTTCGTATATTAATGTTGAAATAATTGACGTGAATGTAGAACTATAACGTATAATTGAAAAATGTTTAAAAAATCTTGTGCTAATAAATAAAAAAAATATAAAAAAGTGAAAGCGGCGACCACAGATTATAATAATATAACATTTCTCTAAAAAGTTTTCACTAAAAATATTTCTGTACATTGTATATAATATATAAAACTTAGTAGGAATGAATATCTAGAGAATCTACAATTTTATATTTACAGAAAGGGGTTTTTGTTAAGATTTTGAGCTGTTTTGAGCTTTTCCTAAGCATTTTATCAAACATTCGAAATCAATACTATTTAATGTACTTTAAGATATGTTTTACGACTTTCGTAGTTAACTCTAAGCCATGGCTTGAACGTAGGAAAAATAAATAATTAAAATATATAAAAAATCGTATTAAATATTTTAAACTTATTTATACTATTGTCAATATGAGAAAGGTTCTTCTTATACAAAGAAAATACACAATAAGGGAATTGGTAGAGAAAAGAACCAAAATGTCAGAGCGAGACAGCATTAATGTTATTTTCAGTATTAAATTACTTATTGATCTAAAAAGCTGTTTTTTTTTAAAAAAAAGATATTGCCAGATAACAATGAGGAAGACTCATTATTTTTTTTAAGAAAATGTATTACGCTAGCAGAATGCTATAAAATACTTAATCTGCTGTCATAACGAAAATTGACGATATTTTATTAATGATTCGGAATATCATAACTTAGATTTGAAAAAATGACGGCTTATATAAGCCATATAAAATAAAATATGGCTATTTTTTTGAGCTTACATTTGAAAAAGTATAAAAAAATAAATGTTAAAACAAATTCAGGATTACGTATGTTTAACAAGAAAACCGAAAGACAGAATCTGTATTAATATCTTAATATTTTAATAGTCTAATAATAATTTTACTTTTTCGTATAAATATAAAAAAAAATGTTGCCTATTTATTTTGAAAAATGTAAAAAAGACTTTTCGGATTTAAAAACAATTCCATGAAGCTCGAGTACCAGGCTAACAGCAGATCATAAGAATTCCATTTCTAACGCGTTGAAACGTTAACTGCATTTTCTTCAACATTGAAAATGTGGTTGAAATTTTAACATAAATATAAAAAAAAAAATTATTTATATTTTTATAATAAATGAATTATTTATATTTTCATATGAAAAATGTAAAAAGAAGTGAATTTTCGATAGTTTTAAAACAATTCCACGAAGCTGAAGTACCAGGCTAACAGCAGATCATAGGAATTCCATTTCCAGCGCGTTAAAATGTTAACTGCATTTTCAACATTTAAAATATGTTTGAATTTTTAACATAAATAATAATATTTTTATTGTAATAAAAATTGATTTTTTCGATAGTTTTAAACAATTCCACGAAGCTGAAGTACCAGGCTAACAGCAGATCATAAGAAGCCCATGTCGAGCGCGTTGTACAGCGCCGCGATATCCGAGTGACCGGACACGCGCCAGAACGGGTAGTTCTTCGCCTTAGCGGCGGCCTCCTCATCCTGACCATCACCTACCACCACGTAGGTACACCGTTCGCCGAATCGCTGCTTTATCTTCTCAAAACACGTTTCTTTACCTGAAATTGAGAATTTTATTGTATTACTAGCTGACCCGGCAAACGTTGATTTGCCATGTAAATAATTTCTAAAAGGCAGGGGTTGGTGATAAAAAAGTAAAAATTTAGGGTGTATGTATTTTTTAATGCCACGTTATAAAAAAATAAAAACAAAAAATTTCGTCACCAATTAAAAAAAAAATGTTTAATGGTGATCAACCCTTATCACTTAGGGGTATGAAAAATAGATAGTAGCCGATTCTCAGTTCTACTGAATACGCAGATAAAATTTGGTAAAAATCGGTAAAGCCGTTTCAGAGGAGTATGGCAACGAAAACTGTGACACGAGAATTTTATATATTAGATTACAAAAGAAATTAATATAATAGATAGTCAATTTACCCTCGATATATAAGTTAGAGGCTGATAAACAATACAATGTCAGCCATTGGTTGCCATTATGAGTAAATTGAGTTTGAATTTTTAAATAGGTTAAATTAAGTTGTATTAACAGAAATAATAGATCTTTTTGTAATTAATAATCTTATTTTTATTAATTAATATCAATAATCTTATTGTAAAAATAATAAATTCAAAAAGATCTATTGTGCATTATTGTTTAATATTGTGTAACTTGTTAGGGTTTCGTGCCCACTAGTTTTTTCAATATTATTGCTATTAAAACTATTTATATCGCGGGTTCGAATCCCACCGGGATGACATTTTTTTATGTTAGATATCGACAGACGAGCATGAGGCTCACTTGATGGTAGGTGATACCTCAGCAACAGAACATCAGTCAATGATGCGCTGTCGACCTACTTTTTAGTTCATACGGAAATCCATAGACTGAGACCGGAACGCGAAATGTGAAATTCAGATTTTTCCATCGGTTGTTCGATACCCGGTCGTAAATTCGATATTCCTCCCACCCGTTAAATGGCCGAAGTGACCAGACATGGGAAAGCCAGAAAGCTGTAAACAGCCAGTACCAGCCAATTTAAATAGTTTAATAGTATAAGAGCTATACTAACCAGTTTTAGTCGCCGAGTAAATATTCTCAATGGGAAACACCCCGCCGAGACCGAACAATAGCACTTTAGCTAGCGCTGGAACCAGCTGGGTGGTCGTCACCAATACGTTCACGCAGTTCTCTCTGAAATACATATTAGAAATTTTTATTTTTTTTGTGGGTAGTTTTGAATTTTTCGTATTTAAAAAAAAAACGTTTAATGCTAATATTAAGCATATTATGTTGAAATTATTTTTCATTAACAAGAGGTCAAATATAAATTGTTTTTGAGGGTAGTTTTGAATTTTTCGAATTTTCGTTTTTAAAACGTTTAATACTATCGTTAATCATATATACAACATATTTTTCATTAAACAAAAGGTCAAATATAAATTGTTTTTGAGGGTAGTTTTGAATTATCCTCGTTTTCGTTTTCAAAACGTTAACTGCCATATAAAAATTAATTTGTATTAGTATTAAAAACATGAGGTCAAATAATTTAAGATCTGACCTATAGGGAATAAAAATAATTATATTGAACTTTTTTTTAAATAATGTGCTCATACAAAAGCCGAAATACCGCTAGAGGTAGTATTTCTTGATTTCGCAGTCACAGGTGTGGGTTATGGGTTCGAATCCCGCCAAGTCTAACATATTTAAAATTTTCCGATAATACTTCTTCCTCATATCTGACCACTTTCACATAAATATTCCGGATTCAAATAAGCAGAAATGCATTTATATATTAATAATAGGTCGACGGCACATCATCGAATGTTACTCACACTACGTGAGCCTCACGCTTGTCTATCTATATCTGATATACAATCAATATAACCATATAACCTCACCTGGAATTGATCATATTAAGGCATTTGCAAGCTAGGGTTAACCAGTTGTCGGTCGCTTGTTCCAGTTCAGCTCTCAATTGTAGCCATTGTTCCCGTTTCGCTGGACCCAATAAACCACCCACACTGGAATAATACATTTATTTATTTATATTTTATAAATATACAGTCAGCAAAAAAAATATAAAGGAACAGTAGGATTTTTATGTATTTTGAGTGATTTTTCTCTTTTTTTTAAAAAACTAAAAAGCGTTTGGAAACTTGAAATCTCTAGTTTGAATTTCTTTCCCGTTCTGTTTTTTTCAAACAACACGCAGTGTGACCCTTAGAAATAACGAGGCAAAATTTCTCAAAATTTTCGTCTTTTCAAAAGTGGGCTCTTCAAAAATATTTGTTTTATATTTTTTTTTATTTTTTATGTCAGATATCGACAGTTCACTTGATGGTAAGTGATACCTCAGCCACGGAACATCAGTCAATGATTTTTACTTCGAGCATTCGGAAATCCATAAACTGAAACCGAAACGCGCAATGTGCACTTCACGGTTTTTCCATCTATGAACAGTGGTTCGTTACCCGGTCGGAATTTTGATATTCCTCCCAAATAAAGGTTATTTTTCATACGAAAAGGTTACTTTTTTATCAATTTTAGGTAACTTTTAGCAAGATACAGCTGGCAACCTGCCTATATTCCCCTTATCCTTACCTATTCCTATAATTATTATATGTATCCTTGATCTTCCTGTACCGGAAGGCCAGTTTCCTCATCCAGTCGACGCCGCCGCGGACACCAGGGGCGCATAAGCCGGCAGCCGGTGCGGCGCCCGCATGAAACCCGTCCGAGGTAAAGTTGTACGCGGATAGGTCCTGGCCGTTATCGTCGGCCGCCACCGCGTCTATGTGCTCCTGGTCGCAGTCCTGGAATATTTTATGTATACGTAATATATAATGTAAGAAATAAAACAAATATGTAGCGACATCTATAGTCCGCTACAAGAATCAATATGAAGACGTCTAATCCTGAATCGCGCTATACAAATATTTCGGAGCGCTGAGTATATATACAACATCTCGACATCAACCACTGGGGCCTTAAGGCCGGCCAGTCAGTGGCTCGACTGGTCGAGGATCCTCCCTTTAGGGTGGAGGAAGTAAAAAGTATAATTTACTCGCTGATAATGTAGTTTTTTTTTTTTTTTTATGTCTGATATCGACAGACAAGCATGAGGTTCACTTGATGGTAGGTGATACCACAGCCACAGAACATCAGTCAATGATGCGCTGTCAACCAAATTTTTATTTCGAGCATTCGGAAATCCATAGACTGAAACCGAAACGCGCAATGTGCACTTCACGGTTTTTCCATCTATGAACGGTGGTTCGTTACCCGGACGGAATTTCGATATTCTTACCACCCGATCAATGCCCGAAGTTACCAGACGTGGGGAAAACATGTTTACAGAAAACTATAATCATGTTGTCCCGGGTGAAATTCGAACCCACGACCCATCGATGCGCACGGCAGGTGTTCTACCGAACGCGCCAACGAGCCCGTCAAATTAGTTGTTTTCTACTGGTGGAAGAATCATTAAAATCAGTCAATAGTTTTTGAATTAAATCGTAAAAAACAAACCAATTTTCTTCTTATTATTATCGTATCTTTATTTTATTTTAATATTTTTTAATTCACTAAATATCACAAAAATCTCACCTCAACATCATTAAAGAAGAAATGTGTATCCGCTAAGCTGAATATCATCTCCTCCATTCTGAAGCCCAGTTGAACTATTTGCTGCGTGTCCTGAAACAATTATTACATTTCATTGATTATATCGTTGGTTCAAATGTAAAACTTACTAACTGTACACCGTTCATAGTTGGATAAACCGTGAAGTCCATATTTCGTGTTTCGGTTTCAGTCTATGGATTTCCGAATGCTCTATGTAAAAAGTGGGTCGACAACGCATCATTGACTGATGTTCTGTGGCTGAGATATCACCTACCATCAAATGAACCTCATGCTCGTCTGTCGATATCTGACATATAAAAAATAAAAAAAACAACAGAATTTAAACTCACTTTATTGTACTTAGTAGCATATGTTCCAGTGAGCAAGGAGTGAAATATAATGATAGTCTCATCCAGATCCCAAATGAACACTCGTTCCGTTGTGGGTTCCGGTACATGCTGTGCTGGTGATGAAGAAGTGTTTCTCCGACCTCGCCCGCGAGTCCGAGATGTTGTACTTTCTCTGTAAATAAATTATTCATGTTGGTCATATAGGCTGGTTTGTGGTGTGCATACATTCAGTGGCGGGACCACCATACAAGCCCAAACGCCTGTTTTGCCTTATTAATACATTAAAAAGAAACTTATACGATAACATAATTATATAAGTTATATAAACATGTATTATGTTAAAATCGGAAAGATGGGCTTTTGGGCTTGTATGGTAGTCCCGCCACTGCATACATTGTATTGATGAATTGTGGGTTCAATAAATAGGTGTTTGTTTTTGTGTACACCTTTGAAGTTAAAGCAAATATGAAAGCTTTATTAAAATAGTTCTACTGTCTGTAAAAATACAAATTCAGAGCTGACCAGTAAGTAATTTCAATAATTTCTTAAAACAATCAATTTTATAAATAGGCTGTTAATTAAGCTGACTCAGCCTCATTTCAAAATAAACCAATCCAAATTATGGTGAAGATTATAACTTTACAAACATTTTATGACAGTTTCATTTATCATATTTTCATCTTCAATTAAATAAATTTAAATTAATTTATTTGTGCCATATAACTATAACATATAATAAACATCTTAAATGTTGTGGGGTGCGAAATTAACAACTGCTGCTAATCTCTTAAGGAATATTTAGAGTATTCTTCTTAAGCTTAATTCATTTAGCAGTTCAACTTACCCTGAATTCTCTCTACACCTTCGACTTGCTGCATGTATTTCATTTTTGATTGGTGATAATGGTGTGTCACTTATAGATGGTAGCATTGATGATGGTGAATCTGAAATAATTTTCAAAATTAAAAAAAAAATCATATATAAATGTTATGTCAAGAGTTTACTGAGAGGCTCACTTGATGGTATAGCATCAGCCACATGACATCAATATTAGATATTCACAGATATGAATCCATCATCCATGAGGTTCACTTGATGGTAGATAATAGTTCAACTTCAGAGTATAAATGATGTGCTGATTTCCTATTTTTATATATTTTTTTAAATACCATCAAATGAAGCTGATACACAATATGCACTACATTGTTTTATTTAGGGTTTTTTATTTCACTTAATAAAATGAGAGTGTGTTACTTAAAGCTTTGCTCTTAAAGAAATTCAGAACAAATTTATATCTATTAGTTTTACCTACATCTATTTTATGTTATTATCAATGCATTTTATTATGGCTTTCACATTACCATATAAAAGAGAACTAGATAACTTATTGATAATTAGATATGTGAAGTAGATGGGTTAAATTTATTAAATTGTAGAATCATTTGGTCTATATGCATATTTTTTATTCATAAAATAATAAATTACGAGTGTCTATCTGAACTCTATTATCTTATAAGTCTTAAGAAAAATAAACATTCCAAAAGTTGAGTTCTACCAAAATATATATAAAACCTACCACTTTCATTTTCGCCTTCAGAATCAGGCCAATAATCAGAGTCGTCATTATAATTATGCTCTGGTTCGTCTTCATCGACTTTTAAACGCTTGCTTGGCGGAAAGTTTTCTTTCTCTTTATTCATACTAAGACACTGTTCTTATTAAACGCTAATGGAATTCACTTATTGGAATGCGTTTTTAAATTATTATAAAATAACACTTAAAACTTTAATTTTCCTATCCTAATTTTCCTAAGATTAAAAATATAAATAAAAATATCGAAGTTTTATCAAAACTTCAACTTACTAAAATATAAACAATTAGTTAATCTGACAGTACGTATTCAACGTCATTGTCAAATTGTCATAGACATTGGCATTTTGTTATGGATGCGTTCACGTTTTGCTCAAAATTATTTTGTCTATGGTGGATCATACAGCGTGGGTTTTGTTGTAATACAGTTAATCATCGAAAATATTAAATAAAGCAAATATATTCAAATTAATAATATTTTATTAAAATATTATTAATTTGAATACTCGTAAAATAATATCAAAATTTAGATTTTTTATTTTAACAATAGATGTCACTATTCTTAATTATGTTGCGTCTGTGAAATGTACGTAAATCCATGTGTTATAAGATTTATTAGATACATTATTGTGAATATTATATTGTTTAAATATTCAAATAAAATAGAATTTGCATTTATTTATTTATGTGCTTATTTACACAAATGCCAAATGCCGCTTTAACTAAAAATGTTTGTTAATAATACCTGCTAAAGTACCACCTAGGTGGTACGATGTGTGTCCCGCACTTCCGCTGCTGCTAGGTGAACTAACATAGGGTGAATAGCTCGGAGTAGCATAATAACCGCCATATTGGGCCACACTGTGATCCGCATAGCCTGTCGCATAACTGCTGTAGTCCTAAAAAAATAAATGTACCTATATTATATTTTACGATATAAACGAACGAGTTTATTTAAAACTACAAAGTTTAATAAGCAAAACGACTTGTTGAATAATTTTGATATAATTAATTCAATTCAATATTGATTCCAACAATTTGTCATATACTATACGTACAATCGAATAAAAATTCCAATGATAGACTTCATTTTTAGCTAGAAGATTGTATCCTAATTCGGGATAAATACATAATGACTTCAATGTTAATTACCTGTTGCGTATTCGAAAATGATTGTGCCAAACCGCCATTATACGACGAGTAAGCATAAGGTGAAGGTTGAGAACCGAAACCCGTGCTAGGCATCGTTCCGACCCCACCCACGCCGTACGCGCTTAGATACGTTGGCGTCGCTTTGCACGACGGCCTGTGTAAATCAAGCAATAAATAATTATATAATGCTGAATAGGCTAGTTTTCTTTGTTTTACTATTACTAAAAGAAAAATTATAAGTCAAGCCACAAAATTATTTATTGGCCACGTGATCAAATTTCTAATTTTATAACTAAGCAACGGGAAAATGACATAGCTTTTAATAAACTAATTCATCTTTTTCTTTAACGCCATCTATATATAATACCACCTAGGTTAGGTTATGTTGGTATGGTGACCACCGCGCACGAGTCACTGTGCCGCGGCAGCGGCCGACGAGTGCCAGAACCGAATTCTACTTATTTTACTTGGCTTAATGAAACAAATTGTGGATTACATAGAAGATAACTAGTGGGTAAGATAGTATTATTTAGAAGCTAGTTAATTGTGGCTGACTTAGTAATTTAGAAGGCAACATAAATTTTTAGAGGTGAATAATGCTATTAAAAAGAAGCCTGTTTAATTAGCACCCTTACTAATATAATATATAATTTCAAAAAGACTTGTATACTGTGCTATAGTTATGGTTACCTATTATTAGAGTTGTGCGCAGTTGGGTAAGCCCCATAGGGCTGGTTGTACAGAGAGGAGCTGACATACGACGAAGCAGCGCCGCCGCCACCATATTGTTGCATACTGGACAAAAATAATGCAAAATTATTTTTAGTAAGTGGTGACACTGACCATAGACACATTTTTGTGGGTGCGTTTAACCTAGGAGAAGGTTTTTTTTATTTGAGGAATCCATAATTAATATCCTTATACAAGTTTTTCACAGTAAAACAAATTAAGTAATTTAATTAAGGAAACTTTATAACGTAAAAAATAATCTTATTAATTGTACCCTTATATATAACTTAGTTGGCTTCAGTTTAATCAGCCGTTAGTTTAATTGTGGGGATTTGCTTCGCGTAATCAAAAAACATCGTAGTAATTTCAATTATGTATTTATTCACATTTTTTTACATATTTATCTTTATTCATTGTAAGAATAGAGAGATAAGATTTAGTATAATATATGTTTGAGGTTCGTATTCCAGAGCCTCGCACGAACGACTATCGAAAAAGTATTCGAATCGTCCATCTGTCAGCTGTATGAGAAATCATTTGAAATTTCATACAAATGACAGCTCGACGATACGAATACTATTTCACAAGTTGTTCGTGCTAGGCCCTCAGGACGTGACTTAGGTTTGAACACAGAACAAGAACTTACTTCTTCTGTTCTGTGGATTTGAAGCTAGTTTTAGTACTCGTCCAACCATTTTTTCTGTTTAGCATTTTGACAGTTCTCAAGAATATTTTGATTTGAGAAATGTCCTGGAATATGGCAGTGATTCATATTATGTTGATTTACTCTCGTTATTATACAATATAACTTTTACATTACAACTACAAGGTTAGATTATAATAATAATACAGACACACACACAGACACACACACACGCTAGCTAATTTTTAAGGAATATTTTATTTTATTTAATCATTTTATATAATATATTTGTGGTAGTTTACCTATTATAATACTGATAAGACAATGCGGACTGGTCGTACGGCAAGGCTTCCCCGTACAGAGCCACGTCCGCTTCGCAAAGCCCAGGGCTGCGGACTTCGCTCTTGACTCCGCCACCTGCATAATATTTTTTATTTATTTAATTTAATTAATATAAACTATATCAATTTATCCAAATACCAAAGACACAAACTAAGTAAAGCCTGTATATATGATAGATTGTACTGCCGGCCTAGCATGACCGCCACGAGATATCTCGCGGACGAGAGAAGACAAACTAAGATGTAAGATATCTCGATATATTATATCTCGACATCGACAATTTTGATAGAAAAGATATATCGATCGACAAATATATCTATTTTTGATATAAAAAGTCGAGTTTTAAGTGTAATTGTCATGTTATCCCCGGAAGAAATAAAGAGATAATCGATTAAAACACGAGAAAACGGTCGACAAAATTTTGTCGCGGTTGTCATGCTAGGCCGGCTGAACTAATCAAACTTACAATCAGAGTAATGCTGTATGAAAATATCGAAGTCGAATTACGATCGTTTTAAATAAATCTTCGTAATGATTTTAAAGACTTCTGTTATAATATTTCGGATTAAATTCTGACTGAGAACTTAAATGTTGATCATAAAAATTCCAATCTACGAAGAGAACAGTGTTAAAATTGAAACTGACCCGTACTATCTTCATTCATCAACCAAGCCACAGCTGATGACGTCGACGTAGAACACAGGCCAGTTGAAGTCAATGGCAACGAGAGCCCCGTACTTGAAGGGCATCCGTTCGTCAGGCTACAACTCTCTACTTCACCAGTCAATCCCAGGGCATCAGAGGTCAAAAGAGCTGAATTAGTGGAACTATTGGGATACGTTGTAGCTAGTAAAGCCGGTAGGTTTGCATCCTGTAGCAATGATGGAGGTGATTCAGATGTTGATTCTGATTCGGGACTTGCACCTTCCCCTGATAATCTGGAACAAGCATAATAAAGAACATTGAATACGTTGCTATTTAGGTGGTATTTATTTAGTAAGTACTAGGGTGGTTCAAAAATGATGGAGACAAACGCTGTAGATAGCGCACATGTTTGTTTTGAAGGTCGTGGCCTGAGTATGTGATAGCTGGGTGCCTTACGAACAGTGTGGCATAGTTTTTGTCTGGAACTGGTACTGGAACACCCCCTACAGTCCGAACTTATCACCCTGCGACTACCACATGTTTGGAACACTGAAAGAAGCCCTCGGAGGTCAAAGATTCAAAACTAATACAAATCTCAAAAGTGTGCTTCATTTATTTATTAGGAGTAAAATATTAAAATAAATGTTAGAAGTCACGATATTATAAGAATATATTATACAAGCAGGAGCAAATTCACAAGATTTTTTAATTATATGTATATATTTAACAGTAATATTTTAATCATAAATCATTTATCAAACTTTGATTAGTAATAATTAACTTCTGAAGCTGACTGTACCTGTTTAAATCATAGCAGTGAGGCAAAATAAATTAATCTGGCAGTTATAATAATATACGTAAGTATGCGAAACGTTACGAAAAATTACTCTTAGCACTGAAGTAGATTTTAGTAGCAATTTAAAATTTTACTTGGCAAAAAGCTTAGGTAATTAAGATACGCAAACATCTTTTACGGTTTCTTGGCGATTGCTCTTTTTATGTAGGGATGGCGTAAACAAACAACTTCAGTTTAACACAACATTGGAATATAAAAAACCCATTAAACGGTCCAATGTTTACAAAGTCGGTACTTTTTAAAACAATCAAATGTCTTAATTTCGGGAAGCGATCAGTAATCACGGATTACTATATTTTCGGGAGTCAGACGAGCGTCAGGTTCACTTTATTGCTGGTGAGGTATAGGCTTCAGCCACAGAATATCAGTAGATCTATGTATTTATTAATTCAAAAATCCATAGACTAAAACCGAAACGCGCAATATGTATTTGACTGTTCTTACATCTGTGAACCCTTTTAATACCAGACGTAGGAAAAAAACCCCGCGAACCATCGAAAAAATAACGTAGGTGTACTATACAATATGCCAAAAACCTCGTCAAATATATTTTACATATATACGGTATTTTGATTAATAATTATTATTTAATGTATTAAACTATTAATAAACTATTACCTATCAATTTTTAGTATCAGGAAAAGGTTTTTTCTTCAAATTATTCTACGAGTATAGGCCTACGTATTCCCTATACGGAATAAAATACTTTTCTGCGCTTCGGTTAATCGACGGCGATCAATTAATGTCGTATAGGTAAGCTTTAAGCTTAATATCTAATAAACTAATGTTCTCCTCAATTTAAATAAACAAAGTTAAAAAACTTGTCTCCATAGGCAAATAAAAGAACGCATCAATTAAAATTAGCTTAACAAATATTAAATCACGCGTCGTTTATTGAGAATCATAAACCATAAAAATTAATCACCGAAATCAAATAGCAGATGCCTCGCAGACCCCTCGTATTGTATAGTTAGTGGAATTATCTAACAGAACTGTTTACACGTGTTACGATTAATTCAGCTCGTTATCAACTTAACGTTTAATCAACTCCCGCGCTGTCACAGATGACATGTCTGGAATTTGATGACGATGTCACATTTGACACGTTTCCACTGTCTTTTTTTTTTAAAGTTTTTGGTCTGTAGGTCTATTACCAAAACCGAACGCAACGAACGGAATGAAAGGAAAGAACAAACAACTTCGTATTTCAACTTATTAAGAAAATTTCAATTATATTTACGACTATAATTACGATCATAGTAATGGCAAACGAAAGACAATGTCTAATTGCGAACGACGGATCGATCATCAGATTCGTAATAGGAAAATGTACGATCCGTCAGCCGAAACTTCGTATTTTGTTTTGGTAATTGGCCTCCTGGTAACGAGACTTTTAAGCCAAACTGCCTTTTCAATAAATTGAAATCAAAAATCTAATTTAAAAAAAAATGACATGAATCTAGTTTTTTTTAAATCAGCCTTAGTAATATGCAAATTCATTCACAAGTATTAGGAAAGCTAATTTGCGGAAGTAGTGAGTGAGATTTAAATCACATAAGGAAACTGAAATAATAAAAACGTCCCATTTGTACGTATCGTTCTTGTATGATTTCATATTGCATTTATTGATTAAACAGTAAAATGTTAAAATAGTTCCGACAGAATTATAAAATCAGACGAACAGCGCAACCGCACCTCAGCATTTTTATGACATTTTCATAATCAAATTAATATAATTTATGGTAATGTATGATAATAGCCAGTTATGACAACTTTTTTTTACTCTACACAGACTGTTTAAATTGCTCACCAAATATTTGTTTTATTGCTATTTATACGGATGATTTGTGGCATTCTATTAATTATTCGACGACAGAAATAATAAACAAGGTGGCGATGGGTATTATGACAAGAATTTTATTGTTTAAAATTTTAAATCGAGGTTAGGAAACCAAAAAGGAATACATTTTTTTTAAATTAAATTAGAAGCAAAGACTCGTTCATCTTGGTTTAGCACGTCAATTATTATTGTTGAAAAAAAAAAAACAGCCCTTGTTTATATTAGTTCGCGCCTTTTTCAAGTGTCACTTTGCTTTTTGCCGCCACTTCGAGAGTTGCCATCAAACAACACTATCGGATATCAAAAGAACGCTTCAGAGCGGAATCGTTTTAATGTTAGCAGCATTGTCACTATCTTTTTAATTGAATGCTTTAATGTTTCGGCTTTTCTCGTGTTCCTTTTACTTGCAGTAGTCATCGTAAAAGTGTTTTAACAAAAGACGTTTAAAGTGTTTAATAGTTCGCCGTCGGAACAATGGGAATCCATATGGTGCGATGATTTATCTGTCACATTTTTAGTTTTATCTTTTAGTCGGAAAGTTTGATGTTCTTATTGAAAACAAGCCAGGGGTGACATGTTAAATCATACAGGAACAAACGCAAAACATCGTAGTAATGTAATTAATGATTTAAAAAATATCAAGTTACTGTTGTAAGTAATTGATTAACGAAGTAGATTTATACTTACTTAAGATTTGTTTAGATATTTATATATTGGTATCAAGAAACAAATGGCCCAAAATCGCGAGAGAATGGCTCCCAGCCTACATGGTGAAAAGGATTAGAAGACCAAAAAGAAGATGGGTGGAAGAGGTGTCACACTACGTGGGCAAAACATGGTGGAGGAAAGCGTGGGATAGGAAAGATTGGGAGAAGCTGGGGGAGGCATTTTGCGATACAAGCAAGCACAATTAGAGTAGATTAAACTTTAAAAAATGTAATATAACATGTATATTGTGCAATAAAGGCTTTATGTATTTATTTATCAAGAAACACTGTTGAAACTGTTGTTTTTAACTGATAATTTTTCTGGATAGGCGAGCAGTTTTTTGTATATCCTGCCCAGCCCAACTGATACATTTTTTTTCATCTTGTTTCCCTGGGATTTGAAGCCGTAACTTCAGATGCTAAACACATCGTGTGGATCGCTACGTAATAAAATACACTTTATTCGAAATTCGAATCCACATTCCATGTAGAATATTAATTATTGTATTTTGAACTTTATAGGCACTATAGGCATTATAGGAACTTTAAAGGCCGGCAACGCACCTGCAAGCCCTCTGGTGTTGCGGATGTCTATGGGCGGCGGTAATCACTTACCATCACGTGAGCCACCTGCCCGTTTGCCTCCTATACCTACTATAAAAAAAATATATAAAAAAAATACTTCAACTTCTCAGGTTGGCACAATGCGATATCTTTAAAGCAAATCTAAAATATATGATAAAATTAGAGGAAATTAGATTAATCATCGATTAACAATTCTATTTATGACCACAAACATCAGAAAACGTTTATAAACTTTAGGCAGTAGCGGTACATTGTATAAAAAATAACTATAATGCTAACTGACTACTTACCAAGTGCTGTACTTGTTTGATTAATATTAATAGAGCAAAGTTCCATATATCTTTGAAATTACATTTCAAATGTTGTTATTACCTATTTGCTTATTTCTAATGATATTTGGAGTTATTGTCAACTTCTAATTTAGAGATATCGACCCTTCACCTTCATATTAAATCAGAACCATTACTCCGTACGAAACCAATAACACATTGTTATTATAAACAAGCGTTCACTTAATTTCTCCTAATCCATTGCTGGGGACGTTAAACAATAACCTCTCTGCCCTCTCACAAGGGCACAATGGGCGGCACACTTCCACAAAGAACAAGGGATCATTATGAATTCGATACGAGGGTTCCGTAGCTAAGTATAAATAATTAAGATAACGATTTCAAGTGGATTGCCGAAGTATGTGTTTTACGAACTACTTTGTATGTGATTTATGTTTTCTGGTAGCTATTGTGCTTCGATCAACACAAGGGCGGATCCAGCTTTGGCGCCAGGAGGGGGTCACATAGTCGTGGTCAAGTCAAGAACTTATAATTTAATTTTGATAACAATAGATACAAGTAAAAAGTAGGTATTTTATTAATGTACGTAAGTACTGTACTTAGGTAAGGTATGTAGTTACATAAAATCTGTATGGTGACAAAATATATAAATAAAATCATTATGTTCAATTAGTGGTCCACCTAAGTCCTGGAACCAGCTCAGGGGGGGGGGTCATGACCCCCATGACCCCCCCTTGGATCCGCCGTTGGATCAACAATATACCTACTATTGGGAATAAATCTGTGTAGTGTAAAGACATAGCTAGTGTTAAAATTTTGATACAGTGCTCGATGTAACGAAACTGAAGGGAATTAGAAAATATTCGTTATGCAAAGCAATTTATTACAAAGAAGTTTGTTATTTAGAGGTAAGATTGGTTTACTATTTGCTTTATGGTTCGCATTATTCGCAAAGGTATATTTTGCATTAGCTCTTACGGGCAGTCCTAGGGGATTTTGAAACATTCGTTAATTCGAGGAAGTCGTTATATTGGTAATTCTATTCTTTATAATTAATACTATAAATACATAAATGATAATCAATAATTATGTTCGTGTGCCTTTTATTTATAATTCTCACACACATCATATAAACATAATTCATTACTGATAGTATGAAAAATTGATGGATGGATATTATAAGTACGACTCAAAATATATAAAAAAATAAATGAACACTAATCAACTAATAACTATAAGCTAAATATGATTATTATAGCTTAAATAAAATACTTTATAACGGATTAAAATTTTTATTATTTATACCGACGTTTCGGATGCTTTTCAGCAACCGTGGTCGCGGCAGACCGCGTTTTAATCGTATAAAGTATTTTATTTAAATGTGTGATACTCGTGTTAAAAGACAATATTATTATCATAGTTCCTAATGAACCCTAAAACCAAAGAGCCCTTTAACCATTTGGCCTCCACGTGTCAAACGGGTGTGGAAACTATTACTTGTGTTTTTGTAACGACAAATAAAATTAAGGAACTATTTCAAAACAAATGACTTGAAAAGTGTTTTAAACTTTGACATGTCGTAGAGAAAGAATGTTAAATTTTTTTAAATCTTTATAATTTACTTTTTGTTTTTTTTTTCCATTATTATTAACTAATGATCCACCCCGGCTTCGCATGGCTGCAATGTAGACGTAAGTATTATACACAAAAAGCCTATGTTACTCGCTGATAATGTAGCTTTCTATTGGTGAAAGCATTTTTAAAATCAGTCGAGTAGTTTTTGAGTTAAATCGTAACAAGCAAACAATTATAATATTACTAGGCTAAATTATGATGCTAATATTTACAAATATGACAATTCCATATTTGAATCTCTATATATGTATCTTTATATATATAATTCTTCTGTGAGTGTGTATGTCACTAAACTTCTCTCAAACGACTGGACCGATTTTGATGAAATTTTTTGTGTGTGTTCAAGGGCATCTGGGAATGGTTTAGATTCACAAAAAAGTTTGAAATTTTCAAATTAAAGACGTGTTGTGTTGACAACGTCTGTCGGGTCACTAGTTATCCTTATATAATCGTAGTGGACTGTTACCTATAAGTAATGTACCTAAGTTAAAAGTAATATACTGAGATTCTTGTTTATAGTTTAATGTTTTCCAAGTTGTATAAAGAGCTTTTATAAATATTTATTGAAAATCTATATCTAAAAAAGTAATTCATGATTTCAAAAAGTTTTTTACAACAAAAAAATGTTCAAGTGCAATACTTTTTCACGAGAGGAAGCACGTAAAAAATAATCTAAAAACAGAGCATCGCACGTCATTTGATACTTAGAATCCGCTTGTCAAAACGGAAAAAAACATGTAGGTAACGGAACGGTATTCAAAAAATGATTTATTATTACTATAACATTATTTTAGTAACCTTTGAATTCCTAAAAAGTTCGTGTTAACCACTAATTAAAGTAACATACGTCGTCTAAATTGGAATGTCTCTTGTTAAATACCAGAGACTATTATTTATCTCTTTTTTTTTTAAATTTATGTTGACATTTGGGAAAATATTACTTTTGGACAAATGATACAAAAAGCACTTGAGTGAAATGGAACGTAGAAGTTTTACCTTTAGATTTGCAAAATTTCTTTGTATCAATGTTTTTTTTTCCTTTTTTTTAATCATGTTTTTTATGATTTTATGGAAATATACATTTTATCATAGGATGCTGTAATCGTGAGAGTATTTGATGATCACTTAATATGTCACAGAAAATATCTATTAAAGTACATCTCACCTAAGGTTCTCCACTTCTTATTTAAAAAAAACATAAAAGATTATCTCCATTATTATAACATCCTCCATCGCACGCAAAATGAGTGCAAAAAAGAAAATGTTAAAATCTTCATTGGATTCGTAAAAGGGATTCAAATTGTACCGAATCGACACGTTGTAACATAAAACCCATTGTGATTGTGAATTTACTTTGATGATGAGTGATAAAAGGTCCCATTCGGCTAAGTAGCTCTTTTCACGGCAATTGTGTATCTACAATATGGGGATAATCGGGGATTAAGGACCCTTGTGTAGTGTAAACTTTAATTCAAACTCGAGTTGGTGGAATGAAGTGTGTTTTTAAGTCAAGTAGGTATTCTTATATTAGTATACTAGCAACCCCGGCTTTGCACGGGTAGCATAATATTATGCCTAGATACATGTTTTGTCTGTCGTAGGGTCCCAATCGCAGGTTAAAAAATTACCCCATTAGGTATATGTGACCATTTTTTTAGAAGATAGAATGGGTATAGTAAACTATTCTTAAAGTATAAGTAAGATATATGCCATTCCGGACTTTTTGTAGATGCCATGCATTGTTTTGATATATCTCAAAGGGCAGCGTTTTCGATGAAAGCTCCCAGATGGCTTGACTTTTTCCGACACTTCCAACAATTATCGTTACATTTCCACCAATTTACACAAAATCTTGTTAAATTATATATTTAAAACCTTCCCCATGAATCGCTCTATATATTAGTGAAACCATAAAAAACCGTTCTTTAGTTTTATCGTGAACAGACAGACAGACACGGCGGAGAACATTATTTTACAATATGTAGTGACAGCTAGAAAGTACAATAAATAACTATAAAGCAATCTTGTTTTAATAATTTCACAAAGATAACTTACTAAATAAGGACATACAGTAAAATTATAATGTTATTATTATACTCTTTTTAAAATATTTCCATTTTCGAATAATCTGTGGAGATTTTCGGAATGCAGCTGTTTTGAACGCAGCTTATAAGGTTTGGCGCGAAATGGTATTGACAATCACTGTCATCGTGAATTACGCGCGAAATGCAGATGTGAGATTGCGAGGAAATATAATAAAATTGTTATAATACGATAATAACAACGTACTTTTGATTTTTTAAATAATATATTATAATTATTGAACTGAAAATGATATTCTTATTATTTCTGTTAATGTTTTGAGGTTTTCTCTCAGTGACCGTTTATACTATGTCAATGGTTTAAAGATATTGTATTTGAAATTCTAAGTAAAGAAATTTAGGTACTCACCTAACATCTGTGCCTGTGTCTGATCTCGGACGTTTCGTCTGTAACAAATAGAAAATTTTGTTATTCTCACAATTATAGTAGGTATTAATTGATGCCATTTTTGGTACAAAAGCAATAATTGACATCCAATAATTGTAAGTCTATGCGCGGATATTATGTGCTGTTTACACCAAGAAATATTGAAACAAAATTTGTATGAACGGTCAAGAATATTGTGTTGTTTAGACATGCAAGTCATTTATTGCTTGACTTAAATTCTATGCAACAGGCAAGAAACTTCCATCGTGTGAATGGGCCTTTATATTTTTACGTTTTAAGCATAGCAAGTACTCCCGGGGAGGATATATTATATTATTTAATAAAATATTTAAAGAATTCCTACTTGACAGTGTGCATGCACAAATATATAAACAGTGGTTAATAATATATTATTAAACTAAATGACTAATATTCTAATACTGAAAGGTTAACCAGCATTGACACCTGTTTCAAAGTATTATTGTCCCTATCATTAAGGTTAGTACCTACAATGAAAGATACATTAGAGTAGTTCTCGACTTAAATTATACTCGTATCGTTTCGTTATTCCGTGGTAAGGTCCGTGTTCCAAGACGTGACTCAGGCTTGAGTCTAGTTTTGAGACTTGTCAAATCATTATTTCTCTGTAAGAATTAGACATTTTATTTTTAACAGTTCTCAAGAACAGCTACCCGACTCGATCTTGTTTATCTAGTCCTCACGTTTAATTGGAGAATTTAAGAAAAGTACACAGATAGGATAAATTTTAGGATATTTTATGTACATACGTTAGGGAAGCTCAGCTAAAAACGATGAATGAATGAAATGAATGAATGAATAAATGACATGAATGATAACATCCCAGAGTTTCCGAATCCCTTAGATCTCCCAGTTGCTAATCTAGTAAAACCCTATAAAGAATTTTCTGACCGTGAAACAATTTTTAAAAATCTTCGGGATTCGAAGCCAGGATCTCCGATGCTAAACTCAAAATATATACTACTGACAGTTTGACGATTCGAATACTTTTTCGATAGTTGTTCGTGCTAGTCCCTCTGCAAGCCACGGACGCGGTAACTTGTGTTTTAATATGAGTCTTGTTTATCGTTACGGTTATTAAAAGCACTAACTATCATTTCAATCAGTGATCGTATTTACTATAGAGTTTTACAACCACATTAATACAACTGATCTCCAGCCCTACTAATGGGATAGCATGTAGTTTATGACACTATCATTAACATAATATGGACACAGCTTCCCAAATTATTTCCCAAAGTTAACAAACCCGAGATTTTAGATACACTACAAGTTATAAATAATAAAACTCCTAAATGTCGCCTTGTCCCGATCAAGATTAAGGTAACAACATTAATAAAATCAAGCCGAATTTATTTTACAGTCCTCAGAGGGCGCCACTGCGTCTCATTTGATATATACGCTTATACAATTGTTATATGTATTTGAAATGTCAACTTTATGCCTTATGGATAAGGTACAGTTTTGATTGCAGACAGAATCGATTGCATTTTAGGTAGTTAGGTGATTTGAAATGTTGTCACGTCCTCTCGTTTCATGTGTGCCTGGTACTTTTTTTACAAATTGTTGACATATTTTGTAATATTTTGTGTTATTTGTAAGTACTACTTACTTGATAAATTTATTTATGAGTGAGTGTGTGTATGCTATAAATAGTATCTAGGATACTTTTTTTAGAGTTTTTGTAAATAATTTCATGTAGATACTGAATTTATGTTCAGTATTTTTTTATACATACTTACTTACGTATATTTTATTGTAGTACAAGCAACAATCTTTATTTTCCAATAATGTGAGAAATGAGAAATTTCATACATAAAATATCATTAACCGTATTAATCGGCAAATAATAACGTTTAATATTTATTTAATTGTTATAATGTACTCGTATGTGGAATTTTTTGCCATTTTTCAGTTTCAGAATTGTAGCCTGAAGAATAAAAAGGCTCTGTCGCTGACGGTTAGGTTAACGGAAAATTTTTAATAAATTATAATTGATTAATTGATTTGAATCGATTAGGTACGTTTTATTTTTTGTTGTTACTTCCTGCCAGAAAAATCATGAATGGTCTTATTATACCTACATATATACTATCTCATTATGTTCATAAATAAAGAATATAGACTATATAAAAGTTATTATTATTATTATATAAAAGTTAAAATCATTGTTACCAATTTAAAAAATATCAAATTCAGTTGCTTTTTCGAAATAGATAGATAGTATTTATCGATAATATTAATTTAGTTAAACTTATAAGGATCGCATACACGACAAGGCGTTAAGGTTAACACTATCCTAGTACAGTACATCCATCTACCAGGATCGCATAACTCATTGCGTTTGATACGCGTGTGAGAAAGCGTAAATCACGAGACGCATACCGCACGAGGTGTGAGGCCGCCCGATCCAGAGATAGCGGCCTCTAATTTATACGTTTTACGCGGCGACAACTCGCCTGCCCGCTTCGAAGTTCGAACTGGCTGGTATAGGATCTATTGGAATTTAAATATGGAATATTAAATAATTCTTATAATAAGAATAATATTATGTAAAAGCTTTAAAATTCCTAAAAAGTTCGTGTTAACCACTTTAAGTAATATTCGTCGTCTAAATTGGAATGTCTTTTGTTAAAAACCAGAGACTGATATTTATCTCTTTTTAACTTGTTGACATTTGAAAAAAAATATTTTGGGAAAATTATACAAAAAGCACTTGAGTGAAATGGAACGTAGATATTTTACCCTTAGATTTGCAAACTCTTCGAATTAATATTTTAATTTTTAATTAGTTCAAACTGTTCGAACTGGCTGGTATTGGTTATCTATTGGAATTTAAATATGGAATATTAAACAATTATTATTATAAGAAGTTATGTAAAAACCATAAGTGAATTCAGAAGTCCAAAGAGGCATGGAGCAGACACATTTCTGCGCCTTTTGGTCAGTATTTGTATATAAATTCTATGTCCTTGGCTGACAGAAATATATTTTTTGAAATCTTGTTTCAGCTGGAATCGAACATGGGACCTCCGGTGTTGAATGCAACTCGTATAACATGGCGATGTTACAGGGCTAAACTCATTGGTCATTATTAAAACTGAGTATATTTTTTATTAAATGTTGACGAAATTAAAATCGTAGTACATACATACATATTCTTCGTCAATATTTTAAAAAGTTTTAATTCATTTCTTAGTCCCGTAATGATATGATTTTAGGGATGGAATGTTTTTAAAATAATTATAAAAATAATATTCTGACACAATCTACCAAGACATCATAATAAAGTCAGAGTTTTAAACGACATACCCTGTATATTAAACAGGTCCAGGACAAATATTTAAATATGTAATACGTTTATTGTTTTATCTCGCTTTTTATTTATGATCGGGACTCGCCCCGTCTCATTCCCTCGGCCGAGAAATAAATTTTCTAATTTATGGAACTCCTTAGTGTTTGTTTATCGATAATTCGATGTATTGATATTAGGGATATCGATCTTTTAGGGTTGGCATTATAACGATAAAATAATATTGTTTAAAGAACTTTTTATTACAAAAAATAATATGTGTCAGTAATTTTTAGCTATACTAATATTATAAAGAGGAAAGATTTTGTATGTTATGAATAAACTTAAAAACTACTGGACCGATTTTAAAAATTCTTTCACCTATAGAAAGCTACATTATCAGCGAGTAACATAGGCTATATTTTGTGTATAGTACATCTACATTGCACCCGTGTGCACACTTTGAAAAGTTAATAAAATTTGATTTGTTTATTTGTTAGAAAGTACGTTATTATAATGGTGAAACAACAAGCACTATTATACGCAGCAATAACGCAAATTATTTTTTGTAAAGATGGTGCTGTATGAGAATTTTGTCTTTAAAATATGAATAATAGCAAAATAATGAAATAAATATCATTTGTTACCCTTGTATATTTAATTTCATTATTTTTATACCTTGTTTCTGTTCAATTAATTAATAATATGCTAAGGTATTGTAATATTGTTTATTCGTCAAACAATGCATGACTTGTTTTGACAAGTACCAACGTTGCTATGATTATGGCTTAATTGAATATAGAAAGCCAGCAAAAAGTTTTCCCGGAAAGGTTGGCAACCCTAAAGTGTGCGTCTTTTTGTAGAATCTGGTGTGAAATGTCAATTTATATTAGTGATTTACTGTAATACATCGTTGTATTTTTATTGTTTGGGACATGTGTAATTTGTTAAGCTCGTTCTTTTGTTTTTAGTTAGTTAATAATTGCTTTCACGGCAAGATTTACTGACAATTATTTAATTTTTTAATATTAAACACACAAAATCTGCCCGACCGAACCTGTATATTAATTAATATTTTATTGTGAATTCATAATATTGTAGGAATTTATAACGAATCTTCTAATTTGAATGCAAGTCCTGAGAGCCTAGCACGAACAACTTGCGAAAAAGTATTCGTATCGTCGAGCTGTCATTTGTATGAATTTTAAATGATTTTTCATACAACTGACAGACGGACGATTCCAATACTTTTTCGATAGTAGTTCGTGCTAGGCTCTCTGAAATTCTTCAGATTTAAATTGTAATGTAAATTATACTCGACTAGCAACGCGCCCCGGCTTCACATGGGTGCAATGTAGATGTACTATACACAAAAAAGCCTATGTTACTCGCTGATAATGTAGCTTTCTATTGGTGAAAGAATTTTCAAAATCGGTCCAGTAGTTTTTAAGTTTATTCATAACATACAAAAATACTAATCTTTCCTGTTTATAATAATCGTATAGACTAGCCGATTGGTGGTAATTTACAACAAAACGGATAGAATAAAAACCGTGCCAATTTTCATGGTGATCGGTCAAAGGCCGTTACAGTGTAGCGATTCCATAATACTCGTATATACAAGCATCCATTTTTATAAAAGATATCTTGTAACTCTTACGAACTTTGGGTACACATTACGGTTACAAAACTTAGGTCAGCCGCACATTGTCGAGGATGATATAGTATTACCTAACAACAAAAACGTAAGGTTTTGTCGCATTAATTAAGCCAACGAAGAGCAATTAAAATATTGTAAATAAACTTATGACGTAGGTGCTCCTTGATATGCAAATGTGTCGTCTGTAAAACTAATAACTAGGGCAATAGAAGTCACAAGGAGGTTCTTATTATCGCGCGCTTCACTTCCAAAGTATACAAAAGTACACCTAATTTCTATAACATTAAAGTCGAATATCAATTACACTATCAAATGTTTTACGCTCTTCTGTATCTGTGATGTAACAATTTAAGGATTACTATCGAGAAAGACATCTCATCCGATAAATCGCATCGCGCTTGGCTATCAACTTGTACAAATTTGTTTTTATTGCTGTTATCTTTGGGTGGTTTTATGTATCTGTGTATTTTTTCTTTTTTAAAGCGACATTGTTTCATTGGTCATTGGGAACGCTTTGTCAGTTAATTTCTCGGAACGTCCTGGAAAGTATTTTATTCGTGTGATTGTTGCACTTACTACTACGAGAAGGCTCGGCGTTTAGTGTCGCTAACATGGCTGGACTTTTTTCACTTACGATTGAACTGATTTGTCAATTGCCAATACTGAAATGGTTAAAAATGTGCAGAATCTTTCATAAAACAGCTGTTCTCACCTCAATTACATATCAGTAAGCAACAAATTGGTGATTATTATTATTAGGGAATACATTGTCAAAGATAAAAACATTTTAAAAGCTAGTAATTCAGATATTTTGAAATAATTAAAATTTCCAATTTGAATAAGAACATGTTATGTAGACAGTGTTTAGTCATGAGCAGTATAAGATTTAAGTAGTAAATATATAAATTAAAGATACAATAGATGTAGTATTCGGTTTAAAGTCAAGAAAATTTAAAAAAAATAAGTAAAATGCAGAATTATTGTTCGTATCTTCAATAATGGTTTCAAAAAAGGAAACAAGGTGTAGGTATAGTATTTAATTTATGAGATAACGTTATTGCTTATTTTCCTCGTACCTACTTTTATCAGTCTTATCACAGCATTCCATACATATTATCATTCTTGCTATGATAAGGTCACAATTATAAAGAGTCATATATCTAAACAACTGAGCAGTTATGACAGCCTGGTATCGTGTGGCTAACGACGCTCTGTTCCGTAGGTCCGTAACGTGACCACGATGTATTACGACTTTTTAATGGGTCCTAAAGATACGTATGAATGGGTAACACGACCCCGTAGATCGAAATACATAAACATTTTGTCCGCAGTCTTGTTTGTTCGTCTGGTCGATTAAATTTGGTGTTGCTATAGCTTAAACGATGGTTGAAAAGGTATCAAAACCTTGGCTTATATCAGTGTTATTTAAAAAAAAACTAATGTTTTGACAGCAAACTTGTCAAATAACCAAGGTATATTCACAAAGATCATGCATATGTGCGTGTGCAATACGAAATATTCATGAACGTGCATGTGCAATAAAAAATGGTATATGCAAGTCTACGTATAAAAAAATACTCTAAGGGAATAATGGGCTATATAAAAGTGATCGTAATTTTCTATTTAAAAGAAAAAGTGAATAGCTGAAGAGTAAGTGCTAGATTTGGACTTTTATTCTGACCTTGGGTTCCGTGTGGTCCAGACTGCATCGCGGGGACCCGCCGCCGAGGTAGCTACACGGCATCAATGTCACCATGTTGATTACATTCCGATCACTCAAAAGTCAATGTCACTTTGACAGTTTTTTGCGCGGGATACAGTTCGCGGCATTTTGAACACAATATTTTTTACGTCCACTCACTGAATACACATAACATGTCGTTTTATTTCTGAAGCAAATTATTAGGTAATAAGAGAAGTTAGAGACTTTAATTGCCTAAAGGTATATCATATTTTTTATTCTTATAAACGATATTTAGATAAATGTCAATGTTAAAGTCAGAATGAAGGTTCCTACAATACATTTCTGATGTATACTTTATATAATTAATTCTGGATGATACCTATTTTTACATGCTAATCCGAATCTAGACTATGATGACCTATTAGAATTATAGAAGAACGTCACTATGAAGATTTTTTTAAAGTGTCAACAGTAATTATTACGCTACACCGCTAGCTAGTTATTGAAAGGCCGTTAGTCATCGCCCTACATCAAAGAAAAAAAGACAAAAGAAAAAAATTTACACGTACACTCGGACCACCCACATGGTTTTCAAATTCGAATATCGAAGGCGTGTTCATCAAGTTGTCAAATCGAGTTTGACGTAATCGAGATTGTGTTTTTTTTTAATTTTTTTGTCTATGGCAGCTTCTGTTGCTACATGAGCTAATTATTAATGAACCAGTTTTGAAAAACTGGTAATCGCATATGAAGGAATTTTATAGGTACTTTGTGATTCATACCTTGACAAAAAATAAGACTTGTTTCCATACAAACCCGAAGGCATATTACCTAATTAGGATTATTATTTTTTGGTTTTAATTTAAAATATTACCTACATTTTCAGTACTTTACAAAGTTTAGGCCCTGCGTATAATGTAGGTATGAAAAATTTATATTATCCGAAGCAATAAAAGGATTTTGTAGAGTTTTTTGGTAAGATGAACCGCTGAAAATTATTCAATGTTTAATGTTCGAGTCGAAGCTAAATCATTATAGAAATTATAATGTGATATAATATAGATAATTTTAAGAATAGTACAACAAAAAAATTAAGGTCTATTTTCTATATAAAATAGTAAAAATGTTTATGTAATTATAATTAAGTTACATTTTACTACTATTGATTTTCTATGTGTGATATATGCACTTCAGCGTAGGCGTGAATAATAACCATAGCCTATATTGGCACTATTCAGTCGGGATAGCGGCTAATCATTTTATTAAAAAAGGTTGTTTAAAATATTATTATTATGAGAAGTAAATGATAATCTGTAGAATACAATGCTACTGGCTGGTAAAAAACGAACGAACGTCAGCATCAATTAAACGCTCCGATTAAAAAAAAAAAATTTCGAAAACGTCAAATATTTTACGTTCTACTCCATGCAACTACATTAAAAATATGAAATGTTAGTTTAGGTCGTATATACAGGATGGGCATCTTATATCAATTCCTTCAGTTGTATTAGGGTCTGAGTTTTAAGAACATTTTGGATACATTGTAGCTGTAGTTAGTTTCGTAAAATAATTATTTCAACATATCAAAAAAAATATGTATTTATTGACATATATTGCCTTAAATAATTAGTTTATGCATTGTAGTATCCATTGGGTGATTAGTTTTTTAGTCGACCATAGATGGCTAAAATATTTAGAACTCCTCGAGCTTTATAGTACAGTACCTAAATAAAGCCGTTTTTTTTGGTCAACCCACTAAACTTCCGATCCAATTTTTTTTTTTAGGTTAAGGGTCACTTACTGACCATAAAAACACAAAATGCTGACAGATCCAGGTGGAGCTTCGATCGCAATCTTGAAGTAAAATTTTTGGCCGATATCTCGGAAACTATGCACTTAAGGGCAAAAGTTATTGAGACCATTATTGTAGAGAATAAAATTTCGCATCTTTTATTTCCTGTAAACTTTTTCGTAAAACTTACCATTTACGATTTATGACTCATTTAATGAACCGGTTTTTATATTTCGGTCAATAACTCTTAAAATATTGGATTAATCAATAAAATGCATCTATTCAATTTTAAAGATCACTTTATTCTCTACAATTTTTGTTTAAAACTTTTTTTTCTAATGCCCATACTTTTTGAGTTATAGAACGTTTAATGTTCTGGAAAAAAACATTGGATCGGAAATTTAGTGCGAGGTTAAATGCTTTATTTACTGGCCTATTATGATTATGCCTAGCCAAGGGGAAAAATTTTAAAAAAATGCACCTTTCTCAATTCCAGTAATGTAAACGTTTGATTCATGAAATAACACAATAAAGAATGAATGAATGATAGAATAAATGAACAATATCTTAGATATTAAATTTTAGTGTGCCCAAAATCGGCGCCTGACATGACCACTGCCTGCATAATCAAAACAAGGAACAATATTGCTTAGAAGCCATATATACTGTGGTAGCATACACTATCTTGGGCAAAATGTTGTATTTTGTAATATTGTCTTTTATTAACGCGAGTATCACACATTTAAATAAAATACTGTATACCGGATTAAAACGCGATTTATTATTTACATTGTTTAAATTACACCGGTCAACACGATTTTTGGGTCTAACTTCTACATGTTAAATTTTGGTTTCTCCTATATTCTCGTTATACTGCCCTTGATATCGCCGTTCAAAGTCCATCACATCTTGGTGAAAACGTTCTCCTTTTTCCTCGGAGTAGACCCCCATGTAATAAACAAGTTAACACTCACTACTGTGCCTCTTACAAATAACAATATAGTTTACTTTCGGGTTAATCAAAGTGTAGCCATCTTCTGTTTATGAAATAAATTAAATTATACTTATCGTCGTAAATCGGACCAAAGCAAACTTTATGAACTTAAATATGAATATTTGATACGCTCAAAACAACTTAAATATGAATATTTAAGTGGTTTTCAATGTCTAGAATCAGAATTTAAGCAAGAGAACAGAAACCCAAAAAAAATATTTTTTTTTGTTGACCTGTGTTATTTATCCCGACGTTTCGGAGGTCTCCCCGCGACCACGGTTGCTGAAAAGCATCCGAAACGTCGGGTATAAATAATTTAAACAATATAAATAATAATTCGCGTTTTAATCCGGTATACAGTATTTTATTTAAATGTTGTATTTTGTTCCTACCAGCCTGTATAGTCCGTTTAAGCCTTTGAGCGTATCAACGGGGGGTTACGGTAGCTATCTGCTCTGCGTGATACTGGATTCACTCGTATTGTGTATACATTTTTGGGCTACCTACTTGGAAAGGTGAAATTTATTCACGTATACTCTATAATTTGCCCCCAGGTTACAATTTAATGGCTATCTATAGTGTTTTTCTATTTTTTAATAAACTCAATGTATTTTTTATATTTGTGTTTGTAAATATTTAAAATAATGATTTTTTTTTTAATGTGAAGTTTCATCAAAATTCATTCAGTAGTTTTTGCGTGCAAGAGTAACAAACATGTACACAAACTTCACATTTATAATACCTAATAGTAGGATTATTGTACTTTTAGTTCTAAGTTGTAGGTATATAGTTGTATTCTTTATATGTATATTCATTATTCATATCTCCTCCATGACTATCTTCTGGAACATTGGGGGTCTTACTGAAATTCAGCGTCAGAGTATCATTATATTGCTCTGAGATGCTGAGTAGGTACTTTTCTTGAAGACGTTGGCGCGTTCGGTAGAACACCTGCCGTGCGCATCGATGGGTCGTGGGTTCGAATCCCATCGGAACGATATGTGGATAATATTCTGTAATGCGCATCGATGGGTCGTGGGTTCGAATCCCACCGGAACGATATGTTTATAATATTCTGTAAGCATGTCTTCCCTACGTCTGGTAACTTCGGGCATTGAAAGGGTGGGAGGAATATTTAAATTCCGACCGGGTAACGAACCACCGTCCACAGATGAAAAACCCGTGAAGTACACATTGCGCGTTTCGGGGTTCCAGTATTTATGAATGCTCGAAGAAAAAAGTAGTTCGACGGTGTATCATTGACTGATGTTCTGTGGCTGAGGTATCACCTACCATCAAGTGAACCTCATGCTCGTCTCGTCTCGTCGTCGATGTCTAACATAAAAAACTTGTTTTTATATTTAACTAGCGGACCCGACAGTGCGGTCGTTCTTGAATTATAAATGGTTAACTAGCACGACTTTGTTTTATATAAACATATTATGTACTTTATGATTTATTTAATTAGGTGTAGGTATTTAATTTTGTCATGCTCTCCCGAATAAATGTATTTAATTTTATTCCCTTCAAATGTAATTTGTTCAGTATTTAATAATTACACGACTCGTGAGACTGGTTTGATTTGAATTTAAAGTAAAAATGTCGTATCGTGGATCGGAATCGATAAGGTGTCGTGTTTACGACTGAATTTAAATCAATTGCATTTCTACATTTCATTTCAGTTTTTATCGACTCTCCGTTAAATCTCAGTGAGAATAAGATGTACTTTTATTTAACACACACACAAACAATGAAACACATAAAATGATTAAAAAAAAAACAATAAAAAAAGTTTGCTAATTTTTTATTAATATGTACCTATGTCAGTGTACAGGGAGGCGTTTGTCCTCTATTCTGCTGTACCCTGTCCGACCGAAACAACCCTTTTTTCTCCGGGAATTTTTGTGTCCCCGGGATTCGAACCCAAACTCACCCTTGGTTCGACTTGAATTTATAAACGAAATTGTTCGTCTATAAAATCCCGCAAATGAGGATGTTAAATTGCAAGATTTATTGAGAAATTCACGAGGGGAAATAATAATGGTTCGTACAATAATTCGGTAGTAACATATTAGAATATATGTTACTACCGAATTATTGCAGCATACACCTTAAAATCGACGGGTCCTGAGAACAAAATCTATCATATCGTCGCTGTGCCTGACAAGTTCCATTAATTGTGATTTTTGTATAGTTTTGGGAGACTACGAAAAACGTATTATTGATTCACATACGGAGTTTTTCTTAACGGTCAAAACACATATGGAATTAGTTAAACTCGTTTCCAGTTCGAATATCACAAAAAGGATTTTAGTAACACATAGAGAATAAAACGAAGATTATTTTTTGTGCAAAAACCAAAAATCAAAAAAATGCACATATGGAATTTGGCAGGCGCAACGACGATATCTAGTATCTGCAAATAAACGACTTCACAGATACGATTTCGTTCTTGGGACCCGTCGAAATAGTCTAATCCAAAATTCTTATGTTTTGGTAAACAATATAATTCTTAATACTTCAATAATTATATCAATTTAAACAAATTGGTTAACAATGTTCATAATTTCATGTAAGCCATTGTTTAATATAAAAGAGATTCCCACCTACCTATATATTGACTCATCACGATATCTCTGGAACCATAAGGCGTAGCGACTTGAAATATGGTAGGAATATTCCTTTCGCCGAGTAGAGGTCAGCTAAGAACGGATTTTACCAAATTCAACCCATAAGGGGGGTTGCGGGGGCAATTTCTAGTAGGTTATAAAGTTTTTAGGACAATAAGTAGAAGAAAGATAATTTGCCATAATTTTGACTTAGGTCATTTAATCCTAAACGATATATTAAGTACCTTCGGGAAATATATATGGAAATTTTAATTTATAGTAGGTACTCTATCCAACGCGATCGTTTTTTTATTTATGAATCAGTAGGTGGTCCTAATTTACAAATCGGAAGATTACTTGGCACTACTAATTAGGACACCTGTTAGTGCAAATGTTGGTTTGATAGCTAACATGGTAATTAATAGTGATTATATTATTTAAACTACTTACACCTGCTCGGAAAATACGTAATAGCTTTTTTGATAATGAAGCAGAACAGACGTTAATGTCGTCATCGCTAAGAGTTACAAAGTTGTATGAAAATTCATTGTTAACGTGGTGGTTTTATGTTTTATTTTTGGTAACATCACGAACTTAGTCTAGATGAATAGTTTAGGAGTGCATAGCATACATAGATTGTTATTTATATGTAGGTATATTTAATATCGCTACTATATTACTATTAATATAATTTTATAGCGATATCTATGGATACACATTCAGATATTAAACATGCAGCTATGCGACTGGTTGAACGTAAGTTTTAAAATTTTCTTTTGGGATCCCATTAATTAATGACGTTACACGAGAACCGATAACATCGACAAGCATTACTCATAATTTAATGACTTATAACGCCTTGTAACCGTCCGTTTAAGGTATTTAGGCTTTTGTAAGAAAGCTTGTCAATAATATTTGATATTATTTGGGACAGAACGGTAATTGGTAACGGGTTTATATTTTCTAATTGGTTTCAAATATGTTAAGGTCTGGCCATACTTTTGAGTACGTTGATGACTATAGCTGTATAAAACTTATTTAAATAAAATACTGTATACCGAATGAAAACGCGATTTATTATTTATATTGTTTAAACACAGAGACAGTCTCCCCGCGACCACGGTTGCTGAAAAGCATCCGAAACGTCGGGATAAATAATTTTAACAATATAAATAATAAATCGCGTTTTAATCCGGTATACAGTATTTTATTTAAATGTGTGATACTCGCGTTAATAAAAGTCAATATTATTGTATAAAACTTGTGAAAAATAAATCTTACAGCTTAAATCTAATTAACACATTGAACGCCAACGCGAACGTGGTCAATGCTGACAGAGAGAAAACTATCCCTTTATGTCAAGCCCAAATCACAGTTATATCACTTATTATGACACTACTTATATGTTATTTAATAAGATTTGGAGTAGGTAGGTAGAGGGCCACGCGGGTCAATGAATATGGGATTTAGTTTGATAGCACTGCCCTACAGCCTATATGTATGGTCTGAAGATACCCCTAAAACGCGGTCAGCATTGGCCGACACGGCCTTGAACGTAAAGATGCATATATTTTTTTGGGCATTCAACGTGTTGTTAATATTACATTAAAACTAGCGACCCGCCCCGGCTTCGCTCGGGTCTAGATTTTTTGACAAAAAAAGCAGGGGTTGGTAATAGAAGAGTGAAAATATAGGGTTGTATGTAATTTTTAATGCCACATAATAAAATTTGCCAAAAAAAAAAAATTGGGTTGGAAAGCCCTTATCACTTAGAGGTTTGAAAGATAGATAGTAGCCGATTTTCAGACTTACCGAATATACACAAAATTTTCATAAGAATCGATCGAGCCGTTTCGGAGGAGCATGGGAACGAACATTGTGACACGAGAATTTTATATATTAGATACAAATCTTGATCATTCGGCATGGTTACTGGCAACATAGCCTCAGGAGTCAGTTTTTTTTGAATTTTGAATTTTGATACTAAGCATAACACCAATGAACCACGAATAAGGTCATATAGTATGTTATGAATATATTAAATAATAAAATCTTAAGTATATAATAATATATGTTAACATGTGATAACTTTATGATAATAAGGAATACCTACGTATTTGCAATGTCAATAATATAAACTAATTAAGCGTCCTTTTTTATCTTTTCTTTCATAAGTCAGATGTATTAGTTATGTATGAATAGCCTACCATAATAATAAATGAAGGAACATTACTCCAAACTATTATATTCTTATTTAATTGCTATATTTCTCCATTAATTAAAGACCCGCAGAATGACTCGCTCGACAAAACGGTACAGCGATAACATCGGCTCGCATAAATTAATCGATTTTAATCGGATTCGCCAAATTACTCACAACCCAATTGGAACGCTGGCATCGTCGCACTTTATGGAATTTAACTTTTGGTTTCCTTCCATTCCTTATTTGAATTGGTGCAGACAAATCTAAAGCTGACAAGCCCAAGTATTAAAAGGGCCAAATCGAGTTAAAATCAATTTAAAAAAAAAAGTTTGACAGCCCACAAAATTTATCCCGACGTTTCGGATGCTTTACAGCAACCGTGGTCACGGGGAGACGGAAAGATGACAGTTGTCTGGTATTTGAAATGTCACAAAGTTGCCATATTTAATTCAATTAAATTCAAAAATAATCTATTTATTTAGGTAATACAATGTAGACCTATGAACGTGAATAAAAAAAAATACATATTAAATTACTAATGTTACTAATATTAAATGCTTCTAATTTTACATTTACTACCAGTTCACAAATCAAGGGCATAGAGCGGACGAGAAGAACTGGCAAGAAACTCGCCGCCACTCTTTTTAATCGCCAAGTTTTTGTTTTACAATCATTACATATTAACGCCATCTATTCCTACGGAGTTGATATTTACTGTAATTTTCTATATTATGACAATATTGACTAACGGTGTCCTCTTGTTTTTTAGTATGTTTGATTTGGGGCTTTAGATTTTTAATTACTGGATCCCAGGTGTTGGAAAGTCTCAAACCATCTTCTCTATTGAAGTTAGGATGTTTTTTAATTTCAATAGCCTCACGTACTAGTCTGGGAAAGAATCTACTTTCTTTTGCAAGGAATTTTGGTTGGTCGAAACGTATGTAGTGGTTTGGTTTATCCAGAGTGTGTTCACATACTGCTGATTTAGAGTGACGTCTGTTTTTGATGTCCGCAATGTGTTCCTTAAGTCGGTTTGAAATGCTACGTTTAGTTTGCCCAATGTAGGATAAACCACAGTCACAATCCAGTTTATATACACCTGAATCTTGCAAAGGAATATTACTTTTTATTGGTCTCAAGAACTGTTGAATCTTCTTGTGTGGCTTGAAAACTGTATTAATAGAAGCTCGTTTTAAGATTCTTCCAATCCTGTCTGTAACACCCTTCACATAAGGCAGGTAGGCTGGTTGACGTTGTACTGTTTGTGGTTTATTCCTGTTTCTGTGATGCTGTGGAGGCACCCGCAGCTTGTTGTCACGGAGTACTCGCTTAACATGCTGCAGTTCCCCGTTGAGGTGGGCAGCATCACAGAGGCGGATAAATAATTTAAACAATATAAATAATAAATCGCGTTTTAATCCGGTATACAGTATTTTATTTAAATGTGTGATACTCGCGTTAATAAAAGACAATATTAAGCCCACAAAATGCCAAATTTCTATAGAAAAAAAAAGTTTTTGACATATCCTATAAGTATAACTAGTTTTTTTATGCTGGGTGGCAATGCGCAACATACGATCTTATGAATTTGTTCAAACTATTAAATAAGTATTTGCCTGGTATATCTAGCCCTACCATGGTATTATTTATGTAATAGTAGAATTTGGTTATTGAACGAAGTTATAAGTTGAGTTTACCTACCTAATACTTTGTAATTATATTATTATTTCGACAGGCTCGTTAACACCTGCCGTGCGCATCGATGGGTTGTGGGTTCGAATCCCACCGGGACGACATGTTTATAATTTTCTGTAAGCATCTTTTCCCCACGTCTGGTAACTTCGGGCATTGATCAGGTGGAAGGAATATCGAAATTCCGAACGGGTAACGTTCATAGATGGAAAAACCATGAAGTGCATATTATTGCGTGTTTCGGTTTGAGTGTAAGGATTTCTGAATGCTCGAAGTAAAAAGTAGGTCGTCAGCGCATCACTGATCGAAGTTCTGTGGCTGAGGTATCACCTACTACCAAGTGAACCTCATGCTCGTCTGTCGATCTAACATAAAAAAAAATAAACCATAAACTACCTATGCTAGTGTTGGGGTGTATCAGGTACCCTACCTACCGACGAAACGCCAGATAACTGTTAGGTATTGTTTAATTTTATTTTTGATGTCTTCTTGTATATTTTTATATCACTTTTAAATATGGTTAAACAAATAAACGCAATTCTAAAGTGTAAAAGCTTAAGAGTGAATCGTTCACTTACTATCCTATATCGAGAGCACAGAAACCCAACACTCATGTCAGGAAGACGTCAATCTCTGGCGGGAACAAAAATCACTTTATTCTATAATCTATGCTTTATTATTTAGTCTCTGGTAGCGGAGCTATATAATCGATTGATTGTTTCATATAACATATAATTATTATTTTAAAGGCTTAAGGTAATGTATAGATATGTACATAAAAAAGCGAAAAATAGATAGCCTATGTTATTCGCTGATAATGTAGCTTTCTATTGGTGAAAGAATTTTTGAGTTTATTCATAACATTCAAAAATAAAAATATTTCCTCTTTATAATAGGTATTTTTGATACCTAACTACAAACCATAGCTTTGTAATATAATGAAGAGTTGATATTCAATGTACCTACAACCTACTTACAATATTATCAGATAGAATAGGTATCAATGTATATGAATGAATGTGTTTATTTATAATTCTGTTATTCAGCAAAAAAATAATAGAGCACGTTTCTATGTTGCATTCTTTGTACGCTTAATTTTTATGACCTCCTAACCTTGTCAGTGCTGACGTTTCAAAAGTACCTAATTCAGTATAATTTATTTATAATGCCATGTAAAAATATTACTTTCATTCTTAAAAATAACTTGAATAGGTACTTATTAGATAAATTAATGGAAAATATTAAAAAGTACGGTAAATGGTTATTCACTCCATTGTAGGAAGTCTATCATCAGGATTAATTGGTGGCGTTCCTTTTTTATGGTTTTTGGACTTGACAGCTTATTGAATTTCTTTTGTAAAAAAGATTGTAGATGGGTACATAATTAAATCGTAAGTATTTATTATCTGTGACGATTATTTTTAATCCCACCGAAAATTCCCGCTGCTCCAGACAGCTGCGAAATTTGAATGAGGAACATCCGCGATGTCCTATCTCCTTCCCTCGTCCCGCCCAACACAAACCACGCCTTTTCCGCCCGCCAAACTAAATTGAATTTCGAACAATTCAAATACGCTATCCTATCCTAGGTATGTATTCGTGCCAATCAAACCTTTATTTCAGTGGGATAAAGACTGTTTTACAAAATCCATATAAAGCTTTATTCAGTTTGCTCTTTTGTTATTTGTTCTATTGAAATGAGACAGATAAAAAATTGCTGATGTAAAATTGTTCTTTATTACTCGGCTTATTATTGATCTGTTGTTTATGGACTTTTGAAAACTGAAACTTACGCTTCACACTTTTTTACGTTTAAATTTATTTGAAGTACATATTATATATTTTCTTCGATTTTCTTTAAGTTTCTATTAGATAATCTGTAATTTAGTCTGGTAGCATAGAATTGGTTATCTTATGATACAGAAAATTAAATGATTGTACACCCTCCTCCTCTACAATTGTCTATTCTTAAATTATTTTATGTACATAGAGTCCGATTATTGGTTCGGTTCGGCGAACTGAGTGTTTTGCCATAGGATATAGGTATAGAAGTTTGATATACCTACCGTTGAATGTACAATGAAAGGGAAGAGGGAAAAGTCATCGACAAAAGACAATCAAATCAATCAAGGCTCTCATCATAAGAACGTTTTATAGAATTATTCTTCTTGATTTCTATATGACATATAAAAATAATGTTTTTCGCCAAATACACTCTAGGCTCAAGTCTAAGCCTAGGTAAATCCTCCACTGATGCTTTTTCAGAATGTTTCTAAGGCAAATGGCACAAAAATTTAATTGTACGGGAATTAAACTAGAAACCACACTATTTGTTTCAGTTTTATTCACTTGAACGTATTTAGGTATAGGATAATGGAACAATTAACCACGTAATTAAAATAATTATGTTTAAAAAAAAGATTTAAAAAAAAATTATGTTTGATACGTAAAAACGTTCTAACGAACGTTGGTACTTGGTAGGTATATATTATATGTATATAATAATAATAATAACTGAATAGGGATGTTGACTATTTTTTGGAATTGCTTTTATTTTATAGATTCATCCTTTATAAACGCGAAAAAAAAATATTTCAATAAAAAATACGTAAATAAAAATACTTTTCAAAAATTCCCGCTAAAACGCTCCAAAATGTCACGTGACGTCACAGACCGAATTTTTATTGAATTTATTCGTGAGAAGTGAAAAGATTTGTTAAGATCTAACTTTGATCGAACGCGAGCGAGATTGTTTATCGGTATGTGACGTCACGTGACGTTTTGAGCGTTTTAGCGGGAATCTTTGAAAAGTATTTTTATTTACGTATTTTTTATTAAAATATGTAATATTTTTTTATAAGATTTTTTTTTCGTGTTTATAAAGGATGTATCTATACAATAAAAGCAATTCCAAAAAATAGTCAACATCCCTATTGCATTACTTTTATAAACAATTGCAAAATAAATAACCAGGCGACCAGAAGCCGCAAGGTGGTATTTAATTGTTTAAAAATACCTAGTCCCCTTATCGGGAGTATACTCATGCTAGGTGGTCGCGATATCACGTCATGATGTCATGACAAATTATTAAACTTTTGTTTAGACTACAGCCGGCCTAGCATGACCGCCACGAGATATGTCGCGGACGAGAGAAGACAAACTAAGATGTAAGATATCTCGATATAGGTATATTATATCTCGACATCGACAATTTTGATAGAAAAGATATCTCGATCGACAAATATATCTATTGTTGATATTAAAAGTCGAGTTTTTAGTGTTATTGTCATGTTAGACCCGGAAGAAATAGAGCGATAATCGATTAAAACACGAGAAGACGGTCGACAAAATTTTGTCGCGGTGGTCATGCTAGGCCGGCTGATCATATCGTAAAAGTACTTATTTTTTATTATAATATTTTTGACGGGTTCGTTGCTATTTTCCTACTTCTATTCTATAATGTCTAGTATACAGTGGCGTAGCTAAGTGGACAAGGGCCCCGGTGCATAGAGAAAAATAGAATATAGTTCTAATTTGGTAAAAAAATGCTCGTGAGATTACTCAAAGTTTTCTATCTTGGAGAGCTCGCTAATCCCATATTTCTACAAGCTGGGGGGCCCTCTGAGCTTCAGGGCCCTAGTGCACTGAACCACCGTGCTCTATGATAGCTACGCCACTGCTAGTATATCACCGATTTGTAGTCAATTGTTACAAAAGAGCTCGCGTATCGTGAGCTGTCAATTGCGTAAGATAGCGGAGTTCTGAACCTACTTAAAAATTGCAATGTACTCAAATATCTAAAAATATTAAACGCGTGATTTTTGGAGTCGCGTAGTTATTCACATCCCTCTGGAACTCACAAATACATCCGTACGCCAAGCCGCTTGCGCATGGTTTATGTGGGGGAGGTGCGTAATCGTAATATAAAGGGTTTGGTTTGTTTCGCCTGTCGGAACTTTGTTAGATAGAAATCGGGGCACCTATCCTCCTGAAGCATCTATCCCGACTTTACCATAATTTATATAAAAATTAATATTCTGCATAATTCCTGTTTTTTTTCGATATTTTAAATGTTTTTCTGTCAGGACATAGACGATTCCAACAAATAAGATATCATTAAAATTGGTGCAGCCGTTCTTGAGTTATAAATGGTGTGACTAACACGACTTTGTTTTATATAGATAGACAATGTACTAAAATCTATGTTACAAACAATTACAGAAAGTAAATACTGCGCTAGTTGAAAAAGCTATAACCTGATACATTACTGAGAACATCCATGCTACATATATGGACGTGATTGCTGAGTAGTGCAATACGATCGCAGTCGGTGGCTTTATTCTATTCGATAGTGAAATATAATACATTATGTTAGCTTATTATTTATAAAAAAATAACTTTTTTATGTTAGACTAGCTTCTGCCCGCGACTTCGTCTGCGTAGAATTAGTACTAAGGGTAGCTTATTTTTGAACCGAGCTGTTTTTTCATCAATCTCCGCTTAATGGCTCTGCACTCAAGTCAATAATATCGTGATATTTTTTAAACCGTTCGTCCAAATTACTTAGTGTAAAAGACAAAGTTCATCTATATTAAATACTGAAAGCAAAAAATGTATCAATTTTGATAAGAATTATTTAAATACTCTAAAAATTGCACTTGAAAAAATGAATCAAATTTAAATTTATTTATGGCTCATAGTTTAGGGTATATTGGCTTCCACATACAAGGTAGATATATGCTATCACGGACTTTTATTTAGAACTATTTAAAACAAATAATCCCATGATATATTATATTCTTGTAACTCCAACCGTTTAGGCAGCGCACGCCAAGATAGCCCTCAGAAGGCAGGAATTTTTCCGAGTTACTTGATACTTATCGCTATATTATGGCCAATATACAAAAACTGTTTATAAATTATAGCCTATGTGTTATTCTGATATATAAGCTATAGGGGAGACAGGGGCTTGTTGTAACAGAGGTAAGTAGTAACAGCTTAATAACGTAGCCGGTTTCAAATATTTTGTTCCGATTTTGAGCTCAACGTGCTCTTTAAGATAGGACCTACGACATAAATGCAGCCAATATAGTGCGGAAAAGCTTAGTGACCGGTTTTCAGCAGGAGTACTGTTTTTTGGCACGAAACATAAAAAATATGAGTTCGTAAAATTTGATTACAAGATCATACTGAATCTAATTGAAAAATGTTTCTATTAATTTTTGTTACGCATTTATTAAACTATCGTATGATAGTACTTTCGCATAACCCGAGCCAATCATATTTTTTTTAATAAATATAATTGTTCATAATTTCGGTTGGGGCTAGTTGTAACAAAATTGTGGGGCAAGTTGTAACAGGCGCTAAGGCTGCACATTTTGCATTCGCTCTTACTTTTCCAGGTTTGTATGTTATTAGTTAAGTTAATCGTTATATTTTAAGATGCGGGATTATGAAAGGTAGTCAGAACGGGCGTCAAAGTCTCAAGAGGTCTATGAACAAGCTGTAAAAGAAGTATTAACAATAGCAAAAAAATCGTGAGGCTGCTGCATTGTTTGAGCAGTGTCACGTATCATTGGTCAGATACATTAAAAAGAAGAACAATTACTGTTGGTTATACCCACAAAATACACACTGAACACGTCCCAGGCCCTTCAGGTATCCAAAATACCGGTATTTCACTTTCAAAGATCAAAATTCAAAGGGTCAGCTATTTTGACTGAAACTCCAGAGAAAGAATTTGATCAAAAAACAGAAACAAGAAGGTAAAGCAAAAAACAAAGATACGGGAAAGGGCAAAAGTAAAGCAAAGTCGAATAGACCTGAAAAGACCAAGATTGATAAAGTGAAGAAAAAAGATTTCAATGAAGATTCAGATTCTGAAGAAGAAAAGTAGTTAGTTGTGTTTGATTTTCGGAGAAGAAAGTATAACCATATCAGACAAAGAAGATTGGGTCGATTGTAAGATCTGTAAACTGTGGTCACACGTTAAATGTGTAAGAGGTGATCCTATTTCGTACATTTGTATTAATTGTGAATTTGATAAAGACTGAAATAAGTAATTGCGTTAAATTTTTTCCTACTATTTTACGAAGTAAGCTTTACTTATTGCAATGTTTATTGTGATATAGTAAGATGTATAAAATATAACTATTTACTGCTTAACAGCAGCGAATGTTAGGGAATCAAACAATTTCAATAATTTCTTTAAACTTTTGACCAAAAATAATGTTAGATGTTTTTATTTTTTGAAGCTCACGTAGCTTGCCATAGTTTAGTAAATACAAAAATATAAAGAATTGTTATAAAAAAAATAGTTTTATGTGGATTATAAATGCAATTTATGAAATTAGTTTTCACTAATAATTAAGTTTATTAATAAGTTTAATTAACCTAAGTATATACTATACAAGTCAAAATATAACTATCGTTGTTAAAGAAAAAGATAAGTATTTACATCATTAGTTCATAAGAAATACCATTTTCTTATTATTTGTTGTTATTTTTATAATACAAGCCTTAAATAATGTAACCTGTTGTTTTAATATGACGTTACTACTTGCCCCGTGCTAGTTACAACTTGCCCCAAAAACGGGGTAAGTTGTAACAAGCGACTTTTTCCACAAAAAGTGCTATAAATATAAATTGATTATAGATTCAGGAAAAATTATTTTGGGAACATATTTTCAAATATATGATTACTCGTTTAAAAGCACTTTTAAATGAAAATACTCAATAGTTTAGTCACTACATCGAAAGAAGGAAAAAATGTTACAACTAGCCCCTCTCTCCCCTATTACTGTAAAGTTTCATCAAAATCCGTTCGGTAGTTTTTGCGTGAAAGAGTAACAAACATCCATCCATCCATCCATCCTCACAAACTTTCGCATTTATAATATTAAGTAAGAAGTAAGATAGTAAGATATCGACAGACGAGCATGAGGTTCACTTGATGGTAGATGATACCTCAGCCACAGAACATCAGTCAATGATGCGCTATCGACCTACTTGTTACTTCGAGCATTCGGAAACCCATAGAATTCGGAAGCCCCATGGCAGATTATGTTTCTCAGCAGGGTATGTTCCTTGTCAAACTGTGTACCTCGGTGAGGTTTTCTCCTTGGCAAGCTATATCCTTGATAGATAGCTCCCTAGCATTGCAATATAGGCACAGGAGTTTAACTACTTATGTAGCACCTAGATACTACTAGTATCAGTGGCTGAGTAGGGGGGGGATTTTAGGGGCAGCAAATTTGGGGACCAATTTTACGTGTCTTATTTAAATCAAAAATAATTCTGAAGAACGTTTTTATGAAATCATTCAACGAAATATCCTACGCTATCCAAAAATCTTGATCATGATCGATATTAGCGCATTCCTACAAAATATATGAAACCGTGACCAAAATTTTGTACAGGCTATAGTTCCACGAGTGTAACGTCGTGGGGCAAACATTAGTAAATTAATAAACTGTTAAATATTAGTTTCTTCGCTCACGAAAATATTATCAAAAGTATGTGTTTGTTTGCACATAGCAATGTCACATTTAGATTCTAAACTACTCAGTCGATTTGGTGAAATTTCCGAATCACGCATTTTACTAATTACTAATATTATAAAGAGGAAAGATTTGTATTTTTGAATATTTGTATTTTTGTAGGTAGGTATGTTATGAATAAACTCAAAAACTACTGGACCGATTTTGAAAATTCTTTCACCAATAGAAAGCTACATTATCAGCGAGTAACATAGGCTATAGTTGTGTATAGTTCATCTACATTGCACTCGTGTGAAGCCGGGGCGCGTTGCTAACATTGATAACTCAAATCTCAATAGACCGTGAAAGTGTGACGTCACAAGTCTATTAGGGTTGTGGGCATGCACATGACATACATATATACTAAAGAACAAAGGTTCGTCTACCCAAAAAAATACGACGTGAAACACTTTGAGCTCAAACAAGGCGCATTAAATCACACCGAAAATATTTCAAATTCATCCGACTAATTCAAAACTAATCCACGTTAAATCTAGACACTTTTTATGAGCCGATCGAGATAAATAGGACAAAAAATGAAAAGACTGAGATGAGGTGATAGGGCCGTTGAAAGGGCCACGATTCTTATCTCCTACACATTTCGGTGCCCTGGTACATTGTATGAATTTGTAATTATTGTTATTTATTATTATAATGCTAGTGAATAAACCTGCTTTGTAATATTTCAGAGTGAGGGAGAAAATGAAGGAGATATTATTTATTTACTACTTTAAGATAAATAATATAACAATGTTGCATAATATACATATTTTGTGTAAGATATCGACAGACGAGCATGAGGTTCACTTGATGGCAGGTGATACCTCAGCCACAGAACATCAGTCGATACATACATACATACATATACATCACGCCTCTTTCCCATTGGGGTAGGCAGAGATCACGGAATTCCATATGCTCCGATCCTTACATACCACTTTCGCTTCTTCCTCTTTCATCAATGCTTTCATACACACTCGACGGTTACGGGTACTTTTGATGATGCGCTGTCAACCTACTTTTTAGTTCGAGGATTCGGAAATTCATAGGCGGAAACTGAAAAGAGCAATGTGCACTTCACAGTTTTGCCATCTATGAATGGTGGTTCATTACTCGGTCGGGTTTTCGATATTCCTCACTCCTGGCCAAAGTAACCATACGTGGGGAAGTCATGCTTACAGAAACATGCCCCGGTGGGATTCGAACCCACGACTCATCACGGCCGGTGTCTGGACTACCAAACCCGCCAACAAACCTCCTAAACTTATATTATAATACATTTATCTTTAACTACTCTTTACTCTACTCTCTAAAATATGGCAGCAAGGCCTCCGAGATATCCCACTTTTGTTTTTTTTATAACAGAGCGAACAACCGAGCGGATGGGTTATCTGATAGTAAGTAATCACCACCGCCCATGGACAACCCCGACTTAAGAGTCTCAGATGCGATGTCGGCCTTTCAAAAATTTAAAGGCTCGCTTTTTAAAAACAACGAGGTCGTAGTCGGGTGGAAACACAGAAGGTGGTAGTAATTGTAATTGCATCTGTCACATAAAAATCTCGTCAAAACAATTCGATCACCGGAATTGTACGTATGAATTGTTTACGTTAAATTCTCACTAAATGAAATACCGATTCAACGTTCAATACATCCGTTTAAAAAAACAGTCTCTAGTAAGATTAAGTAGTGTTAGAAGTAGTATTCATATAACTATAATTATGAAAGTATCGCTTCCTACTTTTTCACAGCTAACTTCTTCTTTATTTACTTTAGCAATCCGGGCTTCGTACGGGTGCAAAGTACATGTATTATACACAAAGCCTATGTTACTCGCTGATAATGTAGCTTTCTATTGGTGAAATAATGTTTAAAATCGGCCCAGTAGATTCAGAGATTACCCCTACAACCTCATAAACTTTACCTCTTTTATAATATTAGTACCTATATATGAATTAAAAAAGGATAGGTCGACAGCGGATAACTGAAAGAAATTTTGTGTAATTCGTGAATAAAAAACAGAATAATGAATATGACTATATAATGACTTTTATTAGCTTGTATTGAACAGTCAAAAGCCATGCGTAAACTATGTATCATTTCTTTCGCGTGTAAATTATTCAAATTCTTATGACCGGGACATATCAATTAAAACAACACTAAGTTCACTAACCACTATAAAAACGCGACAAAACGAATGAGACATCGAATGACCATAAGGTCCAAGAACAATCCACATGTGGCCACAGCTTAACGAAAAAAACAAACAAAATATGCACCGATCCCGTTCTAACGTAAGGCAAATACGTATAACTGTCTCTGTCTAACGAAATAATTCTCGGAATCGCCTGAGCAGTACAATGCGGGTGTTGTGGGCACGAATACTGAAATAAAAAGTCTCGTGTCGGTCGGTTTGTGCTAAATAACATTCGTTTGAGTTTTTTCTATGATATTATTGGTATTTTTAATATTATTTATAGCAATATGTTGTTTTTAACATCTAGAAACCGTTGTGTAACCGTTGCATTCACTCGCTTAATCATTATCAATACATCTATCTCTTTCTAATATTTCTTGGAAAAGGACAAAACTCCCTTTATCATAAAGATAATTATGAATAAAACTCAAGTCAAAATATTAAAAGGTATCCAAAATTCTCCTATGACAATTATGTGAATTTTAAATAAGAAGTCACTGTATAAAACAGCTGTCATCATGAAGAAAACACGACATTAATACAAAACATCACTTGTATCGGAAAATGTTTTTCAAATTATGGCAAAATTAAAAAAATAAACAGTTTTAGTAGCTGATCACCAAAATATCTATGAGATATTCTGGCCTCAGAATATGTTTGTTCTGTATTCTGAGGTTCTGGCAAAGATCTAGGGTGTGTTGACTCTTACAGAGTTAACTGTTATTTTGACTCTTGGTCCAAAATATATATTAATAATTGTAGAGTCTCAAGATTAAATAACAAATTAATAGTCGAAGTACACGTCATTCTATAGAAAGAAAAATTGGAGCAAACAATAATTTATGATGATAAAAATATTTACAACAAAAACTTCCAAAACCTATGCAAAATAATTTACGATATTAATTACCACTAATAATTGAGTTTAGGCATGTCTACTTTTTATCGATATAAATATTTCGATTAGATAACTCGATTCATAGATTTGACACAACTCGTCTTTATTTTAGTAAATATTGTAGTTGGTCATTATTATTTTCAAAGAACTTCTAAGCTTCATACTGTAATTAGACGATACGATTTTGTTCTTGGGACACGTCGATTTATATAAATTCTACTAGCGACCCGCCCCGGCTTCGCACGGGTCTAGATTTATTGACAAAAAAGCAGGGGTTGTATGTATTTTTTAATGCCACATTATAAAAAAATAAAAACAAAAAATCTCGTCCAAAAATTAAAAAAAATATTTAAGGGTGAACAACCTTTATCACTTAGGGGTATGAAAAATAGATAGTAGCCGATTCTCAGGCTTACTGAATACGCATAAATTTTTTTATGAGAATCGGTCAAGCCGTTTCGGAGGAGTATGGGTACAAACATTGTGACACGAGAATTTTATATATAAGAATTTATATTACGTATTCAGGTACGTTCTTATTTTAAAATATATATTTATAATAAGAACGTACTACGCCCTCAACCAACAGAAGCTTTGCCACCCAGAGGCGAGCCTAATTAAACAAAGATAGTGCAAAACCAACAAAAACTCAACCGCACGTAGTCTTTGCCTACCGAGCCGTGTATTCCGCGAATTCTTATGCGTAGTTTTAAATCCTGGCGCGTCGGGATTACTTAGCCTAGTCGAGCATGGACTGGACTCTAGGGATGTACGACGATATCGAGGAGGCAGAAAGATAATTAAATTATGAATTAAAAGAAATTTTACCTGAAAGATACAAAAATATCGCCATAATTATTATTTATGATGTGATATATTGTGATTTGGTCCCTAAACTATTAAAATTGAATTTAACTTACAACTTTTAATTTCGTATTTATTGGGTATCGATAATTACATACATATACATCACGCCTCTTTCCCATTGGGATAGCCAGAGATCACGGAATTGCATACCACTTTCGCTTCTTCCACTTTCATCAATGTTTTCATACACACTCGTCGGTTTTGAGTACTTTTGTCGATAATTAATTATTTTGTGCCTTTTCGATAAAGTGATACTGACCAATTAAATTAGTTATTATAATAAGTTTACGACTGTTCTGTTTGTTTTATAATAATTATTATTAATGACTAGTTTAAGGTAAGTTATTTTTCATCTGATTATTTTTGTATCAATATATTTTTTACTTTTTCATGATTACAGTGGAGTATAAAATTACGCATAAAGTACCTTAACGAGTTTTATTACAAAAAAAAGTCTTCTTCACTTAGGTACATAAATAACTAAAAGTGTACATTTACCTAAGCGAAAATACATAGTATAAATAATTCATCATAGAGTTCTAAACTAAAACATCGACAGTCGATATTCAAGCACATCACTAAAGAGCCCGTGCCGTAAAAAGAGGACATCGCACACTTCAATAATAAAAGGTTAAATATGTCGAAGACGTCATATTCTCTGCTGATATAAAATTTCATCTTCAGTGGTTTGGCTGCTGGCAAAAATAAATGAACGTGTAAACCTTGACCGCCTCCGTGGTTCAGCCGTAAGCGCAATTCCTTTAGCTTTTGTTTTGGGTTCGAATCCCGGGGAAACAAAATTTTTAAAAATGTGTCGGTCGGGTAGGGCTAGGAAGCCTGTTATACTGGTTATTAAAATAATACTATCAGTGAAACAAGCACAGAAATGGCTCGGCAAATTATTAAACCTTCAGCCCTTTGTGGCATGAGTAATATCTGTGAGATATATATACTTCTGTTATAATCTGTGATATATCTACTTCATGTAAATTCCCGGGGCCCCTAGTGGGGCATGGGGCAAACATTTCTGTTCACCTACATCTATATTAATGTTATAAAGTATTTTTGGATGTTTGTATTTCTGTATGTTATGAATACACTCAAATACAACTGGACCGATTTCAAAAATTCTTTCACCAATAGAAAGCTACATTATCAGCGAGTAACATAGGCTATATTTTTGTGCCAGATCGAGACAACTTTTTAATCTTGTTTTACCGAAAATAAAACATGGGACCTGAGATATTGCAACAATTTAGATTTATATTAAGATTTTCGACAAATATGAGGCTTTTAATTGTACATAACCTTCAGGCTCTACTTTTGTAAAGTAACTAATTACATTAATCCAAACTCTGTTTAACTTTGAAATGCTCTACATTTTACTACTGTAAAATGCTCTACATTTTATTAATTGACGACCCTTCGGCTGAATGAATTGATTTCACACTAATTTAAATCGTTAGTTATATTAGCAGTATAATATAATTGTCAATTAACTTGTAACTATAATATTTTTAAATTTTACTATATTATAGTAAAATCATCAGTTAACATTTCTTCTACCCTAAAGCAGTTTTAGGGCATGAATGTCACTAATAGTTACACTCATGTTATTTTTTATTAAAAAATATTTCTTATGAGTATAGTGTATTTAGTGAATTGTATGATTTATTCACAAAAACATGGTATTTTTACCTTAGGTTCTAAGAACCGAATAATGTATTTTTTATCTCAATTGACTCTCCAACATGAATAATTATGTAGAGTCAATTTTTAAATAGCTCTTTAATTAATCCGTTCTAGCGCTGTGTATGTGCGTAAAATTACACTTTATAATATTATAAATACTATAATTGCAATTGTAGAGTTTTTCAATGAAATAATATTTTATTTTTATTTTTTTTCGTAAATTAGCAGTCTAATCTATCAATACATATAAGTAGGTATTCAACATATATACACACCGGCACAATTAGCGGAACACAAAAAAAGCGCGAGAACATCGTCATTGGGATTTGAACGAATGGCAGCAGGTTCTCTTTACTGATGAGTGCAGAGTTCTTTTAAAACAGATCGATGGGAGACAGCGAATATGGAGACGCAAAGGAGAAAGCCACATACAGTCTAATTTTGAACACACAGTGGCTTATGGTGGCGGCTCGATTATGGTTTGGGGAGGGATATGTTTGGGAGCTCGCACGGAGTTAGTGATAGTCACAGGAGGGACCATGACAGCAGATCGATACATCAGAGACATTTAAGAAGAACATGTTGTACCATTTGCCCCATTTATTGGTGACGACTTTATTCTAATGCAAGATAATGCTCGTGCTCATAGTGCACAATCGGTACAGGCATATCTGAGCCACGTAGGTATACCGGTGATGCAGTGGCGAGCAAATTCCCCCGACATAAATCCGATAGAGCATGTCTGGAACTTGCTAAAAAGAAGGGTTTAATCCAGAATGCCACCCCCCAACAATCTGAATGAACTTGGAAACGCATTACTTGAGGAGTGGGAGCGGTTGCCTCAAGAAATCATCGATAAGATAATCTGTAGCATGCCCAGACGAATGGAAACCGTAATCAGAGCAAGAGGGGGAAACACTCGTTATTAATTTTGCTTTAATTTTATTGTTAAATCATTTAATGCTTACTTTTTTTATTTTTTGTGATGGTTCATAATCATCTAAAAATTTCACTTATTTCAAATTTCTTTATTTTTCAATAAAAAATAGCGAAAACTTTTCAAAGTCGTTGTTAAAAGATGTTAATCAATTTGTTATTTTGTGTCTAATTACATTTTCGTCAAATATATGCGTTATTATCTCATAGTCTCACTTTTTTTTTTGTTCCGCTAATTGTGCCGGTGTGTATATTTTGTTTTTATTACAAACTAGCGGTTCCGACAGACGTCCTGCCAGAATGTTGGCTTCAAAAATAAAAAACATATTTCTACATTTGAATATGCTATTTTTCCACTTCTATAAGCTACAAGAGTGCGTGACATATGCTGTCAATTGCGGAACTTAATTTATTTTATCAATTAATTATCTTCATATATTTTTCCTGAATTACTCCGATATTTTAATATTTATTCGGATCATAGACGGATCCAACAAATAAGAGATAATTAAAATGTATAGATATTATATAAGTTTAAACTTTTACTCACTTGAATATTCTGAGAGTTAAAACTACATTATATTATTCGCGGAATACACGGCTCGGTAGGCAAAGACTACAAGCGGTTGAAGGTTTGTTTGTTTTGCACTATCCTTGTTTAATTAGGCTCAGGTTTGAGGCTTCTGTTCAGACAATATAACTGCATTTGTCTACTTTCGTCTTTGAAGTGGTCCTCCATAATTGAAGATTCTCGCTAAATTTTATTGCAAAATAAGTCACTACGTACAGAAAACTAAATATCATTTAATCAATTCCTACTAATATTATAAATGTGAAAGTTTGTGATGATGTTTGTTATTCTTTTACGCAAAATCTACTGAACAGATTTTGATGAAACATTACAGTATTATTGTTTATACATCACAAAAACTTATAGGCTATAATTTATAACGATATTGAGTTAATTGGACAAATTATAACGATGAGTATATAGTAAGTTGAAAAGAATACTGCTATCTGAGAGCTTTTTCGCCCATCGAAGTGCATGGGTCAGCTAGTTGGTATTAAGTTTACTTTTTATGTACGAAATCTGACTTAAAAACACCGAACTTATAATAGTATGCAGGTAATAGATGACTCCTCAGTTCCAGGATAGATGTGATGAATAATGATGATTTATTTGTCTGAACACTGAGTATTTGGCAATTCCAAAGATTGTTAAAGTGCGTGATTTCTACTTTGCATAGTCTACGACGTACAGTTGTACAATTATGCATCTATTTAAAAAAAGGAACATTTCTTAGGACTGGTAAGTTGTATATTCAAAACATTTAGTGTGTTTTGATATGGGAGAAAAATAACTGCTTCAAAAAGTATTAAAATGGCAAAAATGTTTAACAATGTTGCAGCTTAATGTTTTTAAAACAATGGTCTGTTTTAGTTTTTTTAGTTCGTTTGTATGATCTGGCGTTTACCAAATACCTACCACAGTAATTGTAAAATATAAGTTACGTATAGTAAAATTATACAGGCATATTTCTTTCGTTTCATATTACAATATAAAGAAAATATGTATATGTGATAATATTTTGGTTTTCAAGCTTTTTGTGAGTGATTGTGTGTGCTCAATAAATATTCACAATTCGTGGAAAATCCTCTTAGTTTTTTTTAAATAATAATGTTTTTTGTTTTTGTACAAAATATAACAGATTTACACTTGATCTTACATCTTTCATACATCAGAAATCATACTAGATCTTCTTGAGGACAAAAATGTGTTTAACATATTCTAGCATAAATATAAGACATATTTTTAAATCCTCGAAAAATAAATTTGTATAAATGTATATAGTTTATTTTATTGGTAAAACAAGATAGTATATTAATTCTAATTGCCTTTTGGCCATTTATTGTAAAACTAAACTACGTATCTATTTGGTTCTGTGCAATTCTTATTACATTAACCTAATTAAAATTGCGACGTGCTTTCAACTCCCGGCGGGGATAATTATTCCATATCATAAAGACACACTATAAATGCCAAATGTATACCTGTTCGACGTGAGTATTAAATAATCGCATAATATTTTTATCATAGTAATCATGAACAGAAAAAGATCATGTTTAGGAAACATTTATAACTTTACACTAACTCTGAATTCTATGTCCGCGTTTTATTAGATATCTATTTTATTTCGTTTTATAAGCAAATCGATATGAAATAAATGATTATTAATGCGTTAATGTTTACTATTATATGTATTTTACAGCTATCAAGTTATTAATTCTTAATGTTCATAAATATCTCCGTCTCTACATTTAGGTAGAGTTTTGAAAGTTAATATGGAGAAATAAATATTTGAAATGGAGCGAAATGCCATTTCTAATAAGAAATACAATAATTTGATATCGATATTTAAAACTAGACTTTTAGACTTGTTTTGAAATAGGCTTTACCTCCACTTTTAACGTCTGCATTCCCGCAACATTCGAATAATTAATATTTCATTTATTGCAATCATTGCATGCATTAAAAAACATGCCAGAGTTCCACACCACAGTTCAATTTCACCACACTTACCTACAACTTACAGCGAAACACGAATTTTAACACAAACATCACTGTCCACTATGTAATATAATAGCTACGAATCTTAAACCGGATCCGACGTTTAATTTTCTTACGATAATAACGTAAAAAAAATCGTCAACAATCAAACTAACAAAGCATCCCGTAGCTATCCGAAGCTGTACTGAAATTCTAAACCCTGACTCTGGTGTCCATGTCCAGCACCCCCCATTACTAAATTTCGTATCGATAGCGATACGTCGTAACAACGAGACCAAGCACACAAAAATCAACTGTATTACTATGGTACTAAAGTTTACATTGCAGTAAAATGTAATACGTATTCCAACGTTTTTAAAAGCAGCTAGCCCACTACAAGGCTATGAGAACGTATAATTTAAAGACGTAGCTGTGATATGAAATGACACACTATATTCGTCTCTTTTACTCTTGTTTAAGAGGCGGATCTAGTTATCACATTGCAATGCATGGTTGCTCATTTTTTTGCTATTCTGTATTGAATTACGTATTATTTTGTGAATTAGATTGTACCGTGGTGTCATATTTTTTCTCTATACCTACCTGATGTTTTAGCTGGATCTTCTGGGAGCAGGTTGTTATAATTTTGTGTTCATAAATAAAATAGTTAATTATTAGTAATGAAATATGTACTTTTAAAAATTAATTAATTTATTTTAAACTTGGATAAAATCGGTGTTATTGTGATTATTATTCATTTTTTTCTAAAGGAACTTTGTGTTTTAAAGTGTTTCAACATTTACCGAATCTGTGGATGAGTTATAAAATAATTATACAAGCGAAAATTGAAATTAAAATGAAAAAGAACCATTTATCATTACCATAATATATGTAATTGATTTGAAAAAAAAAAGATTTTTTAAATTAAATAAATATATAAATGTGCGCGTAATTATTTCCGAAGATAATGACTTAATTTATGTTGTAAGTGGTTTTCATAAAACAAAAATGGCAAATTCTTTCTTACAATTTTCCGTCCGAGCTTCAAAATATTAAATATTAAATTAATTAAGTATAATCGACAAAAATTACATGATTTATTTTAGATTAGATTCACATATTAGCTACAATAAAACATATTATGATTTTATTTAAACGTCTAAACCTACAAAAACGCTACATCTTTACATTTAATAAAATATTAGAATCAAAATTTCAGAAATGGAGAAAGAACTAAGGGGCATAGAATACAGAAAAATCATTTTGAACGATTTTGTCTATCTGTCTGTTTGTTCACGCTAATCTTCGAAGATACTGAACTGATTTTCATGTAGCTTTGACACATGAGCTTATGAAGTCATTTAAATAGCATGCTTATAAGCTCTACTTAAGATAAAGCCCATGCGAACGAAGTAACGGGCACCAGCTAGTAACAAAAAATAATGTAGAGTTGTTAGTATTTAGAGTTTTAGTGAATGTACAAAAAAGAGTTTCATTTATAAAATGTCAAAACTTAAATAACTCTACATACTTAACACAAATAGAATGTAGAGCTAGCTCTATTATTCAGCTTAATAACACATTTAAAGTAATTATATCCCTCGATTTCAATTTTGGTTTAGTCTAAACGATATATAAATATTCTCTATAGAAATAAGATATTTGATATATTTGATCGTCATAAATATTTTGACTAAATATCTATACATCGTAGACAATTAACGTATCTCTTAGCCAATTACATTGTACTTTATTTACGAATGTATCACATACTTAATTAAAAAAATATATAAACGGATTCGTGATTTACATTATATTATTTTTCTCGATATTGGAGTCTGCCCGTGACCAAGTTTGCTGTAAAGAACTAGAAACGTCGGGATAAACGACGGGCAGACTTCAATATCGGGAAAAATATTAATAATTAATTCTTTCAATTTTTAATTGCTTATTGTTGAAAAAAATATTCAATACTCAATAGGATAATAATATTTGATAGTCGATTAATTCGGTGGCTTCTCTCTTAATACTCGCGATAAAAAGTACCTATAACACTCTTTTACTCTTTATCTAAGTCTAAATTGATCGACTTTACATAGAAGTGACGTACTGCATATTAATAGAAAGTAAGTTATTTACTTACTAATGAACAAAATTACTAAAAACATACATCTTTGATATATATAAAAGAGATTCCCATCTATATATTGACTCATCACGATATCTCTGGAACCATAAGGCGTAGCGACTTGAAATATGGTAGGAATATTCCTTTCGCCGAGTAGAGGTCAGCTAAGAACGGATTTTACGAAATTCAACCCACAAGGGGGGTTGCGGGGGCAATTGCTAGTAATATTATAAAACAATGTCCTCCACCGCGTTTGTCTGTATATCTGTTCGCGATAAACTCAAAAACTACTAAACGAATTTCACGAATAGATAGTGATTCATGAGGAAGGTTAGGTAAATTTTTGTTATAAAATTAATATTATTTTTGTTAATTTTAATGTGTATTCATCATTTAATTAAGTATAAATTTGTATTATTATTTAATGTATTTATAACACGTCGCTTGTGCCAGCGCACCACCTCACCTTGGGAGCCACTGAAAATCAGTGTTGGGGTCGCATCCGGCCCCAACGTATGCTGAGTGGTCTTCCATTTCGGAGGTCACCAATTTTTTCAGTACACATTGTTTTTTTTTGTATTTTTGTATTTTTTATGATTGTATTTTGGTGACTTTTTGAATAAAACATTTCTATTCTATTCTATTCTATTCTATTCTAAATAATTTGTCAAGGTTTTTGTGTAAATTGGTTGAAATATAACGATAATTGTCGGAAATGTCCGAAAAAGTCAAGCCGCCGCGCCGGCCGGGGATCTTTCATCGAAGACACTGCCTAATCCCTTTGAGATATAACAAAACAATGCATGGTGGGATAACAAAACAGTGTATAGTTCTGAGTTTTGGGCAAGTAAGCTGATGGATGAAAAATGTATGCATGTAGCTGAGATGAGAATGTTGAGGTGGATGTGTGGAGTGACAAGATTAGATAAGATAAGAAATGACTATATAAGAGGAAGATTGAGAGTAGCTCCAGTGAATGAAAAATGTTATGAGGAGAGATGAAGATTGAAGGTCATGTATCTAAAAAAGTTTTAAATATGTAAGTGGATGGGTATAGGGGAAGAGGGAGGCCAAAAAAGACATGGATTGACTGTGTGAAGAATGATATGTGTTTGAAAGGTGTGACTGATGATATGGTGAGTGAAAGGAGAGAATGGAAAAAGAGAACATACTGCGCAGACCGACCCCAAATAAAAAAAGGGAACAGGGCGGGAAGAACAAGAAGATAAAAAGATTGTCGGTATTTTTGGCGCGATCCGTAGAACATCTGTCGTGCGCATCGATGAGTCGTGGGTTCGAATCCCACCAGGAGAACATGCTTATAATTTTGTGTAAGCATGTCTTCCCTACGTCTGGTAACTTCGGGCATTGAAAGGGTGGGAGGAATATTGAAAGACGTTTCCGTAGAAAGTTGTTCTAATTCTGCATGACGCTCTCCTGTCCACTTGACTTTATACTTTGGAGAAATTAACTTCATGAACCATACATAATTCGATTGCTATCTTCGAAAACATGTGTTTTTAAAAATTTTGATTTTACTATTAAATAATATACGTCAGTTTAGCCTTACAAATACAAAAAAGGGACTTGGTATCATAATCATATTCGACCCCGTTTACCCTTTTATCTATATTACTAATATTATAGAAAGATTTATTTATTTGTTTGTTACGATATAAATCAAAAACGACTCAACTGATTTTAAAAATTATTTCACGAATAGAAAGCTACATTATCAGCTAATAACATATTTTTATATTTTTTAGTCCATCTACATTGCACCCGTGTGAAGGCGGGACGGATCTCTAGTGGAATATAAAAAAATATTGTGTTTTTAATCTATGTTAATATGGGTTCGACATGCTCAAGATATGGTATTTATTAATAATAATAATTTTACAACTTATTTTTGAATTAACATATCAGGGTGAGAGATACATTTTTTTGAAGGAAATTGAACGCTCTAAATAAATTATCTCTTATGTTTTTTCTCTAAGTCCACTCCTTTAAAAGTTATTTGAGTATAAATATCATTAATTTATTTTATAATGACTTTTCTACTGTAATTTATAAAAAAAGTTGTTTCAAAAAGAATGTTCAAGAAATGTATCTCTCACCCTGATATGTTAATTCAAAAATAAGTTGTAAAATTCCAAAGTTGAAAATTTTTTTTTTTTCATTTTAAAAACGTAAAATAGAAATTTACGATGAGAGACCTTTCAAAATTGATATTAAGAGCTCCCGTTTTCTCAGGCTTCTTTTTTCATGACTAGGAAGATATTTCACTGCGGTTTATGAAAAAAAAAATAGTCGATATTTTTGAACCGGTCTAATATATATATTGTATTTTATTGTATTATGTGGTAAAAACAAAAAAAAACTAAAAAGGCTTCAAGCTTTTGGCCAGTACTAAGTTATCGTACAGATGTTATATCGCTTAACTGTCGCTGTCGGCATAGCAATTATCTGGTAGAGGAGGAATCAAATGATTCATTCACTATGATAATATCTGAATATTACGCGAATTACGTGTTGTGATGTTATCATACAACATTACTCATAACTTGTTGCTCTAATGTCACATAAAAAAGTCATAAACTAACTTTTATGTTAGATATCGACAGACGAGCATGAGGTTCACTTGATGGTAGGTGATACCTCAGCCACAGAACATCAGTCAATGATGCGGTGTTGACGTACTTTTTACTTAAAGCATTCTGAAATCCATAGACTGAAAACGAAACACGCAATATGCACTTCACGATTTTTCCATTTAGGAACGGTGGTTCGTTGCCCGGTCGGATTTTCAATATACCTCCCACCCGATCAATGCCTGAAGATACCAGACGTGGGGAAGACATGCTTACAGAAAATTATAAACCTCTGAAATATGACCAACCAAACAAAAAAGAATCATCCCAATCTATGCATAACTTGCGGAGATATCGCGTAACAAACACCCAAAAAAAACAACATACAGGCGAATTGAAAACTTCCTCCTTTTTTGAAGTCGGTTAAAAAAATTAGAACGTATTTAAATAATCAGATGTCCGCTTGTCCGTTTACCTCTTCTAATATTAAAAAATAATATTCCAATAAATGGTCGTGTATTATATTATCGATATCAATACTAATACTATAAAGAGGAAAGATTTGAATTATTGTATTATACTCGTATGTTATGAATAAACTCAAAAACTACTTGACCGATTTTAAAAATTCTTTCACCAATAGAAAGCTACATTATCATCGAGTAACATAGCGTCGTTGCGCCTGCCAAATTCCATATGTAAACTTTTTTGATTTTTGGTTTTTGCACAAAAAATAATCTTCGTTTTATTCTCTATGTGTTACTAAAATCCTTTTTGTGATATTCGAACTGGAAACGAGTTTAACTAATTCCATATGTGTTTTGACCGTTAAGAAAAACTCCGTATGTGAATCAATAATACGTTTTTCGTTGTTTCCCAAAACTATACAAAAATGCACATATGGAATTTGGCAGGCGCAACGACGAATTAGGCTATATTTTGTGTATAGAACATCTACATTGTACCCGTGTGAAGCCAGGGCGCATTTCTAGCAATACATATTTTAGAGCTATTGCCCCTTCTATAAAAATAGTTGATCACGGAGGCGTTAATTGAGTGCAATGGTGCAGTGTGCAATTAAATATTAATTGTGTCCCGCGACTGACAAATGGCGGTCTGGGACAGCTGTTAATTTGACACACTGGGCACAGAGCAACTGTGTACAGAGGCTTCTTTATTCATGAAACAATCTGAAGTTTACACTAATTGTCTGTATATAGTACACAAAATATATAAAAATAGGGCTCTACTGATAGAGCCTATTACTGATAGAGGACAAAACTTTGTGTTTTTTTAATTTTTTATTATTATACTAGTTAAATTCTTCAAGATATCATGTGGAACAGGGTGCGGTTTCAGCTCCTTAGCCACTGTAAAACAAAAAACAATGGCGATTTAAAATAGTGGCGGAGAGTTTATTGCTAGTTCTTCTCGTCCGCTCTACGCCCTTGATTTGAGAACTGGCAGTAAATGTTAGAAGCATATATATATATATATATATATATATATTTATTGACATTCATAAGTGTACATTGTGTTACCTAAATAAACGATTTTGAATTTTGCTCAATATCGTACAAGTAGCAACTTAGTCAGCCTAGTCTACGGCGAGAGCAAGTAGAGAGAGGACTATACGGGGTTATGACCTGATATGTCCAGTAGAAGTATTTTATTTATACTAAGAAAGAAGAATTATTTGACTGCGTTTCACCTGATGGTTTGTTATAACGTAGTCTAGAATGGAGCATTATCGTCAGTGGCAGATTTACACATTTCCAAGGTGTAGGCTATTAACTACCCCCCACCCCCCATCTATCTACAATTGTCTATTCTTAGATTAAATAATAATTATATTATGCCGCCCTAAACCAGTATTCGGGCTCTATATATTAATATAGAGCCCGAATACTGGTTCAGGGCGGCGAACTGGGTGTTTTGTTGGGTGATATTTCGTTGAATGACATCAGATTTCCATAAGACCTGTAAAAATAAAATTGGTCCCTAAGTTTACCGTGACTAAAACCTGCCGCCCTAGGTTCAAGCCTACTCAGCCTGCTGGTAAATCCGCCATGATGATCGTTCTTTAACAAGTACCTTCGCTTTGAAAAGACTCAAATATTGACAGAAATATGCTATTATTATTATTAAATAAAGTGGTATACAAGGATTGGAGCATATTGATGGTTTCCGCAACAAAGGGCGAAAAAATCATTTTGGCTAAAACTACTTTTTAATGCAGTATTGTTCAGTTTTCGAAGCTCTATCAAACCTCATATTTAAAATTGCGCTACGGTGAAAAATACGAAGATATAATTTTTTTTGAATCGTTTTTAGCTCATTGTCAAAAGCTTGCTAAATGTAGATACGCTCTTTATTGTGGAAATCACGATATGAAATTCCGTGTCTGTCTATCCGCCAACGAGCCCGTCGTAGTCTCGGCTGCCTCTGAATGTGCGTGTTGATTACTCTGTGCACCTGATCTACATTAATGCTCAATTGAACTGCCTGTTTTCAATTTGCATGAGGTAAAATACGTAATATATTGGAGTATATTTTAATAGATATTGTTTTACAACTGCGTATCTTGCGGAAGGACTTTTCATAAGGAGTAATCAGTCATCATTCGTGTGATGCATTTTTACAAACAAATATATAGGCTGTTGTTTTTAAGGCATTCATGTCGACTTTTTTAAATCTAAACACTCTTCTTCTTAGTTCCAAACTCGACTAAAATAAAAAAAAATAACTAAAAAGTGGCGACCACGGTTGCTGTAAAGCATCCGAAACGTCGGGATAAATAATTTAAACAATATAAATAATAAATCGCGTTTTAATCCGGTATACAGTATTATTTAACTAAAAAGTGTTCAAAATATTATTAATAAATATCATATTTGTCTTTTTATTAAATCACTCACAAATAAAATAACTTAAAAGATATAATTGTGATAATAATAAATACTAATATTATAAATGTGAAAGTTTGTGAGGATTGAGGATGGATGTTTTTACTCTTTTACGCAAAACTACTGAACGGATTTTGATGAAACTTATTGTTTAAAGAATAACATACATGCTATTTATAGCGATATTGTGTTAATAGGCCAAATTATAACGATGAGTGCCAAATAAGTCGGAAAAAAATCTGCTATCTAAGAGCTATTTTGCATATTACAGTACGTCGAGTTTACAATATGTATTATTAATAATAAAGAGGTTTGGAGAGCACATTTGGTTTTTTTTTCAGAGCGGTCAACTGAGCAGGTGGGTTACTAATCACCAACGCCCATGGACATCCGTGACTCAAGGGTCGTAGATGCGTTGTGGGCCTTAAACTGACCGGCTCGTTGGCGCGTTCGGTAGAACACCTGTCGTGCGCATCGATGGGTTGTGGGTTCGAATCCCACCGGGAACACATGTTTATAATTTTCTGTAAGCATGTTTTCCCCACGTCTGGTAACTTCGGGCATTGATCGGGTGGGAGGAATATCTAAATTCCGGCCGGGTAACGAACCACCGTTCATAGATGGAAAAACCGTGAAGTGCACATTGCGCGTTTCGGTTTCAGTCTGTGGATTTCCGAATGCTCGAAGTAAAAAATTAGGTCGACAGCGTCAACAAAAAACCGTCTTATTTTTATACTTGACTAGTGGACCCCGCAGACGTTGTTCTGCCACAATTTTGGCTTCGAAATTATATAATTAAATTGACTCTAGAAAACGTTTGTATGGGAAATAGAAAAGGGCTGTTTTAGGGTTTTTTCTCGCCTTTTAAACCTTCCCTAGACCTCCACGAACATTTCAAGACTAAGATAAGATAAATCCGTTCAGCCGTTCTCGAGTTTTAGTGATACTAACGAACAGCAATTCATTTAAATATATATAGATAGATTTCTATAACGTACCTAAAAAAAAAACACCAAATTTGCCGCCGCTAAAATCTGCCGCCCTAGGCTCAAGCCTACTCAGCTTGCTAGTAAATCCGCCTCTGAGAATTAGGAAGCTTCAAATACTTTTTGTAACACCGTAGGAGTTAGGACGTATGCGTTGTAAACTTTTAATAAACTAGTTTCTTGAAAGATCTGAAGTCGTATAGGTTCGTAAAAACCGCCTTCAAGACTTGATTCCACAGAATGTGCGAGATAGAATATGCTTAGGTACTGTCTTATCAACAATTACAATTATTTCCTCACCAATTAAAACGCCCGTTTATTTTTAACAGGCATCCCTCGGAAATTAGAGATAATTTGGCGCGCACGCGGCTGGCAACACAGACATTATCGGTGCGGTTCGAATTTCAAATTACGCGCCGGTGTCGGGTGGCGCCCTCCGCGTCGCGTGGCAACGCAGGTGTATCGATCTTACCTTGCTGTAAGTGGATTGTATTTATGGTAATATTTTCTCTCGGGCCATAAGGACATTAATTAAAGCACTATATCTATATATATAAAAGAAAGTTGTTGCAGTTACACCGTTTATAACTCAAGAACGTCTGTACCGATTTTAGCGATATCTTATTTGTTGGATTCCTCTATGTCGGGAATAAGATATAGGCTATTAAAATATTGGAAAAAATCAGGAAAAAAATATGTGCATAAAGTTAATTATAAAATAAATTAGCTTAGATTATTTATATGTCTAGATAGAGTGTCGCGCTGCAAACGACCTAAAACAAACAATCCATGTCTGTTATAATAGTGTGCGTGACAGCTACGTCTTACACTCGCCATAAGTCATTATGCGTTCCTAGTTGGCGTGAATAATGTTACCAGTTGTGGAAAAAATCATCTCAAAATAGGGAGAAATTAATCAAAGTCGAGAATATATTTTTTCAATTCACAAAAATATGTAGTATGAAAAAATAAATTAATTGGAATAAAACAACAATACTAACAATATTTCGAAGGTCGGAACTCAAGTCATTTTCATTCTTTGCATATAAACGTACCAATTATTATTTTTTAAAACTTCTGGGTCAATTTTGAAGAAAATTGGAATATATAAAACTATGATTTATGTGGATAGATAAAAATAAAATCATAACTTATATGCAAATGCGTTTGAAAAATGTTTTTTAACTTGGAATATATAATATTATTATGTATATTTAAACTAATAACATTTGTTTTAACTCTATTAAAAATAATTATTTTTTTAAGATACATCTTTCTTCGATTGAAGATCTGACAAAAATTAAAAAAAAATACCTTTTGAGGCCACGTCAGAAACAAAAAAATCCGTTTTGTTTTTTTTTTTAAACGAACGAAGGGCAAAAATTATCGTCATTAAACTATAATGAAATACAACATCACAATTATTTTTTTTATTTATTATTCTATACATATGACGCGGTTAGGTCGGCATTTAATGTTTTAAATAGCGTGATGTCAGCACTACTGACATCACGATTCTCTTGTGAATCCTCAATCAATGTTTCGTAATAAAAACACCAACAATAGGTTGCGTTAATCTCTTTTAATCACTTCATTACAAAGCAAGAGAGGTCCGCTGAGTCTGGCCGGCGATACCAGACTGCCTTCTGAACTGACAAGCGGCCATATTTATACAGAGTTTGACGTAAACAAATGAGTCATAACTGTTACTGTCATTTTACAAAACGAAAGTTTTTAAGTCAATACAATCTTCAATAGTTTCTTCCTTTAAAATAATCAATTATTGATAGTAAATAAACAAATGGTAATAATAATCAGATGCTGCGCCGATACGGCCGTTCTGACCGGCGGTGCGCGCTCTGCACCTGCCGTCTGCATTACGTTCCTTCGTAGAGATCTTGAAGTTTTTCTGTAACAATAGAATGTTTCTTCTGAGATTGGTATCTGTGCACCTTTTGTGGTACATAAGTATTCAGTGATTTATAATGTAGTGTATACTGTGGCACTTTGTTGTTGCGTACTCTGTGGTACATTATTGTTGCGTACTCTGTGGTACATTATTGTTGTGTACTCTGTGGTACTTTGTTGTTGTGTACTCTGTGGTACATTGTTGTTGTGTACTCTGTGGTACATTGTTGTTGTGTACTCTGTGGTACATTGTTGTTGTGTACTCTGTGGTACATTGTTGTTGTGTACTCTGTGGTACATTGTTGTTGTGTACTCTGTGGTACATTGTTGTTGTGTACTATGTGGTACATTGCCGTACTCTGTGGTACATTGTCATAAATTGCCGTACACTGTGGTACATTGTCATATTATATTGCCGTATTCAGTGGTACATTGTGATTTTCATTTATGTGTGACTTTTTGTTGATAAATAATTAAGAAATGAATACGTGCCCTTTTTAGTCAGCTGCTTCTTTATGTTGTTGCTCAACCATACTGGCTCGCGAAGTAGATAGTAGAGTTGGCTGTTGCTGAAGGGCCGTCGTCTGCCGCCAATAGGTGGTGCGTGGTCTGCACTAGCTTTGTTGATCCTCGTTGTGATACCTTAAACACAGAACAATTTTCTCTGAGTATGATATCTGTAAGCAGTTTGCGTTGCCTATAATAGTTTGTCACATAAACACACAACAGGATCTCAAAGATTGAATGATGGATTCTCGAAGGATATTGTAGGTTTTTCGGAGGTCTTTATAAGGTTTCTCAAAGTGTCTCGTAGGTTCTCGTCGATAATAATTTCTCGTAGAATGAAGGTTTTGATGAAATTAAGGAATGAAGGTTTAGGAGAGTGAGTAGGTGAAATCGAAGACTTAATGAAGGAATCTAGAAGGTTCTCGGAGGGTCTCGTAGAATCTCGATTTGAGGAAACGAAGATATAAAGTTTTTAGAGAAAGTAGGTCAAGTCAATGTAAACTGAAAACGACTCACCGTGTAAGATGGTGATTAATCAAACAATAAACAGAGGTCTTGATTTAGCAATACATGCACCTCTGATGTAGGTGGTTGCAGTTCCATTGATGTTGTAGTAGAGTTATCCGCCGATACGGTTATCTGGGTAAACTGGTTTAGGTATCAACTCCGTTGATCATGTGCAACTTTTCTTGGATAGCTGCTCTGAAACATAATCACATAAAAACAATAAAAACTTTTAAAGTGAAATATTCTCGCTTAATGTTGATGTAAGCGTTGCTTATTTTTCTCAGCAGTTTGAGTTATTCTCTGAACAATATGTTGGGTAATTTCCTCTACATTAACGATTTGGGTACCAATATCCACCAAATTCAGTTTTGTCATCAAGTGATCAGTGTTATCGGGGCAATGCCGGTTACCCAATAATCGGTGCAGTTCACTGATAGCTGGAGTTCTTCAAGAGTATCCAGTTGTAGAGTAGAGTAGAGTTCTGCCAATCTTCAGTTCCGTAATTTTGATTATTATTGAAGCATTTGGAGGTTACTACTATCATTCAACTTGCCCATATGCTCGGCTTACTCCTGACGCTTTAAGTTTAACATTAATGCCAATGCAATAGTCTGAATTCTCGCCAGAATTCTCTTCCTCCATCAACTGTGATAAATAGTATGCATGTAACCACCATAGCCACTCAGGCATCTGCTCTTTCCGCAATCCTGTTTCTGCTTCCCATCAACGATATGGTTTTTCTTTATAAGTGGCTTCCTGAGGCGCGTATCTACAATATTTGGTCGATTGATGATTAATCCTTTTACATAAACATATTTGTTTGTGTCACGTCATTTATATGTGGCCACTCCCCTCCTCAATTTGCTGATGTAAGGGGTGTGGTCACTTCCTTTGTATGGCTGCGGCGATGGATGTCAACTCAGCAACTGTTGTAGCTCTTGTATTTATTAATACGATGTGCAATCACTTACTGTAAACACACACAATGACTACTTCCACATTATGATGATGATCCAACTTATCTTTTGTGATTGTTATCCAAAGAACACAAACACGTGACAGGAACTCTGAAATATCCTTTGATAAACCATAAACAAGGAAATCATAGAATAGAAAGATATCACGAGTATCCCTTTTCTGTCTTATACAGGTCGCTTCCGACCTGAAAACAAAAACAACAAACAGTACGTCTGTTCATATCTACATCACTGAAGTTAAATAACCTCGTGAACTCAACTGAACTATTCACTCAAGTAATGAGGCCCATGTCTCGACCTACATTTAGTTAAGTACAGGTACCTGCAACACATATAAAGCGATACACAAAATAAATTATGATACGTACGCTTATTATGTGTCACAAAGCACCAACGTAATTTCTCATAAGCAACAAATCGCTGTCGGCTATCTAATTCTGTAACAAACTCAATCTACCGTCAATATGGACAAAAGTCAAATAAAATCATTGTCCTTATCTGTGGGCGAATAAAAACGCAGAGGAACGGCGTTCGTATCCCACTTCTGATGACGCGGTTAGGTCGGCATTTAATGTTTTAAATAGCGTGATGTCAGCACTACTGACATCACGATTCTCTTGTGAATCCTCAATCAATGTTTCGTAATAAAAACACCAACAATAGGTTGCGTTAATCTCTTTTAATCACTTCATTACAAAGCAAGAGAGGTCCGCTGAGTCTGGCCGGCGATACCAGACTGCCTTCTGAACTGACAAGCGGCCATATTTATACAGAGTTTGACGTAAACAAATGAGTCATAACTGTTACTGTCATTTTACAAAACGAAAGTTTTTAAGTCAATACAATCTTCAATAGTTTCTTCCTTTAAAATAATCAATTATTGATAGTAAATAAACAAATGGTAATAATAATCAGATGCTGCGCCGATACATATAATAAAAGAGTAGGATCGAAATTACGCTTCACTAAATATTTTTACCAGAAATTAAGAGGGGTGATAAAAGAAGGGTAGCAGAATGCATAAATGCAATTTTTAAGATTCTTGTCTGTCTGTCTGTCTGTCCGTCTGTCTGTCTGTCTGTCTATTTGTTCACGCTAATCTCCGAAGATACTGAACGGATTTTCATGCAATTTACACAAATATATTAAGTAAAGCCCGGGGCAACATATAGGCTTTTTTTCATCGAAATCGGTTTTCAGAAAGAAAAGTTATCATCATTTAAAAATAATTTTAAAGGCACCATATCACCAAATTGCAATGCAAACTGACTCGCGTTGAACTTTTTCGAATTGTCAGATGTCAATCACAGTTTGATATGTAAATGAAATAGTTTGATAATTTCGCCGTTTTTCGATATGTGTTCGTGGATATACGGTCGTACTACGTAAATTCAGATGCGAGTTCGAATCATCACTCAGGGAAATATTTTTTTGTATTTTTTTTTTATATTTTTAAAAGAACTAATATTGAAAATAGAAAATGTATTATTGAACTATTCTATTATATAAAAATGTATTTCTTATGAGATCGTTTATTTCGCATTTTCATCAATCCTTTCCTTTCCAAGGGAATTAAACAAAAATATCTGAAATTAAAAGTGATCAATTAAATGAAATAAATATAGAGGTGGATATAGTATCTTCCACACTAATTAAATTTATTAAAAATTAAGTATTTGGCCAACATGGCCATACTATTTTTTTCATTCATTTTACGTTGCATTTCTCCATACCTTCATTTTATTCGTATTTAGACATTTTCTTGGCGTTTTTTCCATGTGTCGCAAGTATTTTCAAACCCCCGTACAATTTTCGTGCATATAATTATTTAAGACGGAAAATGCATTGAATCCAATCTTCGACTGAACTCTGATTAGTGGAAAAAAGACACATATCTGCATTTTGGTGACGTAAAATTTGATTGATATGCATCTCCCTAAAGTTTCTTTAAAGTCAGGTTAATTTTTTCAATTACTATGGTATTTCTTTTGAATTTCAAATCATCATTTGAACCCCAACCTCAACCACCATTAAACATGTCGATAATATGATGCAAAAGCAACCGTCAATGACTACTCTGATAGCTCTTTCCGAAAAGAAATCACCAAGTACAGAGGATGGAGGATATATAATATGAAGAAAGCTTGCTCAAAAGTTCAGCATAAAGTGATCCCCACCGGAACGAAGTCGCGGGCATCAGCTAGTATTATATATATTGGCTTTTTCTAAAATTAAATAACAAAATAAACTTGGATTTCATATTTAAAACAATCATACCAATATCCTCAAAATTTAAAACAACTTCAAAAAAAATATTGTAAGAACGACTTCCAGGTACTAAAAAGTAAAAAATAACTGAACGGGGGGTTTAGAGAGAGATATTTTCGTTTTAACTATAAGTAGAGTTCATACCTTGACATATTTACTTATTAGATATTCATATTAATTTACTTTAATTTAATATAAATAATTAAATTAAAAAAAAGTCAATTAATATTAAACTACTTTTTTATTTAAAGTCGGTTAAAAACGGCACCCATGTCGACGCTAAATCTATTTCTAATATCTTAATGAATTACATACTAGGCCATATTTTTAAGGTATTTTTGGGTTCATAAACTAGCAACACACGCGTCAAACACAAAATGTCAGAAATAAATAATTATTTAAATTCGAAATATTTAAATGGCTTAATTTGCTAGAACTGATACGAATTAATGTTACTAACCGATGATAGCTAACTTTTTTTGTTGTTTTAGATCGTCCTTTGTAATTTTAACACACTTTAAGCACACAAACCGTCTTTGTAAACAAGATAATTTTACAAACAAACTCGAGCGTATCCATTGACAGCACAACTGCTACTGAGCGCGGGGAAGGTATAAAGAGTCTAACAGCTGGACACAATATTTTTTGACGCGTTTTCAGCTTCGACTGTCTATCTAGACCAAGGACTTTATATATATAACAGGACTGAGCACTGCCAAAATTTAAAATTACAAAAACACATCTTAAGATATAGGTATTAAGACTCAATTTTGGCTTCCAAGATTGACAGAGGCAAAACGAGCCGAGTGAGATATCTAGTACGGAGGCCGTTTAGCTCTTTCTAACACATGTCATGCGATAGAAATTAATCAATGTCAATCAATCATTTGATGACTGATGTGTCATGGTATGTCATTGCATTTATGCGATGTAATGTCATAATAGTTGGTTTTATTTATTTTTCGTAATTTAGTAAGGTTTCTTCGAAGAAATGGTTGTGTACAATTGAAAAAGTGTTGTGTACAATTTTATAAAAGTGAATCCTATGATGTTTGCAGCATAATATTTTACAGGTAAGCCGAAAAAAGGTAATTTTTGATTTATAACAAATAGGGTAACCATATCATGCGGGATTTCGGGATAAGTTGGTCGGAGTGTCTTATGATCCGTTTGTTATACCTACGATTGCTATCATCAGCGTGTAATATTGTTATTAGTTATGTAAACCAAATAAAAAAAATAAGGTGCAAAGCCATTCATTTAATTTGTTTAACCAACTTGAAAAAAGGGTCCGTTATCCCTGGTGTTATCATATGCCATGACGTATTATTATTTTTATTTCTTTAACAGTTTTCCGAAGAATGAAAAACAGAATAAATATGGCTGAATGTTGTTCTGATGTCATAAAAGATTACTTAAAGCTCCGTTGTATGTAGCCTTCACTTTAGTACAGCTAATTCCCAACAGTTATTGAAAGCCGCAGTACCGTCTGTTTTTACGGTAAGCCCATTATTAGCTGATGGACACTTACCTACTTACATATATTAATATAAATTTCTGCACGCAAAACACAGAAAAGTCTACTTTTTGAGCAAATGTATAAATAAAATTCATGAAGTTATGTTATTATTTTGTTGCAGGCACAAAATAAGCAGATAAGAGTACTGAGTAAGGCCCCGTTACAACCCGTCGAACAATGTATTCCTGATTCAGAAATACTAACAAAAATAAGATTTTGATGATACTAAAGCAATTATTTTTACAAAATTTAAATCATTTTGCCATCCTGTTCAATGTAATGAGGAACCCCATGAGTTGCAGTTAGTGAAGGCATTAAGTAATTCATATTTCAATTTAAGAATATTCTATCAAAATCTAATTACTTAAGAAAAAAATAAATTCAATGAATACAGTTTCTTTTATTTGAATTTGTTATATCATCCATACTTAAAATTAAGGGTCTAGCGGCTAGCCGGTTAAGCACAGGCAATCTGCCCCCAATGGAAAAGTCTATTCATGACTATACCGTCGTTTTGAGGAGTTTATATGTATACTTATTTTGGACTAAATCCAAGTTGTTATAGAAATATTTAAAAAAATATGAAAATGTAGACTTTTTTAAAATTGTGTTTCTATTGAACTACTTTACATAGAGAAATGATTCTAGTGATAGTAGACTTACAGAAGAATATATTATTTTTCATACCAAGCTTTGTTATTAATAATAATTATAATGGATTTGTTTATATTATATTTTAGGCATTTTTATGGGGTTATTAAAATAAAATAAATGTGATATAGTAGCCATTATTAGCATACAAAATGTTATTGAAATCTTGGTTTCTGTAGGTTCCCGATTTGTGATTACAAATATTATAATAATTACAAGCCCCGCGTAACAAAAAAATGTGGTCACCCTATTAGAAAGTGACACACAGCCTCCGTACTAAACGTCCTGCTCGGCTCGTTATCAGGCTGCGAGTACTCAGTCCTGTTATATATATAAAGTCCTTGATCTAGACATATAAATAATCAAAGTAAATTAGATTCGAAACTTCGCCATCTTGACAGCTCACGTCATGCATTCTTAGCTTTTTTGGAATAACAGATGTCCACTGCAAATCAGTGACATATTAGACAATTATAGTGGGTAAATGGGCATATTCAAATTTTAGAATAATTATATAATTTCGAAGCCAAAATTGTGGCAGAACAACGTCTGCGGGGTCAAAATGCAAAATACTGTATACCGGATTAAAATGCGATTTATTATTGATATTTTTAAATTATTTATCCCAACGTTTCGGATGCTTTTCAGCAACCGTGGTCGCGGGGAGACAGAAAGATGACAGTTGTCTGATTTTTGAAATGTCACAAAGTTGCCATATTAACGCCATCTATTCCTACGAAGTTGAGTTTCTATATTATGACAATATTGACTAACGGTGTCCTCTTGTTTTTTAGTATCATTGATTTGGGGATTTAGATTTTTAGAAGACGGGGGAGTCAGAAATTGACAGACGAGGGCGTGTCTTGATACCTCAGCCACAGTACATCAGTCAATGATACGCTGTTCTAATTTTATTACAAGCTTTCAAACATTCATAGAGTAAAGATGGGAAATTCGATAATCTTGCCGTTTAAAGTTTGGAGTTAACAACAAAGGAAATGCTGGGTGGGATTCGATCCACTACCCTACACTACACATCACATCGAGTCCGTAAGTCTATATCTATACTAATATTATAAAGAGGAAAGATTTTTTTATTACGATACTCAAAAACTGCTTAACCAATTTTAAAAATTCTTTCACCAATAGAAAGCTACATTATCAGCGAGTAAGCGTTTTTGTAAACAGTACATCTACATTGCACCCGTGCGAAGCCGGGCGCGTTGCTAGTAATCTGTAATTCATTATTACATAATTTTAATTTAAAAGTTATTACAATTTTTCTTTGAAAAAGCGAGTTAGGTGTCGAATTAATGTAAGATTATGTTCTATGAAGAATTTGGCAAAATTGTGAGTTAGGTCATTTTAATTCTATTGGGTAGAAATTGTGCATGTCTGGCCCTATTTCCCGTGTTAAATAGCCAGAATGGATTAATAAAGATTAATAAGACTAGATGTTGGCTCAACGCTACGATAGTACCAGGAGAGCAGACGGTTAAAGGAAGTCTAAATAGGTGTGAGACTCAGACCATCCGGCCAGACTTGCTAATGATTAGTGAATTTTATAGTATAGTCTTAGTTATAAGCGGTAGCGGGTTAACGCCATACGCTTTGCTATGCTAATAAATATATAAAAAATTAAATTTTCTATTATAAAGTTTCATTTTAAGTGATATCGGTGTGCCTAGACTACTAAAGAATTATAAAACTGGCTCATATTCATATTCATTCTCGTGTTTTAATCGATTATCTCTTTATTTTAGTCTAACATGACAATTACACTTAAAACTCGACTTTTAATATCAAAAATAAGTAGATATATTTATCGATCGAGATATCTTTTCTATCAAAATTATAGATGTCGAGATATAATATATTATCGTGATATCTTACAACTTTGTGCGGCGAGTATATTGCCAGTTCTTCTCGTCCGTTCTACTTCCTTGATCTGAGAACTGGCAGTATGTGTAAAATAAGAAGCATTTAATATGTATTTTTTTATTAACGTTCATAAGTGTACCTACATTATGTTACCTAAATGATTTTGAATTTGAATTTATACTAATCTGAATGCAATATGCAATTCCGCTTCAGCCTATAACTTGGGCGCGTATTAATCGCTCAGTTGATGATGAGCCGGCTAGACGCGGCCACAGACGGTCACGCGCAATGCAAATGGATACGGCCTTACTTGTTTTAATTTAAACTAATGTGTCTAACTCATGCATAATCAAAGATGTTAACTATGCAATATACTATACTATTATGAAGATATCTTGCGAACTACGAAATGACACAGGATAGAACTATTGAAAAAACTATAGGCAATAGCGAATAAAATAATGCAACCGTTTGGAATCGTCTGTCTAGATATAATAATAAAAATAGATTTATGTGTTTTTTTTAAATTTAGATATCGACAGACGAGCGGTTCACTTGATGGTAGGTGATACCTTTGCCACAGAACATCAGTCAATGATGCGCTGTCGACCTATTTTTTACTTCGAGCATCCGGAAATTCATAGACTAAAACCGAATCGTACAATGTGCACTTCACGGTTTTTCCATATATGAACGGTGGTTCGTTACTGTTCGGAATTTCGTTATTCCTCCCACCAGCTCTATGCCAGAAATAACAAGACGTTACCGACGATGGGATTAGAACCCACGACCCATCGATGCGCACGGTATCTACCGAACGCGCCAGCGAGCCCGTCAAAAAAGCTTAAAATTACTTTTTTCGCACTTCAAAGGTCCTAGCAAAACGTCTTTAGAGAAACTATTCGTATCGTGAATCGTCAATGTCATTTGTATGCTATTTCAACTGATTTCTCATACAACTGACAGATTGATGATACGAAAACTTTTTCGTAAAAATTGCTTATGGCCTAGGCCCTAAGGCCTTAGTTCGAGTTCCATTTTTTATGTCAGATATCGACAGACGAGCATGAGGTTCACTTGATGGTAGGTGATACCTCAGCCGCAGAACATCAGTCAATGATGCGCTGTTGACCTACTTTTAAATTCGAGCATTTAGAAATTTACAGACTGATACCGAAACGCGCAATATGCACTTCACGGTTTTTCCATATATGAACGGTAGTTCGTTACCCGGTCGGAATTTAGATATTCCTTCCACCCGATCAATGCAAAATTACAAATAAAACAAAAAAAACATGATTCAATCTGCCCGCATGAAGATAAACTAGAGATATAAAATATCAACAACTTTGATAGACAAGGTATCTCGATCGACAAATATTTCTACCTTTGATAAGTGTCATATTAGACTCAGAAGACATTAAGAGACAATCGATTAAAACACGAGAAAACGGTCGACAAAATTTTGTCGTGGTTGGCATGACAACAAAATAAAGCTGGTAAGGGCTGGTAAAGTCGTTCGAGAGTCATGCGCGTACATACATTTCGGCGACTTTATTTTATATTATGTAAATATTATAAAACCATTTAAGGCGTGGTGTAAATTTTCGTCAATAACTTAAGGATAGAACTCAGCCCCAAAGCCATCTTAAAGATTAATTAATTTAACAAACAAATAAAACATTAATTACAAAGTGAACGTCGTTCAACGCTCAAGGTTGAGTGATTGAGTTAGTGCGTGCTATTGTGTCTAGCGCTTAAAATATCTGCAATATTCACTTGTAAACGATTATTCTGAACCTTTAGGGTTGCCACTTTCCGTAAGGCAACAGCAAGCCCTTTTTTTTATAGAGGAGGAAGTTTCACCAAACCGAGGGCGAGACGATCTTTTAAGGTGACACTAGTCGACATTTTTTCCATAGAAATTTCGGGGGGGTTTCCATAAGTTAAACATGATATCGTTTTGACTCATTATAAATTTTGTCTGTACGGAAACAGAATGGTAAAATAAAAAACCATTAAAAAGTTACGAGCTACCAAAGATTCGTTTTTATTGCCATTTTTTAACACAACTTTGGGCTTAAATTAGTAATAAAAGTATCAAATTTTCAAAACAAAGTCGGTACCGACAAAGCACGATTATCGAAGAATACAATAACTTTTATTTGTAACTGATTTATGCAGTGGTTTTTTCATAAAACTCGATTTTCCAAAGGCTTTTTCGTATTTTTTTAGACGCCCCTTTTACTATGAATTATCGTGCATCTCACTTAATAATGACTGCCCCGGTGCGGTGCGGGAGAACAGTATGCTTTTTGGCCTCGCCCACCAGTGAGTTTGAGCCCGCGACTTCTGCAACCTTAAGAGCATTACTCTTCTCGCCCTCCCTCACCAGCGGGGCTCTTTTACATTTGCCGGGAGAGTGTGGGGTTGGGTCACTCGCGACTGACTGCTAGCCAGACAGCCTGGTGCCCCGACCCACTAAACCCCCTCTGGCCCCACTTTTCGCCATGTTGAGACCGCGGGATAACACAGTAAGCAACCGCGGCCAAAGGCACCAGCAAGTCCTATAGTGCAAATGTCTATAGCCCGCTTTTCACTTACAGTCTTGCCACGGGACATTCGCTTAGGCGAATTTTCGCGCAGTGCGAGCGGCGGAGCGTCTTACGGCTGAAACTTATCGTCATGATCGTAGAACAACGACGGTTCTGATTTTTTACGATTTTAGTTTTATTGTATAAAAATCTTTAAAAACAAGTCAATTCTCAACAGAACAAACAAAAAATTGGAGTTTGATAGAAACAATCAAGTTTGCCTAGAAATTTTGCCTAGAATGCCAGCGGTTCTGTTTTTTCAACGCAGTATAAAAACGCGTATTATACCTTCATTGTACTACGTCGTGCCCTCGGCCTCCCCCCACGGTAATCAGTATAAAATTAATATTAAAAAGACACCAAACATAATATTGCCGAGTTTGAACACGAAAAGACTAGCAGTGTTTAAACGACTTATCGATCTTTAAAACGTTCTCCTGTAAAGTAGCCATTTTGCAGATCCGCCGTTGTTCTACGATCATGACGAAATGTATGGAAATGTACTAAGTAAGTCACGCGCAGCGGCGACTGGCGAAACGTAGGTACCGAGCGAATCGCACGAGCGTCGAGTTACTGAATTTGTTTGTGGCTATGTTCCCCGACTTTTGTCGGATTTTGTCCCGCGTCAAAGGGACCTAGGGAAAGAACGAAGCGCAAACGAACTTCAATGTGAAATTGAGGTAAACACGTAAAAACTGCGAGTGTAGAGTCACGAGATTCTTTGCGGCGAATTTAACCCTGAATAATCGATAAGAATAGGAAGAAGTGTAGAGCGGGCTTATGGGAGCGCAAAAGCGCACCATGCTCGATTTCCAAGCATCAAGATAGTACGCGTGGAACTTGGAGTTTCGGTGGTGAAAGTTAGCCGGTGGGATTAGTCCGAAGAGTAGTACTTACTTACTATGATAAACACGATAAAAGATGCAGATACATATAAAAAAAACATTCATAAGGACCATAATAATTATCGATGGACAGCCCTAGGCTACATTGTCGGCCAATTACTCGTTAAGCGTACAAATTGGCTCTCAATAACAAAACATTTGTTTGTCTTTTTGTTCCGTTCAAACATCGCTAATTATTCAACGGAAACTGATTTGTTTGTTCTTCTGAAATAGCTTTAAAAACAAGCTTTTAATGTGATCATTCAATTCTCACCTTGTCATGGTCATCTTGGTTCAGATAACTCATAGATATTTTATTTCCGGATGGAAATTAAAGAACAATATCACAATTTTTTCATATAAATCATAACTACTTTACCGAAAATAGACAAAATACATAATGTTTGGTGAAAAACCTTCTTGATTTTTAATATTGGTAGCCGCCATTTGCAAATCTTCGAATACATAGTGACAGAATATTATTAAAACTACAATTTTCTTTGGCACACACATCTTTTGGAAGGCTTAGGTATCTATCTTCGTATTAAGCTGTGAGGAAATAAATAAGAACATCAGAAATAAGTACTTTTTTTTTTTAATTTACACTCCACTAATTGTTTTTTATTTATCATTTGCTCTATCAATTATTATTTAATCGAATCTCTCATAAAATATTGAAATTTCTTTCGTACACTCTCATAATTATTGGATATGGCAGAATCCATTGCAAACGGGACCTGCTTAATTAAAAAAAACAATATGATAAATAGCTATGACATCTTACTCACAATACTAGTCGGTACATTATTAGTTATTACTTAATCATACGATGAAAAACGGGCCTTAGTAAGTCTCTGAAAACGAGAGTGTAATTAACGCGCCAAACCACCGCTGTTCATTTGAAAGCGCGAATTTGATTCGAAAATTCTAAATTCGAATGTCCGTTCCATTTGACAGCTGTCACAGCGGCGTCACGGCAATGCAACATGGCGTCCGGTTACCGACGCGCGGCGCGCGAGCGTGAACACCGCAAAGAAACTATTTGAATATCATTTCCGATATCGGAATAGAAAATTTTAGCGTAGTTTAAGTCTATATACACCTCCCTATTGAGTTATATTTTTAAGAGGCAAATTAAAAAATAAAATTGTTTGCAGTAGAATTAATAGATAATAAATAAATAAAAGACGCAGTTTCTTATCTGAAATCGTAAAACGTTATATTTTTATAATCTATTTTTTTAGGTTCTCGAGTATTACTCAAAAGCTTCATTTGGCAAATAAATACATACATAATTTAATTCTTATTAAATTTTTTGATTTGGGATACAAATTTATCTTACCACAGGTTTCTAAAAACACGTTAATAAGGTAAATTTCATTATTATAATTAAATATATAGACTTTTTATTTACCGCAAATACATAACCAGTGAAAACATTACTCTGTTCATATGAAATTGTTTTTTACGATTAAATTATTAGTTAAGCTCCGAAGTTTATTTCACCACATCCCAAAGGGACGTTGGGTCGAAAATCACCCCTTCCCTTCGGAATACTTCATTATAACGAGTGATTTCAACAGTTTGTTATTAGATATAAGGATTTATAAGGGATTATTTGTATGATATTTACATGGACCTAAAAAAAGAGCGGACACCACCTCTCGTTACAATAACTGAAGCACCCCTAGGAAGCCAGCTCGCTAATACAAACACGCCGGCACGCACACATTCACACCATAGGAAGCCGATCGCTCGCCATTACGCTCCCAACCGCCTGCGTGTGATGTTATATGACGAAAAATAAAAGATGCCGTTCTACGTGATGAAAAGTTGTAGAAACCATAATGGTTCCTTTAAAGAAAGTCAGGGAATCACCTTTCATAAGTAAACAAGTTATTTATTCACCATAATTCTCGTTTATACTTCAATATAATTTAGCAAAACGCAACCAAACAGTGTTGTCAGTAATTTAAATTTGCAAATTACCTAAAACGTAGGATTTAAATTATTTTTATCTTAATGTACTTAGCACCGTGTAAATTTATTATAATATTATAAATAAATATATTTTTTCATTAAATATATTTACCAAAAATATTTATAGGTTGATCGAATATTTTTTAAACTTTAATTATAATATATTATATCAAATTGTATTTATTAGGAGATCAATATTAAAAGGCACACTTGATATAAAAACCATCAATTATCAAAAAAGACAAATATCTAAATAAGAAGATCAAATATTATTTAGGTATACCAAATATTGAGTATAAATAAAAGTTAAAAAATAATTAACATGTTACCTTGAGCTTGAATGCAGTTCATTTATAAATAATACAAACGCAATAATGAATAATATAAAGATTAAACAAAAAATACATCATTTATTTTAAAAGTGCTCATTTATATAAAATCAATGAGATTTTAGAGTATTACGTTGCCTTTTTGTTATTTATAATAAAATCCAAGTTCCGAGGTCACCACACCTTAAAATTGGGTAATTTTTTTCCATCTGGCAATAATTTAGACACTCACACATAGTTCGCCGCCGCCATTGTGGTGCTTCAAAAATTTCTTAGCGACGTTCTGTCCGCTCTTTTTTTTAGGTCCATGGATATTTATATTATGATGGCATAATTTACTTGGCAACACTATTCCAGTACTTTAAAAAAATATGCTAAGGTTTGCATTAAAGAAAAAGAAATTCTCCACATAACAAAATATATATTTATTAATTTAGCCGCCTTTTAATTTGAATAGTGTGGTGTATTTAGGCCCGCATTCCAGACACAATTTAGGTTTGAAGTTTTGAGAATTTTCAAACTATTCTTTTTTTGAAATTTGTCATTTCGACAGTTCTCATGAATAGATTTTGATTTGAGTTAGGTATATGTTTTTGAATACAGGCCTGAGATTTGAAATAAAACGAATTTTGAATTGGGAACTTATTTAAAATTAATTTTTGGTTGGTTTTGCAATTTTTATCTAATACTAGCGACCCGCCCCGGCTTCGCACGGGTCAAGATTTTTTGACAAAAAAAGCAGGGGTTGTATGTATTTTTTAATGCCACATTATAAAAAAATAAAAACAAAAAATTCCGTCCAAAAATTAAGAAAAAAAATTTAAGGGTGAACAACCCTTATCACTTAGGGGGATGAAAAATAGATGTTGTCCGATTCTCAGACCTACCCAGTATGCACACAAAAATTCATGAGAATCAGTCAAGCCGTTTCGGAGGAGTATGGCAATGAAAACTGTGACACGAGAATTTTATATATTAGATATATAATTCTCGTGTCACAATGTTCGTTCCCATACTCCTCCGAAACAGCTCGACCGAATCTTATGAAATGTTTTATACATATTCAGTAAGTCTGAGAATCGGCTACAATCTAGCTTTCAAACCCCTAAGTCATAAGGGGTGTTTAATATTTTTTTTTGGATATATTTTTTTATTTTTATTATGTGGCAGTAAAAAATACATACAACCCTATATTTTCACTTTTTTTTTACCAACCCCTGCGTTTTTTTGTCAAAAAATCTAGACCCGTGCGATGCCGGGGCGGGTCGCTAGTATCAATCTATACATATAATAAAACTGTAGAGGTCAAATGTCTGTACCTACATAGAAAAAAAATGATAAAAAGCGAGTCAGGAGGGTTGTAAGAAGAGAAATAGAACAAACCCAGATTTTCTTTTAATCTGGGGGCACGGTAGTGCCCCCGCCAAGTCGAGCAAAAAGCGGCACGGCCGTACTATACTTTTCTCGAAGTAGTTCAGGCCATTTTCGACCCCCTATAACTTCGTTGTGGATAAAACTAGAATCCTGAATTTTCAGTCACTAAGCAGGCATTGTATAAACTCGGTATATTTCAAATATCATTCTGTTTGAACCAGTAGTTTAAGAATTATAACTAGTCAAAGTTTGATAATTTGTCACTCACTCACTCACTCACTGACTGACCGATCATCAAAACTCTAAGGCACTTCTAGCAGACATAGAAACTTGAAATTTAGAATACAATTAGTGTTTAGTCTATAAATCAAGGAAAAACTACAATATTTTGAAAATTTGGTCCAGTTTTCTAGATATACAATTTTTTTTTGTATTTTTGTATGTAATGAATAACTTAAAAACTACTAGACCGATTTTAAAAATTCTTTTACCGTTAGAAAGCTACATTATCACTGAGTAACATAGGGTATTTATTACTAGAAAAAAATAGAGATCCTTAGAAATCCCTACTAAAAACAACCCAAGGTGTAAAAAAATTAGGCATAAAATGTCTTTCATCGCATGTGCTGCGGAAAGTTTTGATGATAGAACGTTACGTTCTACAATATTATAGAACATATCAAAATCTACAAAAAACTTCAGGAGACCATATGTCCAACTATTGTAGTTATGTCACTATAACTACTTTTTTACATTAAAAAGTTAATAAAAATGCCGATCAAAATCAGACTGTTGTCCATAGCTTTGTATTAATTCTTATCCAAATAAACTAAGAAAAGGACTATCTACCAAAAGAAATGAGATGCCATCAAAAACATAAATTGTAAAAAAAGCCAAGTCTTGCAACTGAGTTCTTCTATCGTAAAAAGTTGTGAGATCCATATAATACCAAGTCGGTCAATTTATTCAGTCTCTACTGAAGGATCCTTCTGTCTTAAGTAATTACATAATAAGCTAACCTAACAATATCTTATAGTGATCATATCAATGCCAATATTAAAAATCTTTGATGTTTAAAATAAATAGATTGACTTGGCAATCGCACTAAACAATCTAATTTAATATAAAATGTATTACTTGTGAGATACATTATGTTTTTAATAAAATAAAAAAAGATACATTGTGATTTCATGCGATAGCCGAGCCAATCTATTTATTTTAAACATCAAAGATTTTTAATATTGGTATTGATATGATCACTATAAGATATTGTTAGGTTAGCTTATTACGTAATTACTTAAGACAGAAGGATCCTTCAGTAGAGACTGAATAAATTGACCGACTTGGTATTATATGGATCTCACAACTTTTTACGATAGAAGAACTCAGTTGCAAGACTTGGCTTTTTTTACAATTTATGTTTTTGATGGCATTTCTTTGTTTTCTGTCTCTTTGTCATTTATGAAAACTAGGACGATTTGAAGTTGATATTGATGTAAAAAAAAAAATGAATGCTTGAAGTAAAAAATAGGGCCCAAAAACAAAAGATCACACTTCATTCTCGCATCCCATAACATTAATTCAATATCATTGTTCACGTAATCCCTAAGGAGCACGAAACGCCACACCATACGCTATGGGGAGTAAATTATATTAAATTTTATCACTTAGTGGCTTGCTATAATTTATTCTGGCGGGAAACTTGATACGGGAATTAATATATTATCGCACTAGCTCGTAATATGTTACTTTAAGTTATAACACTTTAGCTTGGATATTGAGTTGTTCCGAGAATCTTTTTATCGACTGGGGGTTACTTTGATATTGGAAATACAAATATTAGAAGGCGTCATGGTATGATCTCTGGAGGTCTAAAATAGAAAGAACAAACAACTTGGTTTTTTTTTTTTTAAGTCAGATATCGACAGACGAACATGAGGTTCACTTGATGGTAGGTGATACCTCAGCCACAGAACATCAGTCAACGATGCGCTGTCGACCTAATTTTTACTTCGAGCATTCGGAAATCCATAGATTGAAACCGAAACGCACAATATGCACTTCACGGTTTTTCCATCTATGAACGGTGGTTCATTACCCGGTCGGAATTTAGATATTCCTCCCACCCGATCAATGCCCGAAGTTACCAGACGTGGGAAGCATGTGCTCCCGGTGGGATTCGAACCCACGACCCATCGATGCGCACGGCAGGTGTTCTACCGAACGCGCCAACGAGCCCGTCCGGTATTTTAACTTATTAAAAACATTTTCAATTCTATTTACGATATATACGATCATATTATTGTCAAATGAAAGACATAATGTCTAATTACGAACGAAAGATCGATCATCGGATCCGAAAGACTTGTAATAGGAAAATTTATGATCCGTCAGCCAAAACTTCGTATTTTGGTTTTGGTCATAGGACTTCGGTACTACAGAGGAATTCACTTTTGAATTCTGAAGTCTCCTTGGGGCATGGAGTAGCCACAGTTTTCTTTAGATGCAAGTAGGTGCCCTGGCCGACCGAAGCACTGTTTTTATTTAATCTTACTTCCCTAGGATTTGAACCAAAGACCACCAGTGAAAACGCGGAGTGCGGGTGCACTTTCGAATAGCTGTTACCTCCTGATTTGACTCAAATTTGGTGCAGACATTTTTTTGGATGATACAAGAAAGTCGGATACAAATTGGAGGTAACAGTTATTTTGAAATAATTAAAAATAATCAAAATTGCATTTCTCGTAAAATATTGTGGTGCGCCAAAATACTCCTTTATATATTCCCTAAGCACACTTTTTTGTAACGTCGAAACAGTGTGTACGAGCCAAATCGGAGGTTCCAGCTATTCGCAAGTTCATCCACGCATTCATAACTTTTAAATAATCAAAAATGTTGGTAAACTTCCAAAAAATGTATAACTTAACAATATTAAGTATTTCGTTTATATAATTTTATACCTAGTAGTTGTCACATGTTTTCATGATTAGATGGTATTTTTAGACCGCTTTATGAAGAAAAGTTTGCCCAAAATTTATAATTCTCTAGCTACGATATATTATAAAGAGATGTGTAGATTACTTCATTTGCTAAATATGGCACCAAATTAAGCACTCAAAAGCATTTAATTAGCGTAATTTGTCATCTAGAACATAAAAACATCACAATCAAGTCCCCTCGGCGTGAAGGCAATTAGCGATACTTGATATAATTCACAATTTAACGCAATTTGTTATGATAATCACGCGTTATGATGCTATCTCCCCCATTCGCACTTGTCGGTCGCGTGGGGTGATGTTATCATGGTATACTTGTAATAATTGGCTTAACACCACCGTATCATTTTTTTTATGTCAGATATCGACAAACGAGCATGAGGTTCACTTTATGTTAGGACTTAGGTGATACCTCAGCCACAGTACATCTGTCAATGATGCGCTGTCGACCTACATTTTACTTCGAGCATTCGGAAATCCATAGACTGAAACCGAAACGCGCAATGTGCACTTCACGGTTTTTCCATCTATGAACGGTGGTCGGAATTTCGATATACCTCCCACCCGATTAATGCCCGAAGTTACCAGACGTGGGGAAAAAATGCTTACAGAAAACTATAAACATGTTGTCCCGATGGGATTCGAACCCACGACCTATCGATGCGCACGGAAGGTGTTCTACCGAACGCGCCAACGAGCCCGTCAATCATGGGGTTATGATTAATACTATGTCAATGTCGCGGGGAGACAGAAAGATGACAGTTGTCTGATTTTTGAAATGTCACAAAGTTGCCATATCAACGCCATCTATTCCTACGGAGTTGATATTTACTGTAATTTTCTATACCTATTATGACAATATTGACTAACGGTGTCCTCTTGTTTTTTAAATCAAACCTACTAAAAGCACCCGAAACGTTGGGATAAATAATTTAAACAATATAAATAATAAATCGCGTTTTAATCCGGTATACAGTATTTTATTTAAAAAAGGATATTTATGAAACCTTTGAACTATTCTAATATAATATAAGTCAGTCATCTTCTAACTATTCGTGTGGAAACCGCTGAATCCATATAAGTGTGATTTCCGACGTATTCCCACGACGCGTATCCGGAGGTGGTTAACCGACTTCAAAAAGGTCATCAACTGGGAAATTCAGGGTATTTGTATGTATATTGTATATATTTGGTATATTCTTTAGATTTTTTAATCGGCGCCACCTCCATATATGTCGTATAGAAATTAGAATTAAAGTTGTAAAGTTAAAGTGATAATATCGTGAGTACAATGCTAAAACCCAATAAATATGAAATCTGACTCCTGACAATTGTCAATGTGAGCAGACTACATTCTATTACAGGAACCTTCGTGGATTATGGAGAACAACTCACCTAAATTTCATCATAATCGGATGAATAGTTTAGTAGCGCATAGAGGACAAACATACATTGATTTTTATTTACTAGCGATCTGCCCCAACTTTGCACGGGTGCAATGTACTATACACAAAAGCTATGTTACTTGCTGATAATGTAGCTTTCTATTGGCTTTCTTTCCCGAGAGGTGCTAGTGAACAGCAGAGCGCGCGTGGGGGCACCGTGAGAGTTCCTCTTTGGAGACCCCGGGGCCCTCCGATTTCTTGCGCCGAAGACGGCCACCGTGGGGTTTTAGTCGGTAGGTCCGTGACGCATTGACTCTTTGGAGTCCGGTTGCGGAAGTCCGACATAACCCGTTGCTCCCCCCGGAGTAGCGGGTATCATTGATGATTTCCCCACGAAAAAAAAAAAGAAAGCTTTCTATTGGTGAAAGAATTATTAAACTCAACGAGGCAGCATGCAGATCTGTTCAGTTGCACACTGGACGAGTTCACTATTTGTTATAAATTGTGATCGTCCTAATTATTTATTTTAATTCTTAAATCAAATCAATTATGACATTATTAAATTAGTTATGACATGAATTAATCTGACATTAAATTAATATATTTTTTATATATAGGTACTATAAATGTAAAAAATCATGCGTAAGATCTTGGGACCAACTAGGCGAGAGGATGGATCATGGAGAGTCCGAAAAAATGCCGAAATTGAAAATCTGGTTGCGCAGCCTAACATAATCGGCGAGTATAAAGCTCATCGAATTCGTTGGGTGGGTCACCTCGAGCGAATGGGAGAGGATCGTGGCGTCAAGATGGCGTACCTTGGGAAGCCGAGCGGCCGAAGGCCAGTGGGCAGACCCAGGTACCGCTGGGAAGACAGGGTGAAGGCAGACCTGCACGAACTGCAAGCTGGCAACTGGCAGGAAATGGCGCAAGACAGAACCCGGTGGAAGACTCTCGTTTCGGAGGCCAAGACTCATTTTGGGTCACTGAGCCAGCGGAGTAAGTAAGTAAGTAAATGTATTAATTTGTAACTGTTTATTTGTATTTATATATTTTTAAACTTTTTGTATTTTTTTGACATGGTATTATTATAATTATTTTAATTAGTGGATAAATTGATTTATATTGTTAAATTGAAATGTATGTTTTGGTAATCTAATCTACTTATCTAACGCATTAGGCTTCTGTAATGTTAGACATAAGGATTATGAATAAATAAATAAAATCGAATAGTTTTTGAATTAAATAATAACAAATAAATATGTTCTCTTCATTGATTAGTTAATTAACCCACAAATTCTATTTTATTTTACTAATATAATTAACTGAATAAGAATTGAAATCACAATTAATAAATATAATAATGAATTGCTGACGATAACGTGTAAAGCGATAAACAATAATTCTCACGAATATGCTGACACACAGTTACAAGGCATAGTGTCAGCTGTTTAGACTTTCCATTACTGAGATATGGTGTCCTTTAGACTTGGGAAGTGAGGCTTTATGGATGTACTAGCTTTTACCCGCGATTTTACGCGCATACTTCGATTATTATCTGTTTCATCGAAATACGTTCAGTGGTTTTTGCTTGAAAGAGCAATAACATCCTCACAAACATTTACAGTAGGAAGTGTGATAAAGATACCTAAATATTTTAGCACCATGCATGTTTCGGATGCGGAAGTTCCTTTTATCTATATATTTTTATTTGATGATCTTTCGAGGATCGTTCTATTGAAGGTCCTTGATGGTCGCGTAATCGGGCGAAGTCATAGGTCCGAATTAGTCTAGCTATCCAAAGGGGGAACGCTGCCAGTATCTTCGGAACCTTGCCTAAAGAGACTCCTATTTAGTTGTTATTTTATATTTTTTAAGGTTTTTAGTTTTAGGTTCATTGTTCTAGTATAAATATTATTTTTATTTCTGATTAATAAATAATTTTAAACATAAAATAATTCAAACTGTACAATTCGTAAAAAAATTACTATTCTATATACTATACTATTATTCAAAAATACGTCAAATATTACAAAATATAATGATAAAATTAAAATAATTATATAAATAATAAATCGCGTTTTAATCCATTATAAAGTATTTTATTTAAATGTATGATACTCGCGTTAATAAATGACAATATTATAACAATAATCTGTTTAGTTATTTTTATTAGCTAGGGTTCCCATCTAGCTTGGTTTATATTAAAATTCTAAACCTTCAATGCACCTGTCTTTTTTTTATGTCAGATATCGACAGACGAGCATGAGGTTCACTTGATGGTAGGTGATACCTCAGCCACAGAACATCAGTCAATGATGCGCTGTCGACCTAATTTTTACTTCGAGCATTCGGAAATCCATAGACTGAAACCGAAACGCGCAATATGCACTTCACGGTTTTTCCATCTATGGCGTGTCCATTAGTATAAATATATGCAATAGCATGTACGGAATCAACAGATCAGATCTGACTAACACTTGTCCATTTTATTTCTTTCTTTTTTTAATTCTAGTTACATTTTACATGCGCAGTGACATGATTACAATGCGCGCGTCATCATTGCCAAGGTTACGTTATTTACATAGTATGTTGTCGATTTAGCAAAACATTCGGCGTTATTAAAGACATTTATGATTGGCATATAGTCGCTTTCTAGGAAATCGTATGGTGTTGAATTACATTTGCTAAGTATTATATACGCACTAGCAACTAGCGATCTCACTCGGAGTTACTCGTATCTAGAGTAAATTAGCGGCTTCAATACTTAGATATATTTAACTAGCTTCTACCCGCGACTTCATTCACAAAAACTTCGATTATCAGCTGTTTTTGGGCATTTTTACACATAACATTAAGCTGAAATAGCTCTCAGCAGGATTTTTATAATCTATACTTCTATACGTATACTAATACTATTACTAATATACTTATAATCATACTAATACTATACTAATATACTAATACTATTACTAATATACTTATAATCATACTAATACTATACTAATATACTAATACTAATCTATACTAATATTATAAAGAGGAAAGATTTGTATTTTTGTATGTTATGAATAAACTCAAAAACTACTGGACCGATTTTGAAAATTCTTTCACCAATAGAAAGCTACATTATCAGCGAGTAACAAAGGCTATGTTTTGTGTATAGTACATCTACATTGTGCACCCGTGTGAAGCCGGGGCGCGTTGATAATAATTAATAATTTGATCAATTAACTCAATATCGAACATGACCCATAAATAATAAATAATACTATAAAGTTTCATCAAAATGCGTTCGGTATTTTTTGTGTGAAAGGGTACCAAGCATCCTCACAAGTTTTTACATTTATAATATTTGTAGGATTATAATTTTTCGAACTTTTCAAGGGTTTGCATGGGTTCTTTGGCGATTTGATATATTGCAAATACTCAACCTACAATGAACGAATGATACAATTTTATTGTAGCAAAAGTAGTTAGAGGAATTTAACAATAGTTTTTATAACCTAAAATATTACACTTACCTATAAGACAAAAACATAAAACAATAGGTACTTCAATTGAAAAAGGAAACCGTATACGTTGCGTTCTGATGGATCATGGGTTTGAATCCCGCCGAGATAACGTTTATAATTGTCTGTAAAAATGTTTTCCTTACGTTCGGTCACTAAAATCATGAGAGGAATATCGAAATTCCATCATACGTTGGATAAAGCGCAATTGCTCGATTAGTGTTTTTTTTTTGTAAATGCTCGAAGTAAACATTACATTACTCATTAACAAATGTATATTATATCCTATCATTTTCCTAGATAAAATCTAGGATCTCTAATTCCCCAGAAAATAGAGGGAAATAATCGCTGGCAACTCTGTCAAACAGTAATGTGCAATGGTCCTAAATATTATGTCTTAATTTTTTTTAAATAAAAAAGAAAGTTATTACATGCATGAGTTTATTATGTTCATGATTAAAAAATGTCGAAAAGATAAAAAATTGTATGAGCGGTCTTTCTTACACAGCGTTTGTGTTATCCGGAAAGTTTTATACCAGGATTACATAACGCTTGCGGAGCTGTTTGGTGGCGCCGCGTGAGCCGCCGCTGACTTAGCACTGACATCGGTTCTTGGAAACATATTGCGTTATACTTCTCGGAGACTCATGTCAGCCTGGTATTCTAAATATATGGAGAACGCGTTTGTTGTTGGATATAATAGAAAAGAATTTGGTATATGTAAAAAAGAAAAGAAATATGATGTTAGGCGATTTCTTCTTCTTCATATAAATTATTTATTTGTTGTATTTCCTTTATTTATTGTAGTATTAAAATAAGTATTTTATCTATATTACATGTTACATTATCATAAGTGACATTCCAACGGACGGTTGTAACAATGGTTTTTGTTATAAACAAGTGTATTGCTTATCGTAATTCCTATTATAAACAAAACATACCTTTTTATCGGTAACCCAATCGCAGTGAATCTTCACGATTAAACTTTATCGATACAAACTACCAAAAACAATTCGTTCATCAACCTACAGATCACACACGATACAAAAGTTTGAAAAAAGAACAAAAAATGCTTCGTAAGATAAAAGTCCATTGAGAAAAAAAAAAGAAAACTTAAGGCCGCGCCACACTGTCTGCTATCCGGTTTCCGAGGTATTGAATTACGGTGCGGTGATGGCTTCACTTTTATTCGTTAAAATAATAAAAATTCTGTATTGAGATAAATTGTGGGGGAAATGTTTTTATGGTTTTAAGCTGCTTATTTTTTATGGTGAAAGAATTTCTTTTATGAAATGAATATCGTGAAAGTTTTTAACATGTATGGTTTTTGTAGTGAAAACTTTTTCGTTGGAGCACTAAGTTCTTAGTCCTTACAGAAAATTAGCAAAAAACACTCTATAGATAAGATTCGCTATGAAACTTGTGATTAAACTATCTGCGACATTGCGACAAAAAATATTACAAAAACGTAAAAATAATTAACTCAAAAAAAACCAATAAAAAGCTTCTGAAACTATGAAAATAAAATTCAACCACATTTTAACCTTTATAAGCGTCTTTATTTAGAAAAAATATCATAGATAAGTATCACTTTTTCGGACAATCTGTAGAATTTTCAATGCATCTGTTTTATAGTTATGTAGCTAAAATATATGAAACGCCCCTCATCAGACGAAAAGTGCTACGTGAACCCTTTGACATGACAAATATTTTTGCCATTCGACACCTTGTTTCATCATCCAAACCAAACGAAACTATTTTAGAACTATTCTAAACATTAGTTCTGCGTATCCTTTCTAATGAGGGTTTCCAAATTAAGAAGCATCTTTTAAATCGACGTTCCATTTTTAAACTAAAAATACGCGGGGTTTTATTTGTTCAACCATTTTGTTTTTATTAACTGTCAAAATAAAAATAAAATGGCATAAGTTACGTTTTAAAATAGTTTTGTATAGGAATAATTAAAAATTACAAAGGCTGTAAAAATAATAAAGTTACTCAAATTATCTCAATAACGGCTAGTAACAGATATAGTCACATATACATGAGAAGCGGAACCCTTATCAAAAACACATGCTTTAAATAAAAACAGACAGTTCGTTATAAAATTTTACGTTCCGAAACGCATAGAAAAGGAAATCCGATATTTTTGCACGAATTTAGGGAATATTGTAAAAAAGTATATTTTTCTTACAAACCCATCAGTGCATGTGTACGTGTTGTGGTTTTAAGTTACCGATAAAAATAATAAAAACTTTTTTTGTAACCTCTTTCGTGAAATGTGGACAATGGTTTGTAGAAAGGGTCAAACCAACGTCAATTTTATATTTTTTTATAAAATGTGAAAAATTAGCGTTCGTTTGTTTGCTATTCATAATATGTGACCCCATGGGAATTACAATGACTATTGGTTAATGTCAATTGTATTTTGATTATAGTGAACTTTGACTTAGGTATGTGATCGTTCCTTTTTTTAAAAACTTTGGCCAATTATTATTGCTGTCTTTGATACGTCGAATATGTGATTTCACTAAGGAATAATTTTTTTCGAAGGACTTTTGTTTTTCGAAATTCTATTTTTAAAAATTCATTGTCGATCCACAGTCTACAATGCAAAGAAATATAATTAAGTTATTAAAGATTAAGATCGCCATATACATTTTGATTGTTTATGGTATATTTTTTTACCGTAGTAGGTGGAATGATCGAAACATCAACTACTTACACAGACTTATTTGCTCATTCAACTTGAGCATTTTCTTTTGCAATTTGACACGCATACAGAAATATTCTAGATCTTTTCGGAAAACACCTGCATAATTATTGTTAACTGTCCACATTGAATTTAAATGCATTAATTAATGAAGAAAGCCACCGGACACAGCTGGCGTATTTCTACGCTATTTACTTTTAGTTCTGTCTTGTTAGTCTTAACCACCATAGATTAAACCAGGCTTACCAATACTAAGCTTTAAGACAAGGTACCAGGGTCATATGAAGCGAAGGAGGTGAATGAATAAATTGGTGATGTGAAATGGAATAAACATGCGTGTTGTCGACCGAGTGAGATGTCAATCAGCTGTCAGCGACTTTCCGCTTAGAGATGTTCTCCTAGTGGTAACTACTGAAATGTATGTAATAAATGAAAAGATAAAAAATTAAAAGCATTCCGTTGATTCAACTTCCAACGCTCATGTGCCAGTCTAATTTAATATAATTAGATATTTTTTTATTATACAGTTATCTTTGTTGATTATATACATATGTAACACTAGCAAAATGTCCCGGCTTCGCACGGGTGCAATGAAGATGAAAAAAAGCAAAGCCTATGTTACTCAGCGATAATGTAGCTTTCTATTGGTGAAAGAATTTTCGAAATTGGTCGAAAAATACAAATTTTTCGTCTTTATAATTTTATAGTATAAAGTATAGATTAGTATAGATATATATAATAATTTATTATTTTAATTAAACCTATTGTTTTATTTACTGTTATTAGACCAGTGCCGAAGCCTTTAAAAATGGTAAAAAGTGAAAAAAAATTACAGTAGGATGAAACCCATTAGAAAAGGAGGGGAATATGATCAAAATGAAAGGAAAAATAAATTACGGTCGATCCGAGTTCGGGAAGTGGAAGTGGGGGGGGGGGGGGGGGGGGTTTAAGGGTAAAAAACGGTTTATCTCGTTTTCCGGCAAAACTACAAGTCCTATGGAAAAAAGTCAAATGGCAAAGTTGTAGGTAATAAAAGATCTACAACTTTTGTATTTTCACTTTTTTCACATAACCTCAAAATTTATGTGAAAAATTCAAAAAACCAAGTTTTTGGTTTTTTATTTTTATCTTTTACAAAAAATTTTTTTTTTTAACGAGATTTTGTGAAAACTTACCTTTTTATGTCCCAAATACGCTGTAATTTATTTAATTAAAAATATTAATTTTTTCACCTTATTTTGAATTAATATCGAAAAAACACCCTAATTTTCAATCGAAAATTCACCCGTCAAAATATCAGCTTTTTTCAAAAAGTTGGTGTGGTTTCTGTTCGTTGGAATCTCTACTTTCTGACGGTGTAAAAAAATATATACTTTTTTAACAGCTGCTACGAAATAACAGGTATGTAGTAAAGCCCATACCCTATTAGAACCTTCCCCACTTCTCTATGAAACACATTTTGATGGGCTAAAATTTTCCGTAGGTCACTCAGGTATACAAGTTATCTTAAAAAAGCAATAAATAGACATCTACGCTTATAATTGAAAGAAGATTTTGCAACTTTCTCAAAATATTGTAGATGTCTTATTAAATATTAACTTATTTGGTTTTTGGTTTTTGCGTTTTCTGAGAAGATTTACCATAGTAACATATATTTTTTTTTCACCATCGGAAAGTAGAGATTTCAACGAACAGAAACCACACCAACTTTTTGAAAAAAGCTGATATTTTGACGGGTGAATTTTCGATTGAAAATTAGGGTGTTTTTTCGATATTAATTCAAAATAAGGTGAAAAAATAAATATTTTTAATTAAATAAATTACAGCGTATTTGGGACATAAAAAGGTAAGTTTTCACAAAATTTCGTTAAAAAAAAAAATTTTTTGTAAAAGATAAAAACCAAAAACTTGGTTTTTTGAATTTTTCACATAAATTTTGAGGTTATGTGAAAAAAGTGTAAATACAAAAGTTTTAGATCTTTTTATTATCTACAACTTTTCCATTTGACTTTTTTCGATAGGACTTGTAGTTTTGCCGGAAAACGAGATAAACCGTTTTTTACCCTTAAACCCCCCCCCACTTCCACTTCCCGAACTCGGATCGACCGTAATTTATTTTTCCTTTCATTTTGATCATATTCCCCTCCTTTTCTAATGGGTTTCATCCTACTGTAATTTTTTTTGGTTTCAAAAATTATCGTCACTGGTCTATATAGGTATTCCTAAACAGTGGTCTCCAAAGTCAAATGCGAAATCGGTAGGGTTGCCTAATAAAATCGTACCAATAATAATTAATCAATAAATGAAAAAAAAAAACAAAATATTTGATCAAATCTCTATTTTAAACTAGGAATGATCTTTTATTCATTAATGACTTTAAGACACTGTTGCTCAATCTAAGGCTTTCCTAATAAATCTTAGGATTTGTAGATCCTAGAGTCGAGTCAATGCGCTTAAGTTCAAATGTAGATTTGAAAAAAAAAAAAATTAACTACGACTGAAGGCGTTTTTAACTATTAAGATAATTATTTTTTACTGAAACTAAGGATTTTGCGTAATTTGAGCTTTTCTTTTACTTCCCATATTTCTAAGAAACAAGCCTTGATTTTCATGAACCTAACTATTGTATGTATATAGGTATTTTTATTGTATAAATTTTGCTTAACATAATTTTTCTGGATTATATTTTCCTCAAATTATTGCAACTTTTGCTAGACTGTTTTTTGCTCAAAGCATCGTAACTTTTGCAGGACTAGTTTTCGCTCAAAGTATCGATTTTTTGCGGGACTTATTTTGTATTTGTATTATACGTAGATAGTGATATTTTGCGGACTCAAAATATCACTATCTACGTATCTTTTAGAAAATATATATAATTATTTAATTTTCTTCCCTCTATCGTGTACAAATACGGATAAAAGTAAACCGCTAACCGCCAACGATACGCGTGGGATGGAGGTGTTGTGGTCGGCCACAGGCGTCCTATGTATACAGTATATAACATACAGGATATATAATATATATCAGATGCTCAGTGGTAAGTGTTCGGCACATAAAATTTCCGAGATTTGAAAAAAAATATTTTTAAGGGAAAAAAACATACTTTATATTCACACTATTAGTTAGTGTCACAAAAAGCCCAAATCAGCATTATGATGGCTATATACAACCAGTAGTAAAAATATTGAAACAGTGTGTTCCTTTATAGAATACTAGCTTCTGCCCGCGACTTTGTCCGCATAGAATTAGTACTACAGTCTACAGGTAGCTTAACCAAGCTGTTTTTTTTTCAATCTCCGCTTAATGGCGCTCCACTCAAGTCAATCTTATCGTGATAGTTTTTAATCTATTCGTCCAATTTACTTAGTGTAAAAGACAAAGTTCATTCTACTTCTATATTAAATACTGAAAGCGATAAATTTATCAATTTTGATAAGAATTAGCTAAATACTCTAAAAAATGCAACTGAAAAAATGAATCAAATTTAAATGTATTTATGCCTCATAATTTGGGTTATATTGGCTTCCACATAAAAGGTAGATATATGCTATCGCGGACTTTTATTAAGAACTATTTAAAACAAACAATCCCACCATACATTATATTCTTGTAAGTCCAACGGTTTAGGCAGCGCACGCCAAGATAGCTCTCAGAAGGCAGGATTTTTTCCGAGTTACTTGATACTTATCGTAATATTATGGCCAATATACAAAAACTCTTTATAAATTGTAGCCTATTTGTTATTCTGATATATATAATTATATGCTATATTACGGTAAAGTTTCATCAAAATCCGTTCGGTAGTTTTTGCGTGAAAGAGTAACAAACATCCATCCATCCATCCTCACAAGCTTTCGCATTTATAATATTAGTAAGATAGTAAATTAAGATAAGATAAGATAGTAAGATAACATAAGATAAGACTAGCGACCCACCCTGACTTCGCATGGGTGCAATATAATTTTTCTATGAGACCATACAAACAGCATTTTCGATGAAAGCTCTCAGTCGGCTTGATTTCCGATATCTCGGAAAATAATCGTTATCTTTCAACAAATTAATACAAAACAATATTAAGCTCTATGTATAAATCTTCATTTAAAATAAATCTATCTATTGCTGAAAACCGCATTAAAATACCTTGCGTTAAAAGATTAAAAGATCTAAGCATACAGGGACAGACAGCGGGAAGCTTTGTTTTATATTATGTAGAGATTTAATCTATATATATAAAAGAAAGTTGTGTTAGTTACACCGTTTATAACTCAAGAACGCCTGTAGTACCGATTTTAGCGATATCTTATTTGTTGGATTCCTCTATGTCCCGAATAAAAAAAGAATAGCTATTTAAATATCGGAAAAATTCAAGAATAAAATATATGCAAAAATTAATTATAAAATAAATTAGGTTCGGAAATCCGCCATCTTGACAGCTCACGTCATGCATTCTTAGCTTTTTTGGAATAACAGATGTCCACTGCAAATCAATGACATATTAGACAATTATATAAAAAAGTGGGCAAATGGGCATATTCTTTAAGAATAATTATATAATTTCGAAGCCAAAATTGTGGCAGAACAACGTCTGCGGGGTCCACTAGTTTATAATAAATTCCCTCCTAGTGGGGCATTGGACAGATACAGTTCTGTGTCTGTTTCACTGATTAAATTTCTTAACACGTAAGTCCGTTTTCTATACCCTGACCGAGCGATACAATTTTACCCCGGGACCTCAGATGCTTAACAACAGCATCAGAATTAGAATCACGAATACGATCTTATAACCGCAAACATAATAAAAAAAAATCATAGTTTAATGAAAAGAAGTTTGTAACATATTTTCCAAAGGTCACACACATTTATTTTTACATATTTTAAAGGTTAAACATAACAATTGAACTTATTGAAGGAAACTAAGAAATCTAAAGATTTTTATAAAAAAAAGGTCATATTTTATTTTTATTTTCTTAAAAAGGTCACACGAATTTACTGTTCTATAAAGTTCAAGTCAAACTTAACAATACTAGTAATTGCTACACTTTGAGTTATAAGTGAATTTAAAATTGAAATAGGTGCGTAAAAAAATACGAAACAATATGAAATGCTAACCCTTCACTTACCACAATATAAAAAACGTCATTTTCTCTTAAAAAGGTCAAAAGGGTTCATTCAACACAAGTTCGCAGTCGTTTCCAAGATTTATACCTTTTTCTTAAAAAATTTAAAGGGTTAGTGTAATTTTTATCGAATTCATGACCCTTTTATTCTTTGATTGTTTTTTATTCATTTTAAACTATTACCTGTAATGTTCAAGGGTCGCAAGACTTAAATATCTAATACATGTTTCGAATACGGAAATCAATCATTTACTTATTTTAACAATATTTTAATTTTAATCGAAAATTAATATTTTATTGTTTTTATTTCACGCATGTGTAGCGAAAATACATATAAGAATCCAAAAAAAAAGGATAAGGATTGGACTTTTTTATCTCAGATATCGACAGACGAGCATGATGTTCACTTGATGGTAGGTGATACCTCAGCTACAAAACATCAGTTAATGATGCGCTGTCGACCTAAATTTTAATTCAAGCATTCGGAAATCCATAGACTGAAACAGAAACGCGCAATATGCACTTCACGGTTTTTCCATCTATTTCCACGGTTCTTTACCCGGTAGGAATTTCGATGTTCCCCCTACCCGATCAATGCCCGAAGTTTCCAGACATAGGCAAAATATAAATATATCGTCCTGGTGGGATTTGAACCCACGACCCATCGATGCGCACGGCAGGTGTTCTACCGAACGCGCCAACGAGCCCGCCCGGGATTTTTATTCACCTACGATTTTACTTTATTCAGTATATAAATAAAAACCAAGAAAACATTATCATTTTTCTCTTGGGTCCCTTAATAATATTGTTGAGATATGTATCATGTAAGTCCCTATACATCTTTGTGATCGATTCGACCCCAGCGAGTGATGACAGTGTGCACTCGCAGTGAAGTGTTAGCAAATATGAGGTGATTGACCCCTTGAGGGTTGAAATCATATTTCTACTTTATTAGACTTCATTAATACCTACTATGTTATATGTGATCGAAACAACAAATAGTATGCATCCTTTTCACTCTATACTCGTCCGCAAAACAGTTTCTAGATGTTGCTGATACCCTGGTAGGTATATTCAAAAAGTCGCCGAATAGATTCAAGAAAAAGTTAATAAAATATACATGTATTATTTCCACTTTCAAGATAGATAGATAGATATCTTAAAAGTTTTAGTATTGAATAATATGTATTATGTGAATAAAATAATATTTATTAATGTAATCATTAATTATATATATTAGGTATAAATTACCTACACATAAAAAAATGTACGTAGACTACGCAACTTATTTCCCTATGAACTAGGACAGTAAAATTGCTATATTAAATTACGTTAATGGACAATCAAATTAAAACCCAAATCGAACCCCAGTAGAGGCCATTTGACTGTTTGTTCGGTTAAAAGGGGCAAAAATAAACACACATTCTCCCCTCTGTTTGAGGTTTGAGCACTCGAAATGGTAATATAGACGCGAAATGATTGACTCTGTATTATACAGTTAATATTTTCCTTATAAATCGTATGAAAAATAATTCCCAAAACATGTAAAAGTCTCTCAGCATGAAGCCAAAACTGTTTGTTTCATAAATCATATACATATACTTACCTATCTATTTAAATAAATAAAATTATATTCGGATAAATAATCCGAAGAATACATTTTGAGTATGTTTAAAGGCAGTTGTAATCATAATAAAAGAGTGAAAAATATATAGATTATCTAGATAATATTTGTTTAAAAAATATTATAGGTACCTACACTAGACAGCGACTTGGTTTTCGTGGTCTTTAAATGAATATTTTTTCCAACACCCGGTTTCAATGAAACAAAGTTTTGATGTTGCCCCAGACAAAATATGTGTCAAAGCTACATGAAAATCATTTCAGTATCTTCGGAGACAAGCGTGAAAACAGACAAACAGATAAAAACGTTAAAAACGAATTTTATATACAAAAATACTTTCACACGTCTTCTTTAATCCCCTCACCATATCTAGTAAAATTGTTTAATATACAGAAATCTTGATTATATTATAATATGATTGTAAAGAAGATGTAGTTTTTTATAGTATTTATTTTGCGGGCTCGTTGGCGCATTCGTTAGAACACCTGCCGTTCACGTCGATGGGTCGTGGTTTCGAATCCCACCGGGATGTTTATAATTTTCTGTAAGCATGTTTTTCCCACGTTTGGAACTAACGGGTGGGTGGAATATCGAAATTCCGACCGGGTAACGAACCACTGTTCCTAGATGGAAAAACCGTGAAGTGCACATTGCGCGTTTCGGTTGCTATGAATTTCAGAATGTTAAAAGTAAAAAGTAGCTCGACAACGCATCATTGACTGATGTTTTGTGGCTGAGGTATCACCTACCATCAAGTGAACCTCATGCTCGTCTGTCGATATCTAACATAAAAAAGTGAGTTATTAAGCTAAGTTTCTCTTCATATAAAATCCCGGTGTACAATCAACAGCATCTTAGTACCAATTACCAGCCAACGTCTGCCACGCGCCGCCTAACTGAATTAATTTATCCATCCAGCCCTCAGCCCTTCCATACTCTTATTATGTAATGTGACGTGCTGATCACTTATGATATCCTGGTAATTGAGACTTTTTGCTTTGAAAGGGATAGCTTGCTTTTAGTCGCTGAATCCCCCCCCCCCTTTTTTAGATGTTTTAGATGTTTATAAAGTCCTGGACTTAATTAAGGATTAATTTAGGCAGTTTTATATATAGGTAGATACTGTCTTATAAGTCTAGAGTTTAACTTAAAATTTAGTACAGTATGTAATGTACGACGTGATGTCTGTAAATCTAATATATAAAATTCTCGTGACACAATGTTCGTTCCCATACTCCTCCGAAACAGCTCGACCGATTCTTATGAATTTTTATGCATATTCAGTAAGTCTGAGAATCGGCTACTATCTTTCAAACTCCTAAGTGATAAGGGGTGTCCACTGTCCACCCCAAATTTTTATTTTTTATTATGTGGCATTAAAAAATACATACAACCCTATATTTTCACTCTTCTATTACCAACCTCTGCTTTTTTTTGTCAAAAAATCTAGACCCGTGCGAAGCCGGGGCGGGTCTCTGGTATTATATAACTGTGGGTTTTCACAGAAATTGTCTTCCTCGCACGCTTACTCCGAAAAACCAGTTGCCACCATCGCTATTTCCGACCCTTAAGAAAAGAGCCTACTCTTTTCTGCATCTGAATTCTGAGTATTGTAAATATCTATGGGCGCTGGCGAGTATTTAACATCAGCCGGCCTAGCATGACCACCGCGACAAAATTTTGTCGACCGTTTTCTCGTGTTTTAATCGATTTTCGCTTTATTTCTTTCAAATTCAAATTCAAAAATCATTTATTCATTTAGGTAACACAATGTACACTTATGAACGTCAATAAAAAATACATATTAAATGCTTTTAATTTTACATTTACTGCCAGTTCACAAATCAAGGGCGTAGAGCGGACGAGAAGAACTGGCAAGAAACTCGCCGCCACTCTTTTTAATCACCAAGTTTTTGTTTTACAAATGATTTATAAGGAGCTGCAACCATTACACCATATTCCACATGACATCTTTAAGTAATTAACTATAGTTATCAAAAAATATATATAAACGAAAAAATAAAAACAAAGATTTGTCCTCTATCAGCATTATGTATGGTGAAATAGGAGCACTCACATTCTAGTGGGAACAACACGCAAATACATAGACGTACTTTCGGGTCTAACATGACAATTACACTTAAAACTCGACTATTAATATCAAAAATAGATATATTTGTCGATCAAGATATCTTTTCTATGAAAATTGTTGATGTCGAGATATAATTTATCGAGACTTACATCTTAGTTTGTCTTCTCTCGTCCGCGACATATCTCGTGGCGGTCATGCTAGGCCGGCAGGTGAACCAATCATCCGTTTACCCCCTATTCCATAAAAATACATACTCCCTGGTATTCCTATATGTGTATTACTTACTGCGTATTATAACAATCTTCTCAACTACGCTTGTGTGAGTTAATCCTATATACGTACAAATACTCTTTGTTTATGGTAACAATGGAAGCGTGTTACTACAGACACGTGGCGCATTACATTAAAACCAAAATTGATGGGAATTTGAGGGCCTTTGACGTGATCTTGTTTGAAGCTTGCTATTCATTTCAAAAATAATCATTACGCATATAATTATAGTAGTTATCAATACTGTGGTCGTTAGAGAAAATAATGCTTATGTAAAATTGAATATATGTATACTTTGAAAAAACGTGGCAACAATACAAAAAGGTGCCAAATATCAAAATGTCACTAAGAGTAGCTACTGTTTTTTTTCGAATTCGGAATGTCGATATTCCTTCCACCCGTTTAATGCTTGAAGTGACCAGACGTGGGGAAGACATTTTTTTTATGTTAGACATCGACAGCTTGAGGTTCACTTGATGGTAGGTGATACCTCAGCCACAGAACATCAGTCAATGATGCGCTGTCGACCTACTTTTTGTGTCGACTGAAACCGAAACGCGCAATGTGCACTTCACGGTTTTTCCATCTACGAACGGTGGTTCGTTACCCGGTCGGAACTTCGATATTCCTCGTTCGTTTAATGCTCGAAGTGACCAGACGTGGGGAAGACATGCTTAAAGAAAATGATAAACATGTCGTCCCGGTGGGAAACGAACCCGAGACCCATCAGTACGCAAGGTAGGTGTTCTACCAAACACGCCAACGAGATTGCCAGACACATAAACATTCTTAAACTATACTATTTGCACAAACCTTCGAGCCACACATTAATTTCTCATTAGCGCTGTTAAAGTATAATATTTATGGAGTAAAGCAATCAGTTGGCGCAAATATTATTCCTTTTACTTAACTGAACGCCACCAGTTAGCGTACCTATCAGTGAACATTTTCAAAAGGTAAGCCATCCCAAAAAAACACACCATGCTGCGAAATTTCATACTTCAGGAAAAAAATATATGCAGAAAATAGACTTTAAAATAAATTAGGATGGGAGATTCTTTGTTTTTTATTTTATTTTTTCGTTTATATACATATATTGTTATGTTAATTACTTAAAGATGTCATGTGGAACATGGTGTAATGGTTGCAGCTCCTTACAAACATTTTATTTTATTTATTATTTTGCAAATTTTAAATAGGGAATTTGCAGAGAACCTACTAGCTCTTTTTGAATAGATGTGATAAAAAAAAATAGCAGATGAAAAAAAGCATTAGGTCTAAAAAATACGTTTCTTATTTTTGAAGCCAATATATTGGCAGTAGATACGTCTGTCGGGTCCGCTAGTTTCAAATAAATAAATACAATATTTTAAAACCCGGTACTTAAATAGTGTTTATAATTATTAACATAATATATGTAGGTATATGTCAATATTTTCAATTGACAGATTGACGCTATCTACACTTTCTAGGCAGTTCTTCGTGCTACAAAACAGTTGAATCCCGATTCCAAGAATACGAATTTGTTTCTTGGCCTTTCGCGCTAAAATTTCGGTGAAAGAAGTTTCATAACCAAAGCCGCAAATAAACCGTACTATTTAATAAATAAAACCTCAAGTTAGATAGCAATACAGTAAGACGAATGCTTGAAATAATACTATAGTACCGTACACACAGTCGACCGACAAACAGTGATACAAGCTTTTAAGAGGCCCAAATTATGTGGGCCTAAAATGTTCATAACGAGCTTCGAAATAAATAGATTTATAGCTTTACTATCAGAGTCGACAGACGTTGTCCTGCCAGAATGATGGCTGCAAAAAAATATTCTAGATCAAATGCTATTTTCCCATATTTATTGAGTATTTTATAGATTTGCAGTGACATTAATTATTATTACAAAAAATCAGCTATAAGCGTGCGTGACCTGAACTGTCAATTGTGGTTTTTTTTTATGTCAGATATCGACAGACGAGCATGAGGTTCACTTGATGGTAGGTGATACCCCAGCCACAGAACATCAGTCAATGATGCGCCGTCGACCTAGATTTTACTTCGAGCATTCGGAAATCTGAACTGAAACCGAAACATGCACTTCACGGTTTCTATGAAGAGTGGATCGTTTCTATGAAGGGTAGATCGTTACCCGGTCGGAATTTCAATATTCTTCACACTCGTTCAAATCCCCCCTCACCCCGCCGTGCAGAAAATTATAAACATGTCGTCCCGGTGGGATTCGAACCCAGGACCCGTCGATGCGCACGGCAGGTATTCTACCGAACGCGCCAAAGGGCCAATGCCAAAAAATCCAAAACCATGCCATATCAAAGCTACGCCACTGGATATAATATTATATGGTAAATATTATCATAAATATGGCGGAAAATACAGATACTCTATAACTATTTAAATTAAAACCATAGATATATTGCATATTTAGGATTAAAATGACCTAATCCAAAACAATTTTTTTGGTAAACGCTTAAAATATAATCTACAATTTGGACTCATTCATCCCATATGCCTCTTACCATAGTATCTAGTATCTCTTTTAGTAAAACAAATTAATAAATAAATATTACTATACAAAAATAATTTTAATTTCATATCTATTTTATATATTTTAGCGCTCCGACCGCTACGCAGATGTCGAAGAACCGGAACTGTTAAAACCAAACACGCGTCTGACCGTGACAATATTGACGCAGACGGGACTCGAACCCGCGCTCCAAACACGGAGGCAAACAGATTAATGTATAGAAAAGAGCGTTCCGATAACAAACAATGTTTTTTTTTGGAAAAACAAACGGTTCCTTTTGTCTTTATTTTGTGACGTAAATTAAGAGGTTTCGTTTTTGCTTAATGTACTGGCCGATTCCCGCGATATTGCCTGTGTTATAAAAAAATCACTTTATTTCCTTACTAGCAACGTGCGTCGGCTTCACACGGGTGCAATGTAGATGTTCTATACACAAAACATAGCCTATGTTACTCGTATACTGATAATGTAGCTTTCTATTGGTGAAAGAATTTTCAAAATCGGTCCAGTAGTTTTTGAATTTATTCATAACATACAAAAATACAAATCTTTCCTTATAATATTAGTATAGATATTATTAGTAGGTAATTAGCAATTAGTATTAGTATATATTAGTATAGATTAAGAAAAAACTAAACGCTATATTTGTTCTCGATCTCCCGTCGCATAAAGATAAGACGTTTTGCTTTCTTTTATTTTCTACATTTTTAAAAATGGAAATTAAGTTTTTTTTTTAAATAATTATAAATATTGACACACATAACTCCCTTTATGTTAGATGATACTCGTAGCTCAACCAGGGATCAGAGTTCCATTTATGAATGACTTTTGGGACGGAAATCCGGTATTCCTACCACCTATTTAGATTGTTATGTTGTAATTTAAAAATAGAATATAAACCCTATATACGTATAATTTACTAACATCAGTATGCACCTGCGGAATTTTTCTTGTGGCCACCAAGAGACAGGCTGAATCTACATAGTTTGGGCCACATCACCCCCTAGATAAATAATAATTTATGAATACACTGATTTGCTTTTTTTATGTTAGATATCGACAGACGAGCATGAGGTTCACTTGATCATAGATGGTAACCTCAGCCACAGAAAATCAATGATGAGCTGTTGACCTACTTTTTACCTTGAGCATTTGGAAATCCATAGCCTGAGACCGAAACGCGCAATGTGCACTTCAAGGTATTTACGTCTATGAACGGTGGTTCGTTACCCGTTCAGAGTTTCGATATTCCTCCCACCCGTTCAAAGCCCGAAGTTATCAGACGTGGAGAAGACATGTTTTATAAACATGTCGTCCCGATGGGATTCGAATCCACGACCCATCGATGGGCACGGCAGGTGTTCTACCGAACGCGCCAACGAGCCCGTCATTTGTCACTGCCCGTTACTGATTGTCTTAAATATTTAAATATTTAATAATGAATTGCCTAACCTATTTGCTGATCAAAGTAGCCAGATGATTTTATGGAAAATCGTAGTCCGATCGAACGTGGCTGGCAAGAAATAATTGCGGGAAAGACCTTGGGTTATGAATGGAGGAAATGCTATTTTATTAATAAGTCATTCATATTTAAATAAATACAGTTTTTGATTAAATAACTGAACGCATTCGAGGCGCAGTGTGGCGTTTAAAACCGGATGAAAAATTGTTTTGTTTGGACATGGCTCAGAAGACAAAAAATAAAGTGAATTGGACTCAGAAATGTATCTGCTTTATATCCCACTAGAGGAATCAAAAATTAACTTTTATGATGAAGTAGTATATAACAGTACTAAAATACTATAAAGGTTAAAGATAAGCGTGCTCTAAGTTTAATCAGCCGGCCTAGCATGACAACCGCGACAAAATTTTGTCGACCGTTTTCGCGTGTTTTAATCGATTATCTCTTTATTTCATCTAACATCACAATAACACTTAAAACTCGACTTTTAATATCAAAAATAGAAATATTTGTCGACCGAGATATCTTGTCTATCAAAGTTGTCGATGTCGAGAATATATCTTAGTTTGCCTTTACTCATCCGCGAGATATCTCTTGACGGTCATGCTAGATAAGCTAGTTACGTAGATTATGCCTACGCTTTTGTCTACTTTGGTGGATCGCGAAATTTGGTATTGTCTATATGTATGTGCCGAAGTTTATCGGAATCCGTTTAGTCTTTTAAGCATAACTGAGAAACAAAAACACATTCATCAGATCCTTTAATTGTGAGCAGTCAAGAACATCCTTTAATTGTGTGCCATGCGTCTGTATTTGAAAGCGAAACATACATATTTCATCGACATCCATATTTAAGTTTTGTAATAATATATATCAACCAAGTATACGCTACGATCAGAAAATTTTAGCCAAAATAAGATTTTCCACCATCCATGCTGCATCAAGGTAGAAAGTAATCTCTTAAATAAAACCTTTTTGCACGAAGGATAACTTTTTAATTTTTTACCTTTGCCCGCTTTCTGGTTGATTAGTCGCGTGATGGGTTTTGACGTAATGCAAGGAGCTCGGCCGGCGCAGGCGCAGCCAACAGCCCACCACATCGATGGAAAATTAACCGAAATCCGATTTCGCAGTTTTATTGTGAATAATCCATGTGCGAGAATCTGTGTGGCCTCTTCATAAATATTTGACAAGCTGGAAACATTTTTTTGATAAGCACCTGCGTGTACGCAATAGAAATTGAAAGTTGGTTACGTTTGACTTTTGTTTGATTTTTGTTTATTTTTTTTATGCATAATAGACAGACGTTTGACCGCGATCCCACCTGATTAAATTCACTTTAAGAATTGGTAACTACCTACTTAACTAAAATATTTTATAATTACCTGTCAGGTTCTAAATTTAGCTTTTATGCGCTATATTGTTTACATAAGTAATGAATTACAACTTACTATATTAAGGCTTAAGACATTTATTTCTCAAAAAAGAATATCCAGATATTCACTTACATGAGAAACACAAATAATTAAATAACAAACCTTTTTTCTATTTTCTCTCGTTTATGATGCGACATCGTGCGTACAACAAGAAAATGAAAATAACATTAAAGCAATAAAATTATTTTTTTTCGTTTCACAATATTTATTTACTTCTCGTTCAATTTTTAATAAATTAAAACAATAATTTGTTAATTCAATAAAAAGCAAAAGTCTTACGTCGATAAAAAAATATTGGATCTGTGGAAAAAGTTCTAAATTTAAAAAAACAGGTAATTGCAAAATGGCGTCGAGATTTGGCGCCAAACGACAAGCGTCGCCGTCTGAAACGCTCGAGTGATCACCGGATTATCCCTCTGTTTATTTGCAAACTATTTACTTTTTCTATCTTTCTACTTTCGGTCATTTTATGCTCGTTTGAGCGGAGTTCTAAAACTGATGGCTTCTTGTGATAAACAGATTTTTGAACGACAAATAGATTGGTTTAATAGATTCGCTTTATATCTACCCCGGCTTCTTATTGCATATGTTTTAAGCCTAGATTACGTAGAGAAAAGCCATAACCGAGTCTAAGGCTTATTTTTTGTGACGAGCGTGAAGTTTACTTGATCATAAGTACTTCAACCGGCCTAGCATGACAACCGCGACAAAATTTTGTCGACCGTTTTCTCGTGTTTTAATCAATTCTCTTTATTTCTTCCGGATCTAACAAGAAAATTACACTTAAAACTCGACTTTTAATATCAAAAATAGATATATTTGTCGATCGAGATATCTTTTCTATCAAAATTGTTGATGTTGAGATATGATATATGGAAATATCTTACATCTTAGTTTGTCTTCTCTCGTCCGCGGCATATCTCGTGGCGGTCATGCTAGCCCGGCTGAGGGCCTTAGAAATACTAATCGACAAAATATTCGAATCGTCCATAAAAAATGTTTGAAATTTTATACTAATGATAGTTCGACGATACGAATACTTTTTCGATAGTTATTCGTGCTAGCCCCTCAGATCAATCAGTGATGTTGCCCCGACCTATATTATATTTCGAGCTTTTAGAAATCCATAAACTAAAATTGAAACGCGAAATATACCTACTTAGGAATGTTTGTGTCCTACTAGATTATACCTACTCAAATTATATTTAAGTAAATAATAAGTATCTTAAAATATTATACCATATCAAATCTCAAAAACATACTCTTAGTATTTTTCGTCTAAAACTCAAATGACATTGTATTATTAAAAAAATAATTATTATATATCAAAAATCTGATCGCCTTTAGAAACTTGTACTTTTTGTATCTTCAGATTCTAAAAGTATTTTTGAGCTTTCTTAAGTTACTGCGGTAATGTCGCAGAGCATTTTAAGGAAACTATATTACAGTAATTTTCCAATTAAAATAAGGATAATTCTTACGAACGCAGATAAAGACAGACGCTACCAGAAAATAATTGCCATTAACAAAAAGCGCAGCCCCCATGTACACTCGCGCACAATAGCATATTGCCCGAGTTAGCGATGTTCATTTATTCGCTGTAATCCGATATTTTATTAGTGCGCTTTGTTTAAACAATTGCGTGAGTGATTGTACGCCCCGGGATCTGCACCTTGCTGGGATCGCGGCATGCAATCATTCTGTTCTATTTTTATATTATTTAATACCAGCACGAATTTAAATTAAATAAGTTAAATTATTGAAATAGTCTTTAATTTGAAATTTTCTCTCACCACCTTGTAGAGAATTAACATTATTTTTGAATGTCATTTAGATTAATTAATAGTTATTCTCTGTTTGTTTTTATATCTATCTCAAAGGTCTGCAACACATACTAAATTCTCTGATGTTGCAGATGTTTATGGGTAGCAGTATTCGTTTCCACCAAGTAACGGAATATTCGTAAGACTATTGTACTTTATTTTTGTTGTTGTTGTCCTTCAGAACAAGGAGCAGGCTACATTATTGATACTTTTTTAAAAAAGAAATCGGAAATGAATAAATAAATTCCATAATTGCTTCCCTCGTGTATACAGCGATCCTCCACAACACAAGCATACGTTTCCACCCCCCGATGGATCAAGTTACTGCGCTTAGATAATTTTAGTTCCATCGTAGCACAGTTGAAAACTGGAAGCGTTCCATCTGCCTTGGAAATGGGAAAAAAATCATTTTGTGGGAAAAAGTTAAAGATGCGGGCGTTTGGTCTTTTTAAAGAATATTGTTAGACTTAGATAAATTATTGTTCATCTTGTTTATTCGAAAATTGACAGTTCTGTGTGCTACCAAAATCTGTTTCAGGACTTTTACAGTGTGTTAAACTGGGCTTTATTTAAATAAGCATTCATAAACTTCTGAAGGTCAAAGACAGAGTTACTTGCGTATTTATAAGTAGGGATTAAAAGTAATACACACACATACATACATTTATAACGGTTACTACGAAACGATCATGAACTCAGCATAAATCGAATAAGCTTTGACCAAGTAGCCAAACTCGCTGGTTTTCAGCCAAAATGTCAATAATAGAGGAACAGTAAATATACATTAATAAAAATGGCCTTATTCATAAACGTTTTATAATAATCTTGATAGTTAAAATATGTTGTTTCTTTCGTTCAGTAGATTTTTTATTCGATAGAGCGAGACAAACTATATCAAGCTAATAAATAATAAGTTTATAAATAAGGCTGAAAATATGTAACTGAGCAAGATTAAGAACAAAAAGATCAAGACAAGATCTTTTCTTCATTGTATATTAAATATTATTAAGCTTAGGTACTTATGTGGCCTCATTCGCAATAGATTCATCAAACTGGGATCGGCGGCGTAAACTTATGCATACTACTGAGGGATGAGCACGAACAACTATCGAAAAAGTATTCGTATCGTCGAGCTGTCATTTGTATGAAATTTCAAATTATTTCTCATACAACTGACAGTTTGACGATTCGAATACTTTGTCGATAGTCGTTCGTGCTAGGCCCTCTGGTCGTGAACCCCATGATCGCAATTGGTTCGAAACTTTAAGTTTTAAGCAAACCAAGCACCACCAAAGTGCGGAATCTATACCGGATGAACATTTTACTTGCGACATTTGTGGTTGCTCTCGGCAAAGACCCTCGTACCTTTCATCCGGCTCCTCAAGCGTCCTCCCAATCTGCTACGATATAATATAAGCCCTTGGTCTGCTGGCCTAGTATGACAACAACGACAAAATTTTGTCGACCGTTTTCTCGTGTGTTTTAATCGATTAGCTCTTTATTTCTTACGCGTCTAACATGACAATTACACTTAAAACTCGACTTTTAATATCAAAAATAGATATATTTGTCGATCGGAATATCTTTTCTATCAAAATTTTCGATGTCTAGATATAATATATCGAGATATCGTAGTTTTTCTTGTATCGTCCGCTAGATATCTCGTGGCGGTCATGCTAGGTGAGCAGAATAGGTCTCTTTAGCCACAGAAAGCGTTGCAAAAACGAATAACTAGACCTGCCTCAATTAGGAGATTTTGCTAACCAAAATAGTCAGGCAAAGATTTAGCGGCCAAAGGGAGCTTATGATACAATCTACTTTTAAAATCGTTATTTTTTCGTGTGTAAAGTGTAATTCGAAACCATTGGAACTCAATTTCAACTATTCGTAATTCAGAAACGATCACAATTAGATGGTGTATACACGCGTTATGAATACTCTCGAGTACTTTGGCGCCAGGGCACAATGGTAGCCACCTTACTCAGCAATTACTGAATATCACGCACAACTAGCTCTGAAGGGCTTTTCTGTATCTCAGTGGACAGACAAAGAAACTAAAACCTGCCAAATTTAAAAATAAAGTACTTATTTGACACATATTTTTTTAATATTATACACGTATGTAAGTATATGCGAGTATAATAGGTATATTGTATACATTTTTTTGTTTGAGTTTTTTCTTCCTTTTTTTATGTAAAATGTCTTATTTTCTTAATCCAAAAAATGTCTTTCATTCATTCAAAATATTAATAAAAAATTCTAGAAAAGTATAATATAAAAAATTCTAAAATATAGCGGTGTGATGTCAGTGGTGCTCAGTATAAGCTGTGGCCATGGTGGACTCAGCACTGATTTTCAGCGGGACAGTGGAAATTGTCAATTTAGTTATACTATAGAAATCATTTTCCGCCAAATACCGTTATAGTAGCTGTAATTATTAATAATTGAAAGAAGTATTGAGGAAACCCTATTTCTGTGAAAACGGAAGCTGTAACGTTTGTAATTTGATTTAAAGAATGGTTGACACCGCTACATTGATTTATATCCTGTGGCTAAATTAAGTCAAGGGAGCATTAAGTATCTGTGGATATCTAATTTTAAAAAAGGCGAATTTCCACAATGTCTTTGAAACAATAGATTCGAATTTTAAAAGGCTTGAAAAATGTCAAAACAATTTCTCCTGTTTCAAAACAACATAGACATTGAAGTTAACAGAGGGTGCTTAATTTGTGCGGCTTCCAAGTTCCAACCCTTTGAGGATGTAGGGGAGGGTGGGGGGTTGTATGCCGACATGGAAACCTTTTAGGAAGCACCTCCCCTTTGCGGTGAAAAGCTTAGACATTTTGTTTTATAACGGTTTACGGATGACTTACAAGCACAAGAGAATAATTTTCTCAAAACAAACTTCGAGACGAGTTGGAAAGTTTATGTTTGCGTCAGAAGCGATTTTTAGGGTTCCAAGAACATTTATAAACGAAATAAGTTTTTAAAAAATGGAACTTACAATTATTTAAAAAACTATTACTTATATAAAAAAATACACTAAATAAAATAAAGTATGGATACATTAAAATTAAAATACATTTTCAATTAGTATAAAAATAATGTCATCAATTTTGGTATTTTTATAGTGTCAGGTAATTCTTCTTCTTCTTCCTGCCCTGTTCCCTTTTTTTATTTGTGGTCAGCGCAGTATAATCTCTTTTTCCATTCTCTCCTTTCACTCGCCATATCATCAGTCACACCTCTCAAACACATATCATTCTTCACACAGTTAATCCATGTTTCTTTTGTCAGATAATTAATTATATTATTGAGATAGGTTATTTCTTCAAAATACCCCATATATGAGGGTGAAGGCCTCCTCCAGACTTGTCCATTGTATTCTGTCTTTTGCTTCCTCTATCCATTTCCTTCCTGCTATTTATATCATCATCATCCCACCTAACTGTTAGTCTTCTTTGCTTTCTATTTCCCATTAGTACAAGTCTTGTAATAAGACAGTGTGTCCAGCGACCATCAAATAATCTCGCAACATGTCCTGCCCACCTAGCATGACGAGCACATATGTACAACATAGCGGACGAGTGAAGACAAACTAAGATATAAGATATCGAGATAATTATATTTCGACATCGACCTTTTAATAGATAAGATATCTCGATCGACAAATATCTCTACTCTTGACATTAGAAGTCGAGTTTTAAGTGTCATGCAAGACCCGGAAGACACATAGAGATAATCGATTAAAACACAAGAAAACGCTCGACAAAATTTTGTCATGGTTGCATGCCAACTTGGGGGTATCAAGATGTTCAGGGGATTTTTTTTTGCGAGGTATATTATTCAACATATTTTTAAGAAAAAAACGCACAATTCTTTACAATTTATATTACCTAAGCCTTGAACCTCGAATTTCATTGCTATCATCATTAATATTATTAGTATATACGAGTATAATACTTATTTAATTAATTCACCTAAGCAGAAATAATATTTCTTACGTAACACAACCAATAATATTACAACAAAACTTTTTTTCTATACAATCGTAAAGGTATTATTTGAGACAAATTGTACAATAGCACAATGCAGCTATGGTCACTTGACGTAGCGAAAGTGATTGTCTGTGGTACAATAGGATAAGAGACTGTTTTTATCTGTGCTAAAGCAAAAAATGACAACATTCAGTTGGTTGCACCTCAATGGTTATTTAAAACGAAATAAAAGTGTCGCAACACGGTATTTACTTATTTATTACTAGTAACATATCCCGGCTTCGCACGGGTGTAATGTAGATGTACTATACACTAAAAATATGTTACTCGCTGATAATGTAGCATTCTATTGGTGAATTAATTTTGACGGGCTCGTTGGCGCGTTCGGTAGAACACCTGCCGTGCGCATCGATGGGTCGTGGGTTCGAATCCCACCGGGAGCACATGCTTATAATTTTCTGTAAGCATGTTTTCCCCACGTCTGGTAACTTCGGGCATTGATCGGGTGGGAGGAATATCTAAATACCGACCGGGTAACGAACCACCGTTCATAGATGGAAAAGCCGTGAAGTGCATATTGCGCGTTTCGGTTTCAGTCTATGGATTTCCGAATGCTCGAAGTAAAAATTAGGTCGACAGCGCATCATTGACTGATGTTCTGTGGCTGAGGTATCACCTACCATCAAGTGAACCTCATGCTCGTCTGTCGATATCTGACATAAAAAAAACAAAAAAAAAATTAAATTCGGTCCAGTAGATCCAGAGATTACTCCCTACAACCTTCTTTGTACACCTTGGGTTACATTATTCAAGTTTTAGTCGGGATCCCTAACTTATCTGGAAATAAATATAACCTATGTTACTCGGTGAAGATGTAGCTTTCTAACGGTGAAAGATTTTTAAAATCGGTCGAGTAGTTTTTGAGTTAAATCGTAACAAACAAACTAATATTTCCTCTTTATAATATTAGTATAAACTAGCTGGTGCCTTCGACTTCGTTCGTGTGAGCGTCATCTTAGCTTCAGCTGAGCTTCCGAGGCTAAATGAAGATAACTTTACTTCGCGATATCCGTTTTAGATGATTTAATATTTTGATGTTGCCCCTGATTAAAGTTAATCTACTCGTATGTTTTAAAGTTATATGAAAATAACTTCAGTATCTTCGGAGAGTGAACAAACAGACAGACAGATAAAAAAGTTCAAAATGATTTTATGTATACTGTTCCTCTCCTTGACGACAAGCGAGGCAGAGATGGAAAAAGCGTGAAGTGCATATTGCGCGTTTCGGTTTCAGTCTATGGATTTCTGGATACTCGAAGTAAAAATTAGGTCTACAGCGCATCATTGACTGATGTTCTGTGACTGTAGCACCTACTATCAAGTGAACCTCATGCTCGTCTGTCGATATCTAACATAAACAAAAAAAAATTATGTTAAATATGTAGGTATCTTACTGGTAATGGATATAGAAACTAACATATTATATACATAAGTAAGAACCTAAAACTAAAAACCTTAAAAAATATAGTAGGTATAATATAGGTTCCGAAGATACTGGCAGCGTTCCCCCTTTGAATAGCAAGACTAATTCTTTGTCCGAGGTAGCTGCCAGCTCTTCGGTCTCCTGTGATGTCGACTAACCTTTTTGCTATTTCTTTAAAAAGCTTTATAGCGCTAGGAAAAAAAAAATTGAAATGACTGTCGATTTACTAGCCGGGCCTAGACCATGTTTCTATACATTGTCTAGGCATAACATGAGTTGGTGAGTCTAACCGTGTCGGAGTCGTCATGCGCCGCGAACTGGGTGTCAGTTTACGTAACACAATATCTTACTTGTGACACTTCGGTGAGTCGGTGACAACGGAATTGATAGATGCAATTGATGAAAATCTTTGTCTCTGTGTTACGAAAACTGACCAGTGTTACGCTAACCCGCTTTTTTGTAATATAAAACATTGATGTCCACTGCAAATCAGTAACATATTAGACATTATAGAATAGAAGTGGAAAAATAACATATTCAAATCTAATGTCGGCTTCGCTAGTATTTCATATTTCTAGTGAACAGTAACACTTGTTACTGTACTTACTGTGTTGATAAGTATGATGAATCCTAGCGAAAGTTTTGATGTCGCGTCAGTGCGGCGCCGACTTGCAAATAATCCTAAGACAACAGTCTGGCTTTGACATTTGCAATGTTTATTCATTTGGCACTCTTGCTACCACTAGTGCTGACACACGGATCCACACGTTTCATTTCAAATCAAATCAAATCATTTATTCATTTAGGTAACACAATGTCAATAAAAAAATGCTTCTAATTTTACATTTACTGCCAGTTATCAAATCAAGGGCGTAGAACGGACGAGAAGAACTGGCAATAAACTCTCCGCTTCTCTTTTTTTTATAGGTAACAGAGCGGACAACCAAGCAGGAGGGTTACCTGATGGTAAGTAATTACCACCGCCCATAGACATCCGCGACTTAAAAAAATCTCAGATGCGTTGGCGGCCTTTAAACTCTTTTTAATCGCTAAGTTTTTGTTTTACAAAATGTTTGTAAGGAGCTGCAACCATGTTCCACATGACATCATGACTAACATCACCGCATACACGAATTCAAGTCCGACCTGTCATCACAAGTAGCACCCGTTCACGAGTATGACGCATGGCCAGCCATCGACCCCCTCGCCATATATTAGGGAGAGAGACAACCCGACATTTCATCCCCGAATTCCAGATACCCCTAGAGTCCCCTTGAGCTTGAGGAGGTTTGAGTTAAGCATTGTCACTTAGAAAATAGGGATTTTCATAAATAGTATTGAAGGAAAGTACCTACATAATTAGTAAATAACACCAAATGTTTTCGCAAATAAACATGGGAAATTCAAATTATTAACACAAATGATATACTTATTCATTCAACATTATGAATAGGTATCTACCTACTAAGGAAGGACCTATTTACTACATATAGGTAACGTTCTCTACACATTTTAATATGTACCTAATTTATAATTATTTTAAACATCCAGCAATTTAAGCTTAAAAACAAACCAAATCACGACCAAAAGGTATATTTATTTATTTTGTCGTCATACTTATCAGTTTCTCAGTCGCAAAACGTGACCAAATAGGTACTTACTTACTACTAATACCGGAAATGTACAAAAACTATTATAGGTATTACAATCTATAGACATCATTATTAGATAAGTAATTAAAATCTAAAAAAAACATATAGGTACTTACTTATTATAATAAGTAGGTATTATGTTTAAACCTTAACATTTGTTCTGATTGTTTTGCTTGATTGATACCTACAACTTTGAAGTAGGTATAAATATATACCTATCACTATGAAATACCAAGCTATATTTTATATTTGGGCTAGTATTTTGTATTTGGGTTGGTTAACCTACTTATATATCAGTCACTATAATAAAACATAAAGAAAAATCATTTGCGTAAAATAAAAGCGGCACTAGTAGGCAAAGTGATTGCCGATTGGCATAAATGTTCCAAATTTAAATTGAATTTTGACAATTCACACAACGACGAATTTAAACCCTCCAAGTTATCACTTCCACAGAGCACTTCGAATTGACATTATAGGCGTATCACATTATCTATTTCAACCAATCACAGCACAAGGATCGTCGGACAGGATATACTGACTCACCATTGGTTAAAATTGTAATACGATATCCTGCATCCTTTTGATATATATGTCCCATTCTTGTCTATATTGGAAAATCATGTTATCTCTTATTCAAGAGAGGGATGAGAGATCGTTTCTGATTTTAGTTGGCAATTCTAATAAAACAATTCCAATATTTATCTCTTCTTAAGTAACTCCATACATTAAATAACATAGTAAATGATTTTTATCGCAGCTAAATTTTCAAAAGATTTCCCCATTTTATTTGATATATTATTCTCAGACAGATTTCGAAAAAGAATAAGAAAAATTTTCTACTTACCTAAGTAATTACAGAAAAATGTATAGAGATAATTCGTAGGAATTTTATTATTATTTCATAATACCTACCTATCATGAAACACAACTGTGACTTTTCAATAATTTGTAGATAGGTAGGTAATATTACGTAGGTATGAAGTCATTGCATACCTTCTTTCCAATTATTATAAGATATTATGTAGGAAATTATATTTAATTACTTTTATTATTTCGCAGTTTTTGAATAGTACCTATTTAAGTTAATAAAATATTAATTTTAGTATCTTTATCTTTAAGTTTAGTATCTATTTTCTTCATTGCCTATTTTTTAATAAAATTACTTATTTTGTTTACTATATTTGATTATGTGACTCATTTTGTTATTCTATTCGTACAAAAATCTAAAAAAAAATCGACCATAGTGACATCTTTATAATATCATTACAACTTATTGTTAAGTTCTTGTTCTGAGACTGATATTAGAACGTCCTAGATGGCAGTAATATCAAAAGTGTACTGTTATTTTTTTTGGTACTCTCAATTTTTTAATTTATTAATAATAAATATGTAGTCATCAGTGCAGTGTTTTTATATATTTTTATTTAATCAAAATTAGGCCATATATTTTTATTAAAGTTGCCATATTATGATGATTATTTTTAAAAATGTTTTTAAAATCAAAAAATGCTATTAAAAACTTAATTTGAACATATTCTTAATTAACAACTTAACATTATAATATGGTATTAAAATCTTTAAATCTGTGTAAATATCTAATTCGAAATTCTATGTTGACATCTAACGTTAGCATAGTTATGAAACGTCATCAAATTGTCAAATAATTATTGACGTGTAACCGCGACGTGTTATGCGTTTGACATTTAATAAAAATTAGTTTTGCTTTGCTGGATTCCGGATTTCACTTTTACATACGTGTCAATAGAGTTTGTACGCGAGTAGGCTATTTAGCCTTTTAATTTTTAATCATTGTAAGTATTTTCCATATTTTACTTACAGTATAATAATAATTAGTTTTATGGAGTATACCGAAACTGTTATGTGTTAACGTTCGTTTGTATTTGTGTTATTGCGACTATTGTTGTAACTTCAGATAAATCTTGTGTTGATTCAGATTTCTCAGAGTATTTGTTAGATTTGAGGATAATAATCCGCTATAAACCAGTAAGTTATTTACTGGTTGCATTTGTACGTATCACTAAAGCATTGCTAATGATATATTATGTTATTCTAGAATTGATCCAAACGTTCCAGCTGTTTACACGTATACAATGTGTTTAACTGTTTATTGTGTTTAAATTTACTCTTCTTTTTCCATTTTGTAAAATATAAAACATGGTGAAAGCAGTGATGACGTCTTTGCCAGCATAAAATTATGATTTTGTTTCTGAATTTACTCTAACTTTCGCTTTCAAAATATATTGTGTAAGGTCTTTATATTATTAATTAATTATGAATAGTTAACTTCCTTCATTACCGAAAGTAAGTTAATTACATTCTTGGAGTTACTAAAATAATTACTTTTTATCTATAATTGTTAATTAAACAATGTTATAATTGATATACTATAATAAATAATTCATAATTCAATTCATTATTAGTTTTGATTTAGTGTAGAACTACCATGTTATTAGAATATGATTGTTGTGTTGTGAATCAATAAATCATAAAAAATCTTAAAACAGTTGATAAGGTCTTATATTAAAAACAAGTTATAATATTTTCATTTATTAATCTAAGATTAGTTAGTTGCCAACTAAATATAAAGGTATTTTATATAATTCATAAGTATTATATTATTTTGTAAGCCATATTTAGTAACATTTGCCCTTTTTTGTACATCATTTCATATAAAATTATAATGTAATTTGCAAGCCTTTTTTGGTAGAAAAGGGGGGGGACTTATGACTTACAAACCATTGTATCCAACTGATTGAAATTTATGTAACATTATGTGGAAATCTATTGGTACAATAGAGTAATTGACTTTCACTTTTATAGGATGTTTTCGTACTTCATCAGACTGCCTCAGTTATGGTAAAAATGTTGCCAGATAATTGAAAAAAAAAATAGTCTCGATGTTAATTAAAGTACATTATTAGGTCTGATATTTATCTGGTAATTAACATACTTCATCTTAAATTACAGGACAAATATAACTGGTAATCTAAAAAAATGGCGCCAAAGCAGAGGATGCGTATTGCCAACGAAATCGCGAGCAAAAACATTACTTTGAGAGGAAATGTACCAAAAACAACAAAGGTAATTCTTTTTATTTTTACGTGTTGTACAATTGCACTATTTTCGAAATGGCTTTCCAGTCCAGACTATAAACTGTTTGATCACATGATTGTATTGATAAACTCTTTTGAAAATCAGTTTCCTCAGTTTGATGGTAAAATATTGGTATTGGTTGCACCATTACTTAAAATTTCTTTAATTGATTTGAATCCAATATTATGTCCTGCACTCATTGTTTAAATAAGTTTTGCATTAGCTCTCATAAATTTAACTCAAAAATCAAGTTTTCAAAAAGCGAGCCTACATCTTTCTTAAAGGCCAGCAACGCACCTGCAAGCCCTCTGATGTTGCGGATGTCTATGGGCGGCGGTGATCACTTACCATCTAATAGGGGGCAAACGGGCAGTCGGCTCACGTGTATATTTTATAGTTAAAAAAAAAATTAATTAGTGCGGATATTTATATATATATATTTTGATAAATTCCTTTTTTGTTATGCAATTCTGCTTCTTATTTTGATGCATATAAACTGTGACCAAATTTAATTGGATACATAGTAATCAGTTTTGCTGTTAAATATTAAAATACATAATGCATGTAAAATTGATTCTATACATTTAGTTTATTAAAAAATAACACAGAGATTTTCAAAATAAAATTCTTCAATATACTAGTGCTGCAGGCTCTTTTGATAGATCTGTTTGGGTTCAATAGCTTTTAGTAAAAACATGGATTGACTGAGTGAAGAATGATATGTGTTTGAGAGGTGTGACTGATAATATGGCGAGTGAAAGGAGAGAATGGAAAAAGAGAACATACTGCGCCAACCCCACATAAAAAACTTTTTGAAGTTATACTTCTTATGGCGCGTTTGGATGAGAGTGAATTCATGACCTGCGCGCGCACAATGTCCCAAAAAAACGACATGATGAAGTTGGCTACAGAATAGAATTTGATTGATTTTAACATTTTTCTCCGATATTTACTGCAGTTTTGTTTTTTAAAATTTTTCTTCAGACTCCAAAGAAGTATAACTTCTAACGCGTGTACATAAGTACACAAATACATTTTTTTAAATTATAATCATCATCCTTTATATATCTTGAAAACCGAAATCTTTCTCTTCCCTCTACAATTTTTATACAAATAGCTATTTTTATGGAAAAGTTATTTTTTTGAAATTTGTATCACTATTTAAAATATACAATGATTAATAATAATAGATAAATTGCAAATTACCTAATTATTATTATCAAATATAATACATGAATACTGCAAAACCTTGAATACAATGATTATCTTTTGTTTGGGTACCACCTGTGTCATTGATGAATATTATTATTATAATTTGATATAGTTATTGATAACATGCCTATAAAAGTAAAAATAAGAATGTATTGTAATTACAATGACAATTTAAGTGTTTTTATGTCGCATACCCAAATGGCATATAATAATATCAAATATTTGATTTTAATGATCACACACTATCAAAATAAAGATTAAAGTATTTATATGCTACTAATATTATATTCTGCTGGCTGAGAGTACCCAGCGAAGTGGGTACGGGTCATCTAGTCTATTATATTATAAATAGGAAAGATTTGTTTGTTTGTTACAATTTAATTCAAAAACTACTTGACCGATTTTAAAAATTCTTTCACAAATAGAAAGCATCATTATTAGTAACATAAGCTATATATTTTGTTGTATAGCAGGTACACCTGTCTGACACTGGGGTGTATCACTATATATTATAATATTATTGTAAAAAACGGTTGTTTGACGGGCTCGTTGGCGCGTTCGGTAGAACATCTGCCGTGCGCATCGATGGGTCGTGGGTTCGATTCCCACCGGGAGCACATGCTTATAATTTTCTGTAAGCATGTTTTCCCCACGTCTAGTAACTTCGGGCATTGATCGGGTGGGAAGAATATCTAAATTCCGACCGGGTAACGAACCACCGTTCATAGATGGAAAAGCCGTGAAGTGCATGTTGCGCGTTTCGGTTTCAGTCTATGGATTTCCGAATGCTCGAAGTAAAAAATTAGGTCGACAGCGCACCATTGACTGATGTTCTGTGGCTGAGGTATCACCTACCATCAAGTGAACCTCATGCTCGTCTGTCGATATCTGACATAAAAAAAAAAAAAAAAAAACAATATATCTAGAGAAGAATTGATATGCCAACAGAAACAGAAGTAGTAATCTTTAGGATCTTACCAAACTACTAATTATAATCATAGAATGCTATGTTAATTGGTGACACTGAACTGAAAAACAAGTTTTGGATTCAGTGGTGGGACTACCATGCAAACCCAAAAGCCCGTCTTTGCCGATTTTAACATAATACGTGTTTATATATTTATATAACTTATATAATTACGTAATTGTATAAGTTATATATTATGACTAATTACATTAATTTTAATGAATTAATAAGGCAAAACAGGCGTTTGGGCTTGTATGGTGGTCCCGCCACTGTTTGGATTAAACCACATTAATTCTAAGCATGTGATATCATGTTGTTTGATAATAAATAAGGAATTATCATAATCTGCAATCTGTAACGATAATAACTGTTATGCTTCCTATTTTTTGTTGTTTTACAATTCAATTTCTCATGGCCATTTCTTCTACCACGATTTCAGAGCAGTTTTGTCTAACTTTATGAGAGACAGCGTGATAACTTGTTATTTTTATGTTAGACTAGTGATATGCACCGGCTTTACACGGGTGCAATATAGATGAAAAAATAAATAGCCTGTGTTACTCGCTGATGTAGCTTTCTATTGATATTTTATATTCTATTAAAATTGGTCCAGTAGTTTTTGAGTTAAATCGTAATAAACAAATCTTTCCTCTTTATAATATTAGTATAGATATCGACAGAGAGCATGAGGTTCACTTGATGGTAGGTGATACAGATAATGTCTCTCACGAAGTCTTGTTTGTCTATGAATGTTGTCAGGTGATCACATATATATTTTTTTTTGAGTGTGCGTAATCTCGGCAGCGCTTGCTAAACATTACGCACACTAAATCAATGTATGTATATGTGCACGCTTGACAACATTCATAGCTAAACGGACTTCGTGAGATAGAATATATTTACTAATGGTATTTTAATATGATAAGTCAGGCTTGTTTGATTTTCTGTATTATCAAAGTATGAGCTTATATTATGATGTTTTTACATATACGTTTATGTTTTCAGGAAAAGGAAGACCAGTACCCAGTATCACCTTGGCTGCTAGCTCTTTTCATCTTCGTAGTATGCGGCTCTGCTGTGTTCCAACTCATACAGTCTATTAGAATTGCTTAACTGTGATCCCAATAATACAATAAGATGATTATGAACGTGACGTAATTTGAAAATGCTTGATACTTATTGACTTCTAGTGTGAATTCTTAGATGCAGTCTAGCATAAGTTCTTGTCTAGTACAAATTATTATCCAATGCAAGTTGTTGTCTAGTACAAGTTGTTGTCTAGTATAAGTTCTTGTCTAGTGCAAGTTCTTGTCTAATACAAGTTCTTGTCTAGTATAAGTTATTGTCTAGTACAAGTTCTTGTCTAGTATAAGTTCTTGTCTAGTGCAAGTTCTTGTCTATTATAAGTTCTTGTCTAGTACAAGTTCTTGTCTAGTACAAATTCTTGTCTAGTACATGTTCTTGTCTAGTGCAAGTCTTTCTCGTCTAGTATCTTCGTCTAATGCGATCTTATCTACTAGCATCACTTCTTTTCCATACACTGGCCTTCTTGACGACAAAAAAATTATATTCTAAAGAAATAAAACGTCACGTTCATACACATCTCTTTACTGTGGCGAGTGATTTAACTATTTTCCATGACTATTTCTTAATACTACACTAAAGCGCCACAGATAGTGAAATTAGAATCGTTTTTTTCAATTCCATGCGTCTACGCAAGTCCCCCTACGTAGTTTTCATAGCCGCAATTTAATTTTTTAAGTGCAGAAAAATCTCAGATCGCATAAATGTACTATATTCTTGTATATTGTAAATTAACTTAATATTAAGAATTAGCATTTGAAATGTTTTCCATTCCTTTTTCCAATAGCGCACAACGCGTATTTAGTTGGACTTTTTTTTAAATAATTCCTTTTATAGTTTTATCGAATGAAATTATTTTAATCCGCCCCGTGTGCGAAATTTATGTCGGTACTATTTTTAATTGTAATTTATTTGATTTAATACAGTATATTTGTCGAATTATGTGTGTTTTTTTTTACAAATTACTTAATAATTGATTAACTGTGGAATACTCAAATTTGAGAGTTACTTATATTCCTGTCTCTCATAATATTTATTAAATAAAACGAAGTTTTGAATGTTCGGCCAACAGAAACACTAGTAAGGACGTAAGCGGTTTTCAACCGCGCCCACCGTGGTTGCGGGCCCGCAGCCTTTGTAGAATAAAGATATTTATGTAAAAAATTAAAGCACATTTCACGACGCGTTTTACGCCCGCGGCGGGTGCGATTGTTTGCGGGTCCTGCTGCACCGGCGGTCATCTTGTACCGGGCGCGGGTCGCGGTCCCGCAGCCGCGGCGGGTTTTAACCGCGCGCTCTGCGATCGGTTAGCGGACGACTGCAGTGGGCAGCGGGGGCGGGGGCGAGGGGGTGTGTACCGAAATCCGACGCCATTTTGCCGCCCGTACCGCCAAGTTTGCGAGCGATAATCGCAACCGCGACGGTTGCGTAACTGCACAAAATTCCGGTCTCGTGAGTTTTGCAAATAAAATTCATTCGGCCACCGCTTCGTGAGTCCTTAGCAAGGCAGCGCTTGCTATGCAATTTTTGATTTTTAATATAATGATAATGGATGCTTTAGATAATTAGGATAAGCTGTCCATATGCATTAAACTCAAGAATATCTACTAAGCTATATAAACTAATGCCTTAGTCACATATATTATTTAAAAAAAAGCCTTCGTTTATACGTACTTAATCTGAGGTTTATACTTTATACATTTTTGACACCAGCGCCCTCTAGTATGGGCGGCGCCAATCGAATTTCTGAGGACGTAGTTATTATTTATTTTATATTCGATATTTATTCAACTCTAATTTGTATGCAGTTATGTTAAAATATCTAGATGGCTCAGAGGGCCAGGCACGAACGACTTCCGAGAAAGTATTAATAATTGTATTGTCAACTGCATACAAATGAAAGATTGACAGTATGAGTTAATGTTTAGAAAGTCAAAGGCTTACTAAATATATGGAGGGTAGAGACAAGGAGGAATTTCTCATATGGGGCTTTACTTTCAAAAGTGTCCATGATAAGCTGTTAGATTATAGTTACAAAACCAACTAAAAACTTAAAAAGGCGCTGATGACCACTGATGGTTCGACCAAACGGAAATAGTTAAGTACAGAAGTAGTTGTACTGAATAGAGTAGTTTATAAAAATAAAGTAAATGAGTATGCAATTGAAAACGTCATTATTCAAAAGAATTCTGAAATGTTTAAAATTATTGTTATATATTTAATCAATGTATGAAATTACTTTACTTCACAACTAAATTTTTGAAAGTCGTTACGGACCGGATATATATATCTCTTCGTTTCATTCTGTCCTACTCTAACAGTTTTAGGCGCTTTCTTTCAAATGCAGTCATCAGCTTACAGCAGCGCCACCTTAATATCACATGACTTTATGGACACTTCTAATATACAGAGAAATTCCTCCTTATCTCTACCCTCCATAACTAAATAGCATTTAAAGTAGATATGGGCGTTTTAATTTTTTTTGCAAACGTTTATATGTAACCGCTATACTTATAGCTTTTGTATCGGTATGGAAAACAGTTTTTAAATATCGACATAGTTTACTAACTGACGCCATTAACCATTCAAACATTTTGGCCAAAACTTTGGCCAATCTCGTAACTACGAGATATTCACTTCATATCTTTTATACCAGTAAAATACGACGTATATATTATTAGAGAGAGAGAGGTAGCGAATATTAATATTAGAATGTCGCATTATGTTCTCGGCTGCTAGTTTTGACTCGATATTTATGATATCCGTTATGTTGTATTATATCGATATGGTATGATATGTAACACAATATATCCGTTTTGATATATCGAACTCTTATCTAATTTCAAATATTATCTTAAATATTCAATTAATATTTGTGGAGGGCAAATAATATAAACTCAATAATAAAAATCATCAATATTGGTAGGTCTTGTGTTTATTTGTTTTTTTCACTAAACATTTAATTTCGAGAGCTTCAGACTTAATCAATAAGTTTTAGATACAGAATAAACTATATAATACAAACAATTTACATTAGTGTCATGTGACATGTGATATGTTTAACTTAATTATAGGTGCTTATGTGAAATATTTTTATCATTTGAGTAGAATACAATTTTTAAAAGCATTTATTATAGTCCAAACAGAGTATTCAGCGTGGTCAGGGTAATAAATACTTCGCTAAAAGAGTGAAAATTGTGTAAATCATCTTGCTATCTCACTTAGATATTAAGATTCACGTATATTAGAGCGAGAAGGTATTGTTTCTAAAACAATTTCAGTGTTACAAAAATTATGAAGAATAGGTACATTAATACATTATTTATTACACTAAACAGAAAATGAGAAAACCTAATTACTTAAAATTGAGCACCGGAAATAGCACCTATGATTAGTTTAGTGTTATATAACTAACATAAAAATAGATAAATACTGACAGTTTACAATTATTAAAACTATTTCTACCAAAGGTTTCAAAAGAAAACTTTTAACTTGAAATGGTTTTCTAGGTTTTTTTCTCAATTCATGTTTCGACTTTTCGCATAATAATGGTTAAATTTATTTAGCATTATAACAAGTGGCGTAGCTATCATAGGGCAAAGTGATGCAGCGCACCAGGGCCCTGAAGGTGAGAGGGCCCTCTGGGATTTGAAAAGAGAGACAGCAATAAGTAAAGTAAAAATAGAAGCGTCAAATATCTCCCTTATTGCGATTTTTCTCATATTCATCGGGGCCCTTATCCACCTAGCTACGCCACTGGTTATAACTCTCCTTACATTCAAATACAAAGATGTCAAACAACTTTTGGTCGAAATAGGTATACACAAAATCGAGTTAGAAATAGTAATAAGCTAAACAAAGTAAAATTTATATCAGGAAAGTGACATTATTAGAAGCTTATGTTATGGCCTGTAGTTATGTTACTGAATATTCAATTTAGTTATTAAATATAATTGTATTTTTATAATATTATAAGCTTGCTTAGTTTGGGCCCCAAATCTATTGTATAAATAACTTGTAATTGTAAATATGATAAATAAAAAGATTTAGGTATAAATTATGCAACATATTGACTTTGTTTTCATTGCATATGGACAGTTTTTCACAAAAACAAGATCACGGAAAATTCTTAGCCATATATACGAGTAAGTTTAAATAAAATACTGTATACCGGATTAAAACGCGATTTATTATTTAAACTATTTATCCTGACGTGTCTGCCTGCCCGTGACCACGGTTGCTGAAAAGCATCCGAAACGTCGGGATAAATAGTTTAAACAATATAAATAATAAATCGCGTTTTAATCCGGTATACAATATTTTATTTAAATGTGTGATACTCGCGTTAATAAAAGACAATACCGTATATGTATAAGTTGGTGATGGTTTTCGGTACTGATATGAATTTATAAATAGTATTGCTTTTATATAAATAATTTTCTTATTATTTATTGTGTTCGATAGTTTAAGGTGCTCCGTAGTATTCCAAATGCCCAAGAACTTCGTAATACCAAATAATTGCGCTATTTAAGAAATAAACAATATTAAGCAATTAAAACGATAGAAGATTATACTTATGTAACATTCTTATATATATTTCATAGACTAGATAAATAGATTTAATTGTCATGACAGATAGTAAATCTAAAATATTATATATTCATTGTTTTTAAAGATATACATTTTTTCGTGAGCAACACTATCCACCAAAGTACTAAATACGTGCTACTTATTATTAATTAAAATTATTAATAAAGTAATAGTGCTTCTAAATTATCTCGAACACTTTGTGTCCTAGTAATACAACCTTATGTTGTCATGTCGCCTTTGAATTTATGTTTTCACTGGATAAAATATTGAAATCAGCAAGTATTAATGTCAAGTGAGTGTTTCGTAAAAAAATAGCAGATTTGGCTGCGTTCCACTAACCGCTTAGTTTTAAAATGTTAACCATAGATAAGTATTCTTGAGCGTTGTGAGTGGCTAGCGGAATGCAGCACTTGTTTGTGCATCAAGAAGCGTATAATACTTACAAAAGACCATATAATATGTACATAGAAGCACAGGCCTTATAGGCGCTTGGCACGGTTTCTCTGGGGTAAGAGTAGTTCTCCCCCCAGCCACCGCGGCGCTGCTAGTATCCGTGTGAACGCACACTGACGCTGGAGTCATAGCGCCCACTCTCGCACCTAGCAGTTTTTCGAACGTTATTGCTGTTCGAGACCGAGACAACGCGAGGGGAGTAGTCAGCGGACTGTTCAGGTGTGTCACACCGATACTTTGACGCGCGCTCTACAGGTCAAAAGTATTTTTTCTCTGCCAAAAGTTAGTATGGGCCTGTGCTTCTATGTACATCTATGTTCTTTGTACTTACTCAAATTATTTATTTCGAATACGAAACGCTGGCACATGAGGCTCACAGTATTATTTATATATTTGTTATATACCACCTAATCTAACAAGTATATATATTTAACTAAGTACCTAGGTGCTTCACTGCACTGTGTTTAAGGCCCGTATACTAAACGACGCATGACAAAGATTTACATATTATAGTTTTGAGACTTTTAGATATTTGTATATAAAGCCATTTTTATTTTATTTTAAAGGCCTCTTAATATAAAGGCACGATCGTGAAGACTCCACCAATGCCCCAGTGCCGCCACCAGTGCACCAATTGTCACTTTAATATTACGTATGATAGGTAATTTAGTTTGACGGCTCTTAAGACTGAGAAGACACCAGTACAAACAGTTCTATGTAAATAAATAATATGGTAGTTAAAACTACCGAGGTTGTGTTTGCCTCCAGTAGGTACATGATAAAGTATTTAATTGGAAAATAAGCGTAAAGTATGGGCGAATTGAAGGCGACACAATTTAATCTACGTGACTAATTGTGACTTTACAACTAACTTATTTTAAAGTATCATAAATGGCCTCGTTGGGATATGTACCATTCAAATGGATACTGTTACTAAAACTAACGACATTATCTTTACCTAAATGAATCTCTGTTCTATCTAAGCTTTGATTATGGCTCTCAGGATAATCATCCATATTACTGGTGATTTCTAATCTTATAGCATGGTGTTTTGGTTCAACCTGCTTTATTTTATCACGCTCCCACGAATCTATTATGGATACATCATTTTTACTTCCCGTCTCGTCAAAATCACTGGACGCAAGACTGGAATTGTCCAAATCGAAGTTTGTAGTCTTTTCAATGACAACAACTTCGATATGTCTGAAAGGATTTTCTTGGTTTTCGATCATTAGTCGTGCTCTTTCATCGTTGCGTGTGATAACTTCTTTCTTAACATTACAAATCACAGGGTCGTTTGCTAAGACATCTATATTACAGTCATACTCTTCGTCGTTTGTTTTGTGACCGTTAGGAGGAGTACAGATTTCCGCATAAATATTATCGGAGTTTGAGTCTGTCTCAATTTTTTCCTCTTCAATTTCTACCGCATCTGCCACTTGACCATACGGTAAATCTTCTATCACAGGTAATTTCCTTTTTTGTATTGAAGAAATAGAGCGACGTACTTTCTTCTGGATTTGAGGTTCCTCTTCTGAAATATCAACTGGAGATAGATCTTCATCTACTTCAGAACGTGGAGTCGGTGCTCTTGGTTTATCAATTTTTTTTCTGAAGTTCACTACCTTTTCAGCTCCACTAGAACGTTCAGTTTTTGTTGGCATGCTGTTGCTGTTACTACCTTCCTTTTTTTCATTTGTTTTTTTAGGATGAAGTAGATTCGAAGTTGACTTACTCAGAACTTTCTTAGTTTTGACATGAAATTCTGAACACAACTTCTCAGTGATGAAAGAATGTTGTTTGTAATTAATTTCGAAGTCGCTGTCATTGTACATTGATCCAGCTCCAAAAATATTAATGTCCTCACAACTCTGTATTTGATTATACGATTCAGATTTAACTATAGCTTTTTCTGGTATCAAATCTGGTTGTATCCTTTGTCGCCTTTCTAAATGTGTAGATGACTTTGAAGCCGATGATTTCTTAAGCATATTTTCATCGAGAGATTTCAGTTTTCTACCTGAACTAGAATTACTTTCCATTGAACCACAGTAGTTAATTTGATCAACGCTTAAGTTTTTACGACCCTGCTTCATATCGATACCACTGTCCTCTTCCGTACATGAGCCATCCGGCATGTTGGTTTGCACCGAAACAGATTTAGTTAATACTGCTTTTTTATTATTCGAACTACATTGACTTGTTCCCATTTCAGATGAGGAAGTAGTCAAACTCTTGTACGAATGGCTTTTTTCTGCAGTACCATCATTTTTTCTGAATACACCAAATCTATCTTCAATTAATTTAGCCATGTCTTGGTACCTTTCTATTGAGCTATGTTTTTCACCTAAGGGATCGAATGGATCTTTAATATCTCTGAATTTTTCAGAATTCTCAATAGCCGTTAATTTGTCATCTAATTTATCGGTGCTCTTTAATAACTTCAGATTTTTAAACCATTTACCTTTCTTTTGTGCAGAATCTTCTCTAAAAACATTAACTTTCTCGTTAGAGAACTCTTCATGTTCAATTTTGTCATCCTGCTTGTCATCTTTACCTTCATCGTCACTGTATACATCGTAATTCATATGCTCAAGTTCGTTTTTACTTAGAAATATAATTGATCCTTCCGTTTCATCTGGAATATCTTTTAGCACCTTCTCACTTTTCCCGAAGAGTCGTGACGTATCAATTTTCAAGCCTTGTATAGTAAATTTTCTTTCCTTTTCAAACTTGACTGGTTCGTGGTCTTGCTTAATAAGGTCTTCGGCCGTCTTCGCTTTGCTGACGACAGTTGAGTTAGCATATGAGATCTGTCTGATCCAGTTGTCAACGTTCAGTTGACAGAAGGTGAGAGCTTTTTGGAGGCGCGCGGAGAGGAACATTCTTTTTTCACTTTCGAAGCCAAGTTGTGTGCGACGGACCTTGATATTGCTGTTCAGAGGCAGGAGTTGGAAGGTCTCCTTGGCGTGGTACCGAGGGTCGACTTGCTTGTTGACGCTCGATGACAGAGGGCTGTATTCGGGGAGAGTGCACATGACTAAAACTGGTTCAGTGACAGCTTCTCGTAACAGAAGATCATCTGAAATTAATAAAAAACGGCTTTAATTAATTAAACACATAATCTTATTGTAAAGTATCTTTTTATGAGAAAAAGATCAACAGCTTTTATCATGATCGATTCGATCCCCAAAGAAAAAAAATTGGTCTTGATTAGATGATTAATCTTCTTTGGCACTTTGGATGATTAATCTAGTAAATATCTAGCATTATATAATTAGTCTTCTTGTAAAATCTATATTTATAAATTTTACATATTCGCCTTATATCATTTCTCAGCTATACGGGTGGTATATAGTTTTCAGTTTTATGCACATTTAATTCCGTTAAATCAATATATTATATGTGTAAAAGTTATATATGTATGTTATATTTTTGGTAAAATAATAAAATAGCTAAAGATCCCTACCTCCGACATCATGCGCCATTTCAATTGGCACTGTGCCGGCTAGCAGTCGTACTCTAGCCGGTAGCCGCCACAGACTGAGGAGATGCGGTAATCGATGCGCCCGCGCAGCTACCTCAGCCGGCGGTGTCGACTCAGTTGCATCTTCCCATTCAGCTGGCGACAGCTCTTCGGGACAAACCTCGTACAGTTCGCCCTTGGTGTTTAGAGGTACGAAGAGCTCCTGGAATATGGAAAGAAATATTCATCAATTCATGGTAACCTTTTCATTTTTGGATAGTATAATTGTATGATATCCGAAGTTGTGTGTGTCAGAGATTGAGACGGATTCGGTATTCACGTGTTTGTATTCGCTGTTCTCCATTATCACTCAGTGCGCACACCTGGGGTGGGCAGAGCAACTCTAACTCGAATGAAAGACCTGGAGATGTGTAGCTATTCAAGTGGCAAACTAAATAGCAGCTATTCACATAATAACCTCAGCTATGATTTTCGTCAATACGATAACTAGCTATTGGCTACTTTGGTTAGAACGTTTTGGTTTTAGTCTATGGCTTTCAAATAAAAATAGCAATAGCAAATAACAAAAATAATCCTTCCTCATCACCTTGCTGTATGGAAGTTGAGCTTTTATCCCACGAACAAAATGATAGAATGAATTAACGCCTTCAGTGTTACCAACTGATTACGACCTTGTTGGTTTCAAGAAACGAGCCTATAAATTTTTAAAAGGCTAATAACGCATCTAAGACATTTAATTCTTGGAATTCCATCGGCGGTGGTGATTACTTACCATGTAACCCGTATGCTCGGATGTCTTATGTAATAAAAAAATCGATAGCGCATTATTTTTTTATGAAAATTGACTGACCTATAGTGATATCATGTAACTGACTGTACCATCTACCATCAGTGAGCACGTCTATCGATAACTAACATAAAAAACTGGCCAAGTGTGAGTCGGACCCGCGCACCGAGGGTTCCGTACAAACTTTTAAATAAAGATTTTCTCAATAAAAAAAATACAAATTTATGGTTTTCGATTTTTTTTATTTTTTTCCTTTACTTTTGTTTCATGCCGAATTTCATGATTCTAGGGCAACGGGAAATATAGATATTGATTTCCTTGCGAGTGTCTAAATATGCTGCATAAACGGAGCATAAAAGGTCGTATCTTTTCATTGCGTCGACTTAAGTTTTATTTTTTTACTGCTGTAAGGGATTGCAGACTTGAGATTTGACATTAATTTTAGACTTCGTCTTGACAGACGGACGGATAACGAACTACAAAGTAATCTTATTTGGGTTTTGTTCTGTTTTGGTACGGAGTACGGAAACCTAAAAAATACCTTACTAAATATACCTAAATATCCATATTTTTAAAAGAAAGTTACTGTACATAAACAACTTAATATATTTAAAATATAATAAATAATTAATACTTACGCGATTTATTTAGGTAAAACGCGTAATAATATTTTATTTAAATGTGTGATAAAGTTACTGATTAACCTGTGATCACCTAGAAGTATACACTTTAGGTACTTTAATACGAAGTCGGTCGATCGTTTAGTTCAAAAACTATGTTCTTATATCCTAGGGGCCTAGTACATTAAAATATAAATTCACATTCCTGTGCGGATACATAAAGTTGCCTGACTAGGCATATATTATGTTTTATACATAAAAATCTCCGCAGGCTTCATAGAGGAAGCCATTTTTTATTGTTTCTCCCGCAATTAAGCAGGGACACGAACGCGGCGATAAAACATTATGGGACTAAGAAATAAACTTCTATTTTAGCTGTAGGTAACACTTGTGTAGGATTGTCTATTATTTTTTTATTCGGTTGATGAAATGTGTGAGTATAACTGATTGACTGATTATATATTTTTTTATGTTAGATCTCGACAGACGAACATGAGGTTCACTTGATGGTATGTGATACCTCAGCCACAGAACATCAATCAATGATGCGCTGTCGATCTACTTTTTACTTCGAGCATTCGGAGATCCATAGACTGAGACGGAAACGCATATTTTTTTAAAATCTATTCCACCCGTTCAATGCACGAAGTTAGCAGACGTGGGGAAATTACTGTGGTAAGTAATGTGTGTAAGTTTAGTGTGTATTCAGACACGTATTTTGGAAAATAAAAATTAATCGGTTTCAGTCCCTGTTATTAAAAAAAATCAACTTTTCCACACCAGCTTTTAGAAGCTCTGTACTAATTTATAAAGTATCATTTTATCAATAACCCACTTTCGGACTGACTTGGGTACAGTGAAGTAACATCTATCTAGATTTCGATACAGGTTTATTATTGCATCGATTACTATAGGGATGTCTCTTTCATTTATAATGTATTGTGTTTTAATACTGGTCCTTAAATAGCAGATGTTTGGAGTTATCGTCATCTCTTAGGCAATAATAGATCTGCTTTTTTGTATGTCAGATATCGACAGAAGAGCATGAGGTTCACTTGATGGTAGGTGATACCTCAGCTACAGAATATCAGTCAATGATGCGCTGTCGACATAATTTTTACTTCGACCATTCGGAAATCCATCTAAGAACGGTGGTTCGTTACCCGGTCGAAATTTTGATATTCTTCCCACCTGATCAATGAACGAAGTTACCAGACGTGGGGAGAACATGCTTACAGAAAATTATAATCATGTCGTCCCGGTAGGATTCGAACCCACGACCCATCGATGCTAATCCAAGCTTTTACACATAATTTCAGCTGTCCATGACTTCAGGAAGTACCCTAACAGTTTTGATGACGATCAGTCTGCAGCGTTACGGATTTGATTTCTGTCGAGACATTATTAAAATTATTATTAAATGTTCTTTGTATAGACTGATTAATTCTGACAACCCTATTATAAATTCAATCGCACCTATTGTTATAAAACAAAAAAAAATCACTATCGTCTATGCAAAATAGCCTGTCACTTCATGCTTATCGATTTTAGTTACATGCTCAATGTTACATGGATATTATAGTGCATACTCATTATAACATGATATATTCAGTGCGGATTTACACATTTCTTTCGTATAGGCTGTTAAAATGATGCCGCCCCAGCTTCAATAAATGTGATTTCCCAAATTTTCTAAAATACAATGATAGGGATTGATTTCTACACTTCTCTCTGTAAGTCTGACTTTTAGATACAGAAAACTATCATGGTTTTGTTTTTGTGTTTCTTTCTTTAAGACAGCTAAAAGAAAAGCTATTTTCCCCCAAATTTGCCGCCCCAAAAACCTGCCGCCCTAGGCTGAAGCCTACTCACCCTGCTGGTGAATCCACCACTGGATATATTTACTTCAACAATTTAAAATTACGAAATGTTCGTATAGAGGCATAATTATTAATTATCTATGACTAGCAACGCGCCCCGGCTTCACACGGGTGCAATGTAGATTTACTATACACAAAACACGCCTATGTTACTCGCTGATGATGTAGCTTTCTATTGGTGAAAGAATTTTTAAAATCGGTCCAGTAGTTTTTGAGTTAAATCGTAACAAACAAATAAATCATGCCTCTTTAAAATATTAGTATAGATGATAATATTTTTACTAGATTTTGACACATTTAGTTACTATCAATATTAATAGCCACTGACTTTGGGGGTTAATATATTTTTGGGGAAACGTTTATGGGAACGTTGAATTTTTTTTTAGTATGTAAAAGGACAAACGGACATGCGGCTCTTGATGATAAGTGACTATAGCCACCTATGGACATTATCAAAACAATTTTTTTTTTGTATATGCCTAGTACCTACATCTACATTGCACCCGTGCGAAGCTAGTATCCTATAAAGCCTTTCGATTAGACCTCTAAAGTCATCGTTATGTATACAAAAATAAAATAATTAACTAAAGTGCAGTGTATAAGGCTTTTTATAACATAATCACTAGATGTAAGATAAACTAAGCGAGAAGGTGTTAAAAGTTACACTTGATCTTAAATTAAAATCTTCAATTACTTGACGCGATCATATATCATCATTAAATTGTTATTGTAAGTACATACAAGAAGCTAACATCTATCATTTGCAGCTTGTGCTTTAAAAAAATAACTGCTAACTGCATGTAATATTATCGTAGGTATGTAATTTTTACATAATCTATACTAATACTAATCTAATATATAAAATTTCCATGTCACAATGTTAGTTACCGTACTCCTCCGAAACGGCTTTACCGATTTTTACCAAATTTTATATGCGTATGCAGTAGGTCTGAGAATCGGCTCTATTTTTCATACCCCTAAGTGATAAGGGTTGTTCAACCTTAATTTTTTTTTTTTAATTTTTGGACGAATTTTGTTGTTTTTTATTTTTTTATAATGTGGCATTAAAAATACATACAACCCTATATTTTCACTCTTCTATTACCAACCCCTGCTTTTTTTGTTTAAAAATCTAGACCCGTGCGAAGCCGGGGAGGGTCGCTAGTAATATTATAAAGAGGAAAGATTTGTATTTTTGTATGTTATGAATAAACTCAAAAACTACTGGACCGATTTTGAAAATTCTTTCACCAATATAAAGCTACATTATCACCGAGTAACATAGGCTATGTTTTGTGTATAGTACATCTACATTGCACCCGTGTGAAGCCGGGGCGCATTGCTAGTATGCTATTGGCTATAAAGAAACAAACAAAAACACATTATTGAACACCACACATGAAAATAATAATAAAAATACTAAAAATAAAAAAGAGTAGCGTACGAAAGGCGGCCTTATGCCTGATAAGCGATCTCTTCGGACAACCAGAGAAATTAAAAGATTATTCAAAATCATAACATAGATAAGGGTAGTTCTCTGATAAGAAAAAAACAATTAAACGAGGTAATCTACAATAAATAACAAACAAATAATATGTAATAAGAAAATGAGACCAAATAAATTTTTTTTCAAAAAATAAAAAAAAAATCTGGATTGAGACCCTAATCACTTAGCGGTATGAAATATACTTTACGACCTAATTTCATACCAAATACATATACATAAAACATTTCATGAAAACCGGTCGAGCCGTTTCGGAGGAGTGCGACCACAAATACCGTGACGCGAGATTTTTATAAATATATAAAAAATATATATATACCAACCAGTGAAAATAACAAATAATAAAATTTATTTATTTAACAAATGAAATTATTTCACTTCAAGTACCAGGATCCCAGAACAACTAAGGAGTTTCCGCGCTGCTAAACCGTCTATGATATTCCTGTCTCCTTTTAACTTCATCCGTACCAACGTATTTCCATTTATCACCGTATATAACTGATTCCCTACTCAGTTTTCTGTCTCGATTAATAGGTTTAGAAGCCGATAGCCAGGTTATTAATGCGTTCTTTCCATATTCCTCCAAGTCCAGAATTCCAGTTGAGGATACTATGGTTCCATCAGGTTTTATTATCATCATGTATGGTAAACATGTTACACCTATCAAATAATTCAATAAATTTATTACTTCAGTCCTAACAAGTAAATAAATAATGAAAGTTATAGCCGTTACTAACAAGTTTATGAGAAAATATTATGAGCTTTTCTAATTAGTGATAAATTATCTTTATCAGGGCCGGATTTAGAAGGACAACAAAGGAGGCCCTGGCTCCAAATTATTTTACAAATAAAATATATATATTTTTTTAATATTTAAGAAGAATATAATTATATTTGTACATGTATATAGTAGGTAAAAGTAAAACAGGAAAAATTGATTACCATTGTTCTGTAAACATGTATCTAAAAAAGTTTTGAATATGAAAGTGGATGGGTATAAGGGAAGAGGGAGGCCAGAAAAATCATGGATTGACTGTGTGAAGAATGATATGGGTTTGAGAGGTGTGACTGATGATAAGGCGAGTGAAAGGAGAGAATGGAAAAAGAGAACATACTGTGTCGACCCCAAATAAAAAGGGAACAGCGCAGGAAGAAGATTGTTCTGTATTCGTCGGAATTTAAAATAATTTTTTCCTGAAGCCTACATAAGGAGGCTCCGGGGCCTCCATAAAAAAGGACGGATGTCCTCTCCTTAATCCGGCCCTGTTTTCATAATGTATCTACTATTAAATTACGTAGTATTATGAAATAAATTTGCTGTCTTTTGCGATAATATTAAAAAGATGTTAAATATTTGATGAATTTAAATCATCAAGTATTAAAAGATTCACATTCTATGCTGTAATTAGGTCAATTAATTTAGATTTTTTCTCCCAAAAAATAAATCTATCATCAAACTGTAAGTTGTATGAAAAATTATTTAAATGATAGAACGACGCTAAGGGACCATCCATAAAGTTTGTCACACGTTAGGGGGGGGGGGGGGGGGGGGTCGACGAACTGTGATATTGTGTGAAAATAGGCGAGAGGGGATCATACGTATGGAGTAAATAATTGCGGGCGGTGGAGGGATCAAAATTTGCGAAATTAGTGTGACATACATTTTGGATGACCCTTTTATAGGAACTTATTCGTACTAGGCCCTGTGATTCTGAAATTATTATTAAAATAAAATGATGATAATAAAGCGAGAATATAAACAGATGATTTCATGCAATACCAAGGCAACATAAGCACTCAAGAGTTTAACAATTACCATACATATATTTGAGTACATTTATCAGGGGATCATCAATCTTAAGTGTAAACCAATTCGCCTGTCTTTCGTAACAACTCATCATTTCTTCCTCCTTTTCATCCATTGGTACATAAATCACTTCTATGGGTATATTAATGAACTTTACGTTTTCATATATGGTATAGAATTTCTCGAGCATGCCGTCCTTGTCTACTCCAAGGGATGTGAAAAGGAGAACGATGGCGTCAGCATTCTCTGTGAGCCATTCTGAGGAAATCTTTGTGTTATTTTTATTGTAGATTTGCGCTTCGTTTAGCCAATTGTAAGGTTTATTATCCATTGGAATTCGTTTCTTTAGTACTTCTAAATTAAACATAAACAAGAAATGACTTTCGAGTTTAGTTTGACATTCTATAAGTGACACTGACAGATCTACGTCGTTGTAACCTTAATAAGAAAAAGGTTTTATATAAACTCCAGTTTCTCATACAATGTATTTTATTGACAGAAACATTTTTCTTTAATTACTGAGATATAATTAACTCATTATTGATGATGTCCGGTTGTGGTCCTCTCATTGAATGATATACCTATAAATACGATAAGTGTAATTTGTCATTCGTTCACTTAAAGATACGGTAACTGACTTGATAGGAGTAGGATATAGGCTATGTTTATCTTATGAAAATAAAACAATTTCTTCCATGTAGATGTAAATGAAATTGCCGTTAAATCTTTGGATTTAACAATATTAGATTAGTCTAATATCGTATTTTATTAAAGCGAGTATCACACATTTAAATAATATAACACGATTTATCATTTATCAAAATGTTTCGAATGCTTTCCAGCAAATGTGGTCACGAACAGACTGACAAACGAGTCGTCAAGATAAATTTTATTTTATTTATATAAATCCTAATCTTTTATAAAAAATCTCTTCAGTGTTCCGGAAATCAAACGTAAGACAGTTCTAAACTACCTATATTTTAGCGAAACTTTTGTAAAATCTATTTTTTTTTAAATGGTTACTACTCGCCCTAACATAATACAATATTAATATGTAGGATCGACAGTTTCTGATAACTTTTTTAAGAACAGTGACTTTCTCACACTATATATTTATATAATATGCTATTCTATCGATTAAATGGTCTGGATAGTCTAAATAAAAAAATAAAAAACATGTCTTATTACAACCAAATAGAATTTAATTCGAAACAATAACTGGCTAGTAATAAAAAGTGATATAGCACCCTCTAAATGTACAGAACCTTATTTAGTTCAAAGTTAACCGAGACGACATTAAATATTGCAATAAAAAATATAAACACGCCTTAACACTAAGACAATAAAGTTCAAAATTGCTTAAACACTATTTCGAGAAACGCAAATATCATTCGGTTTATAGTCATGACCGTCTTACTTAAATTGGCATATATTAAACCTAAAATATAACGTATACTAATTGCAATAAGGTCGTTTTTCATATAGCATTAGAACTATGTATAAATTTGTAAGTACATTCGTGCACAGAATACGAATCGAATGACCGAACTGTTAGATGGACTGTGGTCGAAACGTGACCATAAAAACTGTCACAGAATAACAATGCTAACCTCTGCTACGCGATCTTGAACCTTATTTGGAGGGTAAGTAGTACGAGAATGTTGTATGTAAATAAATATCAGATTATATTGTTTATTGTAGTGAGCACTCGCGGGCCCATTTCCTATTAGGTACAGCTGAACATTCTTGAATTCAATCAATTTGTTCATTAGTGAGAATTTATGATGTGACTTTTGTATGTGATTGTCCTATCTAAGTAGGTGATGCTTATTACTTGTTACTCTATAGTAATTATATTTTGATATATTCATTAGCGCGTTGGGTAGCGTGGCTAGGCGATTGGTAGAGGGTTCGAATCCCGATGTGTCTAATATTTTTTTATTTTACGTTTTGCACGGGTGCAATGTAGATGGACTATACAAAAAATATAAATTACATGTTTTACTCGTTGATAATGTAATTCTATTGGTGAAAGAATTTTTAAAATCGGTCCAGTAGTTTTTGAGTTAAACCTTGAGATGGCCATGCTTGTAATTTAGCTCGCCTTCGAGTATACCCACGAACAGTAAGAGAACAGCATACCTGGGACCTGTGATGCCCCTATTCCAAGATATGACTTCAATCTAGTGTTGAGACTTGTGAACCATTTTTTTGTATATAAAAATTCTAAAGTTCTTTATTTTATTTTTTCTATATAAAGATTCGAAAATTCGAAAGTACTTTCCCGTATTGCAAGAAAACTCAAGAGTTTTCTTTCTCAAGGGTCTTAGAACAGTGTTATACCAGTATGTAACTTTAAGATAGAATGAGCCTCTATAGTGAAGTAAGACGGCAATACAGCTTTAACAGATCACGGTAAAGCTGGAACTAATTACTCCGACCTCGGCAAGGTCAGGAAAGCTATTAGTTATCCGCTTGCTCTTATTCGCCGATAAAAAGTCAGAAACACGCGGCAGGTAACTAATGAATCGGAAACATTCCAAGAGAATAGATGGATAGATTGATGGTATTTCCAGTTTGTAGTCTATTTTTCTACCAACTGATATTTCAACTTTGGCTTCAGATATTCCAGCCATTTTAACCTTTTCGAAGTGCAATCAGTTGGACTATAATATTAACGGTAGCAAATCGTATCTATACTAATATAATATATTAATTATTTATTTTTTTAATAATATAAAGAGGAAAAATTTGTATTTTTGTATGTTATGAATAAACTCAAAAACTACTTGACCAATTTTAAAAATTCTTTCGGCAATAGAAAGCTAAATTATCAGCGAGTAATATTGGTAACACATTTTTTGTATATAGTACATCTACATTGCATTGCACCCGTGCGAAAGCGAATAAAAGCTATCTCGCAATTTTTCAAGTGTATCTTTGAAAGTATTAATTTATATGAATCTTCTTCAAATCCACGATATTTATATTCAATTTAGTTAACAAAAAAAAAATAATCCAATTATTCAAGGATGCCCTTTGGCTCAGTGATAAGCGCGATGTGTTTAGCACTGGATGTCCCGGGTTCGAACCCAGAGAATAAAAATAAAAATTCCAGTATCAGGCAGTAGGTACATGGAAGACTGATCTACTCCTTGCCTGTACAGAAAAAAATATTTCTGAAAAGCGGTTCCACTAATTATTAAATTACAATTTCATTAGAGAATGGCAGTAACAAACATTGTTCACATAATTTTTTTATCTATATAAATAATTATGGAATTATTGTATTTCTAAACTCTTCAAAAGGATTCTATCAAGTTAAATAACTAGACGTCTCGACCTTCTCCGTTCTCGTCTCAACAAAGTAAAAAAAAAACAAAAATCGTGACACCCCTATACCTTCGTCCTAGCAACTCGGTTCACAAAGGACACTGCCCTCATATTACAGAAATAAACAACAGTCTACATTAACAATAGCATCCCTATCACAATGGCAAAAGGTTCATTCGTCCCGATCTAACCGCTTATTTTACTCTGTCTAGCATTCGAATTCTTTACCCCATCCTGCCATTACATTAGATTTTATTGCGAATACAATAAGGTCGCTTTTTGAACGGATTTAGCACGCAGTAATATTGTGCGATCCTTACCGTAGTCCTGCTGAGCCGTACTATGGGTTGTCGAAGGAAAATAAAGAAGAAGTTAATGTTCTTTCGAGTGTAAAATCTAGTCGTTCCTTTTTGAATTTCGAACGCGTAATGTCGGTTTCATCGCTATTTTATGTGGCTATGAAATTTTAAGACGTGCACTGTACTAGTATGTAGTGAAATGACAATTGGTAAGGAAAACATAGAATGAACAATTTTGAGGATATTTAAATATTCGGGATTGTGAGTACACGGATTGAAGTCAATGGTATTAATAGTCATTAGATCGCTCGCGCTGAAGCAACCGTCAATGACTACTCTGATTGCTCTTTCTCTCAAGAAATCACCAAATACAGCGGATGGAGGATATGTCATTTGAAGAAAGCTTGCTCAACAGCTCAGCTTAAAATGAAGCCCACGCGAACGAAGTCGCGTGTATCATCTAGTTTAAATATAAGAAGATAATAAAATGATTGCACTTTTCCCTAAGCTTAAATGCACATATGCTGCACTATGCTTAATAACGCATTAATTATTACACATTAAATTTTAATTAGATTGACGGTTTTTCGTTTATTCACACACATACATTCGGGCAAAGTACTTACACACAAAAACATATTTAGAGTACCTACTAAATATTATTTCATAACGACTGTCTAGAAATACCTACACAAGATTAAATTTCTGTAAAGTTATTTTGAGATCGTCAATAAATAGTTTAGTAAATAACGTATATGGTATTAAATTAAAATAAAATTATAAAAATCAAATGTTTCATAGCCTATTTCTTGCATACAATATAAAATAATACTACGAACTGATACGTACACCCAGTAATAAACTTATATAATTAAGATCACACGTATAAAGCAAAAAGACCTCAAATAAATTGCATTTGCGATAACGATCTAAACTCGATTTAAAACGAATATTAATCGAACCGAAAGGAGTATTTTTGTTTTTATATTAACGTGCTATATTCTTTACATAGTTACTAAGTATATTTTAATCTGTGGATGTAGTGGCTAGGCCGCAGATGGCCAGGCGTTCTAATTGTCATGACACTGGCGTAATATTTGACATAAAGTAACATCAGATAAAGCTCTTACGATTTACCATACATGCAAAGAAGTTTGTTAATTAAAAATTGTTTAGGAGTGTGGTTAGTACAACGCACATTTCTTTGTTCCAAATACAAAAGTAAGATGAAATATATAGTGGATAATATATAGGAATGGACTAATTACCATCTAAAAGTGAAAAAGGAATAAAATGAATCGAGAACAAATGGTAGGAGTTCTCGATTTTTGTTTTGAATTGTTCCTAGACGTGAATCCTGTGAGGAGTTGATTAATAGATGTCGGTAATAACGACTGGGTTTGCTTCGATACTGAAATAAAATGCTTTTACTGGAGATGTGGCTCCAGTAAAGGCATTTTACCAAGTATAATATACTTACTATACTTAGTATATCTATATAATTCTCCAGTCATGTAATAGCTACAGAGTATGATTACTCTTGATGTTAAAAAGTATTTATATACATAACTAGAATTTAATAAAAGAATGGTTTTATATCTGAGTTATTTTTGAAATGAGCAACGATGCTTTTGTTTGGGGCGATGACCATAGGTTTAAAAAAATTGTAAGCCATTTCAAAAGATCTTTCATACATTAACGATACGAATATTTTCACGCAAGTTGTTTGTGCTTTAGCCTCAGTTATGTATCACTCGAGTATATACTAGTAATAATTTGCAGTGATTGAATCAGTCTACCTGAATATGTATAAGTAATAATGAAATAATAAGTGTATATAAGAAGCGAGAGTGGTATGTAAGGATCGGAGCATATGGAATTCCGTGATCTCTGTCTACCACAATGGGAAAGAAATTCAAATGCAATTTTGACGGGCTCGTTGACGCGGTCGGTAGAATACCTGCCGAGCGCATCGACGAGTCGTGGGTTCGAATCCCACCGGGACCAATTGTTTATAATTTTCTGTCAGCATGTTTTCCCCACGTCTGGTAACTTCGGGCATTGATCGGGTGGGAGGAATATCTAAATTCCGACCGGGTAACGAACCACCGTTCATAGATGGAAAAACCGTCAAGTGTATATTGTGCGTTTCGGTTTCAGTCTATGGATTTCCGAATGCTCGAAGTAAAAAATTAGGTCGACAGCGCATCATTGACTGATGTTCTGTGGCTGAGGTATCACCTACCATCAAGTGAACCTCATGGTCGTCTGTCGATATCTGACATAAAAAAAAATGCAAATTTTCAAAATTTTGATATACAATACAAAAAGAAACACAGATTTGGACAGCTCTGATATACATAAACGTATTTTTCTTTAAACAATCAATAAATTAAAAAACTCACATTCCCCTGTGGGTCGATGAGCTGCGCATACTTAGGCGCCTTCGCTTTGCTTCCATCAGCGAAGACTCCAGCCAACCGGAGCGGAGTACCAGGCCGCGCCGCCGCCCGCTCGTATTGCGCGCCAACACGACCGCTCTCTGTAAAAAAAAAAAGGTATGTGTGTACTTATGTATACGCGTTAGAAGTTATACTTCTTTGGCGTCTGAAGAAAAATTTTAAAAAACAAAACTGCAGTAAATATCGAAGCAAAATGTTAAAATCAATCAAATTCTATTCTGTAGCCAACTTCATCATGTCGTTTTTTTGGGACATCGTGCGCGCGCAGGTCATCTGTAGCCAACTTCATACTGTTAATTTTGTGTCACAGATGCGCGGGCATCTTAAAATTTCACTCTCATCATTTTTTCATAACGCGCCTAAAGAAGTATAACTTCAAAAATTATTAGACTTCGACAGACGAGCATAAGGTTCACTTGATGTTAGGTCAGAGGTTCCCAAACTTATTTTGCCCCCATTGAGAATAAATTATTTTTTAGCGCCCCCATTTTTTCACTTACTTAAAAACCACTTTAACTTCAAATAAAATTAATTAATTATTATGAGCTATAATTCACAAAAATATGTAGTATATTATGAATATAATATAACAACTTAAAACTAACCATTAAAAATATTATAAAAATAAAACAATAAAAACTAAACTTTTCCATGCTTCAGGGGAGCCCAGAGCTGGTACCTATTTCGCCCAGCGAATAAGCCTCGCCATTCAGCGAGGAAATAGTGCCAGTATCCTGGGAACCATACCGCATGGCAGTTTTCTTGAGGGTTTATATATATTATAATTAGTTAAGATCTTGGTTATGAGCTATTAATTATCTTAGCGGAGATAAAACATTCATTCTAAACGAGACTTATTATAACCCGATCGATTGACATGAGAGTCCTCCTAGGTAGATGAAATTACAAATCACCCCCTTTCAGAAAAATGCCGTCATGTCATACCTGAATTTGGCCTTGCTCTGTACGCAGAGATGGCGCGCGGTGACACGAGGGCGAAGGCTCTGTTCCGCAACAAAGCGGATATGGAGCCCCGCGGAGTGGCCAGCGCTCCGCCCCTACAACTACATGTTGAAAACCAACCTGCGGAAAGAAAAATATACTTTAAGAAAAGTTAAAAGTTAAATTTTGTTATATGCCACTTTTTAAACATAATATGATATGGTCAAAAAATATTGTCAAATTAAGAATAGTATATGACAAAAAAAGTAGGTCGACAGCGCAACATTGACTGATGTTCTGTGGTTGAGGACCTACCATCAAGTGAACCTCAAGCTCGTCTGTCTCTATCTAACATCTTACATAAACATTCAATAGAATTCAAATGTAGGGGTTTCATTAGTTTTTAAGCTTATATTTTTTTTCTTGAAATCAAGGACTTTTTGCCACGCACTACCACTTTGTGGAACCAGCTCTCGCCGGCGGTTTTTCCGAACCGATACGACTTGGTAACCTTCAAGAAACGAGCATATACTGGTCTTAAAGGCCGGCAACGCATCCTCAAGACCCCTGGTGTTGCGGATGTCCATGGGCGGCGGTAGTCACTTACCATCAGGTGAGCCGCCTGCCCGTTTGCCTCCTCTAATATATAAAAAAAAAGGACATCTGTCGTTTGTTGATAACAGTTAGAACTGTAATATGTATATTTTGAAGTAACGTTAAATATAACATTGATAAGTAAAACTTTCCATATTATTTAACCTTATATAATTATCCTGCTTATGTACTAAGTTTGTTACCAAATGATTTGTTTAATATTGGAATGTTTCATTCATATGTATACGTACATATTATGCATTACGCTCTACTTTACCTCATTCTTTGGAGAAATTAACTTCATGAACTATTATACGACTACTATTTTCGAAAACATGAGGTGTTCTTTAAAAAATTTAATGGTGTAGTAAATTATATAGGACAGTTTAGGCTTACATACAACAAATACAAAAAGCGACTTGGTCATAATCATATCCGATTTTGTTCTACGGATACCAACGTTTATATTGTGATAGTAATTTTATTATAATCTTAAATTAATTAATATAAATAAAACCTCATTTATATTGAATTAATGAAGTGACTACTTTTTAAATTTGGAATACTATTTACTTTTGTATAGACATTTATCATCGAGTAATTTATAACCTGTAGTCAAGGACTTTATATATATAACAGGACTGAGTACTCGCAGCCTGATAACGAGCCGAGCAGGACGTTTAGTACGGAGGAGGTGTGTCACTTTCTAATAGGGTGACCACAATATTTTTGTTACGTGGGGCTTGTAATTATTATAATATTTGTAATCACAAATCGGGAACAAACCTACAGAAACCAAGATTTCAATAACATTTTGTATGCTAATAAAGGCTACTATATCACATTTATTTTATTTTTTTGGAGGTGTTCACTCTATAATAACCCCATAAAAATGCCTAAAATATAATATAAACATATCCATTATAATTATTATTAATAACAAAGCTTGGTATGAAAAATAATATATTCTCCTGTAAGTCTACCATCACTAGAATCATTTTACAATTTTAAAAAAGTCTACTTTTTTCATATTTTGTTAAATATTTCTACAACAACTTGGTTTTAGTCCAAAATAAGTATACATATAAACTCCTCAAAACGACGGTATAGTCATGAATAGACTTTTCCATTGGGGGCAGATTGCCTGTGCTTAACCGGCTAGCCACTAGACCCTTAATTTTAAGTATGGATGATATAACAAATTCAAATAAAAGAAACTGTATTCATTGAATTTATTTTTTTCTTAAGTAATTAGATTTTGATAGAATATTCTTAAATTGAAATATGAATTACTTAATGCCTTCACTAACTGCAACTTATGGGTTCCTCATTACATTGAACAGGATGTGGAGGGCAAAATAATTTAAGTTTTGTAAAAATAAATGCTTTAGTATCATCAAAATCTTATTTTTGATAGTATTTCTGAATCAGGATTACATTATATTGTCTTTTATTAACGCGAGTATCACACATTTAAATAAAATACTGTATACCGGATTAAAACGCGATTTATTGTTTAATAATAATTGGATGGGATAAATAATTTAAACAATAAATCACGTTTTAATCCGGTATACAGTATTTTATTTAAACAGGATTACATTGTTCGACGGGTTGTAACGGGGCCTTACTCAGTACTCTTATCTGCTTATTTTGTGCCTGCAACAAAATAATAATATAACTTCATGAATTTTATACATTTGCTCAAAAAGTAGACTTTTCTGTGTTTTGCGTGCAGAAAGTTATATTAATATATGTAAGTAGGTAAGTGTCCTTCAGCTAATAATGGGCTTACCGTAAAAACAGACGGTATTGCGACTTTCAATAACTGTTGGGAATTAGCTGTACTAAAGTGAAGGCTACATACAACGGAGCTTTAAGTAATCTTTTATGACATCAGAACAACATTTAGCCATATTTTTTCTGGTTTTCATTCTTCGGAAAACTGTCAAAGAAATAAAAATAATAATACGTCATGGCATATGATAACACCAGGGATAACGGACCCTTTTTTCAAGTTGGTTAAACAAATTAAATGAATGGCTTTGCACCTTATTTTTTTATTTGGTTTACATAACTAATAACAATATTACACGCTGATGATAGCAATCGTAGGTATAACAAACGGATCATAAGACACTCCGACCAACTAATCCCGAAATCCCGCATGATATGGTTACCCTATTTGTTATAAATCTAAAATTACCTTTTTTCGGCTTACCTGTAAAATATTATGCTGCAAACATCATAGGATTCACTTTTACAAAATTGTACACAACACTTTTTCAATTGTACACAACCATTTCTTCGAAGAAACCTTACTAAATTACGAAAAATAAATAAAAACAACTATTATGACATTACATAGCATAAATGCAATGACATGCCATGACACATCAGTCATCAAATGATTGATTGACATTGATTAATTTCTATCGCCTGACATGTGTTAGAAAGAGCTAAACAGCCTCCGTACTAGATATCTCGCTCGGCTCGTTTTGCCTCTGTCAATGTTGGAAGCCAAAATTGAGTCTTAATACCTATACCTTAAGATGTGTTTTTGTAATTTTAAATTTTGGCAGTGCTCAGTCCTGTTATATATATAAAGTCCTTGCCTGTAGTCTTTACTTCCTTAGCGATTAATAACGTGTTCAAAACGACAATGTTTGTACTTAATAAGGTAGAGTATGTGTGGTCCCTTGTCTTACTAATTTACAACTTTATTGCATTGTATCGAAGAGAAGATCTTGCTAGGCGATAGAATACGAGGGAAAGCGTAATTTAAGCGTAAAATATCGTATTTTTATTATATTCGAGTAAGAGTTACAAGCCCGATAAGATAGTACGTAGATTTTGATGAAAAAGTATGAAGATATTTTTGCTTAAATACGTGTACTTATCTAAACATATCGATGGCTAACAGCCAAAAAAGAGATATTATAATCGCCAGTCCACAACTTAAGAGGAATGTTATTCAAAGTTAAAATGTATTTTTGGACACACTTCAATACGGTGGGCTTGTAATTAAGTGTAAAATCAAAAACATTTATATGCTTAGTACTGGCAAAACATGCGATCGCCATAATGTAAGTATTTTAATTTTATCAACCAATGTACCGTGTTTTTTTACAAACAAATAATAATAACGTACCAATTTTATATAAAATAAATATTTGTATTATTGTACGTTACGAATAAACTCAAAAACTACTGGACCGTTTTAAAATATCTTTTACAAATAGAAAGCTACATTATTTTTTTATTATAACACTAGCTGATGCCCGTGACTTCGTTCGCATGGGCTTCATCATAAGCTGAGCTTTCTACTACCCTTCTTTTATCACCCCTCTTAATTTCTGGTAAAAATATTTAGTGAAGCGTAATTTCAATCCTACTCTTTTATTATATATATTTATTATATGTATAGATAGGTTATTTTTTGTGTATAGTACATCTACATTGCACCCGTGTGAAGCCGGGGCGTGTTGCTATTCTTCCATAAAAAAATACTAAACACTTAAATACAATTATTTAAAGCGTAACTAAACCGTTCAGCAATAAACAACTCTCTTTATAAGCTCTATATACTGTTTACTTTATTGCCCCACGCCTCCCGACCTTCCTACACAATAGGTTATAACGTTTATAGAAAGCCCATAAAAACCTTACAGCTACCCCATCGACCTTTAACTCGTTTTATTTTTAATGTTTAAGTTATTATAGTCTAAGAGTTGCTGCAAAAATATGTTCAAGGTTTTTTTTTGTCTTAAGTTGGTATCAACTATCTAATTTTAATTTGGTAATGTCTTTGTTTTTATTCATAAGATAATATAATATCATATCGATGTGTAACGGTCTATATGTCGTAACCGACAATTTACAGAATTAAAAACTGAATCAAACCGTACATTTAAATCATTTTCGCAAAAAAATTCGGTTACGAAATATAGGCTGTTACCCATCGATATCTAACCTACTCCTCCGAAACGGCTTTACCGATTTTTAAATAAAATACTGTATACCGGATTAAAACGCGATTTATTATTTAAATTATTTATCCCGACGTTTCGGATGCGTCTCCCGCGACCACGGTTGCTGAAAAGCATCCGAAACGTCGGGATAAATAATTTAAATAATAAATCGCGTTTTAATCCGGTATACAGTATTTTATTTAAATGTGTGATACTCGCGTTAATAAAAGACAATATTATGTTTACCGATTTTTACCAAATTTTATATGCGTATTCAGTAGGTCTGAGAATCGGCTACTATCTATTTTTCATACCGTTAATCGAAATTTTTTGTTTTTATTTTTTTATAATGTGGCATTAAGAAATACATACAACCCTAAATTTTTACTTTTTTATCACCAACCCTTGCTTTTTAGAAATTATTTACATGGTAAATCAACGTTTGCCGGGTAAGCTAGTTATGTATAAAAATATTTATACAGGAATTGATTTATATACAGGATGTCCCATAAATCAACGTCAAGCTGAAGTCGGCTGATAAGGTAGTTATGGCTAATCCCAAAGAGATAATAAGTAAAATCTACATGTCACTTATTTTTAAAATTATTCAAATTAAAAAATTCTATGAATTTTATGCACCCTGTGATGTTATTTCTGTTACTACGACTACAAATCTTTACTTTTCTAATTTTCTTTTCAGTTTCGAGTTACCGAAAGTAACTCTTCCGTAAACGACAGACACAAATTCAAAGTGCAATGGCCTGCTTGTACCAAAATAGCACTTTTTGTCAAACCATGTCTTACTCTCACAATTATTATTACATCCAACTTTAATCAACCGTGTTAAAAAATATAGTATGCAAAGTGAGATCAAAAGATGGCGGGTTTAGTCTGAATTCCAAAGTGCTATAACACTTACAATTTTATTATAACTACAAATACGGAATAGACACATTTCCATGTCTGTTTCACTGATCATTTATCTTTACAGATAAGTAGGTAAAAAAAAATTATATATTTTTTCTTGTTTTTATTTGAACCCGGAACCTCCAGTGCTGAACACAACGGCGTTCAACTTTAAAGCGTAATGGCTTCTTACGGCAAATTTTTACATTTTAGCTGACTCTTAGTCTAGAACCCTTATTAATAAATTCTAAGTAAACCTCTCCTGAGTTCGCCTTAGAATATTAATATCGCAAATTATAACTTTGTCTTCTATGAATTAGATTTGTAATTTTAATGCAGTTTTTGCACTGTATTTTATGATGAAGACGAGGGTATGTATTATTTATTAAATAATATAAAAACTATTGGGTAAAAAATCTACAGTGAAGTATTTGATGAGCAAATGATACAGGTTCAGCTCAGCGCGAAAATAGCTAGTGTTCAGCCTGCTCCATTAGATTGAGGGTAGTGGCAGCAGTGGCGTAGCTATCATAGGGCAGAGTGGTGCAGTGCACCAGGGCCCCGAAGCTGAGAGGGGCCCCTGGGCTATGGAGAGATAGGGAGGAAACTCTTGAAGCTAGAAAAAATCGAGCTTGCTCACCAGAATTTTATTTATTTTTTCAAAATTTTAAATGAGCATTTAAGTATAACAATAATTTGCAAATAATATTGTCTTTTATTAACGCGAGTATCACACATTTAAATAAAATACTGTATAGCGGATTAAAACGCGATTTATTATTTATATTGTTTAAATTATTTATCCCGACGTTTCGGATGCTTTTCAGCAACTGTGGTCGCGGGAAGACAGAAAGATGACAGTTGTCTGATATTTGAAATGTCACAAAGTTGCCATATTTAATTCAATTAAATTCAAAAATAATCTAATAATTTAGGTAACACAATGTACATCTATGAACGTCAATAAAAAAAAATGATAATACATATTAAATGCTTCTAAATTTACATTTACTACCAGTTCACAAATCAAGGGCGTAGAGCGGACGAGAAGAACTGGCAATTTCCGCGACCACGGTTGCTGAAAATCATCCGAAACGTCGGGATAAATAATTTAAACAATATAAATAATAAATCACGTTTTAATCCGGTATACAGTATTTTATTTAAATTTGCAAATAATTAAGGTTGTGAAGTTCCTGAAGAAATATAGTATTTGGGGATGCGATTTATTTCTCTTTGCACCGGGGCTCGTGTCCACCTAGCTACGCCACTGAGTGGAAGTGTGGTGCGGGAAAACAATAATTAACACACGGGCAGTTTCCGAACAAAGCAAGAATGTGTCTCGGAGCCCCCAGTAGATGTAGCTAAATACAACACAAGACGTATTAAAAATAAAATTGAAAATGAAATATCCAACAGGCAGTCTTATTACATCTTAGCGATATACATCTAAGAGAAAAAAGATAATAAATCGTTTCAAAATATGTCATAAACACCAAAAAATTATAGGTGAAAGATTTTTTTTTAAATCGTTCCAGTAGTTTTTGAGTTAGATCGTAACAAACAAATAAACAAATCTTTCCGCTTTATAATATTATTACAGATATGTTGCTGTACAAATAAACTATGTATTATGTCAGAATTCAATTCAAAATAAGTGACAGCTAATGTCAGAGAAGTCTAGAAAATAAATTAATTGCCTTTAGTTTATTATATTGTCCGCTAGATGGCGCTGAAATGATAGTGTTTCATAAAAACTCGCAGACATATCACGCGGCTATTACCCTGACGCGACGGGCAGCAAAAATCATTTCACTCTCACTGATACAGACTAGAGATGCTACAGAGACTACAATAACATATCTATACTAATATAATAAATAGAAAAGATTTGTTTGTTTGTTACAATTTAACTCAAAAACTAGTGGACCGACTGTAAAAATTATTTCACCAATAAAAAGCTATATTATCAGCTAGTAAAATAGGCTTTTTTGTATAGTACATCTATATTGCACACGTGCGAAGCCGGGCGTGTTACTAGTAAGTTATACTTTAATAATAGATTTATATAATAACAATAATAATTTTATCTTTAACACCAAAAAATATAAACAAATTGCATTTAGGTCACAAACTAGGCTAAACCTGTTTCTTGGGATCCAACAAAATGGTTGCTATAAAACAAAAATTAAAGATACTTTTAATATATTGTAAGAACAATACCTACATAAAAAGCCATAATACACAGAGAAAAAATAAATAAAAAGTGAATTAATATTTATTACGTTTACAAGTAAATTAAATGTCAATTATATTTAATAGGTACATGTAACAATAATCTATGACGTCTTCCAAGGGATAATATATTGCCTGATGTTCAAGCGTTCATCATACTGATTTATATATCGAAATGGTCACAGTAAACTAATCGAGAAAATATAACAGAGAGGCATTTGTTGATTGTTGAGCATCTGTTTGAACTGAAACCAAACTAAAGTATGGTAAGTTACATAATATACAAAATAAAACGTAATATAAAAGAAGGAACGAAAGACATGATGTTCTCTATTCAAAAGTACTCTGTGGAAGGGTAACTTTTGTTACAAAAAGAACACAAGATGACCTCCAAGGACAACCACTTCGTAAGGGCCATCATATTGTGCCTTTGTTACGATACCTTTAGATAAAAGTGAATTTAATTCCTTTTCATTAGAAGAATTTTAATCAGTTTTAAATAAGTAAGTCTAAAACATACAAAACTTTAATTTTTTATATATAAACGGTATTATATCTCTGTACAAAAGTATTTTAAATGCTTATGAAAGAGTTATACATATAAATGCATTTGAATTAAAAATCGGATTTTTGATAACATGAACGCGAGGTAAAATTATTACATATGTACGAACATTATATAGACATTCTAAACTAATTTTTCTTTTAATTTTTCTTGTAAAAGGTACACCTTTTAGGTCGACATTATTTTGAAAGTACAAATAAGACATTTCATTCCATTGTACAGGAAGTTGGTACAAAACGGATATAATAATATTTAAACAAGATTTCATACTGATACAGATTAATATTATGATCATATTAATTAAGCTAAGAATCCGAATTTAGAATACAAACTTTTTTAAAACGTTGAAATCGTAGATCAATGATATTAAAAAAATCTATTTAGTATGAATTACATTATTTTTAAATTTCGATCGACTTTCAGCGGCTTTTTGAGTTTTATCGAAAAGTCCTGACTATCTTGAAACGTCATGTGTTTTAAAATAGCTCTAACTCTCCTTACTTCTTGCTTCCTATAGGATGGGATACCTTTATAGTAGAAATAATATGCTCAGCAGAATCATAATACCCGTATCGCATTATAATATGACATAATCTTGCCTCTCGTATGCAAATTGTCCCCAGACACACAATAGGCATAAACACCTGCGCCTGAGCTCACTCTATTGTGCAATTAATGCCACGCTTCTAAAGCATTCCTTATTCCTTATTTACCGCCATTATATTGTTTATTTGTTTTGCTATGAATATGTCATTTATGTATGGATATACAGAGATATAGTTAAAACATCGACTTAATATCTTATTTAATATAAATATAGGTACCTTTAAGTGTTTAAAAAAAGGTTATACATATTTTTTGCAAAAAAAATCATAATCGAGAAACAACTAGAATTATTATACTACCGATTGAAAAGTGGGTTTAAAAAACAGGTTACATTTAAATGAAATAGTGTACAATATGTATCTTAACCCATGCTAGTTAGTATTATTTATTAGCTTTATGTACGTCATTAGTACAGTCAGTCAAAAATACATTTTATTAATATACAAATGTACGTATATACTATATACGAGAGAAAAACTGTCTTTATCTGAAAAATCAAAATGAAAGGTCGGTAACGCATCCTTAAGACTTCCGGTCGTGATCACTTACAATTGACAGGTGACATGCGTGTCCGTTTCAATCCTCTTATATGAAAAAAAAATATATCATCAGATAATCTTTTACCCAATTACCTTTTAATTTCGCAGTTTTCGGAATATTGAACTACAGTTTTAAAAAGTAAACAGTACTTTACATTTTATTAGTTAACAAAATTCCTGAACTAAAATCAGTGCAGACCTTGACGTGCTGAGTTAGTGCACAGGTAGCTTAAAACTGGAGCCATTATTATTTGCCAAGTGCCTTATTTTGCAAACTAACTGTAATAAAGCGTATCAACACAGTTTAAAGCGAACAGTTGGGACAAACAGTACAAACGCACAGTCGCTGACTGTATGACATGCAATCTGTACAATAACGGGACGGTATAGAAAGGACTCTATCCATAGCAGATCGCAATAACAGTTCGAAGCACAATTTTTTGTGATGGAATCTCATTTTATTTAACTTATTCAAAATTTTAATGGAGAAAAGACGGATATTTTTTTTTGTCAGATATCTTCAATGAATCAAGATTCAATAAGCCCCCTCCATGGATCCAAGCCTCCTTGGGGGGCTCAGTAGCCGGGGTGCAAGCCAGCACCTTGGTGAAGCAAAAGGTGGAGGGGGCCATTTGGCCTGACCGCTGGGACTCGCGGTAACATGCTATCGCAATCCCGTGGGCCCTATTATGGCCGCTTGAGTGGTGGGGGGTTTTAGTGGGTAGCTCCCAGTGACCCAGCCTGGAGCAGAGGGCTCACATCAAGCAGACTGGTAGGGTGAGTCCCACACTCCCTGCGTCCTTGCACTACGCCGACGCAGCGGGTGCATAAACTGCATTTCTCTTCGATAAAAAAAAAAAGATTCAGTACATGGTAATACATATTTCAGATGATTGAATTCTGTCAACGTATTATTCATATTACTATTTTTATATACACACCAGTCGGAGAATTAATACGTAAACTCGTGTCTCCATGAATATATAGTATTAATCTTTTTATCATCACTTAATATAAATATGTACATACTAATATTATACCTGTCTATATTTTTACTAATAGCGATTTCTATAAAATTTACTATAGAGGGTATATTGTACCAAGAAAATATCCCCGATTTTCTGTTAGTGCAAAGAAAGGGACAAACCATAGTTACAAAAATATTATTTATTCTTAAATGGTAATAGGGACTTTTTGCAGTAAAACTCAGCGTCGCAAGTCTTCCTACTAAATGTTCTCGTTTGACCATATGTATGTATCCATACCGGCGCGGCGTCTTTTAAAACAAGTCACAACTCTTTTTAATAATCTGTAGCACGCTGGGACAATATGCTCACGAATATTTAAGGATTTTTTTCGTAGAACTCTCACTGTAATTTATTTTACGAATACAATTACGTAACGGAGTTTCACACATCTGAGGCCCGAGCACGTACGACTTACAAGAAAGTATTAATTTCGTAAATCTGTCTTTTTTATGTAAGATATCTAAAGACTAGCACTTCACTTGATGGTATGTGATACCTCAGCCACAGAACATCAGTCAATCATGCGCTGTCGACCTAATTTTTACTTCGAACATTCGGGAATCCATAGATTGAAACTGAAAAGCGCAATGTGCACTTCACGGTTTTTCCATCTATCAGCGGTGGTTCGTTACCCGGTCGGAATTTCGATATTCCTCGCACCCTATCAATGCCCGAAGTTACCAGACGTGGGAAAAACATGCTTACAGAAAATTATAAACATGTTGTCCCGGTGGGATTCAAACCCACGACCCAACGATGCGCCCGACAGGTATTCTACCGAACGCGGCAACGAGCCCGTCAATCATGTCAGTTGTATGTATGGGAAATTATTTGAAATTGCATACAAATGACATATGCGATTCGAATACTTTCTCGCAAGTTATTCGCACTAGGTCCTCCGACTACAGATAAAGCTTATTGAATTATATTAAAATTATTAAGTTCATTTATTTTTTAATGTTAATTAACCAGCTAATAATCCAATTAACGCGTATAATTTCTACTCGTAAAGTTTTTAATAGTCACTATTTTAAAGTATTTTAAGTACCTGTCTAAAGAGCCTTAAATAGATAATATAATATGTCCATACATTTCATTTATTATTTTATATTCAATTTTGATTACTATAAAATTAAACGAATGGGGCCTCGAAGGTAAGATGGTTTTTATAAGAGGATTTTTTCGGTTCGGTTCTACCAATATTGAAAAAACCCTGGTCACCCCAGCTATCTTCTAGCCGCTAGATCTCGGCATTCGCTGATAAGACGGCGCGTGCGCACTATCCAAGGCGATCTTTTGTACGAAAGCGGGTCGTTGACTCGCCAACCGGATATTGGTTTACGTGCCTTACTAGATTTAAGGCAAATTGGATTAAGTACCTAGTTGGTTTTAATTCTGCATTTGAATACGATTTTTGTTTTAGTTTATTGTTTTACAAAACGAATTTACATCTTCAAAAATGAATTCCACATGTGCGTTTGGGTGTGTGTGTTTGTATCTGTGTGTGTTTTCGTGTGTTCGAATTTTTGATGTAAAATTAAATCCGTTGTAATATTGGTCTATATAGGTATAGTATTATATTAAAAAAATATAATTAATTCCAGTGGATTTTGACGACTGTCTGTACTACATTATTTTTATTATATAAAACCTCTTTTTTATGAACTAATTTTAGTTCTATTTTTGTATTTTGTTTCCTATATCTATACTAATATTATAAAGAGGAAAGATTTGTATTTTTGAATTTTAGTATTTTTATAATTTATGAAAAATCTCAAAAACTACTGGACTGATTTTAAAAATTCATTCACCCATATAAAGCCACATTATCAGCGAGTAACATAGTCTATATTTTGTGTATAGTACATCTACATTGCACCCGTGCGAAGACGGGGCGCTATGCTAGTATTAAAATAAAGGAGTTTGCAAAAGTCAGCCGTTTGATTCGGTCGTATACATACATATTTCACGGATTGAGATCACGGACTTCCATATGCTTCGACCCTTGCATACCACGTTCGCTTCTTATGTTTTCATGAATAATTCGTATCGATTTCAATCGCCTTGTAAATTATATTATGAAGAAAGGAAAAAAAAGATTCCCTTACGTTGGGTTAAGCTGACGTGTTTACTAATTAACAGAGACATTCAAAAGCTCTCACTACTTGTCAACAGAGATAATTTAATTAGCGTCGTGTGCGCATGCGTGGGCTAAAGTTGTGCAACGTTGGTCGTCCGTTTAGTGTATTGAGAAAATAAGAGCTTTTTTATTGAACTACAATGTTCACATGTATACGAGTATTATATCATACCTATTTATCCTCACTTCCTTACCTTTACTTGTGGTATTTTGTATAAAATATTATATATATTATTATTTTTTTATGATAGATATCGACAAACGAGCATGTGGTTCACTCGCATCAGTCAATGATGCGCTGTCGACCTACTTTTTACTTCGGGCATTCGAAATCCATAGACTGAAACCGAAACGCGCAATGTGCACTCCACGGTTTTTCCATCTATGATTCGTTACCCGGTCGGAATTTCGATATTCCTCCCACCCGCTCAATGCCTGAAGTCACCAGACGTGGGGAAAACATGCTCACAGAAGATTATAAACATGTCGTTCCGGTGGGATTCGAACCCACGACCCATCAATGCGCAAGGTAGGTGTTCTACCGAACGCGCCAACGAGCCCATCAAAAATATATTTATTATTACAGTAATTATTTTTTTCTTTCTCTACCTTTGTTTTATTGATTTCTTTCTCACCTATTAATTGTATATCTTGTTACTTTTATTATGTTTCTTATTAACCCGTTTCTTTTACACATTTGAGTTTTAAATATTTTAACCTCTGTTTTGATATTAGTTTCATTTAATATTGTCTTTTATTAACGCGAGTATCACACATTTAAATAAAATACTGAATACCGGATTAAAACGCGATTTATTATTTATATTGTTTAAATTATTTATCCCGATAGATGACACCACTCTTTTTTTTTTTTCACAAAAAAAGAGTGGTGGCGAGTTTCTTGTCAGTTCTTCTCGTCCGCTCTACGTCCTTGATTTGTGAACTGGCAGTAAATGTAAAATTAGAAGCATTTAATATGTATTATTTTTTATTGACGTTCATAGATGTACATTGTGTTACCTAAATTAATAGATTATTTTTTAATTTAATTGAATTAAATATGGCAACTTTGTGACATTTCAAATATCAGACAACTGTCATCTTTCTGTCTCCCCGCGACCACGGTTGCTGTAAAGCATCCGAAACGTTGGGATAAATAATTTAAACAATATAAATAATAAATCGCGTTTTAATCCGGTATACAGTATTTTATTTAAATTAGTTTCATTTTTTTATGTAGGTATGTTGGATTTTGTGTTCATTTGTTATATAGCACAAGCGAAGCTGAGCAGCCGCTGAAAATCAGCGCATTATTGAATAATGTTGCCACAAATACGGAGTGGCTGTCTTTTTTAAGCAAATTTTAATAAATATTTCATTTTGTTTTGTTTTATTTTATTATTTTGCATTTTTTTATAATCTAAGGTTGTTTTAGCTAAGTAACATTTTAATTGTTTTAAATAAAATACTGTATACCGGATTAAAACGCGATTTATTATTTATATTGTTTAAATTATTTATCCCGACGTTTCGGATGCTTTACAGCAACCGTGGTCGCTGTCTCCCCGCGACCACCGTAAATCGCGTTTTAATCCGGTATACAGTATTTCTATTTAAATGTGTGATACTCGCGTTAATAAAAGACAATATTAATTGTTTTAGTTTTAAAAATAAGTATATTTTTTTAATTTCATATGCACAATTATTTTAGCCTTCTAACGCTTTCACGTTTTAATGGCTAAATAGATATTGATAGGATTTAATAGATAGTTTTAACAGGATTTTATAGTCATATACTTGAAATTATCGTTTATAAACTTAGCCAGTATGGTTCATGAAAATGGACTAAATCTAGAAGTAACTGAAGTTAATATGAGTTGAAAATAGCACATATCAATGAACTCTATGAAATAATAGGTTGAGAAATGTGACAAAATAATATGTATATGTACGTTTAAATTCCCTTTATAATATAAATTCAAATATTTTAAAATATGTTTTAATAAGAAAGAATAACCTAAAAATTATCGTCAGTAACGTTACAATTTTTGTGACTGATGGAGTAAAACGTCAGATATCGACAGACGAGCATAAGGTTCACTTGATGGTAGGTGATACCTCAACCACAGAACATCAGTCAATGATGCGCTGTCGACCTAATTTTTACTTCGAGCATTCGGAAATCCATAGACTGAAACCGAAACGCGCAATATGCACTTCACGGTTTTTCCATCTATGAACGGTGGTTTGTTACCCGGTCGGAATTTAGATATTCCTCCCACCCGATCAATGCCCGAAGTTACCAGACGTGGAGAAAACATGCTTACTGAAAACTATAAATATAGTGTCCCGGTGGGATTCTAACCCACGACCCATCGATGCGCACGGCAGGTGTTCCACCGAACGCGCCAACGAGCCCATCAATGATCCAAGAGAATCCATCAAATAGCACAAATATACATATCTACACCTGAAAACCATTACCTCTTTGGAAGACTGATGAAAACAATCGCTGCAATCGACATATCACTTAGAGCAATCAGAATCGATACCAGGATCACATAAATAACGATTATACAACAGCCAACGCCCACTGACAGGTCAAAATTGTGATAATAATTTGCATTCAACTGGGAAGCGTACTCAAATCGCTTGAGCATCGAACTTTCTATAAGGGTTTACATACAGTGTCTCGGATTATGCTCCGGATAGACACCACGCGATCTCTGAACCCTTATTGAACCTTAATTTGCTTTAACTAGTCAGTTTTATGATACTTCAAGTTGTCGTCAAACAAATAAACATGGAAATGCCGATCAAGTTGCTTCTGAGTTACACAGTTCGGGCAAAAGACAACGAAAAAATGAGAAACAAATAAAAATATAATATAAAATATGTAATAGTGTGAGTTTGTGAATTTCCGAGTCTCCAAAAGGGACTTGAGACATACATATTTCTGTGTCTGCTATTCGGCCGGGCAGGGTATATAAGTTATGAAACTATACCCTGCCCGCTCGAACTATATTTTTTTAATTTCGGGATTCAATTCTTGAGTAAACGCATCGCATACAACTGAAGCACGGAGGCAAGTGAAATTGAGTACAGATTTCTCAAAAAATTGGCACAAGTCAGTTTTAAATTTACCTTCTGCCAAATATGGTCCATATATCTGCAATATTTTACGTAAAATAATATTGGTTCTCTCCGAGATTTTAAATATAAAAATAACGATATGAAAACGCCTTAAATACATTCGCTCTATAGTCTATGCCTTTAAATAAAGCTTGTATAATCTGTGGCCTAGTGCCGTACAATACCTTAGACGGATAAACCAAAGTTCCAATTTCGAATTTGAACCGTTACGCAAGATGGCGGCTGTTATCTGTCAAACGGTGTATCTTATGAGCTTTGTACTTGCTCTACATATTTATGTAACTGTGTAAAAGAATTCATTTACATTTTAAGAATTATAAGCGGAAATAAAAGCGTTCCGAGTCGCGAGTTCGTATCCTGCCGTGCGAGTTTATAATTATTTTGTAAACATGTTTTATTCTACGTCTGGTAGGTACCAACCATCATTTCCAGATGAAAAAGCCTTACGATTCTATTCATTTCTAGATTTCCGAATGCTCGAGTAAAAAATAGGTCGAAAGCGCATCATTGATTGATGACCTGAGTCCTCGTCTGTCAACCTGACATAAAAAAGAAGAGCACTATTTCCATTTCAAAACAATTGAGAAACAGCTATATTCGCGCGCCCAGTCGTGCGTGTAAATCTCGATATTAGTATTACGTAACTTGAAATATAGATCGTGTAGCATCTAGCGCGGTTATGACATCCTGGTAGCTGGGGATACATTTTATTAATATATTTCAATTATAATTTAAAAACTGTGTCTTTTCACCTTAATATTTAACTTGTCTACATTAATATTTATTTAAGAGAAAAGGTTTGATTGTTACGATTTTGTTCAAAAACTACTCGACCGATTTTAAAAATTCTTTCACCAATAGAAAGCTACATTATCAGCGAGTAACATTTTTGTGTATAGTACTTCTACAAACATTGCACCAGTGCGAAGCCGGGGCAGATCGCTAGTCTAAACATGTCGATAAACGATCGTCTGGTGATGGTAATTACAATAGGTCAATTACAGGAAATAAATTAATGATGCACGCATTTTGAAGACTTTAAGACTGAGTAGGTATTAAGACTCGAATCTGCAATCGGTAGTTTTAATAGTGCCATTACTCATTAGTGAGTAAAATAACATCCCTAGTTTAAAATAAAGAAATTTACTGTTTTTTATTCATTACGTTCCCTGCTGGGGCATGGGTCAGACCCATTTCTAAGTCTGTTACACTGATCATTTTACTATACAGGCAAGAAGGTGATTCTGTGCCCTGTTCGACCGAATATTTTTTTTTAATCTTGTTTACCCAGGATTCGAAGCCAAGACCTCTCGTGCTAAATCTCGATTAGTTAGTGAGAATTTACATTACGGCAATTAGTGCGGGCGTTGGATTACCTAGATCTACCCGCTAGTCTAGTCAGCTAATTACCAGGGTCGCACAGGTCACAGAGATGTGCGATATCGAATGTCAGAGAGCTCAAATGGAATGAATGGAGAAATTGATCTAGATGCGCATACTATTGACATTGCGCATGCGAAACTTTGTTTTAGAGAATATTTTTTTTTTGTCAATTTTTTATAGGCAATTTGTGAATGCAATTTTGATCAAAATAACTTTTGACTTTCAACGACCGTTATTTTGTGAAAAAACCCTTATTTTTTAAAACTCTTCGTTCATCCGGGGCATTATATCATTAACCAACGATCCCTCTTTTGTTTGTTTGCGAGCGATCACCGCAACACCCTTTTTTTGCAGACTCCTCGCCCTGTTCCCTATTTTTAAATATTTTTCTTTAAAAAAATTATCATCTACTGTTTAAATAAGCATATATCTTTCAAATGGTTGTTATAAACTCTCTCTCTCTTGTTATAAATTATATTTACGTTTGCTGAAAAAATATTGGAGAAAAACCTTTTTTTGGACGTTCCAACTGTATCTCCCCCTCTTAAAGGAGGCATAGGTCAATCTGTAATTTGTACAAATTTTAAATAATTTTGACAAATTGACAATATAAATACTTTTTCGTAAATTGTTCATGCTTTGAATACAATTTCCAAAATTATTTATCGACTAGAAAACAATGTACCTATGCTCAATCTAAAATCTAATGTGGGCGTTGTTTGTATTAATAATAGTACCTGGATGACCGAGCTTTGCTCGGTATTTTTTTTATTTTTATAAATTGTGTTTCTTGGAAATTATATTTAAGTACGAATTACATAGTAATAAAATCAAGTCTAACCTCAAAGCAAACACTCATTGACTTCGTGTTACTTAACAACGCCATCTGCTGGAATAGCTTTAGTGTTGTTGTATCGTTAAAGCAATTAAAAAAATAGTATTACTATTCGCTGATAGATGTCAGGAAGAGTCATTTTCAGTTTAAATTGGGACTACTCAAACGCCACCTTTTTGTTATTATTCTCCCAATAAAAAAAAAGTAAGTTTATGTTTAAGTTGATAAAACACGAATAAAATGACATTTTCTAGAAATGATTCCTAGTTTAAAAAAAATAGTATTACTATTCGCCGATAGATGTCAGGAAGAGTCATTTTTCGTGTAAGTTGATAAAACACGAATAATATGACATAGTATTATTACTCGCCGATAGATGTCAGGAAAAGTAATTTTTCTTTTAAGTTGATAAAACACGAATAAAATGACATTTTCTAGAAATGATTCCTAGCTAGATCGATTTTTCGCCCCCGAAAACCCCCGTATACTAAATTTCATGAAAATCGTTGGAGCCGATTCCGAGATTCCAATTATATATATATATACAAGAATTGCTCGTTTAAAGGTATAAGATAATTGTTTTGTATTTTAACTTATACGTTCGATGTTGGTAATCCAACTATTTGATTGAACATTCGGCCTAGATTCGACCAAACTTTGTGAAATTCGATATCTCGTTTTTGACAGGTTCGTTGGCGCATTTGGAAGAGCATTACTATGTTCCGATGAAGCGCAGGTTCGGTTCCCGCTGGGACCAAATAAAAAAGAAAAATTGAATAACCGATCATAGATTACCTTGACGTGCATGTTGCGCGTAATGGTTTCATTCTATGGATTTCTCATTGCTCAAAGATAAACATAGGTCGACATCACATCATTGACTATTCTGTATATTGAATATTATGTTCTGTCTGTAAAATAGATCATAGATATCGACAGATGAGCATGATGGTAAATGATACTTCAAGCACAGAACATCAGTCAATGATACGCTGTCAATCTTATTCTCTCTTAAAGCAGTATTGCAGGAAGTACAATAGAAAGAGACGAATATATTAAAGAATGTGTCGAGTAATAATACTGCTCTAATTGAACTAGTACGATAGAAAGAGACAGGCCTATATAGAATGTGTCGAGTTACTGCTCTAATTGAACTGAGTAATTTTTCTACATTTCCAAAATTTTGGCGGGCTCGTTGGCGCGTTCGGTAGAACACCTGCCGTGCGCATCGATGGGCCGTGGATTCGAATCCCAACGGGACGACATGTTTATAATTTTCTGTAAACATGTTTTCCCCACGTCTGGTAACTACGGGCATTGATCGGGTGGGAGGAATATCGAAATTCCGACCAGTACCCTTACCATGAGTTGCTATCGAAAGCATACTTCAGTTGCTAACGAATAAACGCGCATCGAATAGTTTTCAATTAAATTCGTACCATGAGTTACATGAGCGTTTACGTACTCGTTAGCGTTTACTCGACACATTGAGTAGTCTTCATGTCGTCATGTTGGTACACTCCGAATGAAGCTGCCTCTTTCTAACTATACTGTTAAAACTGAGTAAGTTATATATTCTTCTTATATTGAAATAACCCTGCTAATTGAAAGCGTCTTTGTAGGTATGCATAAGTCTAAAATTTTAGTGATTTTTAAATTTATATAGGTTATATTCTGTAATTAAGTCAAGTTTCTCGCCGTCATTCGGCTTCGTGTTGTGTTGATGTTCGATGTTTTGTTTATCCACATTCGTTTATTAAATACTGTTTTAAACTAAATACTTCTAAAATGAGAACCAGTTCTTCTTAATTTCAGTTATTGGTGGAATATATGGTATTTATTATTTAAAGTAAAAGGTATGTACTTTTACTTTAAACATATTCTAATAATTTTATATTTATTTACTTTAATTTTGAACATTGCAATTTAGTTTTCTATAGAAATATTTTGTTTTAATAAATTTTCAAGCAAATGGATTTCCAAGCATCATTCTCATGCCAGTTTGAAAATTCTTTTATTCGCATCATTAGCTTCATATGTAGCCGATTCTATCATATTCCAAGTTAAATAACTTCTTAAAATAATGTCGTCATTATTTCGATCAAATAACACTCAAAATTAAATAAACTTTAATAATAAACTATAGGATCGAAATGTTTTCATGCATTATTTTGTTAGTGAATGACTTAACTACTATCGGAATGGTTTTACTCGATGACATCTATCGAATTTGTGACTCATGGTACCGAATTCTAAAGCAATGGCTAAAAAACGTTAGTCGCTAGCGATTTGAGTTCGATAGGTTTTGCACCTACGAACTCATACTACCGATTTTAGTTTTCTAAGTGACCGCTAGTGGCGCTGTACACATTTACTATAGAAATCTTTTACGCCATCGCTAGCGAGTGCGAACGTTAAAAACTCATGGTAGAGCTACAGGTAAGAAAGCACCGTTCATAGATGGAAAAACCGTCAAGTGCACATTGCGCGTTTCGGTTTCTGTCTATGGATTTCCGAATGCTCGAAGTAAAAAGTAGGTCGACAGCGCATCATTGACTGATGTTCTGTGGCTGAGATATCACCTACCGTCAAGTGAACCTCATGCTCGTCTGTCGATATCTAACATAAAAAAGTAAAACTATCATCAAAATACATACTGATGTTACCAAAGCTTATCGAAAGATATTATCTTTAAAACATTATCTATCTCTTTTGAATTATGTTTGCCTAGTACCTTTATACGATATGTTATCATTTTTGTTGGAAATGTCAATCTTTGTAAACACAGATAGGCGATATTTTGATTATTTGTATTATTCGAGGTTTACAATGTTACCCAAATCAATCCTAAAAAACAAGAAATGTTATATTTTTAATATTGTAAAAGAAACTTATATCAAAGACTATTATATAACAGACCATGCAGGTATATTATATTCAAATAGCCGGGGGCAAGATATAACAAGGGAACAATTCCAAAGTTTTGGTTATCAAAAAATTCAGATGACACCGGTTTCGATGGCTCCTACGTATAGGGGCGAAAATGCCGCTTAAGCCTTTTTCCAATTATTAGTGCATTGAGTTCTTTGTATCCTATTCTATGACATTCACAAACAAAAATTTTATTTTTTTTAATAGATACAAAATAAAATTTTAGGCACATAGGCGTATGTACACAAATCGGTCGCGTACAAAACCCGATCAAACCTTTGGTTGATTTAAGCCATCGTGTGATCGCGTCGGGGTTACGGTGAGAGGGCGAATGTACCGTTTCAGTCCTTTTACTCCGTGTCCGGAGTATTTGTAACGCTCGCGCGACTGTAGCGTAAGTTAATTTATTGGTTAAATAATTTTAACGAAAATTACACCAAAAAAGGATGCCATTTACGCTCAAAAATTTATAAATAAATATATTAATCAAAGTAACAGTACCATGATGATTTAGGTTTCAAAACTGAGAATCATAACGAAAATAATATAACGGTATGTCCAGGTAAGACAATATTAATTTATTATACCTTTTAATACATATTATGTTGCACTAGTAAAGTAATCACTATTAAGTTATTGTAAAATATTTTTATTATAACTGTAACTTTACTCAAAACCTCGTATAAAGGCGAAACATCACATTTGCCTTTTTACGTGTGTCGGTTTTTAGTAAATCGTATTCGCCTTTTTTGAAGACATGTCATATTTTGTACCAAATGAAAACTAATTAAGATTTTTTTTATATCATTACGCATAGAAGTATACATTTGTATACTATGACAGTTCCTTAATTAGTTAATTATTACTATTGACTTAATAACATCTGATGGCGTAAGTGCTGGCAGGCTGTTTGTATGGAAATTACCCTTGTAAATAGGCTGAAAGTCATTTAAGCCTTTTTACGTTGAACAATAAAACTGAAATCGTAAGAAACCAACAAAGTAAAAAGACGAATGTGCAAAATCTCGAAATATATAAAAAATACATAAAATTTATGTACATATGTATAAAAACCACCATACGTTAACACTAACTGCAAAATTACATAAAAATCGAATCAGTAGTTTAAAAGATATGACCCAAAATATAGTTCTGGCAACTTCAAACCGCTCTCCTGTAAAATTCACTTTTTTCACTTAGGCCTGTATACGTAGGAGCCATCGGTTTAAGCTTTCGTCCAATATTATTCAAACCGATCGGACCATACCTTCTAATTATCATGCAATGCAAATGCATTTATTAAATATATAATTGGTGCATTATCTGTACTAATATTATAAAGAGGAAAGATTTGTATTTTTGTTTGTTTGTAACGAATAAACTCAAAAGCTACTGGACCAATTATAAAAATCATTTCACCAATGGAAAGCTGCATTATCAGCGAGTAACATTTTTTGGGTATAGTAGCGTAGTACTTCTATTGCACCCGTGCGAAGCCTGGCTTGTTGCTTGTATTAAATATTGAAGCGAGAATTTTGGTCTCGAGGAAAACCAATACTATTTGGTTGTAATATGCCGGCCTACCATGACCGCCACGAGATATGTCGCGGACGAGAGAAGACAAACTTAGATGTAAGATATCTCGATAAATGATATCTCGACATCGACAATTTTGATAGAAAAGACATCTCGATCAACAAATATATCTGTTTTTGATATTAAAAGTCGAGTTTTAAGTGTTATTGTCATGTTATACCCGGCAGAAATAAAGAGATAATCGATTAAAACACGAGAAAACGGTCCACAAAATTTTGTCCGATTGTCATGCTAGGCCGGCAGGTCCGTGTAGTCGGAGCCTTAAACAAGTTGGTAAATTACATAAAATGTGGTGTGACTCTGTGATTATGACGGTAAATGTGTTTTATATTTAATTAGTTAAATGTTAAACGTGTTCACGAGGGAAGTCCCGTATCGCAACTTTTTAGATTCCGGGATAATTGTACTACACGGTGACCACGAATTTTTGATTTGTTAGTAAAAAAAATTTTTGTTTAAAAAAAGTTTTTATGTTAAAACTAATAAATGACTCAAGGCAAGTAATCATCAGATAATATATCGTTGGTTCAAAGGTAAAACTCACTAACTGTAATTTACAATAATAAAAAAATTGTGTGTGTGTACCAGAGTACACAGGTAAGAAGTGAAATTTCTTTTATCATTGTTCTTAATATTACATTAAATTCTTTACGTCACTATACTAAACTTTGATAAAAAAGCAACATGGCGCTTAACCGAAAATCGTGACGATTGTTTTTTTACACTGCTACAAAATTTTTCCCATACGTCGATAAAGAAGTTTCACTTCATAGATGGCGCGTAACGGAAAAATGAGACGCGTAACGAAAAAATGTTACATCTACGATAAGAACCAATAACTAAGTGCTTATTGCGTTTCATAGTTTTATTATGGACCACAATACGCAATTAGTGGTTTGTTCTTACAGAAGGTTTACGCTTAAAATAAGTAATAGTAGTAAAAAGTATATTTATTCAAAATGACATAGTGAGTTTTACTTTTGAACCGACAATATGCAAATTTTCCAAGTTGGTTTGGAAATACAAGTGATTACTCAAAGTGCGAGACAAATGTGCAACATGAAGAAACGATGGAACCCTAATAAGTACGCGTGTCATATGTATCTGTTTGTTTGGACGACATAGCTTGTTAATAAAACAAAAAAGTCATTATGTTTTTATAATTTCATAAAAATCTAGTCTTAAGAGATATTTTTGCTCTGAATATTCGTATAAACAATTATTTTCAGCTACTTTTGTCACACAAATAAATTTTCTACTTAAACTCCCCAAGTCATAAATAAAATACAATATAAGTCCCTATCAAATCCATATGATACCATTTTCAATAAAAAATGCTACCTAATTTAAATTAAAAAAATTGTTATTATATTATATAATACCAAAATCATGGTCACCCTATCTATCTAAGGGCAACATTCAATGGAATCTCGTCTATTGCGGTGCCATTTTTGTGCAACGCGTCAGTACTATATTAGGACCCGTTTTCCTTTACAGTTGTGTAAACTTTGTCTCAGTGCGCTTTCACTTGTTTTGTTTTAATAAAGATTACTCTTCGCGTTTCATAATCTCCTAATAGGGACCATCCATAAGTACGTCACACGTAAAGGAGGGGGGAGGGGATCGACGAAGTGTGACATTGTGTGAGGCGTCCTGAGTTTCGTGACGTCACATTTTAAAATCTTAGACATCTAAGTGTTAAATGCCTTTGAACTATTAACGAAAAACTTAAAAATATTTTCAACTCTACCCTACTACGTAAAATTGCAATTTACGTCACACTAGGGAGGGTGAGGTCTCACAAATGTGTCCAACTATGACAAGGACGGGGGAGGAGTCAAAAAATCACAAAACTAGTATGACGGACTTTATAGATGACCCCGTATCTTAAAGCTTGATTTTGACAATGAATTATTATTGACTAGCGACCCACCCCGGCTTCGCAACGGTGCAATGCTGATTCTAAATACACTACAGAAAAACTGTTATTATTATACATATAAACCTTCCTCTTCAATCACTCTATCTATTTAAAAAAACCGCATCAAAATCCGTTGCGTAGTTTCAAAGATTTAAGCATACAAAGGGACAGAGAAAGCGACTTTGTTTTATACTATGTAGTGATAAGGATTTACGGGCCTATTCATTAACGTATTATTATAAGCTTGATATAGTTAAAATATGTTTTGTTTCTTTCGTTCTGTAGTCTTTTTATATTCGATAGAGCGAGACAAAACATTTTTTAAGTATATCAAGCTCACAGAACAGGGAAAATCTTCTGTTCTGTGATCAAGCTAAGTTTCTTAATAAGGCGGTTAGTAAATACTTAATACTTACTTAACTTAGACATAGACTTCGGGGATTAAAATAGAAAATAGAGTTATATAAAATCCCTCGAGGGATCGTAGTTGAATAGTGTGTGCTGTATAATCCCCTGGGGGACTTGGCTAGGGGGTTTTGAGAACGTGCGAATAATTTAAATACTAAGAGAATATCGAGGGACATTGTGTGACTGTAAGTCTGATATAGTACTATCTAAAAAAGATCTAAATCTAAATGATATAAGAAGGAACTCCATGGATAAATACAATAATACTAGCGACCCGCCCCGGCTTCGCACGGGTCTAGATTTTTTGACAAAAAAAGCAGGGGTTGGTAATAGAAGAGTGAAAATTTAGGGCTTTATGTATTTTTAATGCCACATTATAAAAAAATAAAAACAAAAAAATTCGTTCAAAAATTAAAAACAAAAATTTAAGGGTGAACAATCCTTATCACTAAGGGGTATGAAAAATAGATAGTAGCCGATTCTCAGACTTACTGAATACGTATATAAAATTTGGTAAAAATCGGTAAAGCCGTTTCGGAGGAGTACGGTAACTAACATTGTGACATGGAAATTTTATATATTAGATATATCAAAACATATTTAAGAGATAATTAAAAAAAAATCTCGAATTGTTAATGAAACAAAATTTTCCATTTTTTTATTATTCACGATTTATATACGCCTTCATAAATTAAGTACGAGACCATTCTCATCAACAATTTTTGTTTTTTTCTTATTAGAAATATAATAAAATTATTCTATGCCAATTTTTTTTTATAGAATATTTCTCCCACCCATTCAGTGTCCGAAGTAATCAGACGTGTGGAAAATATGCTTATAGAAAATTATAAACATGTTTTATACCATAGAATATAAGAAAAATCAGAATACGTATAAAGTGAGAATTGCCTGTTGCCAGGTATTGCAGAAATGAATAGATACATTTAAATTTTAGTAGGTGAAATCATAGGAAAACCAATATTTTGTAGCAAGTATGCGTAGGTTGATAGCATTGTAGGTTCTTGCCAAGTGAAAACGCCCGGATGTAGAGATAATGCCATTTTATCTAACTCGTTCGATTTTCTGTTACCTTGGTACTTTAAATTCTTTTGCAATACCAACAATTTCACTAGCCGCCTTTTAAAAACCTTTTCTACATAGGTATCTATAGAAACACATTTATTATTGTAATAAACACATAAAAATTACAAACACAAAAAAATATATGAAGTCAAAAATACATTTCATATCTTTTTTGACAGTAAATATTTGTAAAGTTTGTTATAATATTATATAAGGTATCTATTGTGTAAAAATAATGTACTAGTAGTTAAAAAAATGACATGTTTATAATTTTCTGTAAGCATGTCTGGTAACTTTGAACGGTTAGGAAGAATATCGAAATTACGACCGGGTAACCAACCACCGTTAATAGATGGAAATACCGTGAATTGCATATAAAACTAGGTCGACAGCGCATCATTGACTGATGTTCTGAATCTGAGATATCACCATCAAGTGACCCTCATGCTCGTCTGTCGATATCTAACATAAAAAATAATCTTACCGGTTCTTCTAAGTAGAAGCAACATTGCGAACAGGTGGTAGCTTTTAAAATTATATTTGAATCAATGATGCGCCATCGACCTATTTTTGACTTCGAGCATTCAGTCGTGAAATGACGAGATGATTTGAAATCTACAATATCATTGCTGTGTATCGCAATGAACCACTCATTACTTGAAATTCCAACTTGATGGCTGCAGGCACTTGCTCGGTTAAGTAGCGACCTATAGATACTAGATGTGTCTTTTTAAGATGTTTTTATGTTAGATATCGACAGACGAGCATGTGGTTCATATGGTAGGTGACACCTCAGCTACAGAACATTAGTTAATGATGCGCTGTCGACCTACTTTTTACTTCGAGCATTTGGAAATCCATTGATTGAAACCGAAACGCGCAATATGCACTTCACGGTTTTTCCATCTATGAACGGTGGTTCGTTACCCGTCGGAATTTCGATATTCCTCCCACCTGTTCAATGCCGGAAGTTACCAGACGTGTGAAAGACATGCTTACAGAAAATTATAAACATGTGGTCCCGCGCGGTGGGATTCGAACCCACGACAAATCGCTGCGCACGGCATAGCAGGTGTTCTACCGAACGCGCCAACGAGCCCGTCGATTTTTGTATGTCTATACTGCATTATTATTTTTCTTAATGTATTTTTTTTATTTTAGAATTATTAATTTTTGCATGTATTATTTTTGGTTGTTTTGTTTAGATTGTAATGGCAGTTGATATGTATAGCAAATAAAAAAGATATTGAAAATCAGTGTTGGGGATTTGTGCCAACGTATACTGAGTGGGTTTTCATTTCTGGGGTATTCTTTTTTTATATAGTTTCAATTCAAATAATAATTATATGGAAATATTTGTTGAGCTATTGTGTGCTTACACTTTGATTTCTAAAAATAGAGTAGGTAAATGTTAAATAAAAATAAGTCTGAGATTCTTCGCCAATTGGATTCTTGGACTCCTCTGTAATCCTTTTTTTTTATTAAATATATAAAATCTTATTTTACAAGAGAGTAATAAAATGTGATTACTTTTGTAGAAATGGTCACCGATCACTTTCATTCATTATTAAAAGAGTAGATTTTAAGTTTGATTGTAATTTTCTTCTTAAATTCTATTCCTTCTAGTTTTCATTAGCTGTTATTTTTTTAAGTTCTTGTTTGTATTTTTAATTCTTCTCATTTTTGGTTTCATAATTTCTAACTGGTGGCCTAAAGTGATCAATTAATTGTAGCGATAAGACCACCTTTTGCATTATCAATTCTATTTTCCTTGTATATTTATAATTCAATAAAGTTGTTAAATAAATAAAATCAAATGCACATGTATTATATTAATACCATTTCCAGTCGTTATATATCCACGGCAGATAGAGACAGCGTACTTTGATTCAATCGTCGTTGTTATCTTGATGGAGACGTAACGGACTGGGGTTCGATGCCCGTCTGAATATCGAATCTAACATCAGTATCACACTAGAGATGTTGAGGGAATTTCAAAGAATAGTCACTAATACCGAAAAAAAATATTTCATAGTTTTTTTTTGTTTTTTAACATACATTAGTACGACTGCTTTTTTACAATGCTTAATTATGTTATGTTCAATTTAAAGGTCAAATTATCATTGTATTCATATTTTAAAATACTAGCCACGCGCCCCGGCTTCACACGGGTGCAATGTAGATGTACTATTCACAAAAAATAGCCTATGTTACTCGCTGATAATGTAGCTTTGTAATTGTATTGGTGAAAGATGGTTTAAAATCAGTCCAGTAGTTTTTTAGTTTATTCATAACATACAAAAATACATTTTTCCTCTTTAGTATACATCATTATATATTACATTATAATATACTATTAAGTATGAGGTATAGATTAGTATAGATTTAATTTTTTTTCAATTATTTACAGAATTGCCCAGAAAATATTGTTTCAGAGCGATAAGGCCCCATTATGCTCGGTTATGTTAGACTAGCGTACACTAAAGACGTTGTCCTCCCAGAATATTGGTTCCAAAAAAATATTTCTAGATTAAAATATGCTACTCTACCACTTCTATTCTATAATGTCTAGTATATAATAATATAATAAGTGATTATTAAAATAGGTGCAGCCGTTCTTGTGTTCTTCCTTTTATTTATTAAATATAGATAAAATATATGTATACATGTATGTATATATATCGAAAGACGAGCATGAGGTTCACTTGTTGGTAACTCATACAGCCACAGAACATCAGTCAATGATGTGCTGTCGATCTACTTTTTACTTCGAGCATTCCAAAATCCATAGACTGAGACCGAATGTGAACGAACATTTCACGGTTCCATCTACGAACGGTGGTTCGTTACCCGGTCGAAGTTCAATATCAATATTTTGCCATAACAATATTACTGTTATTTTTTTTTACTTTTAAAACAATGCGGTATATAAAAAATCTTATCTACGCAGCCGTTCGTTCGAGCATTACGCAGCTTTCTCTACGATAAGTATTGCTTTAACATGGTCGTATATATCTCGGCAAACTAGGTAAAATAAACTTTCTTAAGAAAGTTCTTAAAGGCCTAAGTTCAGGGCTAATCTTTGTGATTCCAAAATAGTGGTAAATATGCTCTATAGTTCCACATTTTTAACGACATACAAACTCAAGTTTCAGTTGATGGTAGGTGATATCCCAGCAACGAACATCAGTTAATGCGCTGTTGACCTACTTTTTACTTTGAGCATTCGGAAATCCATAGACTGAGACGGAAACGCGCAAATTGCTCTTCACCGTTTTTCCATCTTTGAAAGGTGGTTCGTTACCCGTTCGGAATTTCGATATTCCTCCCAGCCGTTAAATGTTCAAAATGACCATACGTAGGGCGCGACACAAGTCGTACCGGCGGGATTCGAACCCACGACCCATCGATGTGAACGCCAGGTGTTCTAACGAACGCGCCAACGAGCCCGTTAGAGTAGACTATTTTTTTGAAGGTCCCTCAGTATTATCGGTATACTCGAATTACTGACCTATTCTTTCATCTTTCTATTGTCCTACTATAATCAGATAGGTACTTTTATGAACAAGAAACCATTTTATTTGAAAGAAATTCCCTTATACATTCAATAATAAACTTCCATACACGGCTAACGTTTAATAATTCCCAAGATACTTATTTTATTCTTTTTGTATAATATTATACACCAGGTGCAATTTAAACAGCATAAATACCAGTGTTTTAAAGTACTTTCCGGGCGCTACATGGCATTGCGAGTCAGTAAATTTATTTTTTCCGCTATCAGAGGCATAGACTACATCGTATTCTATTATCCTGTTTTATGGGAAGCCATAAACTATTCTTATACGAAAAAGGACACCCAAATACTTTCATATTTTTAGGATTAGAAGATAAAAGATATAGCGCGCTACTGTCGATATTAATTTAATCCGTATAGTACTCATGGTTATCCACCCTTATATTTTAAAGAGGAAAGATTTGTATTTTTGTATGTTATGAATAAACTCAAAAACTACTGAACCGATTTTAAAAATTCATCAATAGATCGTATACAGCAGTATTTATTTTTATTGTAAATCACAGTCGAAGCAAACTTTACCCTTTATTTTATAAACAACTATGTGCTATGTAGGTGTACTAAACACAAATAGCCTATGTTACTTGCTGATAATGTAGCTTTCTATTGGTGAAATATTTTTTTTAAATCGAGTAGTTTTTGAGTTAAATCGTAACAAACAAAAATAATCTTTCCTCTTTATAATATTAGTATAGATTATATCGAAAGCGTGGTGAACGCTGTACAAAAACACTAAATACTCTACCCGTTTCTCATACAATCAGAAAACATATTTTCTTCAGAGGTTGTTTATGAAACAGGGCATTAACAGCTACTACGTCACAAAGGTCCGTGGACACGCTCTGAATGATGTGACATTGAAACTGGTGTCGTAGGTGAAGAAATACTTAAGCTAGTGTAAAGATTTCCTAGCGATTTAGTTTATCAATGTCAGCAATAATTGCTGACTACGATTATATACACCCAGAATACGAATATCCAAGGGCAAGCTTCTCTATGAACGCGTAGATTTGATTTTTTTATGATAGATATCGACAGACGAGCATGAGGTTCACTTGATGGTAGGTGATACCTCAGCCACAGAACATCAGTCAATGATCCGCTGTCGATATACTTCGAACATTCGGAAATCCATCAATGAACGGAGGTTCATTATCCGGTCGGAATTTCGATCTTCCTCCCACCCGTTGAATGCCCGAAGTTACCAGACGTGGGGAAGACATGCTCACAGAAAATTATAAACATTTAAATAAAATACTGTATACCGGATTAAAACGCGATTTATTATTTATATTGTTTAAATTATTTATCCGTGGTCGCGGGGAGACCACCCCGCGACCGGTTGCTGAAGAGCATCCGAAACGTCGGGATAAATAATTTAAACAATATAAATAATAAATCGCGTTTTAATCCGGTATACAGTATTTTATTTAAATGTGTGATACTCGCGTTAAAAAAGACAATATTAAATTATAAACATGTCATCCCGGTGGGATTTGAACCCACAATCCATCGAGGCAGATGTTCTACCGAACGCGCCAACGCGCTCCAAAGTTTCATAAAGGTTAGATTATTTTTTATGGCAAACGTGCATGAGGTATCTTAGCCACTAAACAATTAATTGGTGATACACTATCGATGTTTTTTTACTTCTAGCATTCAGAAATTCGTAGACTGAAATCGAAACGGACAATATGCAATTTTTAATCGTTATTCGGTTGAAATGCTTATATCACTTAAATGCTATTATTATTATATTAAGTTAACATATTTATTATAAAAGACCCAGTCGGATTCAATCCAGCAACCCACTGACCTCTAGGTACCTACTACCGAATTCGCAAAATAATTATTTTTTTAAACAATTTTCGGTCAGTAGCTAAATCACCAATAAATACTTACATCATTGAATACAACTACATTCAAATCGAATTCACGTTTGTCTATTGACGCCTAATCTTCTTATTACATATTTTGTACCTAGCTCTCCTTTAATTTTTTTTTAATCATCCATGCTTGTTTTTGATCATCTATGTTTTAAAAAAAATGATGGAGTAATCACTGATTTTTATTAAATAATTTAAATAAATCCAACACTTTGAACCTATTTAAACAGACCAAGTAGGCCTGTAAAGAAAAAATGTTCTTATTGGTATCTGAGATATACATATAAAAGAAAGTTGTGTTAGTTACACTATTTATAACTCAAGAACGGTTGCACTGATTTCAATGATCTCTTATTTGTTGGATTCGTCTATATCTCGAATAAGATAATAGCTATTAAAATATTGGAAAAATTAAGGAAAAAATTATATGCAGAAAATTAATTATTAAATAAATTAGGTTCGGAACTCCGCCATCTTGACAACTCATGACAACTCAATAACAGATGTCCACTGCAAATCAGAGACATATTAGACAACTACATAAAAAATGGGTAAATGGGCATATTCAAATCTAAGAATAATTGTATAATTTCGAAGCCAATATTGTGGCAGAACAACGTCTGCCGGGTCCACTAGTTTGAAATAGAAACATGCCCCACTAATTCCGTAGTGAATACGGGAATTTACTATCGGCTATTCAGATTCAATTCCGAACACAACGCAGTACATTTTGCTGCCTTAAGTATATCTAATAGAGTTATATGACCAGTGACATTCCGAGCTGTTTCAACTCAACAGGCGCATGCTAACATAACGGTGTAATTTAACAATTAACGAATTAGCATATAATGGGGGCTTTCTATCTAACAACTTACGAAATACTAGTACTCTAATCGTTGAGGTGTATTTGAATTCAGTGTTTTTTAGGGTTCCGTTCTCAGTACCAAAACAAAAACCCTTATAGGATCACTTCGTTGGCCGTCTATCTGTCTATCCGTCATACAAGACCCTTTTTCTCAGGAACACATGTAGGTATTAAGATGAAATTCAATTTCAAAAACCTATAGGGTACTTCACGTTGATTCATGAAATTAAGCATAAAGCAATGTCTTGTAGCACAATTAAAGGAAAACCGTAATTTTGAAAAAAAAAAATTGTTGTGTGACGCAATAAGAACGCATTCAAACGAGATTTTTTTCATTAGGTATATTATTTATCTCAACTTATGCTCGCTGAAGCACTGTAAATATGAGAATAAGGATATAATTAATAAATTGCGTATCACCATTAAATAAACATTTTTATGAATGATGCGTTTCTTTACTTGTATGCAATTTTTATAGAAAAATCGATTTTGCTCACATTTTTTATTACGATAATTTACTATGGATAATGTTAGCGATAACTCCACGGTAAGTTCCCATCTTATCTACACTTCAGGTTATGCAGAAAAATAGTTATCTATATATAGAATTATAGAAAAATTGTACTTATATCTCCCTTCTTAATGATATATCGAGTGCTTTCTGCGTATCGGTAGCTTTGATGTTTATTTATCGAGCACTTAGTATAAAAATATACCTTAATGATAACTAATAGATGCCATTTCATATACAATATACATATATAGCCATTCACGTCGGATCCAGTTTTAACTTAATAAAACTAATTTATGTAATTAAATGATTATTTTTCAAGCTATAAATGTATTCTAACTTGTTTTATTAAAATTTTAACTGTGAAGTGCACATTGCGCGTTTCGGTTTCAGTTTATGGATTTCCGAATGCTCGAAGTAAAAAGCAGGTCGTCAGCGCATCATTGACTGATGTTCTGTGGCTGAGGTATCACCTACCATCAAGTGAACCTCATGCTCGTCTGTCGATATTTAACATAAAAAAAAATTGATTTTAACTAAGTTGGCTATAATTTCAAGACTTCATGCAAAAGTGCTTACTTTTCCTCTGATTGACTGGCCTATAATCGTAGCCTACGATCGATGACAAAACCCTTTAAACTCGGTCAGAATAGTAATTGTCGTCTTCCTATTCGCCGATTCAAGCTATAATCAATAATCATAGTAGAATTGGCAAGACCTAGGATATTTCGTAATCTACCTACGAATTGACAAAACAAAGCAATTTTTAAGATTTTGCACAAAATGTCCACAGATCTTCCATCAGATTTGCTACTAAGTAAATCTACTAGTCGAGTAGTAGTTGAGACTCCCCCTCAGTGATATATAACTACACTAATCTACATCTACACTAATATTATAATGGGGAAAGATTTGTATTTTTGTATGTCTGTTACGAATATACTCAAAAACTGGACCGATTTTAAAACGTGCGGCGGCTCACGTGATGGTAAGTGATCACCGCCGCCCATAGAGATCCGCAACACCAGAAGGTCTGCAGGTGCATTGCCGGCCTTTAAGAAAGATGTAGGCTCGCTTCTTGAAGGTTTCCAAGTCGTATCGGTTCGGAAAAACTGAAAAAGCTAATTCCACAGAGTGGTTGTGCGAGGCAGGAAGTGTCTCAGGAATCGCGCAGTTGTGAACTTCCAGACATCAAGATGGTATGCGTGATTGTAATTGTATGATACTTTAGTTAACAATGTTGATATACTATGTATGTATTAATAATTCCCATATAATTTTACAAGCATGGTTTATAGCTAATGAAAGCGTACTCACACAGTTAAACCATTACTTTCATTTTCACACACGCATCGCCTCGTTGAACATAATATCCATAATGTTGCCATTTAAAACCGTACTAACCAATATGCCGCTTATTGAAAAAGTCAATATTTATTTATGTCTTAATCATAAATTATATCTTATATCTTTGTACTAAGTTCCTTTAATATTGAAAAAAAAGGTAAATGTCAAAGTGATACATCCTACTTGTATCGAGTGGTTGACTTCATTTACATATACATCAGAATAACATTCTTATGTATATAGTATATAATTTATAAGGATATTGAATCTATCTATCTAAAAAATATTATTATCTGAAAGTTATTTCGTCCAGCGAAGTAGGCAAGAGTTAGTTATCCCCCCGGATTCGAACACAAGACTTCAGTCGGTAAACGTAGCTAATATTTCCCAAGGCTTTGAAGAGAAATATTGATTGATTAAATTTCGAATTGCTTATATACTTCATGAGTTTTTTTCTTTTGTTTTTAAATATTCAATTTTAGAATACAATAAACTTGTCTATGCCTACAATGCATTTTATATCATTAGTCGTTATTTACGAAACTTTTAACAATAGTTCTCAGTATGGGACCGAGTTACAAGACAATGCGAAACGTTCCCACGTGGACTGTATGGTAAGAAGAATATAATGGCGTATAAAAAATGATTTGAATAATGTCCTAGATGTGTTGATATCTTGTGAATAGAAAACAAAGGAGTACAGGTACTTATTATGTACTTGAAGAGTACTTGTACACTAATAAGGGGTTAGGTAAAGTTTATGGAAGATTCTAAACAGTTAGGACATCAGTATCTATGACTAGCGATCCACCCCGGATTCGCTCGTGTGCATTGTATATGTACACAAAAAAAGATAAAAAATACTCTTATATAATAATAGAAGTTACTCGCTGATAATGTAGCTTTCTATTGGTGAAAGAATTTTTAAAATCGGTCGAGTAGTTTTTGATTCGTAACACACAAACCAAAAAAATATCTTTCCTCTTTATAATATTAGTATAGATGCGCTGCAAACTTGTTAAATATTGTTATGATGGATGGTGGTACACAAAAATAAGAACCGTATGTTTTATTTGAGAACTAAAATAAAAACCGATGCAGATATATTTTACACCTATGCACTTCTAAACTATTCATACTTATTATCGATTTTGGTGAGTTGGTCTGCACACTTTTTTACTTCAGATGGCATGGCGAGTACAACTAGTTCATCATAATCATCATAAATTAATAAAAAATGGTCCAATGTTTGTACAAGATACAATTTTTGGTAAATTTGTCGAATCACTCCACCTTAAAACAGCTCCAATTTTTTTACTACTGTTTTTTATCACTCGGGATTGGCGTACCATGCAATAATATTTATTTTTTAAGGTTTCATGCATTTTATATAATTGCTTTTTTAATTTTTTTAGGAGTCTAAAGCCTTGCGCCTCCTTAATATTACTTGGAATACTATATACAGGTGGTAAAAAACGACAGATTTTTTTTGGAGCACTTTCAAGGTGGAGCCGTGATTCGACAAATTTAACCATTTTTTTATCAAAAAAACTATGTACCAGTATATTAATGAGAATGAAAATATTACACCTAGTGGCGAAGTTATAGGCAGAAACTTTATCAGTACACCATCGCTATGTCGCATTCCTACTAAAGGGAATTCTTTCGTGAGACGGACTATTAAGTAGTACAAGTCTGAGATATTTGCACGTGTACGCGATGACGATTATATCCGACGTGCCTCAGAGGTATCGTGTACTGTTATGTCATTGGTATGAACAATAACACATGCCTCTTAGATAATACTATACATGCTGTAAATACTAGTGACCGCGCTGTCAATGTACTATCGAAATCTGAAATGTAGAGTTTTAAAAGTACAGATTTTTTTTAAATTCAGAAATCGGTTGGACTCATGTACTATTATATCAATGCTTTTAACAATGGCAGGTACATACCTCTATTAGAATAGAGAATAGAAAAATCAAAGACTAATGACTGTACTGTCAATTGTACTCTATCAAAATCTGGAATGTAGAGTTTTTAATTTTGTACAGGAATTTTTAAATTTAGAAAGCAGTTGAAGTCATTGGTATGAACAATACCTATATTAGGGAGAACTAAAACTTGCTCTGCGATCCCAGAAACCACATATCGGCAGACCTGAGGGTCAAGAGGGGTTTTTAATTTTTTTAATTTTATAACTCGCGCGGCTTTCTGACTAGCAGAGTATCACCGGGTGAGCTTGAGTTCCATACTCCCCCCGCATAACATCTCGTGGGGGGGGTAACCAGTGCGCAAATGCATTCCCCTCTTTAAAAAAAAAGGGAGAACTAAAACTAAACTAACCTAAACTATTGACCACGCTGTCAATTGCACTCTATCAAAATCTGAAATGTAGAGTTTTTAATTTTAATTATTCACAAATGTTATATATGTACTTCTAATGAAGTTTTCAGAAGTACACCTCTACTACGTGTTTGGAATGCTATATTGTTCTCTTTCATTTGCCGAACAATAGGATTCCTGTATATTATATCGTCAAATTATCTCAGACACGTATATGCAGGTAACACGAGAAGTCTGGCTTAGTCAGCGTTCGGGCTAACATTAGTAAACTAACGCTCAATTTGCATTATAAGTATGAACACGAAACCGTATTAAACTGAAATAACTACAGCTGACATTTATATCTAAAACGTACAGTATGCCAGCTTTGAACGTAAAGTGGGTGATAGACGTACGAACTTAAAGTTCGCGGTTTTTAAGATCGCGAACTTACTCGGCTCGACGTTCGTGACACACGTGAAGCTTACTCACTCTGTATTGCGATGTCGTCGACAGAAGAAGCTTTGTGTTATTTAGGAATTATATCGTATTACATTTTAAAAACTTAAAAAAAAGACGAAGTCGAAATGTGTGGGTAAAGACCGGGCTTACGAAAAGAGAGCGTTGTGAATTTAGTAGGAACATGAAGACAAGGAAGATTTCCATAATTATTTCAGAATGCCTGAGCCGGTGTATGAAGAAGTTTTGCGCTTAGTTATACCAATTAAATAAGTTCTGAATCAAAATTAACAGGAATTGCAAAAATCTCTAAACACAACAAGCATGCGCGTCCACGAATTAGCGTAACAAAATGCCGGCTCGCGGCTCGCAGTGCTGCCACACGTACGAGCCAAGACGAGCTACGAGCAAGATTTCCAACCGGTTGGATCGCCGACGATTTTGCGCGGCGGTTTTTAAGTACGCGTACTTACGGTGACACATAGGCGAAAAAGATCGTCGAGCCATAAGTACGCGTACTTGCTCGTACGTCTATCACCCACTTAACGTTACTTTGCGTAACGACGCGACGCATAAAAAAATGCAAGCTTTTCGAGTAAAAAAACTCGTTGGAATTTCGTTGTAATTTCGATATTCTTCCCCCGATCCGATCAATGCACAATGTTACTAAATATGGGGAAGACATATTTACAAAAAATTATAAACATATCGTCCCAGTGGGTTTCGAACCCACACTCCGTCGGTGGGTGTTTTACCGAATATGTATATAGTTCAATTTCGTACAGTTTAAATAACAATTTGATATTCTAAAATACACAATAATTACTATGAACATAAAAGTTCGATTTTTCCGAACCGTTACGACTTGGGGACCTTCAAGAAGAGAGCCTATTCCTACCTTAAAGGTCGGCAACGCAACTGCAAGTCTTCTGATGTTGCAGATGTTCATGGGCGGCGGTGTTCATTATCCATCAAGTCAGCCGCAGGCTCGTTTGCCCCCTATATTATTAAAAAAAAAGTAGCAAAAATATTCATAAATAGCTTAAAAAAGTAAACAAAAAATGAAACAAATATTTAAGGCCATCGATTGCATCAGAAATAAACATAAACGTTGTGTTGGATAATTTTATTAGTAAAAACGTACATAAAGTATCTTAGTTTTTTTATTATACTCGTAATTCGGCGGTTTCACCGAATAAAAAACAATATAAGTTTAAAACAAGGCTGTACATTGTCACGAATTCTATTCAAAAACCATATTTCCTTACAATTTTCCATACAATTCTCAGGGGATATACTTGCGAAAAAAAGTTTTGACATAATGATTCAAACACCTCCTTTTTTATGTTAGATATCGACAGACGAGCATGAGGTTCACTTGATGGTAGGTGATACCTCAGCCACATCAGTCAATGATGCGCTGTCGAACTACATTTTTACCTCGAGCATTCGGAAATCCATAGACTGAAACCGAAACGCGCAATATTCACTTCATGGTTTCTTCATTTATGAACACTGGTTCATTACCCGGTCGGAATAAAACCATATACTAGTGAATCAAACTATATTCATTTCTCCAAATCCACTATAGCCGCATCATAACCCCGAAACATGTTCAAAATATTAAACAGGTCATAACTGTAATGGAACTCCATCGACCTTCAATAAGAGCAGAGTAAAATAATTGTTGTAGCTCAAGTTTTTTTTTATGTTAGATAACGACAGACGAGCGTGAGGTTCACTTTGTGGTAGGTGATACCTCAGCCACAGAACATCAGTCAATGATGCGCTGTCGACTTTTTTTTTACATTCGGAGAGAGATTCAAGTGAGATTTAATCGCTTTCGTGGCTTAGTAAAATGGCCATTACGTTTAACACTTGAGATTCCGTGGTCAGTCTTGGGTAAATGTGTGTGTTTATTGCTCAATGATCGCCATGCGGATGAACAGTAAATATTAAATGCAAACGAATTCCTGAAATTTTAATTTTTTCATGATTTCGATCTTTTCGTTTCTATGGTAACACTATTAGCCAACCAGATTGTAACAAATTATTTCAATAGGCTACAGAATATTACTGATGATGATGATGAAGATTATTTATTTAATAGAAAGTAAAGTTAATATTAATTTTTCGAATGAAAATTACGTTGCTCGTTTGTAACTTATAATAATTGAAAAGTTGAAAACGTTTTAAATAAATATTTATTTATTTGGTGGGATACTGGTCAAACAACTGTCAATAATAAGGTACAAATAATAAGGTAAAAATATTTCTTCTTTGGAATCTTTTGGAATGGTTCTTGTAAGCTATTCCTTTTCTTTTATTGTGTTTCTCGCACGTAGTTTAAATATTTCTGACGTACATCAATTAAATATATTCGTTGACATTAGCGCGATCGTGAAGTATTGAATGTGGTGTGATAAATCACTTTGCGTTCAAAATGTGTCAGTTTTCATATCGCGTTGAAGTCTTTTATATGAGAGAGTCAATAAATTGTTAATGAGACATTTACAAAAGAGTAATACATATTTGTAAATATGTATGTGTAATTTTTTCCCATATTAATTTTTTTAATTATTATTATTTTGTGTGCTTCTGTGTTCTGTTTCGTTTGAAATAAATAAATAATTATAATATAATTTGTGTGTGCATTGTACTCGCGTAAATCAAAGTCAATATTAAAATACTTTTAGATACTCCTAGTCGTAATTTTAATGAATGAATAAATTATTCTTTACACAAAATAAATTTTATTTAGGAATTTGAAGAAATAATGATTTGTTAAATCATATTTTGAGAATTTTCAAAAAAAAAAACAACAAAAATTATACTGTATATATTACGCCTAAGGTATAGGTTATTTTATAAAAAAAATATTCATCACAATAAAAATAAAACCCGTTTTTTTGTTAAATAAACATAGTAAAATAATTTTTTGTTTATAAGGTTTTTTTTATTCTGTGTTAAATCAGCTTCAACTGACCACAAACCATCAAAGTACTATCTGACATATTAAACACAGATTGAAACCAATCTAAGACCCCAATAGGTCCCTAACCTCCCATTAAAGGCACTATTCAAGACCAGAATGCCGAGGTCAAACTCGCGACCCTCTGCCCATATATGGTCCGACCTAATGGGACATCCATACTCACTGTTAAGCCGTATTTACATTCCTTTCAATCAATTTTGCTACTGTTTGAGATCAGTGTGTACTATCCGCACTATTTATGTTATGTTTCAAAATGTCCCATATTTTTATTATTATTATTTTTAATAACAACATCCCGGCTTCGCACGGATGCAGTGTACACAAAGCCTATATCTATAGCTGATAATGAAGCTTTCTATTGGTGAGAGAGTTTTTAAAATCGGTCCAACTTAGTTTTTGAGTCAAACAAACAAATCTTTTTCTTTATAATATTAGTTTCTTATATAATAATTATACTATTTATTATTATATATGTAGGTGTAGACTGATTTTTAGTACTTCTAAACCTCAGTCTAGTCAAAAGTATAGTTGAATTTTTTTAGTGATCTTCTTCCTGTCCTGTTCCCATTTTTTATTTGGGGTCGGCGCAGTATGTTCTCTTTTTCCATTCCCTTCTTTCACTCGCCATATCATCAGTCACACCTCTCAAACACATATCATTCTTTACACAGTCAATCCATGTATTTTTTGGCCTCCCTCTTCCTCTATACTCATCTACTTTATGAATTTTTTAAATGATTAAAATGTAAATAAATAAAAAATCTCACGCACCTTTCTAGGTGCTATAGGAACGCCTGGCCATAATGTAGGCTATGATTTCCGGTGTTCCAGAGTTCAGACCACCGCAGTAGCAAATGTTTTGATACCAAATAAAGATGCAAATATATCGCTACCAATTATAGTGTTGAAAGTTATTACTAAGCTTAGTAATATTTTCCGGTTTGTCATAAACACCTGCCACGGGCATCGATGGGTTCGAATCCCACCGGAACGGCATGTTTATAATTTTGTGTAAGCATGTTTTTCCTTCGTCTGGTAACTTCGGGCATTGAACAGGTGGGAGGAATATCGAAATTCTGACCGCGTAACGAACCACCGTTCATAGATGGAAAACCTGTCACATGTACATTGCACGTTTCGGTTTCAGTCTATGTCGATTTTTGAATGCTCGAAGTAAAAAAGTAGGTCGACAGCGCATCATTGACTGATGTTCTGTGGCTGAGGTATAACCTACCATCAAGTGAACCTCATGCTCGTCTGTCGATATCTAACATAAACTTTCCACACATCATATCTCTATCTATAGTTTGCTGGAATAGAGGGAACGGACAGACATATTTATTTAATATAGTATAGTTATTTATTTAATTTATTATATAAATAATTGGATAGTGAATGTATACCCATCCTGATGTTTATACAAAAACGTGTCGCCATTAAGAGAGCTATTCAATGCGTCTTAAATAGTACTTTCAAGGTAAAACCGATAAGCAATCTCACCATTCAACATTCATATGTTCAATATAACTGTTTTGTTTTGTTGTTTACGCCTCCATCTGGATATGTGCTCCTGGTACATTTGACTTTAAAGCTGTAAGTAAATTCCCGAATCTCCTAGTGGAGCAGACATATTTCTGTGTCTATTTTACTGAACATTCTTCTCTACAAAGGTCAATCTTTTTTATCTTTTTTGCCCGGGATTCGAACTACAGACACCCGGTTCATTGAGCCATTGAGACGGTCTTTATCTATTTTTTAATCTGTATTTAAAATGTTTTGGTAATACCGGTAAAAACCGGTATTTATTGGTTCCGGGTACTTAATCAAAATCGGAAACCGAACGTCAACTAGGCACTTCAAGAACCTCTATTTTACCGGTTCTAATTCCAGACTCGTTTGAATTCAAAGATACCGTGTGAGTCTATCGTTGAATATTCAATAGTCGAGACGTAATTTTGTTCTTGTTAGTGGTAAATATTTGTTACAAAATTATATAAACTTAGATAAGTATATTTTCAATACATAATTATTAAATCGGATGATATTTTTGGTAGAACCGGTTTTTTGGAACCGGAATATAATATTTATCGGATGCTACATATAAGAACTGGGTTTCTATACGTGTAAATATACCTTTTCGTGTGTGTTTCTTTTCCTTTTCCTTTACTGACTTTATGTTACGTAGTAACTGATTTATTTAAATAAATTTTCCGAATGCTCTAAGTAAAAAGTAGGTCGAGAGCGCATTGACTGATGTTCTGTGGCAGAGGTGGGACCAGTCCATATAATTCCAAAAGCCTTGCTTGCCATATTAATGTAACTATAAAAATAAATAAAATAATTCCCTTAACGTAATTATATATAAACACGTATTGCGAAGCCGGGCTTTTGGGCTTGTATGGTGGTCAGCCACTGCCACGGTCTGTGGCTGGGGTTCCTACCATCATGCTCGTCCGTCAATATTTAACAAAATACTGTATACCGGATTAAAATGCGATTTATTATTTATATTATTTAAATTATTTATCCCGACGTTTCGGATGCTTTTCAGCAACCGTGGTTCTACCCGTGGGCAGACAGAAAGATGACAGTTGTCTGATTTTTGAGTTTTTGTAGAGAAATTTCAAAATAATAAATGTGTGATACTCGCGTTAATAAAAGACAATATTAAAATTCAACATTAAAAAAAATACGACCGCAAGCGAGTTAAATAAAGAGCATGTGTATTAACATATTTCGTCATACCTCGTTAAGCTCGTTAAAAATTATGTCCATATCAACGATTTTAACACTAGCGGGCAAAACATAATTTGTATGATTAAATCAAGGTAAAAATCATAACCCAGCCCCCGCAAATCAATAATTATAGCTGATATGTCGTTAATCAAACTACAACATGTGTAATAAACCATAAAAAAAAAACTATATACATTTTTATTTTGCAACAAAGTTTCTCTATTGCATATACTTATCCCTCTGAAAATTAGTGCTGGACATCATGGTCACAGGTAATACTGAATGGAGTCCCATTTAACACCGCATTGCATTATGACGATTTTTTTTTTATAAAAACACTTTATCTTCATTATTTTTTAGCTGTATATAGCTAGCTAGTAAGGTTTTGTTTTTTTTTCTTTTTTAAATTATTATTTTTATATTTATGTGTATCCAGTATTTTTATTCTTATAAATTTAGGCCTTTTTGAAATAAGTTGTTGAACTTCAAGGAAAACTTGTTTCTTTTTTAATCCAGAGGCATAAAAGGTCTCTCTAAGAACATTCAATTCAAATATCATTATCGTAAATCGGCATATAGAAAAGTAACTTCATGTTTTGATAACGTATTTCAATACTGATTTTGAATTCCTTTTTAACTTAATATTTTAAAGAAATATGCGAAGATAATTTAAATTCCACCTTTTTTCTACGTTAGTATATAATCAATTACGAAATGGCGCTATATAATATAATATAAATTAAATATGACCTTGCCTGATTGTATAATTGCCTAAATTCGATTTCACTAATTATAACTATTAAAATCGCTAGTAAAACCTTTGGATTTAGATATTCAAAGACCAATTTATTACATGCGTTAATGTATTGGGTGTAATTGAGATACCTAACGGTAGGTATTTCAATTATTTTGCGTCCCATTCCGATGGGTCGCATGTTCGAATCTCGCCTGGACGATGGTTATAATTTTCTGTCAAGATGTTTTTCTTCGTCGAGTCACATTGGATATTAAACGGGAATATCTAAATAGAAACCGGATAAAAAAACCTTCGTTTGTAGATGGAAAAAGCGTACATTTTGTGCTCCAAGTAATTCGGAAATCCATAGATTGAAGGGCTTCCGAATTACTTGTAGTAAAAAATAAATCGACAGCGTATCATCAGTCAATGATACTCTGTCGACTGATGATGAGGTATTAACATTGAATGAGCTGGCTTGTTAATTTCTAACGCCCTTAAATTAATATAAAGGCTGACAACGCAACTGCAAGTCCTCTGGTGTTGCCCCAAGTCCCCTAGTGGGGCATGGGGCAAACATATTTCTATGTCTGTTTCGCTGATCATTTTTTCTTTACAGGCAAGTAGATGATCAGCCTTCCGTACCCTTTTCAACCGAAATATATTTTTTAATTAATGTTTCCCTGGGATTCGAACCCAGGACCTCCGGTGCTTAACGCGCTTACCACTGAGCCACGGAGGCGGTTTGCCCCCCTATACTATTAAAAAAAAGAAAAAACCCGGCAATCTTGATAAATCTTATAATATTTTTAAAAAATCTCAATGAACAGCAAGTCTACAACCTTTGCCAGAAATGATTTCCAAGAGTCATTACCGTCACAATAGGCAATGACATAAGGATATTCAAAGAAATTTCATTTAATGACTTTGTCATTACCAGTTACAATGATGACGTAATAAAAACTTAATGACTGTCCTTATCGTATTTACAAAAATGCTTAAATTACCTAAAAATATCGACTCTATTCAAAAATAATGACCAACAAACATTATGTACATAGAAGAATGCACCTTCACAAGGAGTAATAAAGCTGTAATTTGCTTTATTATGCTTATGATGGTATATTTCCTCATGGTTTATCAAGGTTTGTGTAGTTAGAAATAGGATTTTAGGCCATCGAAGATTATCGTTAGTAGACGTTAGGTAACATCGTTACGCCTTGTATTAAATCTAGACTTAAATGTTCCGCTAAAGTGTGAAGTTACATAATTTTATATACACATATACAGTTGTGGTCATATAATTAAGAACGATTTTTAGTTTCAGAGAATTTCTAATCAAACATGTAATTTTTTTGTGTTAGATACTACTTAAAGGTAATTCATTGAATTATGGAAAAGGCATGAATAAAGCTCACTTAATTACGAAAATAAATTTAAAAAACATGCAGGTATTTTGATTTATATACATTTAATAAATATAGTAAAAATTTACATAGAAACGAAACTGGACAAATAATTAAGAACGACCTATAAACTATTCGATAATTGTATGTAAATGAAATTTTAGTTAATGAAGTTACACTATAAAGGTTCACTTGCGATACAGAGGACAAGTGAATACCTTTTAAGCCTAAAATTAATACTTAGTGGCATATCCACGGCTTTTGATTACTGCCTTGCATTGACATGATTGACTCTATAATTTTTTGACATTTTCCAACAGAAATAGAGTTCCATTCTTCTAAAAAAAAAACACGTAAAGTTATCTTAAACTGCTATACTGCCTATTAGATACCCCTTTCTTAAACTCACACCAAATGTGCTCAATTGGATTTAAATCCGGGCTATAAGATGACCACTATAAGACAGAAACAGATTGTGAGTCGACGAATTCCTTTATTGTGTGCAGTATGCTTAGGGTCATCGTCGTGCTAGAATGTCCAAATGACAGGCAGTACGTCCTCAGCATAGGGTAACATTGTTTACTCCGGTATAGTTTTGTACTGGAATTGATCCAAGTTTCCTTCTATGAGCCAAACAGGTCCGACTCCATGACCAGAAAAGCACCCCCAAATTTTCACGTTTGCACCAGCATGCTATAACGTCACTTTTCTGACCCGAGGGTCAAATACTTTATTCGAAGGGCGTCATACGCATTGTTTGCATCATAGCAAACCCTATTTGTTTTAGTTTCATCAGAGAAAAGAACATTTTTCCATTGTCTGACTGTCCAGTTCTCATATCTTATTGCAAATTCAAGACGAGTATGTCTAAGGCGCGATGTCAACGTGAGTATCTTCCGCGCTATCCTTCCGAACAAACTTTCTTCTACCAAACGCCTTCGTGCCGTGCGTGTCAAGGTTGCCGAGAGGTTGCTCTCGCCAAAAAAATCTTTTTTATCTCATTGGACCCTTTAAATGGAAACTGCTTGGTCAAACGAACTATATTTCTATCCCCTCGAAGAGATGTCTTCCTCTTTTTAAACCCACGCGGTTTATTTGAAATAGTTTCATATGTTCTAAAATGCTTAACAGCATGGAAAACCATGATTTTGGAGCACTGAAGATGGTCTGCTATCATTTTATACAACCAGTTGTTCTCGCGAAGTTTTATTATAACTATCTTATTCTAGACTTATCACAACTTTAACTTTTCCCATTGTTTTATAGGAAATAAGCACGATTTATTATTTTTACAACAATTAATGTTGCCAAAGTTTTAGTAAAGGTGACCAAGCACAAAGGTTTTCTTTATTAAAATTTCAAAAATCGATAAAATTATTCAGCGTTCTTAATTATGTGACCAGCCAGTAGGGGTACGACCTACGTTCAGGTACTACATTTATGTACTCTATAAAGCTTATCTGTTTTTTTTTTTAAATTACTCATGTATATAATGAATGTACAAATAGTATGGCAATATTTTGCAATACCATAAAAAATAAAAGAACGTAAATGCGTTATGTTTTGCGAGGCTGTTTGTAAAAAATGTTGTCTTCATTAAAGCGTTCTTAATTATATGACCACAACTGTATATATATATATATATATATATTTAGTTATGTTAGATATCGATAGACGAGCATGAGGGACACTTGATGGTAAGTGATACCTCAGTGAAACATGTCGTCCCGGTGGGATTCGAACCCACGACTAATCGATGCGCACGGCAGGTGTTCTACCGAACGAATATACGTATATATAAGAAAGTCAGGTAATTTATACCATATAACTCAAGAATGCCTGCACCGATTTTAATTATCTCGTATTTGTTGGATTCGTCTCCGCCCCGAAAAGAGAAATAATAACTATTGAAATATTGGAAAAAATCACGGAAAGAATAAAGTCCCGGGTTCGAATCCAAGAAAAAAATAAAACAAAAATGGTTTATTATATATCACACATTTAAATATTATACTTTGATTGTTGATTAAAACGCGACTGATCATAATCATAAATTGAATTATAAGTTAAATTAAAGTTAAAAATGATAAGTCTCATAAAGTTTTATGACATCTACAGATTTTTTTATATGATTCCTTTACAGTAAATATGCAGTGACGTCTACAATCTGCGCCTAAAATCAATTCGAAGACAATCCTGAATCGCGATATCTAAGTGTTTTCGAGAGCTGCCGGGCTAGCATGACCGCCACGAGATATATCTCGCGCGAGAGAAGACAATCTAAGATGTTAAATATCTCGATATATTATATCTCGACATCGACAATTTTGATAGAAAAGATATCTCGATCGACAAATGTATCTATTTTTGATATTAAAAGTCGAGTTTTAAGTGTAATTGTAAGTGACACGAAAGAAATAAAGCGATAGTCGACTGAAACACGAGAAAACGGTAGACAAAATTTTGTCGCGCTTGTCATGCTAGGCCGGCTGACATTGGAACGCACGTCCTCACCAAATAAGATGAACTAAAAGTATATTAATATATTTAAATGTGTACATAACACTCTCATTGAAGAAAAAGTAATCGCTAGGTTATTGACATTATGCGTTATGTTTATTCGTTTTTAAGTATCGTTGTTTTTTTTAATTTTATTACATTTTTATTGTATTCAAGTTTATTTTTGTATTTTTATGCCTTATCAAGTATCATTTTTCAACTTTAATACTAATTCTTTTTTTAGTTCTATAGTCTAAAAGCAGCAGTGTCAAAATCAAAATCAAAAGTTTTTTATTTCAAATAGGCCTTTGCAGGCTCATATGAAACGTCTAGTTGCACGGTTCCAAAAAGTGGGTCTCATGGAGAAGAACTGGCAAGAAACTCCATGGACACTCTTTTCAACAATGGTTTAGCTTACAAAGTGTGCATTGCAACTTCAAAGTCGCTTTTAGTTCATTTATCTGTAATTCTTGTTGCAATAAAGTTGTAACCTAATATGTATAATTTGAAATCACTCACCATCATAAGAATCTGGAATATAAAGTGGTTTCCCAACCAACTTTCCCTTCTTGCCAGACAGCGGTACAGCCTCGACCCGCCTATGCGCCTCTAACACACGATACAACAATACTGCCCTATCTTCACCATCTAGTTTCACAACACGCGGCAAAGAGAATTTGTCCACAAACTCCTTTAAAGTCATCGAATCACTATCTTCATCCGGTTCCGAACCATTTCGTCTACCAAGCAGGAAGTTATCCGCCCATTCCGAAGGCCGTCTGTCTAGATATTCCAAGCGGCGTTCGCTGCTTCGCGGTTTGTACCTTGGAGGGCGGTCGCGTCGGACCAAAGCTTCGTTGGCTTCAGCAAGCCAGCGGGTAACAAGCCTCTCTCGTTCTACGTCGAGGTAGCGAGGTTTGGAGGCGTCGCAGGCGAAGCGGGCAGCGTCGAAACAGTATTGGGGTGGCGGTGGGCGGATTCGTGGTGGGAAGAAGCGGGGTGGGACGTACGGGGGGTGCGGAGCGTAGGCGGGCGGCGTCCTTGCCCCAGAGCCTTCGACTGACGCCGTGCGGAACATGGTTTCAGGCCATGCTACTCCCGCCTGGAACAAAAAAATACAATAATTAACAGGTTCATTGCCTCATACAAAAAAAATATATACTACTACAGTTACTGTTTGTTTTTATATACAATATTATATACAAGTATCCACGCGGAGTCAGCGGCACCGTACCGGAATTCCCGCCAATTGGCCCTGAAGCTGAGAGGGCCCCCTGAGCTTTGGAAAGAGGGGGAGGCAGCTCATCAAGCTAGAAATTGAAGCCTGCTCTGACTTTGTTTTTAAGATTTTTAATGAGAATTTATAACAATGGAAGCGCCGAGCGTCCTTCATTAGTAATAATTTGCAAATAGTGCAGTTGCTCAAGTTTAGCCGGGGGGGTAGCGATTTTTTTCTCTCGCACCGGGGCCCTTGTCCACTTAACTACGCCACTGAAAGATTGGTCAATGTTTTGCGTTCGAGATATTTAACATCAAGTGGTACCAAAAAACCTACAGAGTTGTAATTCAACTTACGATACCATGACTCGAAAAAACTTTTTGCGTGATCGTACGATGTAATTACAAATGTGCCAATAACCCTTAGTTACATAATACGCGGCGCTGCTCATGACATTGAGTACTAAGAATAGATACATATCTGGACGGGTCGGTTATTGAATCTTGCACTTTTTTCTTACTGGTATTTATATTGCTTATATAGCTAAGGCACGCGATTTCGTACGTATGAATTTTAAAAGTCCTTTCATGGGTTAAAATAAGAAAACTATAAACGTCATATATAGGGAATAATATAAAAAACAGTCATGATTTTTATATTAATTAATGACACCATTTATAACTCAAGAAAGGCTACACCAACACAAACGATCTTTTATTTGTTGGGACAAAGTCACGTGGGACAATGTATGGTGGGTTAACGTCTGGTGGGACAACGTCTGGTAGGCCAACGTCTGGTAGGCCAACGTCTGGTGGGACAAAGCCTGATAGTATAACGACTGGTTAGGACAACGTCTGGTAGGACATTGTTTGGTGAGACAACGTCAGATAGGACAAAGTCTGGTAGGACAACGTCAGGTGGAACAACGTCTGGTGGGATAACGTCTGGTGGGACAATGACTGGTGGGACAACGTCTGGTGGGTCAACATCACGTGGGACAACATCTGGTAGGACAACGTCACGTGGGACAACGTTTGGCAGCTTTAATGCGGCTTTTAGGGTTGTATGGTGGTCCCGCTACTTCATATGTAGCTGGATGTAGGTAATTTCGTAAAGAAGAAAAGGATTAAAAAGCTCATGGTCATTCAATCGTAAGTTGTGAACAAACTACAATAAATAGACAACCACTCGGTGATAGGGCGTCGTAATTACTTGACTTGCTGACTTGAGTGTGAGTGGGCGATTAAACGTGTACAAAACGATTAGTTAATTTGTATCTTTTATATTAGTCTTTTTGTATTGATACGGCAGTTTTCAAGGTTATTTCGGCCTAATATATGTAATAGGAGCTTAAAAAGGAAGTTTTATATTAGTAATATTTTTTTATTATACACTATATAAATCAATACTATGACATGACAATGATTTTTTAGTTTTGGTAAAAAACACCTTTAGTTGACAGGTGACAGCTGACATATTCTTGTTTTTTAAGACAAAGGCGCATGACATTCAGTCATCAGTATTATGTAGTCTGCATCCTACATTATAAAGATGAAACGTATTTACGCTACCAGGTTTTAAAACCAGGGCTTTGCTTGGAAGTAGGGCGCCCTGGTGCGAGCGGGTAAAACTTACAAGTATGAAAATACTTGCATAGGCAAATACGATTGTGCTCCTTATTTCTAACAGGGTAGGGATCGTTTTCCTATGCAAGTATTTTTTACTATAGCGAGTTCGGAGCTCGATGAAAGTATTATGAAGCCTGGTTTTTGACCCTGGTTTTTTTACGGACTCGTACTTGGAAGCCCCGGTATCGAATTTTGCAATCTCATCGCTACTACATTATGAATTAAAGGGTTATCTATACTAATATTGTAAAGAGGAAAGATTTGTTTGTTTGTTACCATTTAACTCAAAAACTAAGGGACCGATTTTAAGCTGCATTATCAACGAGTAATTATAGTAAGTAAGTAGGCTGTTGTTTCATTTTTTTAATATTTTTAGTACATCTACATTGCACCCGTGGGAAGCCGGCCTAGTCTATACTTATATTTAAAAGAGGAAAGATTTGTATTTTTGTATGTATTGAATAAACTTAAAAACTACTGGACCGATTTCAAAAATTCTTTCACCAATAGAAAGCTATACTATCAGCGAATAATATAGGCTTTACTTTTTTTTCATCTACATTGCACCCATGCGAAGCCGGGGCGTTTTGCTATGTTTTATAAAAGCAAAACTGAAATTTAAGTGTGTGTAAATTGTTGCTGAATAAATATTTTTTTGTATTATTTCGTGCGTTTATTAGCGAAATTCTCGCAAATTAGTTAAATCCGTTAGCGTGATCAAAATCAACGTTCGTGTTGCTGATACGATATACGATAATTACGATAATTATCCTTTACTTATTAAGGACTTTTTGAATCATTACGTAAATATTAATAATTGAGTTTTAGTTTCTAACTTTAAATTAGATTTAAGTTTATTGTTTTGTTTAATATATTGTGGAGGAAGGAAGGTGTGTTCTTCCGTCAACCTAAAGGGAGGATCCTCTATCTGTCGAACTACTGACTGGCTGGTCCCAGTGGTTGATGTCGAGATGTTGTGTATATAGTTAGCGCTCGAAAACACTTTTTTTATGTTAGATATCGACAGACGAGCATGAGTTTCACTTGATAGTGATACCTCAGGCACAGAACAAAAGTCAATGATGTGCTGTCAACCTACTTTTTACTTCGAGCATTCGGAAATCCATAGACTGAAAGCGCAACGCGCAATGTGCACTTCACGATTTTTTCATCTATGAACGGTGCTTCGTTAACTGGTCGGAATTTAGATATTCCTCCCACCCAATCAATGCCCGAAGTTACCAGACGTAGGGAAGACAGGCTTACAGAAAATTATAAACATGTCGTCGCGATGGGATTCGACCCACGACCCATCGATCCGCACGGCAGGTGTTCTACCAAATGCGCCAACGAGCCCGTCAAAACTTAGATAGCGCGATTCAGGATTTTCTTCAGTCTTCGTATTAACTATAACATATAACCGGTTTATTGGGCCTCTGATATATAGCACACCTGTACTAAGAAAAAAAGACTAATGATGTCACTCGATCTCGATCAATCTCGGTACAAGTTTTAAATTCATTGAAATTATAGGACGTAAACAAAAAAATAAAAAGCCTTCCAACGCGGACAAATAAGAGTGATCCGTGTTTCAATCAAACCAAGCCTATTATTACGTTGTTAAATCGTACGTGTACAATAAGTAATACATGGAAAAAACTTTAGAGTACACAGTGGGGTATAGAGCGCGCGCACCGCTCATGGCTATTTTATTTTTCTCGTTGGTGCGTTCAGTAGAATACCTGCCGTGTGCATCGATGGGTCGTGGGTTCGAATCCCACCGGGACGACATGATTATAATTTTCTGTAAGCATGTCATTCCCACGTCTGCTAATTACGGAATAGGTGAGAGGAATATCGAAATTCCGATCGGCTAACGAATCAGAGATGGAAAACCGTGAAGTGCATATTGCGCGTTTCGGTATATCTATGTCTACGGCGCATCATTGACTGATGTTCTGTGGCTGAGGTATCACCTACCATCAAATGAACGTCATCTTACATAAAAAATAGCTTTTTTGAAGGCCCGTATTGCAAGACGTGGCTTATATTTTTTCTATATATTTTGACTTGAGTAACATCTCGAAATACGGGCCTAAAACTGACTTGTAAGGCCGGAAGTAGGTATGTGGCAAATTGGTACTTGAAAATATTTCTTATCAAACTTCAAAATATTTCTCATAGATTAAAAGCGGATTTATGAAAAAGACCAGGCCTCATCTTTTCTTGAATCTTGCCCTAATAATGAATTTGACAGTATATTAGTACGTAAGTTGATAAGCTAAAAAAGGTATCAAGTGAAAAAATCGAATCTCAAATTCACATTGAATATAAAAATATTTCCATAATATTTTTTCATTCCTTTCTTTCTATTGTGATTTCGGTACACGGTTCATGTTTAGTTACACGCGCTCTATCGTAAACATAAAGAAAAAACTAATACAGATTTCAATGTCAACCTGTGACTCACGCGCAGGTTGCTGTGAATAATTATTTTGTTTTATTCTAATTATATAGAGTAGGACATACGTGGGCTGTTTTATCAATAGGAACATTTGTTATAGGTTAGGAAGTGAGAAGTGAAGAGTGACACGGTTTTAACTACGAGTCCCCTAGTAAAAAAAATATTTCCCCACAGGGCTGACTCATTTTTGACTGGGTTTTCTGCGTTTTTTTTACATTTAATGAAGGTATTTTTTTATATTTTAGGAGGCAAACGGGCAGGTGGCTCACCTGATGGTAAATGACTACCGCCGCCCATGGACATCCGCAACACTAGGGGTCTTGAGGATGCGTTGCCGGCCTTTAAGATGAGTAAAAAGAATTGGAAGGAGGTTGGTATCCTTAGGAAACAACATTAAAAATACAAGCAGGTATGGCAGAGAAGACGGATAATCTAGATGCTAATACACATGATCAATTAAAAAACATTATGTCTGCCCCATGCCCCTATTATATAAACTGGTTATACACACAACAAACTGAATTACCAATTTAAGGCCCATGTCTCTGCACATCTCCAATTTCAAGATAACAATGACTGTATGGACAACTAGTTTTTATAACACTTAATGCCCATTTCCATGATACCATTTTCTTGAACATAAAATAGCAATAATTGAATGCGATTGACATTCAAGAATAGTAAGCAACTTGTATACGCGGATATTATATGGTGTTTATCTTCTAATATATAAAATTTCCATGTCACAATGTTAGTTAACGTACTCCTCCGAAACGGCTATATCGATTTTTACTAAATTTTATATGCGTATTCAGTACGTCTGAGAATCAGCTACTATCTATTTTTCATACCCCTAAGTGATAAGGGTTGTTCACCCTTAATTTTTTTTTATTTCGGACGAAATTTTTTGTTTTTATTTTTTTATAATGTGGCATTAAAAATACATACAACCCTAAATTTTTATTTTTTTATCACCAACCCCTGCTTTTTTTTGTCAAAAATCTAGACCCGTGCGAAGCCGGGGCGGGTCGCTAGTACCAATATTAGTATTGAAAGAATGTTTGTATGACATCTGTCATTAACATTCTTTATCTAAAGAATGTTACGTGTTGTTTAGACCATGCAAGTCATTTATTGATCTAATTTAATTGTATGAACAGGCAAGAAACTTGCTTTGTGTAAATGGGCCTCTAAGCTCAAAATGTCTCAAGGCATACAATAAATTAGAATTCTAAACGTCACCAGAGGCTTCATTTGTATTTTTATTTCACATCTCTGTAGGCAGAATTCGAATTCGGAAATTCTACCGGTCGATTGAAATTCAAGTTTATTTACTTAGTGGTTTTCCTTTTAAAATTCTTTTACGATTAAATCACCCAAATATCGAGAAATCGGCTTCGGGCGAAAACTTAATCGTTAATAGCTTTCAATAAAGTCTTTTAATATAATCTATATATATAAAAGAGATTCCCACCTATATAGTCACTCATCACGATATCTCTGGAACCATAAGGCGTAGCTACTTGAAATATGGTAGGAATATTCCTTTCGCCGAGTAGAGGTCAGCTAAGAACGGATTTTACGAAATTCAACCCACAAGGGGGGTTGCGGGGGCAATTGTTGCTAGTCTATATATATAAAAGAGATTTCCACCTATATAGTCACTCATCACGATATCTCTGGAACCATAAGGCGTAGCGACTTGAAATATGGTAGGAATATTCCTTTCGCCGAGTAGAGGTCAGCTAAGAACGGATTTTACGAAATTCAACCCACAAGGGGGGTTGCGGGGGCAATTGCTAGTAAACATTAAAAGAAAAAAGACGCAGTGCGTTGTAAGAATTTAATTGAAATTTAAATTACGAATGTAAACATTGATACCGGAAGTACGGAGCTTTATAACATTACGGAATATGTCAATTATATGACAACGAATTACATGAATGTTTGCACATTTGGTGTATAATTTTAGCTTAAATAATAAGAATCCCCGAAGATGATATGGATGAATTTCGTGAAATGTGTGAAGAATGATATGTGTTTGAGAGGTGCGACTGATGATATGGTGATTGAAAGAAGAGAATGGAAAAAGAGAACATACTGCGCCGACCCCAAATAAAAAAAGGGAACAGGGCAGGAAGAAGAATGAAAAGAACATTTATTTACATAATATAACAGTTTTTTATCGAGTACCATATATATATACCATATACCATCATAACATATTATGTTCTGAGATCAAGCGCGGTACCACCGTTGTGGCCTTGATGGGCATGCCCACAACTCTAAAATACTTGTGACGTCACAATTTCCCGGTCTATTAAGATCGATAGGCTGATGATATTATATCCAAATCCAATGCTCTAACAAAATAAAAATTGAAAACAAAGAATTCGGAACGCAGTAAAGTACTTATAGATTGACAGAATACTAGTTCCATATTTCTAATGTCCTGGTACTTTTTAGAATTAGCCTTTTTCGGGTGGCTGTGAACTGTGACCACAATCTTCTTGGAGCGCGCCTGTCTGAGATGGGTGATGAATGAAAATGCGTGATCTGCAATTGTATATTTTCTTCCACAAAGAAAAATTTATAACAAAATCGTGCGCTTATTTCCTACGTTAGTTTCTTTCCTTCTAACGCCCGAATGAATATAAAAAGAGCGGTAAATTTGACAATGTAATGTCATACTTGACATATAGCGTTGTCATACTTGACAACTAAAAAAAAATTGGTAAGATAAGAAAAAATCGCAAAATCAATGTGTTTAACGAAATTAAAATCTTTCTGTCTAAGAACTATAATTAACTTAAATTGAAACAAATCCCATATCATTTCTTCGCAAATAACCCGATTCATCAATCCCAAGACATCGATTAACGTTATCATTTATCGAATTCAAATATCGATTTACAATCGTGCCAATTAGGGTCCAGTCATGTCATTGCCAAGTTTATACTCGTAAAGGCTTTGATCCCATTTAGAAGCCCGCATATTTATGGTACTCGATAAAAAACTCAAAGACTAAGCTTTTTTAATATAATGCAAATGACATACAATAAAAATAAAGATCGTACGAGTGGTTAATTTGAAAATATTTCTATCTTTTACATGTTCACAGCTAACGACTTAGACTAAAATTTATAACAGTTTAAAAGTAATTTATATAACACAATGTAAATATAATAGATACGCTGTTAATCATATCAAATACTTATGTGTTATATCTCAAATCATACATAGCTCTATTTTACTGATCTTGTTATTCGCGCCATTTTTTATAAAGCTATAGTTTTGGCGGGAACCACAGAGTAGCCAATTCTTATCCCCACAGATTATAATAAAAAGTAACGAGTAGAAGTTAATTTTATTTATGAAAACTTTTACAAAATATTTATAAATCGCCCTTTTTTCTTTTTAAATCTACGACGCGACGTTCTGATGATAATACGACAAGAATAATACCACAAACTTTTGCACAGAAACATTATATAGACGCCCAGAGAGTTCATTAGTCCAAGTTGTCCAACGACCTTGGACCATTGTCAAAAACCAGATTCAAACAATGGCGCGTGGGATGAAGGAATACTGTATCTAACTGGGTGTCGAATTATGAAATTTATTATGACATCCATTACGTTATTGCGTTTTCGTCATTTATAGCAAAATGTGCAAATTTGCAAACATAGGTAAGATTTTTTCATGAAATGTTTGTTATAGAATTTTTATAATCCATGTGAAGTCTTGTACATGGGCTAGACACAATTATGTGTCTATTTCATCGGTCATATTTCTAAAGATATAATTAATAGATAGGTAAGTGATCAACCTTCTGTGCACTGCTTTATTTTTATTAAAATTTTCGTTACAGTATTTTGATAGTTACAGCTGTTGGCGCGTTCGGTAGAACACCTGCCTTGCGCATCGATCAGTCGTGGGTTCGAATCCCACCGGGACAACATGCTTATAGTTTTCTGTAAGCATGTTTTCCCCACGTCTGGTAACTTCGAGCATTGATCGGCTGGGAGAAATATCGAAATTCCAAGCGGGTAACAACCACCGTTCATAGTTGAAAAAACCGTGAAGTGCATATTGCGCGTTTCAGTTTCAAGCTATAGATCTCCGAATGCTCGAAGTAAAAAGTAGATCGACAGCGCATCATCGAGTGTGATGTTCTGTGGCTGGGGTATCACCTACCATCAAATCTAAACAGGTTATCATGTGTAATATGATTAAAAATCTCAAAGAAAGAAGTGGCATATCATTTCAAGCTTAGCCTACCTAGCATGACCATCAATAGATATCTCACGGACGAGTGAAGACTAAGATATCGAGATATATTATATACATCGTCAACTTTATAGATAAGATATCTCGATCGACGTGTAAGTGTCATGTTAAACCCGGAAGATATAAAGAGATAATCGATTTAAACACGAGAAAACGGTCGACAAAATTTTGTCGCGGTTGTCATGCTAGGCCGGTAGGAATAGCATTTGACTCTTAGCAATAACGTTTTATTTACTTATCATTAAGAATTCGTATATTCGAGTGACCACAGTTGAAGTTTTGGGATAACTGATGACTTATCTTGCCAATTTTGTCATGTGTTGCGGTTTCGAATCTAACACGATAAATATCAATATCAAGACCAAGTTTTGACCATAAATATAAATGCAAAAACACGGTTTTCAGATAATATCATGATAGTATATTGAAGGAATCAGACGCGTGAAGTTAGGAATAAGTGATGAACGGCGGACGACGAAGCATATTGTTAAAAGTGCAATAGATTTTTTCCCAAATCGCATTTTCGATTGTTGTATATTATCCATATATTCTATAATTATAATATTTTGTGCAATATACGAAACAAAAAAATTTTTTCGTATATTTTCTGATAAAAGGCAGCGTATTTTAGTCAAAATTAAACAAGAAATTCAATTCATATATAAATTGGTCTTCCCCAATTGGGGACTCGGGAATTCACACACACGTATCTCTCTAAGTATGGATAAAGACATTCAAAATCGTAGGTGAGGGCCAAGCCCTCTTCAATAAAAGGCCCTTAATCATTTATACCTTATTCACCGTCACGTACCACAGATTATAGACATGTCTTGAACATAGAGATGAAATTATTGAACATAGAATAGTTTTTTTTTTAATTCTATTAGTTATTTTATGAGATTTATAGCGTATCTCGTACTGTGTGAGTATATGAAGGTCTTGTGAATTTACGAAGCAACAAAGCAGTTTCAAGCCCACGCAAATTACAGTCTATAACTTACCATTAAAACACCACGTATTTCCACAATTCGGATGTAGAGATAATCCATATTTGATTGCTAAGATCTATGTTACAGATCAAATCAAACAAGTTTGAGGCATAGACAAAAATTGTTTTAGTAAATAAGAACGACTTGCGAGAAAATTATTCCAAAATTTTTAGACATTCGCTCTGCGTGAAATTCTTCTACGTTATTTTTCGATTGGATGTCAGGTATAAAATCGAGTTACTGTCCCTAAAACCCCAGCCCCGCCTTTTTAAAAAACCTTTTTTTTTTAAATCTTGGAAACCGTCAGATTTAAGCTAGAAACAATAACTTACAGAGCTTTTTTTTTATAGAGGATAAAATTGCCCTTCTTTTTCATTCTAATCTTTTCCCCTCTTGTTCATATTTTTCGAGATATAGTCAGTTAAAATACCAAAAATACAAAATGTTTGTTTTCGTAAACAAACTGCATTCAAAAGAAAAATATACAAGAATACTTTCTCGCAAGTTTTGCGTGCTTATTATAACAATTTTGGTCTTCGCTGAGAGAAGGAACTCTTACAAAAAAAAAATCACTTTATTAATTATTGTAAAGTCTGTTATTTTAAAACACAAATAAAAATCTATTGTTTTTTTTCACAGTTTTCAATAAGGCGTGGATATACATATAACTTAATGTGTTAAGATATTTTAAATTAACTTTTAAATATGTGTACATGTTAAATAAATTATTAAACACTTTTCTATGACTGAACATCGCTAGTTATTATCTATTATAGCAAAACGAAATATAATAATTAATTATTTATTAATAATTATATATATCAGAAATCTAAAAATACAATCGTAATTACCATAAATGCTAAAAATAATTAACACTACCACCAAAAATGGCTAGCGTGATAATGTGCGTGCAAAGTTGTATATATCAAAATAAAATATGGTATGCCATTCAAGTTACCCCATAGCTCACAGACCATTTATTTAAAAAACAACCTAATATTACCTATGTGTATTTAATATTTTACCAACGTGAATAATAACATTATAACTTTTACCACTTCTTTGTGATATTAAAATCAGATAGCTTTCACCTTCCAGTTTGCGCGTGACAACGCCCGCTGAAAAGCATTTGAATCGTCGGGATAAATAATACAATTAATAAATCGCGTTTTAATTCGGTAAAAGTTATTTTCTTTAAAGTTTAGTTTATTTTATATTTCTACATTATTGAGTTGGATTGTTTGATATTTGTAAAATGGTGGTTATTATAATTAAATAAATTCTCATTATCAAAGTGATGTCTTTACTATATCATGTTTACAACCACAGAATAAAGACGAGCATGAGACTATTATGGTGTTAAGTACAAATTTATGCTCGTATTTTGACTAAAAAAACACATAAAAGCAACAGCAATAATCGTGTGGTACAAAAAAATATTGTTTATATTATTCACAATAAACTAAGAATATACTTCATTGTATTAATAAATTGTAGAAATGCTGCGTTGCCTCTATTTTAATTGACATACCATATATTATTATGCCATGAATGCGTATGAATATTTCAATAAACAAACATAGTACAAAAAGAGTTATTCAATTTATAGCGGCAAGTTTATATGGTATGCACCGGGTGTCATCGCTGACGAATATGGCCGGTGGAGGCTTGAGATCCAGGTTGTATGGTACAAGTCATAAATTACTAGCGATTTAAAACGTAGACTTATACAATTACCGTATTTTAACCTTTTTTATTTAACTGTATTAAATATTACCACCAGACGTAGGCCCAGATTCCAAGACGTGTCTCAGTTTTGAATCTTGTTTTGAGACTTGTCAAACCATTTTTTCTCTATAGAATTTTGACATAAAGACATATTATCTCAAGAATAGATTACGGCTTGAGTAACGTCTTGGAACACGAGCTGTAGTCTCGCTCCTCACAACACTAATGGACGGAGTTGCCCCCTTATTTCAATAACGTGTTTCAGATTATAGTAAGAAGCAAGGACTGAATAACCGATTGATATGGGCTACCTTTTTGAAACGGTACCCATATGAAATTTGTCATAACGATACCGATTCAATTCAATACCTTTATTTCGGTATGCTTTTAAAACGGTTTAAAAGGTTAAATATCGGTAGCGAAATTCCAAACGAAACGAAATTCCAAAGAAAACCTAAATCTATATGTTTAGGTTTCTCACTATCTATAAACATTAAAATTTAGAACGTTCCATGCGAAGTAGTATATAAATAAGCGCGGGAAATCTCTTTCTTGATGTAACGATAATAAAAACGCGTTCAAACTCTGTCTCACTAATTCAAGTCGCAACTTGTCTCGGGCCACGATAGGTTCAAGGTTAATCATTTAGGCTACCGAAATATAAAAGGGTTAAATAAAGGTACCATTTAAAAAGGTTGATATTTCGATATCGTATTTTATACCGGTATTATTCCGGTGAATTATAAAGGTTACGGTACCCCATTCAGTCCTTGGTAAGAAGTAAGAAAATATCATTTATTTGAAAAGTCGTAAAGCTTTGATAAAATGCAAATAAAGTGAGCTGTAGTAAGTAATATTTATATACAAGAAAGGCAACCTTATACTTTAAATATAATTGTATTTAACTAGCGATCCGCCCGGCTTCGCATGGCTGCAGTGTAAATGTACTATACAAAAAAACATGTCGTTTTTGACTTAAATCGTAACTAACAAACATACAAATATTTACTCTTTATAATAATACTAGCAACGCAAAGTAGATGTATTATACAGAAAAATAGCCTAGTTACTCGCTGATAATTGAGCTTTCTATTGGTAAAAATCGCGTAGATTTTGAGTTAAATCGTAACAAACAAACAATCATATCTTTCCTCTTTATTATATTAGTATAGATTATCGTCGTTGCGCCTGCCAAATTCCATATGTGCATTTTTTTGATTTTTGATCTTCGTTTTATTCTCTATGTGTTACTAAAATCATTTTTGTGATATTCGAACTGGAAACGAGTTTAACTAATTCCATATATGTTTTAACCGTTAAGAAAAACTCCGTATGTGAGTCAATAATACGTTTTTCGTTGTTTCCCAAAACTATACAAAAATGCACATATGGAATTTGGCAGGCGCAACGACGTTATATTATGTTATTCAAATTACTAACATTATCATAAGTATTCTCTTTTCTACTAACATTTTGAACCTTTTACCATTGAAATAAAATATTTTGAGTATCATACACCCGCTTTCGCCTATACTTTAGGAGTCATGGGGTCGCCATGAGCACTCGACGTCAAGTTTGAATTCTAACATGGCGTAACCCCCGGAGCTGTAAATAGATCCTACTCTTAGCATTGCGTTCCATACTGACTCAATAATTAAATATACGCCATGGATAAATACAAATTCTAAAAGGATATGTTTGCTATTTTAAATCCTTGTTGTTTTTTTATTATTAGTCCGAGAAAATCATTGAATTGGATAGCAAAAAAGCCTGCTGAGAGAATAAGTGTTACGAGGGTTAAAATTCCTATTTTGCACTGGAATGGTTTACGTCACAGTTTTATGTGGTGATTTTAATAATTAAAAATAGCATGGAATAGGAATTATATAGAGTTTAGAGTTTTTAAGATTTGTCGAAGGTTTCTTCAACATATTTCCTTTTGTACTGGCTATTTGGATATTCGCTACACTTCACATTATAAAAAAACGAAAACCGAATTTAAAACCATACCTATATGTACAAACTTAAACTAAAAAGTATAATCAACGCTTAAATTATAATCAAAAAAATTATTATTATATTTATGGTACCACCATCGCCTCTGAAATATTACCTAGAAAACATAAAAATAATCAGTTATAATACCACAAGAGCTTCAAAATTATCGGGTATTTCCCGATAGGTTCGTTGCAAACAAATGAAGGAGTCGCGAGTTCGCGCTCGTGATTTTTTAACCTGAAAAACTTGACGACTTTATTTGTTTGCAGGGAACCTTGAGGGAAATGCCAGATAATTTTGAAGCTCGTGTGGTATTCGGGGGATTATTTTTCCGTCCCAAATATCGACCAATAGAATTGCACGATTCGACGTCACGTGGTACAACCTTTAAATTTTCAAAAAATTATCAGTATAATACCATGTAGGTATTATACATATACATACGTAGATATTTGGGTCGGAAAAATAATCATCAAAATCCATGCATAATTGGCGGAGTTATCGCGAAACAAACATACAAAAAACAGTCTGATTGAGAACCTCCGCCTTTTTTGAAGTCTGTTAAAAATTAAGCTCATATTACATTTTTCTTTAATCTAGTGTCACAAATAACAAAATTGAATACTCGCGAAGACTTGAAACCTATTTGCATAATCAGAATAAGTAACGAATTAAGAAAAATATAAAAATTACATGAAAACATTGTCTCTACAATACAATAATTGTATAATGCCATTTTGCAATAAACATACAAACAAGAATAGTAAACTCAGGCGGCACTCACACATACAACCTTTAGATTAATATCATTAAGTAAAAACCAAGGATTTTGTAATTATAATGTGGGAAAAATAACCATAGTCTATTCAAATACTATTTTGTAAGGAAACATTGTGCCAAATGTGAACGCACTTCGAAGGTAAGGTATTTACATAAGGACAGAAAATTGATGTGTGACCGTGACCACATATATATTATAGGCCACAGTGGGTGATATAAAATTGGTGTATGACCGTGACTACATAGATAGAAGTATCAGAAGGTACGTAAACCGTACATGGAGGCATATTACCAAAATAAAATACAAAGTTTCAGCTGACGGATCGTACATTTTCCTATTATGATCGATTCGTCGTTCACAATTAGACATTGTCTTTCGTTTTTTTTAACTATTGATCGTAAATAGAATTGATTTTTTTCTTTATAAGTTAAAATACGAAGTTTTTTGTTCTTTCGTTTCCCGTCGTCGGTCGGTTCGTTCGATTTTGATAATAAATTCAAATTTTTAAATAATTAAAATATATTATTATTATTAAATATCTTTAAATTATTATTATCATTTATTTATTTAAAAATCAAATAAATAATCCATTGGATAGTAACATGATAATTACCTACATGAAGTTTTCTCACTAAGGTTTTTTTAAATATTAGATATCGACAGACGAGCCGAGACAGATAAGGTTCACATGATGGTAGGTAAAGCAGCCACAATACCTATAACAGTCAATGATGCGCTGTCGACCTACTTTTTACTACGAGCATCACCTCGGGAATCATCTACAATCAAATGAACCTCAAAAAAACAAATAAAATACTTATATAAATAAACCTTCATAATATTTTTCTTAAGAGTCGTGAAGACACGCAATCGTGGCTGTCCTGCTCTTCAGTTGTAAAGAGCGCAGCGAATTACAACCTTCAGACTTAGAAAACAAGCGGTGATAATCCAAAATTACGAGTGCATAGAAAATTATAATTTAAGTAAAGCAAATTTCTTCATAAAATTAAAATTCATTTATTGTTATCAATAGTACCTATTGTTTTTTATTAACGCGTATCACACATTTAAATAAAATAACTTTTACCAGATTAAATAATGATTTATTATTTATATTATTTTCGTTTCGAATGTTTTACAACAACCGTGGAACTATCAATGAAAGAATTTTTAATTTGGTTAGGTTCCAAAGATATCATTTCATTCAAACAAACGTGTAATACTGTATAAGCACAAGTCAATTTTCGGTATTTTACTCGACAGTTCTTTTCTTTTTTTTAATTATTAAGCTTTATTTTTGTTTTAATATGAACATTTAATTTATTTATGTTAGTTGAATTTAGTAAGTTAGTTTTCTGTTTTGTTTATTTTAATTGGTGACTTTTATATTAGATATCGACAAACGAGCATAGGTTTTACTTGATGGTAGGTTCCCCAACCTCAGAACATCAGTCAATGATGCGCTGTCAACCTACTTTTTACTTCGAGAATTTGGAAATACATAGACTTGTTTTTATGTTAGATATCGACAGACGAGTATGAGGTTCACTCGATGGTAGGTGATACCTCAGCCACAGAACATCAGTTAATGATGCGCTGTCGACCTACTTTTTACTTCGAGCATTCGGAAATCTATAGACTGACCTACCGAACGCGCCAACGAGCCCGTCAAAACTGACTGAGACCGAAACGGGCAATGTGCACTTCACGATTGTCCATCTATGAACGATGGCTCATTATCCGGTCGGAATTTTGATACTCCTCCTAACCATATGTTAATTGCAATTGGAAGCGCTACTATTACACAGCGAGCCCTAATGTAGAGGCTATACCAATGGTTTTAGTGGGTATGGGTCACCAGGCTCTCTGACTAGCAGAGAGTCAGCGGTCGACCAGAACCCCACACTCCCCCCTGCATTGCACACCCGCGGGGGGGGATAGCGAACCAGGGGATAGGCCTCGTGCATAAAATATTGCAGGAGGCCAATCTCGTTGCTAGGACATAAGGAGTCTTTTTCCCCTCTATAATAAAAAAAAAAAAAAAAAAAGAGGCTATACCAATAACTACTGGGTAATGTGTTTTTGTGATACATAAATCTTTTATGTTATCGTACATGAATTAGTCTATTTTCTAATAATTCCCGTTTATTTACTGCAATTAAATTGTTAAGGCATTTCCTTGTGATTCCCGTGAATAATGGCTTGGCTATATTCCTTACAGAGCATTATGCTACACGAAAACACTTCCTGTTCGCTGTAATAAATTAGCAGCTACATTGATGGACGGAGTTTCCATTACGAGGTAATGTGGTATATGCTTGTTTTGCTACACTTACCTGTACAGGCTGGAATAGTCCAGAACATGCCCATAATATATAGGACCTTTTTACAAACTTTTTAGCGCGTCACCATGTGTTTACACAAATCGAATGTCGGTATTTTCTGGTTTGAAATGTAATTAAATTTTATATGTATGTACTATGTCGAAAGATAAATCCATGATAGTAAGTAATTGCGATTTATGGGCATGTTAAGAGGAGGAATGAAAATTACGTTTTTTTTTTTATAGTATAGGGGGCAAACGGCTCACGTGATGGTAACGCCGCCCATAGACATCCGCAACACCAGAGGGCTTGCAGGTGCGTTGCCGGCCTTTAAGAAAGATGTAGGCTGTAGACGTATCTAAAATAGTTCTGCATATGAAAGTGGTAAGTGGCAAGAAAACGACCAAAAAAGATGAATTGATGGTGATTAAATGAACTCAATTGATTTGATTAAATTGTAATACTCGACTTTTACGCTTTTAAAAAGTCATTTATTACATATATATGTATGTTTTGAATTGGAATTGTAGTGCAGGATTTTACTGGACTCATTTTTATCACATTTTTCATAATTAAAATAGTATCTACTTATTACAATATAGGTAAACCTTGGTCATTTTATTACATCAAACATGAACTTTCGGATCATTTTAAGAGTATCACAAATACTGAGACATGTATTATTAGCATAAGTTATCTTATTATTAGCATATTCATTCATAGAGATTTATTTCATTTATCATCACGCTAAACGATGCCAAATAAAAATTAGCATATCAAATATTGGTCTAATAGTAAGGTAAATACATCGATTTGCATTTCAAATTCATTCAGAAGTTTGCAATAAATGGTTGTGTGAAATGAACCTTATTAGCATAATGATAACCTATGTCAAGTAATTATATAAGGTACTAGCGACCCGCCCCGGCTTCGCACGGGTCTAGATATTTTGACAACAAAAAAGCAGGGGTTGGTAATAGAAGAGTGAAAATATAGGGTTGTATGTATTTTTAATGCCACATTATAAAAAAATAAAAACAAAAAAAATCGTCCAAAAATTAAAAAAAAATATTTAGGGGTGGATTACCCTTAACATTTAGGGGGATGAAAAATAGATGTTGTCCGATTCTCAGACCTACCCAATATGCACACAAAATTTCATGAGAATCGGTCAAGCCGTTTCGGAGGAGTATGGCAACGAAAACTGTGACACGAGAATTTTATATATTAGATTACACTATTTTTTATACTGGCAATGCGAAGCCGTGGATGAAGCTAAATGTTACTTTATAATCGAGACGTTGGGAATTGTAGCAGCGTGAAGAAGTTTTGCAGAAGAAGAAGGGAAAGGAGTGAGCCAAGCTCCCATTAAGCTTATAACCATAGATTAATAATTAATTGGTCTCCACGCGCTACGACTAGATACCGTTGGTGGCTTGAAAAATGCGGCAACAAATACTACGCCGAATTCGGCGTACCGCCGGAGCAAAATCTTGTTAGAAAATTGTGAAGCTTTGGAAATATGCCGCTATGAAGCGATACAGCTAGCACAGTGCCATCATGTAGTACGAATAAATTAATATTTATAAGACAAAGTCGTATTACACCATTTAAGTATTTTACCAGATTTTAATGATCTCTTATTTGTTGGATTCAAATGTCACGAATAACAGAATAACTTTTAAAAAGTTGGAAAATTTCACAAAAAACACATGCATTAAATTAATTTTCAAATAAATTACGTTCGGAACTCCGCCATCTTCCGCAATTGACAGCTCACGTTACGCACGCTTATAGATTTTTTGTAATAATTGATGTCCACTGCAAATCAGTGACATCATTGACATAGTATTAATGATCGAAGAGTGACATAGTAAACATTATAGAATAGATGTGGGAAAATAGCATATTTAAATCTAGAAATATTGTTTTTATTTTTGAAGCCAACATTGGCAGGACGTCTTTTGGGTCCGTTAGTAATTAATAAATATACTCTAATCATTAAGGCTTTTATGGCAACATATACTAGAGTCTCTTGCGTAATATTTCCCTAGAATATGGGAGGTTCCTCAAGTCTTCGCTTGAGTAATACTTACGTCACGCTCATCCCAATCCCACGACGTTCATTGTTCGAAACTACAGTGTTTTTACTCTTGATTGAGAGTTGATTAGTTCATATAATTGTTTCTAGAAATGAGCGTAATTACTATTTTTATCAATGGTTACATCGTGATTGTAGGTTTACGAAATTTACTCTTATGATAAGTTAGAATGTAGGCTTTGATCATCTTCATGCAAACATACTTTATATGATGTGGTAAAAGTAAAACAGTTTAGTGAGAGATTTTTTCCAATCCTCTTTAGGTTTCAAGAATTTAAAGAACTTACAATATGTTATCTTAAAAGAGTAAATATTATTTATATATGTACTTATAAATAGTGGATCCGACATACGTTGTCCTGCCATGATGTTATATATATGTATATATAATTATAGTTAATTTTGAAATCGGTGCCACCCAACCCATGCCGCTCCGTACCGTTCGAAAAGTTGCAAAATCAGGATTCTTTGCTGGCACCGACTCCAAAAATAACTGTTAATAAATTATGGTTTGAAGTAATTAAAATATTATTTTTTACTTTTTAGTTTAAGTTTGTACATACTATGTAGTTGTAGTTTTGAAGTCGGTTTTTGTGTTTTGCTTAAAAATTCCACTTCAAAACCATACTTTGTCATGGAAGTTCTCTCTTTTTAAAAAGACCTTTAGATTTTTTGTAATTAAAAATTTCGGCTAAAAATTCAATACTACATGTTTTTCAATTCCATTTGAAAAGTGGTAAAATGGATGACATACGAGGCGACCTATTACCAAAACAAAGTACAAAGTTTCGGCTGACGGATCGTACATTTTTCTTTTATGAATCTGACGATCGATCCGTCTTTCTCAATTAGACATTTTCGTTGTACATTACTATGATCGTATCTATAATCGTAAATAGAATTGAAAATGTTTTCTTAATAAGTTAAAATACGAAGTTGTTTGTTCTTTCGTTTCGTTCCGTTCGTTGCGTTCGATTTTGGTAACAGACCTACAGGTACCAGGTTCTTGGTAGTAGTAAATCGCTAAAACACAAACAACTCGCGCAATTTTCACATAATTTTCCTGAGTAGAGGCCACGCGACACCATTTACACGTGACGTAACTATAACAATGGATGTGAAAGTTTGTTGACATTTTCTTCTATGAATGCATTGAATATGATCTATTTGAAGCTTAGCTGAGCTCCTTCCGCTATATCATAAGATTTTTTTAATGTTAGATATCGACAGACGAGCATGAGGTTCACTTGATGGTACGTGATAACCTTAGCCACAAAAAATCAACCAATGATGAATTGGTTTCAGTCCATGAATTTCGGAATGCTCGAAGTAAAAAAGTAGGTCGACAGCGCATCATTGACTGATGTTCTGTGGCTGAGGTATCACCTAACATCTAGTGAACCTCATGCTCGTCTGTCGATATCTAACATAAAAAAAACAGGATTCGTGTCCCGGCTGTCATAGAGAAATAGAGAGATTTAAATTATTTTCTTGCGAGTACGTTTTGTTTTTAAAAACTCTAAATTATGAGGTGTTTATAAAACAAAATGGTAGAAATCATCACATAATTATCTATTATTACTTATTTAACGCTATTCTTTCCACGTTATGAAATATAACAATGCCAGTGAAAGTGTGTTGACATTTTTCCTCTATGAATTTATGAATTCTAAATGAATTATCACGAGTGACCTTTGTGCCTAATGACAGATATTTTCTTAGCATTTTGCTAAGAATTCGTTTTTTGTGGTCGCAGTTTTTACTGGCATAACGGCTATTCGATAATCGCAACTCAACTAGATTGACGGGCTCGTTGGCACGTTCGGTGGAACACCTGCCGTGAGCATCGATGGGTCGTGGGTTCGAATCCCACCGGGACGACACGTTTATAATTTTTGTAAACATGTTTTCCCCACGTCTGGTGACTTCGGGCATTGAACGGGTGGGAGGAATATCTAAATTCCGACCGGAACCACCATTCATAGATGGAAAAACCGTGAAGTGCATATTGTGCGTTTCGGTTTCAGTCTATTGATTTCCGAATGCTCGAAGTAAAAAGTAGGTCGACAGCGCATCATTAACTGATGTTCTATGGCTGAGGTATCACCCACCATCATATATATATATATATATATATATATATATATATATATGCAACACCAGAGGATTTGCAGATGCATTGCCAGCCTATAAGAAATACGGAAATACTAATGTTGATATTGAGTTTTATTAACGTGAGTATCACACATTATAAACATGTGATCCCGGTGGATTCGAACCCACGACCCATCGATGCGCACGGCAGGTGTTCTACCGAACGCGCCAAGAAACCCGTCAAATATCTAAGGGCGCTGGTGATCACCTACCGTCAAGTGAGCCGATAGCCCGTTTGCATATTCCATGAAATATAAAAAATACTATGCTATATGCTTCCGCATAGTAAGTAATTACATTGGTTACTCCCATTCCAACATTCACACTTAGACAAAATTGAAGTCAAGCAGTTCTCGTCATGTTACGGTACATATTCACAAGTTTTACAGATTACAGTTACATTGATGACTTGTTTCCTGCTTAATCCGGACGTATATGATGAAAGCTTATTAATTTGGCATCAATTCGAACCGCAAATACGCTTTCAATGACAGTCATTACAGTCTGGTAGAAAAAGTAGGAAGCTTTTAATGAGTTGCGTATATTTTAGTATGTATTGAATTTTTACTTCGATAAGACTCGACTTTATTGTTAGCAGTGATGAAGGGCAAAAGGGCAAAAGGTAAGGCTGTTACAAAAAAAAACACACCATGCTGCGTACTTTTGAACTTTCATACAGTGCGAGGAAGACTTGTGTTGTTTATACAGGGCCCTAATTTAGAGGTATGCCGGGCTAGCATGACCGCCACGAGATATGTCGCGGATAGAGGTGTTATATTAGTGTCAAATGTACGTAATCCTATTATCGAATATAACGCTTTACAAATAATAGGATATCATACCTATTACTGGGTAATAGTCAAATAATAGTATAACAGTCAAGAGATCAAAAAATACGCAATACGCATTACGCAAATTAATAGGATAGCATACCTATTACTTGGTAATAGTCAAATAATAGTATAACAGTCAAGAGTTCAAATAATACGCAATATTTGAATATTGCGTATTATTATTTTATTGAGTTTCATTATGAGATTTTTTATGAATATAGTGTATAATAATAAAAATCTTTATTGTACACAATAAAAAAAAGAACAAATAACTTACACATTACAAAATATATTGAATGTACAAGGGGCTTTTTCATACTTTTTTACAAAAAAACATAAAAAATAAAAAAATATATTAATATTTTATTATTATTTTTTATATAAAAAAGTTTAATTATGAGATTTTTTAATGAATATAGAGTATAATAATAAAAAACTTTATTGTACACAATAAAAAAAAGAACAAAGAAATACAAATAACTTACACACTACAAAATATATTGGATGTACCAGGGGCTTTTCATACTTTTTTACAAAAAAAAAAAACATTTTTTTTTTATTTTTTATGTTTTTTGCGACGTATGCGCAATTTGAACATAAATACGACTAAATGAACATTTTAAAATAATAGGCATAATTCCCTTTTCTTCGTACCATATCTTTTTGTGACGTATGCGCAATTTGAACATAAACACGACTAAATGAACATTTTAAAATAATGGGCATAATTCCCTATTATCCGTACCATAATACCATTGCATATTCATATAACAATTTTTAATATTTAATCGATATCGATTGCTTGCTGTCGCTTTGCTTATCCACGAAGCTTAAATGCAAAACGCGACGTGTATACTATACAACTCAAGGAATAACGATCGATGCGTAGCAACGAGCGAGCGATTCGATGAGAAGTATGGCAACGTCGCACTATGACTTTGCGTACCTATTCTTCGCGGCGTTTAATAGGTACGTCGCTGACTATTATTTGACTGGGTATTATTGGATATCCTAATATGAGAACATTCATATTGCCTATTCTGCGCGGCGTATAATAGGTACGTCGCTGACTATTATTTGACTGGGTATTATTGGATAGCCTAATATGAGAACATTCATATTGCCTAATATGGAACTTCTGCCGTATACCTATTACCTATACCTAATACGAATATATTAGTCACACCTTTAGTCGCGGACGAGAGAAGGCAAACTAAGATGTAAGATATCTCGATATATTATATCTCGACATCGAATTTTTGATATTAAAAGTCGAGTTTTAAGTGTAATTGTCATGTTAGACCCGAAAGAAATGAAGCGATAGTCGATTAAAACACGAGAAAACGGTAGACAAAATTTTGTCGCGCTTGTCATGCTAGCCCGGCAGGACGCTTTGGGGCAACAAAGGAGTGGAGCCCCCTGGCCCCTGATTATCTTCTATTATTACTTTGTACATCTATAATCATGTATGTACAAAGTAATAAAAAGAAAAATGTCAAAAGAATTAATGTTTACTCGTCGGAATTTGAAAGATTTTTTCCGAATTCTGTTTTGTGGAGGCCAATTACAAAACTTTACAACAATTATACAACTTAAACCTAATGAATATTAAATTGAATTACAAAAGATATATAAAATACTAGCGATCAGCCCTAGCTTCGCACGGGTACAATGTAGATGTACTATACAAGAAAAGCTTATATTACTCACTGATAATGTAGCTTTCTATTGATGAAATAATTTTAAAATGGTTTGAGTAGTTTTTGAGTTATATCGTAACAAACAAATCTTTTCTCTTTATAATCTAGGTATATATATAAAAGAAAGTTATGTTAGTTACACCGTTTATAACTCAAGAACGGCTGTACCGATTTTAACGATATCTGATTTGTTGGATTCCTCTATGTCCGGAATAAGACATAAGCTATTAAAATATTGGAAAAAATCAGGAAAAAAATATATGCATAAAATTAATTATAAAATAAATTAGATTCGGAACTCCGCCATCTTGACAGCTTACACATCATGCATTCTTAGCTTTTTTGGAATAATTATATAATTTCGAAGCCAAAATTGTGGCAGAACAACGTCTGCGGGGTCCACTAGTATTAGTATAGATGCATGAACACAAGTACATTATATCTCAAACATCCCTCTACTCAGCATACGTAATGGTGCATCGACGTCACAACACTGATTTTCAGTGGCTCTTTTAGGACTATTGAATCGACAGCTCATTTTCAACACATTTACTTTTTTTAAATATACCTATCTATAAAAAATACGCAGTCATTCAAAAGATACCCAACATATAAATAGAAAACCTTGTTACATTACTGTTATACGTAAATTGATATAGGACTGAGTATTTGTATTAGAATCAATTTACTAGGCCCTAACAGGCTCGCGATCCGATAAAATTATCTAACAGAAAATCCGGGCCGCGGTACCGTTTTTTTCACTCTTACCTTGCATCCGATAGCTAGCACCTATATATTTGCTTATCCATTCATTTCGTTCAATGAACTCAAACATTTTTAGCATATTGATTCAGTCGAGAAACGTCTCTATTCCCTTGTAATAATGACTTTTTAAGCGTAAATATATTATGGTTTATCTATACTTTGACAACCCTAACTTTTGCGTGTTGTTTTTTAAAACAGAAATCTACTCTATTTCTTGATGCAAAAGATTGAAATTTGAGATAGCGTGTGTTCGATTTTGATGGAGTAAAAATTCAATTTTACGTGCGTGATGGCTATTGAATGGCTTCCTTCTTCTAATATTTATCTTAATAGTAGTTTATTTAGTTTGTTGTTGAATAGTATAGTATTTAGAGCAGTTGTATAATTAAAAATAAACACATGTGATTGTGCTCTTGTTAAGAAATCAATGCTTAATTAATCTGTTTATATAAATATTGAGGTTTGTATATAAAACTCACGAGGTGTCATCTTTACTTAATATTATAAAGAGGAATGATTTGTATGTTTGTTTGTTACAATTTAACTCAAAAACTTCAGGACCGATTTCGAAAATTCTTTCACCAATAGAAAGCTACATTATCAGCGAGTAACATAGGCTATATATATTTCTGTGTACAGTACATCTACAATGCATGGAGATTTTATGCTATTCGCTTTGTTGTAAATCACCACCACTCAGCTAATCATCATCATCATATCAACAGCAGTCCTAATAGCCTATAAAGAAATCTGATCAGTGAAATAGACACAAAAGTAGGGCGATCAACAGCTTACGAACATGTTGTAAAACAAAAAACTAGTCGATTAAAAATAGTGGCGGAGAGTTTATTGCCAGTTCTTCTCGTCCGTTCTACGCCCTTGATTTGAGAACTGGCAGTAAATGTAAAATTAGAAGCATTTAATTTTTTTATTGTTGTTAATAAGTATACATTGTGTTATCTTGACGGGCTCGTTGGCGCATTCGATAGAACACCTGCTGTGCGCATCAATGGGTTGTAGGTTCGAATCCCACCGGGACAACATGTTTATAGTAGTTTTCTGTAAGTATGTTTTCCCCACGTCTGGTAGCTTCGGGCATTGATCGGGTGTGAGGAATATCGAAATTCCGATCAGGTAACGAACCACCATTCATAGATGGAAGAACCGTGAAGTGCACATTGCGCGTTTCGGTTTCGTAGGTCGACAGCGCATAATTGACTGATGTTCTGTGGCTGAGCTATCACCCACCATCAAGTGAACCTCATGCTCGTCTGTCGATATCTAACATAAAAAAATCAATACCTATATAAATGACAATTTTAATTTGATTTGAACAGTTACAAGATTATTTTTGTCACTTTAAAAATCACGAGGATATGATATAGCCTAACGGTGCAATGCTAAAACGGTAACCATAACTGACGACCTCTTCAAATATATCTTCCATATTATTATTATTAAAGAAGTTGACAGCGAACCATCCTTTGTAAAGTAAGTAGAAATTGCCACTAACAAATTCAAATTCAAAAATCATTTATTTAGGTAACATAATGTACACTTATGAACGTCAATAAAAAGTACATATTAAATGCTTCTAATTTTACATTTACCGCCAGTACTCAAATCAAGGGCGTAGAAGAGAAGAACTGGCAAGAAACTTTTCGTCACTCTTTTTAATCGCCAAATTTTTGTTTTACAAAATATTTGTAAGGCGCTGCAACCATTACACCATGTTCCACATGACATCTTTATGTAATTAACTATAACAATAAAAAAATATAAACCAGAAAAAACAAAACAAAGATTTGTCCTCTATCAGCAGTAGGCATGGTGAAATAGGAGGCAGGAGCACACACTTCGTGGGACACACATAGTCGAAATAACTAATATCACCGCATACCTTACCTTTTTTTTTTTTTTTTTTTTTTACGCCAGGAAACCCTTTTTAGCGGGCCCCCGCGCCGGGGTGGATAAGTGACGCGGGGAGTGTGGGGGTCGAGGCCGAAGTGCTATGGCCCCCCTACCCACTAAAACCTGGCGACCCCAGCTGCTCGCTATGGACGGGGGCGGAGTAACAGTTTCCCCTATCTCTGTCCCCCGTCATGAGCGCTCACCACGCTTTAGCGCAGACCATCTCCTGTGTTAAGAACACTGGTTATAAGGTCAGGGTATAGGGCGGGCGTAGATGCGCCGCCGTCTCCCAGGCCTTCTTCTGCGTTGAGGGTCAGCGTCGGGGTTGTTTTCCCGAGCCCTCTCCGCGTTCTCCTTAATTGTTAGGACGGCCTCACAGAACGCGTTGACTGCATTCCATGGGCCGTCATTGGTCGCCTCCACCATAGCCTTAACCACGGCGGGAAGTGACAAGTTATATCCGATAACGGCGGTTAGGGAGCTCCGCTGTGAGTTCCACGCCGGACATGATTCTAGGGTGTGTTGCGCGGTGTCCTCCACGCAACCACACTCGACACAAACGGGGGTCGCCTCTCTCCTGGCGATCTTGTGGAGGTAGCGTCCGAAACACCCGTGATTCGTGAGGATCTGGGTGAGACGGAACGAGACCGTTCCCCATCTTCGTTCGACCCATTGGGTGAGCACTGGACGTATGGCTGTTATCGTCCAGGCTCCCGCCTTGTGAGCTTGTAACTCGTCCGTCCATTGTTGGAGGACGGCCACTCGGGCTTCCTGTCTCCAGCTATTGATGGTGTCAGGAGCAGGGTCAGACCCTCTGCTCCTACTACTCGCCCTGCGCCAATAGATGTCGGCCAGGGCAGCCGTTTCGAGGTGCCAGGGGGCAGTACTTGCGATGACGCACGCCGCCTCAAAAGAAACGGTGCGGTACGCCCTTGCCACCCTTATGGCCATTACTCTCTGCGACTGCCTCAGCGTTGCCCTATTTTGTGCCGATAAACAATCAGCCCAGATTGGGCATCCGTAAAGGGCCTTTGCCCGTACCACGCCAGCGAACAAGCGGCGACACCCCGCGCTCGGGCCACCAAGGTTCGGCATGATTCGGCTGAGTGCCATGGCCGTGGTGGTGAGCTTCGGGGCAAGTGCCGTGAAATGCTTTTTGAATGTCCACCGGGAATCGAGAACGAGCCCAAGGTACTTCAGACTCGACCCGACCCCGATGTCCACTCCTCCGACTACGATTTTAGATCCGACAGGAGGAGCCCTCCTGTGACCATGGAAGCAGATCGCCCCCGATTTCTCGAGGGCGACCCGCAATCCGAGACTCCTTATTCGTTGGACCACTTGGGCCACACCCGCGGTTGCCAGGAGGCAAGCCTCCCGGAAACTGCCTGCTCTGGCAGTAACGAGCGTGTCATCGGCATAGCAGATTACGCCGACTCCACGTAGTAGGGCGCCTCGCAGCACCTTATCATATCCGATGTTCCACAGGAGTGGTCCGAGGACAGACCCCTGTGGAACACCGCATGCAACCTCGTGGCTACCCCAGCCTTCACTCGACGGGAACACGATTCGGCGACCCGACAGATATGATGTTATGATTCGGCGCAGGTATGGCGGAATGCCATGGTGTTGTAGGCCTTCCGCTATACATTCCCAGGGCAGGGAGTTGAAAGCGTTGGAGATGTCTAGAGACACCGCCAGAACTACCCCGCCCTGTGAGACGGTCTCCTCACATAGGTCCCGCAATCGCGCTATCGCGTCTATTGTGGACCTTACCGCATACCTTACCTAACCTAACCTTGATCCTTGTCCTGTCTCAATGCACAATTTTATATAGATTCGTCACGGACGTAGTAATATTTAATATAACTTGGCGTTGTAAGATTTGGGAATTACAAGCTTCGAGCACAAAGTTCACAGCACAATGAAAGAGGCCACTGACACACATACTTCGACGTTATACATTTTTTTTTCTTTTTACAATAACAATCCAACGCGTTTACGTAAGAAACCCACATTTTGAAAAATCTCACGTGAGATTGGGGGTTGGGGGAGGGGGTTGAATAAAATCTCACGACATCTCACATACAGAAAATTAAAAAAAACACCTCACGTAATTTATGGACGCCCCCTAAGTTACAGTTGTTATTCTAAAAATATATGTATAAGTCAATTATGGTTAACATAAAAATTTCACAAAATACTCCATAATTGGTATATTTATACAACCACTAGCAAATATATACAAATACACAATTTTATATAGATAATAGAGATATAAAAACCTAGTGCTGCAGTAACGAAAACTACATAAATTGAACTATTTTTAGTTACGGTATAATTGATTAAGTGTTGGGACATCGTGCACGCACGTTGCAACACAACAACAGCTGATACCAACACTGTGTTAGGGTTGTCACATACCATATTTAAAAAAACAGAATATCGTCGTTGCGCCTGCCAAATTCCATATGTGCATTTTTTGATTTTTGGTTTTAGCACAAAAAATAATCTTCGTTTTATTCTCTATGTGTTACTAAAATCCTTTTTGTGATATTCGAACTGGAAACGAGTTTAACTAATTCCATATGTGTTTTGACCATTAAGAAAAACTCCGTATGTAAATCAATAATACGTTTTGCGTTGTTTCTCAAAACTATACAAAAATGCACATATGGAATTTGGCAGGCGCAACGACGATATATTTTATAAAATTTATAAAATAGTTTATAAATTTTATAAAATTATGTTAGTTATGTTATATCCGTGTTTTAACTCACTACGTTTCCGAAACATAATGCCCTGACCAGCTTTGTCTCTCCACGTCCAGTGAAAATTGTTTCAAGATACAAATAATAATAATTATGCTTTTAATTAATATTAGTCTATACTTTAATATAATAAAGTGTAAATATTTGTATTTTTGTATGTTATGAATAATCTCAAAAACTACTGGACCGATTTTGAAAATTCTTTCACCAATAGAAAGCTACATTATCAGCGAGTAACATAGGTTATTTTGTGTAGAGTACATCTACATTGCACCCGTGTGAAGCCGGGGCACGTTGCTAGTTATATATAAACATGTATTATGTTAAAGTCGGCAATCCGGACTTTTGGGTTTGTTCACGTCATTCATCAGTTTCACGTTATAGAACTATAATGGTAGCTTATTAATCTATATCAAAGGGTATTATTAAAGTAGTTAAAGTTTATAATGAATCGAAATTTTATTGATATTATTTAAATTTCTATATTTATCAATCAAACTCAACCCTACTAAAGTCCACAGCTACCGCATATTTTGTTCTTGTTACTTGACCTTTCGTAACCTACATTACAAATTTCGTTATGCAAAAGTATACTAAGTTTCTACCACGGTTTGACCTGCCTGCCCATCAATCTACCTATAGTGGTAGCGGCCCTTGAGTTGTACCACACTAAGTTTTATAAACGTAAATGGTAACACCTATGTCCATAGTAGTCAGTGAGTTTCATATTAATTTACAAAAATAATTGCTATATATTTTTTGATGAAATTCATGTAAACTTTCATGAAAAATATTTGACAGCTTATGATCTAGTCTAGGACAGTTTAGAAGACTGGACAAACTTATTTAAGTAAGTTTAAATAAAATAACTTATTTGTTATTTACGGTATTCAACTTAAAACTGGTCTATATAAGCACATTTACATATTATATATTTCAAAAAAAAGTATTAAAAATAGATATCCTGTTTGCTAAGTGCTATAGATCTTGACAGAAGTATGATGGCAAATACATATTATATTAAAATGGGAAGCAATCAGTGGCGGCGTATGGCGTGGGCGACATGGGCCACCGCCTACGGCCTCGCGACCCAAGGGGCCTCGCGCTCCGAAAATGTATGCACTACTTAAAAAAAGAATTGCCAAAAAAAGGCATTTTTTGCACTGGCAGAGAGCCCAAAAGATAAATCTTGCCCACATAAAATTTAGGTCTTACGCCGCCACTGGAAGCAATTAACACCTAGATATAGCTGAATCGATAGTCTGGATGTTGTGTGATATACATACATAGTGATTCGTTTGACTATATTTTAAGCTAAGTTCTAAACTCAAATTGTGATTCGCTTAACCTTATTTTTACCTTATAACGTATTTTTGCTAACACCTGGCTTTTTAAATGTGCGTTTGATTTTATTCAATGACATGGACCTAAAAAAAAGAGCGGACAGAACGTCGCTAAGAAATATTTGAAGCACCACAATGGCGGCGGCGAACTATGTGTGAGTGTCTAAATTATTGCCAGATGGAAAAAAAATACCCAATTTTAAGGTGTGGTGACCTCGGAACTTGGATTTTATTATAAATAACAGAAAGGCAACGTAATACTCTAAAATCTAATTGATTTTATATAAATGAGCACTTTTAAAATAAATGATGTATTTTTTGTTTAATCTTTATATTCATTATTGCGTTTGTATTATTTATAAATGAACTGCATTCAAGCTCAAGGTAACATGATAATAATTTTTTTACTTTTATTTATACTTAATAAAATTTGGTATACCTAAATAATATTTGATCTTCTTATTTAGATATTTGTCTTTTTTGATAATTGATGGTTTTTATATCAAGTGTGCCTTTTAATATTGATCTCCTAATAAATACAATTTGATCTATATTATAATTAAAGTTTAAAAAATATTCGATCAACCTATAAATATTTTTGGTAAATATATTTAATGAAAAAATATATTTATTTATAATTTTATAATAAATTTACACGGTGCTAAGTACATTAAGATAAAAAAAAATTAACTCCTACGTTTTAGGTAATTTGCAAATTAAAATTACTGACAACACTCTTTGGTTGCGTTTTGCTAAATTATATTGAAGTATAAACGAGAATTATGGTGAATAAATAACTTGCTTACTTATGAAAGGTGATTCCCTGACTTTCTTAAATGTAACCATTATGGTTTCTACAACTTTTCACCACGTAGAACGGCATCTTTTATTTTTCGTCATATAACATCACGCGCTGGCGGTTGGGAGCGTAATGGCGAGCGATCGGCTTCCTATGGTGTGAATGTGTGCGTGCCGGCGTGTTTGTATTAGCGAGCTGGCTTCCTAGGGGTGCTTCAGTTATTGTAACGAGAGGTGGTGTCCGCTCTTTTTTTTAGGTCCATGTTCAATGACAACATTTTATTATTGCAACATGGCAAGGCATGTCACTCAATATAACTCAATACTTAACAGACCATGGCCATGCAATAATTAAAAAAAAACTAAACAGATGTTTCGAACACCCGCGCACGTGCGCCAATAGTTTAAAATTCGAACAATAGCATCAATCTGTCAAAAGACAGCTGATGCGATTTTTTTTAATCACCGATCTTTTTTTCATTCTATAGCCCTTTCAAAGCCTTTAGCCAGACCTTATAATTTTGTTTGATACTATTATGATGAACTAAGTAAACGGGCGAATTATTTTATACCAGCTTTCGTACGATGCATCGCCTGCGTTGAGTTCAGATATTTCACTGATTTGACAAGACGTATCCTATGTAACCCGGGTATGATCTTTGTACTCCCAATTTTATTTAAATCCGTTGAGCCATACTAAATCAAAAATTCAATTAATATTGTACAATATAGGTAAATGACAACTAGAATATTAAGTTTTTATCAATTTAAATTAAACATTAAATTAGGCATTAAATGGGTTGGAGGAATATCAAAAATCCGACCGGGTAACGAACCACTGTTCATATATGGAAAAACAAACGTGCACTTCACGGTTTTTCCATATCCACGCGTTTCGATCTCAGTCTATGGATTTTCGAATGCTCGAAGTAAAAAATAGGTGGACAGCGCATCATTGATTGATGTTCTGTGGTTGAGGTATCACCTACTATCAAGCGAACCTCATGCTCGTCTGTCGAGTGTCGATAACTAACAAAAAAAACAAAGATTTTTTTTTATCTGTATATTATTCAACGCGCTTTCAATTTTTTTTTATTCATAATGAAACTACAAAATTATGAACTATATATATAGAACTGTTTATTAAAACAAATGTTTACAATTTAAGATAAGACCCAGACTAAAGTACTGTTTTTCAGGAGCCTATGCTTTCCAACCTTTCATAATTTATATACAATTTCAATATAATAATTGAATATTGCGTTTTTAACATTAAACAAAAGATTATTATCGTAAAACACAGTAAAGTAGTAAATAAACCTATCCATTTTATCTATAAGAGCTTACGTAATACCATATTTTATTGTACGATGTATCGGGTTACCAGTTAATAATAAAATTAATCAGTTGAAATGAATCTTAATACGATCATGAGCAGACTTCAGACCCGTTACGGACAGTTAGTCAATTAAATACATCCTGCAATAAACGCCCGTAACGTGGGAAGATGATTTATCCATCTGTGCTATCCTGGATATTAGCGTAATCACTCAATAATGAATTTAAAGTAAAGGTCGCTTGAATTAAGACCTAAGCCCCTTGCCCTCGGTGTTGTTGAGTACATGTGGTGGGGGCTGCGTGTGCTCTTATAGCAACCCGGGGAGGACGGTATTAAAAACGTAGGCCGCGTATTGCCGTAGTACGGAGATTGTGCCGGGAGAGAATATTCATTCCCGAGAGGTGCTAGTGAGCAGTAGAGCGCGCGTGGCACCGTGAGAGTTCCTCTTTGGAGACCCCGGGGACCTCCGATTTCTTGCGCCAAAGACGGCCACCGTGGGGTTTTAGTCGGTAGGTCCGTGACGCATTCACTCTTTGGAGTCCGGTTGCGGAAGTCCGACATAACCCGTTGCTCCCCCCGGAGTAGCGGGTATCATTGATGATTTCACCACGAAAAAAAAAAAAAAACGAATCCATTATTTGATGAGTAAAATTTGTCTAGCTGTAAGTACTATCGAAGACGCTTCGCAGCGGCATTTTGAAGCGGAGGTAACATTACAAAAATTACGGCATTTAAAAAAAATTGTGGGCCAAAAATGAAAATTCGGGAAAAACCTCACAGTATGCCTAAAGTTAATTTAGATACAAAAAAAAATCGTCAAAGCATGCAAATGCATGCATGCAAGCTGAGATCTGCTCACAAACACAAATGCCATTTGAGTCGCTCCATGCGAGCTTTGCGAGCTTCGCTCACTCCGCTCCAATTAAATGAAATTATCCGTTTTGTTAAACGTTAAAACGAAAAACAACTAAAGTTTATTATTACTTTTTGTTAACTACTACGTCTTCAACTTGTGCTATTACCAAAGCATTTAAAATCCAGTCATTCACCAACATATCATAAATTATGATGGGTCTTAATCTTCTAGAAAAATACCTCGTTGACACTTAAATTACCTAATATTACATTATTTCATAAGATTTTCTGTAACATTATAACAGTGGCCATCATATTATAGGATGACTTAGGTTTCTCTTACTATTCTGCGATTACCTATCAATAATTATGTCAATGTCATTCATTTTGACATAGACAAAACCGATAAGTCAATAATGACAGCGCCATTAAAATAGTTCCGCGCGTAAAAGCACTGACGCTCAGTGTTACCAACTTTAAAAAGTAATTTTATATATAATACAGAAAAGTAATTCCAAAGAGTTTCTAGTCAAGTTAGTACGAGTGACGCCCGCCCGGGGCGGTACTGCATTCTTAGCTATCACAAAATGCACATAATATCGTTTTTGCTCGCAACATGATGAGATAAGTGAATAATTTTGCACAGTAATCTTCTTATCGTACACGGTTTTATTGCTGACATCGCATCATTCTGAACTGATTAAAAAAGCCAGAGCAATTTAAAATTTTCATAACGTATTATTTAGATATATCAGAACAAAAAATCAACATGAGTTGTGGATTTGGTTACATAAAAGAGAGCAAGCTAGACACAAAATGGGCTCAAAAAAAAAACTTCTTAATTGAATAAATTTGATGTTTCTGTAAGTTCGACAATAGTCGTACAGCCTTATACATAAACGTATTAGAAGCTCGATATAGTTATAATATATTTTGTTTCTTTCGTTCTGTAGTATTTTGACATTCAAAAGAGCAAGAAAAAAATATATTTTCACTAAATCAAGCGTTTATGATGAAGGCCGATAGTATTTATGGACGTTAATAAAAATAAAAAAGGTATGTGTGTACTTATGTACACGCGTTAGAAGTTATACTTCTTTGGCGTCTGAAGAAATTTTTTTAAAAACAAAACTGCAGTAAATATCGAAGAAAAATGTTAAAATCAATCAAATTCTATTCTGTAGCCAACTTCACATCGTGCGCGCGCAGGTCATCAATTCACTCTCATCCAAACGCGCCAAAAGAAGTATAAAGACTTAATGAGCGGTTAAGCAGCCAACTTCATACTGTTAATTTTGTGTCACAGATGCGCGCGCATCTTAAAATTTCACTCTCATCATTTTTTCATAACGCGCCTAAAGAAGTATACCTAACTTCAATAAAATAATATTCTATTATCATGATTATTTTATTTGTTATTTATTTCATATTATCTAACTTAAAGTTAAATGTTTCTCATTTAAATACATTTTATTATCTGCTTGTACAACGTAGGTCTACTCGCTTGTTCAATTAAAACCAAAGAGATATAGATCAAAACAGAGTAGAGAAGTTTCATACGTATAGAGCACGCGAACACGCAATTCTGTGGCGATTTATTAACTTGTACAGGGCAACACTTGATCAAATTGAGCCATAACAATAATTAATTGATTATTTATATTTGTCTAGAATATAGCATTTTTTAAATAAAATACTGTATACCGGATTAAAACGCGATTTATTATTTATATTGTTTAAATTATTTATCCCGGCGTTTCGGATTCTTTTCAGCAACCGTGGTCGCGGGGAGACCTGTCTCCTGCTGAAAAGCACCCGAAACGTCGGGATAAATAATTTAAAGAATATAAATAATAAATCGCGTTTTAATCCGGTATACAGTATTTTATTTAAATGTGTGATACTCGCGTTAATAAAAGACAATATTAATGCCATCAAAAACATAAATTGTAAAAAAAGCCAAGTCTTGCAACTCAGTTCTTCTATCGTAAAAAGTTGTGAGATCTATATAATACCAAGTCGGTCAATTTATTCAGTCTCTACTGAAGGATCCTTCTGTCTTAAGTAATTACATAATAAGCTAACCTAACAATATCTTATAGTGATCATATCAATGCCAATATTAAAAATCTTTGATGTTTAAAATAAATAGATTGCCTCGGCTATCGCATGAAATCACAATGTATCTTTTTTTATTTTATTAAAAACATAATGTATCTCACAAGTAATACATATTATATTAAATTAGATTGTTTAGTGCGATTGCCAAGTCAATCTATTTATTTTAAACATCAAAGATTTTTAATATTGGCATTGATATGATCACTATAAGATATTGTTAGGTTAGCTTATTATGTAATTACTTAAGACAGAAGGATCCTTGTTTAATCTGTACTGTATTATAGCGGGTATAGAAAAATACAAAACAACGCTTTGCATTCGAACGAAAAATGTAAATGAAGTCTGTTCCTTCATTCATTTTTTAATTTCCCGCGCATTTTTGACGTTTTACTTTAGTTAAACAATTTAAGTCGTGTTGAGATTAAATCGATTATATTGTGGAATCTTAAAAATAGTAAAAGTGAAAATCAAATAAGTTAGTCAAATAATAGTTTTAGTAATATTCAATATGGTTAGTAATTTATGATATAGTTGTTATACGACTTCAAAAAAATCATGGACTAATGGATGACGGGGGGTGACGCGTTAGCTAGAACACCTATCCTGGGTTGTAAAGGGTCGCGGATTTGAATTCCGCTAAGACAACTAGTTTTTATTTTTCTTTAAACATGACGTATTCTCTACGTCTGGTCACTTCAGACTTCAAACTAAAAAGTCATTTATTATTATCATTAGAAACTCCGTGTAACCAATTGCATCCAAAATAAAACAAAAAATATCACAGGTTATTGCTAAACCACATAATACTGAATATCTATTTCGCTTCCATCTAGGCAAGGAATACCTTATATTTTTTTGTACCATGGCATAGGTACTAGGGTCGCAGCACCTCTACGGTTACCTCTTCAAAATCCATGTAGTTTTGCCATGGCACACGCACAAACAAACACATCTAATATTATTAATTTTAATAAGTAGATTCTATTGATCCGATCTACAAAATGAAGTAACGTTATGGCGGATGCGCTTGCGCATCTTCCTGTAATATTAACGCATTTCGGCGGCCTCAGCGGCTTCCTCTGAAACCGGCTCGCTTCTAGGCCAAAACGGTTTTTATTTATTGCGTCATTATGATACAGTTAATTATTATGAATGTGTGAACTTAAAACTGGTTGCGTAATAAGTTGTTTAATTTACGTATTTTACGGGAAAAAGGGTTATGAATGGAACAATTTAGAAGGTATAATAATTATGGTGACTTAACACTAATATAACGACATTATTACCTTTACAAGTAAGTGTAACCAGTGTAACAGGCCATGGAAAAACATAATCAAAAAAATCTGTATAAAAAAATAAAAAAGGACATTATTACCACTAATTATTGACATATCGTACGACAGTATACCAGCCGGCCTAGCATGACAACCGCGACAAAATTTTGTCGACCGTTTTCTCGTGTTTTAATCGATTATCGCTCTATTTATTTCGGGTCTAACATGACAATTACACTTAAAACTCGACTTTTAATATCAAAAATAGATAAATTTGTCAATCGAGATATCTTTTCTATCCAAATTGTCGATGTCGAGATATAATATATCTTAGTTTGTCTTCTCTCGTCCGCGACATATCTCGTGGCGGTCATGTTAGGCCGGCAGCTGTCCAAACACTTTCGTAATTTTTTTATGTTAAAAAAATATTGTCCATGATTGATAACTTATAAAAAAAAAAAATTGTGGATCTGTAAAAGCAAAGATATCGCAAATGATCTATGACAAACAGTTTGAATATACCTATCTATATCAAACAAAGTCGTGTTAGATACATCATTTATAACTCAAGAACGACTGCACCGACATTAATGATATCTTATTTCTTGGATTCGTATATGTTCCGAATAACAGAATAACTATTGAAATATCGGAAATATTGAGAAAAAATAAAATATGATAATATTATAATATATATGAAAATTAATTTTAAAATAAATGAGGTATAGCGTTAGTTATAAATAACAACTTAACAAAAATGAAAATTAAGTATATCAGTGTCGTAATACATAAATTTGTATCTCATCCTTTTTGTTTCTATTACCTTGTAGAAAATTTAAATAGACATTAACAATGCTTACAGAAAACTATAATCATGTCGTCCCGGTGGGGTTCGAACCTACGACCCATCGATGCGCAGGTGTTCTACCGAACGCGCCAACGAGCCCGTCAATCATAAATTATCCTCTTTTTCTTAATGCAAACGATCTGAACAATTAGTAAGAATTAATTAATAACGCAATTTCTGTACAGATTCTCGATAATATATAATTAAATCGGAACAGATATGACAAAGGTCAGAGAAATACCTCACTCTATGACACAAGGCGGAAATCCTACATTATTTCTACTTTTTTATTCATATTCCAATAATACAAGCAACAGTCAGTCCAATACGTCATACGCGGTAAGGTTTTTTAATTAAATAACAGGTAAAAAGGTATTATTGGAAACGTAATATTGTCTTTTATTAACGTATCACATTTCTTTTGGTGAAAAATTCTATCACCAATAGAAAGCTACATTATCAGCGAGTTACGTATGCTACTCTACGCTACTATTTTTATAGTACATCTTGATTGCCCCCGTGTGAAGCCGGGGCGTGTTTATTATAAATGTTTACATTTTGTAATATTTAAATAAAATACTTAATAACGGATTAAAACGCGACTTATTATTTATGCCGACGCGACGTTTCGGATGCTTTTCCGAAACCGCGATCGCGGCTGACTGAAAGATGACAGTTGTCTGATTTGAAATATCACAAAGTTGCCATATTAACATAACAAATTAAATTAAATAAATAGTAAATCACGTTTTAATCCGTTAAAAAGTACTTTAATTAAATGTGTGATACTCGCGTTAATACAAGACAATATTATATTGTAATAGCTAAAACTAACACAATTTGTAACCGTCGAAATTCCCAATACGGTTTTACTGAAAACCTTGGGTTTTTTGCAATGTTCTTTAAATTAATAATCTAAATATTTTTTTTCTTCAAACAATAAATATGCAAAAAAAAATTCTTTAAGATACAAAAGTTCATTGACCTCACAGAATGCCAAAGCTATTACATAAATATTTCTATTACGACATCGAATGAATATTAAATGATAAAAAAAAAACAAAACAAAATCAATATAATAGTATAATAATCGATACAAAACACCGGTTTTACGGTTATTGAACTGCAACTTGACACGTCGCAGTAATTATAGAAATAAGTCATTTAATAATATGTTCACATAAACTGAGCGATTAGAGTATTACTTGTGTTTGCGAAGGGTCTATTAGAGAATTTTCAAAGGGCCATTTTTGTTGTTTAGAAAATTACAGACGTGCATTATTATACACTACAGAGACTCCTATATTATTATAAATTTTTTTTTGCATTTGTATTAAATATATATTAGTGATGGAAAACTGTGAAAACATGTTGTTGGTTTTGATCTTCTGTCGACGAAGCTCGAAGTAAAACATAGATAGACAGTGCATCATTGACAAAATATACTCCGTGTGTCGTATTTTTTAGGGTTCCGTACTCCGTACCAAAAACGGAAACCTTATAGGATCACTTCGTAGTCCACCGATCTGTCTATCCTGTCAAGACCCTTTTGATCGAGTTGAAATTAATATCAAATACTCAGGTCTGCAATCCCTTGCAGCAGTGAAAAAATTAAACTTCTAAGTCGATTCAAAGGATACGGCTTTTGCTCCGTTTATGTTGCATACTTTGACACTCGCAAGGGAATCAAAACCTTCCCGTTGAACTAGAATCATGAAATTTGGCATGAAGCTATATCATATAGCACAAGTAAAGGAAAAACCCGTAATTTTTAAAAAAAATAATGTAGTTTTTTTAATTGGGGAAATCTTTACTTAACTAAAAGTTTTTACGGAACCCTTATGTCCATAAGGAAATTATAGACCTCTTGCAATATTCTATGCATGTGCGTAATCTTGGGAGCGCTCAGTAACTCAGTTACGTACACTAAAACAATGTATAATATAATATGTGCACGCTTGACAATATTCCAACATTCATAGCAAAACGGACTTCGTGAGATAGAATATATAATAATATCGACAGTTAAAAGGTAAAACCAAATTGTTCAGCCGGCCTAGCATGACAAGCGCGACAAAATTTTGTCTACCGTTTTCTCGTGTTTCAATCGACTATCGCTTTATTTCTTTCGGGTCTAACATGACAATTACACTTAAAACTCGACTTTTAATATCAAAAATAGATACATTTGTCGATCGAGATATCTTTTCTATCAAAATTGTCGATGTCGAGATATAATATATCGAGATATTTAACATCTTAGTTTGTCTTCTCTCGCGCGAGATATATCTCGTGGCGGTCATGCTAGCCCGGCAGGAGAGCAGTTTAAAGTTCACTAAGTGTAAAGGGCATATTTCAAAAACGTCGTTTTTTTGTTTGATAGGTAGATATCAACATTTTTTTTTTTTTTTTAAGCATAAGTGACAAAAAAAGCAATGGCAATGAGCGCATTCGAAAGAGCAGAAAATTTGAATTAGAATGGCATTCATAAGTCATTTTCGACCAAAATGTCGCTTATTCCCTATTACATTTTAACCGTCGATATGTATTATAGAAGCTTCTACATAAACTCACGACAGATTACATTCATTCGTGTCTGAGAGTATCGCTAAACCAGAAATCCAACTTTCAGTAACCGTTTTAATTCCAACTGTCAAGTGTCAACTAAACCAGAGTAAGGAAGAGAAATAACTTATTTAATTCAAAAATTAATCCCCAAAGGAATATAAGACATGATATTGGAGAATATTCAAATAAAATTAATAAATATGTATTGTTCACAAGATGCAAAAAAAATACAATTTTTCTTTTTTTTATTATTTTTCGCCAAAATCATTTCAATGCTTTAAATAATCCAAAATTAATAGTAGATAATATTCAACAAAAGTAATATTATTAATTTCTGGTATAAGTATATGAAACAAATAAATTATGATTATTCTATAGTCTGTGTTACCATATAAGTATCTTAACGTGATATGATTCGACTTGGTCGAAAATGCATGAAAGTTGCATCATTCGAGTGTGTTTTGTTTATAATATTTACATAAACTATTCCAAGTTATGTGGACTGATTTGAATGATTTCAAACAAAAAGAGAAACATTTACTGTTTAGAGATAAGCAAATAACTAATACAGATAATCTTTGTAGAAACCTAACCAACACATTTGTACACCAAAAATAATTAAGAAGAAAAATATAAAAAAAAATGGCGGATAATTACTATTAGTAATTCCTACCACGTGTTATATAAATATAAAGCTAAACAGCTACACAGCATCCTTACAAAAAAAGTATAAAGTTAAATAAAATCTTACAACTAATTTTTTTTTTATATTATGTGAAATAAATCCCATAGAATGAAAAAATTGAAAGGTAATCGTTTGGCTTGGTATGGACATGTTATGAGGAGAGATGAAGGGCATGTATCTAAAAAAGTTTTGAATATGAAAGTGGATGGGTATAGGGGAAGAAGGAGGCCAAAAAATGTGGATTGACTGTGTGAAGAATGATATGTGTTTGAGAGGTGTGACTGATGATATGGCGAGTGAAAGGAGAGAATGGAAAAAGAGAACATACTGGGCCGACCACAAAAAAAAGAAGGGGACCAGCGCAGGAAGAAGATGTGAAATAAATCCCAGATTAATCAGGGAAATAAAGTATTTCCGTGTGCTTTATTATTCTCATAAAGTATGGAGTACAATTATCTGAAATAACAAACAATATAATAAAATTTACGTTAAAGTACAGGTGGCAACACTAGCTGAGTGATAAAGTGCGTTTCCTGACTCTTTTGATGGTCCAAAATTACATACATACGTTTTGTCCATAATATAATGATACCTAATAATAAGAAAAGACAATGGATTCTAGCGGCATGTAGCAATTTTCGAACATGCGTCACTCGGAACCAGCCAAAATGAACAAGTCGCTAAACTAGTTCCTAACAATTACATTATGAAAGCCGAGCTAGTAATGTCCAGGACAGGTATGTTCATTGCGTCTATAACTAACAAGTATTATATAAAATGGATTATCGATAAGCGTAGATATAGGTGGAATGCCAGGTTATGTAAGGTATTCGCAGTTATTAAAAAAGTAGTACAAAATCCACATACATTGTATTCGTCCGCGTGAACAAAAGATTTTTTTATGATAAATATCGACAGACGAGCATTTTCACTTGATGGTAGATGATAACCCAGCCACAGAACATTAATCTTGATTTCCTGGGATTAGAACCCAGGACCACTAGCTCTAAACGAAACTTGCCACTGTGCCGAGGCGGTCAATTCTGATATGCAAAGATACAATAAGTGTTATTCCCAAGCTCAATAATTACAAATCAGCAGTGCATGATTCTAAAACAAATGTAATTATAACACTTTAATCGATTGAATTCCCACGCCATAGTAACTCTTTTAAAAAACCAATAGACCGCATACACACGCGAACGATGACATAACGTCGCATGCACACTTCTGTTCTGTGGTCGCATGTCTGAGTATTGACGAGTTGTATTTCCTTGGATTCATAAGTTGTTTTACCAATTTGTTCAATATCTAATCTTCTATATATATATAAGCAACTTTTTTTTTCTTTGTTATCGATAAACTTGAAAACTACTGGACCGATCGGCATGATACCATGACCATTCGACGCGGAATTAATTGTAGAAGGTTTTAGGCTATTCATTTTTTGAATTCCATCAACCCTTTACCATTTTTTTCAAATTTATGTGGATAGTTCATATTCGTCTATCCTTTACAATTCGCCTTTTAACAAAATTATTGTTTTTTTTTTTATAATGTGGCATTAAAACATACATACAACCCTATATTTTCACTCTTCTATTACCAACCTCTGCTTTTAGAAGGGGGGAGTTTAGGGGAGTGGTCCCAAACCTCACCAAATATCATCAGGGGGGAGGGGGGGGGGGTCAAAAAATGAGAAAAACGACCTCACGTGATTAATGGACGGCCCCTAAATATAAAATTCACTGCTAATCTATCGCTATATATAAATATTATGAAGAGGAAAGTACTTTGTTCTATTTCCCTTCTTATTCGGTCGTTCTGACTCGGTTTTAAGCATTTTTCTATGTACAGACATTTGATCTCTACAGTTTTATTATATGTATAGATATAGATATACGAGTTGTATTTCCTTTTAATCATAAGTTGTTTTACCAATTTGTTACTTCAATAAATATAACTAACTACTAATAATATTAGAAAGAGGAAAGATTCGTTTGTTTGTTACGTTATCCAATAAGTAAGTAATATAGGCTATTTGGACGCTGTTAATCAATACAGTGTCAACTCACAAAATGACAAAAATGTAAATTTTGATACCAATCGCTTCTTTATGAGCTGGAGTACATATTTCAAAAGTGATATATATCATTAAAATTGTTTTAATATGAAAAATATCGAAAAATAGTTTCTCTAAAATGTCTTAAAATATGAATCATTATTTTCTTCTTTTGTGCTCTTTTATTCTATAACAAAGCTGTATCTACCAAATAAGTTTAATACTTTATCTACATTAACTAAAACAAGTAATGTTTTGTTAAAATATTATGTAGAGTTTCTAAATATAACTTGCAATCTTAGATTATTATCTTATTATTAGCATAAAATATATTTTTCTAACCTAACCATCATAAAACACATAACACATTATCAGCAAGTAATATAGGCTATTTGGACGCTGTTAAACAATACAGTGTCAACTCACAAAATGACAAAAATGTAAATTTTGATACCAATCGCTTCTTTATGAGCTGGAGTACATATTTAAAAAGAGATATATATATCATTAAAATTGTTTTATATGAAAAATATCGAAAAAACTAGTGGGCACGAAACCCTTATATGTTTAGAATATTTAACAAAAATGCACTAAATTCTATTACTTTGATTGCGATAACACTTAGTGTAATAACAATAATTCCAAAAAAACTATGAATAATTTATGTTATTTTTCAAATGAAATTTAATCAAACTTCAAACTCAATTTTCTCAAAATGGCAACCATGTGGGTTGACACTGTATTGATTAACAGCGTCCTTTAATTTAAATAAAATACTGTATACCGGATTAAAACGCGATTTATTATCTATATTGTTTAAATTATTTAACCCGACGTTTCGGATGCTTTTCAGCTACCGTGGTCGCGGGGAGACAGAGACCACGGTTTAATCCGGTATACAGTATTTTATTTAAATGTGTGATACTCGCGTTAATAAAAGACAATATTAGCGTTCTTTAATGTTTTGTGTACATGTAGGTACATCTACACTGCACCCGTGCGAAGCCGGGGGAATAAATTGCGTTTTAATCCGTTTAAGTTAGTTTATTTAAATGTATAATACTCGCATTAATAAAAGACAATATTACTTTTAACTAATCATTTTTTTAAGACAAAATAAGTTCAAACATTCTGTCGCGTTATATTTGCCTTTATCTTTTTAGCGCTAATATTTTTTGCCCTACAATTTTTTATTGTTTAATGAATTTACTTACTTTTTCTGCACCGCCTTATTGCTTTTACTCATTGAAATTTATAAACTTTAATTACTATGTGAATATTCTGTGCTTTGTATATAATATCTTCTAACTGCCTGATTCAAACCTGGGGTCTCCGGTTCCAAGAACAACGCAGATACCACTGATCCACGAAAGTGATCCTATAGGCCATAACCAGTTCATAAATACTTTACGATGAACGATAACATCAATGTCCATAATAACTTATTTTATATGGAAAAGTATGTCAAAGATGCAAAATCGCATTGTCATTAAACCTTGTAGAGAGTTTTTTACAACTAAATATTTCTTATTTTTATAATCAATAAGCTCTACATTTTAATAATATAATGTAGAGTCACAAAATATTTAGTACTAACAAAATTCCTACGGGTGCATTGTTGCTAAAATATTTTTTAACCCTCCGTATTTTTTTTTTTTATAAAACGTCAATTAACTTTCTAATACCTTTAAGAATATGTGTTCAACGTTTCATGATAATTGGTTGAGTAGTTTTGGCGTGAAAGCGTTACAAACAAACTTACATTCACATTTATAATATTAGTAGGGAAATATAGGTACCAAACATACCGTCTCTATAAAATAAAATTTACTAAAATGAAACTTTAAGATTGTTAAACTAATTAATTTTTCAATACATAGGTACATGGTCTTATACTCATGTTTATTTTGCTTCAACTTATTATTTATATAAAATCCATCTGAATTATTCATACTCTGAAGAATAATTTTACGGTTTAAAGTTTAAAACATTATAATAAATTAATTTAATACCTTAAGAATTTCTACACATACTAAATAAATCAGCAATAAACGCTTTTGTTAAGATAAATGTTAAATTTTTTTTAAATTAAAACTGATTAATTCATTCTATTTTTATCACGTCAAAACATCACAGTTAGATTGAAGAAGTCGCGTTTAAATCCGTTAAGGTTTTTTTTAAAATCTTAATGATTTTTTTTTAAATCAGTACAAACGCATATCTATAAGCCATAAATAAGCACCACAATAGTAGTAGATATTGATCAATGCAATATTATATCTTTACATAAGAAACTACATTGTCACAAATTGTTAGTGAGAATGCCTAGGTTAATGCTGCCCCGTTCTACGTTCACATTTCCACAGACATACCATCGAAATTACAAGGTCGAAGAGATTTGACATGGGCATGTGATTCTTACCATAAAATTCATACAAATATTTAATTAATTCACAATTATAATAAAACAATAACAAATGCAAATTGTATATACAAGTGAAACCGTTTAAAATAATTGCAACTAGTCAAAGGCTGTACAGAAATAAGGTTTTGAAGTCGGCCGTATTATTACTTACCTATAAAAATGTTGAAATCCACGCACTTAAACATCCATTATCACTAATACAAAAATAATCACGTGAATTTCAGTTAAAAACACAATATAGTAATACACGAATATATTTTAATTTGTTACACAAAAGGACAGAACGTCCACACCCCACAACGTCTTGCGCATAACTGAGGTCTGGCTTGAATTTCTTGAGTGTCAGAAACTTGCACGGTGGGTTGCGCTCGCGCACCCAACGGATGGTCCGGTTTCAACTTCGCCTTTTGTCATAGGAATGACTTTACGAAAATTATGTAAGACAAGCTATGGGTTTGGAAACTAAAACATGAACATAGTTTATATCTATCCTAAATGCGAATTATTATTTTACAAATTAGTTTATGAATATAAATTATTGTCATCCAATTTTAGGAATTGGATCATTATAGAGCATTTAATCTCATACAGTCCTATATCTTATACACTTTACTATTTCTCTAAAATTTTCTTTAAATAATAACTAATAATTGCCTCATTATTTTCTTCTTTTGTGCTCTTTCATTCTATAACAAAGCTGTATCTACCAGATAAGTATAATACTGTATCTAGATTAACTTAAACAAGGCTTATGAGGGTAGGCGACCGCCTAACGATGTAAATGTCATATTATGAGCTCCACATTATAATATAAAATTAAAATAGTAAATAAGTGAAAATTAAAGTGCTTTTATACTAAAAGTGATTAAAAAGAAACAGAAAGTGTGATAAAGTTATTGACTTTGATTTTTAAATCGCAATAATACAATTGACTTGCATTATCATAACACACAAAGGAAACAATTTTAATCGGTGAAGTTTTATTGTGAGACAAATAGTGCTGGATAAAACCTCTTGAAAAGTATGTACAAATATGTTGTTATAAACAGAATCCAAAGATAAACTAAATATTCAGTGGAATTATACTATCTTCTCTTTGTCATAAAATAGTTTAACAACTTGTTATATTGGCATATTTCATCGAAGTGATTAATTGCATCGATAGCTGCTTGGCGCAAACACTGGGTACTACTTCACTGAACCGGAGATCGAATCACCAAACAAACATCAACTTTTAAGTTTTATATTTGTTATACCACTAAAAGTCAAGATTTATAACTTAAAATAAAATAATACTGCGATCCAAGAATAGAAAAAAATAATAACTACAATAATTATAATTTGAGTCGTAGAAACATAATAGTACAATACAACTTCGTTTCTACGTAAAATCTATTACTCTGTCGACATGAATGTGCTACGCTCTCCTACCTCAACCGGAGGAGGATCGCAACCAGATCTGTCGAAAATGAATATAGAAGCAGTTGATCCGCACATAACCCAACGTAACAAAAGGAAACAACCAGAATGTGACTGTAAATATGAAGTGCATGAGATGCGAAAAGAACTGTCAGGAATAACTGCACTTTTGAACAAATTTATAGCGTCACAGGACCAAAATATGTCAGATTTGAAAAGCCAAATAAAAGACATCAAATTATCGACTTCTCAAATTGTTCTGGAACAAAATAATATCAAGTCTCAAGTCTCGAACATTGATCACATTGCTTCCACTAACAAAGACAAAATAAATTTTCTCGAATGCGAGCTATTAAAACTAAAAAATAAATTACCAGAATCTAATTCCTCGCAATCTAACTTGTATGCAAATGAGACCATAATTAAAGAACTCCAAGATCGTAACGAACGTGAGAAAAATGTCATTATTATTGGCCTTTCTGAACCATCTACAACAGACACAAAGGAACGACACGCTATTGATGAAGAAAAATTGTCTAACATATTACAAACAGTCTGTGAAGTTCCTAAGCCGCTAAAAATGTTTCGAATTGGTAAATATGATGCAAATAAAAATAGAATTGTTAAAGTATGTTTTGAATCGCGAGAAATATCCAAGTTACTGTTACGTAATAAAGATAAATTAACATCTCATGGCATAAAAATATTTTCGGATCAAACTCCTGCGCAGCAAAAATACTTGAATGAGCTTCGTGAAGAACTCAGTCGTCGAAAGCAGCAAGGAGAAAACGATATTTCTATAAAATATATCAAAGGAATTCCTAACATAGTCAAAAATATTTCAAAAAACTATCAGTAACACAAAACATCATCCCATCTATTATTGAAACTGTGGATAACATATCTTATCAGATAATTAATAAACACGAGGAATTATATACCGTTAAATCTCGCCTAACTATTTTTTATACTAATATCCGAAGCATATGTAAGCATGGCAAGTTTGATGAATTAAAATGTAATCTAAAATTAATACCAACAAAAATACATATAATCTTATTAACAGAAACATGGATCACAACTGAAGAACAAGCAAAGTCTTTTTACTTGCCAAACTACACTCATTATTATAACTTTCGTACTGACAAAATAGGAGGTGGAGTATCTGCATTTGTTCACAATGACTTAAAGCATCATATTATTGAATCAACCTATTCAAGCGGGAACAATTACTTATGGGTAGGGCTAGAAAGATATAATCTCACTTTCGGTGTCATTTACTACCCTGGTGATACGGACTTCAAGCAATTCTTAAATGATTACTGCCAACAACTACAACAACGACATCGTGTTATAGTCGTAGGTGACTTTAATATAAATTTATTAAATAGTACTCGCAAGACCAAGCAATATAAAGAAGTTGTACGTCAATCTGGTCATATTTTTCTCAACAACGTACAAGAGAAATACTGTACTCGAGAAACAGCTACTTCGAAAACTATAATAGACCATGTATCCACAGACCTAATAACTGACAGTTTTCATATGGCTCTTATTAATTCTAGTTTATCAGATCACAAACAAGTATGTTTACAATTGAAAAAAATAAAAACACCGCCGAAACAAGAAATAAAGTACGACGCTATTAATTATTGTGAACTTTCTAATAATATAAATAAATATATAATTGAAAATAATGGAATTGAGAACTTTAACGTACTATACGACAAAATAATATCACAAATCGAAGAAAACAAGACAACTAAGACTAAAATTGCTAATCCTCCAAAACAAGACTGGATAAATAAAAACATTCTATCAAAAATAAAATATAAAAATACTATTTGGAATCAACTTAATAAAAGCCCCAGTGATGGCAATCTCAAAATGAAATTTGACCTTATTAAAGAGAATACCTATAAAATTATCAAAAAGGCAAAAGAGACATATTATTTTAACGAATTCAATAAATGCCAGAATAAGCCAAAAAAGATGTGGACTCTTATCAATAATTTATGTAATAATAGAATTAAGACTAGCGATGCTCCTTCGAAACTATTATACAATTCTGTAATATTCAACGACCCTGATGAAATTTGCAATGTTTTCAATGAATATTTTTCTAATATAGGATTAATTTTAGCTAATCAAATACCACAAAAATTTCACTCCCACGCAATAAGCATTTTGCCTCGTCACGATACAGATAATAATTTTTCCTCGTTTAGACTATGTGATGAAAATGAAGTTATCAGAATAATTAATGGTTTAGATGCTAACACAAGCACCGGTCTTGATGGTATAAGCACAAAAATAATTAAATGTATAAAAATCCCCATAGCTACTAACTTAACGAATTGTTTTAATAAACTTCTAAGTAATGGTGAGTTTCCAGACTCTTTGAAGATTGCTAAAGTTACCCCCATTTATAAAGCAGGAGTTAAAACCGACCCTGGCAATTACCGTCCAATATCCGTGCTTTCAGTGATGTCTAAAGTTCTCGAAAAGATTTTACACAACAGGCTACTCGAATACCTTACATCAATAAATTTTATTTTCCATAAACAATATGGGTTTAGACCCAAATCCAACACCTTATCTGCTACAGTTGATCTCATAACTAAAATAAATACAAATATTGATAAGAAAAATTTAGCTCTAGGAGTTTTTATTGACCTTAAAAAAGCATTTGATACCGTTAGTCACACACTTCTCCTTCAAAAACTTGAGAATATTGGAATCACTGGTATCACTTTAAAAATGTTTCATTCTTATCTTCAAAACCGACATCAAGTAGTTAAAATTGGTGGCTGTCAAAGTAAACCGACGTTGATAACATGTGGTGTACCGCAGGGCTCTATATTGGGACCCTTACTATTTCTGATTTATATCAACAACCTTCACGAACTTGAACTTCATGGCGAACTATCATTATACGCAGATGACACCTGTTTATTCTACTTTGGTTCATCAATTCATGACATTGTCCTCAAAGCTCAACAAGACTTAAATACTCTCTACACATGGTTTCAATATAACTTACTGACTATTAATATTTCCAAAACAAACTACATAATTTTTAAACCGAAAAATAAAAAAATACCTGCACATATTCCACTAACTTTAAATAATATAAACTTAACTGAAAAAAATAATGAAAAATATCTTGGACTAACACTCGATAGCTTTATAACATGGCATAGTCATATAGACCGTGTTAAGTTAAAAATTTCGCGTCTTTTTGGTTCTCTTAAAAATACCGTTCGATCGCTGCCTCGAAAAATCCGCATGCAAATTTATAACTCCCTTGTCAAACCGCATTTGCTATATTTAATAGAAATCTGGGGGTGTGCTTCCAAATCTAAACTAGCCGAATTACAAATAACACAAAATAAAATAATTAAACTTCTATTCAATTTTCCTTACCTAACATCTACAAATATTTTATACCAGAAAACTAAATTAATGAATATTAAACAACTTTACAATTATAGCTTATGTATTCTTGTTCGTAAAATTATTGATAGAACTATTCACACCAATATTTCCTTCAGTATGAGAACTCGTAGTTCTCATAAACTTGCCATTCCTAAAGCCCGCACTAATTACGGGAAAAAAATAATAACTTTCGAGGGAGCACAGCTTTTCAATAAATTACCTAAAAATATTAAAAATGCTAAATCTTTTGGTATGTTTAAGACTGAGCTAGCTAAGCATATTTTAAACGATCATTCCTTATTAAAATAGTGTCTCAAAATATGATGTTTTCCCTTCTTCTATATGTATTTTGTCAAAAGTTTTGTGTTAATCTATTTGTATTCGTTCTTGCATGCATATTTTATATTCAGGTCGCCGTAGATTACATAGTTTATGTAAGTGTAAGTTTTTCATGTAAGTGACTGTATATTTCAGTCTTAATGAAAAATAAATTCTTTAAACCTAAACCTAAGTAATGTTTTGTTAAAATATTATGTAGAGTTTCTAAATATAACTTGCAATCTTAGATTATAATCTTATTATTAACATAAAATATATTTTTCTAAACTAACCATCATAAAACATATTATAATCTTTAATTATTTGCATACAACCAGACATCGTTAGTTATTATTATTTGAATTATCTGTGAATATTTATTGTGCTGTAATTATTACGGGCAAAATGATTGCGACATAGGGCTATTCATCAAGGGCACAGAAATATAATAAATCCTTATTCTATGCTTTAATTAACTACAATAGCGTTTCTGTTATACCATTTAAAACCTTCAATTTCACTATAACAATATTTGAAGTGTACATTTCTGTACTTAATGTTTTGTCTATTTATTAGTTGACATTATGTATCAATAATTTGAAATTTTGTTCTAAATTCAAATTTCAACATGCTATTAATAATGTGTATCATCAAATCGATAGTAAATGATAAATGTGTCAAAGTATCGTATAATTTGTAAAAACAAATTATAAGGTTGTATACGTTATTTAACTCTATCAGTCTTATCAGAAATTTATTCATAAAGAGATTGTAAGTTATCTTTTTTTTAAATACATTTGATAAATATAACAATATTTATAATAAATTATACGATGTTTTAATTCATCCAACCGTATAATTGCTTAGTTTCCTTAATTATTATAATTTCTGCGCTCTACATTATTTATTCAGAAAATTATTCATAAAGATATTGTGTTTTTTTTTTCGATAAATTTAACAGTGCTTATTAAAAATCATACGTTACTTTGATACTTTAAAAAATAGAATTGCTTAGTTTAAGCTATTAAGCAAACCAGCCGGCCTAGCAAGACCACCACGAGATATGTCGCGGACCAGTGGCGGATTTACACATTTCTGGCGTATAGGCTGTTAAAATTTTGCCGCCCTAGCCTCTATAAATAGATTCCTAAATTTTCTAAAATACAATGATAGGCATTGTCTTCTACACTTATCTCTGTAAGATACAAAAAACCGTCTTATTTTTTTACTTGATTTCTATAACCTAAAAGAAAAAAAAATCCAACCCCAAATTTGTCGCCCCTAAAATCTGCCGCCCTAGGCTCAAGCCTACTCAGCCTGCTGGTAAATCCAGCACTGTCGCGGACGAGAGAAGACAAACTAAGATGTAAGATAGCTCGACATCGACAATTTTGGTAGAAAAGATATATCGATCGACAAATATATCTATTTTTGATATTAAAAGTCGAGTTTTAAGTTTAATTGTCATGTTAGACCCGGAAGAAATAAAGCGATAATCGATTAAAACACGAGAAAACTTCGACAAAATTTTGTCGCGGTTGTCATGTTGGGCAGGCTGGTAAGCCGACAGCCAATCCCCTATAAAAAAAACGTAATAACTATAGACGTAAATACATATGACAATGAAACTGTCGTAGTTTATAAACATAAATCAAGGGAGAAATTATGATAATTGCAAATAGTACTTTTACTTATTCAGTTTTATTACCTAGAATTATCGAATACGTTTGCATTACGTATAACAAGGTTATATAATGATATCGTGTTTTGATTGCATTTATGAATTATTAAGTAATCTTAGAACATATTTGGATACAGTTTTAAATAGTTATTTAACTATTGACTAGTTGCAGGATTTCCTTTTCCTTTTCTCTTACATATATCTACATGTACTATATGTGCAAATACTTACATGTACTACATGTACTTACATATATCTACATGTACATTTACAGGATATTTAGAGTTATGGAACTATTGGGGCAACAAAGGAGTGGAGGCCCCATGGCCGTTATTATTTTCCAATTTTTTTAGTGTAAAAATCAAAGGAAAAGTTGTTTATTAGTGTTTACTCGTCGGAAATTAAAATATATTTTTTTTGAAGACTGTATTTTGTGTGTTTGTCCCTCCACAAAATAGAGACCTGCCCGCCTAGCATGATCATCAAGAGATATCTCGCGGACGAGTGAAGACAAACTAAGATATAAGATATCTCGACATCGACAATTTTGACAGACAAGATATCTAGATCGACAAATATCTCTACTTATGACATTAGAAGTCAAGTTTCAAGTAAAAGTGTCATGTGACCCGGAAGATATAAAGAGATAATCGATTAAAACACGACAAAACGGTCGACAAAATTTTGTCGTAGTTGTCATGCTAGGCCGGCTGTACTGTTTCACTTTTTAAGGGTGACGTAGAATAAGAATTCTCTAAATAAGATAGTCTATACTCTATGTGACCGCTAGAGTATATTCTCACATCTATCAAGAAAAAAGTTATGTGTAAGTTTACTCAATATTCCAACTAATAGGTATTATAAATTTGCATGAAATGGATGGACGGATGTTTGTTAATCTTTCACGCAAAAAAAAATTAATTGATTTCGATAAAACTTTCTGGCAGTATCAGTCGATAATGAGCTGTTGACCAACTTTTTAGTACGAGCATTCGGAAATCCATAGACTGAAACCGAAACGCGCAATATGCACTTCACGGTTTTCCCATCTTTGAACAGTGGTTCGTTACCCGGTCGGAATTTCAATGTCCCTCCCACCCGTTCAATGTCCGATGTTACACGGGGAAGACATGCTTACAGAAAATTATAAACATGTCGTCCCGGTGGGATTCGAACCCTCGACCCATCGATGCGTACGGCAGGTGTTCTACCGAACGCGCCAACGAGCCCGTCTGACATATTGAGTTTGTGCCTAAGGCGTAATGTACATTAGTCTATAACAATTGCATTTATTGACAAACAAAGTCAATTTACAACAACATGCTCACACGCACTATGGCTTTATTAAACAAGGGGTAATATGTGTGAAGCGGGGAAAGTCGGTAATCAACGACATTACAATCTTCATCAACCACAGTCTGTGGTTGACACTGCGCGTGCGCTTACGTTGATGTGAAACTTTTGTCATCTAGAAAGTTGTGCAGGAAACTGGGGACCCTTACGGCGGTCGCACTTTGAATGGGTTTTTGTATGAATTCTTCTCGTACGGAATCCCGGACGAATAAGATTAAAAATAATGTTAATGGTCGGGCAACACAAAATATACGAAATGCTTACTTATATTAGAACAGTAATATATCAGTGTCATGCTCTAATCGGGGGTTTAATTAATGCCCTTTCTCTGAGTTTATATGTTACGAATTATATTACCGTAATTAACTAGTGAATAGTAATATTTTGTAACTAGAAAAAGTTGTTAAATATTTTAGAGAAAATAATAAAGCTCCATTAACCATTGTATGTATATTGTACTCATTGCAAGGCATTTGCGACAATCATCGGATTAACTGAATCTAAACGATAAAGGCTTTGTCTTCAATTGAGTTTTGCGTACAGCGCCATCTAGTGTGCAACAAAAATAATAGCAATCAAGCATAAACTTGACATTCTTCGTAGTTTCTGATTTTGACCATAGATGGCCATATCATAAATTCAAAATTGCTCTTGTATTGCTTTTGTCAATTTGCCGAGCATGTTTTCTTGAAAATTACGACAAATATGATGAGCAAGTTTTGTGGTGATTAATATACAGGGTGGAAATAATCAATGGGCCCTGGAGGGAAACCACTTTAAATACTTTAGATAGATTATTTTACTTTAAGGAAACAAAACTGCATTCAAAGATTTTCTAAAATTAGCTTGTCGCACCCGGAAATCGAACCCGCTAAAAATTCAAAATTTAAACTTTTGCTATTTTATTCCTCTAATAGATAGAATCAACGTTCAGGATAAAATGTCTCTTATAAACATTTGGTCTAAGAAATAAAAAAGATCAAGAAATCTAACATTAATTTTATTTTATAATCAGTTCTAATACGAAGGACTCGTAAACTGACAGAAAATTATTACCTAGATAGACATTGATAGTCGAACTATTTAAAATTACAATTTTGTAATTTAACTAATAAATTATTCCAAAACACTTTAATAATTTTACTAATAAGTTGTTCGAAAAAAGATCCCTTGTTCCAGATACACTTTAGTCTTTTTTGAAATCACTTCGTGTAGCTTTCTGCAAAGTGTTGTGGTGAATGCTCCTAATAATATTTTCTACCATTAGCTACCCCTAGCTCTTCTAAGGTCTCATAAGACTCATAAGACTTTTGTAAATAACATTTTTTACATTAAATTAAAAATAAGTCAGAGTCGTCAGGTCCGGTTGTTTTGGTATTATACGAGAGATTTTATCCTGAACGTTGATTCTATCGATTAGTGGAATAAAATAACGAATGATTAAATTTTGAATTTTTAGCTGGTTGGATGGATATCCGGGTGTGACAAGCTAATTTTAGAAAATCTTTGAATGCTTTGAAATTTTTAAAAATAAAGATTTCTTTTATGTTAGATATCGACACACAAGCATGAGGTTCACTTGATGGTAGGTGATACCTCAGCCACAGAACATCAGTCAATGATGCGCTGTCGACCTACTTTTTACTTCGAGCATTTGGAAATCCATAGACTGAAACCGAAACGCGCAATGCAATGTGCACTTCACGGTTCTTCCATCTATGAACGGTGGTTCGTTACCCGGTCGGAATTTTGATATTCCTCCCACCCGATCAATGCCCGAAGTTACCAGACGTGGGGAAAACATGCTTACAGGAAACTATAAACATGTTACCGGTGGGAATCGAACCCACGACCCATCGATGCGTACGGCATGTGTTCTACCGAACGCGCCAACGAGCCCGTCAAAGAAATGTTTCCTGTAAAATAATCTATCTCAAGGATTTAAAGTGGTTTCCATCCAGGGCCCATTGATTCTTTCCACCCTGTATATCGTCGTTGCGCTTGCCAAACTCCATATTATGTGTTTTTTTTTTATTTTTGGTTTTTACACATTCGAACTGGAAACGAGTTTAACTAATTCCATATGTGTTGACCGTTGACCGTTAAGAAAAACTCCGTATGAGAATCAATAATACGTTTTTCGTTGTTTCCCAAAACTATACAAAAATCACAGACAATATGCTACTTGGATAGTTATTTTGCTATGACAACGAGTATCATCTACATGCGCTCTGCTGTGCAGTCAGTATTTATGATAAGCATGCAGTATTTTTGTACCTAAATAAATTTATTTGTATCGCATTATGAGGAAAAAAGTAATGTCATGCCGATGTATATTTTCGAATTATCTGCAGTACTTGTTTTGTTAAACATTTTAGTTTATTTGTAGTGAAGTAATTTAATTGATGTTAAAAAGCATATAAATGATGAAAATATATTGATATGCGATTATTTTAGACATGGATAACACTGCGCTGCGCCGCGCAATTGCGCCGGCACGCTTCACTGCGCAGGGTGAGTCAGCTCACACGTTCTTAATGTGTTGGCGCACGGCGCAGTACCTCACTCACTGAGTGAACTATGAGCGTGGCGTTGCGTGCGTTTCGGAGTTTTCACTGCTCGCTTTGCGCGTCCCATTTTGAGTTGACTCAAGGAGCCGACGCACTACAATCTACACTGCGCCTGAGTTGCTACGTTGGCGCCACAGTGTACTTTTTCATTGGTTGGCGCGGGGAATTTCGCTGAGTTACCCGTAAGACCGTAACATTTTTCAAATTTTAATACTGTACTCTGTCGTAATGACTGAGATCAGTAATCAAAAATATCCTTAAAGGGAAAGAGGAATATCGAAAATTCAACTTTTACAAATTGACGGGCAAAATATGTACAAGGTGGAGAAAAATTCCGATAGCGCAATTCAGTAAGTCCCCAGCGCCATCTATTGACGCCATTTGAAACTACGCTGTCCAAAACTCCAAACTATAAGTACTTTTCGCGCTTTTAATTCTAAATATTGTTATCTAAATAATAATAATTCTCAATAAATAATTAAGTAGTTAATATGTGTATTTATTCGTTAAGTCGTTTTTAAATGCGCGAAAAACTGTATTTTTTCTTCAAAAAATCAAGAGAATTTCTTTGAATTACAAGAACTTTTATATATCGTAAATTTTTTACAATTAATTATTTCTACGGTATTCGTTTGTTTACTTCGATAACCAAACTATGGTTTATTCATGTATTAAAAATTAAAATACGGTGTGAAATAAAGTAAAATTGCAAAATTGTTCGTTTATAAAATATCCGCAAATAAGAACGTTGAATTGCAAGATTGTTGTGTACAATGTGTATTGTCTGTGTAAAAATTTTTTGAACGTTTATAAATTCACGCGGGAAATTATAAACGAACTTTTCGTACACTTACCTGGTGAAATATTATACATTATTACAAGTTACATCTAGTGAAAACAAAAAAAAACCTACTACTTTATTTTACCTTGGCCAGAGTAACATTGGAAAATTTTAAAATTCACACGAATTTAACCCTGTTTTCCTTTGATTATATTTATATGAATAATCTAAGCTGTTTTCATTGATTTTAATTGTTTGCCGCCTGCGTGGCAAATTAGCACCGGAGGTTCTGGGTTCGATTCCCAGGAAAACAGGATTAAAAAAATTGTTTCGGTCAGGCAGGGCATAGAAGGCTGATCACCTACTTGCCAGTAAAGAAAAATGATCAGTGAAATAGACACAGAAATGGGTCTGCCCCATGCCCCACTAGGGGACTAGGGATATCACCTTTATTTTAATTGTGTTCACTATGTGAACGATATCATCGTAATACGTAATACCTTAGAATAATTTCGATTAATATTATCTTTTATTAACGCGAGTATCACACATTTAAATAAAATACTGTATACCGAATTAAAACGCGATTTATTATTTATATTGTTTAAATTTTTACGATATCTTATTTGTTGGATTCCTCTATGTCCGGAATAAGACATAAGCTATTAAAATATTGGAAAAAATCTGGAAAAAAAATATATGCATAAAATTAATTATAAAATAAATTAGATTCGGAACTCCGCCATCTTGACAGTTCACGTCATGGATTCTTAACTTTTTTGGAATAACAGATGTCCACTGCAAATCAGTGACATATTAGACAATTATAGTGGGTAAATGGGCATATTCAAATTTAAGAATAATTATATAATTTCGAAGCCAAAATTGTGGCAGAACAACGTCTGCGGGGTCCACTAGTAATCTATAAATGATTCGTGCCCCCGCGATAACGATATCTACCCATAACATATGGCACAAAGTGTTAAGATGAAGTGTACGCGAACGAAGTCGCTGGCACCAGCTACAAACTATATTTTTTTATTTGTTCTGTTGATAAAGGGTTTTAATTTATACAATATAGAACTGTAAAGGACAGTTCTAAATTATACAATATAGAACTGTAAAGGAGTTTCAAGTTATGACTTAGAAAATAGAACTAAAATCGTAAAAACAATCAGAACCGTCGTTGTTCTACGATCACGACGATATATCATAGTTTAAGCTAATGAAAATAAAACAAACTATATTAAGTACATTTATTTAATAATGAATGAACACAGTCCACATCTAAACATCTATCAAGATAATGATATTTACACTGATACATTTTAACTCGCCTGGAGCTTACATAATCAACATTACAGATAAGTACATTTCGATTATACAATTATCATACATCCAATAATATTTAAATAATCATAATATTATAGAGGTTTCAATAATTCCATCAACCATAGATATACAATCTACAAAAGTCTCCTAGGTACTTTAAAAAAAAAATATTGTAGGAAATTAGGCCCTTAAATTAATTGTCATCTTGTTGATACATATATATCTAAAATGACATATTGTACACACATTTAAATTATTTTTTTAACTCATTTAAATTTTTCATCATGATTGCAATAAAGCATTTGAAACTTAGGGATATAAAATATAATTAGTAAATCCATTTTTTTTTTCATTTAAATCAAATTTTTTTACGATTCCAGTTCTAATCCAATAATTATAATATGGCAATATCTAAAGAAAATTATCTTTTTTATTCTAAATACAACTCTATCTTATCTACCCATCCACATAACAATATAACCTAACAAGTATTGATTAAGTTTCTTTGGCAATTATTGTTATATATTTGGCATAATATTTCGTATAATATAAATATAATATTTACATGCGTAAGTACAATCAAAAACGAACTATTATTCTATCGAGTGTTAATTAGCGAATAAGTAGTAAGATTACCTAGGTGGCATCAAGAATCAAGCCCATATTTTTTTATAAGACCAGCAACGCATCTATGACATATAAAGCCTTGGGCGTAATTATTACTTAACATCAAGCCTGCTCGATTGTATATAATAAAAAAAAAAGATTTTACTACACAGTTAAACTAAGTATACATATTACATACATATACTTCACCTTTTTCCTTTGGAGTAGTAGAATTCCATACGATTCCGAATGTCTGTCGATTAACAGACATTTATAAACTCTGAATATACCAATAACATAGGTTATGTTCGTTACTATCATTGACTTATATGTATACTACATATAAGTCAATGGCTACTATACACTATACACGGTTATTATATTTTGATAATAATAGTATTAAAATCTTAGTAAATAATCAAAGATTAAAATATATGAAGCTTGTTACAAATTGCAATAATATATAAAATTATTGTTTATTGTCACAGATTTGTTTAAAATTTTGCAATTATATTATATTATGTAATGTAATTTTAGTTGAAATCTACAAAGGTTTCGTCTTAATTTCAAAAAAACCAAACTGATTGAACATCGCGATGTATCTGTAAGATATAGGTATTTATAAAATATTCAAATGTAGAAAACCTATTGGAAATAATAAAAAAATAAGATTTAGAAAAAATGAAAAAAAAAATTAATAATAACTTACGGGGCCCGTAAGGATTGTATCCGAAGCTATTTGAAATAAAAAAACTCCCAAACTACGAAGATGGTTTGAAAATGGAATAAAAATTCACCTATACATATACACTTCAAACTAATAACTACAACAAGCCCGCAGAAATAGATGGCGTTAGTGTAGCAACTTTGACTTTCTAATTCTGGCTTCGAGTGAAGGATCAATGTATCCATGGTCATTGTTATTATTATAAAGATTTTATGGTAACGAGACCTTTAAGCCAACTCTTATTTTGGAGCACTATTTTTCACTTATTCATTTTATAATTTTCATTTTACACTACATATTTCACAAACTGTTTTCCCGCCTTCCATCAAGGTAATGCAGGCAACTGGCATCTGTCAATTTTTCTTTTTTATTCACCCATAGGGCAGGCCAAAGTCTTTCGACCATACCGCCTTGTTTTATATTTTCCTTTTAAATATCCTTATTTATGTCTTACGTTTCTTATCTTATTGACAACTTTCCCGCCATTTCTAAACTCCATGTCAATTTTTAAGTTGCCAGTTACTACGCTAGCTGTCAAGTATTGAAAACGTTGGAAATCTTAAATAATGAATTGTAATGAAGTGCTTTTGTTTGATATTAATAAGTGAAATAATATATTATATACTTACTTACTACGAAGAATTTGAACTTCTTCTGAAACGCACTAGGTATTTTCTTAGCTTCGCACATATACCTATCATGTATCCATAGTACCTACATATTTACTTTTACATTTACACAGCTTACCTACTGTAAATATTATATTAATAATTATATTAAGATACATGCTCCTACAATTACCTACTAACAAATATTAATTATTTGTAGCAAAAATAGTTATTTAAGTTTAAAATAAATCAAAGTCAGAGGTATGAAAGTTGCATTAAATACATATTATTTGAATATAGTAATGGGTGGATTTTATCCTAAAAGCTTACAAAATAACAAAAATACTCAACAATTATTACCATTAAATTACATTTATGATATTAGGCAACACAAACTATCTCTTTTATAAAATCTGCAGAAAATCCTGCTGGAAATAGATCTTCTTGAAATACATATGTATCGTCTTAGGCGCGATTTTTTTTTTTATAATTATAAATAATTTCTAAAGATCGCATAAAGCATTAAATCACGGGAATTCACATATTTTAGTCATTTCACTTGTTATTTGATATTAAATTTTCAACAGGATTTTTGCTAAATACAGTGTTAATTACTTACTGCTTTAAAATGGGTCGGTAGTTAGTACCTAATATCAGCATCAGATGAGCAACAAGTGAATTCGTTATCACTTTTATCTAGCAGATATTTACTATATCAATTAATGTTACCAGCAAGAGCTGTGACAGGCCATATTTTGGACCTAAGTATATTTTTAATGTACATAGTTATTTGAATGTCGTAGTGATGAAAGTTAAGTTATGTTTCAGTTGTGGTACTATATAGTGATGAAAGTCAGATATATATTTTAGTTGTAGTGCCATAGTGATGAAAGTCAGACATATATTTCAGTTGTAGTGCCATAGTGATGAAAGTCAGCCATATATTTCAGTTGTAGTGCCATAGTGATGTAAGTCGGACATATTTTTCAGTCGTAGTGCCATAGTGATGAAAGTCAGACATATATTTCAGTTGTAGTGCCATAGTGATGAAAGTCAGACATATATTTCAGTTTTAGTGCTATATAGTAATGAAAATGTTTACACATATAGCCAATGACTCCAAGTAAAACGCGTGACTGGAGCTCCACTTCGGATCGCTTCGTGTTCGGACTCCGGCGAGATACAACATGCTAGACGCTGTAAGAAAAAATAAATAAATATATAACTGATACTGATACTAATACAGGTTATTACAAAAATTAAAAATCTACACAAAAAAAACATCGAAATAGTTGCCAGCCACGGAACATCAGTCAATGATGCACTGTCGACCTACTTTTTAGTTCGAGCATTCGAAAATCCATAGACTGAAACCGAAACGCGCAATGTGCACTTCACAGTTTTCCTATCTATGAACGGTGTTTAAGAGGTCGGAATCTCTATATTACTCCCATCCGTTCAACGCCTAAAGTGTCCAGCCGGCCTAGCATGACCGCCACAAGATAATATGTACCGACGATATAAATGTTTATACTCTGTGGAATTAACTCAAAATCTACGATTTTTAACCTAAATTTACAGATATCATGCGATATTTCTAATGAATGTGGTTGCATAGAGTTATGGCGTCATATTTTGTAGTATCTACGTCCTTATCGCAGTTTTTGCCTGTCCGTTTGAACAACACAGTCCTATTCAGTCTCACACGCGAAGTAGTGGTGGAAAAGACATCGTTCGTTCGTTTTAAAATAATAATATCCTTAATATTCATCCAAATGAACAGTGGTGGATTTACCAGCAGGCTGAGTAGGCTTTAGCCTAGGGCGGCGGATTTTAGGGGCGGAAAATTTGAGGATACTTTTAGCTATCTTATAGAAATCAAGTCTTACTTTTCTTACTTTAAAGACAGTCTTCTGTACCTTACAGATTATAGTCTAAAAGTAAGACTTACTGAGAATATTGAACTTACAAAACATAACCTATCATTGTATTATATTTTAAAAAATGTAGGAACTTACATTTGTAGAGGCTAGGGTGGCAAAATGTTGATAGCCTATACGCCGAAAATGTGTAAATCCGCCACTGTTGCGATATGGTGATGGTCTTACCTGGCGACAGTTTCCAGGCGTTGAGAGTAGCTTGTACAGAGCTACAATGGGTATCATGAGTATGGAGGAGCAGGCCAGCCCCCAGCCCAGCAGCACAGCCCAAGGGGGGTAGGTATAGTGCTGGTACTGTAGGGGCTGCTGGTACAGTAACCCAAACACGACAACGCCCTGGAAGAAAGGGTTTATTTCCTTACCAGGTATGAACAGGTTGATAAGTTGAATTGAATTGCTCCTATTTCACCATGCCTACTGCTGATAGAGGACAAATCTTTGTTTTTTTTTCTCGTTTATATTTTTTTATTATTATAGTTAATTACTTAAAGATGTCACGTGGAACATGGTGTAATGGTTGCAGCGCCTTACAAATATTTTGTAAAACAAAAACTTGGCGATTAAAAAGAGTGGCGGAGAGTTTCTTGCCAGTTCTTCTCTTCAGTTCTACGATTTGAAAACTGGCGGTAAATGTAAAATTAGAAGCATTTAATACGTATTTTTTATTGACGTTCATAAGTGTACATTGTGTTACCTTAATGTATAATTGATTTTTGAATTTAAAAAATTTGAATTTGTATATATTTACAAAAATATGTTACTCGCTGATAATGTAGCTTTCTATCGGTGGAAGAATTTTTAAAATCGGTCAAGTAGTTTTGGTGCTAAATCGTAACAAACAAACATATCTTTCCTCTTTATAATATTAGTACCTATAGATGCATTTAATAACCGTATTAAATACTTACAATAATAAAGACGGGACTAACAAACTTCCAACATATTCGCCAATATAATCCGGGCCGGAAACCAAGCATTTCCTCCACATCATCCGAAAATCTTTTTAACCCTGAAAAAAAACCAATGTTTTGCCTTTTTAAAACTCTATTATAATTATACAATTCTCCAGTCTATATAAGACTGTATCATAGTATTTTTTTATCATTTAAGTAAATAACAGATGCGACAAGTTACTATAGGTAAAAATCGCTCATTGAATAGCAAAACGACAACAAACCAGAAACCTCATATTTTACAGGAGAGCCTAAATCAATTTAGAATATGATTTTTGAAAAAAAAAATGATTTTCTTTTTAAATATGTTAATATATCATTGCTTTCGTATTTTTTTTCTGTATCTTTTAAAATATTGACCGCTGTGATAGTTTTGATCCCAAGTTGGCGCGTACGTCAGCCCAATGCAAAAAAGTCTGTTGATTAGTTAGTCATCAAAAGCGAAAATGGCGGATGTCTTCAGCAAAACGAAAAATATTTAGCTCTAAACCTCAATTTTGCAATAAAACTATGCTTATTATTTTTTTTTGATAAGTGGCCGTTTTGAATTCAATGAGTGATAATATGTGTATTTAATGAGTATTAACTATTAAGTTACTTATCAAGGGCAGTATCAGTGCGGAGTTACTAAGCTAGTGTAGTAAGGGTGTTAATTTACTTATGCATTTTTGAAGTGAAACTTCTTTATCGACGTATGGGAGAAATTTTGTAGCAGTATCGTCACGTTTTTCGGTTACGCGCCATGTTGCTTTTTTATCAAAGTTTAGTATAGTGACGTAAAGAATATAATGTAATATATTATAATAATAACAACAATATATTAGTTTTGAAGTTTAATAAATATGACTGCAAATCTAGTGAACATTATTAATTCTAAAAACAATAAAAAATATAAATTAAATAAAAATTTAAAAATAAAACAAAACACGATTAGAAAATAAAAATATGTATACGTACATCTTTTTCCTTAAGGCTGAAGCCTTATCTACCCCGTTTTCGTGAAGTTGCAAATAGTACAAAAATGATATGTCGTTAAGAAGTTTCACTTCTTACCTGTGTACTCTGGTACACACACACATTTTTTTAAATGATAGATAGGTATCGACAGACGAGCATGAGGTTCACTTGATGGTGGGTGATACCTCAGCCACAGAACATCAGTAAATGGCGCCCCGTCGACCTACTTTGCTCGAAGTGGCATTCTGAAATCCACAGACTGAAACCGAATCGCACAATGTGCACTTCACGGTTTTTCCATCTATGAACGATGGTTCGTTACCCGGTTGATCGTCCCACCCGTTCAATGCCCGAAGTTGTGAAGACATGCTTACAGAAAATTATAAACATGTCGATCCGGTGGGATTCAAAACCACCCATCGGTGTTCAACCAATCGCGCCAACGAACCCTTTAATTGATGCCTAAATTATTTATCTTTTTTTATAAGAGTGAGGAGTTACCATAGAACCATGACACTGCAATAGCCTCGAAGAGCGCAGAGCATAGTAGCGAGATGCCAGCTGCGTACGTGTCCAGTAGGTGAAACATGTAGATACCTCCCTGCAAACAAAACATACGAAATTTATCATTAACAAATACTACTGAATACGATATCAATAATATCTATATACATGTAAACAGTGGAATCCATGTAAAATCAAAATGTATGTTCATTGAAAAATAATTCGCGTCTTATTACGGCCATAGTTATTTTATTTAAATGTGTGATACTCGCGTTAACAAGACAATGTTACTCAGTTGTTCAGATGTCTATGGATGGTGAACACCTACAGGTAAGTCACCTAACATTTACCAGGTAGGCCACCTGCCATTTGCCCCCTATCAAGTAAGCCACCCAGGTTAGCCACCTACCATTTGCCCCATATCAGGTGAGCCATCTGCCATTTGCCCCCTATCATGTAGGCCATCTGCCATTTGCCCCCTATCAGGTAAGCCATCTGTCATTTGTTAGACAAATAAGGCGCCCCTTTGCCCCCTATTCTATAAAAAAAAAAATCTCCCTCTCCATGGAACAACAGCATCTTTCTGTAGTATCAGAGGTATAGTTACAGGTGTCACGTTGATGCAGGCGATGCAGAAAGAGAGGCACACGACCAGAAGTGTGAAGTGTTCCCGACGAAGCCAGCTGGCACCGCTCGCGCGCGCCGCGTCTAGAAGACCTGTGATCACGCATTCCAAACCGCCCATCTGTAATGCAATACTATGTTGAAGATTTTTTTTTTATATCAGATATCAACAGACGAGCATGAGGTTCACTTGATGGTAGGTGATACCTCAGCCACAGAATATCAGTCAATGATGCGCTGTCGACCTAATTTATACTTCGAGCATTCGGAAATCCATAGACCGAAACCGAAACGCGCAATGTGCACTTCACGGTTTTTCCATCTATGAACGCTACCTGGTCGGAATTTCGATATTCCTCCCACTCGATCGTTACCAGACGTGGAGAAAACATCTTTACAGATTACTATAAACATAAGGGTGGTCGTTGAAAATTAATTTTTTTCAGGCGCCCAAAAAAAACTTTCCTTTTGGCGAAAAACTACGAGGAAAATTTTCTTTTTTGAAAAAAAAATAAATAAAACGTGCCGCCGGCCAATTGAAGTTTATTTTTCGATAAAATTGCAGTTTTTTTCAATATATTCTGAAGATTCAAATTTTAATCAAAAATGATGAAAACGTGCTTGTATGATATTAAATTCTCTACATAATAGTGTCTTTCGATTTTTAATGAAGTTAATATTGATCCGAGTAATCTCATTAATAAATTCATAACCGCTTTTCAATCATCATTTTGAAGACTAAAAACTTTATTTTGCGCGTGCGTGCGTAATTCGAAGTATTACTGTAGGTACTTAAAAAAAGCTTTTTTCTGATCTTACCCCCGAATCTAAACCCAGCATGATCAGCATAAAGAAGAACAGCATTGACCAAAGACTTGCTCCAGGTAGCGTCGCCACAGCTTCCGGGTATACTTGAAAGACTAGACCAGGACCTAAAAACAATCAAACAATATGTTCAAACACGCTTCAAGCTTTCAAGTTCCTCAAGACTAAAAATCGAAAGCAATTGCAATCATATTCGTCATAAATATGAGCGGTAAACACTTCGTCTATACATATAAATGGAACCTTTTTACGTTATAACACTTAAAGTTACGCAGCCATATGCTGAAAAGCAGCGCTGTAGTATTGGATGCCAGCAAAAGCTTAGAAGGCTTATGGCTTTCATTCGCCATACAGCTCCTTTAAGTTAAGTTATAAGAATAGATATTATTGTACAATATGAATAGTTACTTGTTCAATTTTGTTTATTTTCAAGGAGTCGCAAATTCAACACACACAAACCTATTTGGATGAACCTTCTTTAAGTTCCCAATGACAACAAAAACTAAAACTCGGATTCGAATTTCAAATATTTAGAGAAAAGCGCGGGAATTACCTTCAGTAGCCACAGATGATATTGGAACGCCTTGTTTGTGTGACATGAAGCCCAAGTACGTGAATATTACGAAACCGGAGAAGAACGATGTAAAACAGTTTACCAGTGTCGTCACTAGACAATCCCTGAAAAAAACATATTCGTTATAATATAAAACCTTTTTATATTTAACAACAAAAACTTACACGTAATTAACTGTAATGATGACCCCTTTGAATGAATAAATAAAAACTTTATTAAATTAACAGAGTATGAATTAAATGTTATTTTATTTCTTAAGTATCCTCAATATTTTGTTAGAGCACAATGATAGAGCCACAACGATTTTCTTTGAACTTCATTTAGAAATATAAAAGTTTCAAAGTGATAATAAAATAACAAATATCAAAACCTATCAATGATGCTGTAGTGTACACTATATCTGAATTTTAATATCGGCTTATCTACTCCAGAGATAGCTTTTTAGTTTCTACATAGAAAGCGACAGTTCCGAAAATTATCTTCTACATACAAAATATACATACTTCTTTTTAATATTGTTGATACAAATTACAAATTGTAGCCATATGATGTCAGGGTGACTAGCTATTAAACTAGCTATTTGAACTATTGATGATGACTATGAATTTATTTTCGTCTTTAAATCACGTCAGTGCTTTGCTTTGGCTTACTAGTTTAAAGTAATAACTAATAGTTGAATACCTGTAACAGTTATTATGAAAAGTGTTGTAACTCGCGTATGATAGATGTACACCGAATCCAGCGCCTACTGAATAGAATATCTGAACGGCCGCGTCAACCCAAACCTAGAAAAAGACAAAAAAAATAACTAGAACGAAAAATATCAATTACAATTCTATGATTATTTAGACATTTTGTGTGGTTGCGTTTATAATTAAAACAGTTACGTCAATCTTCATTTGTATACAACTTTAACTGAGAGATCGACTGCGCATCGGTTACTTATGTTCTGAGGTATCATCAGGCTCACTTGATAGTAGGTAATATATTAGAAGTTAAGTCATCGATGCGCTCTCTACCAATTTCCATAATGAGCATAAGGAAATTCAAAGACTAATCGAATCATGCTATATGAACTTCACGATTAAATTTATTAAGGGTGAATTCCTTCCACCCATATGGAACCTCTGAAATATGATCTACCAAACAAAAATTCATCAAAATCCATGCATAATTGGCTGAATTATCGCGTAACAAACATAAAAAAAATAAAAAAGACCTCCTTTTTTTTTGTCTTTTAAAATTAGTAACCACCCTGAACATGCAATTAACAAACTAATGGTCCAAGCTCACCTACCTTGGATCGCGTCTGTCAGTTGGTAATCAAGGAGCACATCATAGAATACCTGTGTATCCTTCAGCCTGGACAGTTCCGGGTGCAAGTAGTATGCAATACCGCGAGTAGCGCCGGGAAGAAGTAGTCCGCGTGCGAGCAGGATAGATAGTACTACGTACGGCATCGTCGCTGTCATCCACACCACTTTACCTGAAGAATATCTTATTTTAATTATCATTTATTGAAGGACATAAGGCACGCTCTTGATGAGCGAATCTCCACCTTCAGTCATACAATAATAGTTTGTTCCTGTGCGTGATACTGTGTTTACTCCGAGTATTTATTTATTACATCTGTGGAGGAAGGGAGGTGTGGTCTTCCTCCAACCTAAAGGGAGGATCCTCGAACAGTCGAACCACTGACTGGCCGGCCCTAAGGCCTCAGTGGTTGATGTCGAGATGTTGTATATATACTCAGCGCTCCGAAATATTTGTAAAGCGCGATTCAGGATTAGACATCTTCGTATTGATTCTTGTAGCGGATCATAGATGTCGCTACACATCAAATACCAATTGCTACCTTCTAAAATATATTAATATTACGGTGAACACAAATTGCAATCGAGAATAGTTAGCTCTTATTATTTTTTATATTTTTTATTATCGAAATAGGAAAGCGTTTGTTTGCGTGATCGTACCTGATCTTAAGTGTTGATGCAAACTAAGGTGGTCAATCACGCTTGCCTTGGAGAATGGAGAAGGTTTTTATGCTATCCGGTTTGTATTTGTAACTCGCAACCAGTAAGCTAATATTGATTTAAAGAAGGACAGAATTACCTGAACTTTTAACTCCTTTGAAGAGCGACAAATACAGTGTTATGTAGACAATTCCCAAGCATAAAGTCAGCTGCCATTTTGGAAAGCCTAAATCATTCAGTCCTTCTGAGTTTTGCATCTCAAGAACTGCACGGCTGCAACGAGATATTATATTATATATGATATATTTCATTACTCCTCTGTCTTTCGACACTTTTGTACACAAAACAACTCAGTCTTACTCTTTATTAAAAAAGCTGATAAAAAAAGTCAGTGAATACAAGCGTTGCGTTGTCGAAATGAAGAAATTAGTGAGACGAACTTTGTATCGAAAGGGTTGGAGGAAGCCTTTGTCAATTGGCAAGTTGACGAAGAGATCTAAGATATATTTATTTTAAAATAATAGCAATTTAAATTATTATTAATTAAGGTCATATTATTATTTTTCTTCACACAATCATTCGATTTAAAAAAAAGTGTGAAAACGTTCCTTGGTACGTACGGACTCACTGAAAGAACTCAGAGGAGGGAGTGAAGTGCGAAAGCGGTCCTTGGTACGACACGTCGGTCTTATTGGTATTGTTCTATGGATTCGCATCCTAGTATTACTCTATGTTTATAATATTACTGTAACCATGGCAACGGACTTACTGAAAGAACTCAGAGGCAGGAGTGAAGTGCGAGAGCGGTCCTTGGTACGTCACTTCGGTCTTATTGGTAGTGTTTTGTCGACCCGCGTCCCAACACTGTTCCGTGTTCCAAGAGTTGTCACAATGAAGCCACGGTAACTCCGATCGAGCTGATGATACGAGGAAGTAGAGTGCCCACCCTGGAGATTAAAGGATTTTTATTTAAATTTTAGTTTTTTTATGTTAGATATCGACAGACGAGCATGAGGTTCACTTGATGGTATCTGATACCTCAGCCACAGAACGTCAGTTACTGATACGCTGTCAAACTACTTTTTACTTAGAGGCTTAGAGCATTCGGAAATCCATAGACTGAAGCCGAAACCGTTTTTCCATCTATGAAGGATGGTTCGTTACCCGATCGGAATTTCGATATTCCTCCACCCGATCAATGCCCACGACCCAACGAGCGCACGGTAGGTGTTCTACCGAACGCACCAACGAGCCGGTCAAAGATTAATTATTTGCAGTAGTTTTTGAGTTAAATCGTAACAAACAAACAAACAAATCTTATCTCTTTATAATTTTAATAAAGATTATAATGAATATAATATTTACTCACCAATAATAACATTATAGTAAAAAGAAACGTAGAAAGCCACCATCACCGCGCAGAATCCAACTCCTGTAACATGATACTTATCTTAAGTTTTAAGTTAGGAAAAGTGATCCATCAGTGTCAACACTTTTATACTTAAGTTAAAACTAAGCAAATATTTGACGATCAGTAGATCGCTTTAAGCTTTGAAAGCTTATTCCAAAGTGTTAATAAAATATCGACTTTGTTTTATATATATAGATTTTACTAGTCTATTTGAGTCGTATAGAATCAAAGGCGGCTATCTGACTTATAGCTGATTGTTAGCAATTTAAAAAAGGTAACATTTTTCTCATTTATTTTTGTATTAGGTATAATTCATTGTATGTTTAAGGTATCTATGAATATTAACAATTAAAGATAACACCAAATATATAAAAAAAAACATAACAGTCTAAACGACAAGAACTTATTTTATTTTGGTAGATTTCCCAACCAAAAATGTCAGATAGCCGCCTTTGATTCTACACGACTTATTTAATTCCTCATTTGACGTTAAAAAGTAGGGTTTAATTAAAAATGATACCTTTGAAGAGCGGACATATTTTCCAAAGAGTTATAGGTCCTTGCCTATTGTACTGGCCAAGAATCAGTTCCATGTAGAAAAGCGGAACAGCTCCGAAGACCAGCATCAATGTGTATGGAATCAAGAATGCACCTAAAATACATACGGCCTTATTCATAATCGTATTATATAGTTAAAATATGTTTTGTCTCGCTCTAACGAATATAAAAAGACTACAGAACGAAAGAAACAAAACATTTTTTTTTTTTTTTTTTATAGTATAGGGGGCAAACGGGCAGACGGCTCACGTGATGGTAAGTGACCACCGCCGCCCATAGACATCCGCAACACCAGAGGGCTTGCAGGTGCGTTGCCGGCCTTTAATACATAATATTTTAACTATATCAAGCTTGATACGTTTATGAATAAGGCCGATAGAGTTTATTGCCAAGACTTATTTTGGGTTATCGCACTGTACTAGTTAGTTAAAAGTGAATTTCCGAGACCCCATTGAAGCATGGAACAGACATTTCTATGTCCGTTTTATAGAATATTTTTTTTTTACTAAACCGATAAAAAAAATCTCCGAGATTCGAACCTGGAATCTTAGGTGCTTATATTCAAATTCAAAATCATTTATTCATTTAGGTAACAATATACACTTATGAACGTCAATAATAAATACATATTAAATGCTTCTAATTTTCCAGTTCCAGTTTTGCCACTTCTCAAATCAAGGGCGTAGAACGGACGAGAAGGACTGGCAATAAAATAATTTTTTTTTTGTTTTACAATTTTTTTGTAAGGAGCTGCAACCATTACACCATGTTCCAAATGACATATAATTAACTATAATATTAAAAATATATATATAAACGAAAAAATAAATTAAAAAACAAAGATTTGCCCTCTGTTAAAGCAAGGCACACTCAACCACGAAAGCATCGATCACAATATAAATGATAAATCTCCTCACCACCGCCATTCCTATAACAGAGATAGGGGAACCGCCACACATTCGCTAAGTCCACAGCGAAACCAATGATGGAGAGAAGAAAGTCAGCGCCAGTACCCCACGTCTCCCGTCCATCATCAGCCGGCTTATTGACCAAATCTATAAGAAATGTTAAAAAAAGGTTTTATATGTATTTATGTTTTTTTAAATTACTTCTACCAATGCTGAGACTTCGGTATTTTGACTGTCACACATTTATCTTTCTCTCTCTATGAAAATATAATAGACTTTTATTAACGCAATTATCACACATTTATAAAAAAAACTTTTATCGGTTTAAGCGTGATTTAATATTTATTAATTATATGTTTATCCCGACATTACGAATGCTATACAGCAAACATGCTCATGGGCAGACTGAAAGGCGACAGTTGTCTGATTTGAATTTTGTTTTTGGATTTTAAAATAACCAAGTGGCGGAAAATCTTTTCTATAGAAGTTTGGTTGTTTTTTAAATTCAATAGCGTACTAGACTGAGAAAGAATCTACTTTCTCTTGCGTGGAATAATTGTCATTGATGAGAATGAAATCAATACTCTGTTTTTTCATTTAATATTTTTCTAAAAATGTATTTTAATATTTTTTTTTAAATTTAAAAGTTTTATATCACTATTATCATAATTTGCAATATTTAAAAAAAAGCAAATCAGTAAAATTCATTATTTTATTTAATTTTAATTAGATCCTCCAGCAAAGAATACGCAGAAAAAAATACAAAATAGTAAATTAAAAACAACAGTAAGATTTTATGTTTTTTCAACTTTATATTATTCCTAATGCTCGAAGTAAGTCGGAAAAGTAGGTCGACAGCGCATCATTGATTCTGTGGCTGAAGTATCACCTACCATCAAGTGAACCTCTTGTTCGGCTAACATAAAAAAAATATAAATATAAACTCACTAGCTTTAATACTTTGTTTCCGGTTCCTTTTCGAGGACTCTGTGAAGTATCCTTCTTCCTCAATTTGTATTTTAGGTTCTTCTGAAAAAAAAAACAAAATACAATTCAACTCAACATACATAGAATAAGACAGTCGCTTCCCGCTATCTATTACTCTGTACGCTTAGATCTTTTAAACTACGCAACGTATTAATGAGGTGATCAACAGATAGAGTGGTTCAAGAGGAAAGTTGTTTTGTGTTAATTTGTTGAAAAATGTTCTTGATATTCGTTCGTTCTTCAGTAATAGAAAAAATCGAGGTATTGAATATTTTACAGGAAAAGGAGGTTCCTAACTTCTGAATATTTCCGACAAGTGGATGAGAACTACAGAAGAGGCCAAGATCTGCAAAGTATTGTAGAGCCGTTGAAAAAATAAAAAAATATTATATCGAGACTTACTTTTATAGCAGGACAATGTTACGACGGAACCTTTAGTTGATTTATGATCTGTAACAAAAAAATCGTATTAAATGTTAACCAATAACGCTCTTCCTAGCGTCTATTTTCTTCATGGTCCTTCTCCCCTACTCCTCTATTCTTTAAAGTAGTTATGGGGTAGGATAGTTGTCAACAACTGTCTTGTTGTTGAAATGGTCAGACGGTTATAGAAAATTATAAACATGTTAAAAGATGAGAATTGAGAAAGGTATGTTGAGTTGGTTTGGGCACGTAGAAAGGATGGATGAAAGTAAGGAAACGAAAAATATTTATGTAACTAATGTGAGTGGTAGAGTCGGGAGTGTTCGACCTAGGTAAACGTACCTCGATCAGTGCTTCAAAAGGGCCAGGTCAAAAGTACTCGAAACCGACGAGCGTGTATGAAAGTGAAGCGAAAGTGGTATGTAAGGATCGGAGCATATGGAATTCCGTGATCTCTGCCTACCCTAATGAGAAAGAGGCGTGATGTACACGTATGTATGTTTGTATGTATAAGCATGTCGTCCAGCAGAATTATACCGTACCAAACGCGCCAACGAGCCCGTCAAACCTCAATCTATGCAGAACAAATACTTAAAACCAAAAAAAAAAAAATATAGTGATATAATTCGCGGTAAAAAATATAGTGATATAATAGATGAACGTATCTACAAAAATCCCAAAAATATTTTCATACGTAACTAAATAATTCTTAACTTTTTAAAACCTCTAATATTATGCAAATATACCGATATAATTTTTTTCTTATTTAAAATTTATTCTTCAATTGTTTCCTATATGTATTAAAAAGCTGGTAAAATTTTAAGTGGCGGATTGTCACATTATTTCTAAGTCTCCTGTCTCCTGTAAAATTAAGAAAATGTAGATACGTCCATCTGACTCTTACACCACGAAATATAGAAACAGAAAACATTTATTTCTCAACACACATAATACAAAATTAATATTATAAAATAGAAAGATCTCTGGAACTAAAAATCTTTTGAATGAATTACAAAACCATAAATACATCAGTTCATTCAGAGCCGTCTCAATAAAAATACCGCAGATACTGAAGGTTAATAATAATTCTAATGGTATAGACTGATAATGGAATACCGATACGGAAAAATTCCGGAGCTTCAAATATAAGAAAGGATCGGAATGTGTTGAATGCGCTTTGTGGATCGAATACGATAAAATTGACTTGTATACTAGTAAGTATTACTATACAATTATTTTTATTTTTATATATTAGATATCGACAGACGAGCATAAGGTTCACTTAATGGTAGGTGATGCTACAGAACATCAGTCAATGATGCGCTGTCGACCTAATTTTTACTTCGAGCATTTGGAAATCCATAGACAGAAACTGAAACGCGCAATGTTCACTTCACGGTTTTTCAATGAACGGTGAACATCAACATCATTTGAAAATTTCTGTAATATTTTCCCTACGATTAGTCACTTTGGATATTAAACGGATTGGATATTCTATATCGTAATTCCGACCGGGCTACGAACCACCGTATATGGAAAGCCGTGATTTTTCAGTCTACGTATTTCCAATTGCTCCTAGGTCGACAGCGCATCATTGACTGGTGTCCCGTGTCTGAGGATATCTACTTAGTAGTCCAGTAATTGAGATAGTAAGCTATAAAGACAAGTTTTAGGGTGCCAAAATAAAGTTTTATACAAGTTACGATTAAGATTACTATCTCAATTATCGAGATAAATGTCCTATTTTAACTAATTAATATGACTGGACTATATCCTAAAAATAACTTATGAAAATCATCAGAAAATATATTAATAGTGTAAGATAAAGATTCATTGAAATGACTAGAGAATCTTGAAAGTACATTTTACAGAATAAAATTAGTTTATGTGACTGAATTATGTACAAGAAAATTTTCTTCGGATTTATTTGAAATAGTTTAAAAGCAACACTAACAAAGCCGAGTACTAGAAGTGCACTTGGCAGAAGTTATTGCCTCTTCACAACTTGATTTATTACCTTCTGTCCGACCTTTATTACTAACTACCTTCAAACTGTAGCTTCGCATAGAATTTAATATGACAGTGACGTAATCTTCAGTTACCTAAAGGCTCATTTACATGATGCCATTTTCTTGTACATACAAGAGCAATGATTGAATGCAATAATTTAAGCCCATTAATTTCCATCATAGAATTATAAGCAATTGTTTATACGCTGATATTATGTGCTGTTTACAACAATAAAAATATTGTAACATAACTTCTATGACAAATCAAAAATGATAAGTGTTGTTTAGACAATGTAAGTCATTTATTGTTTCAATAAATTGTATTGCAACAGGCAAGAAACTTGCATCGTGTAAATGGGCGTTAAGAATGTTTGAGTTATATTTCATTGCAAAGTATAAAAGTGCGTCTAAAATTATTGAAATAAAGTAGGTATTGGTAGACAATAGTTGGATTTGCTGATTTTTATAATATATTAGATATCGACAGACGAGCATAAGGTTCACTTGATGACAGAACATCAATCAATGATGCGCTGTCGACCTACTTTTTATTATACTTCGAGTATTCGGAAATCCATAGATTGAGACCTTCGATCAACATTTAATACTATGTCAATGATTGAGACTGAATCGCGCAATTTGTACTTCTGGGTTTTTCCATCTACGTATATGAATAGTGGTACGTTACCCAGTCAGAAATTCGATATTCCTCCCACCCGTTTAATGCCCGAAGTTAAGAAAACGTAGGGAAGACATGCTAACAGAAAATTATGAACATGTCCTGGCGGGATTCGAATCCGCCTGTATTCTACCAAACGTGCCAATGATATATGTATAATATATATATTACCTAGTGCCCTGGGCGTGCTGCTAGCTGAGCAGTAGCCGTCATCCCGTGCACTTCTTCCACCAGGAGTGCCCGAATGTCGCGTCAACAGAGCAGGACTGGCGCGTTGCTCGTCATACGAAGGGACAGTGTGTGTCACCACCACTCCGCTGTTCAGTGTTGCCTGTTTCAAAGTTGTGTTATTTATTAAGGCATAATCAATACATATTTAAGCCAGTCCAAACAGTATTCTGAAGGCGGTGGCTAACTGGCCGGACTCCCTTCATTTAAAGCGGTCGCGGTGGATAGAAAGACATCGCACATCGGCAACGAGAGTGTCGCAACACAAAAACTGTAGATTTTGGGAAATCACGATTTTATTTTTTTTATAATTTAGACCTCCATTTAAATTTTTCTAAGATATTTTTAAGAACATTATTTAATGCTCTATTGTGTTTTTATAGAAATTAAAATCTAAAGATATTTGTTCAATTTTATATAAATTTTTTTTAACTTTGATGTGACACTGTTTACGCCCCCAAGGAAAGTGGCTCGGTGAAAAGGATATTACAATAATTATCTCAATTTCTTATTGTTATATTATGTTGTAACTCTCTTGTTGCCGATGTGCGACATGTGTAACACTGCGCTGCGCCGCGCAATTGCGTCAACTCACTCGTTAAAAATGTGTTGGCGCACGGAACGGGAAATTTTAAAGAGAGTAGTCAAGGCGTTGTGTTGCCATTTTCACACTATCTACCTAAATAAGATCTTGAGTTTCATTTCTTTAATTATTCAAACGGGTTTTTTTATTATTTGATTTCATTGAACGTTATAAATAGGCAATAGTTACCATAGTAGGCACAGTATGATTGTACTCCCGCTCATACGGACGTCGAAGAGGCGTCGAACTCATCAGATCTGGTGGGTGGCTATTTATATCCACATCCTATTAAAAAAGAAAGGAAAGCCTTTTTCAAAAGCTTCAGTAACATTGATCATGAGCACTAATATACTCAGATTAGATTAGTAATTACTAAATGGTTCGCCGGGGCTGCGGTAAATGCATATGCTAACCCGTTGCCCCATCATGGCAAAACTTTGGGTCTAGAGGGGGTTTAGTGGGTAGGGTAGTGACCCTAGGCTATCTGACAGCCCGAATTGACTTTAACCCCACACTCTCCCAGAATTACACGACCCGCTGGGAGGTGGGTGAGAACTTATTTCTCGCCATAGGCAATAAGGCGCTTCCCCCTCCTTAAAAAAAAGTAAAGGCTAAATGGTAACCCACCATCACGATGTCTGGATGTTCTAAAGACACTTCCTGTCTCGCACAACTACTCTGTGAAACCAGCTATCGTCAGCGGCTTTTTCGAACCGTCTTTTGAGAACCTTCAAGAACCGAGCCTAGACTTTCCGTAAAAGCCAGCAACGCACCTGCGAACCCTCTGGTGTTGCGGATGTCTATAGACGGCGGTGTTCACTCACCATCACGTAAGCTATCGGTCCGTTAGCCTTCTATTACATACAATAATAAAAAAGCCATTTTATCAATAATTAATGTAATATTTTTCAATAAACTCGCGTTCATATCTCATACTATTATATATTTATTTAAAATGCAATCACTTACGTGAGTTCGGTGAGGCGATGAGTCGCGGCGAGACTCAGTGCTGGAAGACCTGTTGCTTCCATCTGAAATAATACTTTTTTTTTACACCTAAATAAGATAAATTTAGACGTGTCCGTAGAATAACGTTTCATGTGCATGACGCTCTACTTTACACTTGACTTTATTCTTTGAAGAAATTAACTTCATGAACCATTGCTTTCTTCGAAAACATAAAATTCCTTTAAAATTTTTTCGACAGGCTCGTTGACGTATTTGGACACCTGCCGTGCGCTCTGATGTGACGTGGGTTCGAATCCCACCGAGATGATATTATTAAAATTTTCCGTGAGCAAGTCTTCCCCACGTCTAGTAACTTCTAGTAATATCGAAAATCCGACCGGGTAACGAATCACCGTTCATAGATGTAAAAAACCGTGAAGTGCACATTAGGCGTTTCGGTCTCTGTTTATGTATTATCGAATGCTCGAAGTAAAAAGTAGGTCCACAGTGCATCATTGACTGATATTCTATAGCTGGGGTATCACCTACCATCAAGTGAAGTTCATGCTCGTCTACATAAAAAAAAATAACCCCGATACCGAATTACGGGTAATAAATATTGACCCTTTGAAATTAATTGGATTTTTTTATTATCTACAATGTTAGTGAGTATGATAACAAAGCTATCGCAAACTCTAAAATAGAATAAAAATGAATGCACGTGCGTCCATCCTGTTTGTTGACGAGGATTAACCCTGAACTGATACTTTTAAATCCATAAAAACTGTTCCATCGTTCGAAGTAAACAATCGTATTGATTTTATTTCAATGAAATCGGGTCAATTTTACTAGAAATTCATTTACAATTGGTATCACAGCGTTACGATGTAGGTATAGTGTTTATGTAATATGTATATTTTTATGTGATATTTCATATATTTTACCAATGGCTGAAACACGGCCACTAATGGCCGCGTCTAGAGGCCCCATCTAGTGGCGGCCCCAAGATACTTAAAAATATAATACGGGGCATTTCACGTGAAGCGGACAACAAAAAAAAGTCAAGTCCTGGATTCTGTTCATAATTTGGTTAATTGTACTTCTATGGGACTAGAATAAATGTATATGTTTTTTTTTGCTTAGTTACCAATTTAGGCGACTTCGAAGAATTGAAAAAAAATTGAAGAACAGTTTTTTCAAGTTCTAATAGTACATTCAAATGGATTGAATAATAAGTAAATAGTGTTTATTTGAGAATATTAATTGTTTTTATAAGAAAATAATTAAAATTTGAAATGATGGTTTTTTTTCGTATAGTAAACCGGGGACTTGACTTTTTTTGTTATCCGCTTCACGTGAAATGCCCCATACTTACTTTCCCGCAACTCGCCCGCTCCAACGCTGTTACCCAGGACGGGCATGCCCGCCATACTGCTATGATCTGCCTACCCGCATCATACCATAACTGTAACAAAAACATAGTATACATTCAAAATAAAGGATAATTTCTTACATGTAAACAAAACGCAGAAAAAGTAATTTACACCTTATTCTGAATTAAATTACAATTAATACTAAGTATTATATTCTTTACGAGCAAGGACTGAATACCGGTTAATTTACTATGGGAGTTATACCGGTATAATAAAGCGGAATAAAGTTGACCTTATTTAATAAATGCAAAGACACAACTTAATAAGTTGTGTCTTTGCATTTTGATGACGACCAATAATCTCACAAGATGGCGTTGATAGCTGAAAATCGTCTGTTTTCTTTTAGTGGCGGTTTGATTTTCAAAGCGATATGTCTACGCCACGTATTCTTGTCGTACGCATGAGATGTACTCCGTCCTAATACCTTTATATTAAGAGACACCACTCTATAATCCTTCAGCTATTAATAGCTTAATCACTGATATTGTCGATGTGCTTGTAAATGCCATTACAACTTGCATTTGAATATCAAAGCCAAGTTCCTCAACTTGGCGTATATACAATATTGATTGACAACTCTAGAACTATGTGCGTAGGTAGAACTGAAGATTAGTTTGCTAATCTATGGAAATACTTGAGTAAGTTAGTACTATTATGTACGAGATAGACATAATATACATACATAGAGAGTATAATATTCCAAGCATTAAACAATAACTCAAATAGAACAATAGTAAAAATGGATATATCGTTATACTTATGACATCGTGGTATTTTACAAAATCTTACATTGTGCAAACTCTGTACAGTATAAAATCAAATTATTTGCTATATTTTCATTGTATTTTCTGTATATAAGTGATCATCGCCGCCCATAGACATCCGCATCACCAGGGATACGCAAAAAGTAGCGATACCTCAGGGTATCGATACTTTTGTTCCGATACTTTGGAGGTATCGATACTTTCTCAAGTATGTAGAAACTTTCTTAAAGTATTGATACTTTTCTCCCCATTTCTTATAAAGAAAAGGTAAAAAAATAATCGATATTTTAAACAAAATATTTGTCACATCACCACTAAACCTAAGACTTGATCGGATTTGTATTTAGTGACCTTGACTGCTAAGCTGGAGGTCGTGGGTTCGATTCCCACCCAGGACAAATATCGCCTGGTTACCTGGTTATAGCACAGGCTCTCCCTAGTTTGGGATCAGACGGCCGAGTGTAAGGTGAGAGGTATATTATTATTTTTTATTTTATTTATTTTTTTATTATTATTATCAACACTCCATTCAGGTTTTTATAAATGTATTAAAAAGTACTCGATACCTTCAGGTATCGATACTTTTGTTTCGATACTTTGTTGGTATCGATACTTTTGAAATTTTGCGTATCCCTAATCACCAGGCTTGCAGATTTGATGCCAACCTTTAAGGAAAGTGTACGTATAGGTTCGTGTAGACCTAATACATATCAGTTCCGAAAAACTGCCAGCGACACCAGCTCTCCACAGAGTGGTTGTGCGAGGCAGAAAGTGTCTAAGGCAGTTGTCGACTTCCAGACATCGATATGATATGCGCGGTGGCGGGATCACCATACAAGCCCAAAAGCCCGTCTTGCCGACTTTAACATAATACGTGTTTATATATTTATACTAGCTGACCCGGCAAACGTTATTTTGCCATGTAAATAATTTCTAAAAAGCAGGGGTTGGTAATAGAAGAGTGAAAAGATAGGGTTATATGTATTTTTTAATGCCACATTATAAAAAAATAAAAACAAAAACAATCGTCCAAAAATTAAAAAAAAAACATTTAAGGGTGAACAACCCTTGTCACTTAGGGGTATGAAAAATAGATAGTAGCCGATTCTCAGACCTACTGAATACGCATATAAAATTTGGTAAAAATCTTGCCGTTTCCGAGGATTACGGTAACTAACATTGTGACATGGAAATTTTAAAGTAGTCACAGACGATCGAACTTGGTTCGGAACGGACCACGAAAATGGTGCGCTCTGAACCAATTCGACATTATTATTATTAATATCGGTACGGCTGGTTCGGAGCGCTTGCATATCGAACGCGGTGCGTTCCAAACCGATTCGATCGTGTGGACGGCGCACCGAACCAAATGTCAGTTTAGTCGCTATTGAGCCACCGTATGCGCAACACGTCGTAACGTGTTCACAGAAATGGATTCGGAACGACACCAAGAAGACATCGTTAGTACCGAGAAAAAAGCTGTTATAGAGCTGTTGGAGTTGTATAAAGACTTTCCATGTTTGTGGAATATCGCGCATAGCCTTTATTGTAATAAAGATGCACGCAATCAAGCATTTCAAATACTTTTAGAAAAATGGAAGTCATATTAGATATTACCCCCTTGCAACTATTACCGAAATTCAGAAAAAAATAGAACATCTCAGACGAGATCGGAATAAGGTGAGAAATAAAATAAAACAGATGACATTTTTATGACTGTACTGTTGTCTGTTTCTGAGATAAAATTATTCCCATTCTTTTCTTCTTTTTCGTTGGTTATGTAATGGCGATGTAGCAACGATAGTTGCCGCAACTAATGCAATTTTGGCCTGTTTTGATAGAATAGGAGGCATGTCGAGGAGACGTGTTCACGCAATGCTAGCACAATAGGACTGGACGATTCGGAGTCTGGTGCGTTCGTCTGTTGTGTAGACCGCACCGTACGGATCGTGGTCCGTTCCGAACCAAGTTCGATCGTCTGTGAATACTATTAGATAACTTATATAATTATACTTACTTAACTTATAACTTATTTAATCGTATAAGTTATATATGACTAATGACATTATTATATTTCTTTTTAATTCATTAATAAGGCAAAACAGGCGTTTGGGCTTGTATGGTGGTCCCGCCATTGGATAAGCGTGGTATATTTGACGAACTACCAATCATACTATCTTTTATAAAAAACCTAAAAGCATTTTAGAAAGATATTGGCTTATTTCTTCTCTATATTACAGAATAAATAGTATTAGGTAAATTTCAATATCAACAACCAAATACTTCATTCAATAAAACCTTGGTATATGAAGGACTGTTCGTAAAGATAAATAAGGGATAATAATAAATATTTTATTATCAATACAGACGCATAAAATAACATACTAAACGAACAATTTAGCGAATAAGTATGGATGGACCGCGTTATGTTAGCGTCATAAAAATAGCACATTTTGTTAATAATACTTGAATTCAGTAGCCTCAGATATTCATTTAACAACTTTATTGCACACATAATATTAATAATATCTAATATGGGCATTAAATCCCCAAAAAAACAATAACATACATATACATCACGCCTCTTTCCCATTGCGGTTGGCAGAGATCACGGAATCCCATATGCTCCGATCCTTACATAACACTTGACTACTTCTACTTTCATCAATGCTTTCATACACACTCTAACCGACGAGTACTTTTGACCTGGCCCTTTTGAAAAACGTCCCCGATCTGATCGAGATACGTTCGCCTAGGTCGACCACTCCCGACTATACCACACACCAGTTTCATAAATATTTTTGTTTCCCTACTTTCATCCATCCAATAATAATAATCCGATCCCGATAGTAATTTCCGCTCACGGATTAATAGCGAAGAGCTTCGATCAACACCTTAAGAAGCTCTTGCTTGGTTGCTGGGTCAAGGGTCAGATGCAGAAGGCTAGTACTACTGGACACGGCTCGTATAGTGAGAAGGTTCCTCTCTCTACTGTTCGATATACCCGAAGTGACCAGACGTAGGAAAGACATGCTTATAGAAAATTATAAACATGTCGTCCCGGCGGGGTTCGAACCCACGACCCATCAATGCGCACGGCAGGCACGCACCAACGAGCCCGTCGACTTATAATACAAAGTCTAATGGCCGAATTCTCGAACGCTAATCAACACTGAGGTGTACTTAAAAGTATCTCTAACTCTTTCATTACGAAGGTAAAATGAAAGACAGAAACATTTTAAGAAGCCCTCAAATTTTGATTATCGTTTAAGTATTCTACGGTAAAATACTTATTTTCTTAATTTCATTCATAACCGTTCATCAATTTATCCTATCGATGTTTCACACATGGATATAGTTCTTACCTCATATAGCTATGAGGGCATGATCATAATTTATTATAAAAATCTGCAAGGTAGCGAGAAGTATGAACTTTCCAACCGTGCTTAATGTACCATGTGTTTTATGATAAGAGTCCGCCATACTATCATACTTCATGAATAAGTAGACATGGGTAACTCAGCGAAATTCCCTGCGCCAACTCAGCAACTCAGGCGCAGTGTAGTGTGTCGGTTCCTTGAGTCAACTCAAAATTGCGCCACGACGCAGTAAAAATGGGACGCGCAAAGCGAGCAGTGTAACCTCCGAAACGCACGCAACCCCAAGCTCATAGTTCACTCAGTGAGTGGGTACTGCACCGTGCGCCAACACATTATGAATGTGTGAGCTGACTCACCCTGCGCACTGAAGCGTGCCGGCGCAATTGCGCGGCGCAGCGCAGTGTTACCCATGTCTATGAATAAGTAGATCTCTATCTATAGGATGATATGGATAGAGTGTTTCAGTGCATAGAATACTTTGAAATTAACGTGTTAAATTAAAAACACACATGTATTTCTACAGTGATCGCAAACAATAACATTTGACTGGCACACCAGCTGTGTGTATCGATGGATCGTTGGTTCGATTCCCACCGGGAGGAAATGTTTATATTTTTTTGTAAGCATGTCTTCCCTATGTCTGAACTAACAACGGGTATTGAACGGGTGGGAGGAATATCGAAATTCCGATCGGGAACGAACCACCGTTCATAGATGGAAAAATCGTGAAGTACATATTGCGCGTTTCGGTTTCAATCTATGGATTTCCGAATGCTCGAAGTAAAAAGTAGGTCGACAGCGCATCATTGACTGATGTTCTGTGGCTGAGGTATTATCAAGTGAACCTCATGCTCGTCTTTCGATATCTATGGCGAGCTGCCAACTGAGTATCGGCCTATCAACAATTTACCCCAACATTTGCGTCATAGCTTTACAACTAAAAATATTAATACTAAATTCAATAATCATTTTTCTAAAATTTGTTGCATAAATTACTTTTGTATATATGTTACAGCCAAAGTAATTTATCTGGATATTATGTATATTATCATAATTGACACGGAATTAATCACATTAACTAGCAATTTTATATAATATCTTCAAAGACTTGGATAATGTAATAAAAATAAAATAATAATAATAAATATTAATTTACTTGGATATTAATATTATTTTACTTGGATAATGTAAAAAATAGGAGATCTATCACCAAAATGTAGTCACCAAACAATGCAAAATCAGTTCCACAATAAATCACCTAAAATCCTGAGATATAAGGTCTAGTACCAAATAAATGATTTTATTAAGCCAAGTAAAATAAGTAGAATTCGGTTCTGGCACTCGTCGGCCGCTGCCGCGACACCGCTCGCTTCGCTCGCTCGACTCGTGCGCGGTGGTCACCATACCAACATAACCTAACCTAGAACTTCAAAACTAGTCGTTTTTATAAGAACGAAGTTTATATTCATGTAATGCAATATAATTTTATTGGTTATCGATCTCTTATTTTACACATACCATTAACATTAATTTGATAATTCATACCTGGGAACAATTTTTGTTTATCTGAGAACGAAAATATTTCGTGGCGATAGATCTATTTATTATGTCTAGTCAATTTTGTTATTATATATAATGACCAGTCATTATGTATAATATCTATTTAATCACTGTGACTGTAACATATATAAATCTAAGCTGAATAGTATAGAGTTAAATGAATAATAATTGGCAATGAAAGTAACGCAATTCAGGAGTAGTTTTTTTTCTTCTAAGTTTGATTAGAATTATGACAGAACGTTTTGTCGTATTACGTATTAAGTGTAAACAAAATATAATATGCATATAGTAAAACTTTGATTAAATTATGAATTAAGCAAATTTGTAGCAATATTGAAACACTTTGGAGACATCATCTGATACGACTTATCGTAGTCATTAGATACAGCGCTAATGCGGTCGTTAAATCGCAACTTACCAAGATGCTGATGCGCCCTGTTTTACTGAGAGTTCTAATATCAAATTCCATGTAAAGATTCGAAATATGTATTAATTGGAGCTAGTATACTGTTTTTTTTAATCTGTGGGCACGGCGTATATTTGTAGCCATAGTATATGGTGGCAATATACGCTACGAGAAATCGTTACGATCAGACTGTATAGTTCGAACGGTACAGTTTATCGTACATGGCATACAAGCTATATACGCTACGAGAAATCGTTACGATCAGACAGTACATAAACGGTGCAGACGCACACGTGTCAGCGATGGCTTTGACGGATGACGTTTTAGTAGATGTTGGATTAATATTTGCCCTGAAGGAAAGAAAGTGAAGCGCAAAACTCATAGCATCTGGTGCAACCATGTCAATTTGTTCGCGGTATTAAAGTTATTTCTAAAAGACTGGCATATTTTTTTAAGAATGGATCATACTGAATATGCTAGCACCAATTATCGAGAAGCAACACACTATTATGAGAAATGCTATTCCACCCCATGACAGGCTTGCTTTGAGGTTTTTATCAACAGGAAGAAGAAATTATGAACTCGAAAACAATTGAAATTTTCGTATTGTTCCGTTCGACTGCACAGTCTTCAAAAATCGGACAAATCTGTACAGTCTGATCGTAACGATTTCTCGTAGCGTATATGGCCACCTTTATAATGTCGGTCCGAAGAGTGCTAGAAAGTCCGGCGTTTCGAAAGAGTGACGTTACTCTTATGGGCTTATGAACAGAAAGTAATTCACTAACTAGTCGTTAATTTTGTGCCCATTGGTCGTTAAGGACCGAAATGGCCCAATACATTTTGACTAAGGTGTAGGATTTGTAGACAACTTAAGACTCACGCAGAACACAATGATTAGAGAGAGTGTTAGGTTAGGTACTGCATTTCGTCCCGACGGGATTCGAAGACGCGACCAATCGAAGCGCACGGCAGGTGTACAAACGCGCCAACGAGCCCGTTAAAACCTTTGAAACTTTGAGCTCGTTTCATGTTACAAGATAGGTTAACGAGATCGCGTGATGAGAACCCATTGAGAAGCGATGTCGTCGACATATGTAATCAAAGATGAGAGTGCCAAGCGCAAACAACTTGCGAGAAAGTATGTATGTATCGTCAATCTTTCATTCACACAAATCTCAACTGAATTTTCTTATAACTGATTGATTGGCAAAATCGATTTTTGAAAAATGTCTAAATATTTTTATAAGTCTTAAAAATAGATTCATAACTCTTATATTAGATATCGACAGACGAAGCACTCATGTTGAAGACCTCAGTCCACTCGGCCGCAGAACTGGCGGAGAGTTTATTGCCAGTTCTTCTCGTCCGCTCTACGGCCTTGATTTGAGAACTGGCAATAAATATAATATTAGAAGCATTTAAAATTATTTTTTTATTGACGTTCATAAGTGTACATAATGTTACCTAAATGAATGATTTGATTTAATATGATAATACGCCACAGAACATTGCCAATGAAACTCATTTCTACAGCTAAACTAAAGATTCGTTGAAATAATCTATGACCTCCGATCCCTCTTATCGTTTAACAGCCTCCATACAAAGGGGTTGCATCCACAAAAGGTTGTTTAATGAGCTGTCTCCAGATATTCCAACCTTTAGAGGTCTGGATTTATCTAGATAACATGAACAATGGTATATTATTAAGACTAGCGATTCCGCATGGTGTTAGCCGCCTCCACTTACATGTGTCTTTTCATATCTATATTTTAATGTATATGGTTTATGAGAATCCTGAGGTGGATGTATCGAGTGACAAGATTAGATAAGATAATAAATGACTATATAAAAGGAAGTTTGAGAGTAGCGCCAGTTAATGAAAAATTGAAAGGTAATCGTTTGGCTTGATACGGGCATGTTATGAGGAGAGATGAAAAACATGTACTAATCTAAAAAAGTTTTGAATATGTAGTGGGGTATAGGGGAAGAGGGAGTTCAAAAAAACATGATGGAGTGTGTGAAGAATGATATGTGTTTGAGAGGTGTGACTGATGACATGGCGAGTGAAAGAAGAGAATGGAAAAAGAGAACATACAGCGCCAAACCCAAATAAAAAAGAGGACAAGGAATTAAAAGTAAATTTAAAAGGCAAAATTCAATATTGAAATCAAATTTAGTGTTACAAAATAAATAATTTATATTAATTATAATGATAATTTTGATGTTATTTTCCCGGTGGGATTCGAAAACACGGCCCATCGATGCACACAGCAAGTTTTTTAACGAACGCGCCAACGAGCCAGTCAAATATAAGGGATAGGTACTCAATATATATCTAGTAACAGCAGTATGTTAGGCATAAGTGGAATGAATGAAACAATAGAAGCTAATTAATTGAGTACCATTGCCATTGATAAGACCGAACACTAACCCAACAAATGTAGTCTTGAATCAAACACGTCACCTTAGTTAATTTGTATTGATAAATTAACCTTGGAAATTAGCAAATACTATAATGCTATCTTCGGAACCTTGCCTAAAGGGACTCCTTTTATTAATATATTTTAGTTTTTATACTATATTTTTTAAGGCTTTTAGTTTTAGGTTCTTTGTTATTAGTTATGTATATAATATGATAGGGCGTTTTGTAATTAAGTTATTTGGCCAATTAAAAATATACATATAACATAGGTATAATAATATAATATATAACCTAGGTTACTCGCTGATAATGTAGCTTTCTATTGGTGAAAGAATTTTAAATATCGGTCGAGTCGTTTTTGAGCTATCGTAACAAACAAACAGATCTTTCCTCTTTATAATATTAGTATAGAAGTATAGATTATATTGTAAGATCTGGATATAACTTTAATAAAACCTTAATATAATTAAATTCTGATTCTAATCTTCCAACGACTAAGGGAATTTTCAATTCCATCCAATTTTTATAAAATAAATTAAATATAGAAGTCGTGACCAAAAATGAATTTTACAAAAGTAATACCTATCCTATTGTCGCGCTGATAACTCGGTCTTTGAACTATTTTTAATCAACTCTGACTTTGATTAAATCCGACATACTCTGACTACTGGCTTAGTGCTAAGAGCGATGCCTTTGGTACCAGAGTTAGGGTTTGATACCCGAGGAAATAATATTAGAATTTTTTTTTTATGAGATATCCAACACCGTACAACCGGCCTAGCATGACAACCACGACAAAATTTTGTCGACCGTTTACTCGTGTTTTAATCGATTATTTCTTTATGTGATTTGATGTTAACATGACACACAAGAAAAAGAGAAATAACAAGAAAAATGTCCAAATAGTGCTTTGGTCGCTCTTCTTTTTGTCTAAATTGCACGCGTGAGAAGCAGGGGCGGTTCGCTAGTAAATACTATATCGAATTTCATCGGCCGGGATTAATCCAAACAATTCCAAAGACTACCAATAGAGAGAAAACATTTATTCACTGTCACACATAACATACATAATTATTGATACACAGATTTTAATTTTTTTGTCAGCAACTGACAGCAATTTTTTTAAACAATATTTACAACTAGCAACGTGCCCCGGCTTCACACGTGCAATGAAGATGTATTATAGCCTATGTTACTCGTTGATAATGTAGCTTTCTATTGGTTAAAGAATTATTAAAATCGGTCCAGTAGTTTTTGAGTTTATTCATAACATACAAAAATACAAATAATTCCTCTTTATAATATTAGTGGATAAAACGAGGAGCTTATTTTCAAGTGGGGTAGGTACCATAGAGTATGATCATATGTTCCCATTCTTGCATAGATTAACAAAGAGTTTATTTGTTTGTTCTCAACAAACAAATAAACTCTTATAAATGTATACAAGTTCATTCGATAAGAATCGTAGCTTTGTGATAAAAGGTATTCGCTCAAACTTGAAGTAAAACCGCAAAGTTCACTGAACTCTGAGAGTACTACAACTGTTTCACTTTTAACGAAGGTAAGTATTCAAACATTCGTTTATCTTACTTATTAAATTTCTTTTAAAGACTTCAAAGGAATTTTATGGAATTTTTTGTCCGCTGATACTGAATTAGGTCTTGCGTTCGATCATGGCCTATTGTTGAAAAGAGTGTCCATGGAGTTTCATGCCGGTTCTTCTCCATGAGACCCACTTTTTGGAACCGTGTAACTAGACGTTTCATAAGAGCCTGCAAAGGCCTATTTGAAATAAAAAACTTTTGATTTTGATTTTTGTGATATCCTCAGTGTGGAAGCCAAAAGAGATCGAACAACTTTCAAGAAAGTATTCGTATGGAAATTCTGTCATTTGTATTAGAAATAAGTTGAAATGCCATAGAACATAGATTATTATCGATACGATGGTGATTTGATGGTCTCGTTGGCGCGTTTGGTAAAACACCTGCCGTGCGCTCCGATGGGTCGCAGGTTCGAATCCCGCCGGGACGACATGTTTATAACTTTCTGTAAGCATGCTTTTCCCACGTCTGGTCACTTCGGGCACTAAGCGGGTGGGAGGAATATCAAAATTCCGACCGGGTAACGAACCACCGTTTCGGTTTCGGTGTTAGTCTATGGATTTCTGATTGCTCCAAATAAAAAGTAGGTCGACAGCGCATCATTGACTGATACTGTACTGTTACTGAGGTATCACCTACCATAGAGTAAACCTCATGCTCGTCTGTCGATAACTAACATAAAAAAAAACTAATTTCTCGCAATTTGTTCACACATCTGTTCTAAATTGTTGTTTTTTTTTTAAATTCGTGTAACTTTGCGCTCTAATTAAAACATTCACAGCGGTTTCAATTTAAAATATAGATAAAAGTGTTGTGGACTCTTATAAACCTACTTAGAGCAATATTGTTGTAGAACATCACTTTCATGTTCACTTTTAAATCTAACAAATGGCGCGCCTTCCGACTTTACTGATATTCAAAATTTGAAATGAAAATTAAATATTATAAATATACAATGAAGCCTATATTTATCAGATACAAGTGAAAGTGAAGAGGCCGTAAGTCCCGAAATTCTTATTTCGAAGCTCGTTTTAATTAAAAGCAACTCTTTTTTTTTATTTCTTCACAGCGAATCTCGAATTGTCACCTTTATGCTGAGCCTGATCCCTTTTGTCACATATTCAAGTTTATTTAAGCATATTATTATTGTTTTGTGTTAAATATATTTACTTATGGAATTAAAGTTCATTTTATCATTATTAAATTACTGACTACAGACTAAAATCTCTTTATAATCTATACTAATATTATAAAGAGAAAAGATTTGTATTTTTGTATGTTATGAATAAACTCAAAAACTACTGGACCGATTTTGAAAATTCTTTCACCAAAGCTACATTATCAGCGAGTAACATAGGCTATGTTTTGTAAATAGTACATCTCATTGCACCCGTGTGAAGCCGGGGCGCATTGCTATTAATTATATTTTTTTAAATTATTAATAAAAACTCTTTTAAATTCGAATTTTTAAAGCGCGACATTTCGGTGACTATTTTGTATGTTTAAAAATACTTTGTCTGTCACACACATACACAATAAAGAATCGTAAAGACACGTATGAGGTACTATTACCACAAATACTTAAAAAGATAATTTAAATTAATTTTCCGAAATATCGCAGTGGGATGCCATAAAACTTCAATCTGCATAATCTGTGGACATGATATACAAAGCACTGATTTTCAGTGAAAACAGATCTATGTCCCAGGGCGAATGAAACTAGGCGATCATGTGATCAAATCAGTATTCTCAGTAAATTAATATATAATGTTTTTCTCAGCACTTTTATTAGCGGCGCGGCGGCGCGCGAACAAAACTAATTTGTGTGACTAAAAATAATTAAAGAATAATCCAAAACGCATTTTTTTTTATAAAACTTACAAAATTTTACAATGTTAGATGCATTTCACAAAGCATAGGCAATGTAAAAAGAGTGAATTCATGAGTCTCCTAGGAGGCAAGAAACCCAACTTCTTCAATAAATACAAAATTAATGATCCTCACTTTTAATAGGAAATATCAGACGATGGAAAAATAGCATTATTTTAATTAAAAATATAGATAATTATTGTCTATTCTGTGTCCTTTCCATAGATTTTTCGTTACAGCCAAATAATAAGCACACCAGCTGTAACCGACCAGACATACATTTTTCGTTCCCGGAAATCGAACCCCACCTGGGTTAACGCAACGCACCACTGAGTCATAGAAGCAATTTATAATTACAAATGTTTCTCATATAATCGCATAAATGAAATATTATAGAGATGTCCGATTAGACACCGAAATTTTATCGATAAAATCCGTGCATGTTAAACTATGCAATTAATTAGTTCCTTTGAACAATTTATTTTCTGTTTCGTTTTATATTGTAAATTATGTATAAATAAATTATTTTTGATTAAAACTATTATCTACAGAAATAAAAAAAAAATCTATCGATTTCTGAAACTTGTCTAAAAACATTAAAACATTCCGTACTTACCGAATAACAATCCTACAAATCAAATCACAGTAGTACGTTGCAACGAACTTTGCAGGCGCTGTAGGCGTGCACCTGCAGAGAGACAGGACAGACAACTGAAATGAAGGAGCTATCCGAACTAGGATAAGGGATCCGATCTCAAAGAGAGTGGGGCCCCACTGCGTAAGAATGGGGCCCGTGGATTGAAGTACAACTGTATTCTCATCAACTTTTAAATACACAACGGCCTAACTGACCAACCAGAAATCGCTTTATTAATGGTGATATGTGCTTGCATCAATGACCAATATTTTAAAATAAAAGTATTATACTTGATAACTTTTTACTTATTTTTTTGAAATTCGACATCGACAGACGAGCATGAGGTTCACTTGATGGTACGTGATACATCAGCCACAGAACATCAGTCAATGATGCATTGTCGAGATACTTTTTACTTCGAGCATTCGGAATAGACTGAAACCGATACACGCAATATGCACTTCACGGTTTTTTCATCTCATATGAATGATGGTACGTTACACGGTCGGAATTTCGATATTCCTCCCACCCTTTCAATGCCTGAAGTTACCAGATGTGGGGAAGAAAATAAAATGTCGTGCCGGTGATTCGAAGTTCGAACTCACGATCCAACTATGCGCCAACGCGCCCGTCAAAATTTTATATTTGATTTTATTCATAAAATACTGATTAAGTTTTCTTACGTTGTAATAAATACGTACAGTGTTAGAACCGATGAGATTTTGTTCGTATTCACTGTCAACTATGTACTGTATATCTTGTATTGAAAAAAATACGTAGTGAAAAATGAAATGAATAGTGAAAGAAAATAAGACTTGGCTTAAGGGTCTCGTCACCAGGCCATAAAATCTTTATAATGAATCAACCCGCAAATGTTTACATGTCCCTAGACAAATATGGGGCCCCATTACGACTAAGTTCGTCCCTATCTAAAGCCCGTGGGCTTTATACGACCTTGTATCTTGGCGCGCTTATTTTGTTTTTGCATTTCCCGTGCTATTTCTCGTATTTTAAAATTGTTCGAATATCAACTTCCGCTTTGAAATTGATATTGCATTGTCGATGGTTTCGGAATATGTGTAATATTCTTAATGAATGTTTTTTGTATAGGGGAAAATTTACAATAGATATGATTAAATATTTGTTTTTTGTAAGTTTTGTATTGTAGGTTCCGGATGCTTTTTCAGAATCAGACATTCTACAAGTATGATAATTTATGCTCCCGGCCTAGCATGACCGCCACGAGATATGTCGCGGACGAGAGAAGACAAACTAAGATGTAAGATATGGAGATATATTATATCTCGACATCACCAATTTTGATCGACAAACATATCTATTTTTGATATTAAAAGTCGAGTTTTAAGTGTAATTGTCATGAAAGAAATAAAGAAAGAAAGCGAAAATCGATTAAAACACGAGAAAACGGTCGACAAAATTTTGTCGCGGTTGTCATGCTAGGCCGGCTGAACTTTTAAAACTGTCAATAACATAAGACTTTCTTCGCTGATATTTTATGCATAGGTGAATAAAAATTAATCGCCGAAATGTTTGTGCGCATAACTTCCGAACGACTGCACCAAATTGGATAATTCATTTTTTTTTTTTGTATTTGTAATGCAAAAACAAGGTTGGTCTATAGGGCAGGAAAAAGAAGATTTAAAAAATAACTAATATTTACACAAGTCCTCTACAAACCAAGGGTCGTATAAGAATGTTAGAATTTCATAAATTCCAGCACTTAAACTAATCTGGCGATTATCGTTTAAAATTAAATGTTAAGAGTCGAAAATTATTGTCATAAAACATTAATTGTCGACAATTATCTTATTGAATTAATTGTCGAACAAAATGTTCGGTGTTAGGTGTAATGTAGATGTACTATACACAAAAGATAGTCTATGCCCCTGGCCTATGTTACTCTCTGACAATACATACGTAGCTTTCTATTGGTGAAAAGTTTATTCGTAACAAACATACAAAAAAATTGTCAAGGTTTTGTGGAAATTGGTTGAGTTATATAAATAATTGTTGGACTTTTCCGAAATAGTCAGCCGCTGGGGAGATAAAACAAAACAATGTATGGTGGGATATTCCTCATAAAAAAATCCGCTTCTTTCTTCATCTTTTAGTTAAAAATGGTGTAACTACTTAACACGACTTTCTTATATTTCTAAGCGTGTAAACAGTGGCGTAGCATGGGGGCGGAGGGTGCAGTCCGCCCCGGGCGGCACTTTGACGGGACTGACTTAAAAAAATGACTTCCTTCAACGTTTTTTTTTTATTATTTTTTGTCTGTATATCACCTTAATTAAAGGTTTCTCTTTAGGTTAGTTTTATTCAATACTATCAATTGCCCCTGCAACCCCCCTTGTGGGTTGAATTTCGTAAAATCCGTTCTTAGCTGACCTCTACTCGGCGAAAGGAATATTCCTACCATATTTCAAGTCCCTACGACTTATGGTTCCAGAGATATCGTGTTGAGTGACTATATAGGTGGAAATCTCTTTTATATATATAAGAAGAGTACCATTTTCACCACGCCCCAATGTTTTATAATCAATTACAAAAATAAGGGGGCGGCAAATATGGTATCCGCACCGGTTGCTAGTTACCTACGCTACGCCACAGGGTGTAAACAAATATAGTTATCAAGTGTGCACATATAGGTACATTGTTTTAGTGTGCGCAATGTTTAGCGTGCGCTCCTTAGGTTACGCACACTGAAAAAAATGTATTTGTACACGCCTAACAACATTCATAGCCAAACGGACTTAGCGAGATATAATCTAATATATAAAATTCTCGTGTCACAGTTTTCGTTTCCATACTCCTCCGAAAGGGCTTGACCGATTTTTACCAAATTTTATATGCGTATTCAGTAGGTCTGAGAATCGGCCAACATCTATTTTTCATCCCCCTTAATGTTAGGGGTAGTACACCCCTAAATTTTTATTTTTATTTTTTGGACGAAATTTTTTGTTTTTATTTTTTTACAATGTGGCATTAAGAAATACATTCAACCCCTGCTTTTTTTGTCAAAAAAATCTAGACCCGTGCGAAGCCGGGGCGGGTCGCTAGTATTACATATAATAATATAATATACGATAATCGAATCAAATGGTTCACGGTGAATATCTTGCCAAGGATCTAAAAGTGGTTTCGACGTCAAAAGTTTTAATTAAAAGACTTAATTATCAGACCCTTACCTGAAACCACTGACCCATAAAAGGGTTAGCATATCATTTTATTATTTTTCACCTACATTTTGGGCAAAAGGATTATTTTGATTTACTTAATAACAATAATTAATGTGGTTCTGTTTTTAAAACCAGAGTTTGTTTTTACAAATATTGATAATCCCACATAAAATAGGTTAGTTATAAAAACATTTTCATGTAAATTAACGCTAAGTAGGTACATATTTTTTTTTATGTCAGTTATCGACAGACTTCTTACTTGCAGAATTTTTACTTCGAGCATTCGGAAATCCATAGACTGAAACCGAAACGCGCAATGTGCACTTCACGTTTTTTCCATCTATGTACGGTGGTTCGTTACCCGGTCGGAATTTAGATATTCTCCCACCCGATCTATGCCCGAAAACGTGGGGAAAACATGCTTACAGAAAATTATAAACATATGGTCCCGGTGGGATTCGAACCCACGACCCATCGATGCGCACGGCAGGTGATCTACCGAACGCGCCAACGAGCGTGTTACTAAATAATATTACTATGCTTGAATGAAATTAAAGAAGGGGGATTCCAAATGCATAATCAACAATTTATTTAGGATTTCAATCAATGCCTATTTTCAATCAAGTTTATCCGGAATCGTTCCCAACAGATACCTAAGATCGTGGAAGGAGATTGCAGTGTCCTTCGCTTACAGGTGCTCATTAAACGGGACGTATTGTCACGTCCGCCACCCGCCATGGAATTCAATGCGTTAGGTTTGACACACACTGAGCTCAAAATGAGTAGATATTTTTTTTATTTTATGTCAGATATCGAGAGACGACAATAAGGTCCACTTGATAGTTGATGATACCTCAGCCGCAGTCAATGATGCGCTGTCGACCTAAATTTTACTTCGAGCATTCGGAAATCCATAGACTGAAACCGAAACGCGCAATTTGCACTTCACGGTATTTCCATCAATGAACGGTAGTTCGTTACCCGGTCGGAATTTAGATATTCCCACCCGATCAATGCCCGAAGTTACCAGACGTGGGGAAAACGTCAATAATATGATGACAAAATAGTACCGGAAGAGGTACGCTGAATAGGATAAAAAATAAAAAAACCTCTTAAGCCAGCCACTGACACTATCCCAGTACACTGGCGCCATCGCCATCGACTCCACTACTCTTAAAGTACTCTGATGATCCATACAGTAGTACATCACAATTAACCATAGCACGCTCGCATGTCGACATCATACTAATATTATAAAGAGGAAAGATTTGTGTGTATGATACGATTTAACTCAAAAACTACTCGACCGATTTTAAAAATTATTATTATAGAACATTGTACCTGTGCGACGCCGGGGCGGATTGCTAGTCGGACATAAAATAAATTGTGACACTCATGAGAATCGGGGTCCAGAAGGCCTAGCACGAACAACTTGCGAAAAAGTATTCGTATCGTCGAGCTGTCATTTATATGACATTTCAAATGATTTCTCATACAACTGACAGATGGACGATTCGAATATGTTCTCGATAGTCGTTCATGCTAGGCCCTCAGGTGTGAATGTTCCCGGTGTATCCCCATCATGCAATCACCATTAGGAGTGAGGCGGGTGCTTGCGGATATTTCAATTATACGCCTTATGAAATAGTTGTCTCGGCGGATATCGCGGATACCCACAATATTGCCGCGATGCGATAGCCGATCGGAATTTATGTTATATTATGGCCATGGTGATGAGCGAGAGCGATGTTAGATAAATTATTTTATCAAACTGTCGAAGAATTTTTCAGATTTCAGATTTCATTACTTCGCAACTAACCTACGACCTAAAACCCGAAATTTACGCGTGCTTTTCCGTGACCTAAATAGGCAATTTTCACACCGTGCGTAAAATACGGGCTTATGTCACAAGTGATATAAAATAGTATACGATACTCGTGTCAAGTTGTCTACTATTGAACGATGTTTAGCATCCTCGCTACGCTCGGGCGCTAACTTCACGCGGTACAATAATAGACAACTTAAGTCACACGTATCGTAATGTATTATTTTACATCTCCAATTGGATCGAACTTATACATACATACATACATATACATCACGCCTCTTTCCCATTGGGGTAGGCAGAGATCACGGAATTCCATATGCTCCGATCCTTACATACCACTTTCGCTTCTTCTACTTTCATCAATGCTTTCATACACACTCGACGGTTACTTTCGACCTGGCCCTTTTGCAGCACGTCCCCGATCTGATCGAGGTACGTTCGCCTAGGTCGACCACTTCCGACTCTCCCACTCACACCAGTTATCGAACTTATAATCTCATTTATATCATTATTACCATATAATTACACCTTAGTGAGTTAGCTACTAATTATTTCGTTCTTGACTCTGTCGCTTTAGATGCAATTGTATTCACGTGCTATCGTAGAAGTAATTAATTATTAAATTATTTTCTTTCGTAGTGACTAGTGATTAGTGTGTGTCTTTGTTTAATAACCTACATAAGCGTTTCTACTGGTTAGTGTATTTTAGTACAACTCGCTCCGCTTATGCATATACCCGCTACACTACGCTCTTCACGCGCACTGAAGGAACTTGAAGAATGGCAAGATATAAAGATGGTTTTTAAATTCACTCCGGATCTCTAACAGGGACTTATTGGATTTTTATTATTCACCTATTTATTATTGAGCAGTTTATCTTATGGACTTTGGACCTACGATAAAAATATTCAATAGCTGATACCCGCGACTTCATTCACGTGGGCGTCATCGACATCTGACAATTCGAAAAAGTTCGACGCGTTGAAATCTTTAAATGATGATAAATTTTAAATAAAAAACTGTATACCTACCGGATTAAAAAGCGATTTATTATTTATATTGTTTAAATTATTTCGGATGCTTTTCAACAACCGTGGTCGCGGTTAGTCAATATTGTCATAATATAGAAAATTACAGTAAATATCAACTCCGTAGGAATAGATGGCGTTAATATGGCAACTTTGTGACATTTCAAAAATCAGACAACTGTCATCTTTCTGTCTCCCCGCGACCACGGTTGCTGAAAAGCATCCGAAACGTCGGAATAAATAATTTAAACAATATAAATAATAAATCGCGTTTTAATCCGGTATACAGTATTTTATTTAAATGTGTGATACTCGCGTTAATAAAAGACAATATGATGATAACTTTTCTTTCCGATAACCGATTTCGATGAAACAAAGCCTATATGTTGCCCCGGACTTTGCTTAATATATTTTTGTAATTTGTTATAATGTAAAGATTTTTAATAATATCTCCTTCAACTATACACACTATACATTTGACTCTACATCAACAGAAGCAATTAGGCTGTCATCAAGCATTAATCTCGCTCACCGCTCACCCCTAAACCGATTAGCCACTCTTATTAAAATAATCAACACTAGATAATAACGGTAAGATAGCTGAGGTAAATTGTTTTTACCGTTATCACAAGATATCTGTTAGCGACGCGCTCGAAATTAGTTAAGTTAATTATTAGAAACTATGTACCTATAAGATAAAATGTACGCGGCCAGCGCAGCCAGTCCGCTGCAACTAGCCCGTATAAGCGCACGGTTATTTTTTGTCATTCGAATCTTGTATAATAATTAAAGTGCATTATTCAAAGTGTCGGAACTTTATTTTTAACTATCCCGGTGCTCACACTAATAACAATTTGGTGCTTCGAGCCAGATCATGTTCCACACGCCGAAGAAAATGGAGACGCGGAGTGCAAAAGCACGTGCAGCAAAAAACGAGGAGCACGGGGATCAATTATATCCTTCGTTACATTTAAATAAAAATCAAGGAAGCGTTAAATCCGAACCGGCACCGGCACATGATAAAGAAAAGAAACTAACCTCGACGCACGTGGCAAAAACGTGCAGCAGCAAGGACTCACGAAGGTCATCCGCGTCCAAGGAAGCTAAACGCAAACAGTTAGTTTTAGAAGCCACTAAGCAGAAGGCTGCTATTCAAATGGATCTTATTGATAAAACACTGGAGGCAAACTTAGCAGCACTCAGTGACGAGGAGGAACAATTGGTACAATGCAGTTCAAGGGGAACTTCCTCGTCAACACGTTGAGGAGTGGGTGGAACACCAGAGTAACCACATTGAACCACCAGAAGAGCAGCAAGCCCCCGATCATGAGATCATCACGGGCGAGCTACAACAGGAAGTGCCGACATCGTCGGTTACACTAGACACGGTTCAGATGTTGGCTGCTGCATTAAAAAATCTGAGCACCACCAGCTGTAACAATGCCACTAACGCAAGTTTTCTCAGTCGCTTAAGTATCCCTAAAGAACTACCTGAGTTTTCTGGAGACCAGTTGGAGTGGCTTCAGTTTAAGCAGGCTTATTATGAAACGACCGAATTATGCAAATTTACGGACAAAGAAAATTTATGGAGGCTGCGAAAATGCCTGCGTGGCACAGCAAAAAACGCAGTCACCGCTTTATTCATAAGCGCTGCAACGCCAGAAAAAGTAATGGCGACATTGGAGCTACGCTTTGGAAACCCGGATGGAATTTTAATAAAAATTATAAACGATATTAAGAGACTCCAACCCCTTTCACTGGACTTCCACAGAGAAATAGTTGTCTTCGCTGTTAAAATTCAAAATTTTGTAGAAGCTGTAAAAGCGGTCGGACGTGATGAATATCTTCAAGGTATTAGTATTATCTCAATGATACTTAGCAAGCTTCCGACGGTATTAATATCGAAATGGACGGACTACAGTTATAGCTTAATTAAAGAAAATAAAAAACCCAGATTGGTCATTCTGTCTGATTTTCTTACTGAAGAGGCTGTGAAAGTTTCAACAACTGTAATAAAAACCAATGATGTGTGTAATACGCGTTCACATACAGTTTTAGTTCAGTCTGAATCACATAATGTTTGTCAATTTTGTAAAAAAACTGTTCACTTATTAACAGAATGTAAGCAATTTAAAAAGGCGTTAAGAAAAGTCCGATGGAGTCATATTAAACAAAATAATCTATGTTACAAATGTTTAATATCTAAACATGAGAGAGAAACGTGCCGAGCCCCTGTGTGCGACAAGGATGGCTGTGGTCAGGCGCACCACCGCTTACTGCATTATACGATAAACAATAGTGATCGAGTGATTGCGTCATCCGCGAGTGCAAACGTCCCTAATAGTTCCGGGCAAGTGTCGCGAAAGCCCGAAATAAGTCCTATCTCTGAAATCATAACACATATAAACGCGAGTGATCGGCAAGTGTTTCTCAAAGTAGTTTCTATTCGTGTGCATGGTCCTAACGGTATCGTCGATACCACTGCGTTGCTCGATGACGGGTCCTCGGTGTCACTGATGAGCTCCGATCTGGCGAACCGCGCCGGCTTACGCGGCCGGCCTGTCACCCTGCGCGTGCGAGGCGCATTCGACGATAATGAACTAGTGTGTAACTCGTCCCTTGTGAATGTAAACCTTACGGGTATGGACAATAAGGTTCATAATATAAGAATGCGTAGTATTAATAATTTAAATTTACCTTTGCAAACACTGTCTGTTTTAAATGACTTGTATTGTTCTCACTTGAATGGAATTAGAAAATATTTATGTAATATAGATTCTATACCTGAAATGTTAATTGGTCAAGATAATCATCATTTATTAATACCTTTAGAGGTTAAGATCGGAAAACCTAATGAGCCGTCTGCTATACTTACCCCCCTAGGCTGGTGCGTGCACGGTAAACTAAGTGTGTCGCGCGAGTCTCGTTCATCTATGTACCGCTATCCTTTGTCTGCCGAGACTAACTTATTTGTTGCAGGAACTGAGGAGAAAGAATATCCTTCGGAGGATACATACCTACTGAGGGAAATCCATGAGGAGGTTCGCCGTTCTTTTGTTTTAGATTCCTTAGGCGTGACCGCTAAACCGCGACAGAACGCGGACGATGCACGCGCTAACGCCCTGCTCGAGCAGTCTGCCGTATTGGTAGACGGCCGCTGGCACGTACGGCTACCATGGCGAAGTGAGAGTACCTGTCTACCTGACTCCTTTCCTAGCGCATTAACAAGGATGAAGGGAATTGAAAGGAAAATGGGGAAGGACTTGGGTTTTGCTGAGAGGTATCGGGAAAGGGTGAGTCATTTATTAGTTAATGATTATGCAAAGGAGTTGATGGAAGCTACCACTGCTCCACTAACAAGGACGTGGTATTTATCTCACTTCGGGGTGGACAACCCTAACAAGAAAAAACTTCGATTGGTCTTCGACGCAGCCTGTAAGGTAAATGGTTGTTGTCTTAACGATTATCTACTCACCGGTCCAGACTTGTTGTCATCGCTGTTTGGTATAATGCTGCGCTTTAGGGAAAATAATATTGCAGTAACAGGTGACATCAAAGATATGTTCCTAAGAGTAAAAATCCTCGCCGAAGATCAAAACGCTCTAAGGTTTTTATGGAGGAACAGCCCTACAGAAAAAATGAAGACGTATGTAATGACGTCACTGATTTTTGGAGCTAATTGCTCGCCATTTATTGCTCAATTCATAAAAAATAAAAATGCACAGCGCTTCGAGTCGTCCTTCCCAGCCGCTGTTGATGCTATATATAAGTCACATTATATGGACGATTACATAGATAGTCTTCCAGACGACGCAACGACTATCGAAATGGTAAGAAATATTTCTTATATTCATAAATCAGGCGGTTTTGAAATAAGAAACTGGACGAGTAATAGCGTATCAGTATTAAACAGTATGCCAAAAGAGACCTTGGGTGCTACTGCCGTAAGGTTTAAGGTCGACCAACCGCTTGGAACTAACTATGAGCGAACGTTGGGTTTAATATGGTTTCCTGAAGAAGACATGTTAGGATTCGATATGTCACTAAAAAGAATTCCTGAAAAAATTATTACAGGTTTGGAAAGACCTACAAAACGCTTAATGTTAAAAGTAATAATGTCTATTTTTGACGTTTTAGGATTTCTAACACCCTTCACTGTTCAAGGACGAATAATATTACAAGATACGTGGCGTTTAAATATTGGATGGGATGATTTCGTTCCTGATGATATTTATAATCAGTGGCTAAAATGGATCGAACGACTCAAGGTAATAAAAGATATACGTATACCTAGGTGCTACAAAATAGCCGGAGCTGCGAGCGACGAGCACAAGAGATCAACATCAACGCGTGTAAGCGAGATGCAAGCAGACGCATCAGGCGGTAAGGTGACGTCATCGTCCCTTTCACTTTACTCGCGTAGCGGATCTCATGCGTCTACGCAGAAGGCTACGGCATGCTACGATTCCGTAGCGAGCATTAACTGCGCTACGGGTTATATAAACCTACAGTTACATATATTTTGTGACGCTAGCTCAAAGGCGATGAGTACGGTAGGTAATTTAATACACGTTGCATTCATCGCCAGTAAGTGTAAAATTATGCCTGTTAAATCTTTAACAATTCCCAGAGCGGAACTGCAAGCAGCTTTGTTGGGGGCAAGGCTAGCAAATACTATTTTAAAGGAACAAAGAATGATACCAGTTCGGCGATATTTTTGGTGCGATTCCACTACGGTGCTTCATTGGATTCGTAATAATACGCGCACATATAAAACATTTGAAGCGAACCGTTTAGGTGAGATCGACGAGTTGACCCAAGTGAGTGATTGAAAGTATGTACCTACTAAATTAAATGTTGCCGACCTAGCTACACGAGAAAATTTCGATCTGTCTTTGCAAGGTGATTGGTTTACGGGCCCAAAGTTTTTATATAAAAATGAATCTTACTGGCCGAAGGATGTCATTAATCCTGAATTGGATACCAGCGCTATTTTGACAGACTGTGTAACAATCGTAGAACACATTCCCGTCAGTTTACCTGTTCCTGATCCAGTACGGTTTTCTTCCTGGCTTCGTTTGGTACGGACCACAGCAATGGTTATAAAGTTCATCGACAAATGTAAAGGTGATACGGGACACATAGACTGCAATAAAATGGATCGCGCTGAGCGTTTGTTGATAAAACACGCACAGATGGAATCTTTCGGTGAGGAAATTGCTTTATTTAAAAATGGGAAACCATTAAGCCGAAGTAGCCGACTATTAACATTATCACCGTTCCAAGATGAACATAATTTGTTACGAGCCGGTGGTCGCATCGACGCTGCACGTAACGTCAGTATGGAGGTGAAAAGACCGGTGATATTAGACGGACGGCATCCTATTGCTAGACTTATTGTACGACATTATCATGTCTTATTAGCGCATGGAAATCAGGAAACCGTAGTTAATGAGCTCAGACAACGGTATTGGCTGATTAGGATAAGACCTACTGTTAAAAATGTAATTTCTAAATGCATGTTTTGTAGGATACGGAAGAGTCAACCTCAAGTTCCACGGATGGGCGATTTACCGGAAGCACGAGTGTCTCATCATCAGCGTCCATTTACTCACTGTGGGTTAGACCTTTTTGGACCAATGGAGGTCACGGTGGGTCGACGGAGGGAAAAAAGGTATGGAGTTTTGTTTACCTGTCTCACAATACGCGCAGTTCATATTGAGCTCGTCTCCTCCCTCACAACGGATGCGTTAATAATGGCGCTGCGGCGAATGGCTGCTAGACGCGGCTGGCCCCGCCATCTATATTCAGATAATGGTACTAACCTTAGAGGCGCTGATGTCGAGCTGCAACGGTCGATACAGGAACTAGATACTGATGCTCTGAAAAATGAAGGACTTAATAAAAGGATGAATTGGCATTTTATTCCTCCCGCTAGTCCCCATTGGGGTGGGGCGTGGGAGAGGCTCATTCGTAGCGTGAAATCTTCTCTCAAAGTTGTTTTGAACGAACGAGCCCCTCGAGAGGAAGTGTTGGAAACGCTGTTGGCTGAGGTGGAAAACATTGTTAATAGTCGTCCTCTTAAATATGTCTCCACTGATACTGATGATATGGAAGCACTTACTCCTAATCATTTTCTTATAGGTACATCCTCGAATTTACCACTTATAGGTGTATTCCAGAAGCCAGACCTCTGCTTGCGAAAGGCATGGCGAAAGGCTCAGTGTCTCACTGACATGTTTTGGCAGAGGTGGGTAAAAGAAATTTTACCTACACTTATCCCACGTAAAAAATGGCAGGAAGAAAGCAAGCCATTACAGGTGGGTGATGTTGTTTTAGTTGTAGACCCCAGTTCGCCTCGCAACACATGGCCAAAAGGGCGCATCACCCGCGTGCTTCCTGGCAAGGACGGACGTATTAGGTTGGTTGAGGTGCAGACTGGGACCGGCACATGGCGGCGATCGGCAGCTCGCGTCGCTCCCTTACCGTTGTTAGAGTGCTGACACAGCACTAGGGTGGGGAATGTTAGCGACGCGCTCGAAATTAGTTAAGTTAATTATTAGAAACTATGTACCTATAAGATAAAATGTACGCGGCCAGCGCAGCCAGTCCGCTGCAACTAGCCCGTATAAGCGCACGGTTATTTTTTGTCATTCGAATCTTGTATAATAATTAAAGTGCATTATTCAAAGTGTCGGAACTTTATTTTTAACTATCCCGGTGCTCACACTAATAACAATATCGATAACAATGATACAAATTCAAATTCAAAAATCATTTATTCATTTAGGTATGAACGTCAATAAATAATATATATATATATATATATATATATATATAACTACTTTTTTAGATTTTACAAATTGATTTGAATTTATTGACGTTCATAGATGTACATTGTGTTACCTAAATTAATAGATTATTTTTGAATTTAATTGAATTAAATATGGCAACTTTGTGACATTTCAAATATAAGACAACTGTCATATTTCTGTCTCCCCGCGACCACGGTTGCTGCAAAGCATCCGAAACGTCGGGATAAATAATTTAAACAATATAAATAATAAATCGCGTTTTAATCCGGTATACAGTATTTTATTTAAATGTGTGATACTCGTGTTAATAAAAGACAATATTATCTAGCAACCGTCACGACCTGTACCTAAATATGTATCCGACTTGACACAAAAATATAAAAAGAAATCTTTACCAAAGAGTACATTTTATATAAGAATCCATAGAGTAAGGTAGGATAAGAGGATTTACGTCAAAAATGGAGTTACGTCAATAATACTACATTATTAGTTTGATTATAATTTACATAAATTTTATATTTTACAACTTTGGAACCGAATTAATCGTATGTATTGTCTATATATGCATTCTAATTATTATTTGGCCTGAATACAGTGATCTAGTAGCTGAAGATGGATCGCTACCTTGATAGAAAGACGGAAGACTTGTTTGTATTTACAATAATGAGCTCTATATATACCAACAAACCTTATTCTAAATTTATATCTATATATATAAAAGAGATTCCCACCTATATAGTCACTCATCACGATATCTCTGGAACCATAAGGCGTAGCGACTTGAAATATGGTAGGAATATTCCTTTCGCCGAGTAGAGGTCAGCTAAGAACGGATTTTACGAAATTCAACCCACAAGGGGGCAATTGCTAGTTTAAATATAAATTCAATTATTATATCAGAAAATATTTGGAACATGCTATGAAATTTTGATTTTATTAAACAGCCAGCGAGCGCTTGTTGCGCTTGTCGCTACAAAATCAACAATCAAAATGTATTTGAGAGCTTTTCTAAAATAATACCCCTTGTTTTTATTTTTAGTTGTACCTAAACATGGTAAATGAGGGAAAATGCACATTCGGCACCCGGATGCCCATCGACATTCATATGCTCAATGAGATTATTTACCGGGAAGTCAAGCATTTTAGAAACTATAAAATTTACCGACCAAATTTCGGATGTAAGTTATTTTTAATTTATATCAAGAATAGGTACCTACTATAATTATGAGCAGATGTATTGGATATTTGTATGTAGGTGTGTTGGGAAATCGCCTTGAAAATTGGCACATATATAACATTCATTTACGTTAGTTTTTATGTTAGATATCGATAGACGAGCATGAGGTTCACTTGATGGTAGGTGATACCTCAGTCACAGAACATCAGTCAGCTGTCGACCTACATTTTACTCGAGAATTTGGAAATCCATAGACCACCATACACCATTTTTCCATCTATGAACGGTGGTTCGTTACCCGGTTGGAATTTCGATATTCCTCCTACCCGTTCAACGCCCGAAGTTACCAGACGTGCGGAAGACATGCTTACAGAAAATTATTAATTTAATATGTCGTTCCGGTGGGATTCGAATCCACGACCCATAGATCCACGACCCATAGACCCACGACGTTCATTTCATAATAACAATTATTATAAAAGATAGTATTAGTAATTTTATTGCGGAGTTTCAGTATTGCTTAATAGCATCCAGGTAACATTCTGACGTGACCTGACAAACTCGCCCCTACTGTCCTACAGCGATACCGGTTGCGACGAAATTCTATGCGGCGCATGATCAACTGAAGGCGGAGTCAAAGGAACAGACGGAAAAGGTTGACAACTACCATCACAACGTGGCCCAAACCAGAGCGAAAGGGCCCCGTAGCAAGTACCCTTCAGCGGCTACTGAGAACCAAGTGTTGGTTTTATGTTTATAACGGCATATTTACCCAATAATTTCCTGTGCTTTTTTATGTTATTCATATATCGACATATGGGAATGAAATTCAAGTTTGATGGTAGGTGATACGCCATTCGACCTACTTTTTACTTCGCGCATTAGGAAATCGACAGACCGAAACGCGCAAAGTGCACTTGACGGTTTTTCCATCTATGAAGGGTGGTTCGTTAGTCGTTACCCGGTCGGAATTTCGATATTCCCCGTTTAAAGCCCGAAGTGACCAGACGTGGGGAAGACATTATTTGTTACATTAATTGTTTATTGTTAAGTTTTGTTTTGTAAGTAAACTTTGTTAATTTGTTGTTGTTTGTGCAGTAAATAAACTCTCTCTCTCTCTCTCTCTCTCTCACACACACACATACTTGTAGAAAATTATAAACATGTCGTCCCACGGGATTCGAACCCGGGGCCAATCGGACCGCAAGGTGATGTTGATAGATGTTTTAGAAAACACACTTTATTTATCAAAAATAAATAATATTATTAATCTAATTTAAATACATATAAGTTTAAATATAAAAAGACAACACAATCTTCTTCTTCTTCCTGCTCTGTTCTCTTTTTTTTATTTGGTCGGTGCAGTATGTTCCCTTTTTCCATTCACTCCTTTCACTCGCCATATCATCAGTCACACCTCTCAAACACAAATGCTTCACACAGTCAATCCATTTTTATTTTGGCCTCCCTCTTCCCCTACACCCATCTACTTTCATATTCAAAACTTTTTTAGATACTACTTAGCTACTGAAAATCAATGTTAGAGAAAAATTCCCTAACTTAAACTGAGTAGCCTTCCTTTTCATGGCAGTAACTGCCGCATAGATTGTTTCAATGGTAGAAAATAAGATTTAGTTCTTAAACTTTCAATTGTTAATTTTATTTTTAAATTTCCCTTTTGTCCTTGATGTTTGTTCATAGTTGTTATTTTTGTATGTGAGTGTGTTTGCTGTGAATAAATGCCTATCTATCTATCTATCTAAAAAGACAACACAATACTTCTGCCAAAAAGGAGGCCGCTCAGCATACGCTGCGTCCGCGCCGTTGGAGACGGACGCAACACTGATTTTCAGCGACTTTCTATTATTACTAGCGACCCGCCCGGGTCTAGATTTTTTGACAAATAAAGCAGTTGATAATAGAAGAGTGAAAATTTAGGGTTGTATGCATTTTTTAATGCCACTTTATAAAAAAATAAAAACAAAAAATTTCGTCCAAAAATTTAAAAAAAAAAATTTGTGTGAACAACCCTTATCACTTAGAGGTATGAAAAATAGTAGCCGATTCTCAGACCTACTGAATACGCATATAAAATTTGGTAAAAATCGGTAAAGCCGTTTCGGAGGAGTACGGTAACTAACATTGTGACATGGAAATTTTATATATTAGAAGAGATTAAACTGTCTTTCTTTTCCAGTTATGGCTGGTATCATACCCCATTGGTGCCGATGGACAGAAACGATCGCCGCTTCTACAATCCGAAGAAGGAAAGCTCTCATACTAAAATCGAAATTATTATCCTAATGTCCAATCCCAAAAGTAAATCCTAGTTACAAAGCCTGTTTTATTTTTGATATTTAAATATACTTATTATTTTTTCTCTTACAGCATCTTTTTCTCTTACAACATCAGTCCTGGGAAATATCGCTATTTCAAAAATACCTCTGACAAAAGATATTTAATTTATAATGTTTTTACTCTATTAAAAGTGAATTCCCGAATCCCATAATGGGGCTTGGGGCAGACCCATTGCTGCGTCTTTTTCTCTGAACATTTTACTACAGGCATATTCATATATATCACCCCTTTGTGCCCATCGAATTTTTAAATCTTGTTTCCCTGGGATTCGAATCCAGGCTCTTCGGTGACAAACGCATCGCGCTAACCACTGAGCCACGGAGGCTTTTTATTCCGTTTGTTTTGTAAAATTATATGCTATTCTTTATAAATGTATAAAATAAAATGTATGTATACAATATACATGTATATTTCATTTTAATACATCATTGAGTTTTGTAGATAAATTATAGCCTCAAAGAAATCTCCAAGCTTCGATTTTTATTCGTCATACTCTTTTTCTTTATTTGCAAATTGATTCCAACCTTTGGAACTTTTATTTTTAAAGTCACTTTTCTCTAAAGGGCGAAGGTGGGCTGCAGCAACTCGGTCTCTGGAACAATAATTAAGGGTTAGTTAGCAGGGTTGAAAGGTGAAAATTTTCAAAAACATACGAAAGGGCTTGTCGGATAAGACAGTGAAAATTATATATTATATTGTCTTTTATTAACGCGAGTGAATGAATGAATGAGCTTTATTTATTCCATTACACTTATTATTATTTATATAATTTTTGGTGTTATTAGTGAGGTTAGTATGCAAATAGAGCTAAAATAACTATTGTTAGTGAATATTAGTGAACAATTATATAAAATTAGAATATACGATAATGTTATTTTAAAAGAAAAAACTATTCAAAAAAAAAACTATTAAGTGTAAGGACCGCATGTAGCGGTGAAAGCCTCCTCCAAATCTTTCCATTTATCCCTGTGTCTGGCGACCCTGGACCAGAGATTGCCTCCTACTTTGGCTAGGTCATCACTCCATCTCTTTGATGGCCTGCCTCTCTTGCGTAATTTATCATAGGGGTGCCAGTTTGTTACAATATGCGACCATCGATTATCCTGTACCCTTTGCAAATGGCCAGCATATCGCCATTTCACTTTTAATATATGTCTGGCAACACCTATAGCTTTGGTTTTGCGTCTTATGGAGGTGTTTTTAATGCGATCTTTCAGTTTTAAATTTAAGAAACTCCTCTCCATTCCTCTCTGACATATTCTCAACTTTTCCAAAGAGCTTTTTGTTAAAGACCATGTTTGGCAGGCATATGTTAGGCATGGTAACAGGCATGTGTCCATTGCTTTGCTTTTTAGGGGGGTTGGTAGTGTCCCCAAAAAGAGGGCGCAACGGTCGCTGTGTTTACATGTTTTGAAATAAGCTCTGTTTTGTTAAATCTATTAATATTAAAATAGTGCCGGAAACCTTGTGAATATTACGTGTATGGAAGATAGAAGTCAGAAACTACACAAAGAAGATAAAATACCACAAGAATATCGCGAGCCAGTTCCACAATTACCAAAAATATAGTTAAGCATTTCGTAACGGAAATTCTTACAAATAAGTGACAAGAAGTAACAAGTACAACTGTAAGTTCAGTGAGAAATTCGTCTACGACCATTTTTGTCAACTGAGTGAGAAATAGTGCTTGATAAAGGAGTTTGGCTTATCATAACCTCAATTAGAATAAGTAGTTGGCTACTACAATTGTATTTTCTGTTCTGTGATAACAATAAAGGTTATTAACGCCATCTGTTGTCGGATAGTTTAACATTTAAGTAGCACAGATAACGCAGAAAACTTCAGAAATCTACAGATTATATAGAAAAGAAAACATAGATAATACAGATAATTCTGACGGACTAGCGCCATCTATCGTGGAATAGCGAACAAACAATGGATGAATTGAAGAGTATATTGGAAAAAATACAGAGCGATATGAATGATATTAAACAACAGCAAAAAAACCAAAACAAAGAAATTACGTCAATGAAAGAAGATATAATCTCCATCCTTGGTCACACAATTGATGAAAAATTTTCTTTTTTGGAAGCAAAGTATAATAATATAGAAGAAAAGATTGAAAACCAAGAACGCAGATTGTACTTTTTAGAGAAGCAGGCTAGACAGCGTAACCTTATATTTTTTGGCATGGAAGAAGTTGATAAAAACTATTTCGACATGGAAAACATAGTAATTCAATTCATTAAAAATAAATTACAAATAGATATTTCCAAGCAAGATATAGAATCAGTTAGAAGAATGGGCAGAAAATCAGCCAGAATTCGACCACTTATTGTTACCTTTACTACACTAGGTAAAAAAATTGAAATATTAACAAACAAAAAGAAACTTGCAAATACTGAGTATTATATTAAAGAAGATTATCCTGACTATATTTTGGAAAAAAGAAAAGAGCTTAGAATACAACAGGAAGTAGAAAAAGAAAAAGGAAATAAGGCTATAATAAAATATGATAAACTGATAGTAATCGAAAATAAAAAGGACACATCCACTAATAAAAAAAGAAATCTATCAGTATCCCCTCCAATCACTCAAAATAATAAGAAAATATTAGAATCATTCCAAGCTGAAAAGAAAAACAAAACATCTATGGCCTCATTTGTGACAATAAATAAGAAGTATGCAAACTTACCCAAGCGTAATGAAAAATCACACAGCACCTCAGAGTTGTGTAACAATAAAGAAATATAGCAAAAAGATAAGGCCCCTCTCCATATTTCTTTCCCAACACGGCTGGTCCCCGCGGGAATTGTAGACCAACACCCTCTAACACTCAATAGTTTACACCAACAATCGATCCTAAATTATTCTAAACATAGACAATTTACCCAACTTAATGACAAAGTAAATATTAACAGTCAAAATAAAATACAGAGAAGGTCCTCCACTTTACAAATAGCTACTTTAAATACTAGAACATTAAGAACCGAGGAAAGTTTACAAGAACTAGAATTGGCTTTGAGTGACATAAAGTGGGATATCCTAGGTATTAGCGAAATGCGGAGGCTAGGAGAAGCCATCGAAGAGCGACCAAATTACCTCCTTTACCACAAAGGTGAAATCGCAGGACATAGAGGGGTAGGCTTCCTCATTAAAGTGTCGCACAAAAACAAAATAGAAGAATTTATAGGAATATCTGACAGAATCGCAATATTAAACATAAGATTTCCAGGTTATAAGAAAATGTGGTCGATAATCCAAGTTTATGCTCCGACCGAGCAAGCGAAAGCAGAAGATCTAGATTTGTTTTACAACGGACTGTCGGACTGCTTAGCTAAATATTCGAGTAACTATGTCATAATCATGGGAGATTTTAATGCACAAATCGGTAGTAGAAAGAGCGGGGAAGAACTTGTCATTGGTAAATATGGGCATGGAAAAAGGAGTCCACATGGACAAAAATTAGTGGATTTCTTGCTAGAACACAACCTTACTATCCTAAATACCGTATTTAAGCAGAAATATAACAAAAAATGGACATGGATATCTCCAGATGGGAGATACAAGAATGAAATCGATTATGTGATCACTAACTACTCAAAACCATTTACAAACACCAATGTTATTCAAAATTTAAACTTCAACACCAACCACAGAATGGTGAGAAGCTCTATAAGACTTATCCCACCAAAACACTCAAGAAAAGTAATTAGCAACACCAATGCTAGGCAGTTGGGAGAAGAAATTATCTGGAAAACTACCAAAATGTTGTCGGAATTAAAAAATGAACATGATTCGGAGCTGGATATCTTAAAAACTTACGGAAAACTAGAGCGAGGCTTAGTAGCAGCGATAAACTACAAAAATAAGAATAATACTAAAGATTACCTTAGCGAGAACTCTATTAAACTTATGCAGGAGAGACGGAATCTATTATCTCACTCTAAAAAGAAAAATAATCTCACTGATATTGCCGAAATTAGCAAATCTATAAATAAAAGCTTAAGAAAAGACCGAAGACGAAGAAAAATGCAAATTCTGGAAAAACATATTAATCAAACGGGAGGCATTAAAAAAGCATTAAAAGAACTTAAAGAAATTGACAAAGAATGGATACTAAAAATGAACCAAAATGGAAAAAATATTACAACAAGGAATAATATCAAAGACCACGCGACATCATTTTATACTGAACTCTTCGCCAACAAAGACAAAATATTACATCAACTTCCCGATCCCTCGACACACATTTCACTACTAGGCGTCTCAAAAAACATAGAACAAGAACCTGAAATATTATCTGAAGAAGTAGAAAAGGCAATATTCAGTCTAAAAATGGATAAAGCTCCCGGACCCGACAAAATTCCAAACGAGTTAATGCGAGGTACTGTCAACGAACTTAGTCCTATTCTTGCAAAAATTTTCAATCAAATTCTAATCACCGGCAGTATTCCCGAACAATGGACCAAATCTCACATTATTCTACTACACAAAAAGGGATCAAGAGAAGACATTGGAAACTACAGACCCATTAGTCTAATGTCTAACGTGTATAAGGTTTTCGCTAAAGTGATCCTAGAAAGAATTAGTAGAGGGCTAGATGAACAACAGCCGGTAGAGCAAGCCGGTTTCCGCAAAAACTACTCAACGCTAGATCACATTCACACTATTAAGCAAGTTCTTGAAAAATATAAAGAATATAATAAAATTATATACATTGCCTTCATAGACTATAACAAAGCGTTCGATAGTTTGATTCATGAACGAATTTGGGATAGTTTACAACAACAAGGTATACCTCAATTATACATAAATATCTTAAAAAAGATATATTCAAATTGTAGAGCCAGAATACAACTAGAATCTTTGGGCAACGAGTTTCCGATAGAAAAAGGAGTAAGACAGGGCGATCCCATCTCACCAAAATTGTTCTCAGCAGTGTTAGAAAGTATCTTTCGAAAAATGAATTGGGATGATAAGGGAATTCGAATTAACGGAAAATGCCTTAACCATCTTAGATTTGCTGACGACTTAGTGCTATTTGAAGAATCTGCCAGTAAACTAGAACAAATGATCAGGGAATTATCTCAAGTAAGCAGGGAATTTGGTCTCTACATGAATAATACTAAAACTAAACTCCTGACAAATAGCGTGCAGCTTGAGGTAAAGGTAAACGATTGCCCTTTGGAATATGTTGAAGATTACGTTTATCTGGGCCAGATTATTTCATTTAAAGATCAGATGACAAAAGAAGTCAACAAAAGAATTGCAAATGGCTGGAAAAAATATTGGACGCTAAAGTACATTATGAAAAATAAGGACTTCAGCACATTTATTAAGCAAAAAGTATTTAACTCTTGCATTCTCCCTTGCCTCACCTATGGCTGTGAGACATGGTCACTTACGGCTTCTCATAGAGCCAAACTAGCAGCATGCCAACACGCCATGGAAAGAAGCCTTCTCGGCCTCAGGAGAAGTGATAGAGTGAGGAATGTGGACATTAGGGGGAAAACAAAAGTTACAGACATTCTGCAAAGAATCGATGGATTAAAATGGAAGTGGACTGGGCACATGATGCGCGCTAAAGAGGGTAAGTGGAGTTCAGAGGTCACAAATTGGTATCCCAGGGACTCAAAAAGAAGTAGAGGAAGGCAAACCTGTAGATGGGAAGACGAATTAAAGGTGACAGCTGGGCCCTACTGGAGAAGAGTGACAGGCGACAGAGTCCAGTGGAGAGAGTTAGAGGAGGCCTTTGCCAAGAGGCATACTGAGTTAAGGGACATTATTTAAGTGTGTATTTAGTAAGGTGTAGTTTGTAAAATATGTATTAGCAGTTAAGTTAACATTTATAAATTTTTTTCTTTGTAAAAACTCAGTATTAAAGGCTATTTTATTTTTATTTTATTTAGTGTCCCTTTAGTTCCATTAGTTTCCATTAACGCGAGTATCACACATTTAAATAAAATACTGTATACCGGATTAAAACGCGATTTATTATTTATATTGTTTAAATTATTTATCCCGACGTTTCGGATGCTTTTCAGCAACCGTGGTCGCGGGGAGACAGGATAGGAGGTCGCGTTTTAATCCGGTATACAGTATTTTATTTAAATTATATATTAGTTTGTTACAAAACATCGTGCATAATATGTATTTTGTGCGCTAAGCCAAAGTAACCGTTATCGTAAAGCACTAAGATATATTATAAATTGTAGGACCAGTGTGATTTCGCTAGTTCTGAGTTAAATAAAAAAGCATGGTAGCGCCTAATCGATTACAGTCAGCCAAAATCAACCTTATATCTTTCACATAAAGTTTAAGACCAAAAATCTACAATTCATCCAATCTAATTTGGTAATTTTGACTTTTTTATGGTAAAAGCACCTTATTGATATAATTAATTATGATTAACTTTAAATATGATTGATATAATTAATATAAACTGCCTATGTAGAATGAATTTCTGTATGTCTGTAAAACTTTCAAAACCTCTCTTGTAAAGTTATGATTTTGAATTTTGACCCTTATTCATAGGACCCATCGATATCACGTCAATCGTTTAATTACAACCTTTTGACCTGGCCCTTTTGAAGTACTCGTAACCGACGAGTGTGTATGAAAGCATTGATGAAAGTAGAAGAAGCGAAAGTGTTATGTAAGGATCAGAGTATATGTAATTCCGTGATCTCTGCCTACCCCAATGGGAAAGAGGCGTGATGTATAACGTATGTATGTACAATTCTTTGATACAAATAATTGTTTCCTAGAATTCTACACCACTTCACTAGATCTAATAAATCCTGCAAGAAAATGTTATATAAAGCGCTACTCACGCGAACTCTTCATAAGTTTTTGCTGTGTGAATTGCGTCACATTTTACGTCGTTCACGCGAGAGTACTTGCGGTCTTCCTCCATGCTGTGACGAAGTTGGTTCTCCATCGCTGACATATCATCATGGCTTAACTTATCCATTTTAACAACGTTTTTCTACGATTTCCGCTGCAATACCGGATACTATGACATGCATTGATTTTGCGTCTCCATAGCAACGGAAAATGTATCTGTGCATACATGGACCTAACTTTTTTTTAGGTCCATCGTTCTAGGCTTGTTTTTGTGATCACGTCGCGTCGACGTCACGATTCAAGTCCCAGTCTGGAACTAAATGTAACAGCTCCAGCTAGGTAGACATTTTATTTCAGTCGGAGTCTAAATTCAAAATGGCGACCAAATCCGACCCCTGCGTTAGCCGCCATCTTGATTTAAAGATATTACCATTTTTCGTTAATAACTCGATCATTTTCAACTTTTCAACAAAAATAAAAAGGACTTAAATTGTTGTACATGCGATTCTCTACATTTCATTTGTTGCGCATTTTCATGTACGATTAATATTTTCGGAACTAAGCGAGGAAAAAAGACAGTGTGTTTATGGAATTATCTCGTTTATTATTAACTTTAGGGCTTAATTATATATGAAGTTATTTGAAATAAGAAGACCAACAAAGACCTAAACATTTTTTTCCTTTTCCTCACTCTTTTTTTGCGAAGCATTGTTTTTTGCGAATAATTTGAAATAGGTTCCATTTTAGATTTTTGTCTATCATATTATTTGAGAGATAATCATACTTGAACTCCCTATTGAATATAGGACATATCAGGAAAAGTGGGATTTTATCTTAAGAAATAAGAAAATGAACAAGAGATGTAAATCGTGTCACGTAAACTTAGTAAGGAAATTGGAACTTCCTATTTTAAATGTAATAATCCCAAGACTCCATTTCCGGTCGTATAGAACCTTTATCAGCGCCAATTTTCAACAAATAATATTTGAAAACATGGCTGTATAACACGATTTGTTGAAACAAAGCGCTTTAGTCGTTTTATATACCTACAAAGTTTAAATTACACCATCAATTATCCTGAGAAAAATATCGATTTCTGTTTTTCATATTATTGATTATTAAACATTTTCGTAACATTATTATCATTTCGGACTTCATGCAACCGCTCTCTATTTTGCCGATCTAGGCATATGCCTGGCTTGTCCCCTCTTAGATCGTCTCCTGAAGTCCTGACTATAATATGAAATGTATTGTAGCGACAGCGCGCAACTAGCTCTCGCTGGCTTTTTATTAAAATCTAATTTTCAAATTGTCATATTATGTTCTAAATATTTTCTGATAAAATAATTTAATTTATATTTTTAAAAATCTAAAACAAAGGTTTGTTGGTATATATAGAGCGCATTATTGTAAATAAATTATCATTTACAAGTCTTCCGTCTTTCTATCAACATCTCGGTAGCCATCCATCTGCAGCTAACAAAGTATTATATGTACATACATGAAGAACACTTTCACATATACTATGATCTCTTGAAACCTTAGATTAAGTTGGTACTTAATTTAAACTTGAAACATTGATAAACCAGCCCGGTATATAAAGACTTTCAAGGATTTCTTCTTAAAGTAGAAATATAATATTCATATTACTTACGTAAATTATTAAATTAATAGAGGAATCTATTTTAATACTAAGTAATAGATAATAATTACTTTTTTTAAATATATAATACAAATAAAAAGGCTTTTGTAAAATCCAAAAACTCCATAATTGTATATCTACTTAAAATTCTCTATGTATAAGTCTTTAGCGATAGAATTTAAGTAATAGCCTTATAACAGTTCCTGCCTAAGTTATTCGGCTCATAGCTTTGAAACACTGTGTTACGAACTATGCACTTACTAACACGTATGTATATTTTTCTTTCTCCATAGCCTTCTATTGTTTAACGGTACTTGCTTTTAGTCCTAATTAGTAAAGACGTGGAAATGTGATGCTTAGCGTGTGTAGAGTCAGCAACAGAATACGATAGAAGCATTTCGTAATTTTTAATTATTTGATTTAAGATTTTTTTAACATTAGTAACTTATAGTTATTTACTGTAAATCTATTCAAAAACTTTGTATTGTCTTTGTCTGATTCTGACTGTAATTAAGATAAAAGTACGAATTGCAATTGTCGTCTTCTTCTGCCCCTCTCATCAACTCATTCTACTTTTTATTTAATATATATAATATAATACTTTTTATTTAATATTTTCATAGATATTTTTAATATATCTCTGTTATGATTTTATTTTCATATATTTTATCATGTTACTGATACTGCCGGCCTAGCATGACAAGCGCGACAAAATTTTGTCTACCGTTTTCTCGTGTTTTAATCGACTATCGCTTTATTTCTTTCGGGTCTAACATGACAATTACACTTAAAACTCGACTTAATTTAAAACTCGACTATAGATATATTTGTCGATCGAGATATCTTTTCTATCAAAATTGTCGATGTCGAGATATAATATATCGAGATATCTTACATCTTAGTTCGTCTTCTCTCGTCCGCGACATATCTCGTGGCGGTCATGCTAGCACGGCTGGTTAGCTCTGTGGCATTAAGCACGCTTCAATCAACATCTTCTTAAATGTTCTCAGTGAAACTAATACATCATACTATCTTAAAATATTACAGATTTTAAACTAGACTATATGTACTTAATATTTGTAAATTATTCATGTCTTTTGTATTTTATTATTTAAGTGATGCTTCTGTTTTTTGTCCCCAAATAAATAAAGTGGAGAATAGAATAAGAGTAAAGGAGTTGTACTAGTAGTAACAACAGCTCTTCACATTTCTCACACTCTACTCTCAATCTACTCTCCACTCTCGTACTGTAAGAAAAAGTGGAAAAATAGAATTAGTGGAGAACAGCAATACTACTCACACTACTTATTATGTATTTTAACTTATTTTGTTTTTAGATTTAAATCTAATTATCTTAATAGTAAGATGTACTGGCTATGCAGAATTTGAACTGTTCCCTGGCTTTGATCAAACTGTTTCAACGATTCTATCTGAGAGTACAGTGACCACAGATAACATATTATTACATACAGTAGATACTGATAGTACACCAATAAACAGGGTAAGGCTGTTTTTCTAATATTATCACTTTATTTCCCCTGTGGCTCCGTGGCTGCGCGCGATGAGTAGAATCGGAGGTCCTGGGTTCGACTCCCAAATCCCTGGAAAAATTCAGGTGGTTTTTCTTTAGAGGCGAGTAGGTACTCGCCTCTAAAGAAAAATGCGTACCTACCTAGTGAAACAGATTACTGAGACACTTATTAAAATTAATCCATAGATGATGATTTTTTTGAACCGATAATTAAGTTCTCTATGACTGTATTGTAAGTTAAATGAATTGATGTTAGTTAAATTGCATGCTGAAGTCCCAGGTACAAAACAAGGCAAACCAGGTAAAAAATCTTTCGGTCAAGTAAGGCATAGCAAGCTGACTTACATACATAATAATATTTTAAATGTGAAAGTATGATTGGTAATCACTTTTATATAGCAATTTCGATTGATTTGAAATTTCATTTTATTTTTCATAACCAATATTCCCAAATTCCTATTAACACAATGTTGCTCACCATACAACGGTTACTATAAGAACAATGTGATTAAATTGATTGATAATATATTTTTTTATGTCAGATATCGATAGAAGAGCATGAGGTTCACTTGATGGTAGGTGATACCTCAGCCACAGAACATCAGTCAATGATGCGCTGTTGACCTACTTTTTACTTCGAGCATTCGGAAATCCATAGACTGAAACCGAAATGCGCTATGTGCACTTCAAGGTTTTTCCAAATATGAACGGTGGTTCGTTACCCGGTCGGAATTTCGATATTCCTCCCACCCGATCAATGTCCGTAGTTACCAGACGTAGGAAAAACATGCTTACAGAATATTATAATCATGTGGTCCCGGTGGTATTCGAACCCACGGCCCATCGATGCGCACGGCAGATCTACCGAACGCGCCAACGAGCCCGTCAATTAATCATTAATATTTTTTAGAAAGCACTAACAACTGAACCTATTCAAAATACCGAAGTAACAACATCACAGTCACAGACAACACATACAACAATGCTGAAGAAAGTAAAATTTAAGTGTCCAGAAGAAGAAATACCAAAAAATATTGGTCCTTACGAAGTGCCAACTCAAATAGATCTTGTGACGTTGACAAAGAATATTTTACTTTCCGCATACGATAATTATAGTCAGCAGTCTATGCAACTGCTTAAAGATATCAAAAAGGTTAGTATTTTGCGATTTTTTTATAGAACGTTTTGACAGGAATATTGAAATTGTGACCGGGTAACGAACCTCCGTTTATAGATGCAAAAACCGTGAAGTGCACATTGCGCGTTTCGGTTCCAGTCTATGGATTTCCGAATGCTCGAAGTAAAAAGTAGGTCGACAGCGCATCATTGACTAATGTTCTGTGGCGGAGGTATAACCTACCATCAAGTGAACATCAGTCAATCATGCACTATCGACCTAGTTTTTACTTCGATCATTCAGAAATCCATAGACTTTCTATCCATCTTATTATATCATATTTTTTTCCATCTATGAATTGTGGTACGTTACCCGCTCGGAATTTTGATATCTCTCCCACCCGTTCAATGCCCGAAGTTAGCAGACGTGGAGAAGACATGCTTACAGTAAATTATAAACATTTCGTCCCGGTGGGAATCGAACCCACGAGCCATCAATGCGCACGGCAGGTATTCTACCGAACGCGCCAACGAGTCCTACTCACTATGTGATAGTCTCATCCCTTTTGATTTGGATTAGGAAGCGAATTTATACAATACATACTAGCAACGCGCCCCGGCTTCACACGGGTGCAATGTAGATGTACTATTAACAAACAAACAAACAAACTTCTTTATTCAAGCTCCACAGACCACATATTATGACTTACTATATATCTAATAACCTAACTATACACAAAACATAAATTAGGTTCGGAAGTCCGCCGTCTTCCGCAATTAACAGCGCACGTTTATAGTTTACTAGCAAAACGCCCCGGCTTCGCACGGGTGCAAATAGATGAAAATAGCCTATGTTACTCGCTGATAATATAGCTTTCTATTGGTGAAAGAATTTTCAAAATCGGCCCAGTAGTTTTAGAGTTTATTCATAACATACAAAAATACAAATCTTTCCTCTTTAAATATTAGTATAGACTTGGTTCTGATTTTGAACAATCTAGGTTATATCTACATGTTAAACACTTTTCAACATTATTTAAAGGTAATTAATTCTACTTTATTTCAAGGCTACAAGCGCGGCATTAACAATGGAATCGAAGTGCCGTTTTAACAAACATACATACGTACAATGTGTTAAAAATGCCAGTAAACAATGTGAACGGTATACTAAAGACTCGCTGATTAATTTAGAAGCTCAAAGATTAGATGTTGTGGCACTGACTGAGGTAAAACTATATACATTTATTATTATTAATAACTAGCCATCCGCAATGCAATGTAGATGTACCATACACAAAAATTACTCGCTGATAATGTAGCTTTCTATTGGTAAAATAATTTTTAAAATCGGTCGAGTAGTTTTTGAGTTAAATCGAAACAAACAAATAAATATTTCCTCTTTATAATATTAGTATTGATATCTAAATAGGTACTACATATTCAAAAACAGTAAAATATGTAGGAGAAATGGAATATATTTACCAGAAATTAAGAGGGAACGATGAAAGAACGATAACAGAATTCTACTTAAAATAAACTTTTAAAACTTTTTTTTTTACTTAAAGGTTGTATATGCCACTAGCTGATGCTAGCGACTTTGTTCGCGTGGGCTTCATAAATGATGATAACTTTTCTTTTCGACAGCCGATTTCGATGAAACAAAGAATATAATGTTACCTAGATACAATAAATCTTACTACCTACTTTATAGTTTATACCCCCTAGGTGTTGGCAATAATTTACTGGCCCAATATTTTCAGGACAAAATTTGCAACTTGTCAGATATGAAAGCGGATCCTCTACAGCTCATAAAACATTTAGCTCAAGAAAAATCTACGCTGGATTTTGCATTACCGGGATTTTTAATGTTAATCAATAGTTGTAATGCTCACTGCATACGGTAAGACTATAAAGCTAGCATAATAAGTATATAATGTATTGAACAGTTGAAAGTTTCATCTTTTAAAAATTATATTTTAAAGTTCTTAAAAGCACTCCAAAATATACCTACATAAAAGTCTAAATTTAGGACAACATGTTGGAGTCATATCCAATGATGATAGATAAAGCTACCCCCAAGAGCTTGATCTTTGAATAATAATTAAGAGGACAGTATTAATAGATAAAATATTTTATAAATTAATTAAATTATTATTTTATTTGTAGATCTAGCGCCAGTCCCGAAAGGAAACCTGTAAGACACATGACCGATCAAGACTTAGTAATAAGACATTTTCTCACTAAAAAAAATTACATTCAACTCATAAACTATTCAAAGCACAAAGTCTAGCAAGAATTTAAATTGTTAATCTGAATGCGTTCATTGTGACAAAATATTATTCCGGGCGACCGATCGATCGCGCCATGGGATCGAGCTTCCATCAATCTCGCATGCCACCCACTAGATGGCGCTAGTGTGTGTGAACTTTTGACATATACTTGATAGAAACTTTGTTGTAACTTAACCAAAATATTTAAACTTTTTAATTAAAAATGTGATATTTAGTTGTTATTATATATTATTTATTGTGTTTTAATGTAACTATTTATGTACTATCCTTATTTATTTATGATTTAGTGAAATTGTGCGTGCTTGTTACGTTAAAATTCCAGGAATTCCAGTGAAAATAGTAAGTTTTAAGTGTTTTTTCTATCCATAATATAAAATAAATATTCTTGATTAATATTCTTGAAATTAAGCATACTAGTTTCAAACGAACAATGTATACGATTCTATTATAACACAAGAGTGGCAAAAATCCTTACTTTCTATTTTACATTGCAAGTGTAACAAACTAACACTAACAATTAATTTAGGTTTACTATGTGGTAATTTTTAAAGCGTTGTTAATAATTATTATTGTAAAATTATATAATCAATACTATAAGCAAATTTAAAATATCATTATAATATCATACAAGACTTGAGTCATGGACCAAATATGTGGCCACTGGCCAGTTGTTCACAGTTTATTATGCATATTGATATTATACCTATTTATTATGTGCAGTATAAACATACTCAAATTCTTTTATAATGTTAATTCTCCTAATTTTTAAAAGGAAAGCGAAAGATTATTCAAAATGAAATCATCTGGTTGTTATATATAGAAACTAAACAATAACATGTATGATATTAATTGTTTTATGTTTAGATTTCTTGTCTGCTTGTGATATTATATCTATGGTATCCTATAGTACTTATGTCTCTAAGGCCCTTATACATGGCCGGATTTAGGGGAGGACATTTGGGGCTACTGCCATGGGCCTCAACAAAAAAGGGACCACAATAGATATATCGGAAAAAATGATTTAATTCCGACGAGTAAACAAATTTTCCTTTGATATTTCACCTTTACCTACTGTACATTAAACTAACATATTGTTAACATGGAAATAATTTGGGGCCACTCTTTTGTTGCCCGAGATCTCCATACCTCTAAATCCAGCCCTGCCCTTACACACATTATTATTTAGGGAAACTATTTATAACAAAGCTATGGTGACCAATACAATGTACTAGTTACTGCAAAAGTCTCGAGAGAAACTGGTGCATAGATTCTTATACTAACTAATTTGTTAATGTTGGTGATCACAATAATTCTATATTGCGGATAGCATGCTTTTTTGAGTTTAAGATAATACTTATGACATTCATAATGATACTTCTATACTTAAACTATTTGTTGGTATTTGAGTTTTCATATCTTATGATACCACGGCCTCCATGGCTCAGTGGTCAGCGCGATGCGTTAAGCACCAGAAGTCCTGGGGAAACAAGATTTAAAAAGAATGGTTTGGGTTGGGCACAGAAAGCTGATCACCTACTTGCCTGTATAGATAAATGATCAGTGAACACAGAAACAGGTGTGCCCCATGCCCCACTAGGGGACTCAGTATTTCACTTATAGACAGTTTGCATATGAAAGGGATTTCCTGTGTAAAAATAAAACAATATGCTTCAAGATATTTATTTCCATTCAGCATATTTGTAAAATTATTATAAAAATGAACATGTCTTAATATTTATTTAAATCTAATCTTCATCTATTTTTTACTTTTCTTTTTTTCCTTGGAACCTTTCTTCGACTTCTTTGATTTCTTTTTTTTCTTCTTCTTTTTATGAGATTCACTACTGTCTGATGAACTACTATCTGATGATATGCTAGAAGATCTGTGAAAAAGAGTTTCAAATTTATTAGCAACAAAGGATAAGAGACTAATTCAGAGAAGCCTAAACAAATGCTAAATAAAACCAAAACCGTATCATCTACACTAATATTATAAAGAGGAAACATTTGTTTGTTTGTAACGATTTAACTCAAAAACTACTCAATCGATTTTAAAATTTCTAGATAATAGAAAGGTACATTATCAGTGTCACTTTTTTGTGTATAGTACATTGCAGCTGTGCGAAGCCGAAGCGGATGGCTAGTAGGATTATTTTATATTAGTTGGTGCTGACAATTTTATTCATGGGCTACTGTACTTGTTAAGAGTACATATGAATTTCAATTTATCCTTAAATTATCATAACTGTTCCTCCTGATTACCAATTTCAATGAATATCCTAGCCAATATGTAGCTTCAGATTAAGCCTAATCTATGAAAATGAAGAACTGCATGAAAATCCTCTCTCAATTTTAGGTTAAATATATTCAATATTACATGGTTTCAAAGTTGTTAACAATTGTCTAGTATCTATACTACCTGCAATGTACAAGTTGTTGGAGCCTGGTACTTGCCTTCCCTTCATTACATGGAGCATGTGGACTCTAAGTATACACCTATTCAGGCAAAGGGTTCTCTGACACTTGTGTTTCACAAATAAACAGCCATGACAGCCCCAACATGCACCAGCAAATAATAATGTTGCAGATATATAGGTACTTGTATAAGAACTTCAAAAATGTTGCTTCCATACTGCAGTTACTTTGTGTTTACATTTGAAACTAAGCACTATAACTGGGAATTAGGTCTCCATACAGTTAGTCAGTGTGTTTGTGCCTTTTAATTTATATTAAACAGTATACATTAGCGGCTTTAGGCTGATGCATGTGTATCTAACAATTTGGAGATTTAGTGTATGCTCTAAGTTACAGATAAGTGATTAGTGTAGAATTTAGCATCTATTGTTGTATTTTTTAATACTTTATTCTAGATAAAAAAATGAAGATGTTGGAGGCAAAATACCTTTCCCTTTTTCTCTTTTTACTTTTCTTTTTTTCCTTAGATTTTTTTAGTTTTTCTTCCAATTTCTGCTTTAGCTCAGCTTCCCGTAGAGTCTGTAGGGGTGTAGCATAGTCCTCTTCACTATCACTGCTTGTACTGCTCACATCTAACACTATTTCTTTGTTAGGATCTACCTATAAAAACAGTGTGTTTCAGAAACATTGAGATCCTTGACTCAAAGTCATTGTTATTATGTTATTGCTAGAGAACAAGGTAAGTAAATTGGTACCTCGATTTTGAAAATATATTGACCACATCAAAAATAATATTTAGTTCTATTAATCTATTTGTTAATAATTACTGACGGTATATTTAAGAATTTAATACTTAATAATCAGCCTTAGTAAAATAATTATTATAATTCTAGTTATTAGTTATCTACTTTATTGTAAAGATATTTTCCATTTTACAACATTCTGGATGTTACTACTGACTCATTAAAGCATAATTAAAGTTTCAAAGTAATAATAATGAATACTTTGAAATGAACAACGCTTACTTTTATAAAGTTTCTACATTGAAACGTTAAGTGTCCTGCATAACCACACTTTTTGCACGCTGCCCGTGAACTATCTTTGCCTATTTTACTCAGTAAATCAGTATAATTGGACTGCATTATTCAGTTAAAAATTACTAGAAAATACAACGTTTTGAAAACAAAATGAAAAGCACGTAAACAAGTGTCAAGTGCCAAGCGACGGCAATTAATGTCTTATGTCACTTGACGCTGTCATGTATCAAAATGTCAACTTGACGTTTACCATTGAAGTGCATTAATTAAGGCTGCCAGTGCCCCCTAGTGATGACGACTCGTAATCAATGCAAACGTTTCATTCACCAGTTATAGTTCAATATCGTTCAAACGTTCATTCTCGATGAACCAATAAAAGGAAAGGAATAATTGATTGAAGTCATTTTGAGTGTAATTCGGTCTGCTGTTTGAGATTAATTACTTTGAAGTTTTAACCGCAAATTATAAATACGTTTGAACGGCCGACCGTGCCACTCGTGCGCATTGGTTCTATCAGAAAGAAGAAAGGAAACATGGCGGATCGAAAATCGATTATCATCGCCAAAATACAATATATGTATATATATTTAGTCATTACTACGAGAAACATTCATTTATTTTGAGTTTTTTTGCAAATTAAGGAAGGACCCGTATTTGATGGTACATATTACGGTCTCCTATATAGTTCAAACAGATGTATCCGGAAACGGTTAGCATTTAAACATGTCTTCTTTTTTCCACATTTTAAATAAAGAATGGTACTTAATTTTGTTTCACAGATATGCTATGTTGAAACAAAACATATTTTAGAAATGCAACAAAATGGCGGAGTTTCTACCCCTTTGCGACGTTTTGTTCAACGTGATATCGCTGGCGGGGTATTTCTGCGACGTGGTTTTCGATCTCGTCATGGGTTATGCACTATTGGAGCGGGGGTACAAGGGAACATTTGCCGCCACAGTATCGATAGTTATCACATCACTATTGATATCACAGGTATATATTTTTAAAGTTTTTTTATACTAAAGGGAGGCAAACGAATCCTTGTGTCACCTGATAACTGATCACCGCTGCCGATAAGCAATGCCGAGATTTACTATCTAAAGAGTAAATAGCAATATAATCTATATAATATGTAAATAAAACGAACTGTTTTGAATCCGAACGGAATTTCGATATTCCTCCCACCCGCTCAATGCCTGAAGTGACCGGACGTAGGGCAGACATGTTCACAGAAAGTTATGAACATGCCGCCCGGCGGGATTCAAATCCGTGACCTCGGACATCGGTTCTACCCAACGCGCCAAGGAGCCCGTCAAAAATTATGTCTGAACCAAAATAAATTACCTTCGCCGCATCTTCAATTCCGCACCTTCGGACATCGGTTCTACCCAACGCGCCAAGGAGCCCATCAAAATGTATGTTTTACCCAAAATAAATTATCTTCGTCGCATCTAGGTATTATCACTACGTTGGTATCTCCACGTGTGGTGGGCTAGCGAGGGTCGAAAAGGCCGCCCGCCCTGGCTACCCATACTGTTACATTGTCTACAAATGGGTGTGCTGTGGAGATACGCGAGGCTATTAGTGCCTGTTGAACTCAGACGGGTTAAGCATCAAGTGCGAGATCTTTGTAAGTATTCCTTTTGACTTACAAAAACTATAATACTCGTAGTTAAGTACTATAGTATTAATTAATGTGATTTAAAATTGAATTGAACTTAAAATTCCATAGTTATTGGGTGTTATTTTCTCTGGATATGTTATATTATAATTAATTGTTAGTCCCGGCCATTTAGCCAATGAACCAATCGAAGCATCCAAAGTTCTTTCTGTTTTAAAATTAACTTTTTGACGCGCCTTTATTTTATTATTTCATCGCTTTTCTCTGATTCTTATTAATTCAAAATAAAAAATATATCACGATAACAAATTCTTCAAGCTTCTCCATCCGAATGCTCGAAGTATAAAGTAGGTCGACAACGCACCATTGACTGATCTGTGGCTGCGGTATCCTCATGGTTAACTTGATAGTAAGCGATACCATCGAGCATTATGTTCGTATGTCGAAATCTATAAAAAAAAACTAATATGAACTTGAACCAGTATGAGATGGTATTCTACTATTTATTTCTCCAATATTTTGCGTAGTATATATGAGAAAATGCAGGAATATGGAGCTAGTTTATATGCTTATGTGCGATTATTAATAAAAAAGACATTCATTGCATAAGCATTTATCAAAAAAATCCTCATTGCGATCGTCCAGGACGTTAGCTTAGCAGCCATTTTGATTTAAATGTCACTGTAAGGGCCATACCTCACCGAGAGATACCATGGCGACGTGGCCAGCGACGTTACCATGGCTACGTCTGGCAATCCTGCGTCGCCAGACTGAGTCGCCAAATCGCGTCGCCAATTCATTCAGTTCTGTCTCGATACAGTCAGGAATGGACGTGGAAATTACTGCACTGTTATTATATTATTACCAACGTCGCAAAAAGATGAAACGAAAAAAGAAAAAATATGGGTACATACAAACTATCAAACCGAAGCCAAAGCGGTGCTTTTTTCTCAAACTCTATGAAGTTTTAAGAAAATACCCTGAAAAAATGTTGAATTATCTGAGGATATCACTAGCATCATTTGATGAATTATTGAGTTAATACGACGTGCGTTCAACGCGGCGACTGGTTGGCGACTGAGTGAGTGATGGAGCATACAAACACGTGCAAACAACAGGCGACGTCGCCAGGTAGCCAGCGTCGCCAGTCGCCGCATGCGGAGCGGTCGACTCTGGCTACGCTGGCTACTTGGCAACGTCGCCAGTCGGTCGCCAAGTGAGTTAGCCGGCATACATCTCAATAAGAACTAGTTGGCGACGTCGCTGGCCACGTCGCCATGGCATCTCGGTGAGATATGGCCCTTAATGTCAATGTAAAACTTTGATCAAATGTACATTGGACAAAGATATTTGATAAGTGGAATACCACCCTCAAATGCACCTGCTATAATATCGTAATGTAACTTACAGGCATGTTACGCCTAGTACATGCGTTCTGCGAAGCGGCACCAATGCTGCTTCTTCAGCTGCATATATTGCTGAAGGAGGCCCATCTGGAGCCAATCGGCAACGAGTTGGGAGTTACGCCCGAACCTAACATCGATGAACCAGCTGGTAAGGATATGAAAAACGACGCGTTTGAGACTTGTGAAATTAAATATGTATAAATAATAACCCAATTTACAATATCTTTCTCTCAAATGTTAGTGAAAAAATGACATTTACAAAACGTCGATTGTCTCGAAAGTACCTTCAGTTGAAATAATGCTGTTTGACTTATGACGGCGGTAGACGAGCAGTCCTTACAAGTTCTTAAACGTATATAAAGCCACTAGAGGCCCAAGCATGAAAACTTGGGAGAACGTATCATCAGCTATCTGTCATTTACAATATCAACTGATTTCTCATACAGCTGACAGATTGGTGATACGAATACTTTCTCGCAAGTCGTTTGGCTTGGCCCTCCGCTCCGTAGGACCAAAATTAGCAAGGTTATTGTATTAAATAAAATTACTGTTTACTGGATTATTACGGGATTTATTATTTATATTATTTATGCTTTCCAGCAATCGTGTTCACAGGCACACTGAAAGATGACAGCCGTCTAATTTGAAATATCACAAAGTTGCCATATTATTATTGTTCTATATACTGTAATTTTCTATATTATTGCAATATTCACTAACGGTGTCCTCTTGTTTTTTTAGTATGTATGACTTGGGGTTTTAGATTTTTAATTATTGTATATCAGGTTGTTTAGGAAGGGAAGTGTGACCCTTCCTCCAACCTAAAGTAAGGAGACTCGACCAGTAGAACCACGACCTGGCCGGCCGTAAGGCCCCAGTGGTTGATGTCGAGATGTTGTATATATACTCAACGTTCGGAAACATTTATATAGCACGATTCAGGATTAGACGTCTTTGTATTGATTCTTGTAGTAGATTATAGATGTCGATACAAGGTCTACTATCTTCTCTGTTGAAGTTAGGGCGGTAAACAGTTGTTTTATTTAAATGTGTGATACTCCCATAATAAAAGACAATATTAAAGATTTTCTTGTTTGTCAGCAAACAAAGCATTCGCGGAGCTGAACGTAATATCGGCATCTTTGTCGTTATTCTCCGTGTGCTGGGCGCTCGCGAGCTTCAGCAAGAACGTGCGGCTTCAGAACGTGCATCGCCTCGTGCTAACCTGGCTTGGGGTTATATTCCAAGTAAGTATTTAGCTTTTTGCTCGACTTGGCGGGGGCACTGCCGTGCCCCCAGATATGCTGGACTATTTTTAACCGTTTGTTTATAATTTCCCGCATGAATTTATCAACGCCCAAAAAAATGTATAAAGACAATAAATATTGCAATTTAACGTTCTCATTTACGGAAATTCATGTTCTCTCTTTGAAATTGTAGGGCAGAAGCCCCGGTTGTGGCCACTACCCCGGTTTTGGCCACTTTCAACTTTAGAGGTCAATAAATAAGGCATAGAAAACAGACTTGCTTCACTGACTGTGTTAAAAAATCCTTTGTCTATGGTCCGTTCTGGTAAGTGACAGTTGCGACATCTAATGCTTCAAGACAATTTTTTGTGGGGTAGTTAAGTTTTATCGGAAAATTTCTGGTACTTTCTTAAGGAAAACCTTAAGAGACATTAGGTAAGTAATCAATAAATATCTCAGATATCTTTTTACTTTTTGTTTTGGATTTGATTGAAGCCTAGAACAGAATGTCTAGCAACATAGTTTTGAGTTATTTTGTTACTCATTTAAATTCTTAGTGTTGGAAAGAGGGGGTGGCCACAACTAATGCACTAATTTGTACTTTGCTTGGGTTGTGGCCATGCTTGTGGCCACAACTGACTCCAATACAACATTAGTTGTGGCCACTTTGTTTTTAGTTTGTGTTTGAAAAAGAAAGAATATACAAAGAAAAACAGAAACAAAGAAAATTGAAAAATAAATCGGATGATGGAGAAAAAGTGAAAAAGAAAAAACCTAACGTGAAGAAACAACCTATTCAAATCTGGGAATCAGAATCGTCAAAAGAAGTAGAACGATTTTCTGTACGAGATTCGGACGATTCAGATGCTTCAGGAAAAACTATTAAATGAACAACTAATTGAAAACATTCGTATAGACGAAAAAACTATAGATGACTATAAAATAGTAGGTGTTTTGTGATTTTTTTGTACGTTGGTGAACATTTTGTCGACAAAATAGGGTCTATAAGTGAAGAGCTTGGTTTGATAAATGCAGAAATGTTTCATGAAATGGAAATGGCCAGATAAACCAGATTTAAAATATGCTAAAGCCGACATAAAACAAAAAATCAAAACACCACAGAAGACAAATTTTAAGCGTGAGTTTGAAATGCGTGCCTGAAATGGCAAAATATTGGGAATTTGTAAACTGTTAATTACCTACCTAACAATAAATAATAACTTCTATATAATTATTTCTTTTATTTTCGTCGAAAAATCCGAAAATTCCCTTACTAATTTAATGGCCACAACTGGTGCATTGGTATGGCCACAACTAGGGGAAAAGTGGCCAGAACTGATGAAATCACACCTTTTATATTTAAAACCATATAAAAAAAATTATATTGACCCGAATCAAACATCGCATAAAAACTTTAAAAGGTAAATGTATACGCTTCACTTTGATTATTTCAAACCGTCACATTACACATTCTTGTAATTGTAGCGAATTTTTGAACCTAGAAATTCTCTTAAAGTGGCCAAAACTGGGGCTCCTGCCCTATATATATTTTTTTTAAATTGCAGTTTCTCTGGCGGTTAGGAACTATATCAGCGCGCGTGTGCTCCCTCACCGTCTACGCTCTAGTCTACGAATACTGGGTATTTTTAGTTATAGGTGAGTAATGCCTACCTTTAGAACGGCACCTTACACTCAATCATTAACATTGTGACTATTTAAAAATACAAACGAAATACTATTGTCCAAATTTTAGAGCATTTCTTTTGGGGTTCAATTATTAACCTACGTACAGAATAATCATATTATATTAAGATATCATTTTCAGGCCTGTTTTTTCAAATCCATATTGCGATATTTTAATATATTAACCTCGAAAGCCCAGTCTAAATTTAGTTAATACAAATATCGTCCCAATGTGTCTTCCCCACGTCTGATCATTTCGACCATTCATAGATGGAAAAACCGTGGAGTGCACATTGCGCGTTTCGGTCTCAGTCTATGGATTTCCGAAAGCTCGAAGTAAAAAGTATCTCGACATCGCCCTATTGGCTGGGGCACCATCAAATGAACCTCATGTTCGTCTGTCGATATCTAACATAATATATTGGGTCTATAGGTCTACATTGGGTGTCAATGTTCCTCTGGCTGATATCACCAAAGAACGTGTTCCACGGGGAGCGGATCAGCCGGCCGCGCAAGGCGTACCTGTCCGCGCTCATCGCCTTCGTCTATGTGTTCGCGTACATCAACCTCCAGGACACCAACCATCGGCAAAAGATGGTATGTTCAATGAGTATACAAAAATCCAGTCTAGTACCGAGTTTAAACCGAGACTTAATAGTCCAGGATTAAAGTTAGTCCTTGGACTAAAATTCATTCTTATTATAAATCGAAAACCAACCAAGATCTATGTAGTACGAAAGATAGATTCACAGATTATGATTAACGAATTTTAGAAAATCATTCGTTCATTCGTTCACCGTTCCTTTTCCTGCAAAACTCATATGTTAATGTATAATATTATAGATTATGGAAAAACATAAATTTGATAATTTTTATTTAACTAGTTTAATTGATCCATTTGGTAATTCAGAAAAAGATGAATGTGAATATAGTAAAGAACATAAAATGTGTGGAAACCTGTAAATGGCGTTCTTGTGAATGTACTCTACTACTAAATCTTTTTTTCTGTGGAGCTTTAAGTTTTCCAAATATTTATAAAATAAATATTTCCACGCGATCTAGCTGATATTCGTTAACATTTTTCTTCTTCTGGACATTTAGTTGGTACTAAAAATTTGGTAAAAGTTAGAAGTAGTCCAAATGGCCACGTGATGGTTTCCTGTTCTTTCACCAGGTAATATTCTACTGCGTGATGAGCATAGAGAACTGCGTGCTGATGATAGCGTGGTGGTGGTCCGGGGCGCGGCTGGGCCCCGCCCCCGCGCGCCTCGCGCCCGCCGCCGCCGCCGCCTTCCTCGCGGGGCTCGCCTGCATGCTGCTCTACTACAGGTACGCTGCGCTGCATGCTGCTCTACCACAGGTACGCTGCGCTGCATGCTGCTCTACCACAGGTACGCTGCGCTGCATGCTGCTCTACCACAGGTACGCTGCGCTGCATGCTGCTCTACCACAGGTACGCTGCGCTGCATGCTGCTCTACTACAGATACACACAGGTACAGGTGCTGCTCTACTATAGGTACTCGACGCTACACGCTACACTACACACAGAGCCCGCGTGCTCCATGTTAGTCTACTACTTCCAATACAAAATGAAAACTCATGCTTAATTTTATTCTGGAAACTAGTGCTACTCAAGCAGTTTTTAACGTATTCAGAAAAATGTTCCTATAAACAGGTAGATTATTAAAGTGTTGACGAATTTTGAAAGCTTTTTATTATTTCAGATACTTCCACGTGAGGCGGCTGGGGTACATGCTAGGGGAGCACCAGCAAGGCACGAACAGCACTAATGCATCATCACAGAATAAAAATGGTAATTATAACTAATTAAGGCAAAGGGCTCTTTATGTTAGATATTGACAGACATAAGGTACCGTAGATGATATCCCAGACACAACACATCAATATATTGTTGTTATTTGTATTAAAAAATGTAAAAGTTACTTAAACGGTAATTTACAATAATGATGATAAAAGCAATGTTTAAGATTTTTGACTGTATATCTGTGTGTTTGTTTCCGCTAATCTTCAAAGATACTGAACCGACCTTCACTTCAAAGAGCACTTTCCACAAATAGATTAAGAAAAATTAAAAATGCATAGATTATTTCCTCGTTTTCAAAAAGTATTGCGATATGTATGTATATTTTAACAGTATTTGACGCAGTAAATATGTTTGCAGGTAAATCAAGTCAAAACGACAACACCGTTATTCCCGGAGTGTTCAACTGTAGATTTTCTAATCCTGTTAATAATAGGTAAGTGAAATTTTAAATGCCACGTTATATTAAAAAATAAACCTTTCTCAATGTTTAACATCAGATTTTGAAAGAAGGAAAACCAATACAATTTTCTTTTTATTAAGTTCCCTTTGAAAAATAACAGAAATAATAGATTTTATAGCTCTATGTGACCTAAACCCGCATTTTACGCACGCTTTTCCGTGACCTAAAAAGCGTGCGTAATTTATGGGTTTATGTCACACGTGCTATAAAATAGTATACGATACTCGTGACAAGTTGTCTATTAAAGCTATAAACAACGTAAGTCACATCATAACAAGTATATATATTTTTGTAATTATTATTACATATTACAATTATAGTATGTTGGTAGCAATCCGTGTTATAGGATGTAGTGCGTTATTGTTAAATATTCTAAACCTGTTTACCTGGTTTCGTGTCAACTATTTTTTTTTATATTTTGCTATTAAAACGATTTAAATTGTACTTTAGGTCATAAGGAAGCGATTGGTATCAATTTTTTTTTTTAAATAATAATAATACGTAGCTCAGTCTTGTATGAGCCGTCAGACCGATCTGACCTCTGAAATTATTTCGGAATAAAAAAAGTTTATCTTTGTGTGTCATATTTTTTTTTAAACGCCTTCACGGCCCGTGCGCTTAACACAAAAACTACTGGACCGATTTTAAAAATCATTTCACCAATAGAAAGCTACATTATCAGCGAGTAACATAGGCTATTTGTGTATAGTACATCTGCATTGCACCTATGCGAATCCGGGTCGTGTTACTATTGGTCGCAGCGTGATGTTATATAGCCTAAAGCCTTCCTCGATAATTGGACTACCCAACACAAAAATAATTTTTCAATTCGAACCAGTAGTTCCTGAGATTAGCGCATTCAAACAAATCAACTCTTCAGCTTTGTAATATTAGTATAGATTTAAAAATCACACGGCGTCCTAAGCAGGGACTGAAACCGGCTAATTTTTATTTTCCAAAATACGTGACTGACAGAGAAACCATGATACTAGTTTTAAAGAGTAATACACACTAAACATACTACAGTAGTTATTTTCAGTAAATATGAATAAAAACGAAAGAATATTAACAAAAACCTTTATTATACCGGTATAACTCCCATAGTAAATTAACCGGTATTCAGTCCCTGGTCCTAAGTATATGTTTGTATCAACCAGTGCAGCGAATGGTCGTAAGAAGAAGAAGCCGACATCGTTCGTGCCCCCTCCCGCCGCGCCCGCCCCCGCTCCCGCACCCACCCCCGCGCTCGCCCCCGCGCCCGCCCCCGCCGCCTTCTGGAGGAGGCCGCTGCCTGCTGCGCATAATCATCATGTAAGTATGATTAAAAAAGAAAGTTTGTATGAATTTTTCAAGTGGGCATCCATGGCCAAATCGGAAACTATCAGAAATAGCAAAGTACTCAAAGGAGTCTCGAAGCCGATTTTGATGAAAACTAAAACTGCATCATTGGATTTTTGAAACATCAAAGCGTAGGAAAGCCAAGAATTGAACCCGCTGATTTTGAAAAAAATACAACTGTATCATTACATCATTCGGTTGTGTTGCTAATAAGGAACGGATTTTGGGAAGTAATGACACGAGAATTATTAATAAAAAAATATCTGTAAAATTGATTTTTCAATGAAATTAATATCGAAATTTCGATGTGGAACCATTCATAGATAGCAAAAATCGTACGATGTATTTCCGAATTCCCAGACAAGAAATAAATTAGACACATTAATTATGATTCTCTGGCTGAGTTTGTTCTCACTATCAAAAATTATCGCACATCTCGTCTATTGTTAAATGGCAACTATAATGTATTTTGTGTACAAACCTATAATTTGATGTTGGAAAGTTTTGTTACCCCTTAATTTTTAATCTCCAAGTTAACTTAGGCCGTCAACGCATCCTCAACCCCTGGTGTTGCGGATGTCCATGGGCGGCGGTAGTCGCTTACCATTAGGTGAGCCATCTGCCCGTTTGTCTCCTCTAATATAACAAAAACTATGAATTCTTCCAGGGCGGTTCCTCAGAAAACGAAGGCTCAAGTGTCGGCTCCCGCGTCAATATACAACAAAAGTTACAAGAGAAGAAACAAAAGCAATTAGCAGAATTGCGTGTCATTGAAGAAGAGATCAAACAGGGGAAACTCGCTAAAACCACTCCAGTAGCCGCTGAAGAAATATACAGCAGTCTTCAGCGACAACCCATACCCAGAGCCAAAACACACGCAGAACCGGCCTGGCCTAGCATAGAAGTCGCGCATTCCTACCAGAACTACCCCGTCCCACACACATGCATCTACCCCACGTACACAGAAATCAAAGCGGAATACACAGAAAACTTCCAGACTACAGACAACACAGACAAAATCCGCCAGAACACCTACAACCAAGAATCCAGAACGTTCTATGAAAATCCAGCGAATTTGCGCGGAGAGAACCGGAATAACATACGAAGTCCTTACATAGACAGGACTTACGAATCGAACACGAGAAGTCCGCGAAATGTCCTCAGTAATAGTCCCCGGAACTATATCAGTGACGTCACTTACGACACGGCCATAGACAAGCGGCAACAGAACTACACGGAGGAGCATAGACAAGAATTCATTTATAGCGAAAATAACCAATTCAAATATGATGATAAAGACGAATATTTACATAATGCTTTAAGTAACCAAGTGATGGATAATATAAGGATTTACAACGAGTGTGGCCAGTTTAGCCAGTGCGGCGTGTACCCTTACTCGGGGTTGCCAGGGAAGAAAAATGAACAAATAAGGAAGATGCAAAGGTGTAGGACGCCGGAGATTCTATTAGCGCCGCATTATTTGGAAGGTTGTAATAGACAAGTTTGCTGTCATTGGCCCGGCACTTATGGGTAAGTTTTATTTTACAAGGGGAAAACCTTGAATTAAATTTCTGGTATTAAAAAGTGCTTTTATAGTATATGACCGCTTCCGTGTATCAGTGGTAATAGCGATGCGTTTAGCACCGGAGGTCCTGAGTTCGAATCTAGGGGAAACAAGATTTAAAAAAAATTGCTTCGGTCAGGCAGGGCACAGAAATGATCACCTACTTGGCTATAAAGACAAATGATGACAGTGAAACAGACTGTCCCATGCCCCACTAGGGGACTCGGGAATTTTTATAGTATAGGGAGGTTAAATACTGGAAAATAATCAGGTGTTAAGTCACCACCGTTAATAGGCACCTGCAACTGTCGCGAGTTTGTTTACGGCCTATGAGTGGGAGTGCGCTCGCGTATTCAGTGTTACCAGTTTAAAAATCACTGACAGCTGATATACAGGGTTTTTAAGATAAAAGAAGCTTTCCGCGACCACGGTTGCTGTAAAGCATCCGAAACGTCGGGATAAATAATTTAAACAATATAAATAATAAAGCGCGTTTTAATCCGGTATACAGTATTTTATTTAAATGTGTGATACTCGCGTTAATAAAAGACAATATTAAAAGAAGCTACGAAGCTACTACAAAATTTTTTGAAGTGACCAAATTCTTATTGAAATTAAAGTGCCTCAATCAAAACATGACGCATTTTTTGAAAAAAAACAAATGTTCTGATTTTGCTAAGTACTCTCGCTCCTGTAACTAATTTAATAATTGTTTGTAAAATACACGTTGTTATATCTTCTTAGAATTGACATAATCCTCCTGAGATTAGTGCGTTCAAACAAACAAACTCTTCAGCTTTATAATATTAGTATAGATTATTATTATAGTGTACGCGCAAGTGCTAGTCTCCTCCTGCGGTATGTGAGCGGCAGGGCGGGGGGTATTTACAAACGTCGAGCTGACTCAGTCGGCCGTCGACCGCCGCGACGGTCACACGACTTATTTGTTCGCGTCAGTTTATTCCAAATACATATGAGTTAAATATCCTAAGATGGGTCCGCCAATACCACGACAAGTGAAAAATGTTATTTAGACAATGAAATTCTAGTCTGTAAACATCGGAAATTACAAAATTTTCATCTTAACGGAAACCTGAATACTTATTGAGAAATGTTAATTTGTTTTTAAAACTGTTTTGTACCATTAATAATAAAATTTAATTAACACTTTTAACTGTGTGTTTTGCTTAGCCCGGAAAAAGAAAATATAGTTTTATAATTTACCCGTGACATTAATTAAGACAGTTTTTAACATAATTATCCGGAGATTTATCTGTTCTCAAATATCTCGCGCGTGTCTTGAAAATACGCGCCCTCCCCCGTCTCACCGCTCACATACCTCAGGCGGAGACTAGCACTTCCGCGCTGACTATAGTATAGATTGACACTTAAAGTATGTAATGGGTAGCAGGAAGAAGGAGGAGGGAGGAAGTAGCGCGGAGCAGTCCAGTCCTGAGGCGGCGCGGGAGACGCCGCGCCCGCCCAGCGACATCGACAGCCAGGTATGTGGACAGAGATGTGTGGAGGGCCGGATTTAGAGGTGTGGAAAGTTTACCAAAAGTTAGTTTTCTACGTTATGTTGCGTTTTTATTTTATTAATAGGTGCTCCAATAACACAAATATAATAAAAATATTATTAAGAAATAAGTCCAATATATGCGTCAATAATGACATAGTATTACATATTAATTTATTTATCTAAGGACACTTATTTAACATAACGGACTTAGGTAAATGCTGAAGTTATAAAAGGAAAACAATAAACTCTAGTACATATTTAACAATAATATTGAAGCTAAAGAAAAAAAATAACAATATAGGAAGTTTATGAATGCCATATCTTATGTTTGAAATAATTATTATAATAATACTGATGATTTTATAACGAACTAGCAACGCGCCCCGGCTTCACACGGGTGCAATGTAGATTTCTACACAAAGCCTATGTTACTCGCTGATAATGTAGCTTTCTATTGGTGAAAGAATTTTTAAAATCAGTCCAGTAGTTTTTGAGTTTATTTTTGTATATTATGACAAAAATACAAATCTTTCCTCTTTATAATATTAAGTATAGATTGTTTTTTTTTATTGCGAACACAGAAAATAAATGAAATCAGACGGTTAGTTTAAAAAACGTAATGAACTATCGACTACAAGTAGCAATATAATATTCGCAGATCTCCCTGCCTCGCTCGTACACTCTGCCGCGCGAGTTCCGCTACTGGCGGCGCCGGCCGCGGCTGCGGGACGCGCACCTCCCCAGCAACAACAGCAGCGACGGTGAGTGCGCTACTGTAGCTACCACTGGGTTTATACTGTGGCGACTTCTACACTTAGGATCCAGACGTCAATAATCCAGCCGGCCTAGCATGACAAGCGCGACAAAATTTTGTCTACCGTTTTCTCGTGTTTTAATCGAATATCGCTTTATTTCTTTCGGGTCTAACATGACAATTACACTTAAAATTCAACTTTTTATATCAAAAAACGAGAGATATTTTCTATCAAAATTGTCGATGTCGAGATATAATATATCGAGATATCTTACATCTTAGTTTGTCTTCTCTCGTCCGCGACATATCTCGTGGCGGTCATGCTAGCCCGGCTGAATCGCGCTAACAGTTTTTCCGCGAACAGTATATCGTCGGTTCAAAAGTAAATTTCACTAAATGTCATTTTGAATAAAAATATTTTTTCTACTATTGCTTATTTCCGATTGAAACTTTTATCTGAAACAATTTTTGGGTATGATCAAAGAACATATTATGTAGATGAGCATAGAAGAACAGGCCCATACAAACTTTTGACACAGAAAAAGTAGTTCTACTTTCGACCTGTAGAGCGCGCGGCAATGTATCGGTGTGACACATCTGAGCAGTTCACTGACTCCTCCCCTCGCGTTGTCTCGCTCACTCTCACGAGCGAACGGCAATAACGCTCTAAGCGGCTGGGTGCGAGAGAGTGCGCGCTATGACTCCAGCGTCAGAGTGAGTTCACACGGATACTAGCAGCGCCGCGGTGGCTGGGGAGAGAACTACTCTTACCGTGCCAAGCGCACCTATAAGGCCTGTGCTTCTCTATACATCTATGTTCATTGAAATAATCAATAGTTTGAGTTCTAACACTCTGTAATATTAATAATTTCATTAAAACCAGGTGACGTAGACAGCGGCGATAACGAAAGTGACCGCCGCTCGAACTGTTCCGCCACGTCGCAGCTACATCCGCCCACGTACGGGGAGTTCCCCTATCGGCCGCCGGACATGGTCCCGAGGGAGGAGCGATACGATGGTGACCGGAGGCCCCGGCGAGCGAGGAAACCGGGCCCTAAGCCGGAAACCAAGTTATAGAGAACTAGCTCATGTCCACTTTGATGGACGAAATAGCAGGTTTATTTTAGACTTACTTGACATACCGCGGAATGATGAAACGATAATCAAAATTTGTGGACTTCTTAAAATTTTTCTGTCTTTCATTTTACTTTCGTAATGAAAGGGTTAGAGATACTTTTTAAGTACACCTCAATGTTGATTAGCGTTCAAGAATTCGGCCGATAATTTGGCCGGTAGTTATAAATCAAAGCCTGTATCTTATTCTGATGTGTCTTAAAGTAACACACCCTGGCTTCGCATGGACGCAGCAGCCTGTCACTCGCTAATAATGTAGCTATTGGTCAAATAATTTTTAAAATTTGTCCAGTAGTTTTTGAGTTAAATCGTAACAAACATACAAAGCTTTCCTCTTTATAATATTTTATAGAAAACTAGCTGACCCGTGCCCACTTCTCTGGGCGAAATAGCTCTCAGATAGCAGGTTTTTTTCGACTTACTTCGATATGATTTGGCCAATTATACTCAACATCGTTATAAATGTATCGTCAGTGGAAAGATAAAACTGCTTAAGCGCCAATGATACTTGTATTAAATGAGGTTTAGCTTCTTACTTTTTTTTTAAAATCATTTATCTCTTATATTATTATTCATCTGATTAAAACTATGTCTTATCTTTGCAAATGAAATATATTACGTATTTCTCTATTTACAAATTGGCGCTTTAGCGGTTTTGCCTTTCCGCTGACGGTATGCTATTCTGATAAACAATAATACTGTAAAGTTGCATCAAAATCCGTTCTGTAGTTTCCGCGTGAAAGAGAAACAAACATCCGTCCATATATCCTCATAAACATTCATATTTTATTAGTAGGATAATTCATGAATATAATATAAGAATTTTATAACTGTTGCATAATTTAGACAAGAGCGGAATATAACTAATAATTTGCTTCAATCTTTTCGCTCAGTCGGTGCGTAGGTGGGTAGTGCAAGAATGTAAAATCCAATACCAATTATTATTTGTATTGAAAATCTTCAAGTGATATTGTCTTTTATTAACGCGAGTATCACACATTTAAATAAAATACTGTATACCGGATTAAAACGCGATTTATTGTTTAAATTATTTATCCCGACGTTTCGGATGCTTTTCAGCAACCGTGGTCGCGGGAGACTGAAAGATGACAGTTGTCTTATATTTGAAATGTCACAAAGTTGCCATATTTAATTCAATTAAATTAAAAAATAATCTATTAATTTAGGTAACACAATGTATTAGTAATTTAATATGTATTATTTTTTATTGACGTTCATAGATGTACATTGTGTTACCTAAATTAATAGATTATTTTTTAATTTAATTGAATTAAATATGGCAACTTTGTGACATTTCAAATATAAGACAACTGTCATCTTTCAGTCTCCCGCGACCACGGTTGCTGAAAAGCATCCGAAACGTCGGGATAAATAATTTAAACAATAAATCGCGTTTTAATCCGGTATACAGTATTTTATTTAAATCTTCAAGTGCCTTTAAATTTTAAGTCTGATAATTGTAACAAGTATTTAATGTAGTTAGTGTAAAATATATAATTTCAATTTATGTATTGTAAATTGCCTAATTACGGGAAATTAATTACAATTTTAATCCGAATCAATTGTATTTCGCCAAATATAAATACAGTTCATGACCTAAGTGAAGATCAATAATAATCGAATACCTAACATGTTAAGTTACATGTTACTAACAATTATCACTAAGAATGTACTTACTATTTATTATGATTGTGTATTGAAATTAGCATATTTTTGTATTGTACAAAATATACAACATGACGATCGCTAACAGCCAAAAAGGAATAAGCGACATTTTTGCCAAAATAGACTCATCTTTTTTTTTGCTTTTTTTTCTGCGTCATTTGTTCTAAGTTTCAAGATTCTACAACAAACTTTTTTGTCGCTCATATATTTATATCACTTTTTTTGTTTATTCCGAACTTTACAGGAAAGTAGTGGAATGCCGGTTATACCTTTTTGGCTGTAGACATCGATAGATATAATTTACAGATGTATATGTGTAACTATAGTGTACATAGGTAAGGGATCGTAAATAAAAGTCAATTCAATGTTTTATTTGCTTTATTCTATAATCCAATTGTAAAAGGGGAACCAGTCACTCACTCCGTGTCACTACACAGCTACTATCCAGCCATTTACACCAAATACAAATTAACATCAACCAAAATAAGGTTTAAAAATTCACAAACATACTATCTTATGCCGGAGTGGACATGCGCAAATCATGTCCGGATAGGGATTTAACATGACATTTTATTTTCAATACTGGAACTAGTTCCAGGAACCATGTTCGTGGAACTATCTAGTTCCGCTAGGTCACAAGACCATTTTTTTGTGTGCGAGCAAAACAGTATAAACAGGTTCTAACAGTCCCGATGTTTCTTTTCTTATCGATTGATGCAATACCAAACTAGCGAGAAACTATTTTATGCTCTTTGTTGTCAATAGTTTGATAACCGTCGTGTTTTATAGTTATCAGATGTAAAGGACCAACAAACCTATTAAGGTAGAGAACCAGTTGAGATGTATCCTTAAGTTTGCAATGTGTAGCTAATAATCACCCTGGTTGTAACATCACATTTTATAGTGACAATTGTGGCGGGCAACAAAATAACAGGTTCGTTTCGTTTGATAAGAACGGTTTTTGTAGTTATGTGCCGTGTCTAATATTTTGTATATATTTTTTTCAGATTTATATTTTCCAATCAATAAAATCACACACAAAAATGAGGGAGTACAGCCCATTCCGCTATTGAAATTGCAATAAAAATACCTACAAAGTCAGGTGCTATTTACGATAACTGGAGTGAAGCTGAAATAAAAAAAGAAACAAAGATCTACTAGTCAACGCATTACTAAGGCTATAGAAGATATCAATGTGGTTCCAGCATATATTTCAAAAAGAGAAATTGCCGCAAACAAGAAAAATGATTTAAAAAACTGTTACAAAAAAACATTATTCCTCGGCATTTTTCAGCTTTTTAAGAAGGTTTTATTTTCTATTGTTTAAGTATTTTTATAAGTGTAAACCTAATAGAAATTACACATATTGAATATACTATTAAAATCACGATTGTAATAAGTCCCTTCAAAATAGAAACCTTTAATAGAAATCTTTCATTGTATCTTCTGCAAAAATTCTAAAAGTGAAATTACGTCATTGTTATTGTTATTATTGTATCAAATGAGCGAATTGTAAAAAACACTCGCAAGAAATTCATGGCAGTTTATTTTATTTTCCAGATGGAGGAAGTCAATACGAACAACTGACAAAAAGTTACTACATTTCATCTGTGTTGAAATCGATCATTTCATATAGTTGAAAAAAAAGGATTCCGGCACTTGATGAAAACGGTCGTCCCAAATGTGAAAAACCCATCAGAGGATACACTAAAGCGACGGTTGGATGATATTTATGATATAGCACTGCAAAAGTTTACCAAAAATATCAACAGTATTGTAGACATTGAATTTGCTTTGACTTGTGATATCTGGTCAGAGCACACGCAGCTTTCTAGGAGTGACTATTAGTTTCCTTGAAAATGGTGAGTTAAAATCAAAGTACCTAACTACTCAGTTTATGAGTAAAGCCATACTTCAGAAAATATCGTACAATATTTGGAAAACTACCAAAAATTACTGGCCAAAGTTACTGATAAAGAGGCCAATATGGTTGCCGCAATGAATCAATTTTTTGAACCAGCCAGACACCGCGTTTTGCACATTCGAAAAACCGAGTAGTCGAGAAAATACTTGAATCTAATGATATATACTGGAAAAGTTAGGAAATTGTTATTGTTTTAAAAAATAGTGTTATAAACAGCGATCTGCTTAGAGCAACACAGGAAAACGAAAACAATAAACTGAAACTTATTTTAGACGTTACAACCAGGTAGAATTCGACTTACTATATGCTTGAGCGGTATGTTCAACTGCGAAGCGTCGTAAATGAAATTTTGTTAGAAAATCCGAATCCACCCGAAATTTTGAGCGCTCAAGAAAATATCGCTACAAAAATTAAGCTCATTTTGCATCCGTTTGAATTTGTCAAGATATGTGTGTAGTAAAATATATCACGTCGAGCAAAGTGATTCCAACAGTAAATTGTCTCGCCACCAAATTCAAAATACTTTCTCAAGTAGAAGTATTTTGAATTTGGACGAAGCACGAAGACAAAGCTATAATTGAACAATTAAAAGCCCCGCCATCAAAGAAATAATGATCGATTTCGATCAATAGAACAAAATCACATTTTGGTTATCTCCTTGATTTAAAAACATCCACTTTCCGGATCCCAATGGTTGCGCCCGTGCGATTCCGTTCATACGAAGGACAGTAAACGCAAATGACAGCCCGTGTCCAAACAAACTCCTCGAAATCGGAAACTGACACCATGGATTTCTGGAGACAACATAAACAACTGGCACATACTAGATATCAGAGGACAACTGATGTTTAACTGTTTTTCTCGTCCGTTCTACGCCCTTGTTTTCAGAACTGGCAGTAAATTTAAAATAAGAACTTTCTTGGACTGACCTCAGTAGAGGTTCCTACGTTGTTTTGATGGTGATATAAATTGAGTTGATGTGCTGGGTATATCGTGTATATTAGAACTTTCATCAAATGCTCTCTTTATGAAATGCTGATGAAATTATACTAGTGGGATCCTCACGCCCACAGTACTACATCCACGCCGCGTTGCCGCCCCGTCAGCGTCGCGTCGCCATCACGCCCCGCCCGCTGTTGACCAAACCATAAACAAAACTATTAAATTACTAGCTGCCCGAACCGGCTTCACACGGCTATACGAGTGAAGAAAATGAGACCAAATCAAATTGTTGTCTATTAATGGTTCCATAATGATTTTAAATGTACTATTTATGGGGATTTACAAGGATACCACAAAAATAAGAAGTTTTTTTAAAAAGACCAAATTTTGATTTTTTTATGAAATATTATTCAAAAATCTGTGCATATTCTCTAGTTTACTCACGGGTGTATCGGTATTCAGTTTGGCATGTTCAGGGCTATTTGCTCCGAGAAGCGTCTAACATCTTAAAGACACTGCAACAAAAAAAATTGTATCAAATTAAAAAGGGTCTCACCGGATCACTAGCAATATAATAAAGGCACCAATGTCAAAAAAGACGCCAGTGCAGATTTCATATGGAGACCCGGTGAGACCCTTTATAATGCATAATCCAAATTAATAATGAATATCCTCATATTCATTTATTTAAAAAAAAAATAACAATACTTATTTAGTAGACTACAGAATACTAAAAACGATAATCATGATGTGCATCATTGAGTGATGTTCTCTGGCTGGGATCACCTACCATCAAGTGAACCTCATGCTCGTCTGTCGATATCTATCACTGTCAAGTCATCATATTCAAGATGGCGGCCATATGTATGAGAGGATATAGGTCATATTGCTATAGAAATACAATAGAAAATGTTGTGTCATTTGTATGAAAACATTATGGCTGTTCGTGTAAGTCTCTCAGTACTAACCAACGTGACGGTCGCTTTGATGAAGTCCTTCTTGTGCGCGAGGTCAAAGTCCGGGTAGTGACTGCACACCTGATTGCACACCGACGTCATCGTGAGCTGGTCCAAATCAGCGCCCTCTAGTATTTGCTTCACGTACTCCGTGATCTCTTCGTCCTGTCCCATTCGACTTATTTAAATATGTACACATTTTAAATAATACCAAAGAAAATAGATGTACATAGAAGAACAGACCCAAACTATTGGCAAGGAAAACGTAGTTCTATTCAGGTCAAAACCTGTAGAGCGCGCGGCAATGTATCGGTTTAACACACACATCTAAGTAGTCCGCTGACTCCTCCATCGCGTTGTCTCGCTTGCTCTTACGAGCGAACGGCAATAATGCTCTAAAAGCGGCTGGGTGCGAGAGAGTGCGCGCTATGACTCCAGCGTCAGAGTGTGCGTTTACACGGATACTAGCAGCGCCGCGGTGGCTGGGGGCAGAACTACTCTTACCCCAGAGAAACCGTACCAAGCGCGCCTATAAGGCCTGTTCTTCTATGTACATCTATGTTCTTTGATAATACAGGTAGCAAGTTGCAACAAAGCAAAAACCTCCAGGAAAGAATACATATTCATGACAATTTTCATGCTGATCAGACAAATGTCGTTCAATTTTACTCCCTGACTAAATCTAGTGTTAACACATATACACATAATATATACGATTTTAGAATAAACAAAGTTATTGTAGCCCCATATTAATTTACATACCGATTAGGGTAAGGACATAATTATTTATAGGTTTTCGGTGTTCGGTTCTCACAGACTAAGACTTTTTACATCTAAAATGACATTTAAACATCCTGGTAATATTCTTTATATACAAAAAAGAGGTAGTCCGTCAACATCGTTTTCCCTTCCTTCCCCCTTTTCTTTGTTAGCCTCCCCTATTAGACCTTTCTAATAAAACTTCTAACTACTGATACTCACAGTAGGCGGTCGCTTGGCTTTCTCGTTTGTGGGCGCAGCACTCTTCCCTCCCTCCTCCCTCCCATTCAGTTCCTCCTTCCTCCCTTTTTCTTCCTCATCCCTCCCATTCACTTCCTCCTCCCTCCCTTTATCTTCCTCATCCCTCCCATTCACTTCCTCCTCCATCTTATTCCCTTTCTCTTCCTTCTTATTCTCTTCCTCTTCCCTGCCATTATCTTCCTCTTCCCTGCCCTTCTCTTCCTCCTCCCTCCCTTCCTCTTCCTCCTCCTTGTTTCCCTCACCAGACTCTTCATCAGAGTCCTTCTTGCTCTTCTTCGCCGGCCGTCCTACACGCTTGCCACCCTTCTTTTTAGCTACAAGATAAATATAAATAGTTATATTTATATTTGCTTATATTATATGAAATATTTTTTAAATGGGCCTAGAAACCGGGACAGGTACACCACTGAGGTACAAAGGTAGTCGTAGGAAAGATGGATTTTAACTTATGTTGCTAAATTTACAATCTGCGGCTACAATCAGTAAGAAGACGTCAATAATCCTGAATCGCGCTATCAAAGTTACTCCCAGCGGTTGGTCTGGACACACCCACACACAGCCACGTACCGGGCGGCGAGGCGGGTTTCCGCTTGGCGGGCGCCGCCTTCTGCATCTTGGCGGCGGGGCCCTTGCGGTTAGACTGGTCGACAGCTCGCTACACACACCCACACACACACACACACACACATCCACGTACCGGGCGGCGAGGCGGGTTTCCGCTTGGCGGGCGCCGCCTTCTGCATCTTGGCAGCGGGGCCCTTGCGGCCGCGCGCGACGGACCCGCTCGGCCGACCGCGCTTCGACTTCAGCTCCTATACAATATACATACACCATACTATACTTAGTAAACATCACTTAACACCATCCTATACACAGAGATGAGTCTTATTTGATACTAGCAAAACGCCCAGCTTCGCACGGTGCATTGTATATAAAAAAAAGCAAAGCCTATATTAATCAGCGACTACATTATCGCATTTCTATTGGTGAAAGAATTTTTGAAATTGGTCCAGTAGTTTTTAGTTTATTCGTTACATACAAAAATACAAAGCTTTCCTCTTTATAATATTAGTGTAGAAGTGTAGATAGAGATACATAATATTAAGATTGAAAAATACTTTTAATTATTTACTAAATTATTGTTATATTTCAACCAATTTACACAAAACCTTGATAAATTATATACCTAACCCTCCTCCCGATCCTCATTAACCACTCGTTCTGAAAATCCGTGCAGTAGTATTTGAGTTTATCGCGAACAGACAGACAGACGCGGAGGACTTAGTTAGTATTTGTTACTTACATCAGGCTCCTCCCCTTTACTGTCCGACACTTCTGTTCCCTCTTTCTCACTCTCTGACTTCTCACTCTCTTCTTCACTGCCTTTGCTAACCTTTAACCAAACAAACAGATTTTATTGACAAATCAAGAATTGTGATATTAGTGATTTCGTTGTAGTGATAATTAACTTTATAATATTATACACACAATAAATGTATTTTAGATGCAGTGGCAATCGCACTGTCACTACAATTTAATTTATATTATATCATGGAGGAAGTGGGCATCCATTTTTTCGAGGCAGGTGTCAGACCACTATAAATTTAATTCTACTGAACATTTTTAGCTAAAAATTTAACCATATACCGTCGTTGCGCCTGTCGAATTCCATATGTGCATTTTTTTGATTTTTGGTTTTTGCACAAAAAATAATCTTCGTTTTATTCTCTATGTATTACTAAAATCCTTTTTGTGATATTCGAACTGGAAACGAGTTTAACTAATTTCATATGTGTTTTGACCATTAAGAAAAACTCCGTATGTGAATCAATAATACGTTTTTCGACGTTTCCCAAAACTATACAAAAATCACAAATGGAACTTGTCAGACGCAGCGACGATACTCTTGAAATATGTATAATTAAATGGTAAAAAGTTATATCTCTTCATAGGTCTTTACAAAAAAATGCTTCAAAATCATGGCATCAAACCATAGGACTTAAAATAGGCACACTTCATCCTCACGAGGTACTGAGGGTCTTTCTTTTTTGTCCCTCTGAGAGTAACCGGTGCACATTTACAAACACTAGATGATCTGGTTAACACCCAGCATTTGGTTATCTCGGTAAAGTCAGCACTAGAGTTGCATCAGAATTCCCCATAAATGAGGTGCATTACATATTCTCACGCAGTATACCGCATGATGGCGTTCGCATTGACGTCAGAAACGTTCTGACATTTCTAATAAGCAATCCAAGTCACAATACAATCAAGTGATTCCAATAAACAAAGCCAAAGTTGTAAGCACAAATGCAGATGGCCTACCACGAAACTATCAACTAAGTATTCGAATTGTCGATCTGTCAGTTGTATGAGAAATCATTTGAAATTTCATACAAGGTTACTCATGTTGACATAAAAAACAGAATAATATAGATTTGTAGTGCAGGGTGTATAAAATTTTACTTTTGAATGGTAAAGAATACGCCATTTGTCAAGTCATAAAGCAAACTAGTTTATTTAGAACCACCCTCAATATCAATTCACAATTAATAATTATATTAATATCTAACATATCTCCCTCTTATAATTCCAAATACATATTATATTCATTTTAATTGAAAATTAATTTGACAATTTTTGTTATAACTCTTTACTATTGTATTAGGAAATCACACAAAATTTTAACAAGCTCTAATTAGGTATGCCAATGATCTCTGGCCAACATTCAGACTCAGGTATGAATACTTCCTCCGCAGATGCCTGCGAATCTGAGTCACTGTATGGTCGGTCTCCTCTTATCCCAATATCTTCAGCTGGCTCTTGGCGAGTCATTCTCGCCAACAACTGGTCAACATGCCGGCGGTGTAGATCCCCACCTTCTGTCTTTACCCTATATGTGCTTGGGCCCTCTAAACAGTCAATAACAGCCTTTTGCCATTTCTGAGTTGAACCATATATCCGTATCCATACTGGTTGGCCCACTTGAAAAGATCTACCAGGTGGGTGCTGGGATATTGTTTCCAATTGCAAGTCAGCATTTCTTGGAGCATTATCAGGATGTAGTCTTGATAATGCAGTTTTGTACTTCCGACCATTAAGTAACTCTGCCGGGGTTTTGTTGGTACAACTATTAGGAACTGTTCTCAAATAAAACAAAATCTTTGTTAGTTTTTCACCCCAAGGCATTTGTAAATTTTGAAACTTTTTAAGTTTATTCTTAAATGTTTGTATAGCCCTCTCTACTTGACCGTTAGTGGCAGGATGGTATGGAGGTGCATACAGGTGCCTGATTCCATTTTTATTCAAAAATTGATTAAACTCAGATGAAATAAAAGCACGCCCATTATCAGAGACTAGCACCTCTGGAAGACCCTGTGAAGCAAATATCTTCCTGAGTACCTCAATAACTGTATTACTGCTCATTGTTGGTACAATTTCAACTTCTAACCACTTGCTGTAACTATCAATTAAAACCAAGAATGTCTTTCCTTGGAATGGCCCTGCAAAATCCACATGAACTCGACTCCATGGCTTATCACAGGGTATCCAAGCTTGGCGGTCTTTTGGTGGATTGTTTCTCACTAATTGGCATTGTTCACACTGTGCTACTATTGTTTCAATGTCCTTATCCATGTTAACCCACCACACATATCCCCTTGCATAAGCCTTTGTTTGGACTATCCCCACATGTGGGGAATGTAATAATTTTAGTACCTGACTTTGAAGTGTCAATGGTACTATGACTCTGTTACACCAGAGTAAGCAATCGTTACTTAGGGAAAGAGCCTCTCTCCTGGTCCAATATGCTTGTAATTCCGAATCTCTATTCTGGCAGGGCCACCCATGAAGTACATAAAACATTACTTTTTGAAGCACTGTGTCCTTCCTAGTTTCAGCAGCAATTTTAGATGAATCCAAATTCCAACCATCAGGCATATCCTCCAACAACAGTATATCCTTAAGGGCCTTTTCTTCTAACCCTGAACTTGTTGGAGCAGTCCATCTACTTAAGGCATCTGCATTGCCAATTAACTTCCCTGGCCTATACTTAATTGTGTAATCATAACTATTTAGTTTCAATGACCATCGTAGCATCCTGGGTGAAATTTGATCTGGTATTGGTTTCTTTGGATTGAATAAACCTACTAAAGGCTTGTGATCTGTAATTATACAAAATTTACGACCTGATAGAAAATCATGAAATTTAGCCAAGCCAAATATAATTGCCAATGCCTCTTTATCAAACTGCCCATAGCGTCTTTCATGAGGTTGCAATGTTCTTGATGCCATCATGATTGGTCGTTCTACACCATCCTGCATTACATGTGCAATTATAGCTCCCAAACCATATTCTGATGAGTCACATATCAACAACAATTCTTTATTCAAATCATATCCCACTAGGGTGAGATCTGATGATATAAGATGCTTAGCTTTATCAAAGGCTGCTTGTTCAATTTCACTCCAAAACCATGGCCTCTTAGATTCTAATAAACGATATAAGGGTTCCAGTATTGTAGCTTTGTCTGGTAGAAATTTTTCATAGAAAGTATAGAGACCTAAGAAAGCTCGCAGTGTCTCTTTATTTGTAGGTGCTGGTTTTTCTTTTATTTCTTTTACTTTAGCAGGCGATGGATGCAATCCATCCTGATCAATTGTATGTCCTAAAAAGGTTATGGTATTTGATGCAAAAACGCACTTTTTAATGTTAAGTCGGAAGCCCATTTCATTCAGTTTACTCAACACTGCTCGCAGTCTTTCACTATGCTCCTGAATATTTCTTCCCATAATTGCTACATCATCGAGCAAACAAGCTACTCCTTCCATTTTTTCAAGCGCAGAGGACATTAACCTCTGAAATATTGCTGGTGCCGCGTTAACTCCGAAAGCCAAGCGGTTCATTTTCATTAAGCCAAGAGGGGTATTTAATGTGAGTAATACTGCCGTATCATCATCAACCTTCAGCTGGGTGTATGCTTGTTTCAAGTCTAGCTTACTAAATATTCGACCACCACTTAATTTAACAAAAGCTTCTACAGAAGTTGGTAGAGGATAACGGTCAACATCAATAGCTGAATTGACTGTAGCTCTGTAATCTCCGCAAATCCTTAATGAACCATCATCCTTTCTAACAATTCTCATAGGTGTAGCCCATTTAGAATACTTCACTGGAGACAATACACCCTCCTGAACCATACGCTCTAACTCCTCATTGACTTGCTGTTTAAGGGGAAATGGTACTGGTCGGGCCTTGAAATATCTAGGAACTGCATCAGGTCGTACATGCAATGAAACTTCAGGCCCCTTATACTCTCCAAGACCATCCTTAAAAACATTTGGGAACTCATGAGCCAATGTTGTGATCATGTCGTCTGACCAGCATAGCCCTGTTACTGAAATACCCAGTAATTCAAACCAATTCCTGCCCAATAGACTTGGTGTATTCCCTGACACTATCAATAGTTCACACTGAGCCTCTTTATCCCCAAGTTTAACACGAACATGTGTCAATCCCAACACCTTGAGTTCTTCACGGGTTACAGTCACCAATTTAATGTTGCTTTGTGTGAGTGGAGGAGGCACCTTCCACATTTTCTTATAGGTTATCTCAGATATAATTGATCTTGAAGCTCCAGAATCTACCTCCATTGATAAAGTAACACCATCAATTGTCACCTCCGCTTTGATTGGTGGTTGAGAGTTCCCTACATAGCTCATGTAAATGCCCATCATCTCCTCTTCTTTTTTTAAGACATCTACTTCTTCCAAAGCATCTTTTACTTGATGCAACTTCTTAGAATTTTTCTCACACATAGAAATAATATGGCCAATTTTCTTGCAATAAAAACATCTGGCTTTTGCAAAGGGACATCGGTAGCCAGTTTGATGTCGTTTACCGCAGTGCCTGCACCCAACAGATTTTACACTACCAATTTCCATTGGTTCATCTGTACTCATAGATGTTTGAGTTTGCCTTAACTCGGCTGCATCTGTAGGATACAAGTCGGGAAATGTTGCTTGATAATTAAGGCACATTTGAAATGCTGCCTCATATGTGAGATCTTTTGTTTTTACTAAGTCTCTTCGCAAACGCTGATCCCGCACTCCTAATACTAGCCGGTCTCTCAACTGACGTTTCAAATCCACAAAATTGCACTTTACTACCAAAGAATTAATAGCCGCCACAAAGTCTTGCACGCTTTCACCCTTTAATTGTGATCGTTCATGAAACTTCCCTGCTTGCAAGATTTCGTTAACTTTCGGTTCATAGAACTTATCCAAAACATCGATAATTTGGGATAACGGAACACTTGTAGGACGCGCAGGAACCAGAATTGATGCAATCAGGGCATAAGTCTCCTTGCCACATTGCGACAGAAACAAAGAACGCGCTTTGGCCGTGTTGTCGTCGCCTAACCCTGCCGCGTCGAGAGCACATAATAAAAGTTCCTTATAATCACACCACTTGTCAGTTTTGGGGTTAAATTGTCCAGGAAACACTATATTCGCAACATTCGACGCCATTAGACCACAATTATATTTAATTTTCCGCAGTCGCCAATAAAGAATACGCCATTTGTCAAGTCATAAAGCAAACTAGTTTATTTAGAACCACCCTCAATATCAATTCACAATTAATAATTATATTAATATCTAACAAATGGCAATAACTTTAATGTGACATGTTTAAATTAATTTTCTGGGGGTAGTGGCTATCTGTACTATCACCAGATTTTGGCTTGACATTGATTTTTGTGACAACCTGTACATAATATGTATCATGATGGTTGCAGTGAGTGTGAATTTTCAAGTCCCCCAGTAGGGCACGGGGCGGTCCCATTTCTGTGTCTGTTTCACTGATAATTTTCCTTCACAGTTTATTTTTAACCCAGAACCTTTGCTGATGAATGCGTAGCGCTTACCAGTGATGGCATGGTTGAACTGATCTATGATATTATTCCACAACTTATCTCAAATAGATTCTTTTTGGGAGCTTTTAAATGTCTCTTACCTTCTCACTCCCCTGACTTCCATTTTGCTTATGGTCAGACTTGACGGAGGAACGGCACCGCCTGCTGCTCTTCCTTTTGCGGACCGTCCCACCCACGCCCTCGTAACTCTCGGGGTCGAAGTCCGACTCTGCTTCGGAACTGCTTGGATTGGTTGCTACCTTTATACAAATTATTATTATATTATGATTTTAGACTTGTTATTGATATTAATATCTATAACAAGCAGGCTGTGTATGTACTAGGGATGTTACGGAAGTGGTTTTACCGGAACCGAATTCGGAATCGAAGTTTTTAAATTTGGTTTATCGGAACCGAAATCGGAACCGAAACCGGAATCGGAGGCAGACACAAAAGAAAATTGTGTAATAAAATAAAATTACAAACATTATTCATCAGTTTCATTAATTCAGTTCAAAAAAGTATACACCTTCCTGGGTGTGATATATAAAAATAAACTAATTTTCTTAAATTTTAAACAGAAGTTAATTAAATAAAATGGCACTGACCGCGGCCACTGCCGCCGATGTGCTTCGACCTCCGATTATAACCTCCGATTTAAATCTATCGGAACCGAAATCGGAATCGGAGGTGCAAAATCAATCGGAAGTTCCGACTTTTCGGAACCGAAATCGAAGCTCTGTAACATCCCTGGTATGTACCTACAGGTCTTTTTAGTTTTTATAATAATGTTGAACATTTCATTTTAGACTTTTATTTTATTATTTTTATTACTTATACTTCGAATAATCGAATTTGTTGTTTGCATTTTTCGAAAGTTTATATTTTTTCCGAATAATACCCAAAAAAATCGATTAATAAAAATTCAATTTTGCTATGGTGATAAGTGCCAGTTTTTTAAATTTTCCAACCTTAGATTATTTATATGTCATATAAATAATCAAAGCTTCCAACTTAAAAAATAACTGTTAATAAATATTGAATATATAGTATATATATGAGTACCAATAATGTTGTTGATTGTCCTTTAAGGTTCTTGCTTTGAAGTAATTAAAATATTATTATTTACTTTTTAGTTTAAGTTTGTACATACTATAACCATGCAGTTGTCATTTTGAAGTCGGCTTTTGTTTTTTTATATAGTTTTCAAAGTGTATACAGTTCTTTGTTAAACGCCAATAACCTCGCAGGACTTGATAAACAACATTTGTTCTACGAGTTTTAAAATAACTCAATACATTATATAGATTTTTCAACTTTTTATTTTACTGTCTTTGATCACGTACCTTGTGTCTCGGTGGACCACCACTATCCCTCATGAGGTGCCTGAACTGCCCATAATCTCGAAGTCGCTGTGTAGCGGCTAACATCGTCTCACGACTCGGTGTAGATAAATTTGGAAAATGTGTTGCATACTGACGGCAGGCTTCCGACACATTGTCGTCACACCTTGCAAGTATCCTCACCATTTCTGTATATTCGATATTAGAATACCGATACGCCATAGTAATAAAATATAACAACAATAGCACTGTAAGTTTAACGAAACTTTCATACAAGGAACATTTTTGCTTTGAGCTTTCATATATAAAAAAAGTACCTTAGACATGGGTAACTCAGCAAAATTTCCCGCGCCAACTCAGCAACTCAGGCGCAGTATAGTGCGTCGGCTCCTTGAGTCAACTCAAAATTGCGCCACGGCGCAACAAAATTGGACGCGCAAAGCGAGCAGTGAAACCTCCGAAACGCACGCAACGCCACGCTCATAGTTCACTCAGTGAGTTGGTACTGCGCCGTGCGCCAACATATTATGAATGTGTGAGCTGACTCACCCTGCGCAGTGAAGCGTGCCGGCGCAATTGCGCCGCGCAGCGCAGTGTTACCCATGTCTAAAGTACCTACATCCAGTGTTGCCGCTGAACGAAATTAAAATGCGCATTGCGCTATACCCCTATCAAAAATGCGCTATATCTTGCGAATATCCGGCTTCTAAAATGCACTTTAGATTCCGCTAAACGATTTGTAAATATATAAATAAGTAGGTACTTATATAAAATCTATAAAATAAATTATATGTTTTTATATAATATTTAAAAATATGACATCTTAGATTATTTATATGTCTAGATAGAGTGTCGCGCTGCAAACGACCTAAAACAAACAATCCATGTCTGTTATAATAGTGTGAGTGACAGCTACGTCTTACACTCGCCATAAGTCATTATGCGTTCCTAGTTGGCGTGCATAATGTTACCAGTTGTGGAAAAATTAATCTCAAAATAGGGAGAAATTAATCAAAGTCGAGAATATATTTTTTCAATTCACAAAAATAAGTAGTATGAAAAAATAAATTAATTGGAATAAAACAACAATACTAACAATATTTCCAAGGTCGGAACTCAAGTCATTTTCATTCTTTGCATATAAACGTACCAATTATTATTTTTTAAAATTTCTGGGTCAATTTTGAAGAAAATTGGAATATATAAAACTATGATTTATGTTTATAGATAAAAATAAAATCATAACTTATATGCAAATGCATTTGAAAAATGTTTTTTAACTTGGAATATATAATATTATTATGTATATTTAAACTCATAACATTTGTTTTAACTCTATTAAAAATAATTATTTTTTTAAGATACATCTTTCTTCGATTGAAGATCTGACAATAATAAAAAAAATACCTTTTGAGGCCACGTCAGAAACAAAAAAATCCGTTTTGTTTTTTTTTTAAACGAACGAAGGGCAAAAATTATCGTCATTAAACTATAATGAAATACAACATCACAGTTATTTTTTTTATTTATTATTATTATATATATTGGCTTTTTCTAAAACTAAATAACAAAATAAACTTGGATTTCATATTTAAAACAATCATACCGATATCCTCAAAATTTAAAACAACTTCAAAAAAAAATATTGTAAGAACGACTTCCAGGTACTAAAAAGTAAAAAATAATTGAACGGGGGGTTTTCATTTACTATAGAGAGATATTTTCATTTTAACTATAATTAGAGTTCATACCTTGACATATTTACTTAAAAGATATTCATATTAATTTACTTTTATTTAGCATAAATAATTAAATTAAAAAAAAACAATTAATATTAAACTACTTTTTTATTTAAAGTCGGTTAAAAACGGCACCCATGTCGACGCTAAATCTATTTCTAATATCTTTATGAATTACATACTAGGTCATATTTTTAAGGTATTTTTGGGTTCATAAACTGGCAACACACGCGTCAAACACAAAATGGCAGAAATAAATAATTATTTAATTTCGAAATATTTCAATGGCTTAAATGGCTGGAATTGATACGAAATAATGTTACTTACCGATGATAGGTAACTTTTTTTTGTTGTTTTAGATCGTCCTTTGTAATTTCTGCACACTTTAATCACACAAACCGCCATTGTAAACAAGATAATTTTACAAACAAACTCGAGCGTATCCATTGACAGCACAACTGCTACTGAGCGCGGGGAAGGTATAAAGAGTCTAACAGCTGGACACAATATTTTTTGACGCGTTTTCAGCTTCGACTGTCTATCTAGACATATAAATAATCAAAGTATGACATGACTTTATGGCACAGATTACGATCTGTGCTTTATGGACACTTCTAATAAACTAAGAATTAAGAAACTAGCTTCTTAGAATTAGTACTAAGGGTAGCTTATTTATTATCCGACCTATTTTTTCATCAATCTCCTTACTATTTTAATATTCTGATCGCGGCTATATAATATATCATTTACATATTAATCTCTCAGTGGTAGTAGAGTTAGGTATTAGACTGTAAATACGGTATATGGTATACGGTAATGGTCGAAAATGCAGAAACACATCACTGACACTCATCGTTATAATTTGGCAAATTTAATATAATTCTGATGAATAAAAAATAATACTGTAAAATTTCATAAAAATCCGTTCAGAAGTTTTTGCGTGAAAGATTAACCAACATATATAGATTCTCACAAAGTTTCACATTTATAATATAATATTATTACCTATATTATTTTTTAAGATGCTTACTATGCAAATAATACTCATACAAACTGATGTGATTAAGTGTAAATTGCTTATTTTAATACATTTTTATAAACTACGTTTTTTGTTTCTAAAACTACCACCATCCCTTTCATGATACCATGGTTACTTTGATATTTAACGAACTTCCATACAATTTTTCATCCCCTATTTCAACCCCTCCCATCCTATATTTCGCGATAAAAAGTAGCCTATGTCCTTTCCCAAGCTCTAGTCTACTTCTGTACCAAATTTCAACAAAATCGGTTCAGTGGTTTAGGCGTGAAAGCGTAACAGACAGACAGACAGACAGAGTTACTTTCGCATTTATAATATTAGTAGGGATAGGGAAGTAGGGAAGTAGGGAGTAGGTATAGTAGGGATTACTCCTTATCTCTACCCTCCATAGTTTCCAAAGTCCAAACGATTTGTCTTTTTGACACTTGACAGGTGACCATAGGCCACACCATAGCCAAATTGTTGCAATTTACAAGGTCAATCTTGTTTATAATTTTTTGTATCCTACAGCGTCAGATTAAGAAGTAAGAACTTAGAACCTAAATCTGAGCCTTAAGCCTTGCCCTATTCATAATAAAGCGCCTTTGTTTATAAAATACTTATGCGGTCTAGTCAAACGCAGTACGAGATTATAGTAGACTTCATGGAAGCGTGAGTATTATAAATTTGTGTTTTCAGGACGTTTGAGTTTAATGTATAATGTGCAATACAATCTCTATTCCAGATATGGAGATCTATCTAAACCCACTGGAGGCCCACGGGACCGCCATTTCATACAAAAGAAATGGCGGGAACTCGCGCTGTTACTAAATAATGATAAAACTGGGGATCCTAGGTCTGAGGAGAAGTGGCGTAAAGTACGGTAGCTCAAGGGCCACAATATATGTTCTTGGAACTTTACATAAAGGATAAATAATTTTGTTTTTTTTTTTAATTTCAGGTGTGGAGTGATTATAAAAATAATACAAAGAAGAAGTATGCTAAAATGACTAGAGCTTCTAGTGGAGGCCCACCACTCCAGTTATCTCTCACTGACCTTGAGACCAGGGTCATGAAGGTAATTGCAGCGCAAGCATCTGGCACTGGTTTGCTGGTCAATGCAGAGTTGCAGCAGGTAAGGAGTATTTTATATATTATTCATATTTATGTTCTATAAAACAGTGAGCGGCTAGTAATTTACTCATTTCCATTTCAGGAATCTAATACACATCCCAAAACTGAAGTGGCTGTAGACAATGGTAATTATCTTAAAGTAGTCATTTGATTAAATAAGTTATAATGTGTAAGTATGTAATGTGTAGCTAAATAATTATTCTAACGACCTTAGCAGGTCAATATATACAGGGTGGAAAGAATCAATTGGCCCTGGAGGGAAGCCACTTTAAATCTGTAAGATAGATTATTTTACGTAAAGGAAACATTCCTATATTTTTAAAAAGAAACAACAAACTGTATTCAAAGATTTTCTTCAGCTTCTATAGAAAAATTCATAATAATTAAAATAAAGCATTTCATAACAACATATTTTTATGTTCATGTTTTACACATTTTTTTATAATTGTGACATATGAGTCGTATAGAATCAAAGGCGGCTATCTGACTTATGGCTGATTCTTACCAATTTAAAAAAGAAAACGTTTTTCTCCTTTATTTTTGTATTAGGTATCATTCATTGCGTGTTTAAGGTATCTGTGAATATTAACAATTAAAGATAAAACCAAATATATAAAAAAAACATAACAGTCTAAACGACAAGAACTTATTTTATTAGATTGCCGGACCAAAAATGTCAGATAGCCGCCTTTGATTCTATACGACTCATATCTCACAATTAACTAATTACATTTCAAATAATCTTTAATTGAGGTCTGTTTTTGTTTAATTCATACGGGGGAGATACGGGCGTATGGTGCTGGAGTATTGGATGTGTTGGTTATTGAAGTACTGGATTAGTGAATTCTTCTGTATATACATGGTGGAAATAATCAATGGGCTGTGGAGAGAAACCACTTAAAATCCTATTTTACCTAAACAAAACTGCATTCAAAGATATTATTCTAAAATAAGCTTGTCTCAGCTAAAAATTCAAAATTTAAACATTCGCTATTTTATTCCACTAATCAAATTATTAACCTGCTAATTGATACATTTTTCACAATTTTCTTATTTGTTTTTGTTTCTTTACGTAAAAAAAAATGCCACAAAGCCAAGGTTAACTGGCAGAAAATGCCTTTAGGCATTAAGTTCGCCTTTTTTACACTACCTTTTGTGCAATTAAGAGTTTAAAATAAATAAAATAAAATATCAAATATCAAGAATCAACGTTCAGGATAAAATCTTTCTAATAAACATTTGGACACAACAAACCAACACGTCAAATAATCTAGCACCATCCACCCGTATCTCCCGTATAAATTAAACAAAAACAGATCTCAATTAAGGATTATTTGAAAACTATGTAATTACTAATTAGTTAATTGTGAGATATGTCACAGTTATAAAAAATGTGTAAAACATGAACACAAATACGTTGCTATGAAATGCTTTATTTTATTTATTATGATTTTTTCTATACAATCCATTAATCCGAACATTCCAATAATCCGGTACCCTCCATTAGCCAGGTGCAAGATTAGCAAACAATTGTTTTTACCCTTTTCGGACCAAAACGCCACTTTCCATACACCGTTGTTTAGCGGCCTATAACTCATACTATTCGCGTATGAAAAAAATCGGGAAGTACATATTTTTGTAGTTTGAAATGTGCCCTTTCGAATGGTGTATATTAAATTTTTATATATTATTTACAAAGATCTTTTGTCGTAGTTTGCGCCTTATCGTCCTTGCTACAAGTATTCCAAATTACGACCGCGTTTACAATTGCCGATTCTATAATCCTCGTAAATATTTTATACGTCCATTTCTTCGAGTGTATACTCGAGCTGGCTGGCAATTTTTTCAGAATTTTTTGAGCATTTTTTTAAATTTTGGCAAAATTGACCATTCTCAAAATGAAAAAAATGCTCAAAATATTTTGAAAAAAATCGGGTGCATTTTTTGAGTGATTTTAAGAACTTTTTGTTCTTGATAACTTTTCGAAAAAGTGCATTATTTTTCCATAAAAAATTCATGAACGTGTTCGTGAAAATTTTACGGTCTAGGCGCCATTTTGAACCCAATAAGGGTTCAAATCGACTTTAAAACCCCCATTCATTTTAGTTCACATTTATTCCATCGGTTAAAGAGGTTCCAGGACCATTGCAGACCAGGAACCTGCTCAAAATTCGATTTGAAAAAAAAAAAAAGTGCGAAAAATTGGTGTTTTTTTAGCGTTAAACGGCTTTTTTTCATAATAATTTTTTTTTTGGAATAATTTAATATACACCATTCGAAAGGGCACATTTCAAACTACAAAAATATGTACTTCCCGATTTTTTTCAGACGCGAATAGTATGAGTTATAGGCCGCTAAACAACGGTGTATGGAAAGTGGCGTTTTGGTCCGAAAAGGGTTAAAAGAATATGACATATGGCTTATATCAGAATTCCAAGCCAATATCATGATTAGAAGTAATGCATAAGCACCTTTGCTTCACATATTTTTTATTGATTTATATTACCTATTATATAATGCAAAACTATGATGTTTATAAAAAAGTAACAACTGAGTTTCTTCTACACAAACTAATATTCTTACTTCTTACTAAATAAAATTTGTACTATTACTGCAAAAAATATATGTAAAATAAATACATGATTTTTGCAGTGATACTGCGTACAAATATGTGCGGTCAAATTTCATTTTAGTGGGATTTGTTACTATAATTCTCAAATATAGTTTTTTTTTTATAGATTGGAATATTGAGAGTACCAGTCAACCTCTTCCTCCTTCACCACATGCTGACTCGCATTCATCACCACCATCTGAATCCCAAACACCACCACCCACTGATGCACTGGGGCAGCAATGGCAGTATGCTAGAGAGGGTGTAAAGGCGTATGAATTAGAGAAAGAAAGATTGAGATTAATTAATGAGGAATTAAGAATAAGAGAATTTGAGGCAAAAGAAAGAGTACGACAGAGGGATGAAGAGTTACGGTTGCAGGGTTATCTGCTGGACGTTATGAAAGGTGGAATAGCAGTTTTTGCAAAGTATTTGGAGAGAAAGTAAACTTATATTAGTTCTTAATTTTATTACTTTTTACCAGTGGCGTGCCCACCATACAACCCCAAGAGTCCTGCTTGCTGACTTGTAATACGTGCTTATATATAAAATTCTCGTGTCACGGTGTGCGGGACCGAACTCCTCCGAAACGGCTCGAGCGATTTTCGTGATCCTTAGCGTGCATATCGGCCAGGGTGGATATTCGATCAACATCTATTTTTCATACCCCTAAATGTTAAGGGTAATCCACCCCTAATTTTTGGACGAAATATTTTGTTTTTATTTTTTTATAATGTGGCATTTAAAAATACATACAACCCTAAATTTTTACTTACTTTTTTATCACCAACCCACTGATTTTTAGAAATTATTGACATGGCAAAATAACGATTGCCGGTTCATTATTCATTAATGACATTATTATTTTTCTTTTTATGATTGTATTAATAAGGCAAAACTGGCTTTTAGGCTTGTATGGTGGGCACGCCACTGCTTTTTACTTAGTTATTACTAGAGTAATATAAATAATAAAGATTGATTTTAAGATTAATTAATAATTATACATAATTAGATGTGTATGTGTAACTATAGTGTACATAGGTAAGGTATCGTAAATAAAAGTCAATTCAATGTTTTATTTGCTTTATTCTATACTCCAATTGTAAAAGGGGAACCAGTCACTCACTCCGTGTCACTACACAGCTACTATCCAGCCATTTACACCAAATACAAATTAACATCAACCAAAATAAGGTTTAAAATTCACAAATACACATTTAATGTTGATTATAGCTATCTTATATTACGTTGGGGCGCTCCCGGAGGTACGAGCACAAAGTTGAACAAATCATAAACCATTTTTTAATGGACTTAATGCGTTCACAAACAAAGGCAAGATATAGACATAAAAATATGTCTCTGTTTGAGGAGGCATTAGGACGTCAGGGCGCGTCCCAACCTTATTAACCCACGGACATAGCGACAATTCGGCCACAATATGCGTGTATGTAAAATAAAATCTAATGCCAAAGCATCTAAGTGTAGCTACTACTGATGCAATAAATTGATTAAAAAATAGCTATTTTTTTAAGGGTGGAAATTTACTCTTGATGAGCATAGACAGTAGATTTCACAGATAATAATTTAAAACATGAGATATATAACCAATAAACAAAGATACAATCTATTGTAACACTTCTAGAGAAAGTTTAAAAAATAGGGATATTATTGCACAGGCAACAACAAAGATATTAAAAAAAGTTAAAAATCTTCAACCTTACCTAAACAAAATTAGCAAAAAACAGTACATTAAAACAGGAAAGCGCCTAATCATTATTATTTTATGAATAAATTTATATTAAATTTCCGATGTTATATTTTTATCCAAAAATCTTCACTCGTGTAATATTTACACATCTTAAAGTACACTTAAACGAATAGTATCCCGCTTCACGAAGACTGCGTAGAATAAATTACGGGCTAGGCTTAAAAAAATAATCTTACATTTCACACAATTAAAAATCAATTAACAACATTCTAAAATTAATTTTTACATGTGATCCTATATCTAGCGGGGTGTCGCTGAAGTTCCTAGTAGTAGTAAAAATATATGAAATGTTTAATTTTTACGAAATTCTATCGAAACATTACAGAAATAATACTTTTTTTAAACTCTAAATAATCTAAACTGATTTACGCGTTACTTCATTATACAAGTTTAATGAATATAAAAAATGCGATTTATCATATTTACTTTACAAAATAACAACCACCCATTTCTAAAACGCTGATAATCTTAATCTGTTATCAAAAATCTAGTCAACTCATGAAACTGATGAAAGACTCAAGCACGAAAAACTTTGTTCTTTTTTATCTTCGTATCGTCAATCTGTCATTGGTATGAGAAATCTGTCGAAATTTCATACAATCGACAAATTAACGATACGAATACTTTCTCACGAGTTTTTCGTGTTTAGACGTCATTTCTAAAAACCAATAACCAGATAAGATACATACAAAATTTTCAGAAAATGAGGGTAATTATATATTGTACAGATATCATATACCCCGCTAGCAAGGCCACTAACACAGGCAATATACGATGGATGTCGGTAAGAATTTGATACCTGTGCTTCATCCGAATATTTGTACAATGTCATTGGTAGTTAAAATTAATAATTATTGAAACACCAATTACACTAGTTTTAATATTGTATTACACCACTATATTTAAGGGGAGGACAAGCTATAGTAGATGTTTCTGTGTAGGACCAAGGTAGGTTTAGGTAGTGTAGTCTGTGTGGGACCAGAATAAAAAACTCAAGTCTCCAGCAATAAAAAAGGAATTAGCATTATATTGCTGCCTTTGTCTAACAACCTTAGTTATCGTAACCCAGGAATAAGTCTATTACTGTTTTACAAATATAAAAACTAGTGCACTCAATGCAATTACAATAATTCATGTCCGTAAAACAATAGTGTAAAATTATAATGTACTTATAAAGGTAGCTCGCGCGAAACAGTGGTCCCGTCTTGATCTCAGTCAATATTTAAATTAAAAGTTTAGTTATATTCTTGTAATTCTATGTAACGTTATTCTCCTTTCGTCTACATCAGCGGTCCTAGCACGAACGACTTGCAAGAAAGTATTCTTATTGTCAATCTGTCATTTGTATGCAACTCAATGTCTCATACAACAGATTGACCATCAGTGTTGGGAACCGCACGATAATTCATAACTACGTACGACGTACGCTGGTATAATACTATCGTACGCAGATTGAACGATAATTTCTTTTATGATGCAAAATTTGATATTGGAACGAAGTTCCTTACCCCTTGGCCACAGTCACCTGCGGCGCGTTTTGCGGCGCGGTTTGCGGCGCGCAAAGCGGCGAGCGGCAAAAACAAATTGAGCAAATTGTATGAAGTATGCCACAGCTATCGGCGACGCGCATTGCGGTGCGACCTGGGGCGCGGTGGCTACTCGCGCGGCGGCGGTGGCGGCGGCCTGCGCGGCGTGCTTGTAAAACAAATGCACTCGGAAGTATCGAGGCGGCCACAGCTCAGAGCGGCGCGCGCGGCGGCAATGGTCGACGCATTTAGCATCGCGCGACCGAAACAAATAATTTTGTTTTTATCGCGCATTGAGCTCATATTCATAATCATATTCATATTCATAATGAATACAGAACAATTTATTAGTGAAATACTGAGTAGACCAGCAATATGGATGTCAAAACATCCACATCATAAATATAGGCATGTTATTATTATTATTATATATATTATATTATTATTCTCTATACTCTAAATACGTCCACCGCTGATGCCGCCGCGGTCGCAACTGATCGAGCTGTGGCATACCACCGCAAACCGCGCCTCTCGCAGACCCTCTTGCCGCGCCGCGCTCCAAACCGCCAGAAGCTGTGGCCAGGCCCTTATCGCGCGTTGTGAAAGGGGGCTAGACTTAAAGTTGTCACGACACTTTTTGCTATAGTCCCGCGCATCTATGACGTGTATGAAAGAATAGACTGACAGAGTACATATATATATAACTTCGTTCCATCCGGGTGTCCCTTGACACCTCTAACTTTTTTTTTAGTGTCAGCGCCATCTATTTGCTCATTTCCTTCTTAAGAATACGCGATGCCGTTTCATGTCGCAATCCTTTCATTGGTTGCTACTGTCTACCAATCAGAGAAATAAATCTATCTGTTTTTTTCGTTGGCACGTCAGTTAATAAGCGATTACAATACGATTTTGAGCGACAATTATTCTGATGGATACGATAATTTTACGGCCCTGGTACGATAGCTGCCTGGCTTCATGTTTTGAACACTGTTTATGATACGAATATTTTCTCGCAATTTGTTCGTGCAATAACCTCTGATAAGCTAGCGTTCTTTAACAGCGGATATAGACATAATAAGTCATAAAAACAGGATTTCGTGCATAGCATATGCACGTATTAGGAGATTTCAAAAATTAATAGTTTTCTAGATATAAATGAAATTGATTAACCTCGATACATAGATTGAATTTCAATATTTAAATGATATTATTAGTTTGATTCGTTTGGCGTTAATTATCCAAGTAATTTTTTTAATACTGGAAAGACTGAAATTTCGGTCAACATAGCACAAGCATTAATCAGAAAATAGTAAATGCATTCATATCTTGTATACAGTCAAGCAAAACCTAGGAAATTGTATAATAATCAATACAGTTATTGTTTTTCAAACGAAATTGAGAAGCAGTCAAAATTGCTTATTTGGGCACTTGTTCTGTATTATCCAGGATTGAAATACAACCCTATTCTAAATAAAAAATATATAAGATAAAGTCGTTTATTGGTTCAAAAATATCAATCAGAATCCAGTCCGATGGCACCAACACGCGAGCTACAACCAACACAAACAGCACTAACAGAAATGTCCTTAACTACGCTGTACGTTACACTTAACCTATGGGATTTACGCCTACAAATAAAATAGAACACAAAACGAACACCGCGCCTGCTAGGCCGCATGCACACTTGTGACAAATAGCGGAGACACAGGCGGCTTTTTTGAGAAAAAACAAAAGAATAATCTTACTGAATCCGGTAGTTTAAAAAACCATTTAGAAATGAAATTAACTTTACAAGTAATTTTGGACAAAAGATCCTCTACCTAAAACTGTATCAATACTTATATTTTCAGCCTGATTTAATTCATACAATTTCTATGACCTCATAACATAGACATTGCTTTAGTTTAAATGTAGTATGGTTTTACATAGGCCATTTTAAGATCTTTAAAAATTTACAATTATAGCAATTCCAGAATAATCTTAGTTTAATAACACCAATTCCAATGAAAAAAGCGTATATAATGAACTAAAAAGCGTCTTCAACCCATTTACATCAAAACGTCACAAGTGTGCACAAAGCCTAACCAACATGTATAGTGTCATAGTAGTGTGTGTGTCGGCGCGAGTGCGCAATTAGTCTAAGTCGTAGCTTACTTGACTATGCAATGCGGCCGAGTCGCTCACGATGATATGAGCTGCAACAAAATTGATACATTTCAGATTTACATACATACATACATACATATACATCACGCCTCTTTCCCATCGCGGTAGGCAGAGATAGGAATTCCATATGCTCCGATCCTTACATACCACTTTCGCTTCTTCTATTAATATCAATACTATCATCAATGCTTTCATACACACTCGACGGTTACGAGTACTTTTGACCTGGCCCTTTTGCAGAACGTCCCCGATCTGATCGAGGTACGTTCGCCTAGGTCGACCACTCCCGACTCTCCCACTCACACCAGATACATACATCATTACAAACATAATCATCATTACATCGAATGATTTACATACATCATTTTTATCAACCTTTTGACCACTTTTGTGACAAATATTTCCGTGCCCCTGCCGCCCGTGTCGTATTTCTACGACAGAGAACATGCATGATTTTTTGTCCTATGAACTGTGTGATACTACTAAAATCGAGTCAATAGTTCATAGTCGTCCGCTAGTGGCACGGAAATTGATATTTAGCCAAGCGCTAAAAGGGTTAACCAAATAGCTACTGCCTGTTACTTCGTTCACATGAAATTGTCTTTAAATGATAACTTTTCTTCCCAATAGATTTTTCTCCTGCTAAGCTGGATCAACCATGAAAATCCTTTCAGTAGTTTCGGACGTTAACGTGCACAGACACGAAAATGTTAAAAAATTATCTTTATGTATTCTGTTAGTTTCTTTTTACGATCCCCTCTTAGCTTCTAACAAAAATATACAATCTAGAGTCACTGATGCTATTTTAGTAATGTATAGTTTAGGATCATTCATCAAAATATATGCGATTTGACATACAATATTTCGGTCAATAATAATTTCCAAAATACAATAAAAACTCGCATGCAAACAATAAAAACATAAAAAAAGCAAAAACATCTACCTTAAGCGGGCGTATATCCATTCCACTCGTTTTGCGGATATTAAAAAAATTATATTCTCATAATATATTATTATTGTAATAATATGTCCTTTATAAAACTATAGTAATAGTTAACGCTATGTAGACTACACTCCGCTTACTCTTAACATCTTAAATACACTGCAACAAAAAGAAAATGTATCAAATTAAAAAAAAACGGCAAAAATATTGTCTTTTATTAACGCGAGTATCACACATTTAAATAAAATACTGTATACCGGATTAAAACGCGATTTATATATTAACGCGACCACGGTTGCTGAAAAGCATCCGAAACGTCGGGATAATTAATTCAAACAATATAAATAATAAATCGCGTTTTAATCCGGTATGTATTGTATTTAAAAACGGCAAAACTTATCACTAGACTTACTATAGTAGTTGAATATTAAAACAATAATCAAAATTGAGGGCTTATCAAAATGTATCTATCTTTCATTTTGCTTATGGTAATGACAGGGACAGGAAAACTAAGAACACCTCAATGTTGATTGGCGACTTTTCGGCCATTTATTTGTTAGGGATCGTCCATTAATCACGTGAGGCTCCGTGGGGGGAGGGGGAGTGTTCGGAAAAATCGAAATATCACAAGGAGGGGGGGAGGTGGTACCACGTGTACGTGAATGCACGGTTTCTAAACCAAACAGCAGCGCGTGCCCTTGTATTTAAAGATAATATTCTGAAAATGTCAATATCCTTTGTACTAAAAAGAATATACGTGATATTGGGTATGGGGGGGAGGATAGTCTAACACTTCACCACTTACCACCAGGGTTAAAAAATTGCTAAAAAAACATCACGTGATTTATGGACGACCCCTTATACAATACTATGGTAACTGAGATGAGAAAGTTAAGATGGCGTGTGATAAGATAAAAAATTAATATATACTAAAGTCCGTGAGTAGCGCCAGTAAATGAAAAAGGTTTAGCTTGGTATGGACACGTTTTGAAAATCATGTGTAACAAATATTGAAAAACTAACGATCCGCCCCGGCTTCGCACGGGTGGAATGTAGATGGTCAAACATTCTAAGCTATCCTATCTCTTAAGTTGGACCAGACTGCTCACGGTGTGCCAATTTAATTTAAAATCGGTTAAGTAGTTTAGGAGTCCATCGCGGACAAACGTCGTGACAGGAGATTTATATATATTCAGATTATAAGGAAGGAAGGAAAGACGATGGAAAAAGTAAATTTGATAACGGCGCAGGAAGAACTATGGTAACTTTAACATACTATATCTTCTCATGGGCAACATTGTTTTAGTATAGGATTTGTAAGTAAACAAACTAAAAATGTCAGCGTCACTGATTACGAATCCGATGTCAGATTTCTTAAATTCATGATGGCGGACCGATTATAGAAAAAAAAGTTGAGAGGTGTTAAGGGACACCCGGATGGAACGAAGTTATATATATATGTACTCTGTCTGTCTATTCTTTCATACACGTCATAGATGTTGTCACGACACTTTTTGCTATAGTCCCGCACTATAGCAAAAAGTGTCGTGACAACTTTTCGTAAGAATTTTTTCCGTCTAGCCCCCTTTCACAACGCGCGATAAGGAACTTCGTTCCAACAGTTATTTGGCAAGATACTTTTTGGCTTCCGTCATCTTGGATTCCAAAAATCTAACATCGGATTCATGATAAGCGAATTCAAAAACACTTTAATACCAAATTTTACTGTTTTCAAATAACTTCTTGTATTATCAGTCCGCCATCTTGAATATTCAAATTTCGAATGCAAATTCGTAATCAGAAGCCAATCGAACGTAAAAAAATGCTTCTAAGCATAGAGCAACACGGGCCACCGGCGAACCGGAGGGGAGTAGCCATAGCGTTCGTTACCGATACCAAACAATCTGTCATTTTATGCGGGGGGAAACCTGCGCTATGTGTGCGTACTCAAGTTCGCACACACAAGCAATCGTCTGTCACTACGAAACTCACACCGTGACAATTAAAAAATACACTAACAATTTCACACACACATTTAAACATTCCGTGTCATAACAGTATAATTAAATGGCGCAACTACACTGACAAGTCCTTTTAGCCGTAGTTGCAACAACTGTCGATACGCAGTATCGATAATTTCAAGAACTGGGTTTGGAAAATTAGTTTTATAAGTTCGACTTAATTTATTTATTTTAAAGATGGAGTTAATTTATTACGTAATACAAATGAACTTGTCGGGTAATGCGCACGTAGCAGGTCACGGAGAGTGGACCATGAGATGGTACATAATAAAATCTTAGAAATAATTTGACAAACGATAACGTAATTATATAAGCTATATAAATATATAAACACATATTATGTTAAAATCGGCAAGACGGGCTTTTGGGCTTGTATGGTAGTCCCGCCACTGAGTAAAAGTAAGGTTATGTTACAATCAATAACTGACATATATATCATAAATCTGTGATCAATGATATTTGTAGTTGTCAAATCGTAACAATTCCTAAATGACGACAATTTATCGGAAAAGCACTCAGACTCAAAACGTAGAAAACATGAAACGAATTAGCACAGAGTAAACAACTGTCATGCGGCATGCCAACGACAGACTAAAATAAAAGATCGATTTTAATGGATAATCATGCATATTCATTTTCTTTAATTAATAATTTATATTTTATTTAATAACATAACAGTAATTATATGCAATATATTGTATTTAAAGTGCATTTAATTACTTTTGAGTTAATTACCTTGTCCAAAGGTTTTTTTTGTGATTGTGTAATCGATTCAATTAATCGAGAATCTCAGGAAAACTATATTTCTCATATTTCTCCTCTCCCAGATTGAGAATTGAGTTGATTTTTTATATGATAAGATTAAAAATATGTCATTTTTTAGATCATATCGCAATTATTAAATTTGGGCCCACAATTTTCCATATCCTTTGGATTTTTAGGAAATAAAAAAAACATTATGGTTGAAGTTTACACTAAGTGATTTTAATAAATGTGCTAACGCGCGTAAGTATTATATTATATTTTAACAATGTATATTATCACAATATAATATTTGAATCAGAAAATTTAATCTCAAAACTGTCTCTGTATAGAAGACTCCTTTGCCATTTTTTTTCGATAACTTAAAACAATCCGACAACAACACTATTGCTCGGTGACAGCGACTTCTCGGAAATAAACTCGGATTAGTCGCTCGACAGATCCGTGTATTGTATGAGGGCTCATACAATACGCGGATCTGTCGAGCGACTGTGTTGGTAAAAAAATCCGAAACAACACGACCGATAATATTGTAATATTTTAAGTTTTAAAGAAGTAAATAGTAATAATATGATTAAAAAATACCTACATATGAAAGGTAACGCTATCTTTTTGTAAATTTTACGTGGCAGATATTTTTTGGCAACAAGAAACACAAACAATTCGGCATTTTTTTAGGAGGTCGATTCAGTCGCGCATCTGGATTTAGTCTAGTGAAAAGTGCGGCTACAACTAGTTTTATTGTACGCATAGGACCATTTGGACTTGTACTTTGACAGAGGGGAACGCCTGCGTATGGCTACTCCCCTCCGGTTCACCGGTGGCCCGTGTTGCTCTATGCTTCTAAGGATTAAAGCTTCGATTCATATCGTCAATCTTAGTTATATGAGACAGTATTGACTATACGAATACTATCTCGCAGACTGTTCGTGTTAGGACTTCAGGTCACTCACCGACTTGACGGTCGCTTTGATGAAGTCCTTCTTGTGCGCGAGGTCAAAGTCCGGGTAGTGACTGTACACCTGCTTGCACACCGTCTTCATCGTGATCTGCTCCAAGTTGGCGCCCTCCAGTATCTGCTTCACGTATTTCTTGATCTCTTCGTCCTGTTCCATTATACATATTTAGACATCGATATACTATATCTATACTAATATTACAAAGAGGAAAGATTTGGATCAGCAACTGAATACCGTTAAATTTACTATGGGAGTTGAACCGGTATAATAAAGGTTTTTGTTAATATTTTTTTTGATTTTAGACATATTTACTGAAAAAATTACTGTGGTAAGTTTAGTGTGTAATACTCTTTAAAACTAATATCATGGTATCTCAGCCAGACACGTATTTCGGAAAATAAAAATTAACCGGTTTCAGTCCCTGATTTAGATTTTTGTATGTTATGATTGAACTCAAAAACAACTGGACCGATTTTAAAAAATGTTCACCAATAGAAAGCTACATTATCAGCGAGTAACATAGGCTATGTCTTGTGAACAGTACATCTAGATTACACCCGTGTGAAGTCGGGGCGCGTTGCTAGTTAAATATAACATGTCCGACTTCGCATAGGTGCATTTAAAAAAAAAATGTACCCTTTGTCACCAGACCTTATAAATCTTCTAACTGATACTCACGGTAGGCGGTCGCTTGGCCTTCTTGTCTGCGGGCGCGTCACTCTCCTCTCCACTCTCTTCCTCCTCGCTCCCTTCCTCTTCCTCCTCCTCGCTTCCCTCACCAGACTCTTCGTCAGAGGAGGCCTTCTTGCTCTTCTTCGCCGGCCGTCCTACAGGCTTGGCACCCTTCTTTTTAGCTACAAGATAAATAACAATAGCTATTAATTTGCTTTTTATCAAAGTGTTTTTCTTGTACTTTTTCAATCATAGTAAATATATGACTTGTATATACCAGAAGGTAATCTATTTAACTTTGGCTTATTAGAAAATTCCAGTGTCTCCTAGTGTGGTATGGGCAAGAAACATTAATTGTGGCTATTCCACATCTTTCTTAACAGGCAATTTGGTGAACACTATATATTATAACACCTGCCCGAACGAAATATTTTTTTTAATGTTTCCTCAGATTAATAACGGGACGAGTACACCACTGAGTAAAGGCGGCGGTAAGTCATACGAAATATGGATTTTAACCAATATATTTTGTAGCGTCATTTTAAAGGCCAACAACTCATCTAAGATCTTTGAGTCACAGATGTCCATGGGCGGTGGTGATTACTTATCAGCTCGAAGTTACTCCCAGCGGTTGGTCTGGTCGAGGAGCCCTCGCTCCCCACACACACGTACATACACACACACACACACACAGCCACGTACCGGGCGGCGAGGCGGGTTTCCGCTTGGCGGGCGCCGCCTTCTGCATCTTGGCGGCGGGGCCCTTGCGGCCGCGCGCGACGGACCCGCTCGGCCGACCGCGCTTCGACTTCGGCTCCTATACATATTATAGCATACTTAGTATACACCTCTTAACTGCTGATTCATCTCTGTGTATAGAATGTGTAGTGTTTGTAGAATTATATCTATAATCCTATTAACAGTTCATCTTAACACACTGACACAGTCATATAATACACATATATAGTACCACAAAGTTTATATATACACTGTCACTGGCGCACCACGTCAGTCGTCAGTATCACGAGAGCCGTGAGCGAGAGTGGACGTGTTGTGTGCGTGCCGAGCCCATGGTGTCACATGCTGTTGGATACAAACACTACAAAATGGTTCCTATACACAGAGATGTACATTATAACATTACATTTTCAACCTTGCTTTATTGATTTATGATGTTTGAATATAACGAAACGAATATATAAGAGAATGGTAAAAGAGAAGATGAGATTATATTGATTTCAATCAAAATCAAAAGTTTTTTATTTCAAATAGGCCTTTGCAGGCTCTTATGAAACGTCTAGTTGCACTATGATTTAATCTATGATTAAGTTTGATATACGATTTTTCTATACAAAATCTATTAAAATAGAAAATTAGTGCCTAGAATACGGACCTATATACGTATATATAAGATTCGAATTAGTATATCAAGTATTTAGTTAGTAGTAGTTCTAGTTTTTATTAACAATTTGTTACTTACATCAGACTCCTCCCCTTCACTGCCCGACTCTCCCGCTCCCTCGCTCTCACTCTCTGACTTGTCACTCTCTTCTTCGCTGTCCGACTTTGCCTTACGACCACGGCCTTTGCTAACCTGTAACCAGACAAACTTTATTAAAATTTATATTATATACAGAGTGATAGTATGTTACATATATATTTTTCATACAGTACTGAGAACTATATTTAATATTATCATAAATTTATCCTTTAAGGAAGTCTGTCATATAGTAAAAAGTATCTAAAAGCTGTTGTAATTTATTTATTTTAACACATATATATTTTTTTAAAAACTACAGCACAGTATTTATAAAACAAGACATGTTTATATGATGTGGTCGAAGTTAAAGTGATATTATTCTAAAACCCGTATTTTTTTAATGTTAGATATCGACAGACGAGCATGAGGTACACTTGATGGTAGGTGATATCCCAGCCTTGCCTATGGATTTCCGAATGCTCGAAGTAAATAAATAGGTCGACAGCGCACCATTGACTGATGTTCTGTGACTGGGGTACCTACCATCAAGTGAACTTCATGCTCGTCTGTCGATGTCTATACTAATATTATAAAGAGGAAAGATTTGTATTTTTGTATGTTATGAATGAACTCAAAAACTACTGGACCGATTTTGAAAATTCTTTCACCAATAGAAAGCTAAATTATCAGCGAGTAACATAGGCTATGTTTTGTGTATAGTACATCTACATTGCACCCGTGTGAAGCCGGGGCGCGTTGCTAGTCTAACATAAAATAAGGTTTTAAATGTCTTACCTTCCCACTCGCCCTACGTCCCTTCCCCTTCTTGCCTTTCTTGCCGGGCTTGCCTGAAGAGCGGCGCCGCCCGCTGCTCTTCCTCTTACGAACCGCCCCCCCCGCACCCTCGCCGCCCTCGGGGTCAAAGTCCGAGTCCGCTTCGGAGCCACTCGGGTTGAATGATCCCTGCATACAAATTATTATTATATTAGCCTTTTGAACTTGGTACCCTTGGTAGCTCCTTACAAAACATTTGTAAAACAAAAACTTGGCGATTAAAAAGAGTGACGGCGAGTTTATTGCCAGTTCTTTTCGTCCGTTCTTAATTTGAGAATTGGCAGTAAATGTAAAATTAGAAGCATTTAATATGTATTTTTTACTGACGTTCATAAGTGTACATTGTGTTACCTAAATGAATAAATGATTTTTGAATTTGAATTTGGTATTGATAATATCTATTTGAATTAAGAGTAACCTGTATTATTATGCACCTATGTTAAAATATCGAAAAATCCACTATTATACAGGATGTTTGGAGGCTGAGTAGCCAAAGGAAAATGGTCGATAGGTGATGGTGTTGGCTACGTGTTGCGCCTAATTAAATAACATTTTGCCTTAAGAGGGCCCTTCCCGGTTCGTCTATCGTCAACGCGAGCATGGTTGAAAAGCTTTTTGTTTCATGCAGCGCATACCTCTACCGCTAACGAGTGAGTGAGAACGCGATAACATTGGACGAAAAATAGTGTGCGGAAATTTCATAAAACTTGTTCTAGGAAATACGTGTTTTTCAGTAGTCCTTACAAGTTTGTGAAATATTTTTTTGTAATTTAGAATCTCCATTATATTTGCAAGGTTTCTATCATAACAAAATATTTACTTTCACAATTTATGAGTACATTATGAACGCCCAAAGTTCAGGTATTTTTTTTGCAAAAGAGCTGATTTTTGGAGGCTTATACTGAATTTATTTCTGAAAATTTTGAGATTTTGTTTCGATAGAAACCTAGATATAGTGCACGAGATACCTATTAGTTCAAAAGTTTCAAAGAAAAATCGGTTACATCGCCATAATCACGTACGAGCTTTTGTATGGAAAGTAAGACGGGTTGGGCCCTCTTAAGTTTAATGAGTACTCATTTTTTCGCTATTCTTCTAGAAAATCTCCATGTTTTTGATAAAAACTTTAATAGTTTTTTTATTAGTCATTAGTAAAGAGTAGCAAGTACTTCCCCTTAAAGATAAGAAGAGATAAAACACTATATAGGTAACCATTTCCGTAATTTACACCATTTACATAAAGTTGATAGGAAGCTTACGTCGGAGTCTTCTGAGCCTTCTTTGTCCAGTTTGGGTCCCTTTATTTTAGAGTCTGGGTCCGTTTCATACTCCTCATCCGAATAGCCTGTAATAATACAAATACTTAGAGCTGTAATTCTCAAACTGTTTGTCGCGGCACACATCAGCTATATACATTTGGCGTTACACTAAGATTTTGGCGGCACACAAAACTGCCGCCGTACAGTGGTTTAAAAATCACTGACTTAGATGATTCGACCATTAGAAATATTACAGCTCACAATCTTTTTGTATATCTTGATAATGTAATAATATATGAATAAAATTTTCTTCACCACCACTATGGTCTATTTATGGATTTCCGAATGTTCAAAGGAAAAAGTAGGTCGACAGCGCATCACTGACTGTTCTGTGGCTGAGGTATAATATACTTTCAAGTGAACCTCATGATAGTCTCGATAATTAAATAAAAACTGTTGTCACTCCTATAACTATTACTCCCACCCGTTCAATACCCAGACGTTGGGAAGACTATAAACATATCGACCCGGCGGGAATCGAACCTGCACCCTAGGTGTTCTACCAAACGCGCTTTTATAAAAATAAACAGTTTCGCAGGTACCTCTGTTGTGTATCTTGACGGCGGCGGACCGCCTCGGCCGGCCGCCGGGCGTGGCGGCGGCGGCGGGCAGCGGGCGCGCCACGCCCCGCGCGTGCGGCGAGTTCGCCGTCGGACACTGCAGGAAGCCGACTAGACGCGCCGCCAACTCTGACGTACCACCTGTCACGGAAATAGCGATGAGACATACATTCCAAATTCAATACCAGGGCTTCCAAGTAAGAGTCCGTAAATATACCAGGGTCGAGAACCAGGTTTTATGATACTTTCGCCGAGCTCTGAACTCGCCATACCAAAAAAATACTTGCATATGAAAACGATCGAAGCACAAGTATTTGTATTAAGAGGCACGTCCCCAACAAATGCGCGAATAGGCAGTTACCGTTTTAAAGATATCAAAGAAGTTACTCGATTAAATGACTCTAAAAAAAACCCTCTTTTGCTTAACAAATTAGCCTACAATTTCACTGCGTCATATTTCTTAAAACATTCTTAATTTCCGAGAAAAAAAATCGTCAACATTGGTATAAAACCTAGATATCGCTCTTTTCTATTTTAAGTATTTACGCTAATTTGTTAATATATTCGAAAATATTTTTGCTTAAATCGTGACACGAATGTAGGAGTAATACTTTCACCGTGAAGTTTTTTTACTAATTCATACAAAAAAGCAATAATCGAAGCCTAAACATCATTGATTTTTGCGTTCCTCGGCGCCCATACATTTTAGTATGAAGAATAGTATCCCCGTCATTCGGTGTATAACACCGTACGCCGGGTGTGAAAAATTCAGTGCCGTCTCAGTTTTAAAGGTGAACGCACGTCCAGTCTTAGTTTGCGTCGATCTACATTGCTCCGCGATATATTTATTGTTCGCTGTATAAGGGTGGGTCGCGAGTATCGGACACGTCAGCAAATTGTTATTATTCATAAGAAGTAGACAAAATAGGTATGTGAGTTTTATATATTATTTTTAATTGTTAATTATCCACACTAATGTAGTTATTGAAATCATTATTTATTTTTCTTATCATTCAGGTAGATATGGGGAAACATAAAGAAAATTACTATAAACAAAAACAAAATAAAGGAAGATTTAAAAAAAAAACAGTAAGTACCTTCTCATTTCCTAAAAAAACATGCGCTTTTTATTTATTTTTTAAACTTTTTTAAATTCCTAGTAAGTAGCCTTTGCGCTCGACCACCATCTTACATGAAGTAAAGTGATTATACGGCCTACCATATTTTGCTATTTTTAATTGTCCTGCCTTGTATATACATGAATCTAGTTGGTACTAGTTTTGACATGTTTGCTACTGAAACTATTTTTCTCAACCTGTATGTTTGATTTTATATTTCCTCTTCATCGTTACTACTGAATGAATATGCTGTTTTTTTCTGTTTCATTGTTCTGAAACCATTTTTAAAGTTACCTTATTAAAAATAGGTGATTTAGATCGCACAAACACGCATTGTACTAATATAATCATGTCATATAATATTGAATGAATGAATGAATACTTTATTGCACAAAAATTTATACATAAATTTTACAAATCTTATTGAACTAAACTTAAAATTAATTGTGCAAGGGGCGACCTTATCGCCTAACGGCCTTTAACGCCTTTCTTCCAGGTAACCCTGACATTTGAGAAGAAATTGATTGTAAAAATGGATAGAGAATAATAACATCAATACTAAAAATTAACAGAAATAACATAAAGTACAATAAAGTCAAAACAACAAATACATATACAATAAATTATTCACAAAAACATAGTCCAGATACATCACAAGAAAGCAAGAAATATAAAAAAAAAGAAAAGCAAAATAAAAGAACAATGGCGAAATCTTAGTTGACTAAAATTAAAGCGTCTAGAAAAGATACTAAAACCAAAAATATTTAAAAAAATAGCTACATTTTATCAAGTTCCAATTTTAAACCGTTAAAGCCGGAAATAAAAATAATTATTAAGAATACTTAATTGATTTAGATTATTATTTACTTCCTTTCTATTACTTTAGTGTTACCATTTAAAACAATTTTTTCTAATATGGTAGATTTATTATCGTTACATCGTTTTCTTAAAAAAATAACAGACTATGAGTTTGCTTGATTAGAAAGCAATAGTGTTTTATCTTTTTTTGTATAATTTATAATATATTTTATTCGGTTCCATTCCGATATAAATTCTTATTGTGAATTAAAGAAGTATCGCAGCACTGAAATTGTGCGTTGGCACTTCGTGTTTGACACATTGTCAGACGTTCGCTTTAATTATTAGGTTATAGGTACCTACCTAAATCTTTCTAGACAGGAAGTTATGCACTTACATACGTATTTTATATTCAGAAAAAGTTAAAATGCTTTGTAATACAATCTCCTAGATCTACTAAAATATGTATTGTGTATAAAACCTACCTTAATTATTATATAAAATACAAATTCAGTATTTTCGTGTCGTAATAAGTACGAACCTACCTCCATCAAAGACGGAAGGAACCTACCTAAGTGTCACGAAATTGAAGTGACAGTAATAAACTACAAAAGTTCAAAACTGAATATCTCCTATTCTCGGCCTCCTTTAAACAAAATTCTTGTACAGACAAATTCGTAATCTATCACTGAATTAAATAATATTTTTTTTACTCAAAGACATAGCAATTTAATTTGAAATAAAATTATGTATGAGAGTTCGCCATTGTTCTTTAAATATTCACACACTTTGAAGGAAATGATTTTTAACAGATTTTTTAAACGCATTATAAGTTTGTGCTTGTCTGATCACAGAAGGTAATGAATTCCATAATCTTACAGCCTGTACAGTAAAGGAACAGTCATAAAAAATAGTAGAGTGGATAGGCATATTAAGAGTAAGGTTAGTAGTGGAGCGAAGATCGAGTTCATGAGAAGACCCCATGAAAATGAATCTTTTCTTTAAGTAAGAAGGAGTGCGTGGATCGAAGAGAATAGAGTATAAAAGACAGAGAATATGAGTATTTCGACGAAGTCGGATTGGTAGCCATTTGAGTTTTGAGCGATATTCTGAAACATGGTTATATTTACGTAGGCCAAATATGAACCTTATTGAAAAATTTTGAAGTCTCTCTAATTTATTTAATTGCTCCTCAGTTAGGTCTAAATAGCTTGCATCCGCGTAATCAAGAATAGGTAAAAGCAAGGACTCTGCCAGCAAGATCTTTGTAGGAATGGGTAAAAAATTCTGTAAGCGTCTCAACATTGCTGCAACACCATATATCTTTCTACTAACTTCTTTTACTTGAACACTCCAAGATAAAGTTGAATCAAAGTACAGACCAAGACTTTTAACTGACTTACTGTATGGAACACGGACACCATCGATCAATATAGGAGGTAAATTATCCCATGCCACTCTAGACACAAGGTAAGAACTGCCTATTATAATTGCTTGGGTTTTAATTGGATTAATTTTTAATCCATATGATTGAGCCCAATCGACAATCACACGAAGATCGGAGTTTATACGTTCAACACCTTGGTTGAGATCCTCTAGTGTGGTCTGTGTGTAGATTTGAAGGTCGTCAGCGTAGAGATGGTAGAGAGAAGAGAATTTAGAAGAAATAGAATTTATAAAAACAGCAAAGAGAAGAGGTGACAAGACGCCGCCCTGGGGTACGCCTGCAGTAACATCACACCAGGAAGAAAAAGCTTCATCCACACGCACGCACTGTTGTCGTCCGCGTAAATAGTTACGAAACCATCCTATCACATCAGGAGATATATTAAGCGAATGCAGCTGAGCTAACAATATATCAAAATCGACTGTGTTGAAAGCATTGGAGAAGTCAACGAGAGTGAGAATTGTTAGCTGCTTACCATCCATTCCCATTCGAATATCATCTGTAACCTTGACCAGAGCGGTGACCGTGCTATGACCAGCCCGGAAACCGGATTGGAAGGGATCGAGTAAGGAGTTTTTATTAAGAAAGAAGCACAGTTGTTTATGTACAAGACGCTCTAAAATTTTAGAAAGAAATGGTAGGATAGAAATAGGACGATAGTCGGAATAGGCAATAGGATTACTTTTCTTAGGAAGTGGAATTACGTATGCCTTCTTCCAAATTTGAGGAAACTGGCCGGATATGATGGAAAAGTTAAAAATGTGTGCTAGAATAGGAATAATGATATCGAGGATAGGGATAATCATAGCACGGCCAATGCTATCGCAGCCCAGAGCATTCGAGGAGATGGATAATATGTTCTGCCTAATATCACTGTCTGTGAAAGGAGTGAAAGTAAAAGAAGAATAATCAGGTGTCGGTAAAGAAGAAAGAAAATTAAGAGTATCAGTCATTTTAACTGAATCGAAATTAACTGTTGTGCGAGAGAAATGCTGATTAAGTAGATCGAGGTTAGTATTAGAAGAAACTGTGTTATGTTGAGATTTACCGACACCAAGTGATTTTAGAAATTTCCAAGTCTTAGGTGTATTGCCATCCTCAACAGATTGGTGGAAATACCGTCGTTGTGCATCTCTGCACCTCATATTACAGTGATTACGAATATTCCTATAAATCTCTCGATTAGTGTCCGAGTTACTTTGTTTAAATTTGAATTTTGTAATATTTTTTTTATGCATTATAGATTTTAACTCATCTGTGAGCCAAGGCGCGGGAGCGTGTTTCATTTTTATACCTCTAATAGGCGCATGTTTATCATATAACTCAGTTATAATTGCGTTAAATATATTAACTTTTGAGTTCATTGTGTCAGCTGTTAATATTGTTTCAGAAACCAGGAAATTTCAAATCGGAAAGACAAAAAAATGAAAATTTAAATGAAACAAGTATCCCTAAGAAAAAAAATGAAATATAAAAGAAAAAAAATGATAATAAATAAAATTTGGAGAAATCACTGTCATAGGTTTAATCTATACAAATCCTTGTTTTTAATAAAATTCGTATTTTTCATATTAAACAAAATATTTTTTTCTCCATAAGAAGTAAAATGATGTTAATTTAATACACAGTAAACGCGTACACTTTGGCCGCGCCCTTTGCCGCCAGCTATTCACTACTAAGTCACCGCCCTTACCAGACTAGTGTCAGTTCATTGCGTTATTTGCGATGCGAAAAGCTAATGACTAAATACATTGCGTGTTTTCCTTAACACACATAAACATCGTACGAAGACGAACGCGTGATGGTTATGTAGCTTTTACGAAGCACCGAAAGATGATTTGTTCGTGTCGAGGATGCGTATTTCTATAGCGCGATGCGTCTGTATGAGTAGAAAATATCTATGTAGAGGTTGTATAAGAAGTTCACACGCTCGAGGACCGCAGCCTTAATTGTAATTGAAAATACATTAAAGTATTTTTTTGCAAATACGATTGTGATCTTTATCTTTAAGGCAATCTATATAATATATAAAAGAGATTCCCACCTATATATTGACTCATCACGATATCTCTGGAACCATAAGGCGTAGCGACTTGAAATATGGTAGGAATATTCCTTTCGCCGAGTAGAGGTCAGCTAAGAACGGATTTTACGAAATTCCACCCACAAGGAGGGTTGCGGGGGCAATTGCTACTACTCTTATATTCCCGTACCTTTCTTATCCAAGTCAAGCATCTCGCACATGGTACGGATCTGCTTGGGCTCCATCTTGTTGGTCTCTTCCAACTTGGCCTTGTAGTCAGAGGAGCCGATCGCCCACTCGTAACCCTTGAACTTCTTGATGTTGCGTTTCACGTTGCGGTCCAAGCAGAGTTGCTAAGAATTAAACAATAGTACATTACGATATGTGTGACTTAAGTTGTCTATTATTTAAATAAAATACTGTATACCGGATTAAAACGCGATTTATTATTTATATTGTTTAAATAATTAAGACAGGCTGTCTCCCCGCGACCACGGTTGCTGAAAAGCATCCGAAACGTCGGGATAAATAATTTAAACAATATAAATAATAAATCGCGTTTTAATCCGGTATACAGCATTTTATTTAAATGTGTGATACTCGCGTTAATAAAAGACAATATTTTGTCTATTATTGCACGGCGTGAAGTTGCCGTGCATTATTAGAAACTTAAGTAACGATTATCGTATTCTTATTTTATAGCACTGTGTGACCTAAACTAGCATTTTACGCCCATTTTTATTGTGTGTAAATGGCCTATTTAGGTCACGGTAAAGCGTGCGTAAAATGCGGATTTAGGTTACACAGTGCTATAAACCAGGAACTGAAACAGGTTAATTTTTATTTTCCAAAATACGTGTCTGACTGAGATATTTTGTTAGTAAAACGAGCTTAGGCTTTATATTTGTAACGATAGACTCTAACTGCGAAAACTTGTAAATGGTACTTAGATTTTTCATTGTTTGCCATTCAATGGTATTGTACTGTTTGTTTTCCGAATAAAATAAAATAAAAATACTAAAAATAATACACTGAAGCGACATCTATGATCAGTTTCAAGAATCAATACAAAGGCGTCTAATCCTGAATCGCGCTATACAAATATTTCGGAGCGCTGAGTATATATACAACATCTCGACATCAACCACTGGGGCCTTATGGCCGGCCAGTCAGTAGTTCGTCTGGTCGAGGATCCTCCCTTTAGGTTGGAGGAAGACCACAACTCCCTTTCTCCACAACACACTAAACTTACCTTACTTACTTAGTATTTTTTTTTCAGTAAATATGAATAAAAACGAAAGAATATTAACAAAAATCTTTATTATACCGGTATAACTCCCATAGTAAATTAACCGGTATTCAGTCCCTGCTATAAACATATTAAATCAAGATGTCATGTGTCATGGTTGTAGCTCCTTACAAACATTTTGTATAACAAAAAGATTGGAATATATATAATATATGGTTATAAATAGTGTCAGAGAGTTTATTGCTAGTTATAGTTAGTTTTATATAGTTCTTCTCGTCCGTTCCTTGATTTGAGAAGCGGCAGTAAATGTATTTTTGTTATTGACGTTCATAAGTGTACACTGTGTTACCTAAATGAATAAATGATAATTTTATTTGATTTGAATGCTATTATATTATTTATTTTAGACGCAATCGTTGGCGCGTCCAATCCAGGCAGTTGAAATCTTAATCATTTTCGTTACATGTTTTGTTAAGGTCTGGTCACTTAGATCATGAAACGGGTGAACAAATGAAATACCGTGAAGTGCATATTATTGCGTTTCGGTTTCAGTTTATGAATTTTCAAATGCTCCAAGTACAAAACAGGTCGACAGCGCATCATTGACACTAAGGCACCTAATCCACATCTAAGACACCTCAAGCTCGTCTTTCGATATTGAACATAAAATAATGTATACGTATTGTAGTGTTAAAAACTCACCCCATACAGATATTGATGTAAAATCTTTTGATCTTGCGTCTTAAACCTTGAGAGCGACACTTCCACTTTGCTGATGTGACCGAGGGGAATCCCCTTCCCAGCCGGGAGGGGCACTGGGGGCTCTGTTGGCTATTAACAGAATAAAAAATGGCTTTAGACAGAGTTCATAGAATCCTGGGGTCCTGTGGGGGGTGTTTACTGGTACAAGTGCAAAATCGCAACACTACAGGAGAGTGATTCAAAAATTCTAAAGCTTGTAACTTTGACATAATACAACAATATTCTTTAAAATGTTTATAAATAAATACATCACATAAATAATCACATCACAAATATTTATAACAAACGATATATTTAAAAAAAAACAGAGAACAGACTTTCGACGGTCTTGGTGTGCTCCGATGGATCGTGGGTTCCAATCCCACCGAGAATGTTATATGTGACTTTACATATTTATAGTTGTCTGTAAGCAGGTCGTCCTCACGTCTGGTACCTTCGGGCATTGAAATGGTCCCACCAAAATCGAAATCAAATCAAACCACCGTTCATAAATGGAAAAGCCGTGAAGTGCACATTGCGCGTTTCGGCCTCAGTCTATCGAGTATAAGTAGGTCGTCATTGACTGACGTTCTGTGGCTGAGATATCACCTACCATTAAGTGAACCTCACGCTCGTCTGTCGATATCTAACAATAAAAAAAAATCAGTGAAACACGGATATGTGCCCTATTTCTCATCAAGGAACCCATATTTCAACTTACATACATACATATATATCACGCCTCTTTCCCATTGCGGTAGGCAGAGATCACGGAATTCCATACCACTTTCGCTTTTGCCACTTCCATCAATACTTTCATACACACTCGTCGGTTTCGAGTACTTTTGACCTGGCCCTTTTGAAGAACGTCCTCGATCTGATCGAGGTACGTTCGCCTAGCTCGACCACTTTCGACTCTACCACTCACACCGGCTATATATACCTCTTTCTTCGGTTTCGGTTTGGGCGCCTCCTCTTCTTCCTCCTCCTCCTCCTCTTCCTCGCCCTCCTCCTCACCTTCCTCTTCGTCTTCTTCGCCCTCTTCATCACCTTCCTTTGCCTTCTTTGCAGGTTTCTTTACTCTAGGATTATTAACGTAATCTTAATATAAATTTGTTGGTTACTAAAATAAATAAAACGGTTGGTTACTAAATTTATTGCATAGTGGTTTTTGCCTAATATGTATTTATTTATTGCTTTGAAAATTCATGTAAGTCCATAAGTAATATATACATAAACTATACATGTAATAACGTAAATTTAACTTAAAATATGTTTTTATAGGGTTCCATACTCCGTACCAAAAATGGAACCCTTTTAGGATTAAGATCCTTTTTCTCAGGAACGCGTGGAGGTATCAATTTGATATATGGGTCATTTCACGTGAAGCGGACAAAAAAAAAGTCAAGTCCTGGATTTTGTTCATAATTTGGTGAATTGTACTTCTATGAGACTTGAATAAATGTGCATTTTTTTTTTTGCTTAGTTACCAATTTAAGCGACTTCAAAGAATTGAAAAATACTGAGGAACAGATTTTTCAAGTTCTAATAATATAGTTAATCAAAATGTGGTTTGAATAATAAGTAAATAGTGTTTATTTGAGAATATTAATTGTTTTCATTAGAAATTAATTAAAATTTGAAATTTGATTTTTTTTTTCGTATAGTAAACCGGAAGTTAACATTAAAAATCTGATTTTCTCCACCTTCGCATATTTTTATTTTTACCAATAAACAGAGCTTGTAGTATAGAAATATTATGGAAAAAAATTTAGAGTGGTATCTCGATTAGTTTAGAAGATATGAATTAAAATATGACGGTGCCGCATGGCGCGCTGTACTGAGCGGTTCCTTAGTGGGATCGTCTTACTCGCTACTTATGGCTTATAACTATATGATAATAATATATATAACTAATGAATTATAGTTAAATAACCATAATTAAAAACAAATTTTAATTAATTTTTATGACGCATCATTGCGCATAATGCGCATCATTGATTGCTGTTCTGTGGCTGGGGTATAACCATAAAGTGAACCTCATGTTCGTCTATTGTTATCTAACATAAAAAATAGCTCGCCCTCTGCTACACAAGCTGTGTCCATGTGTAACACTGCGTCAATTTGTTCAATTGCGTCAACTCACTTCAGTGAGCAGGATGAGTCAACTCACTCGTTCAAAATGTGTTGGCGCACGGCGCAGGTCCGGTAAAATTTGAAAGAGAGGTGTCAAGGCGTTGTGTTGCCAGGTGACACTTAAAATCCTATTACCATTTTATTGAGTTATGGCGCAAAGTTGAGTTAACGCAAAGAGCCCAAGCACTACACTCCACCACTCAGGCGCATCACCCCTGAGTTAACGCAAGGAATTACGGTGAGTAACATGGGTAACCCATGAAGGTCTACCGTTACGGGGGCCGTATTACAATCTCTTACCGCGGAATACTGAAACGATAATCAAAACTTGAGGGCTTCTTAAAATGTTTCTGTCTTTCATTTTACCTTCGTAATGAAAGAGAGATACTTTTAAGTATACCGCAATGTTGATTAGCGTTCGAGAATTCGGCCGTTAGAGCATTATTATCTTCATCTCGTCCTATCTGAGTGAGATGATGGGAAATGCACCCCAAATATCGTAAACAATAAGATATCAATAGTTTTAAAAGTATATTGTACTCACTTAGCTTTGGGCTTCTTCTCCTTCTCCTCCTCCTCTTCCCCCTCCTCCCCTTCCTCTTCCTCCTCTTCGTCCATTTCCTCATCCTCCTCGTCCTCTTCCTCTGTGTCCTATATTCATTACAGAATTGTTTTAACTGACTTTAGGAATAAGGTGACATTAAATTTTATGTGTTAACTCAAGCAGTACATTTTTTTTATATCGCTGAGTCGCGACACCATTTCTTAATGCTGAAAATATAATCCTTCTAAACAAAGAAGTTAACTTTTATAGTTAGAGTGTATATATCCCGAAATACCATAGTCGCCATGTTTTAAAGAGGTTTTAAGAGAAAACATGATTTTTTTAAATAATATGCCATTAGTATGACCATCAAGAGATATCTCGCGGACGAGTGAAGACAAACTAAAATATAAGATATCGAAATTTATCTAGACCTCGACAACTTTGACAGACAAGATATCTCGATCTACAAATTATCTACTTTTGACATTAGAATTCGAGTTTTAAGTGTAAATGTTAGATCCAGAAAAAATAATGAGATAATCGATAAAAACACGAGAAAACGGTCGACAAAATTTTGTCGTGGTTGTCATGCTGCAAAACGATTTTCGATGATTTGTGAAATTTTAAAAAATTTGGAGCGACCACTTAAAATTTTTTTTTTGAGTTGTCTTTTAGAGAGGGTTCTTAAAACATCAAAAATCATTTCCTCAGTCGAGACTAAAAAAAAAAATTGTCGGTTTTTTGGGCCACCCTAATGTGTATGTATAACAGTATTCATTTTTATATCACGCAAATATTGTTTATATTAGAATAAATGTATTTAATAAACTCTTAGATGTACTCTTACCTCTTTCTTGGGTTTCTTCTTGGCGGCCGATTTCTTTGGCGCTTTGTCGTTTTCCTTCACGTCTTCCTTATCGTCCTCTTCGTGTGTCTCCCCATTTTCCTCCTATATAAATACAATATTAGTATTAAGGTATTATAAAAACCCTGTATCAATTAACTGGCATTAATGATAATGATAGATGGAAAAACCGTGAAGTGCATATTGCGCTTCAGTCTATGGATTTCCGAATGCTCGAAGTAATTAGGTCGACAGCGCATCATTGACTGATGTATCACCTACCATCGAGAGAACCTCTTGCTCGTCTGTCGATATCTGACATATTTTTTTATCCCTATAGTAGATACCAACTTGAGTCACCTCATGCTACGCTTAAAAACATACATGTTAAACAAATAAATGTTTATAATCAAAATTTGACTAATATTACATGTATGTTATTTAATAAATATTTTTTTTTAATATCGAGAAAATCTACGTACCTTTTTATCCACATCCGGTTTTGAATCCTTTTCATCCTTGGAGTCTTCACCGCCTATATCATCTTTGCCATTCGCTGTTGTTGATTTCGCATCACCTAATGAAGAAAACTCTACTATTATAAAACTAAAAAAACTGTGACCATTCCGTTATTTAAGACATTTTGATATAAAAATTATTATGATTTAAGCTAAAACACTGAAGAAAAACCAAGCAAACAAGTACAAAACGCGTAAAAGTAATAAGACAATGGAAGTTCGCAAACGTATTTTTTTTTTTGTTAAGACGAGTAGTATTGAAAAAAGGCTATCTTTGAGCATCCTAATCTTATAAATGAGTGAGCAGGGGATTCCACAAAAAATATATGTTATACTATGATTAACGCTTTTTAATTTGTCCAATTGTCAATTTCGAAAAATAATAAATACTATACAAAAAAAAATATTTCATGAAGGCTGTTTTTAACTTTAAATTTATTATTACTCCAAAGCTACAAGTGAAATTTTATCAGTTCTTGAAGTAAAATGTTAGGATGTCATGTATCTTTTATTTAGGTTAGTTTCATCAAAAAATAATAATTCACTTTGAAGAAAACTCCATAAAACTATATAAACTACGATCGACTTCGCGAGGGTCCGTGCGCAGGCGACGGGGTTCAGTGCTCGGCTAACATTCAGAGTGAGAGGTTGCGCGCTGCGCTGCCGCTCAAGCCGCCTATACCACATAATATGCAAAGTTATAAAAAGTTACTAAAAGTGTTTTGTTTTAAAATTACAATACATATATTTCAGTGATAGTTATTTAGTTTATTCTAGTGTTTTTAAAAGTCACTCAAAAAGAAACTTTCAAGAAGTTATATAAAAAAGTTTTAAAAATTGCACGAATTAAGGTAAGTGATATATTGTGTCAATGAATACCTATATATTTATTATACCTAGACATTGGTGTTAACTTTATGTTTCTTTTCTTTTTCGACGAGCATGAGGTTCAAAATATTAAATTTGTTTAGTGCTTCGCTTAGCACGTTCCGGGATAAACCTCCGAATAGCAAAATCCGAATTTCGACTTCAAATTTGGTACCCACGTTACATTCCTCTCCCACTCATCCCCAAGAGTCCCCGTGAAAGGATCTTTGGCGACTCGCAATATTTTTCAAACTATTGATTTTTTGGTAAAACTACAGAAAATTGTACTCACCTCCGATTTTATTATTTCGAAATATGTTATTGTACTTCCCGAGTAATTATTTTTCGTGCGAACGAAACGGCGTAGGTAAAAAAATTTTTTTTAAAAACATTGGGAGTCGCAAAATCCTCTCACGGCGTCTCTTGGGACCCAAATGGAACGTGTGTACCAAATTTAAAGTCAAAATTCGGTTTTGGCTTTTCGAAGGTTTATCCCGAAAATCCAAAAAAACCGAAACGTGCAATGTGCACTTCATGGGTTTTCTATCGATGACCGGTGGTTCGTAGTTCCGGTCGGAATTTCGATATTCCTCCCACCTGTTCAATGTCCGAAGTTACCAGGCATGGGGAAGACATGCTTACAGAAAATTAAAAACTTGTAGGTCCGGTGGTATTCGAACCCACGACCCATCGGTGCTCACGGCAGGTGTTGTACTAAACTTGCACTTACTTGAACTTAGTCATTTACTATTCGTTACTCATAACTTTTATAAGTAAATACATTATACAAATAAATGTTATAATACCTATTACTAAAATATCCAAACATCGGTTATATCAAATATTTATTTCTAGGAGATCCAGAAAAAGACAAATCGAAGAAGTATCAGGATCTGTAGACTGCAATGAAAATAAGTAAGTACTTCGCACCCGGCTTCGCACGGTAATGCAATGTATATGTACTAGTTATACACAATAAATAGCCTATGTTATTGATAATGTAGCTTTCTATTGCTGAAAGATTTTTTTAAATCGGTCTAGTAACTTTTCAGTTTATTCGTTACCGTAAACGTACTAATCTATATTTGTTTGTTTGTTTGTTTGTAACGATTTAACTCAAAAACTACTCGACCGATTTTAAAAATTATTTTACCGTTAGAAAGCTATAACTTATCATATCATCTCGGCCTATATATATTCATTTCCAGAAATGTATCCCTATTGATATTATATACATTGAATACCAGTTATTCAATCAAAAATACCGGTTATTTTTATATTATACAGGATGTTAGGTGTAAATGTTTTAACCATGCACTCAGACGACGTAACTGAACAACTTTTACATTTTTTTTTAAAAAAGACGAAAAACAAATTTATCAACTTACACCATTTTTTTATTTTTTTTTATTTCTGATATCGACAGATGAGCCTGAGGTTCACTTCTACGGATACCTCAGCCACAGAACATCAGTCAATGATCCATAGACTGAAACCGAAACGCGCAACTTCACGGTTTTTCCATCTATGAATGGTGGATCGTGACCCGGTCGGAATTTAGATATTCCTCCCACCCGATCAATGCCCGAAGTTACCAGACGTGGGGAAAACATGCTTACAAAAAATTATAAACATGTGGTTCCGGTGGGATTCGAACCCATGACCCATCGATGCGCACGGCAGGTGTTCTACCGAACGCACCAACGAGGCCGTCAAAACAGTATACTGACATAGTATACTTACACAAACAAAAATTACTACAAAGTGGCTTGATCCTCATATTGTTTATCGTTTTTTCGAAAAATGTTTTAGGCTAAAGTTGTTCTGTTATGCACTAGGCATGGTTGATTTATAAATTACTAACCCTTACATCCTTTGAATTGTAATAAGTAGTAGACGATGAAACAGATTCAGTACGGATAATTTTTTTTATACATCTTTTTATATATTTATTTATTATTATTTATAACGTATCATTTTAATATATTAATAAATACGTATAATGTATATGTTATTGTTTCAGTTCAATGTTGTATCAACTCCGCAAGATAACCCTAGGGACTAAGAATACCTAAGACATAATATTATAAACATCCACCATTTCTTCACGAATAAAAAGAAATTGCTAATAATCATCGACCTATGAATTGTCGACATTCGACATTACACTGCAAGTTATGCAATATGAAAATTGATTTTGGGGGATGTTTGACTAGTACAACTGTTGATAAGTTTAGTAAATACCTTTAAATTCTTTATATAATTGTACTTTTTTATTTATTGATTAACAATAAAAAACCGGTTTTGTTTAGAGGAGTTTTTTCCATTTTTCCTATATTTGTAGAAAAGTTTAATAAATACCTATACCTAAATGTAAATGTACTTTTTTCTTTTTCTTGGTTACCGATAAAAACCGGTTTTATGTTATGAGTTACTTCCATTTCTCTTATAACGGTTCATAAGTTCAGTAAATACATGTAAAATATAATGTGTAATTGTAATTATTAATTAATTACCGATTTAAAACCGGTTTATTTTACGGAATGGTTTAATGCCTCCTACAACTGTAGAAAATTTTAATAAATACCGATACAATTCTCTATATAAATGTACTTTTTTATTTATTGATTAACAATAAAAAACCTTTTTGTTTTAGGAAATGGTTTAATGCCACCTACAACTGTTGATATTTTTAATAAATACCGATACAATCCTCTAAGTAAATGTACTTTTTTATTTATTGGTTACCGGTAAAAAAACGGTTTTATATTAGGGTTTATTTCCATTTATTCTATAACTGTTAATAATTTCAGTAAATACATGTAAAATATTCTGTGTAATTGTACTTCTTGTTATAAATTACCGATAAAAACCGGTTTCTTTTAGGATATGCTTTCATGCCTCCTACAGCTGTAGAAAAGTTTAATAAATACCGATACAATTCTCTATGTAAATGTACTTTGTTATTTATTGATTAACAATAAATAACCGGTTAGAGGGTAGAGGAGTTGATAAGTTCAGTAAATACGTGTAAAATATTCTATGTAATTATACTTTTTGTTATTAATTACCGATAAAATATTGTTTATAATATTATTAGGGTATGCTTTCATGCCTCCTATAACTAGAAAAGTTGAATACCTATATTTTCTACAATTCTCTATGTAAATGTAGTTTTTTATTTATTCTTTACCGATAAAAAACCGGTTTTATGTTGAGAGTTGTTTCCATTTCTCCTATAACTCTTGATAAGTTCAGTAAATACATGTAAAATACTTTGTGTAATTGTAATTTTTAATTAATTACCGATTATAAAACCGGTTTATTGTAAGGAATGGTTTAATGCCTCCTACAACTGTTGATAAGTTTATTAAATACTGATACAATTCTCTATGTAAATGTACTTTTTTATTTATTGATTAACAATAAAAAACCGGTTTGTTTAGGGGAGTTTTTCCATTTCTCCTATAACTGTAGAAAATTTTAATTAATATCTTTACCTAAATTCCTATATTTTCTACAATTCTCTAAGTAAATATACTTTTTTTTATTTACTGGTTATCGATAAAAACCGGTTTTATGTTGGGAGTTACTTCCATTTCTCTTATAACGGTTCATAAGTTCATTAAATACATGTAAAATATTCTGTATAATTGTAAGTTTAATAAATACTGATACATTTCTCTATGTAAATGTACTTTTTTTTATTGATAAACAATAAAAAACCGGTTTGTTTAGGGGAGGTTTTTTCCATTTCTCCTATAACTGTTGATAAGTTCAGTAAATACATGTAAAATACTTTGTGTAATTGTAATTTTTAATTAATTACCGATAAAAGAACCGAATTATTTTAAGGAATGGTTTAATGCCTCCTACAACTGTTGATAAGATTAGTAAATACTGATACAATTCTCTATGTAAATATACTTTTTTATTTATCGATTAACAATAAAAAACCGGTTTGTTTAGGGGAGTTTTTCCATTTCTCCATAACTGTAGAAAATTTTAATTAATATCTTTACCTAAATTCCTATATTTTCTACAATTCTCTAAGTAAATATACTTTTTTTTATTTACTGGTTATCGATAAAAACCGGTTTTATGTTGGGAGTTACTTCCATTTCTCTTATAACGGTTCATAAGTTCATTAAATACATGTAAAATATTCTGTATAATTGTAAGTTTAATAAATACTGATACATTTCTCTATGTAAATGTACTTATTTTATTGATAAACAATAAAAAACCGGTTTGTTTAGGGAAAGGTTTTTTTCCATTTCTCCTATAACTTTTGATAAGTTCAGTAAATACATGTAAAATACTTTGTGTAATTGTAATTTTTAATTTATTACCGATAAAAAAACCGAATTATTTTAAGGAATGGTTTAATGCCTCCTACAACTGTTGATAAGATTAGTAAATACTGATACAATTCTCTATGTAAATGTACTTTTTTATTTATCGATTAACAATAAAAAACCGGTTTGTTTAGAGGAGTTTTTCCATTTCTCCATAACTGTAGAAAATTTTAATTAATATCTTTACCTAAATTCCTATATTTTCTACAATTCTCTAAGTAAATATACTTTTTTTTATTTACTGGTGATAACCACTGTGTTTTTATCGATAGATAAAAACCGGTTTTATGTTGGGAGTTACTTCCATTTCTCTTATAACGGTTCATAAGTTCATTAAATACATGTAAAATATTCTGTATAATTGTAAGTTTAATAAATACTGATACATTTCTCTATGTAAATGTACTATTTTTTATTGATAAACAATAAAAAACCGGTTTGTTTAGGGGAGGTTTTTTTCCATTTCTCCTATAACTGTTGATAAGTTCAGTAAATATATGTAAAATATTCTATGTAATTATACTTTTTGTTATTAATTAACGATAAAATATTGTTTATATTAGGATATGCTTTCATGCCTCCTACAACTGTAGAACGGTTGAATAAATACCTATACCTAAATACCTATATTTTCTACAATTCTCTATGTAAATGTAGTTTTTTATTTATTCTTTACCGATACAAAACCGGTTTTATGTTGGGAGTTGTTTCCATTTCTCCTATAACTGTTGATAAGTTCAATTAATACATGTATACATAAATATTCTATGTAAATGTACATTTTGTTTTGTGATATGTTTCCATGTCTTCTACTTACTGTTGATAAATTTAGTAATAATTACCTATATTGAAATAAATTTTGTTTTAATTAATTATCGATAGACTCGTTTTTATTTTGGTATTCCATGTCTTTTTTTATATTAGATATCGATGTAAGATAGTTTCAATTGTTGGTAGGTGATACCTCAGCTACAGAACATCAGTGAATGATGCGCTGTCGACCTAGGTACTTTATACTTCGAGCATTCGCAAATCCATAGCCTCAGTGGCGGATTTACATATTTCCAAATATATGTTATAATTATAATATATATTACTAGTTACTGCCCGCGACTTCGTCTGCATATAATTAGTTCTACGAATGGCTTATTTATTAGCCGAGCTGTTTTTCCTATACTTACTATTTAAATATTTTGATCGCGGCTAGATAATATAATATATCATCTACATTCTACATATTAATCTCTCAGTGGTAATATAGTTAGGTATTAGACTGTAGATACGGTACTAGTTCTTGAAATAATTTTTTTTTTATTTTTAATCTAAAATAAATGAAATCACCTCTAATTAATTGGTCGAAAATGCAGAAACACATCACTGACACTCATCGTTATAACAATTAACTCAATATCGATAAAAATTATAGCATAAAAATGTTATTCTAATGAATAAAAAATAATACTGTCAAGTTTCATCAAAATCCGTTCAGTAGATTTTTACGTGAACCTAACGTTACCTCACAAAGTTTCACATATAGTATAATATTATTTTTGAAGATACTTTGCAAATAATTCACAAACAAACTGCTTTGATTAACTGTAAATTACTTATTTTAAATGTATTAAAATTTTATAAATTACGTTTATTGATTCTAAAAGTCCCTCACCACCATCCCTCTGATACCCTGGTTACTTTTGATATCTTTCATTGTACGGCATTTTTACTAATCATATACATACATGATTCCGATGATTATACGTATAGTAAATATGTATATACAGATTTGTTTGGACTTCCCTGCGAACTTTTATCCCCATATAGGTAAGAAATTCCAAAAACGCAAGAACAAATACCTATTTATTTATTTCTTATCAAGTGCCTAAATAAAACGTTTCATGCTGTCGTCTTCGATAGTAACGAACTTCGTAATTACTATACACACTATATTACTCGGTGATAATGTAGCTTTCTATTGGTGAAATAATTTTTATGGAAATTATAAAATATATAATAAAATCGGTCCAGTAGTTTTTGAGTGTATTATTACATATAAAAAATAATAATACAAATCTTTCCTCTTTATAATATTAGTATAGATGTATTTTTATTTACAAGATTTGATACGTTTAATAAATAATTATTTACTTATATTTATTAATGTTATGAAGTATATTCATCATGTTACGATGTTAATTTAACATAATATGTAACCACCACGTAATATTAGTAGATTATTAATAGTCCTATCTTATTTATCTAATTTACTAATATATGATTTTCGGCTCCCTAACGCAACGCAATCGCGATGTTTCGGTGCGGGGGCTAGCGGCTGGCGGGAAGGGGAACGTTAGGCCACGCCTAAACGTACAATGTCAATCTGCTCTCTATGCGCCTTAACCACAACTTTCCAAAAAAACGAGAACCTAAGGCAAATTCTATTTATACTACACTAATTATTATGTAATCAGTTGCGACTTCGACTGCTGTTTCATCCCTTATTCCCATAATCTAAAACTAGGTTAGGATTTTGAATATTTATTAATATGATACATAATGGGTAATTTCTTCTTTTTTTTTTATATCCGCAGACGAGCGTGAAGCAACCTTATGGTAAGCGATACCCCAGCCATTAATCAGTGATGCGCTATTTACCTATTTTTTTTCAAGCATTCAAAAATCGATCGCACTTCACTATTAGTTTTTATAATGAAACCAAAATAACCAATCTTCAAGAGCTCTAAATGGCTATATATATAATACTTCCTTGTGAGATGACGTCACCATTCGTCAATGATCATGAGCCACCGGTCAATACAATGTCTATTCAAATAAAGATCCTTGTAACTGGACAAGCCGGTTCGCTTATAGTACGCTGGGCCTCTGAGGCCTGTACGCTAGACGAGTCAGATTTGTGTCTAGTTTTACTTGCCAATATCTTCAAACTAAGGAGAAACGACAAAGGGATTCTTATTTTAAATTAGACTAAGTCGAACAGTTCGAAACTTAGGATAAAGAAGTCTCAACTTAAGACACAAGTATGTTCCGGAACTCGTCGAAGAGTTCTCGAGAAATATTTGCACAGCCGCTGTATAAGGCATCCCCCGTACTGTCATCTGCACAGCTATGAATGTTGCGTATTAGCAGAATGTCCTTGATATGCAGAAGATACTTTTACTCTTTGTATCCTATCTGTTCTAATACTGAGACTTGAACAGTTATTTCCTATCGCGTTATAGTCAGTTGTACAAATATTACATAAATATATTGCAAAAAGAATAATAAACTCATGTATCATTTTCCATTTAGTATCACGTTTTCGTGTCAAAAAAATGGCCTTGCGGAGGCATTAATTCGCTTACAAAAACGGTCTGCTTATACTTTACAATCGTAATGGACGAATGGTATATACATACTAGTTTATAATATAATCAGAAAGTATTCTGAACGAAGTCCAAAAGATTGTTATTGAGAAATAAAGCTGCACAGTTCAGACCAACACTTCAATAAATAAAACCCACTGAGCACATCTGTATACAAGTCTAAACCTTATTACAAACTATTAAAAGTTGATAAGTCGATGCCTCCCAATGTAAAGGCTCATTTACACTATGCAAGTTGTCTGCTACATACAATTAAAATGAAGCAATGAATGACTTTCGTGGTCGAAACAACAAGTATTGATCTGTTTTTACACGATGCCATTTTTTTGTAAAGGCTAGAGCAATAATTGAATGTAATAGTTACATTCAATTACAATTGACATCCAAGAACCTAAGCAACTGTTTACACGCGGATATTATGTGCTGTTAACACCTAGAAAACTGTTGAAACAAAACTTTGTATTACACACCAAGAACGTTAATCGTGCTTTAATTTAATTGTATGCAACAGGCAATAAACTTGCATAATGTAAACGTGCCTTAATTTCTTTGGTTACCACAGCTTACATACGCAACGACATAATATGATTTAAAAAGCTTAGTGCATGATAAAAAATGTTTTCGCCGATAAAGTGGCCATAAAGTAACTTTGACTGATAAGGCTGATAAACTGTAGACACTAGATACGATGATTTAATTAAATCTTTTGTCTTGTTTATCAATAAAAGCTACTCCGGGACATACATATCTGATAAGTGTTACTAATGCGTAACTCTTACATTGCTTTACTTGTGATAGCTAAAAACTATGATAAAGGTCGACAAATTGAAATAAAAATTTTTTTTCTTTAATTTATATACTCAAAATATCATAATTGATTGTGAAATACATAGGAAGAAGAACGTAAGTTGGACACTACTAATGGCAGGGTTAAAGTGGGAGTTCGAGACCGAGCGCGAGGATTAATAGTTAATTAAGGTAGCTAATACTATGTTATAATATAGCCTACGTCATATCCTGTAAACTGTCAACGTCAACAAAACAAGTAAAACATCACGTTAAAAATGATATATTATTATGATACAGTTCGTTAGCTACCAGCAAATGAGATGATATATTCTGCAATGATTTATTGTGATCAAAATTTAAAAATAACTACTGGAAAAATAATGTATGTAATTTACTCTGGCTGAATATACATACATATCCAAAGAGCATTCGTATCGTCGAGCTGTCATTTTGTATGAAATTTCAAGTGATTTCTCATTCAACTCTGAGGGCCTAGCACGAATGACTATCGAAAAAGTATACGAATCGTCCATCTGTCAGTTGTATGACAGTTCGACGATACGAATACTTTTTCGATAGTTATTCGTGCTAGCCCTGTTTGTAAGCCAACACGCCAACATTTAGATTACTGCTCTAGAACATTTTATACTATTACAGATTGATATAATTTGTCTTCAGTAACAGTCATACGTTTCCATTTTTTGTTACGTTTTAATGTTACGTGAGATGTTATCTAGTCTAGAAGTGAACAATAATGTTCAAAATAGATTAATCACCGCTAGGGGCGTATTAAAACAAGTTACAAACCAGTCGACACGATTTTTAGTGCTAATGAGTTTAGGAGTATCGTTCGCAATTTGACAATCGTCTAAACTGTTACCTCAGGAAGTTTATAAAATCACTTTTGTTCCATGTAGATGCGAGTATAGCTTGATTTTTCCTTCTACCACGCAAAGCTTAACTAGGATAGGGACGTGACATTTTTTTTAACATAGCTGATAACTGAGCGAATGACTTACCTGGTGGTAAGTAAGCACCATCTCCCATGGACATCCGTGACCCAAGTCTTAGATCAGTCTTTTAAAAATGTATAGTGTCTTAAAACTAAAATGAGTATAAAATGATATTGTCAAAAATGTTAAAATGTTTAACTGGGTTTCTTTCGATTTTTCGACCTTGCTTTAGCACATAAAGACAATGCTGATATTTTTTAACTACTTTTAACACTGGAAAATAGTTTTCAATTTTCGAGCTACAAGTTGCCTTTTATTTTATAAGACTCTAATACTACTTGTCCGAAAGTCCCGGACAAACCCTAATTACTTGAAATTACAAATTAGACCAATCACTTTTTAGCCTAAATGAGTTGCAGACCATACTATCTACGAAAAAGTCCAAATAGTGAAGCAAAAATACTTGCAACTAGGTGTTAATTTTTGGACATATTGCGATTACCTTAGGTGTTATATTTGTGAAACCAAGCTGAAGATTGTACTTTATCGAATTTATTTCCTGATATAATACTGAGGCAGTTGCTTGCTGGGTTTTTTTTATAGAATAGGGGGCAAACGGGTCGGTGGCACACCTCATGATAAGTAATCACCACTCATATAAATCATCAGCTCGTTTCCCAAGTCGAATAGGTTCGGAAAAATCTAGTGTCTAAGGAATCGCGCAGTTGTAGACATCCAGACATTGAAATGAAATAAAATTGCCCTAGGTACTGTCTAGTCAAATTTACTGAATTTACTTAAATGTTAGTCACAATGTTGCGATTTGAATGATATTTAGTGATTCAACTGACGTTTGAATATCGACAAATAAAAACATTCGTCTGTATTAGGAGACCTCTCCAAATGAGCGATTGTTCATAAAATCCCATTAATTTTAACAAGCAACATTAAACACAAAACGGACACCGGACAAAATGAAGAGATGTAAACAAAATTGTATGAGCTGCTTACAATAAAAATCTGTCAATTGATTTGGTTTACTTGTTTTACGCTGCAAACGGACGAAAATTATCACCACCACGTGGTTTACTCGAGTTTATGATCCAGCAAATGATAACGATAAAGCGAATTGTATTGTTTGAATCAATAATAATTATTGATAAATAATAAATCGCGTTTTGAGCCGGTGATAGTTAGTTTTAAATATGTGATACTCGCATTAAAAGACGATGCGAATATTGTCCTGCAAGTTGTTTGTGTTTGGGTCTTACTACGCAGAAAGTTGGCATTGACCTTTTATTTGACACGATCATTGCTTTGAGTGATTATATATCGGCCCTTCAAATATAATATGTATGGTAGTCTTTTTCCCTTTCATTAATTGGATTTTACTTTGTCTTTAATGAAATGTCAGAATATTAAAACTAAGTTTACTATTATTTTTTTTGTAAGCAGCTCTTACAGTCCCCACAGGTTAGTCGCGATATAGATGAGTACACTGCACACGAGTCATTGAAACACACGAGTCTGACCTTCTGGGGGCTCTCTGTTGTCGGGTTGGTCTACGGTCGCGTTACCTTGCGCGTCGGGGGCCGACTCACCCTTGGAATCCTGGGATGATTCGTCCTCTGTCGTCTGGCCGTCGCCTGTGCCAGATTTCTTGTCTTCATCCTATATAAAAAAAAAGCTCAGTGACATATTTTAAAAGGCTATGAAACGTATTTCCAATGCGGATATTTATATGCATTTAAATTTAACACATACGATACGCGTATTTTTTAATTAAGCAATTATAAAGTCCATATCGTAAAGAGCAAGAGGCTGATGCGCTGTCTACATATTTTAAATTCGAATATTCGTCAGAATGATACCGAAAGGCATACGCTTCACAACTTATATTATATCTTTTAAATGAATTGCTCAAGATATTAGATTTAAAAACAAATTTATATATTTTTTTCTTATATTCATCCATTACAATTGAATGGTGTAAATTTCACTTCTTTAAATCGGTATGGTTAGGTTTTTACATTTTTATTACACGTTAATACAGTTGTTATACTACATAATTACAAATTAGCATATTATCTTATTCTTCTTGCGTTCAAATAGTGGATGTAAACTTGAAAGTATCACGTATGGGGTTCCAAAAATTTATAAGATCGATAATGTCTCCGGATGTAAGCACTACAATACATTTGCTTGACTCGCTTGGTTGGGACTATACATCTACAGTTTATCAGTTCCGTATAGCTAATAATCTGGTCGGGACCTCGACCGGCTAAAATTGCATTTAGTTTGCAGGCGAGAAACACTCGACTATAGAACATTCGATATTCATAAACTAAATAAACATATTAAACTCGCTTCGTATACTCAGTGAGCATCATATCTACATCATGATACGTGCAGTCCCGACTGAAACTGCGCGAAACTGACAGTACAATATTCAAACTGTTTGCGTACGCCACTTGCGCAGGCGCAACTGTATGGTCTCAGGCTATATTATAACGATCTCTAAGAGCAGTATTATTGTAGTAGTATCTACCTTCTTATTTCGTACTTTGCAAACGAACGTGACAACGGTACACATTTTGTATCGTCAGATTCCTGCGATACTGCATAGAGATGTCCCTAGCCGTGGCCTTGTAATTATCGTCATTGCGATTACAAATTAAAGGGCGATGCGACCATGACATTGCAGATAGCACTATTTACTTCTTAAAATTATTACAAATCGGAAACAAATATGTTCGAACTACTGATATAGAACTACCTAATGCACTGTAATTTTACACTCTCTTTTTCCTATAGTAGTGTCGATACACCACCCACATTCACTCAAGGTTAGCTGTCAGAAAATTCCACTTGACATTAAGCTCGCCTTTGGACAAAATATTGTTAAAGAATTACTATACCAAGTCTTGTAATACTGGCCATAAAATGCTAAATAATTTTAGAATTAAAGTTACTATACTGTTCTTCTGTATAATAATAATCACTGTTCTTAATACACTGATCACTTTTTCATGATTTATAGCCGTTTTTAAATATAAACATTTAAAATGATAAAACTCCTATAAAAATTAATGACCAATTAGATCAATTAAATTATTGTTTTCTAAGGTCAGGGTCATGCTTTCATCTTTATCAAGTATTTCTGAGAATTAATATTTCTATGATCAGCAGAATGAAGCAAACCAAAAATATACATCATCAGTGGAAAGGCAAAACTGCTAAAGTGTGAAGTTTATTTTTTTAAAAAACCTTTCAATCTCATTTCTCACACTCAATGCTTAAAATACTTTTTTTACTTCAAATTCAAAACCAGAGGTTTATATGTAATGCTATTTAGGTGTCAGCTTGATTAATACATTTCTAATCTAAAAATAAATATTAAATTAGTTGGTATTTCATTAATAATAAGTTCATAGAACTTGATAATATCTGTTAAAAATATTTCTTAACCTGCTTAATAGCATATTATAATAACCATTTCTTCTGTTATCTGCCGGTTTCATTTCAAGAGTTCACGACTATTTCTTATATTGCTGTGTGACGTTAATATTGGAGTTACTTATACATTTGAGGTAAAAAAAAATAACTATTTTAATACATTGTTTTACTAAATAATTTGAATTAATTATGATTATACAGTTTATGTTGCTTAGTGAAGTATAAATGGCGATCAGAATAATGCAATTTAAAACTTATAGGCTGTTCAAATATTATGTTAAATAGTTGTGACATTTGTATGTAATACAATGACAATGATAATATACCAGTTTGGTTGTAACACAAAACAGTTATTTTACAGAAAAAATTTAGTTAAGTACCTATTATGTACTTTTCTATTTAAAAAGAAAGTACACATATTAATGGTTTTAGATATCTCCATATTTTATAACAAAATTTTCAAGTCAGTATTTTAAATAAAAGAGAAGGTATTTTTTTCTCAGAATAGAAGTTTCGAAAATTCATACATCAGTATAGAATAATCTAGTCAGTTAAGCAGTACGAAACTAGTATAAACCATAAGAACATTTGTGCGTCATTGGAATTTCCGCCTTATATTTAGTTAGACAAGAGTCATAGTACAATAACTAACTAATCTATACTACTGTGTTCTCTATGTAGAATACATATATAATATAACTGTGTACATAGCGACTATATGCATATTTTTCAAAATATATACGTCTAAATGTTAAAGGTCAAATATAAAATTAATCAGTCAACACAATACTATTTATAATCACAGAAGCGCAGTATGATACGCAATAACATCCTCTAGAAAAAAATTGAAGGGTTTAAATTCTCAGAGCCCGAAGTGTCCTACTTTTTATTTACATCGCTCGGCGCGTATGCAACAAAAATAAGAAGGCGCGAACTCGCGCTTCAGTGTAATAACAACATATTACAATGCCTCCGAATAGAAATTTCGCAAGAAATAAAATATCAAGGTCATGCGGATTTCCTATCAATGTCATATAGTATCGTGCACATTTAACAAAGACCCTGCAGCCAAATGCAAAGGGGCGGGGGTGGTAAAATAAGCGAAAAACTGAAAATTATCCCATTGGAATCAGTTTCTTTAACTGATCAATACTGCATGTGCAGTTTTTAATCGAAATTATTGACTAAAATCACAACCCTTCGTGGCGTAGTTCCCGCGTTTCGCGGGAAGCAAACGTTCTGTCAGCCATGTTGAGACGCAGGCAAACATTTATGATATAACACGAAAATAACATCACTTCACAGCTTTATTAGTCTTTAATAGATTCACACAAACATCAAGACAATTATTGAAATAGCAAATAGCACAACTATACCTGATTATCACTGATTTTTGCTTTATCGGTATCACCCGACATTTTTCCTACGAAGAAATTGAAAGCGAATTCCAAGCGTCTTCAAACACCGGACAACACAAATGCACGCACAACATAGAAAAAAACTTTGCGTTCGGTTTCATCCAATGCAAAAAAAAATATATGTATAATATGTTAATCTTTATTACACTTAATATTTATATTTAAAGTGATTTTATATATCACTTTTATAATTAAAACTTTATTTATATATAGTTCAGCAACATTTTATTTTAAAATAAACTTTTAATTCTAAACTTGAAGAAAATAATAATTATATGTATGAATTCAAAACTATATCAAATGAATATTAAAAACACATATTTATTTTAAATATCATATGGACAACTAAATAAAATGAAAATATAATATTATTACATTTTTTCTATTTTGTTACATTGCAAGAACGAAACGCAATATACTGAGTCCATAGACAATCAGCTTTTAAAATGAAAGGAACTATTATTTTTCTACTTGTGATACATTTTATAAGCGGGAATAGTTATGTAATTAAATTGATCTTATTATATTATGGGATAATTATTATATGATTTAATATTAAATAAAGGCATTTTGCAAATAAAGTACATCTTTACTTTATCTACCTGGAAATATCCTCCAATCACATTATTTCATTTTCTGATGACGTTAAGATGTCAAGTAATACTGTACATTGATTGGCCATTATTGCGGATCCGAATGGTGTGTGTCATTATACTTTACAGTATTTCTTTTAGTTTATGGTTAATGGACGCATCTCTTTCTTGAGTGAGTTAGCGACAGAGGCAGAATTTTTGGATCTTTTCATCCTTTTTAATGGCTGCCGTATTGCATGGTTGAATGTTTACTCTAATTCAAACATGAGTGATTATTCTTCTATGGCTACGCTCCAAAACAACAGTGTCACAGGGGGATTTGCGGCAGCTTTACAACGTGCGAAATTGGTAAGCTACCGTATCTGCATTGTGCATACATACAGAAATTATTACTACCTTCAGATTCTTTTTGCCGTTAAATTTATGCATTACCTTCATAAACCAGAAATTTGTCTGATAGTTAACCCCAGTTCTGTCAGTTACAGAATAACTCTTCTAACCTACTTTCGGAAGTTTTAAGAACCATAATTTCTAAGACTTGTCATTATTTTAGGTGGCCGCCAAAATTGAAGGTGGTGGAAGTAAGAGATCTCTAGAAGACGGACCAGAACCGAGTTCAAAGAAAATAGCATCTGTAGAACCTCCATATTCTCCACCACAAATGAGGTAAATCTTTATTACCTTTTTAATATGTTGTCCTATTATATATATTACATAGAACTTTAAGTAATTTACACTGATTTTATAGGAAATTATTTTCGTGAATTCTCGATAAATCTACATAATATAAGATAAATGTAGAGATCCCTCGGGGGATATGTAGGAAAAACTAATTTGATTGTCAGTTTGCTTCTAATGGAAAAAAAATCATGCTTTTCTATTTATGTGTGTATTTTTCAGTGATTTTCAGTTTTATATTAATATTATTTCAAAGTGTACTATTTCAGGATAGTGTTATTAGGAATATGATTAATCTTAGTTGTATGATGAATATACAATTATAAAAAAAATCATAAATTATTGTACAGTTATAAAAATGTTGACAAAGATTTAACTTCCTAATATATTTTTTTGTACATAACCAGGGTAATTGTTGAATGTTGTTTTTTATACTAATTTTAATTTACCGTTTAAAAAATCAAAAATACAGAAGCTACAATTAGCACAGTGAAAACCACTGGGGTTTAAACAACTGCTAAGAATTAGACTACACCATAATGAAATGTATACTTAATATTATAAACTAAACCCAAAATGTACTACAAACTTCTAGTAATGTACTAATATACAAAATTGAACAAAAATGAAAATATTTTTTTATAATAATGTTTATTTAATTTTGATATTTTTAGTTGCTAAGCTGTCATGTAAATTGTTGATTATGTATTCTATATATGTATGTTTTCTATGAACAAATTACATTTTTCAACCAAATTATATTGGGAAGAATTAAAGTAAACAAATCAGCTCTTTGAAAACAAAACCCACATACAACAACTGAAGATTCAACTATCATATCAAGACTGTCAATGTGAAATATTGTACAGTGTAACAGCAGCAGCAGCAGCGGCGGCGGCGGCAGCAGCACGCCTTGCTGCAAACTCGGCATCACCACCTGCACCATCCGGACCCCCCAACATGATGAACGACCAAGCAATTAATGACTATATCAGGGTTCCCGATAAAATGGTCGGACTCAGTGAGTAAACGTAGACTTGCTATCGAGATTGGTGAAATGGGCTTTAGTCGCTTGAATTCTAACATTATTACAGGTACAGGAGAATAAAATGCTTTCAAGGGCTGGCTTAGTAGAATTTCTCCAAATGTTGAATTTTTTGACTTGCATGCCAAATATCTATTTATTCAGTAGTAAGGTTTTTATTTAAAAAAAAACTGCTACATTCTGAGGATTCCATATTTGAATTGTTATGATACTATAATCCTATCAATATAATTTGAAAATATTCCTATGAGGCATTTAGACCATTATAGGGAATAAAACATACACATACACTTTAACTTATATTCCTTCAGTGCAGGGAAGGCAATATTCTCTAATAGCCAATTTCCCTTGAATGCATTTAGCCTAACTACAATAATCCTGTATTCCTTATTATTTTTCTATTTGACACTTAGCAATGGATGTGGCGAAGAATAGATTGCAGGATTTGGCATGATTTTCTATCTAAACTTTATTCATATATATTTTTTTCTAAATTAAATTATTGATGACAGTAATCGGTCGCGGTGGAGAGCAGATCACAAGGTTGCAAGCTGAGACGGGATGCAAGATACAAATGGCTCCAGACTCAGGTCAACCGGAGAGACTTTGTACCCTCACTGGGTCACGGGAGGCTATCGCTAGGGCCAAGTAACTGAATTTTGTTTTTATGCTTGTTTTTTTTTAAATATAGAAGCAAACTGACAGCACCAATAGTGTGATGCTAAAACTTATTTAGAACATAGGTAGGTATTTTTAAGATTGATAGATTTTAAAGAATAACGGTGGGCTATGATTGTAAAGTGAAACTATTACAGAAATATCTCATCAATTTTATTCATTTAATTGTTGATTAATAACAATTTATGATGAATATATATGAGATATTGTGTTTTGTGTTATCACTACTAATCATGCTAAGCCTGCAGCATGTTTTAGAATATAGTATACTTTTGCACAATTTTGTATCTATACATATGAATCCATTAATTATTATTATAGATCAAAATGCACTTCATATATTCATCATGAAACATATATTATAAAATTGATTTTTTTATAACTATATGAGTATTATAGAAAATAATCAGAAGAAAAAACAGCTTTTTTCAAGCCATAAGTGAAAATAATCAAATGCTGTTGTTTATGATCATGTTCTAGTTTATATAGTTATAACTATAATATGTATCATCTTTTTTAACTGGAACTGTCAAGTATATGTAATTGTAAATAATTGTTAAGAAAGAATATCCTGACTATATAATCAGACAAAACTATGTAATGTGTATCGGGACAAAACTATACAATTTGTAGCAGGTTGGAACCCATACTTTTGAGCAGGAGTGTACAATTGGGATAAACATTGGTTTTTGAAATAATTTCGCAAGCGACAATAACGGTTGTATAAATACAGTGACTGCTTTTCCTTGCGTATGTCTGGTTTGGAATCGTAAAAGTAAAATAGTCATTTCGCGTTGGGGTAGGCAGAAATCACGGAATTAACTAATAATTTTGAAATCAGAAATAACGATGTTATCACACGCTTATTCAGCCGTTATTGTGACTTAATAATATCAAGGAACATAGGAAATCTTTTACACCAACGTTCGGATAACTGAGCGTCCGGATAAACTGCCATCGTGCGGATAATTGAGGCTTCGGAAAATCTAGATTTTACTGTTAGTCGATTAGGATTACATAGAGATGAGTAGGGCTGGCTATTGCTCTTTTTTATTTCTAAGTTATTTCTAAAGATTTTTTTTATTTGTAATTTGTTATAATAAATAGTTTTTAAATAACGTTTTTTTCCACAGGGAGCTGGTAAATAATATCGTTAACCACCGTGGTCGTGAGAATGCGCCTCAGCACCCTGAACAGGGAATGTCTCCCATGGGCCCCAGGGGCGGAGGTGGTGGGGGAGGCGGCGGCGGAGGACTGGGTATGACTGTAAGTGGAACTTCCAACTATTTAACTAAAAGTACTGTAAATCCTTTCTGAAATATTTTTTTTTTTAATTCCATTTTCAAATCATGAAATTCTTTTTTCAATTTTGTTTCTTTATATAATAGTATGATATTATCTACAACTAGTTGACCCGTGCCCACTTCGCTGGACAAAGTGAAAATTATTTATATATAAAATATTATATATTTTTTGATGACAAACTAGTCAAAAAAACTGAATAGTGATCCTAATCACCTAGCGGTATGAAATATACTCTATGATCTGTTCTCATATTTACCAAATATTTATAAAAATCGGTCGAGCCTTTTCGAAGGAGTGCAACCACAAACACTGACTGATTTTTAACACTTCTGATGAATAAACAAAACGGGGAAAAAATGTAAATACATAAGTACAGTATATTTCAACATAGATCATATTTTAATGTTTTTAATGCGTTGAAACAAGTTTGGATGTGGGATTTAATGTTTTCTATGTCAGCAGGATGAAATTATGCTGCCCGGACCCAAAGTTGGATTGATCATTGGTAAAAATGGTAAAACTATCAAGCAATTGCAAGAGCAGTCTGGTGCTAAGATGGTGGTCATTCAGGATGGACCTAATACTGAATATGTAAGTACCATTTGTGATGCAAAAAGGTCTCATATTGAATTGAAAATATGCTTACTCCATATTACCTTTAAATAATATTTATTAAAATAGATCATCTGATTGCTATTACTTATATTAGTTATTTGATGCATTGTGTCTGATATATCACTTATCGTGAATTCAACCCGATGCTTGTCTGGTGAAGAAAAAAGACTGATATAATTGATATCAGTTAAATTGAAATTTATTTGTTTTTCTGAGAGTATAGCAACAACATATAAGGCCTGTATTCCAAGACATTACTCAAATCAAAATCTATTCTTGAGAACTGTCAAAACGTCTAACTTCTATAGAGAAGAAATGGTTTGACAAGCCACAAAACTAGCTTCAAGACTGAGTGTGATATGACCACTCAAAAGTCCGATCGTAACTATTCTGTACCTATAAGATTGTTTCTTTTTAATATGCCTTAATAAATAACTAAAATATGATTAAATAGGAGAAACCCCTACGTATATCCGGCGACCCGGCTAAAGTAGAACACGCGAAGCAGCTAGTGTTCGAGTTGCTGCAAGAAAAGGACGGCGGTCAGGGCGGCAGTCGCGGGTTCGATGATGGCTATCAGGAACAGGGCAACGGGGTCACTTCTAGTGAAGTGAGTTTTTTTACAACACTTCTCTCCCACATACAGACACTACTCACTCTCACACACACACACACTTCTTTATCTCTCACACAAACACACACACTTCTCTCTCTCTCACACACATTATTACTTGCTCAAATAAAATATAATTTTATACAATATATATAACCATTTGCTGTGTGAAATTTAGAGAATTAGTTTATCTAGGGGGTCTCAATATTTGAACCAAATTTACTATGCTTATGTTACATAGATTTTGAGTTATGAAGGTTTCAAAAGTGGCTCCAAATAGTTCCTGTAATATTACTCACGGTGCTGTTTGCCAGTTCTTTTTTTTAAGTCGGCTTAGCACGCTACCGCGCTAGATTGGTCAGAGAAGTAGTTTTTGAGTTAAATCGTAACAAACAAACCTTTCCTCTTTATAATATTAGTTTAGATTATAAAATTTAATGAATGTTACAGAAACATTTCAAAGTTAAACTCAATTTTAATAATTATTCGAGTATTGAGCCTTTTTTAAAACGAAACATGATATAGGTATTGGTACCGAAGACAGCAGTGGGTGTGGTTATCGGACGCAACGGTGACATGATCAAGAAGATACAGAATGATTCGGGGTGCCGAGTGCAGTTCCATCAGGAGAGGGAGGAGGGACCTGGCGATAAGAGGTTTGTCTATGTCGAAGGTCCCCAAACTTGTGTCACTTGTTGTTTTTAAAACGTATATGTTATGTAAAAGAGTTGGTAAAAGTAAATTTTATAAAAAACAAGACAAGATATTTTTGTGTTTCTAGCAGGGACTGCATACCGGTTAATTTACTATGGGAGTTATACCGGTATAATAAAGGTTTTTGTTAATATTCTTTCGTTTTTATTAATATTTACTGAAAAAAATTACTGTGGTAAGTTTAGTGTGTATTACTCTTTAAAACTTATATCATGGCATCTCAGTCAGACACGTATTTTGGAAAATAAAAATTAACCGGTTTCATTCCCTGGTTTCTAGAGCATGCAATAAATAAATAAATAAATTATTTCGGTTAAGCTCCCATAGTAAATTAACCGGTATTGAGTCCCTGTTCTAGAGTTTATTAGATATCGATAGATAGAATAGCCAAAAAGGGATAACAGCCATTCCACAATTTTACAGATAATACAACACTGTACAGAACTTTATAGTTCGGCATAAATGAAAAAAATGAGTGACAAAAGTTTGTCGTAGATTCGTGAAACTTGGACCAAATTATGCAGAAAAAAAGCCAAATAAAAATTATTTTGTCAAAAATGTTAGCCATCGATTGATATGATAGGGTTAACCAATAAGGGTGGGTTAGACTTGCTTAAAATTATTGATCAAGTTGTTTAAATTCATCATTTACTGTTTTATCATCAGGTGTTACCTCCAAGGGCTTCCTCACCAAGTGGACCAAGCAAGGCAGATGATTGAAGATTTGATCAACAGTGTTAATGTAAGTATACTGTGGTAAACACAGATTTTGGCTCTACAGTTAAATTATAATTTTATATAGAGGCCAATATCGGTGTAAGAGTCTGATGGACGTATCTACATTCAATTTTACAGGAGACTTAGAAATACTGTGACAATCCGCCACTGAAAATTAACAGCTTTTTAATACAGATAGTATACACTTGACGAATACAAAATTTATATCGGTATATTGACATAATATTAGAGGTTTAAAAAAGTTAAGAATTATTTTGTTACTATGAAGAAAAAGTATTTTTTGGGATTTGTTCATCTGTTTCATGAATTTTACTGGTTGGGAATAGTGAACTGGTTCTTATACTATTTAATATAAAAATTTGTGTTGAATGTACAATGAAAAAGGAAAGTCATCAGCAGTCTTGTGGACTGCTCCCTATAAGATATCAGAAAACTGAATGTAATAGATGCGAGTTGAGGGTACCGGATTATTGGACGTGTCGGTCTATACAAGTGCCGGATTATTGAGATTCTACAGTATAGCCGAGTTTGAACCCGAACAGATTAGCCTTGTTTTAATTATGCACAAAAAACTACTTCTCAATCTTAAAAACGCTCTCTTGAAAAGTAACCCTTTTGCAATTCCGCCGTTGTTCGACAATCGCGGCGATATGATGTGATATGTTTGTTTTTTTGTGTTAGATATCGACAGACAAGCATGAGGTTCACTTGATAGAGGTAATACCTCAGCCACTGAACAACAGTCAATGTCGCGCTGTCGACCTACTATTTACTTCGAGCATTCGGAAATTCATAGCATGCACTTCACGATTTTTCCATCTATGAACGGTGATATTTATTTTATATTTTTCAAACAGTTGGCGATCCGTTCTGGCCGGGGTCGTTCTGGCAACAAGAACAACAACCAAGGCAACAACGACAGGGACAATCAGCAGTGGCAAGACAATTCTCCAGAAGTCAGAGTCACCTTCTCCATGCCCAATGTCAAGTGTGGACTCATCATTGGCAGAGGTAATGTTGGTGGGCTTGTCTTGGTCAAAAAGTAATGGCAGTCATAGTTGCCAGTTGTTTTTGGAATTCTAACATGTCAACCGACACTGGCAATTTTCAACCTTATTTGGTAGTGCTGATGTTGATGCTGTTTGGCTCCAATTTGGAGGTCCTCAATTATTTATTATTTAATGATTGTGGTCCCTTTGTTTTGGTATGTATTTTTGGTGATTTATTATATATTTCTGTTCCTATACATGTACATATTATTATAATGATGTACATTTAGGGCCATTTTGTTTGTTTTGTACCTAATATTTTTTCTTATTTTAATACTTGCAATCCGCCCCGGCTTCGCACGGGTGTAATGTATCAGAAATGAGATAATATAATCGGTCGAGTAATTTTATACGGTTAATTTTCCCCGTTTTTGCAACATTTTCACTGATGCTTCGCTCCTATTGGTCGCAGCGTGATGTTATATAGCCTAAAGCCTTCCTCGATAATTGGACTATCCAACACAAAAATAATTTTTCAATTAGAATCAGTAGTTCCTGAGATTAGCGCGTTCAAACAAACTCTTCAGCTTTATAATATTAGTAAAGATTAAATATTTATTCTTTATATTTTTACATAGGCGGTGAAGTGATAAAGCAAATAAACGCGCAATCAGGCGCCCACTGCGAGTTGGACAGACGCGCGCAGAACCAGGATCGCATAAATCGGACCTTCTTCATCAAGGGTCACCCGGAGGCAGTCGAGAACTGCAAGAGGATCATTATGGAGAAAGTTGGCATGGTGAGTGATAAGCTGTTCTTCGCGTCTAGACTATTTATGCGCCAACAGGACTGGACTTACTTACAAAAAATTAAAACATTATGTAGTAACTCCAAAATCTAAATATAAATGGACGCTGATAAGCAATACAGCGTCAACCCACATGGTTGCCATTTTGAGAAAATTGAGTTTGAAGTTTTTAATTAGGTCTTGTTAAATTTCTTTTATAAAATAACAGAAAAAATGTTTTTTTTTGTAATTATTATTATTACACTAAATATATATCGTTTTTCTTGGTAGCAATCAAAGTAATAGAATTTAGTGCATTATTGTTAAATATTCTAAGCATTTTAGGATTTCGCGCCCACTAGTTTTTTCAATGTTTTTGCTATTAAAACGATTTAAATGATATACATATATCTCTTTTGAAATATATACTCCAGATCATAACGAAGCGATTGGTATAAACATTTTCATTTATTGTCATTTTGTGGGTTGACACTGTATTGTCTAACAGTGTCTAGATAAGGACTGCAGTTAACCCTACTTTTTGTAAGAGGTGACTAATATGGTCGTAATGGGTCAAAAATGGACCTAGAAGGAGACACTGTTTGGGGATGTGAGTTACTACAGAGATCCTTATGGGGGTTGAGTAGTTAGAAATACTTCACTTTTTATCTTTACACAGACTATATCCTTAATTTACTCATATAGGTTCAAATTTTACCTTTAATTGTACCTTTTTTTTAAAGTTCATGTGTAAAACATCAGTAACGGTACTCTAAAATCTCAAACCCGGAGTGACATTAATTTTACAAAAATAATTAAAAAAAAAGAATAATTAATAAAAAACTAATTATGTAGTAAGTCCAAAACCTAAATATACCTAAATCTACTATAATTGTTACGCCCACCCTTGAACTTATAGCTGCTTGAAATATTTTCACGTTTTTTTTTCTTCATTTGATCTGTCAAAGCTTTTTTTTTTAATTTAATTTTTAATGTCCTCTAGCCTGTGAACTTCATACCGGATGGTGGTCCGGGCAGCGACAACGGCAATGGCGGTAACAATGGCGGCGGGCCCGGCGGGGAGTACTACGGCGGCGGCGGCGGCGGCGGAGGTGGTGGCGGGGGTAACGGCGGGGGCCCCGGTTGGGGCTACAACCCGCACTGGCATCAGCAGCAACCCCATCAGCCGCAGGTATGACCCTCGCAGAACATCGAACGGAACGAAACGAAAGAACTGACAACTTCGTATTTTAACCTACCTATATAGAAAACATTTTCAATTCTATTTACTATACTATACTTCCGATCATAGTAATGTCAAACGAAAGACAATGTCTAATTGCGAACGACGGATCGATCTTCAGATCAGTAACAGGAAAATGTATGATCCTTCGTATTTTGTTTTGGTAATATGCCTTTTTATGTTAGATACGAGCATCAGGTTCACTTGATGATACCTCAGCCACAGAACATCAGTCGATGTTGCGCTGTCGACCTACTTTTTATTTCGAGCATTCGGAAATCCATAGACTGAAACCGGAACGCGCAATGTGCACTTCACGATTTTTCCATCTATGAACGGTGGTTTGTTACCGGTCGGAATTTCGTTATTCCTCTCACCCGATCAATGCCCGAAGTTACCAGACGTGGGGAAGACATGCTTACAGAAAATTATAAACATGTCGTCCCGGTGGGATTCGAACCCACGTCCCATCGATGCACACGGCAGGTGTTCTACCGAACGCGCCCGTAGTAGGCTCCACCTTAACCACTGTAAAAAAAGTTTTTAAAAAATATCGGCAACAATTACCTTTATTACGTGATAGGTGACAAATACAGAGTATATTAAACACAAAATACAAATAGATTTTTTTTTGTAGCAACAACAAGTTCAAATCAACCCGGCGACCGGGCAGCCAGACTACTCGCAACAGTGGATAGATTACTACAGGTCGCTTGGGCTGATGCGTGAAGCAGAGGCTATCGAGCAACAGGCGAAACAGCAGCAAATGGGTATGTTGACATAGACATAACATTTATTACGAACGAAACACACAGAAACACAAAATAATAACAAAAAAATATGGAGCAAAATTAATGTACATTTTTTAAAGTGTGTGTGTTGTGGTTGTAATTGGCCCTGGCTCAGCATGATGCTGTGGAGCAGACGAGTACCACAGCGCTGGTCATTCTGCCAGAGACCACAATAGTTTGCGCCTCAGATGCAAAAATAATGTACTAGCAGGGACCACCATCCAAGCACAAAAGCCCGGCTTGCCTTAATAATGTAACCATAATAAGAAAAATAATAATGTCCCTAAACTAATTATATAACATATCAATTAAATTAAAAAAAAATTTATTAATTTTATGCTTAGCCATATTGTTATTATTTTTATGTATATTTGCGCCATCTTACGAGTTAGCGTTATAAACAAAATGGCCACAATAATTAATATTCATCCGAAATGTAGGCCGCGTAATAAATAATATTAGGTAGATTTTTATGTATATTTGGAAGGTATGAGAGTAGGTTGTAAAGTATATTTCATAGCGATGAGGTTAGGGTGTCCATATCAAGGTTTTTGGTTTTTTTTTTATTTGGATTCAAAAAATATCTTTTATTCCAAATTTTTACTTCGTCCAGCGAAGTGGGCACGGGTTAACTAATAGTTTAACCCTTACCCTTAGGTGTGGCAAACACCTTTGTAGCATTACGTACTTGCCAACATAGGGTAAATTTGTACCTCAGTGACAAAAATTGTTATAAAAACTGAATTACTGAACACATAATATAGAATATAGCTCAAAATTAAATTTAACAAATGTTGCTACTAAAAAATACTTTTTTAATTTGGATACTTAAATTTAAGGAATTATAGGCCTGGGGTAGTTTGTTCCCCACGGTGGCAGTATTACCAAAATACATGTATTATTCTAGGTGGAGGCGGCAACCAATCAAACGCGCCGAGCCCCAGCCAACCGGCCTCCGGCCCGCCGTCTGGTGGCGGCGCAGCTACCGGCGCGCCGTCTGGTGGCGGCGCGGGCGCACCCGACTACAGCGCGCAGTGGGCCGAGTACTACCGCGGCATCGGCAAGGTTAAGGAGGCCGAGGCGATAGAGGCGCAGATTAAGGCTAAGGCGAGTTGAGACTCCTACTTTTTTTATAGAGTAGGCGGGTTATATCGCTGGCCTAATTATCAAACTTCGTAACTCCAAAATTTCATGCCATCTTGTGTTAAATACCGTAACGAAAATGATGGAATCACTCTTATCTACTAATTGTTTTTAGTTTTTATGGTATTTACAAAAAATAAAACTACGATGTCCACGGAATGTTTGACCTGTTTGTAGTATTTTCCTCCTCCTGTAATGACCAAATGGAGATACAAAGTTTGATAATTAAGCCGACGAAATGTTAGATATCGACAGACAAGCATGAGGTTCACTTGATGGTAGGTGATACCTCAGCCCCAGAACATCAGTCAATGATGCGGTGTCGAGATACTTTTTACTTCGAGCATTTGGAAATCTATAGACTGAAACCGAAATGCGCAATGTGCACTTCACCGTTTTTCCATCTATGAACTTTCACCAATAGAAATTGTCAAACATTGTCAGCGAGTACTATAGGCTATTTTTTTTGTTGTTTTTGTTTACATAATATGACTACATTGCACCCGTGCGGAACCGGCGCGTGTTACTAGTACTAGATAAAAATGTAATTTATTATTATTCATCCAAAGGTTTCGAGTGCGTTACAACAACTGTTCAGTCCGCTCGTGAAGCCGCCATTGTTTATGGTTTAAATTAATTAAAAAAAACCTTTCCATAACAGCAGCCGCAACAGCCCCCACAGCCGGCGCCCCCCACGAGCGCCCCCCAGCCGCCCGCGCACGCGCCCAGCCAGCCGTCTCCCGGGGGCATGGGCCAGTACCCCCAGTACCCGATGTACCCGCCGGTCTACCCGTACCCGTACCCGTACGGTAACGCGCCGGCTGACGCGGGACACCAGTAATGTGAGTTGATTATTTATTAATACGATTGATTGGTAAAGGAATTTGGTACTATTTAAATAAAATACTTTATACCTGATTAAAACTTGATTTATTATATTTTAATGTGTGATACTCGCGTTACTAAAAGACAATATCGACGCTAGAAATTAACACTACTAACAACTTTCATTACAATTTACTTTTTCCTACTTTTTCAAGTTAGGAAAAAGTATATTTTTGCTAAATGCAGTTTCACAAATACAAAAACAAATAGCTTAACTTATAAAAGTTATCACAATTTTTCTTTGAAATCCTCTGGCGTAAAATATACTTTTTCAAGTTAGCATAGTGTAAATTGCTGGTGTCGATGTTGTGAATTGGGTACTAGTTTGAAGGTCTTAAGTGGGCCCAACCCGTCTTACTTTCCATACAAAAGCTCGTACGTGATTATGGCGATGTAACCGATTTTTCTTTGAAACTTTTGAACTAATAGGTATCTCGTGCACTATATCTAGGTTTCTATCGAAACAAAATCTCAAAATTTTCAGAAATAAATTCAGTATAAGCCTCCAAAAATCAGCTTTTTTGCAAAAAAAATACCTGAACTTTGGGCGTTCATAATGTACTCATAAATTGTGAAAGTAAATATTTTGTTACGATAGAAACCTTGCAAATATAATGGAGATTCTAAATTACAAAAAAATATTTCATAAACTTGTAAAGACTACTGAAAAACACGTATTTCCTAGAACAGTTTTTATGAAATTTCCGCACACTATTTTTCGTTTAATGTTATCGCGTTCTCACTCACTCGTTAGCGGTAGAGGTATGCGCTGCATGAAACAAAAAGCTTTTCAACCATGCTCGCGTTGACGATAGTCGAACCGGGAAGGGCCCTCTTAAGGTGCTTAGCCTTTGAGGGAATCACATCTACAATCGGTTCAAAAATTCTTGGTTAGAAATTCTAATAAATAACAAAAAAAAACTTATGAAATAATGCATTGATTTTCCTTTATATGTTTGAACTTAGGTCCTTTACCAATCAAATAGAGAAACAACATGTAGCCTCTTAAATTTTAGATTTAGTATTTCATTGATGTTTGTTGACAAACATTTGTTCCATATTGTTATTATGTAAAAAACAAGCAAAAAAAATAAGTTTAATTTATTGTGTAAATGTAGGCCATTATTCCAAGATGTTACTCAGCTTGAAATCTATTCTTCAACAAACTGTCAAAATATCAAATTTCTTAATATAAAAAAATGGTTTGACAAGTGTCAAATATGTCAAATTTATACAAAGTTAAAACTATTTGACAGGTATAGGTAAAATAAGATTGGAACCTGAGTCACAAGAAAGTAACAGAGCAGACTTAAAATTTACAGAATAACTAAAGATTATTTGATGTTATTTGTATATGATGAATATGAACAAAGTTTGGTGTGACCCGTTGTGACGTCTTAAGTATTGATTGATTGTGTGGCTTTTTAGGTGGTATTAGCCGATTTATATAAGGAATTCATATTATGTAATATTCATACATGTAAGGACTTGTGACGAATGAAATGAATGATTCTGTGATAAAAATATTTTTGGTTTTATTGATTTATTATTATGTATCTTTCTACAGATAATATTATTCTGCAGATATATTATTATATATATTTATAATCTTGGTAATGTTTTGTGAAGCTATGAAAAGTTTAATTTATGTGTATTACTGTTATGATTCATAGTGCATGCTTACTATATCCTATTTTATTTTTTAAAGTAAATATTTGCCATTCTCCTTGAAACTATATGGTTGATCTTGATAATGTATCCATAGTAACTAAAAATGATAATGGTGGACCAATAAATAATAATTAATCATGGTATAACTTGCAGATAAAAGTAAAATTCTTCTTTAAATGAAAAGGTCAATGAAAGACGTTTATTTTTTTCTTAATATGTAGATGTTATGTGTCAATAGATGTAGGTTTTACAAATTAAAATAACATTAATCAACAATTTAAATAAAATAATTATAAATTTACATATAAACGATTTGTAGACCCTAGTGAAACGCGTCTTCAGAGTATCTATTTAGTTTGGTGGACAATGGTTTAATGTATGCACATAAGTTTTGTATTATGACATGGTAACACTGTGTTCTTTTTATATAGTTTGCGCGAATCATATTTAAAATCAGTTTCATCATAAAAGTTTGTGCTGTAACAGTCGCGACTACACTGATGTAATACTAACTCGGGTGATAAATTTCATGACTTAGGAATTTGTGGTATTAAGCCACGGATACACTAGGGGACAGATGCCCTGCCACACGTCGCCAGTGACGTCGAGTGAAGTTGCGTCTTGTGCAATACAATTTTATATATATGTCAGGCGAAATCGCTCGGCTTCGCTTGACATTTGTTCCCTAGTGTATCCGTGGCTTTAAACCCAAATTTTCAGATTAAATAAAATTCAATATCACTGTGTGTCCCTAAACTGTAGTTTTGTGTGAATTCCAAGATGTTATGTAGTGTGTGTAGTGTTGCAGATGTGTGTAGGCTCGAGGCTGCGGTGGCGTCTCTACAACGCTAATTACCAACTACCCTCACTAGTATATTGTGATTTTTGCCATGTCTCTGTCTGATTGCAGAAGCCGACTGGAGCACACGTTTCGGATTGTCAGTGAAGATACCTCCTTGTAGTTATATCTAATTTTAAGCGAAGCGTTCTACGTACAGCCAAAATATTCACTTCCATTGGGAAGAGCGCACTTTGTCTACGATTTAGCTATTTACTCTAAGATTATTCATTTTCTAATATGAATATTTAAAATTGACTTTATATATTATGCATTGTGACAAGTTATCAGTAAAATAGAAATGACAAAATATTAATATTTATGTTACAACATCAAATTTAATTCGTCCTTTATAACCACAGCACCTTGAATAAAATATATTTATATGGCGAAACTGCGATACGTTTTATTGATTCTTACTATTTATGAAAGAGCCTTACGCTCGCGCATAATAAATGTATATATGGCAGAGAATATCCAAAGTGCGCTCAACCTAACACACAATTATTAAAACATGTCCGTTATTTCTCGCTGAGACAAACATATTGAGATTACCCACTTGTGTATCGCTGGCGTGTGGACTATTATGTATTACTTGAAATGTGTTGGGATGTCCGATATTGATCATGTCAGTTTGTCCAGGTTATATATAGCCACACAGCCTAATCGATGCATTACCGACGGAGCTAAGAGAGACGAAAAGAGTCGAAACAGATACTTCACCGCCGGGGATTCGAGGTAAATGCACTGATGAGTGACTTAGCTTATACACATTGTGAATTTTTTTCTTTCCAAATGCGTAATTTCGTGGTTTATTCTGTGTATACCTTTGTTAGTTTGACGATTTTATTTGCTCTTGTAACTTGCGATGAGATATTTGTTGTGGAAACAACAGATAACTTAATTTCTGGTACATAACGGTCAACATAGAAGTTCACATGTACAAATAAAATAGTCAGATGAACAATTGATTAAAGTATTGTGTATGTCAACTTCGGAACGCGTTTAAAAACTAAAAATTCGTACTAATTTGTTTAGATTGTAAGTTAGGACGAAGTTTCGCGACTCTCTTGACAGCTCAGTAGGTTACTAACAGTACGTCGATAACGACGGTAGTTGAAAATTTTAAATGTATTTTAAAAAGTTAGCTTTGATTAATCTAGGTGTGTATCGAAGAAGGTATGTGTCTTACATTCCTCTTGAATATTGTTCGACTCTAGAAGGTTCGAGTTCATTGCACTCGGGAACTACCCTCATCATTGTACTATGATTAAGATATAAAGTGTATGTTTAATTGATATTGTGTTCATTTTATTTATAATCACATTTCTCTCCACAGACCCGGAGGTAAGTTACCCTACAGTAAAATTACAACAAATTGAAAATTATGATTTTATAATCATGTCCTATCATTTTTATTTTGATTAAGGCTATTTTAATGATATATTTATGCCATATCACTATTTGCATAAACGTGTTATCCATAAGTACTTGAACATTTATGTGAATTGTGAATCTTTTTCGATATGTGATATCATTTTTTGATTATTTTGCCAATTTTGTGAATGCATATGATGTGTGATTTTACAGCCTATTTCACATTTATTACTGATGTTATTTTTATGAAAAATATATACTGTACTGTACACTGATACTTCTGAATGATATTTTACAATGATTTATTTTGGTCATTTTGTGTGATTTTTGTCACTTAGCGATCTGTTAAAGGTGCTAAAACCTCAGTAAAATGGCAATTAAATATACCTAAATGGAAAACGACGAAGATGGCGATGGCGGTTGGAATTTGAATCGTAAGTAAATGTGGGTAAGTAGAGAAATTGAAACGAACGAATGATTACTGAAATGCCTGTGATTTACTAGGGGAATATATGCCATATTGTGACACAGTAGACTGTATAGGGAAACAGATTATTTGGACGCTGTTAATCAATACAGTGTCAAACCACATGGTTGCCATTTTGAGAAAATTGAGTTTGAAGTTTTAATCAGGTACAACATTTCTTTTCAAAAATTAATGAAATAATAGATTTGTTTGTATTTATTTTTATTAGACTATATATATGTCGTTATTATTGATAGCAATCAAAGTAATTGAATTTAATGCATTATTATTAAATATTTTAAACATTTTCGGTTTTCGTGCTCGCTAGTTTATTCCATATTTTCGCTATTAAAATGATTTAAATGATACATATATCTCATAAAGAAGCGATTGGTATCAAAATTTACATTTTTGTAATTTTGTGGGTTGACACTGTATAGCTTAACAGCGTCCATTTAAGCTATATTGATATTAACATTGAGAGGAAGTTCTATATTTTTTTTTAAATCCTCGTGGTAATAAATTTTATTCGATTTTGTGGAAACGTTAGACGAAGCGCAGGGTACCTGTCTGGTCGGTCTAATAACATTTGTTGTAATGCCATGCCCATGAACATGATTATCTGTGTTTTATTTCTGATGAATCTTAGGGAAACTAGTCATAGTTTGTATTTTATGTGGTTTATAAAAATTATTTTGCTCACTTGACTTATCCAAAATACTTTGGTATTTTTCTTTTTACCTAACAAACTAATTAGTATAGTGTTGAAATTTTATTCCTATCTATAATGCCTTTCATAACCAGTTAATGGTCTTCCTATGTTTATTATTTTTTTGCATAATTATGTATATGTTGTTTTGTAGAAAATGCATTTTTATTGGTTTCAAAAATTATCTAACATTTTGATAGTTCCATATTTCCGCATTTCTCCACTTGATTGATCTTCATTGGGTTAAATAAAAAGTTCAATTGAATCTGTCGTTTTATTTTTAACTTAACTTCTTAAATGCAATAAATAACATATTTACACTACATTTTGCGGTAATCTTAGGTAGAAAGTATCCGGCAGTTTATGGTATTGATAAAAATCCTCGACGCAATCTGACTTCGCTGGCATAATTAGTTTCAAGGGTAAAACACAATGGAAATATTAGATTTAGCTGTAAAAATTGAATCAAACTTGGGTTATATTGCAATTTGGAAGATTAAAATCGCCATCTTCATTGCAATATAAATCCTTTAGTATTCTGAGGCAGTAAAGGATTTTTGAACGATCGCGTTTATTATATTTATTCACAGGCAGTGAGGGTCACTTGATGGATGATGATACCTCAGCCACAGATCATTGGTCAATGATGCGCTGTCGACGTATAGTTAATTTAGCATTAAGAATTCCATGCACTTCACGGTTTTCCCAACTACCCACCTACCAGAAAAGTGATCTGTTAAATTATGGAATCCGTGATACTGCTATAGTAAAAACTAATAAGTTAAATAGTAAATTAATATCTTCTTGGCGTTTCTGGTGAGCTTTGAGAAGAGTATCTGGAAGATGCACTGGCTGAATGGATGAGTCGTCTGAGTTTGGACAAGGGTGCTGTCGCCCACGGCTCCAAAGGACTGCCCGTCTCCGGTACTGGGGATATCCTGGAATGTTATGATTATAAAGGATTAGCACTAGAACTACCGAAAAGAGGCTCTTTTCATACTGATGTATTAAAGAAAATATAAAAAATAGCCTATGTTACTCGCTGATAATGGTGAAAATTTTCTATTTTTAAAATCGGTCTGGTAGTTTTTGAGTTAAATTCTTTCCTCTTTATAATATTAAAGATGACATATTTTTTGAGTAGACTATAGTCTTAATTTACTATACTATGACTAGAAAAAATATGAGATGTGATTTTTTTACAAGTATCAGCTTTAGCAGTTTTGCCATTCCGTTGATGAAATAAAGTCTAACCGTTGGTTAGTATAATATAGGAGTAGTACCGTAAAATGGGGAGAATCGGGACACTTCCTAAGTTCAACACCAATCTTGAGTTATTCCAATAAATTGAGATTAAAATAGTTCCGGTAGTTTAATTTTTCATTTTCCATGCATTTAATACATAATTCATTAAAAAATTACACAAAAATACCTTGATCAAATTCACCTCAGCTTTGAGTACTATAGTTATAATGTTGGCAACACTACCTGTTGCGTCGATATCGTGCAGTCTTGGGCCGAACCCTTCGATCGTCCGTTTTCCTCTGTGGTGGAGCGCTCTCGACATCGGCATCGCTACCTACACCTGGATTTACCATAGAATAAACAGTAACACGTTTTGTAGAGGCCCTGGGGCAGTAGCCCACTAAATTATTAAATCAACATGTAAGCCACCTGACCGTTTCCCCGTTTAAAAATATCAGAAAAAATCGTGAAAATCAGAAAGTTAAAGGAAAATGGAGTTTAACAATTTTTATTAGTCTCGAAAGCGGTAATTTGACTGCTCAGTAGGTTTAGTGTTAATCCATTACTTCGAAAGGACATACCGTAAAACGGGGTGAATAGAACTCGCGGGGGGAATAGAGAAAAAACTTGGGATAATTTTAAACCTTAATTTATGACTAACTGAGTGAGACCAGTAAAAAAGCCGAATCTTTAGTAATTTGGTAGTATTATTTTTCTTGGCCAGGAAACATTTTAATTAAGGCAATATCGCTAAAAACGCCAAAACTTGATGTTAAAGTTGACCAAAAAAGAAGTCGTTAAAGTGCAAGTGAGTTTGAACTTTCGTAATTTAGAGAATTTTGGCGACAGAAGTGAATAAATATCTTCTAATTACAGTCAGTGTTATCATAAATATATTGTGCTGTAATTTTTGAGGTAAGAATATGCATTATTATAATTAATTAGTCTTATTTTGTAAGTCCAACTTACTTTAATTTTTTTGAGGTAAAAAGACACGCGAAGGGGGTGGATAGACACACCTGAGGGGTTAATGAGCACGCGAATATGGTTAATAGATGCAGCAAAGGGGTGAATAGTTACGAAAGAGGGGTGATTAGCTATGATTAAATCAGGGCTGCCAAAAAGGATATAATACCATTTGGTAGTGTTTATCTCCGGTTCAACTTCCACTTTTAATTACATACTTGAAGCATTTTTATTTTTTTTATTAATTTAGAATTTTGTGGTTCTTAATAAGAGTACTTGTGATACAATCATAGGTAAAGAATTTATATAGTTTAACTGATACTGCTGTTCCGCGGTCTAGATATGGCCGCGGCGTAGCGGGAGGCAATCCGTTCCGAATATCAATCGTTTTTGAACTCATGCTCTTCCTTTCCCGATCCCTGCCGATCATACAATAGCAAGTCGTAATATTAGGGGGTAAACAGAGGAGGATTGGCCCAGAAACTAGCAAAAATTGTCTTATGGTATTAGTAAACAGTAAATAGCGCCTTCTCATGAAGTCTTATTTATAAATAAAATGAAATAATAAGGCACTCCTTTTGGTTTTGATAATTTCATCATTGTTTTATTTTTAAGGTACAAAAATGCCTCGAAACTATAAGCCCGATCTACGGGGTAAGCAATATCGAAAATATGACCACGAAACAATGATATAGAAAGAACTGATTTCATATTTAATGTTATTTTTCAGTCAATATGTAATTTTTAATTTGTTTTAAAATATGGTGTTTAAGTTTGTTTTGATAGGGTTGTTAAGTTCATTTGTAATGTTTTATTTTCATTGTTGAGTGAGCATTAATATTGTTGATTTAGTTAAGTACATTTTTTAGTTTTGTTTTAGTTTCAGATTATATTTTTCTTCAATTTATATATTTAAAAATCATTAATAAATATAATCTCATATAAATTATTAAGTTTCAATTGCTTGTCTTTATCTTACATAAACAAAATTCAGGGAAACTGCGATGACGCAGCCCTACGAAATTTTTCTAATCACCCCTCGTGTGTGCCTATTGACCCCTGATGGCAGGAAAATAGAAATCACGTATATTTTGTGGTTTTTTTCAGAAACTACAGACTTATCCTAATGAAATCGAATATATTTCAAAAGTTTAGTTTAGGACTCAGTAATGCATAATTAGAAAAATGGCTTTTAATTCCGCAACATTACAAAAATCGGTACCAAAATTCGAAAGTCTATCTATTCACCCCGTTTTACGGTATTATTATTAATATTGTCTTTTATTAACGCGAGTATCACACATTCACAGTCTCCCGCGACCACGGTTGCTGAAAAGCATCCGAAACGTCGGGATAAATAATTTAAACAATAAATCGCGTTTTAATCCGGTATACAGTATTTTATTTAAACATATTATTATTTTTTAACTCTATAAGGCCTTAATATAACCTTTTGCTATAATACATACAAAAATAACTAAGGCATTAAAGTCGGCCTTATTGCTTACCTGTACTTTGTACAAACATGGTTATCTATATATCTATACATATAATAAAAGAGTAGGATCGAAATTACGCTTCACTAAATATTTTTACCAGAAATTAAGAGGGGTGATAAAAGAAGGGTAGCAGAATGCATAAATGCAATTTTTAAGATTCTTGTCTGTCTGTCTGTCTGTTTGTTCACGCTAATCTCCGAAGATACTGAACCGTAATTTATACAAATATAGCAAAGTCCAGGGCAACATATAGGCTTTGTTTCATCGAAATCGGTTGTCGAAAAAAAAAGTTATCATCATTTAAATATTATTTTAAAGGCATCATTTCAACAAATTGCAATGAAAACTGACTCGAGTTTTATTGGGAGCGATGGCAGAAGAGTTTTTAAAATGAAACTTCGGAGCTACTGCTCCATCCAAGTGTTAATACATGACTGATTTAATTCAAGTTAAATATACAGAGCAAAGAGTCTTATAACTATTGTTACAGTGGTAGGCTTATCTCTAGATGTAATGGGAAACTATGGAATGTTAATGTGTCCGGGTTAGCTGGGTTGCAGCTACGTAACTCCTCCCCCCTTAAGAGAGAGGCACGCCGAAGAGGGTTGCTGCGACTGGAGTGAATTCTGTAGCAGCAGCGGGATGTCTTCTGGCGATGCCGGTTTTCTCCTGCGTCTTAGCTTGATCCAATGAGTGAATGCTCCCGTAGATTTAAACATAATTTACTTTCCCTGTTGATAACATACATTACATTCCATCACATAACGATAGAATTTCTAATGGCTTATAGGTAATCTATGTGGAAGAAAAAATTTCCAGATAGAGTTAGATTTGGAATCTGTTGGAATCTATATGTAAGTCCATCATAGTGAGATTTTTTCGTTGGAACTAATGGGATTGTAATGTTATTTTTATTTGTTTGAACCCTATCTGCATTTTACTTATGGGTTTGTGTTTGTTTCTATTGTAAGTCTACATGGACATAAACTCTATGTGGATCTCCAAATATAAAATGGAAAATATTTTTAATGATTTTATATGACAAATCCACAATCAGTAAAATTAATGTGTTTTATATGTAACAGCCGTTTCGAAAATATCGGAATTTTAAAGTAATTCCATAAAAAATGGAAACGAATAGTCTATTTGTGAACACCAATAACATGACATTGTAATGTATGTTATTTTATAAGCATCTACAATCATAATCAAATAATTTATCTGACGGAATGCTTTTGGAATTACAGCGACAAAAGCACATCAAAAAACAATATTTCTATTGGATTCTCCAGCTTCATACTATAAGTTATTTTAAAGATTTCTATTAGTAAATAACTATCAGAAAGTGCTTGAAAGTTTAATGGAACCAAGAGGAATATCCATAATCACTGAAATTCTAGAATCTTACTGAATTTTTATCAGAGCATCCAGTTTTGAAATGGGAATCATTTTACTGTTTTTATTTGTGAATTATGTTTAAGAATTTTCTACAATTTTGTGATATCAAAAGGATGTTCCAGATTGAATTTGTCTTTTAATTCTATTGTTATGAATCTGGATATACTTAGGTGTAGCTATGGGCCGTTATAGGAATATCCAGATAACTAAAATAGAAGTAATAAAATTTATTTTTATCTGTAAATAACAATTAAAAATATCGTAAATGTATATCCATGAGACTATACAGATTGGATTTTTCTAATAGGTTTAATGTTATATATCTGGATATACTCAGGTGCAACTGTAGGCCTTAATAAGAATATACAGCATAACATTGTGATTACTTTTACATACTTCTATTCAGAAATGACAATTGAAAATGCATTATAACTGGGATGTGTTAAATGGATTATCCAGATGAATTTATAATCCAAGTTTAATACTGCCGATTTGAAAACTACATTACAGTGCTAACTTTCAACAATTTTTAAGCTTCAACAAAACTTAAAATTTATTACAAACGGTTTTCGATAAGTACTGGACATTTTCTCGAGGATATTGAGAATATTTATCAGATTGAAAGGTAACATTTTATTCCGTGAAATGATATTCGTAAGCTATAGCGGTGTATACATAAACAATTTAACCGGGAAAAATGGTATTGAATGTGAATAAACGATGGCAAATCCAAATATACTATAATTTATAAAATTTGCTTCTGCCTAATTAAAAAGCGTTGTAGAGTAAATAATTGAACATCCTGCAGACAAGATAATAAATGATACCAAATTTGATGTTTCGGTGATAATGAGAAAAATAAAATCAAATATAAATAATTTATTGATGTAATAGATAAAAATTCTAAATGTTTAATTATTTTTGTCAGAAAAGTCTTTTAATTTTTTATAGACAGCGCCAATTTAACAATATTTTTCAGACTTTGTTAAAATTCATACGCCAATAATAAAATAGGAATTTTCTATAGGAATCTAGCGGACTCTAATGCAGTAATTGGTGCCCCATACAAAATCTCTAACAATCCCATAGCCTGTTAAATGTTTCAATGTTAACTATCGAAAGTATTTGATGAAAAAAAAAAAAAATTTCACAACACTGAAAAGTAGGTCGTTTTGATTTTCTGAATAAAAATTTATGAATTAAAATTTTCTGAGACACTTATAGGCGCATAATAATTAATGATTGAAAAATTGAAATTGATTATAGTTTACTAAAGGAAATCATGATAAAAGAAGACTCGTTTCGAATAGTTCTATCAATTATTTTATGAAAAGCTCCAAAACGATAAAAATATTTTCAAAACTTTCTTACACACCAGCGGCAAAACTATGATTTTTATATGAAACCTAATGGATTCTAACGTTGTAATTGGCACTCCATACAAAATCTCATAGCCTATTATAGTTCTATATATTCATTATCAAGATTATTTGACAACAAAAAAAATTTTGTTTAATTTATTTCGAAAGCACTAAGACGAGCGTTAATTTGATTTAATCAACAAGAAAACTAAAAATTTACATTCATGAGAGTATTTACGTAAATTAAGTAATTGTTTATAATTATTTGAATTAAAAGTTACATAAAAAAGCTGGATTTTATTTTATAATGATGATTTGACTTATAGCTTTTTTTACGTCAGTCCAAGAATGTAAATTTTCACTTGTCTCCTTTTTTTATTGACAGGCATAAAAGTAAATCCGATACACGCTTACTATAAGAACGCACGACACGGCAACTAACTAAGACGCTTGAGAGGGAAAGGGTTAAGTGGATAAGTGTAACAAAGAAGGAGAATAGAAGTTTGCCCGCCAAATCAAAGGCGGCGCAGCCACGCGGAAATCACGGAATTAGTCGGTTGTGGTCAGTCGGTCGCTAAGTGTCGTGCATAGTTGATGCCGTAATTGTGTGTCTTATTTACTTGTTTCTTGTAAAAAACAATAAAGCCGTGAAGACTTACTTTGTCATTGATATAAAAAAACTGTGAGTACAATTACAATTATTTACTTTATTAACTTATTTCTTTTATTAACTTGATATTAATCAATCTTCAACTTCCCTATTATTTGTGTAAATGCCTTACTAACAGTAAATTCTTAATTTTTTCATTAAAGGCATAAAATTTGTTTGCTTTCCAATTCTTAAAAATTCAGAACTAAAAAAAAAATTTTTTCTGTAAAACATTTCGAATAATCGTTAGTAAGGATTTTGATACGCTATTGGATTGTATATGATTTTATATGGAGCGCCAATTAGAACATTATAAACTCTTACGCTCCAATAAAAAATTTTGGTTTTTTTATTGGTATATGATAATTAACGAAGTTTTGATTAAATATAATATAGCGTAGTAGCTGTCTTTAAAAAATTGATTGCGCTTTTTGGCTTATCGTCCATTCATTCATTTATTAAGTTAGCGACATAATCAATTTTTAGAACTGATTTTAATTACTGAGTGTGTCTTGAGTAACTGACAAAATTGTCTTTTACTCAAGAATTGAAAAATTAATTTTTTATACTCTTCAATTCTATGCTGTTATATTTCATTTAAATATTCCCGGTTAATGATATAAAAACTCCTCATAATTATAGAACGAGATTAAAGAACAATTCATATGGAGTACCACTTACAAAACATTAGAATCTATTAGATATCATACAAATCATTTTACTTTACTGTTGGAAAACGATAATTAAGAAAGATTTGAAAATCTAATTGTTTCAGAGCTGTGTGTAAAAAATTAACTGAACTTTTTCAGACAAACACTCTCACATAGTTCTTTCTTTCAGTCAACTAGAATTAATTTAAATTATAATTTTGTATAAGCTAAAGTACGTCTTAATAATTTCAAATTCGCAGATTTTTTTTCATTAACAACGACCTATCTCTAAGCATTACATCAATTATGGTTTTTTTTTTTACTATACACTTCCCTTAAGTGATATTAAAAGTTTGATTAGGCAATTGGATTGTATAGAATTTTGTATGGAGCTCCAATTAGAACATTAGAATCCATTAAGTTTTAATACAAAATTTTGATTTCTTTACAACCGTGTAATAACTGGCGAAGTTTTTAAACTGCCATTATATTTACATTTTTTTGTAAAAAATTTAAGAGACATTTCTTAGAAGATTTATTAAACATTCATAATTATTTTCAATTAGCAACATATTTACTTCAATGTAAATATATATACCTACTTTAAAATGAATTCATATACATATAGATTTCAATCAAAAAATTTTCACCTTCTAACTCAAATCCGAAAATTTTAAATATTAATTTGAGATTAATTAATATAACGGACGTGTTGGCATTGTCTTCTGATTAACACGATGAATGTAATATGTAGAGAGTAAAGTCACCAGTATCCAGTCACTTTTTTTCACCTACCAATTTCCAGTCCTCAATTTAATACGCCATGAACATCAAGAGTTTCTCTACAGCGGGGGCTAGAAATAAGTGAGGGGTGGTTCTGGTTACTTTACTCTATTCAGGCGGCAACGCTCTGTTACTAAATCTCAAGTAAGATTTAAATTATCATTTTGATTGTAAATTTTCTATTTCTTAAGATATAAGCACATATCTAAAATACGAGTATTTCCACTTTCTATGAACTATAACTGAACAATACCGAGTAGAATTGTTACATCAGAATAAAGTAATAAAATATTAATCTACACTTTTTTTTAACATTTTTTAAATAGCATATTCGGGTTCAGAAATGATGTTTGATGAAAATAACATAGCTTCAAAATAGACTTGTTCGAAGATGTTAATCAATATGTTTTTGCTTTTTGCTCTTGTAAATTGACATTAATTTTGCCACCTTATATTTACGTTCAATACTTTTTTCCCATTTTTATTTTTTGTACAGCTTACGAATATCATTTCCCATAATCATAACTTATATTTCATTTCCAGGCTTTTTTAAACACAAGTGACTTATCATTGTGAAAATTGATGTTTGCGTACGTGAAATTCTGTCCACCGGACAATAACTTTGTTATTGTCCAAACTTCGAAGATAAAAAAATTCAAAACTCCATTTGAGAAAACAAAGAAGTATAAAGTCACTTGTGATGATGGATCTGATAAAAAAGCAGTGATCATTTATGTGGAAGGTGAGTTATTTAAAAATATAAAATATTTTTTATAGGAGTATCTCATGTGAAATCAGATCACTTGGAAATTAATAATTTTTAAAAACCTTTTATTTTTATTAACATATTGTAGATACTGTTGATTGAATGTAAATAAATTTTAGGTCGTTGCTGCAGGAGCAGGACAACTAAACGCCAATAAAACGACCGTTAATGATCCAGATGATATTGCTTCTCAAAATTCTCCTCTTGAAATTGGTACCGATTCTGAAGAAGAAAATCTTCATCCAGCTAATAAAAAGAAAAAGAAGGCGGATCGCAAAAAAAAAGATAAAGATTCGGTAAGTTAAAAATTAAGTTTACTTGACGAAGTGAATTGATAAACTAATATTTGTATTTTAGAAATACGATATTATCCTGAAAGTTCTCAATAAAATAAGTGACGACGTTGATTGGCTGAAAGATCATCATACTGGACTAGAGTCGTTTGTAGTCGACAATCTAACAGCCAATTCCGAAAATTGGAATCAAGTGAAACGTAAGTAATAATTACTTGCTGCATTATTTAACTCAGCTTCAACAGATTTTGATAAAAAATTTTTTAGATGTCAAACCAACTTCGAGTAAGGAAAATCTAAAAATAGAGGATATCAATCGTCCACCGGATGTGGGATACGTGCGTCTCGACACTAATGCAGTAATTTAAATTTTATCGATATGATATAATTTTACCGAAAAATATATCTATATAGCTTTTTAAAATAATGTTTCAGATCCATTTAGGTCATAATGTTTGGTTACCTAAGCAAGCTTACGACGATGCTGTTTATAATGCTACTACAAATTCGATGTTTGTAAAAAACATCGCAATAGCATTATTTGGAGCAAAATATTTAAAAGAACATAGCGTAAAAGGCAAAAGTTGCAATAAAACTAAGAGTGTACCGAGGCCAGCGATAGATCCAACGAAAGCTTTAGCTATACGAGGTAACGTTTTTAATAAAATTTATATTGTTGTGATTCGAGTTTTAATTTTGTTAATAATTAGAAAAAGTCAGGAATAAAATTGAAGCCTTGGGCATTAATTGGCCTATTTTTTTATCTCAAAATAAAATCATAATATAAATTATATGAAAGTTTAAAATTTTATTATAATTAACAAAAATATTTGACTGTAAGTGAAAAAGCAAGTTTTAAGCAGTTCATACTTTATTAGATTTGAGTAAATTGCATACATAATAATAATGAACTCCTATTTTTTAGATATATTTGAATATTATTTGAAGACAAATAAACAACTGAAGGGAGAAAAGTTGTTAGTGGAGAGAGACTGCTATGAAGATCACATTAGAGCAAAAATTTCAGATTTGCTTCGACCACCAAAAAAACCTAAACCAAAAGGTAAATATACATACGATTCTCTTAAAAATACGGATTTTTTGGATTCAAAATATTATTTAATTATAATATTTTTTAGTTGTACACCAAATATGATATACATTTAATTTGATATTTTTTAACAGCTCCTTCAGTATCAAGCGAGTCAGACTCATCCAGTAGTAGTGACTCTGGAAGCTCTTCCGACTCCGAGGACCAGAAAGATTCCCAGCAGAAGGAAGACAATCATAAGGAGGAAGATACTATTGAGAAAACAAATGGTGAAAAGAAAGAAAATACCGTAAAAGAAAAAGGTGACGAAAAAGAAGAAGATGATGAAAAGGAAGAGGACAACAGAAAGGAAGAACATGCCGAAGAAAAGCAAACCGAAACATAGCATGTTTTTAAATGGAAGTTTGATAGTTTTTTCATATTTTTCTTTGTGTGTATTAACCAACTATAGATATCCTGATAAGGTCAATTAAAATTTATATAAAATTCATTATGGATCGTATATTTACACCTATACAATTATAAGAACTTAGCATAATTATTTGTAGATAAAAATATTCTTACAGAGGCCGACAGCTACACTCGGATATATCCAAATATATAATATTAGTTCTATTAGAAAATCTAATCTGTATAGTCCGATCGATATCATATAGCTTTAGAATACTTTTAATTATCATTTGCAGGTAAAAAAAATGTAATTAGTTTTATAATTCAACTGGATATTCCTATAACGACCCACAGCTACACCTGAGTACATGAAAATACATAACATTAGCCTTATAATAAAAATCCAATCTGTATAGTCCGATGGATATCATATAGGTTTAATATACTTCTAATTGTAATTTGCAGATAAAAGAAAATTCAATTATTACGATTATTTAGCTGGACATCCCTATAACTGCCCACAAGCACTTGTAAGTATATCCAGGTACATAACATTAGACATAAAATGAATATTCAATGTGGATAGTCCGTTTGATATCACGAACAAGTGATGCGCTTTTAATTGTAATTCACAAATTGAAAAGTATAAAAGTCATCACAATGCAATCCTGGATATTCTTTTAAAAGTTCATAGGCTTACCTGAGTATATCCAGATACATAACAATAGACTTGAGATAAAAATCCAATCTGGATAATCCGTTTGATATGAGTAGATGTAAGGACTTTCTAAAAGTAATTTACACATAAAACCAAATGAAACTAATGTAGTTATGAAAGTGGATACTCCAATTGAAAACGCTCGGTATTATTATGTTATGTTACTGGATTTTCTGATAAAGTCCACTAGCTATAGTACAGCTCGGTAGATGCAGATAAAATTTCTCTATGCATATATATTCCATTAAACTTTTCATTTTTTTCTTAGCGAGTTTTAATTGGAATGTATATGGATTTGCAGCGACAAAAACACATTAGGTCCCAATACAGTCATTTCCTATAGGAATCTATTGGAGCATTTCAACAGGGTTCTTCAATTGAACTTCATGTAATTTTTCTTTGTTTTTGATAATACATATATATATATATTTTGTAATTCTTGATTCTATAGTCAAATAATAGCGTATGTGCAGATTTTCTGTTGTAGCATCTGGACGATACAGCCTTCTGGTTACAGAAGCTATCAATATATATTTTTGAAGATAATTTCTTCTTCTTCATCTCGCTTCTTGGAATTTGTCTTCGATTGCGATTTTAGCGATTGATACATAAAACTCCATTAAAAAGATATTTAAAACATTTAAAAATGTATATATTAGAAACCTATAACGATCCCGCAGTACAAATACTTCAAATAACGATGCTTAGGAATTTGTCACATTAGTATGCGATTCGTTTAGGAGGAAGAGCTCGGGGTAATGGATGTTTACACTACCTTACGAGCGAAAGTGAGCCTGCACTATAACACTTGGACCTTCTGCCCCACGGTTCCTTAAAGAATCCCCTATGGAAAAAATCTCATAAACCTCATAAAAACATTGACAAATGCAGACCGATTTCTCATAAATCTCATAGCCTCTGATGAGAATTTGATCTGCATTTGTCCATGTTTTTATGAGGTTTATGAGACTTTTTCCATAGGGTCGTACTAGAATCCACTACACTCGCGTTCGCACCCGTCGATTTTGAGACTTGTGCATCCCGTAAATGTTTCAGCGAACCCATTTTACGATCCCGTACGACTGCGCCAGTTTTATTGGGAGCGATGGCAGAAGAGTTTTTAAAATGAAACTTCGGAGCTACTGCTCCATCCAAGTGTTAATACATGACTGATTTAATTCAAGTTAAATATACAGAGCAAAGAGTCTTATAACTATTGTTACAGTGGTAGGCTTATCTCTAGATGTAATGGGAAACTATGGAATGTTAATGTGTCCGGGTTAGCTGGGTTACAGCTACGTACCTAACTCTCGCGTTGAATTTTTTCGAATTGTCAGATGTCAATCACAGTTTGATATGTAAATGAAATAGTTTGATAATTTCGCCGTTTTTCGATATATGTTCGTGGCATAGTGGATATACGGTCGTACTACGTAATTTCAGATGCGAGTTCGAATCATCACTCAGGGAAATATTTTTTTGTATTTTTTTTTTATATTTTTAAAAGAACTAATATTGAAAATAGAAAATGTATTATTGAACTATTCTATTATATAAAAATGTATTTCTTATGAGATCGTTTATTTCGCATTTTCATCAATCCTTTCCTTTCCAAGGGAATTAAACAAAAATATCTGAAATTAAAAGTGATCAATTAAATGAAATAAATATAGAGGTGGATATAGTATCTTCCACACTAATTAAATTTATTAAAAATTAAGTATTTGGCCAACATACTACTTTTTTTTCATTCATTTTACGTTGCATTTCTCCATACCTTCATTTTATTCGTATTTAGACATTTTCTTGGCGTTTTTTCCATGTGTCGCAAGTATTTTCAAACCCCCGTACAATTTTCGTGCATATATTTAAGACGGAAAATGCATTGAATCCAATCTTCGACTGAACTCTGATTAGTGGAAAAAAGACACATATCTGCATTTTGGTGACGTAAAATTTGATTGATATGCATCTCCCTTAAGTTTCTTTAAAGTCAGGTTAATTTTTTCAATTACTATGGTATTTCTTTTGAATTTCAAATCATCATTTGAACCCCAACCTCAACCACCATTAAATATGTCGATAATATGATGCAAAAGCAACCGTCAATGACTACTCTGATAGATCTTTCCGAAAAGAAATCACCAAGTACAGAGGATGGAGGATATATAATATGAAGAAAGCTTGCTCAAAAGTTCAGCATAAAGTGATCCCCACGCGAACGAAGTCGCGGGCATCAGCTAGTATTATAATAAGAAAATAATGTTGGGCAGAGGGCCTTCGTTTGTTGTTGGGGCTTCCACACCTCTAAATCCGGCCCTGTGTTGAATATAGGACTTCTGGAATAATACTACTTTATGAGATTGCGATTGAACTGTAGGTATACCTTGAATGAAGAGAGAATGCTCTACTTGAGTCTGTCCCGTAGCGTGCTGTATGCAGATTGGTCGAGCAGCTTTCATGTGGTCATCGCGTTGGCCGACCTTCGCTCTGTGGTCAAATATTTTCACTAAAAAATTATGCCAAATAAATATAGAGATGTGACTTGTGAGTAGCATTGGCTAGAGTAGCAGTAGCTAGAGGTTTGGGGGGGGGAGCCGTCCAGCTGAACTAAGTACTAACCGCAGTCATTTAGGCTAAGTTCATATGACCGCGCGGAACTCTCGACTGCGCGGTACAAGATCGAAGTAAACAGCCAGTATCGTCTACATCACCGCGCGGCGCGCTCCGACCCGCGCGCTAGTTCTTGAACCGCGAGAAGCCGCCGAAGTTCAAGTTCCACAATTATGTACCGACCAGGGGGGTTAGAACGCAAGTCGCAAAACGATTCGACTGATCGTCTCGCTTCATTGTGATTGGTGTAGAGAGTCTCTAGAGAGTGTCTACACCAATCACAATGATCTCTACACCAATCACAATGAAGCGAGACGATCAGTCGAATCGTTTTGCGTCTTGCGTTCTAACCCAGCTGTTCAGTTGATCCGCGCGAGTTGAGACGGATATACACATAGATTCAGGAAAAAAATGACCACCGAAGACGACATTGTTTCTATCGATTTATTCAATCATAATAATTAAAATATAATTTGCTGGAAAGTCTCATTTCTTAAATACTTGATTTCTCGTTTTAAAGATTTTTGTTTAAAGTTTGTTTCTTTTAATAAAGAATTAATTTACTGTAATGTTACTATGAGTTTTTCTTTTGGTGATATGCAATATCTAATAGCATCTTCACTAGGTTTGAAATCGTTCTCAACACAACCATATAAAAAATCAAAAGATGCAACAAACATCCTGAAATCAGGTTGGATTATAAAGTGATGAACAGACTTGAAGAGTCTTTCACTTAAAATGGGATGCACCCAGTATCGTCTTTGTCTTCTGCGGCGTCTCTGCCTTCGGTATAAAATACATAAGCAAATTGCCTCCTCCACGTCCATTATTAAGCAATGTTGATGCCAGACTGCCGCGCGTACATATGCCGTCATGTGAATGCTGCTACCGCGCGACGACGCGCGGCTCCGCGCGGTCATATGAACTTAGCCTTAATGCGAGATTTTAATACTGTCGAGGGTGGGCATTGCTCCCCCTAGCTACGCCTATGCTAAGATATATTTAACGATGGGGCGAGTTTGTGGAGCTCTGGGGTAAAAATACTTGGGGCCTTGCCTAATAAAAGAGTTACACCAACTAGTCGCTCGGGAAAATAGGGATAAAAATAGTTTTTTTTTGTGATGAAGCTATAATTGTATAGAAAATAATATTATCACTAACATACTAGTTTTATAAATATTGTTTAAAAGAGGCCTATTGATAATATAATTAAAGAATGGGTTAGCCTATTTAAACAATTTTGTTACTATGCCTAGACCTAAGATGCCCAAAGCGGTCGATATAGGTCCCTCAGGGGTCTACAAAGATACACTACAATTTAAAAATTAAAGTCACTATAGTTAATATTGTCTTTTATAAACGCGAGTATCACACATTTAAATAAAATACTGTATACCGGATTAAAACGCGATTTATTATTTAAATTATTTATCCCGACGTTTCGGATGCTTTTCAGCAACCGTGGTCGCAGGAGACAGTCTCCCGCGACCACGGTTGCTGAAAAGCATCCGAAACGTCGGGATAAATAATTTAAATAATAAATCGCGTTTTAATCCGGTATACAGTATTTTATTTAAATAAGTCACTATAGTTATAAAATAATTTGTAATTAAATTAAAAGTGAAAAACACAACAGGTGTGTAATGTGCATTTGATGTTAACAAAATGCAAAACAGGGGTAAGGGTCTACAAGAGGAAAAAGTTTAAGGACCTTCGGTCTATACAAAAATGTTACTTCGGAATTTAATACACAGTGAAATACACATTGTGTTAAGCGCCGGAATTCCCGGGGAAGTAAGTCAGAAATTGAACGGAACTTACGAATTGTTGCCAGAACTCAGCGGCTCCTCCCACGGCGCGTCACTCTCGACAGCGCTGCTTTCTGACGCAACCAGATACATTGATCTACATAACAATGAAAAAATGAACATTATTTTCATGGTAATAAATTACTGTTCTAAACTGTTAACCATAGAGTATTTATCGATGGTTTCCACAACAATGGGCGTATCTCCGTTGAGCATACTTTTGGCAATAAGCAAAAAACGATTAAATTCAAATTCAAAAATCATTTATTCATTCAAGACAGTACAAAGTAGTAAAGAGTTAAAACGTGTTATGCTTTACTCATATATTATAATATTTTTCTTACAAATATCCATAATTTATTTATTCGTCTTAAAGATATCCATAGATTATCTGTCTTACAAAACTAACATTTGAGTAGGTATACCTATATAAATTATATACTATGAGTAAATTCAACAATTATTTTTGAATCTATAAAACTTAGTGAGAAAGGTATTCTATTGGGCCGGATTTAGAAGTGTGAAGGCCTCAGGCAACAAAAGATCGGAGGCCCCGGGCCCCAAATTATTTTCATGTTAACAATATGTCTGTACAAAGTACAGTAGGTAAAGGTAAAATACCGAAAAAAATATCAAAAGAAAAGTTGTTTAATCGTCAGAATTTGAAAGCTACACATAGGAAAACGATCCGTATAACATTATAAATAAGGAGCACAATCGTATTTGCAAAAAAATATTTTTAAGTATTTAAATAAAATACTGTATACCGTATTAAAACGCGGTTTATTATTTACATTGTTTTATTTATTTATTATCTTTCTGTCTCCCTGCGACCGCGGTTGCTGAAAAGCATCCGAAACGTCGGGATAAATAATTTAAACAATATTAATAATAAATCGCGTTTTAATACGGTATGCAGTATTAAATTAAAATGTGTGATACTCGCGTTAATAAAAGACAATATTATTTTAAAGTATAAAATAAATTAAAGGAAAAATACGATTCTGATTCTTATTTCAAATCAAATACGGATTGTTTTCCTATGCAAGTATTTTTTGGTATGCCGAGTTCGGAGCTCGGTAAAGTATTTTAAAATCTGGTTTTCGTCCCTGGTTTTTTACGGACTTGTACATGGAAGCCCTGGTATAGGGATGCTCGATGATAATCGATGTTGAAAGCAAAAACATCGATGTTGCTATACGAATAATGTCGTAACATCGATGTTAACTCAGGGCCTCACGCACGACCAATGCAACTTACGAAATAAATTATATATTCTATCAACGCCAGTTTATTAAAAATCTGCTAACATCAACACCATCTGAAAGACTGTTTTCAAAAGCTAGCTCTTCTCTTTATCAACAAGAAATAGATTAAAAGGATCTTCTTTATCAAAATTACTTTTCCTTCAGTCAGCTGATAAAAAATATTGGAATATATGTAATAATTTGTTGTTTCTTAATAAATTTCTTAATTTATTTCCCTGTAAATAATTAATGCAAAAATCATCTATGTTATCCAACATAGATGTTCGGTTTTCGATAAATATCGAAAATCGATGTTGGGCTTTCGATTATGACATAGATGTTTTTCTAATCGATCATCCCTATCCTGGTATTGAATTTGGCAAGTATGTTTCATCGCTAAAAGAAAGGTATATCGATATAAACATACCTAGCGGGTACGTACAGATGCGGCGGGGGGGCGGCGCGGCGGGACGCGGTGCGGGCGCGCCTGGCGCGACACGCGCGGCCCAGCACCGCGCTGTCTATATATATTTTATATATTCAAATTCAAATTCAAAAATCATTTATTCATTTAGGTAACACAATGTACACTTATGAACGTCAATAAAAAATACATATTAAATGCTTCTAGTTTTACATTTACTGCCAGTTCTCAAATCAAGGGCGTAGAGCGGACGAGAAGAACTGGCAAGAAACTCGCCGCCACTCTTTTTTAATCGCCAAGTTTTTGTTTTACAAATGTTTTGTAAGGAGCTGCAACCATTACACCATCGGGTGGGTAATCGATATAAACATACCTAGCGGGTACGTACATTACCCGATATTAGGACTGGGAACACTTTTTTTTATGTTAGATATCGACAGAGGAGCATGAGGTTTTGAAGGGCTCGTTGGCGCGTTCGGTAGAACACCTGCCGTGCACATCGATGGGTCGTGGGTTCGAATCCCATCGGGACGACATGTTTATAATTTTCTGTAAGCGCTTTTTCCCACGTCTGGTAACTTCGGGCATTGATCGGGTGGGAGGAATATCAAAATTCCGACCGGGTACCGAACCACCCTTCATAGATGGAAAACCGTGAAGTGCACATTGCGCGTTTCGGTTTCAGTCTATGGATTTCCGAATGTTCGAAGTAAAAAGTAGGTCGACAGCGTATCATTGACTGATGTTCTGTGGCTGAGGTATCACCTACCATCAAGTGAACCTCATGGTCGTCTGTCGATATTTAACATAAAAAAAATTAATGTGATCCCCTCACCGGATATGGGATCGCTGTCGGTGTGGTCCTGCCGGTCCCGCCGCCAGCCGCAGTCGGGCGCGGGCTGCTCCGCGGCCACGCCGAACAGGCCCGACACCGCCCCGGCCACCACCAGCCTTGATGATTTGACACCGGTCTAATTCAAATTCAAAATCATTTAGATATCTAACATAAAAAATACCCCCCCCCCCTATACTGCTCTAATCAGTTAAAAAAAACTCACAGATAGTGTAACATCTATCTCCGGAATGCCGTTCAGCTGAGCGGCTCTCTCCGCGAGGGTCTTCAGCTCAGGGCTATTAGGGCCTTCTTCGGAGCGCGCCACCAGCTCTTTCATGTAGTCGGGGAACACCTCTGTGGTAAGAAAGTGACAATAATTACTAATTAGGAAAAAACCTAAATACCTATTGACATATTTAGGTACATGTTAACACTTAACCACCTAGCATCTATTATTGTCAAACTACCACCTAACATACGTTTGTGAGACCCCGGAGCAAAATGATTCTCGTTTGTAAAATTTTGTGAGGTAAGTTTTAGTTTTTAATTATAGGCCAGTTTAGGAACACATTAAACTATTTATTAGAAAAATAAAGGAACATTAAAATTAACTTTTTGTTTTAAATCTCAATTAAGTAATCAACACTTATAAACTAACCTATTTTAAACTTATAAACTAACATATTTGGAAAATGAGATCTATTATAATAATGACATAAAGGAAGGACATCTTTCCATATATTTTTTAAAATTCAATGAGAGAATCTTCGGGGTCTGTGAGACGTATGTTAAGAGTTAAAATTAAAACTGAATCTGACTGAATCAGCACTTAATTTAAAAGTACTAGCAACACGCATGCAATGTAAATGTACTATACACAAGAATTATGACTGGATGATAATGTAGCTTTCTATTGGAGTACCTAGTTTTTAAGTTTATTCGTTACAAAAATACAAATCTTTCCACTTTATAATATTAGTGTTTGAGTGAATTCCCGAGTCCCCTAGTGGGGCATGGGGCAGACCCATTTCTGTGTCTGTTTCACTGATCATCGCTTACTAATAATACTAGTGTATTCTTTAGTAATTATTATTAACCAGTATAGATTGATAGAATATACGTACTTGTGCCACATTTCTGATATCCTGGTACTTCTTAGAATTCCCAAGTCCCCTACCCCACTCCCCATTTCTGTGTCTGTTTCACTGATCATTTTTCTTTACAGGCAAGTAGGTGATCAGCCTTCTGTGCTCTGCCTGACCTAAACAATTTTTAATCTTGTTTCCCCGGGATTCGAACCCAGGACCTCCGGTCGTCGGTCAAATAATGTTAGTGTACATTATACTTAATTGATTAAACCTTTCAGTCTTTTCTATACAATGTTTTTGTTATTTGTATAAATAGTAATTGGACGCAATTGGTATTAAAATGTGTGCATATTTGTATGTTTTCAATGTGTTGGTAACAATGTGTGGCTTCGTAATAATAAATTAATAAACTTACGAGTATTTTTTGCTTCGTGCGTTCGATTTAAAAACTCCGCTTGAAGATCGATGCCCAGAAAATTGTTTTGCTCATTTTTCGGTACACTTTGTGTTATATTTGTTGTAGGGATACCGCCTTCTTTAGAATTCGTAATTATTGGTGGTATTGGAGCATTTGGAGGCGGCATTTGAACTTGGTTGTTTTGTTTCTGAAGTCCATTTACTAGAATGTCGGGAGGATGCTGCATTGTGTCTGGACCTAGAAGATGTTTTTTTTTAAATATATGTACTTTTAATGTCAAGATGGCGGAAAAATTTGTATCAAACGAGCGACGTGGATTCGAAATTTTATTTTTTGAATTTTAATTTTCTACTGTATTAAAATTACCTACTGTTACCTTATCAGCTAAAATTTCAGATTAGCCAGTACAGTTTGCCTGGAAGAAATCGCTTTTAAGCGATAAGGCCGCCTATTGCTTTTTATGTTTATTTCTATTTATATTATATTTTTTGTGGTGTGCAATAAAGATATATTTCATTTCATTTCATTCAAAAAATAAAATTTTGATGATGATGAGATTGATGAGAGGTCTTCACGACTATTTACTTACATAATGGAACTTTTAAGATGCTTGCTAAAAGAATTATTCTTGCAATGAATTTCACGTATCTGCCAACATATTAAGGCCACCCCCTAAATATTGCACATTATATTAGGTACTAGCAACGCGCCCCGGCTTCATACGGGTGCAATGTATATGTACTGTACACAAAACATAGCCTATGTTACTCGCTGATAATGTAACTTTCTATTGGTGAAAGAATTTTCAAAATCGATCTAGTAGTTTTTGAGTTTTTTTTTTTTTTTTTTTTATAGTATAGGGGGCAAACGGGCAGACGGCTCACGTGATGGTAAGTGATTACCGCCGCCCATAGACATCCGCAACACCAGAGGGCTTGCAGGTGCGTTGCCGGCCTTTAAGAAAGATGTAGGCTCGCTTCTTGAAGGTTTCCAAGTCGTATCGGTTCGGAAAAACCGCCGGCGAAAGCTGATTCCACAGAGTGGTTGTGCGAGGCAAGAAGTGTCTCAGGAATCGCGCAGTTGTGGACTTCCAGACATCAAGATGGTATGCGTAAGAGTTTATTCATAACATACAAAAATACAAATCTTTCCTCTTTATAATATTAGTATAGATAATATACTCGTAAATTATTATAGAAACGAGAATTGTCTCACCGATGCTGGCAACATCGAGGTCCTGTGCAAAAGCCATAGCGGAGAGCGCAGAAGAAAGCGCTACTCCCCCGACTCCAGCCGCTTCTTTTACCACCTCTGGAGGTGGTACGCTATAATATAATACTTAATTGGTAAAACATACTGTTCTTACAGCTGAAATATGAACCACGAGGTTTTTTAGACATTGATAGATGAGTAAGGCTTACTTGAAAAACAATAATTCTAAGTAATTTTAATAAAATTACTATTCCTATCATTGACAAATACTATACCTCAGCCACAGAACATAAGTTAATGATGCGCTGTCGACCTATTTTTTACTTCGGAAATCCGTAGACTGAAACCGAAATGCACAATGTGCACTTCACGGTTTTTCCATATATGAACGGTGGTTCGTTACCCGGTCGGAATTTCGATCCCTCCCACCCGATCAATGCTAGAAGTTACCAGACGTGGGGAAAACATGCTTACAAATATTTATAAACATGTGGTACCGGTGGGATTCGAACCCACGACCCATCGATGCGCACGGCAGGTGTTCTACCGAACGCGCCAACGAGCCCGTCTAAATGATAAGGATGATTTTGAATCACAGCTATAATTTAAAAAATATATACTTACGGTGCTTTCTTAGTGGGCGTGGATATAGAGACTCGCCCCCACATCAGCCGCCGCAGTTCCTCGCCGCTAATACCCCGCTTCCTCAGTTCTGCTATCGTCACTTTACCTACACGCTACAATACATATACATATCAGTTATAGGGCCCGGAAAAATGTATAGCTTTATAAAGAGGAAAGATTTTTTTGGTTACGATTTAACTCAAAAACATCTCGACCGTTTTAAAAAATTCTTCCACTAATAGAAAGCTACATTATCAGCGAGTAACATGGGCTATTTTTGTGTAGTACATAGCTACATTGTGCTCGTGCGAAGCCGGGGCGTGTTGCTAGTATGTAATAAAATAATAATAATCCATATTTTAAACACTGTAAATAGAGGAACTCGAATAGATGGGAGATGGATGCCCGAAGTAGAAAGTAGGTCGACAGCGCATCATTGACTGATGTTCTGTGGCTGAGGTATCACCTACCGTCAAGTGAACCTCATGCTCGTCTTTCGATAATATATATATATATATATATATATATAAATGAATTGCTGTTCGTTAGTCTCACTAAAACTCGAGAACGGCTGAACGGATTTATCTTATCTTAGTCTTGGAATGTTCGTGGAGGTCTAGGGAAGGTTTAAAAGGCAGAAAAAATCGAATAATTTCCGGGAAAACCCTAAAAACAGCCCTTTTCTATTTCCCATACAAACGTTTTCTAGAGTCAATTTAATTATATAATTTCGAAGCCAAAATTGTGGCAGAACAACGTCTGCGGGGTCCACTAGTCTAACATAAAAAAATCTAAGAGACAATTTTATACTGTTCATATCTTCAATATCTAGTTACGTGTCAAATCTTCAATATCTAGTTACGTGTCAAATCTTCAATAACTAGTTACATGTCAAATAAATTACTTTATTAATTAAAAACATATAGAGAGACAGGCAAATATTACCTTCCAATTAGCCAAAGCCCCTTTCCTCTGCTTAGCCCTGGTTTTGGCCTTACTCTTGATGACCATGACACCCCGCTGCTCGTACCGCGGGTCGTCCGAAGGGCCCAGCCCTATGGAGTACTCCTGGAGGTACTTGTGAGCGTCCTCCTGCGCTACTGATCGTTCCAGCGATACTACTATTTTCGCCCACTGAGGATTTCAACAACTTATAATACGTTTATGAATAAGACCGATAGATTTTATAGTTAAGACAAAGAAGTCAAGTTTATTTTCTTTCAAGTCGCGGATGTCCATGGGCGGTGGTAATTACTTACCATCAAGTAACCCAGGTCGGTTATGGCTCTTCAGGCTCTCTGGTTAGCAGAGAGTTCGCGAAAGATCAGTCTCACGCTCTCTCTGCATTGCACTACTGGCGGGAAGGGCAGAGGAAAATAGAAACCTCGCAAGGTAATAAGTAGCTTCCCCCTCTGAAAAAAGGTGGTAATGCCTCGGTTGGCTGCTCTGAATTAAAAAAAATATATAAGGTATAGAAGTGTAGCGACATCTACAATCTGCGACAAGAATCAATACAAAGACGTCTAATCCTGAATCGCGCTATATAAATGTTTCCGAGCGCTCAGTATATATACAACATCTCGACATCCACCACTGGGGCCTTAGGGCCGGCCAGTCAGTGGTTCGACTGGTCGAGGATCCTCCCTTTAGGTTGGAGGAAGACCTTCCTTCCTCCACAGTATGATACGGTGGACAGACTCCTAATGTCGAATTTAAAAATTATTCGATATCATCCCAGCTGCCGACTTCCATCATCGCACCACACGTCAAAAACAGTCCTTTCACCCACATCACCTCGATGAATGGAAGTCGAGCACGCTAAGGTTCACGCGCAACTTCATTCCACGCACTACCAAACTATGGAATGAATTATCACCCTCTGTATTTCCAGCCGACTACGACCTCGCTGGTTTTAAAAAGCGAGCCTATAAATTCTTGAAAGGCCGACAACGCATCTGAGACTTTTAAGCCACGGATGTCTATGGGCGGTGGTGATTACTTACCATCAGGTAACCCACCTGCTCGGTTGTTCACTCTGTTATAAAAAAAAAATAATAATAATTTCTTAAACAATACATTTATTACGCCTTATTCATAAACGTATCATAAGCTTGAAATTGTTAAAATATTCTTTGTTTCTTTCGTTCTGTAGAGGTCTTATATTCGATAGAGCGAGACAAAACATATTTCATCATTCATATATATATGTATATTTTTAATTATTATAGTTAATTACTTAAAGATGTCACGCGGAACATGGTGTAATGGTTAGCTCCTTCCAAAAATTTTATAAAACGAAAAATTTGGCGATCAAAAAGAGCGGCGAAGAGTTTATTGCCAGTTCTTCTCTTCCGTTCTACGCCCTTGATTTGAGAACTGGCGGTAAATGTAAAATTTAAATTAGAAGCATTTAATATGTATTTTTTACTGACGTTCATAAGTGTACATTGTGTTACCTAAATGAATAAATGATTTGAATTTGAAATATTAACTATATCAAGTTTATGAATAAGGCCGAAAGAATATAAGGTATGATTACCTGTTTCACCCACTCCTTCTCCGACTGCTCAATGACATGCGCGTAAGTGTTCCCCATCATGGCGATCAGCATGTTCAGCAGGAGGATCGGCACGAACACCATGAACACCGCGAACACGGTCTTCGATAGATTGGGGTATATCGTCTGGCCGAGCTCCGAATACTGTTAACAAAGTGAGTCAAGAATTGCTCTGCGGAGAGCTTAACTATTGCATATCTTGTCCGTTCTACGCCCTTGATTTGAGAACTGGCAGTAAATGTTAAATTAAAAGCATTTAATTTTTTTATTGACGTTCATAAGTGTACATTATGTTACCTAAATGAATAAATAATTTGAAAAGAGCTTAGTCTTTAATTAAAGGCCGACAACGCACTTGATACACCTTGGATGTTGCAGGTATCTATTTATATAGGTCACAAGCATATGTATAATATATCTTTATTATATATTATACAAGTATTATATTTCGACTTCACTCTTTTCTTTCCTATTGATCTGTGTAATTTTTTCAAAACTTGTCATGAGGCGTGGCTTTAATTATCGGGACACCGACCGTATGCAACCCAAAGTCCATTTACTCCTTATATCTTATTAGAATAAGGATTTTTTCATTGCCATTTATTATTATATACACACTTGTGTACTTACACTATAATCACCGAGTGTTATTTGAAATAATGCCATCCACGTGCTCGGGTAACTTGAATACAACGTTGACTGGACATTCGGAAACCCTGCAATTATGTTAAAATATGTTTATTTAGACTTCCACATCTCAGTTTATGATGTGTGTTGAAGCACAACAGTTGTATAGACTGGTTTTTAGTGAATATTGAAAGTCGAATAACATACCGCGGTAAGAACCAGATGAACGTATCTTCAAAAAAATCTAAAATAGTTTATCTTCATACGTAACTAAATAATTCTAAACTTTTTTAAACCTTTAATATTATTTCAATATACCGATATAATTTTTTATTCATCAATTGTATACTATCCGTATTAAAAAGCTGGTAAAATTTTAACTGGCGGATTGTCTCCATATTTCTAAGTCTCCTGTAAAATTGAGAAAATGTAGATACGTACATCTGACTCTTACACCGCGATATAAGGTTATATTATATAGTATACTAGATGTACCCGGCATTCGAAGCACGCACGTAAAATAAGTATTTCTAAATACTTTTGCAGTCGTGTGCAGGTCGTATGCGTATCATAATAATCGGATGAATAGTTTAGAAGTGAATGGATGACAATCATACTTACATTGATTTTTAATTATATAAGATATATACTTCGAATATGTATGATAAGCATAAATCACAATAAAACAAAACATCTTGCATGAAAGTATTCGTCTCTGTCAGTTGTTGGAGAAATCTTAAAATCGCATAAAGACAATACGACTTTCTCGCAAGTTTTTGTGCATGTGCCTGAGGTTGACTGGATTACCTTTATAAAGGAAGAAGAACGATTGTGAGAATCCAAAAAGCACGATGCAGTAAATGATTCCAAACGTGAACATGTCTCCGGTTATCATGCTGTAGATCATCGTCACGAATGGACCCGTCAGCTTTACTGCGCTACAATAATAGATAAACATACGTAAGGCTCAGAAAGTTTTCAAATAACTAACTAAATAGCGGCTATTCACAAAATAGCCACGGCTATGATATTCGTCAATACAATAACTAGCTATTGGCTACATTGGTTAGAGCAGCGGGCAGCTAGCACAGTAGCGTGTAGCTGAGTAGCTGTATAGCCAACGGGCAAAGGCGCGCGCGATCTCGATCGACACAATCTTCATTAATTCGCATCGCTCTTCTCTTTTTCACATTCACAATATATAGAGACGCGATTATGATTATAATACTTAGTAATTTTATTTTTTTTTATATTTCAAGGAATATTTATTATTTTTTATTTATCTAAATATGTTTCGCGGCGAGATCCAAACGTAAACGTGGGGCAGTTGAGCGTTATTCAAATCCATTACACAGCTACAGTTGCTACGCTGCGGCCGCTAACGATATCACCTATCAGCCTGTTAGCGAGACATTTATCCAAATAGCTAAATAGCTGGTTATTCCACTACAAATAACCGGCTATCTAGATTATTGAGATTTTGGTTAGTTATCCATCGTTACTTATGACTTGCGAGAAAATATTCGAATCGTCGATATGTCATTTGTATGCAATTTCAAATGGTATTTCTTCGTTATCACGCCACCAGCGTTTTTGAGGCTGATTTTTTTTATGACTTGGTAACTTTCTCGCAAGTCGTTCGTGCTCGGGCCTCACAGCTCACTTGATACCTCAGCCACCGTATACCAACAAGTATTTTGATTTTTTTTCGCGAAATGGGGTTGGGAGGGAATAGCCCCAAATTTTACAAGGGGGCGGTCGAAAAATTGCCAAAATCACCTCAGGTAATGAACCCCCCTTAGACAAAGAGCTATCCGAATGCCCAGTGATCCTACAATAGTTCCATTTTATGATCGGATTTAGATAGTATGCGTACGTACGTACGTAACCACTCACCCTGCAAAGAACATTAGAAGAAACCAAGATCCAGGCAGCAAGAATATCAAAATGGCCTCCTCCAGCATCGTTTGTCGGCTCAACCTTGCCGGAATACACGCAAGTAGCAAAATATTCGATGCAAGGAAAATGAATTTTGCTGGTTCGTGTATCTAAAAGATTTAACTTTTACTTTTACTGGATTAAAACGCGATTTATAATTTATTCAGACGTTTCTAGTGCTTTTCAGCAAACGTGGTCACGCGCAGATTGAAAATTGACAGTTGTCTGATTTTATGTCACAAAGTTGCCAAATTAATACCATCTATTTTTTTTCATTATAAATTAATTAATTGAATTTTAATCCGCTAAACGTTATTTTATTAGTGATACTCGTGTTAATAAAAGACTATATGAATAATAACGTTGTTAAAATTATGTTCTATCTTCCTCTGCTAATGAAATATTGTATTTCTCGAATTTGGACCAATTGGCGCTTTGACTTGCCACAGACAATAGTATAAGTTACTAGCTAAACGTCCCGACTTTGCAAGGGTCCAATGTAGATGAAAAAAAAGCAAAGCCTGATACTCAGCGATAATGTAGCTTTCTATTGGTGAGAGAATTTATGAAATCGGTCCAGTAGTTTTTAAGTTTACTCGATACATACAAAAATACAAACATACCAAAATATAAAAATACAAATCTTTCCTCTTTATAATATTAGTATAGGTACATATAGATTAACGTATCAGAAATAAAAACCTCACCAACTGCTTAAAATACGCTATCACCCCCTGATTCTTGATCTCATCGCCCTGTTGCAGTATAATATAGCACAACGTGCTCAGTATCGTCCCCAACTCGCACGCCAGCCGCACCCCGCCCCGCGCGTCACTGATCTCCAACCCCCAGTCGGGGTTAGCATCCGCCTCGATACTGCTGTGTCGAAGGTACACAGACACTGACAGTAGGAGGAGATGTAACATGAGTATCATTAGGCGTTTGAGGAACTTTTTCTGAAATAAAAAGATTTTTAAATAAAATACTTTATAACGGATTAGAACGCTGTTTATTATTTATATTATTTATGCCGACACGAATATAAATAATATGCCGACGTTTCGGATGCTTTTCAGCAACCGTGGTCGCGGCAGACTGAAAGATGACAGTTGTCTGATTTGAAACATCACAAAGTTGCCATATTAACGCTATTTGAACGTTTTAATCCGTTATAAAGTATTTTATTTAAATGTGTGATACTCGTGTTGATTAAAGACAAAATTAGAAAGATTTTTCTATTAAACAGGAAAAATATTCGACGGGCTCGTTGGCCCATTTGGTAGAACAACATATGCACATGGGGCCATACACTGACACTGAATGTTCCACATCTTGAGGTAATTAACTATAATAATAAAAAAGGAAAAAAACAATGATTTATCCTCTATCAGCAGTAGGGATGGTGAAATACGTGAATACGATCATGGGAACAACACGCATACACATAGTCGAAATAACGCACATGGCCAGTTTTTTCACAGTCGCCACATAGGTATCTATTTTTCAAAAGATGTGTGCCGGCGACCGTCCAAGGGCGCTAACATAAGCGCCCACCCCAACGACCGACCTATTGTGATAGGGCGCGACCCCGCAGTCCCCTGCATGCCATTTCCTGGCGCAAACAGGGTTCCGTTTTTCCGCCGCCTCCGGCGGGCGGAAACACGAAGACATACACGTTCCCTTCCTAAGTATTTGTTTTGTTTCACCTTTACCGTTAGGTTATTCCATTATTTTTAAATGTTTTTTTTTTAAATTAAAACTTACCCTGGCAAACGTTTTCCATTTCTCTTCAAGAAGCCTCTGTATAATTCCACCATCGAGCATGTTTAAGTGTTCTTGTTTAGTACCATTCAAGATTATAAATAAGGCAGAATTCCAGTCTTAAAAAAATATTGTTAATTTTTAATTATATATTTTATATTTATAATACTATACATACTATGGAATTAGGTTACTTAACTGATCAATGGAGTGTATTTATTAGTCCATATTTTACTACAAAACGGAGCATCAAATATTCTATCTCACAAGTCCGTTTGGCTATGAATTTTGTCAGGCGTGCACACTGCACATATACATTATACATAGCACCGAAACGAGTAAACTCGTTTCCCGCGTTTTACTATAAAAAATGATATGACGAGTTTACTCGTTTCCCGAAAATAATGTGTTATTAACTAGATTTTTGGAGATTTGCATACATTATATTTTTTATAATTTTGCTTTGTGTAAAGTTAGTATCATGGGTATTCATCCTTAAATTTCACACGGTATTAGATATGGGTAATAACAGGTCAAATATGATATCTGTTATATCTGTTACTGTTACTCAATAATAACAGATACTAAAGGAATATCAAATAATACGATAAAATTTAGGAGTGACATTTCAAGGTGATTTCCTTCCTGTGAATATCCAATTGTATTTTTTTGTTAAACTGAGCGAACTTTAATGTTTAACTGAGACAGATAACGATCACAGTTGTTATGTAACAGCTCGGCTGTTGAACCGTTGTTATTTAGTATTGCATGATATTTTCAATAACAGTTATATCACAACCGCAGCAACAACTGCTATCTGTTGTCTTTAAACACCTGTGATTTATATCTGTTACGATAAAGACTACCCAGCAAAAATCTAAAAACAAACTATTCAACCAGTGGCGGATTTACCAGCAGGCTGAGTAGGCTTGAGCCTAGGGCAGATTTTAGGGGCGGCGGGTACAAATTTTATTTTTACGTGACTTAACGCGTTTGCCGCCCCGAACCAGTAATTGGACTCTATATATTATATTTATGTAAACATAGACATTTGTAGAGGGGGGGGGGTAGTTAATAGCCTACGCCTTGGAAATGTGTAAATCCGCCATTGTATAGAGGCTAGGGTGGCGAAAATTTGATAGCCTATACGCCGAAAATGTGTATTCAACTAACTTGTCCTTCCATCCGGCAGCAACGTGTCCAAAGCATTCAAGGGGTACGCCGAGCAGGTGATATTGGAGTACCTCCAGAACTCCCGCGAGGACAGCTCCAGCATCTCTCTGAAGACGGAGGCGCGGCCCAGCTGGCACGCCAGCGTGAGGGGGGTAAAACCGGCGTCATTTTGCCTACCGTTGCTCGCTGGCACTTTTGGGTGGCGGAGGGCGTAACCGAACATATCCTAAAGCATCTACTCAGTAATCAAATCTTTTTTTTTATGTCAGATACTGACAGACGAGCATGAGGTTTACTTGATGGTAGGTGCCAGCCACACCAGTTAATGATGCGCTGTCGACCAAATTTTTCCGAAGCATTCGGAAATACATAGACTGAAACCGAAACGCGCAATATGCACTTCACGGTTTTTCCATCTATGAGTTGTACCATATTATACATTGCCTCCGACAAGACTTAACAAAGTAAGCGATTCCTTCTGTCCGCCTAGCATCTCACGGACGAGATATCAATCATCAAGAAGCTAGCTTGATGATTGATGTCGGCTGTCCGTGATCATCCGTAGAACTGCCGACCGTGGGAAGCCAGCTACAGATATCTAACGGACGAGAGAAGACAAACTAATATACGTATAAGATATTATATCTATTAGAAGTCGAGTTTTAATTGTAAGTGTTATGTTAGATATAAAGAGATAATCGATTAAAACAAGAGAAAACGGTTTTGTCGTGGTTTTCATGCTATCTCATTATTCAGTTTCTAGTCAGCTTTCTACAAGTACAAAACGTAGACGCTTGGGAATGAATAATAGCTCCGAAATATCATAATTTTAATAATTGTGTGGAGGAAGGGAGGAAGGTCTTCCTCCAACCTAAAGGGAGGATCCTCGACCAGTCGAACCACTGACTGGCCGGCCATAAGGCCCCAGTGGTTGATGTCGAGATGTTGTATATATAGTTAGCGCGCACAGAAACTTTGATAGCGCGATTCAGGAATATAGGTCTTTGTATTGATTCTTGTAGCGGATTATAGATGTCGCTACAATTGGATTTCCGAATGCTTGAAGTAAAAATTAGGTTTAAAGCGTATCTTTGACTGATGTTCTGTGGCTGAGGTATCACCTACCATCAAGTGAACCTCATGCTCGTCTGTCGATATCTGATATTTAAAAAAAACTCACCAACTTATCACAAACTACAACCATATGCAGTATCATATTCCCGAAGGAGTCCTGAGCATCGGGATCAGCGTCAGAATCCAAGAGCAGGTTGTACACCGCCTCGTTGGCGCAGCAGGCTGCCCAGGCCAGCGGGTATTCCCCTAAATACGCTAACCCTTCGTAGTTCGTCTGCCGTGAGGGGGGCACGCGCTGTTGGTCGCGAGGTAGGAAGAAACTACCTGGGCAGGGGTCATAGAGGTTTTATTGTATACTTTGCTACTTCATGTAGCATCAAGTTAGGGGATTTAGAGAGAGAGATTTTATAAGACATTAGTGATCCGCCCCGACTTTGCACAGGTGCAGTGTAGATGTATTATACAAAAAAAAAAGAAAATTGTTACCGGCTGATAATGTAGCTTTCTATCGGTCTATTAAAATCGGTCCAGTAGTTTTTGAGTTAAATCGTAACAATCAAACAAAACTTTCCTCTGTATATTATTATTAATAATAAGAGTACTCGTTAAGTAAGTAATTGTAATCAACAGCAATGCACAAGTGTAGCGTCATACATATTAATCTTCACTCTTGCAGCAAAAATATGAGCAAAAATCCAAAAACACAACATCCACCACACTTTATATTTTTTAATTGCGGACACGGAAAATTTGTTTGAAACTTGGTTGTATATATTTAAATAAATAAAATTGATATATCACGTTATTTTAATCCTTTAAGAAGTTTAAATTCGGAAAAAAAATCCTAGTGTGCCACCAAATTTTAGAAAGTGGAAAGACGAAACTGCTAGAGTCATAATAATACTTGTGATGTGTGAAAAGAGAGTCTTATATTCTTTTTTTTTTTTTTCTTTTTTTTTTTTATGTCAGATATCGACAGACGAGCATGAGGTTCACTTGATGGTAGGTGATACCTCAGCCACAGAACATCAGTCAACGATGCGCTGTCGACCTAATTTTTACTTCGAGCATTCGGAAATCCATAGACTGAAACCGAAACGCGCAATATGCACTTCACGGTTTTTCCATCTATGAACGGTGGTTCGTTACCCGGTCGGAATTTAGATATTCCTCCCACCCGATCAATGCCTGAAGTTACCAGACGTGGGGAAAACATGCTTACAGAAACTTATAAGCATGTGCTCCCGGTGGGATTCGAACCCACGACCCATCGATGCGCACGGCAGGTGTTCTACCGAACGCGCCAACGAGCCCGTCAATAGTCTTATTTATTTAAAAAATATACAGTTGTTATAATTATGTTCTATCTACCTTTGCAAATTAAATGTAGTATAATAATTGTCTATTTACAAATTGGCGCTTTAGCAGTTTTGGCTTTCCGCTGACGGTATAGTTTAAATTAAAGAAAATTACTTACTTATTTCTTACTTTGTGTGCCATCTAACTTTGAAATAATTTAAAGTGTGCCGCGACAAAAAATGGTTGAGAATTACTGGATTATATTATTCAACGCACGCATAAATAATATTAAACTGAATAAAACCTAGTTTTGATTCCATCAACATTTCAAAGGAGGAAAGAAAGAAGAACAAATACTAACCGATGGCCCGTTGATTGACATCAGCGCCAGCCTCGACGAGATCTTGAACTAATTCATTATTGCTGTAGGCAATAGCGAGATGCAGCGAACTTGCACCTGTACAACCAAGTACATTCGAGTAAATTCTAGGCGTTTAGACAGGGCCGGATTTCAAACAAAAAATGTGGAGGCCCCTGGACCCAAATTATTTTCATGTTAACAATATTTAAATAAAATACTGTATACCGGATTAAAACGCGATTTATAATATATAGTGTTTAAATTATTTATCCCAACCGTGGTCACGGGGAGACAGTATTTTATTTAAATGTGTGATACTCGCGTTTATAAAACACAATAATTTGTTGACGATATGTTTGTACAAAGTACAGGAGGTAAAGATAAAACAACGAAAAAAATATCAACAGAAAAGTATAGTGTACATTCGTCGGAATTTTAAAGTTTTTTTTTTCGAAATCTCTTTTGTGAAGGCCCGGGACAAGGCCCAGGATGCCTTCCCCTAAGTCCGGCCCTGCATTTAGACTCCACTCATTGTACATACAAATAATTATTATACATTGTAATTATTATTATTTCTTTTAAAATAAAGCTATGAACAGAGACAATTCTTTGTGTCGTACTTTAATGACTATTAGTGCAGCGTTAGACCAATATGGTTACTTGATATTTGCCGAAGTGAGATTCTCGCATTGACATATAAGTACTATGTCCATAGTGTGGTTCAGGCATTATGACAAGTAGAAATTATACGAGAACCAGAATCTCAGATTTTTTTTAAATAAGAACAATAAGCAGGAAAAAAGGAATATTTATATAAATTAAATCTGCCCAAATATATATAGTATATGTTCATATGTGCATACATATGAACATATACTATATATTTATTAATTTAGCATTAATATTTTTTAAGCGGCTAAGCTCTAATTACCTAAGTATTCTTCACCTTCCACAACATCTAAGGAAAGCTTCGGAAAACATTTAACCAATGTTCTCGCTAACCGGGTGTGAATCTGAAAGATGAAAACAAAAATATGTACAAAATCAAAATTGAAAAAAATTGTTACAATAAGTTTAAAAAAAGTGGACCGTTGTTGATATCATTTTAAATAAATTAATACCTGTGCTTGGATGTTCCGTATGTGTGTCTGTGCGTATGATTTTTATGTAATTCAGTCGAATAAAGTCTTTGTCTCTTTATAATTTTTAAAAATTAAAAGCAATACCGATTTACTTTTGTACTTTTACTAGTACTTAAATTACCTTAGTATCACATATAATGAGTACATGTAAGAGAGATTCTCCCAGCGCCCCGCGATAGCTCATCTGCCAACAGGCTGAATGGTCCTCCCATTTTGCTAGAGGATCGTGGGGCGATAAAGATGCTTCAATTGGAAGTACCACCTGAAATATTCCATCAGTGACGTGATTGTCGCCACGAATGTACACCTCTAATACTCTTGGACGGATCACTTGCAAAATCATTTGACGGACTCGTTGGCGCATTTCGTAGAACACCCACGCTGCGCACCGATGGGTCGCAGATTCAAATACCGCAGGGACGACATGTTTATAATTTATATTGACAACTATAAGCATGTCTGGTCACTTCGAGCAACGAGCGGGAGGAATATCGAAAGTCCGACCAGGTAAGGTACTACCGTTCGTAAATGGTTCCCGTGAAGTGCATATTGCGCGTTTCGGTCTCAGTCTATAGATTTTCGGATGCTCGAAGTAAAAAGCAGGTTGACAGCGCATCTTTTTCTAATGTTCTGTGGCTGGGGTATCATCTACCATCAAGTGAACCTCGTGCTTGACTGTCGATATCTAACATAAAAAAAAAAAATACGGACATATTATGTGATCTTACAGAAAATAGACCTAAATCTACATATAGACCAGTCGGAATGGCCAATAGTGTTACACGGGCAGAATTACGAATTATGTACATGATGTGTTTGAAGCGTTAGAACAGGCAGAAAATAAACCGAGAGGAAACGACAGGTGTCTACTGGATGCCATCACGAACGGACCAAGTTTCTAGTTTTAAATACCTGTTCTTGTTCTCTAAACTTCCAACGCAAGTACTCAGCCCTGTTGATAACTCGACCCCTCCCACCGGCGTACATGTAGCCCGAGAACTCTTCACGGATTAGTTTTTCAGCGGCAGACATGCCACCTTTTGCATACGTTTCAAGAAGTATTCCGCCTGAATGAAACATATTTGAAAGATGTCCGTAATGTTAGGAAATCAATATAAGGACTTTCTAAAAAAAAAAATATTTTCTTCTGAAGAACAAAATAATTTTGTATTTTTTATTACAGTCAATTGCAAGTTCAGAACATATGAGAATTTCCCAAAGAAAACCTTATATCTATCGGCGGAATTTAGAACTCTGGTTGTGTTGTCATTCGTTCGAATCTCGGCTATACTATTCTCATAGGCATAGCTATGGTGGGGCAAGAGTGGGCAATTGCCATTCTAGAAACTTTTTTGCCCACCCTCGACATTATTAAAACACTGTGGTTAGTTCAGCTGAAAGTCATTTATTAAACTAGTGGCTATAATACGGCTTTTTTAGATGTTTTAGCGTTTAGTGCAGCCGTGATGTCTATTAGGTACCGAAAATTATGAACAGGCGCTAACCTTTCTTGTAGTCAGCCAGTTTATAAAGAACGGTGTGGTCTTCACTGCTTGGTTGCGATATAACTCGATCAAGAACGGAACCTACAGCCTGCACGCTTGTTGTCGAGCACAACTTTCCTAACGTGTTCCCCATTTCACTGTAAACTAAACAGTTAATAAAAAGCGTTTTAATTTTTTTTTGAAGAAAAATGCCAGTTCTATAATTAGGAAGGCGTAGATCCTGAAGGGACGCCAGGGCTAGATCTTGAGGTCTGGAGCCCTTGGCGCAACAAAAGAGTAAAGGTTCTCCCTGGCCCCAAATTATTTTCGAAATATAACGAGATTTTTCTACATTTAAGAACAATATAATTATGTTTGTAAGAAGTACAGGTAAGCTAAAACAGCAAAAAATATCAATGAAAATTTATTTGTTTATTATTTGTTTACTCGTCGGAATTTGAAAGATTATTTTTCGAAGCCTCATTGTGAAGGCCCTGGGACTGTAGCCCCTGGCGCTGAAAAGACCAGATGCCCAGAGAGCTAGGATAGGTGTATATGGAATTCCGTGGTCTCTGTCTACTCCAAAGAGAAAGAGGCGTGAAGAATATTTATGTACGTATGTATGTATGAAATGTGAGTATGTAAAACAGAATGATTGAATTAGAAGTTACTTAACAGTAGCGATGACCTCATCGCACGACTCCGTTAAAATACCAGGGTCGAAAATCAGATTTTATAATACTTTCACCGAGCTCGGAACTCGCAATATCAAAAAATACTTGCATAGGAAAATAATCCGTATTTGCTTAGTGATAAGAAGTACTTGAATCATACTTGCAAGAAAATACTTTAAAGTATTTTTTTGCAAATACGATTATTCTGTTATTTAGAATCAACTACGGTTTGTTTTCATATGCAAGTATTTTATACTTCAATGTAATTTTTTATGCAAATACGATTATGCTCTTTATTTATAAGACTTAACGGATCGTTTTCCCACAAAAGATAAACCTAATAAAATTTGAAGCCTTCAATATCTGTTAAAGTTAGTGAAATTTTTGATTTAGACTGACACAGAAATAAAACTCACAAGGAGACCCTCAGGCCCTCAGTGTGTTTTTTGGTGGGATGGTAGGCGGGACCATTGTATAACAACCAAGCATAGCATAGCATTCTTCATTATATAATAAAACTTAAAGAACAATATGCTATGTGAATTCATAAATATTATTACAAATATACCTATAGTTGATTTTAGTATGTTACAAATGCACTATTTTTTTAATGTTAAGTAGTTGTTTTTTTCTTTAACAATTCAAATAGCATAATGAAATAATATGAGAAATGTTTTAGCTCTACAAAAACTATTCTCAGTTACAATCTTAATTTCACTAAGTTAACATTTATTCTTGTACAAGAAATTGTATCATACCTTCATATGTTAATCCATACTTTGTTGAACTATCATATTTGATATCATATATCTGAAAAGGTTCCACACATTTAAATTACTAAAAAAACTTGCAAGCAATTACTATATCTCAATTACGAAATTCCCTTTAAAATCAGAATATGTTCCTACCAAAACAATATTAAAATTCTGTTATTTAAGTTGCTAGGTTAGTTGTTTGTTACTAAGCATTTAAATGCTAGGTTATAGAATATTAACAAAAAACTTTTATATAGTAGTAGGGTGTAGTATGAAAGCAGACCACAGCAAACTGTGACTGTAACTGGTAAATGGGGGAATATAGAACCAATAAGTGGTACCCATTTTGGAGGCCTTAGGCCGGCAACCGCGAAAAAATTTTGTCGACCGTTTTCTCGTGTTTTCATCAATTATCGCTCTATTTCTTCCGGGTCTAACATGACAATTACACTTTAAACTCGACTTTTAATATCAAAAATAGATATATTTGTCGATCGAGATATCTCGTCTATCAAAATTGTCGATATCAAGATATTATAATATATCTCCATATCTTACATCTTAGTCTGTCTTCTCTCGTTCGCGACATATCTCGTGGCGGTCATGCTAGGCCGGCAAGACTCATTTTGAGTCACTGAGTCAGCGAAGTAAGTAAGTAGGTATATTTAGTAGCTGTAGTTACTCGTAATATTTAAAAAGAATATAAATATGTTTCTTGTCCAAGGTTATTTTGGACTTAAATGGGTGTGAGAAGGGAAAAATTCTGCCTGACTTATGAACTCTTAGGAATTGAGAATTTTCGAATGCTTGAAGTAATCTAAATAGGCAGGTAGCGCAAGATTGATGTCCAGTCCTCTCGCGGTGGTTTTTGGTAAATCTTGGGAACCTGCAAAAAACGAGGCTATTCTTACTTTATAGGTCGGCAAACCTAAAGGCCTCTGGAATTCCCGATGACCATAGGCAGCGGTAGTTACCATATTCAGGAAAGCCGCCAGCAGTTTGAACCGCATAAAAATAAAATTTCAATATTATCTATACTTCTATCTTATCTTACTAATATTATAAAGAGGAAAGATTTGTATTTTTGAATTTTTGTATTTTTGTATGTTATGAATAAACTTAAATTTCCGACCGATTTCAAAAATTCTTTCACCAATAGAAAGCAACATTATCAGCGAGGCTTTTTTGGGTATAGTACATCTTCATTGAACCCGTGCAAAGCCGTGGTGTGTTACTAGTAAATAAATATCAATGTAAGTATTCATGCACAGGTGTGCGCAAATAAAACTCCCGAAAATACATATTAACTTTTTATAAAGATTTAACATAAATGAAATAGGGACAGACGCTTAGCTTGCTCACATATATGTATAACTAGCCGTCCCCGCCCGCCCGCTTCGCTGGGCGAATTGTAAAGGATAGACGAATATGAACTATCCACATAAATTTGAAAAAGGGTTGATGGAATTCAAAAAATGAATAGCCTAAAACCTTCTACAATTAATTCCGCGTCGAACGGTCATGGTATCATGCCGATCGGTCCAGTAGTTTTCAAGTTTATCGATAACAAAGAAAAAAAAAGTTGCTTATATATATATATAGATAGATTTTGAGAGGACGAATGTAGCTAGGAAAATATTCACTGTGTTGTCACAAATAGCGGCAACCCACAAATTAACGTTTTGCCTTCAAAATATGACAGGCGTTTATAGTCCTCTACTCCTACTCCGACTCCCACTATTCAGATGAATCTTTGGTCAGTAGTTCTGAATACGCCCGCATAGATTCCTGGCTGGCCCCTTAAAAAAAACATTTTTTTTTTATTTTTTACTTTAAGTGACATTGGAAATTGTAACATCTATATCAAACAAAGTCGTGTTAGTCCATTTATAAATCAAAAACGCCTGCATCAATTTTAATATTATATTTTTTGTTGGATTCGTCTATGTCCAAAATCACAGAATAACTATTCAAATATTAGAAAAATTGAGAAGAAAAAATGTATTCATAAAATTAATTTTAAAAAATAAATAAGGTTCGGACTCAGATTAAAATAAAAAAAGGCAGATGGAGCGCACCGAACACGCGAGTGAGGGAATCAAAGATAATACAAAATCAAAACATAATACAATCTCGCGGCAGTGCTAAACGAACCGTCGTATTGTGTACACGTCACAAGTGATTCGTTATTTTATGATAAAAAATGCCGTCTTGTGTTTTTAAACATTGCAAAAATTGTTCCCAAAAACAAAAAAAAGAAGATGGAATAACATTTCACAGGTAATTATCGATTATTGGACTGTTTTTTTATTATTTAATAACTCGAAAAATTTACGGTTGTCATGGAGCTTTCATCGAAATATTTTTCCCTTCAATTAGGCAAACAATGTAGGCATTATTTTTGCTTTTAGTGTTGCTGACTGCTTTATGAAGGAATTTGTGTGCAAAATATTGTTCTAAGTCTGTATATCATTTTCGTTTGTAATTCCGAAATCTGTAATTTGAGGATTAATGAATAAAGTAATGTTGTAGTTTAATTATATTATTTATACGAAAGTGAATTGTTTTTCATGGTGATTATAAACTTCTTTGTTATATACGTGACCGAATTATTGGAACGGTATAAGACTTATATATTATTATATTTACAAGAATTTTATGATTTTTCAGATTGCCGACTGATGTTCTTCACACAGATTTGATCACAGAGTGAATCTGATTAATTTATTAATCGAAACGTATTTAATGGTACGATTGCACCATCTAGCAAAATTAGAGACTAATTCTCGACATTTAGACGCTAAACGACAATATTATAAGAAATTAGTGCTAAATAAAGGTTGTTAAGAATTTTAAATATGTTTTAAAAGAGTTTTATATATGTAATAAAAAATGAATTACCTATGATTTTAAATTTGAAATTCCCGTATAAATAAATAAATATGTAAAAAAGGGAAAAAAACTCAAGGATTTTTCTTGTCTCGTATAAATATTAATTTATTTATATCAGACCAATGTTAATCGATATTTTACATTAAAAGTAAATAAAACTTTATAATAAACTGACAAGATATTTAAAATATTTATATTATTAATTAATATAAGGTAATGGCTAAGTAGTAATATTTTACATATATTTTATACCTTTAAACTTAATTTATAAATATAAAAACAAACATAAAACATGTAAATATTTATTTTGCTATTTATCTATCCAAATACTACTTTTATAAAAAATAAGATTTAAAAAATACGGGGAGTTTTTACTGTTTGTGGTATCATTACACGCACACAAATGCACGTGTCCCTACAGTGCCGCTGACAGTTGTCAAGCACACATGAAATGTCAAGCGGCCGTATAATTTTGTTCCGTAGGTTCAATCTGTCTTTTTTTATTTAATCTGAGGGTTCGGAACTCCGTCATCTTCCACAATTGACAGCGTCACGCAAGTACATAATATAACTAGCTAACTTGTAAGTTGTAATAATTGATGTCCACTGCAAATCTATGTTATAATAGAAGTGGGAAAATAGCATATATTCAAATCTAAAAATATTTTTCTATGTTTTAAGCCAACATTCTGGCAGAACAACATCTGTCGGGTCCGCTAGTATATAAAAAAATAAAGAACACAAACGAAAAGTAAGTATAAAATCAATATTTATTCAAAATCAAAAGTTTTTTTATTTCAAATAGGCCTTTGCAGGCTCTTATGAAACGTCTAGTTGCACGGTTCCAAAAAGTGGGTCTCATGGAGAAGAACCGGCAAGAAACTCCATGGACACACATATTGAACATACAAATACTACAAAAACCTATCAATTTGGTGAGCAAATGGTAAAAGGCTTCGATCAAGTCAATGGTAAAAGGCTCTAGTTTTGTGCTACAATACTTTCAGATTGGGATGGGCGTAGACTATAATAAAAAATAAATAGCACTAAAGTGATCACGCTCTACTTTCATAAAAGGAATAAGTAGGAGTTTCAAGACGGATTTTTTTTAAATTCATGTACCTAGTCTAGTCTAGAATTTTTAAGCTATTGCATAGCTTCTATCGCGGGCCTTGAGCGTGGAGACCGAATCCACAAATTCCGTAACGAAAATAACCTAACACCCCCCACTCCGACCGGCACAGCGGAGATACTTTTTAGTTTTGGCATCTATCTATGAATAGCAGAACTTTTAATGACTTTTTGAATTTGACATTGGTTGTATCGGCGTTACTGCGCATGCGTAATCCCCCTCTTCGCCCCGCAATCTGGTGACTCATGCCTGCTTAGAGTTTCGGCGTTAGGGCACCTCCTCTTTGTATTTACTTCATGGTACGACTCTACGAAGCTCGCACGAATTGAGACGAGCTGCTCCGAAATCGGACGAATACGAAATCAGCTGTTTGTGACAAAGTATATAGGTGTATAGTTATTTATCATCTATGTACAACAGTGAATATCTGTACTCGTATAATTTGTGTACAGTGTTTTAAATATGAATAAACAAAGTGCATTTATTAATGAAAAAAGGCACGAAAAAATAGTGAAAGAAAATGAGTGAGTAATCTATATACAATAAACATACATGTTATTATTATTATCACAAATGCAGTATTATTTTTTGTTTTGTTAATTTATATATAATACTGCTATAGATAACCAAAATTTTTGATAGGTATTAAAATGAGCGATATTAAAAGTAGCCCTTTTTATATGTATGTATATACACACAAACACACGTATAGTTTAAATTCTCAATTTAGATTCTCAATATGAACGAGGAAAGATTTGTATTTTTGTATGTATCGAATAAACTTAAAAACTACTGGACCGATTTCAAAAATTCTTTCACCAATAGAAAGCTGAGTAACATAGGCTATATTTATTACTAGAGATCCTTAGAAATTACTACTAAAACCAACCCAAGTCGTAAAAAAAAAATAGCCAAAAAATGTCTTTCATCGCATACGCTGCGGAAAGTATTGACGATAGAACAAAAAAAAGTACTACAATATTATAGAACATATCAATATCGAAAAAAAACTTCGCGAGATATAGACCATATGTCTAACTATTATAGTTATGTTACTATAACTACTTTTGAACATTTAAAAAATTGAAAGAAATGCCGATCAAAATCAGACCATGTTATCCATCCCTTTTTATTAATTCTTATCCAAATAAATTATTACGTATTCAATACCTATTGATTACTTTTTGAATTATTGAAATCGGACATTCCATTCAAAAGATATTACGAAATTAAAAATGTCAATACAAACAAAAAATACACGCCATCGCGCCGGTGTGGCTCCACGCAGCGCAACGAGCAATGCGGCAAGGGGTAGTATTGTAATTTGTCATTTTGTTCAATTTTTGCGGTTTTGTTACGATTTAACTCAAAAAATACTTGATCGATTTAAAAAATTCTTTCACCAATAGAAAGCTACATTATCAGCGTGTAACTTATTTTCATCTAAATTGCACCCGTGCGAAGCCGGGGCGTTTTGCTAGTACATACCTATATAAAAAAGGTACCATTTAAAAAGGCCGGCAACGCACCTGCAAGCCTTCTGGTGTTGCGGATGTCTATGGGCGGCGGTGATCACTTACCATCACGTGAGCCGTCTGCCCGTTTGCCCCCTATACTATAAAAAAATAAAAAAAAAAAGGTTGATATTTTGATATCTTATTTTATACCGGTATTATTCCGGTGAATTATAAAGGTTACGGTACCGTATTCAGTCCTTGCTATTTAGTACCTTTGTTTTTTTTATGTATAGGTAATACACATTAATGCCGCGCAGAGAAAGTATAATATATGATATTATAAATGTACATCGCGCGAAATTCGATGAACAAACTCTTGATATCGTTATTTTTTTTGTTGAATGAATAATTGTTTTGGTGTGTAATTACACTATTAATACCGAATTATTTATACCTAGATATTTTGTTTTTATAGAGAAGAAAAGCATAAAGAGCTAAAAAAAGAGCTAAAAAGAAAAAGAAATCGTGAACGTCAAAGGGAATATTATCAGCGTCAGAAAGATTTGAAGAAAAATGAAGAAAAAAAAAAGAAAGTAGCAAAAACAAATGCTGAACGTCAAAGGGCATTTCGTCAACGTAGAGCAGAAAATTCCTACGTGGATAGGTAATTTGATTTAATAATATTTAAAAACAAATTGTAGTATATGCCTCGATATTATTTAACTTTACGATTTCCTCATTTTTTCACAGGAAAAGACGAAAATTGTGCAGTTATGAAGAGAATGTCGTGCAAGGTAGGGCTGTTGAAAATATAGAAAATGTAACGCTACAGGAGAATCAATTCCACATGCAACAAATTCATATTTATGAACAGCGTAATGAATGCATTACTCCCGATGTTATTCTACACAGGAATACAGGAATTCCTGGCGATGGTAATTGTCTATTCCACTCGCTCATAAGTGTTTTGCAACTTCAAATTGAGACTTGTGACTTGAGAAATCAATTACGCGATTCACCCTATTTAAACTCCTGCCACAATCCGCAAGAAGCATATAACATTCTATCAAGCACTAATGTGTACGGAGATTTGGATTGTTTGAACTTATTCTCAAAAATGTACAATCAAAACGTTTGCGTACATTATTGTTTTTACAACATAACTACAACGAATGAAGACACTATCTTTTGTCATTTTAAAGCGAATGAAATACAAAACTGGATTCATCTTCATCTTCGTGAACAACATTTCACACCTTTTTATGAAGTATCGGATTTATTGGAGACAATACAAGACGCTACCCAAAATGAAGCCCATGTTGATGAGAATATTCAACTATTGCGTGACAATTATGATGAAGATCCTACCGAAGATAACCATAACAATCATGGAAATGAAATTGAGATTGATAGAGAAGATCGAATTGGTGAAAATATTATGGATTTTATTGTTGATGGTACTATTCCAGTTTATACAAATAATCGTAAACAAAGTCATATTGATTTTTATAAAGAATTTACGAGTAATTCATTTGGTCATTCTTGTATTATTCGCGACAGAATATGGTGGAAAAGAGACTTGAAAATGTCGACCAGTAAACATGAAAGTATTTTGAAAACAATACAGCAGGTAATTTTTTTTTTAATTATTCACTTTATATTTTTCTTTCTACATCTTGATAATACGAATTTTATTTTTTTATAATTACATACCTGGTAAAATTGTTCAAGTCTGCTCTACGTGTTATACATCTTTGGAAGAAGAAAAAATTCCTTTCATGTCAACCTACAATGGTTATGCATATCCGAAAATTCCATCACATTTACCAACATTAAACCTTATCGAGCAACGGTTGATTTCACCGAGTATACCGTTCATGCAGATTCGTAGACTGAGACATGTTAATGGTCAGTACAGTATTTATGGCCAGAAAATTTATGTTCCTGTCGAAGTTAATACAATGGTGAGACTGGAGACAATTGCCAAGATACATTGAAGATGACCATTGCTTTTATGTACATTTGAAAAAGAAGTTGATTCACAAAACTAGTTATGTCCACGGGCTTATTAATAAGAGCCTAATTAAAGAGTTGTTGGGTATTTAGTATCTACGCCTCTTTAAATTTATCATGACATTAAAATCGATGAATTTTTTTTTACCGGTAATGAACGTACTTCGCAATTGAATATGGATGAAATAAGTGAACATGTGCCAATTGAAGACAATTTAGTTGCGCAGAAGCAAACTCTTTTGTGGAATGATGATTATTTTTTGAGTCTAGCACCCGGTGAATATAACTGGCCAGTCAGTATTTTAATGGATGAACATGCGGAAGAACTATCTTTTCCGAGAATGTCGATTTGGTGCATCCTTTATGCCAACAAAGAAAAACTATTAGTTTGATACCTATGAAAAGCACTGATCCCGATTACTCAGAAGCACTTTTCAAAGAATATAAGAAACGATTTAAATCTATAAAAAATAATCTCGAAAATATTGACTAAACGAATTTTGATGAATTTTACTCGCATATTGGTATTTTTTCTGATGATCATTACTACAATATTATTCGTGCTGGTATCAATAGACCAAAATTATTCTTTAAAATGACACCAGCAGAAAAATGGCACAACACTTTCAATCCATTCGTATTACATCATTTGAAATCGAACATGGATTTTCAGATTATACTAGATGAATATGCTTGTACAACATATGTTGTTGAATATGTCAATAAGCATAATAGAGGGATAAGTAATTTGCAAAGACAAATCATTTACATAATGGACGAGCATCCAGAATTCGACATTGTCGATATACACGAAAAAAAATTGTGTGTGTGTACCAGAGTACACAGGTAAGAAGTAAAACTTCTTCTATCATTGTTCTTAATATTACATTAAATTCTTTACGTCACTATACTAAACTTTGATAAAAAAGCAACATGGCGCGTAACGGAAAAATGTGACGCGTAACGAAAAAATGTTACACTAAATTTTTTTCCAACCCCGATAAAGTAGTTTCACCTCAAAAATGAGTATTGACATACTTCAGTCTGTTGAAATGCCGGCACAAGAAGCTGCTTGGTATTTATTAAGATAACCTATGGCTAAGTCATCGGAGGTGACAGTCTACAGTCCAACGGTATTTCCTACTGAACGCTCAAGAATTAGAAAATCTATGAAGGAACTTGAAGCTTTAGATGATGATTGTACGAACATTTGGAAAGAGAATTGGTTTGATAAGTATGAGAAACGACCTGAAGAACGATGTTACGTTAGCACAATTTGTTGCAAAATATTACCTAAATATAAGGGGACTTACACTAAAAGAAATACTGCAAGAATAATAAGATACAGGAACTATGATATGGCTGACAATTACAACGATTATAGGCGTGAGATGGTTCTCTTGCATATTCCTTTTCAAAGTGAAGAAAATTATATTATTGCTGAAAATAAGTTCATTCAAATATACGAGGACAATAAAGATACGAATGTAGGAAAGAATTTGAATCAAATTTGGACATAGAGAAAACTTTGGAAATTTGTAGAAAGTTGTGCCGAGAAAACGATGAGGAACAAGAAGACGAAGAATTATTAAGAGCGGTTGATATATTGCATGAAAGAGATCCTTATGACTTATTGCTACGTGATCCAAACGCAACTGGTAACGTTGATTTACAAAATGCATCTCTGCATAAACTTGGCGCTGTAGCTAAAAAAAGAGAAAATTTAATGGATTATCAACAATTCTATAATTTAATGCGAATGGCCAATGATCAACAAAGAGATATTCTGATGACTATAATTCATCATTTACAAACTTCAATTCTATTTAAAAAATTTTTTACGGGACCAGCTGGTACGGGAAAATCATTCGTTATCAAACTGATTGTGGAAATTTACAACAGGTTCACTGATAATGATGGTTACTGCAATGCCTATACATGTGCTTCAACCGGCAAAGCTGCCGTGGCTATTGATGGTACAACTGTTCATACTGCTCTCAAATAGCGATGGGTCGTTGACGGTTTTTCCGTCAACGTAACGTCAACGTTGAATTACGTTCGTCAACGAGTTGATTAACTAGTTAAATTCGTCAACGAGTTAACGCGCTACTAATTTCAACTTGCAACGTCAACCGTTTTTTCGTTGAACAGTTTCTTTCAACGCTGTTCAACGAGTCTACAATTCTACATTTACTTACCTGATAATAATGTTATAGAAACAATTTGATTCAATGTACATAATATGTTTTCGAAAACGTTTGATTGGTGGTTTTACTTAGATGACCTTCCCTTCATACTTTTTCTTGACTTAGGCTGACTGAATAAATTTAAAATACCCTGTGTATTTAAAACAATAAACCTATTTTTTCGATTCAACTTTTTGGTCACAGTAAATGTGTAACAAACGCCCATATCTGAAATCCTTTATTTACTTATACAAAATTAAAAATCGAGCAGACATGTATCCACTATCCATGCAACTTTAAATTTAAATGAAACCGTTTTTATCGAACGATGAACGCGCGCGGCGTCACCACTACACAATGCTATAAATAGAGGCCAACGCTCTCCTCTACCTTTTGCTTTTCAAGCGAGTTAACTCGAATGGATATAGAAATGATAAATTCGAAAAAAGAATGATTAGTTAATAATAAATTATGAAAAAAGAAGTATATTTTTTGTGATTTAAAAAAATGTAATACAAAATATAAATATTAGATATTGTACTTTGCCCAGGATCTCGGTACTTAAATATAGGGTCGTAGTTTCTTTTTGATTTAAAGATGATTCGACTAAATTGAGTATTTTTTTAATTTTACATTATAGGTATACTCTACATAATTATTAAAGAAAGAAAATACATCTACCTACTTATGACGTGTATCTGTTTTTGATTCTTGAGAAGTGAGGAGATATAATAAATAATTAATAACTTATGATAGAAATTTAATTTTTTTAATTAATTATTTCTTTACCTACCTACCCTAGGTAGGGTAATTCCTATTTCAAAATGAATTTCAAACAACCTACTATTTTTATATAACCATGTTCAATTATGCACTTTCGAGAATCCTTAGTATTCGATTCATATTTTTTTATCAATAATAACACGTACCTTATCTCACTAATATAACATTTTTTTTAATAAGCTTACATAAAATGGTATGGTATGTGATGTTTATATCTAATAAGATATGTTATTATTTACTTACCTACCTATTTTAGCGTCATAAGAAACCGTGAACTTTTAGCTAAAAAGTAGGTTAATTATTATCAATGTCATACATTTTTTACGATTTACAAATTACGATATATAAATCATAGTAATAATTATCAACATCAACGTTCTAACTTCTAACACGTCCATTCCCTTCGAAGCGCAGAGTTAAAATAAAATTTAGTAAATTCAAACGTAGCAAAAGTCAAGACTCTTGCTTCTACAATGACCGTCCACGTTTTCATCGATGCGTTGGAAGAGTACTGTATTATATCGCTATCCCACTCACACTCGCGGCGCACAGTCGCGCAGGCCCCTACAGCATTGGAGAATACGAAATTCGCCATTTTGTTTTCAAACTCCAACGTGTTCGTGACTCCGCGTGATGTCGATGCCAAAAAACATATTTTACAGTTAAAATCTGTGTTATTATAAACATACAGTTGTTTAAACTAAACTGTATTCTAATGTGATTGTGATAGAGAAATTTCGTCGCGTCTTCGATAATAGGTAATGTTTTATTCTAGAAAGTGTTTAAGTCATTGTTATCGCCTCATTCACCGTATCCGGATGTGTAATTGGTGATAATTTTAAAAAGTATTGGATCTTATATTATGTATTATTACATTTTTTTAATATATAGCTAAGCGACTGTTCCTTAGCGTTGTGTGATCGTTATTGAGATGAACGTAAGCAACATTCAACTAACTGGTTTGAGTATTATTATTATTTTGTGACGTAAGCGACCACCGCGCACGGCTCATAGTATCATTCTGAATTCTAGTGCCCGCAATCCGCGCGGCGGCGCTTCAACATATTTACCGACTTTGCTGAATGAATAATAATGCGTTGACTATTTAATATAGATATTCTGTAAATTAATTATTATTGAATAACGACTTGGTATAAATGCATTAATAGTATCAGGTAAGGTTACGCCATTTTTACATAGTTGTTGGATTTGAAAGTTTCTGGATCTCATGAAAAAAAACAAATGAATTTTCAGTATTATTAATATATTAATTGTAATGATGTCGATATAAAAAAAATACGGAGCAAACTTTTAGAAGTGGTTTTTAATTTTAATATTGAATAATATTTAATAAAAATAAATACTATATATATATATATATATATATATATATATATATATATGTTTATGTTGACAAATTTCGACAAGTGCGCCCCCCAGATACGCTCGAAATAAATAAATAAATATGTGTGCGAAACCCAAGCGCTGCAGTAGTCCAAAGAGAAAGCTCATTGATTCCCATCTGAATAACATGGGATTTTCATAGGACATACTATATATTATAGTATGTTTGATGTAGGGTAGAGACATATAAATAGGTATTTTTGTGTCATTAAATGAGGACATTTTTGACGATGTAGGTGTGGAGATTTTTATGTACCTACGTATTATTCTCCATACTGTTTCAGTTATTATAGTAAAATTTACATCAAAAATTTAAATCGGTAAAGTTGAGATTTTGAATTTTTATATTTTACTTTGCACTTTAAATATTTATTTATCAGTTTTTCACAGCTATATAATAAATAAATTTAAACTCCACTTTGGGCTCTATATATTATGTAGTTGTTTATAAAAAAACAATAAATGTTAGTGACGTCATTTGAACTCGATGATATTAACCCGTCCTCTGTTAACGTGGGTCATTTGTGTCCCGGTCAAAACTAGTTTTGTTTGAAACTTGCGATGAAAGGACGAGGGGCGCTTACTATCCCCACCTAAATTAATGATATTTCTGTTTTAATAATTACTAGCGACCTGCCCCGGCTTCGCACGGGTAGCGTATTATGCATACATGTCTTGTCTGTCGTAGGGTCACATTCGCGAGCGTTATTTTTTTTGCGATATTCATTTAAATTATATGGTGTCAAAATATATTATAATAACGTGCAGGCAATGTTTTAGCTAACTAACGTATTTAAGTTGATCAGGATTAATACTGTATCCGTTTATATAGCTTTCCAATTACCGCATTGTACGTGAAGATAGAATAAGTATAGTAAGCTATCTTTAAAATTTAGATAGATGCCATCGTGGACTTTTTTGAAAATCTATAAAAAAGGAATATATTCATTGTTTTGTTATATCTCAAAAGAATAAGGCAGCGTTTTCGATGAAAGCTCGCAGGCGGCTTGACTTTTTCCGACACTTCCAACAATTATCGTTATATTTCAACCAATTTATACAAAAACTTCAAATCATATTATATACCTTACCTTCCTCATGAATCACTGTACCTATTCGTGAAAACCGAATGAAAATCCGTTTAGTAGTTTTTGAGTATATTTACGCGGAGGACTTTGTTGACAAGTGCACATTGCACGTTTCGGTTTCAGTCTATGGATTTACGAATGCTCGAAGTAAAAATTAGGTCGACAGCGCATCATTAACTTTAATTGATGTTCTGTGGCTGAGCTATATCCTTCCATCAAGTGAAAATCATGATCGTCTGTCGATATCTAACAAAAAAAAATATGATAGATATTCCATCGTAATGCATTAAAAATATATTTTATAGCTAAATAAATACATAATAATAGCTGACGTGTATAATTTTGCCAATTTTAACTCTTCAAACTCAAGCACTTAATGATAAGTCAAGCGACGTATTTTTATTATTCACTCGATTGCTGCATATATTTTAATTTAAAAAATATAAAATAATTTTTCATAGTATAGGTAGTATAGATAGATTGTAGCAATAGCATGAATTTATTCAGTTTTTTTTTCGTAATAAGTTGGGGAAACTAGCGGTGGGATATAAATGACCCTCGTTAACACACGAAAGGTGCCAAAAAAAAACATACAGACGAAGGGTTAATTATCTTCGAATTCCATATTTCGTTGGTTCTCCATAGTTCGAAATCCTATTTTAAAAGTGAAAGTTTGTGAGGATGGATGTATGGATGTTTGTTACTCTTGCACGCCAAAACTACCGAACGGATTTTGATGAAACTTTACAGTATTATAGCTTATACATTGGCTACAATCTTTATAGACCTTGTGTATTTTGGCCATAATATTACGATAAGTATCAAGTAAATCGGAAAAAATTCTGCCCTTTGAGAGCTATCTTGACGTGCGCTGCCTTAACCGTTGCAGGTATACGAAGATGATGTAGTTTGAGATTATTTGTCTTAAATAGTTCTACATAAAAGTCTGCGACAGTATATTTCTACTTTTTTGTGGAAGCCAATTTAGCCCAAATTATGAGCCATAAATACATTTAAATTGAATACTTTTTTACAATGCACGAAATTTATGGCTTGGTATGGGCATATTATGAGGAGAGATGAAGGGCATGTATCTAAAAAAGTTTTAAATATGAAAGTGAAAAAGACATGGATTGACTGTGTGAAGAATGATATGTGTTTGAAAGGTGTGACTGATGATATGGTGAGTGAAAGGAGAGAATGGAAAAAGAAAACATACTGCGCCGACACCAAATAAAAAAAAAGGGAACAGGGCAGGAAGAAGAAGACTTTTTTATAATGAACATTTTAGAGTATTTAGATAATTCAAACATTCGTACATTTGTCGCTTTCAGTATTTAATGTAGATGAACTTTATCTTTTACACTATGTAATTTGGACGAACAGTTTAAAAAATATCACGGTAAGATTAACTTGAGTGGAGCGCTATTAAGCAGAAATTGATGAAAAAACAGCTCGGTTAAAAAATAAGCCACTCGTAGTACTAATTCTACGCAGACGAAGTCGCGGGCGGAAGCTACAAGCTCTATCATAAATATGACGCGTTGATTTTTTGTATTTACATATAAGAAATCAACGCAAGAAATGCAATATATTATGGCTCTTTCCATTACCATAATTTGTATGTTACTAAAAAAAACATGACGTACAATTTTAAACTTATATAACAAAAAACAATGATTAATGTCGAATGTTTGGATTTTATAATATAATTTCATATTATTGCTAAAATGTAAGAAGTTTTTAAAATATTTACAGGCCGACTGCTTATATATATCTAGACTAATACTAATAATATATAACGAACTAACTTAAGGCGATACAATCAAAAAAACGCTCTTTTTTGGCGTAATATTTCTGAATGAATGCTTTGGTTACAGATCTAGTTTTTTAATATGTTATTTTTGATTATATTACTAATTGTATGACTAAAGCCAAAACACAATTAAAGTCAATTTTCTCGATAGAAAAAATTTTCAAAGTAGACCCTTACGCAATTATTTTTTTAATTCTACTGCAAAACGGTGCTATATCGGAACGAAATTTTTTGTTCCTTAGAATTGTATTCTAATATAAAAGTGAATCATTAGAAAATATTGTTATATTATTTCTTAATATTCACACAAATTGAAGAAACGTCATATGGCGCTTATATTGTTTAATTCTGGGATGCGCGTGAACTTGCTATCCCTTTTACTCGGTTACGATTTATAATTACTTTTCCTTTTTGCCATCGCTCATTCAGTCTGCCGTGATCTTTGATGAGGAAGGACGTGTACTCGTTATTCCCAGTTCACATTATCATAACGTAAATTTCGCTGTATTATAATCTATACTAATATTATAAAGAAGAAAGATTTGTATATTATGAATAAACTCAAAAACTACTGGACCGATTTTAAAAAATATTTCACCAATGGAAAGCTACATAATCAGCGAGTAACATATTTTTTATATATAGTACATCTACATTGCACCTGTGTGAAGCCGGGGCGCGTTGCTAGTATATAATATTTTGTTATAATTAACATTCATTTTTATGTTTATTATAATAATAGTGTATATATTTAGTAAGTTTGTAACATGGACAACAAACAGAACTAAAGGAATTGTAGTAAACGTAAATGTCTGAACCAACGAGATGCATATCAGAAAAATTATAAAATAAGTACATATATGTATTTTTTTTTAAATCAAACAAAAATTATTACTAAAGCGTAAACTAAAATTACAGAGAAAATACATCTTGTCAACTTGACCGTATCCAGTCTAGTCAAAGTGAACAAAGTGTAATGGAGGCGCCGTTACTTATAAATTTAGCTTCTGTTCCAGACTTTGAAATTAGTTAAGATTGATTTTAAACTTACATTATTTTCTTGTGTCACTTGCAAAAATTATAAATAAAATCTACCAATAGATAAAGGTGAGGGACTTTTGATATGTGTCTGCCTGTTATTTAACATACATAATTATATTTATATATTTAAGTATGTATAAATGTATGTATGTAGGTGTGTATGAAAGTATGCAGGGAGGTATGTATGTATGTATGTAATAAAGATAATACTAGCAAAACGCCCCGGCTTCGCACGGGTGCAGATGAAAAAAGCAAAGCCTTTGTTACTTACTGATAATATAGCATTATATTGGTGAAAGAATTTTTAAAATTTGCTCGATGCGCTGCGTGGAGCACCGGCGCGATGGCGTGTATTTTTTGTTTATATTGATATTTTTAATTTCGTAATATCTTTTGAATGGAATGTCCGATTTCAATATTTCAAAAAGTAAGCAACAGGAATTGAAACAGTCTTAAATACGAATTTATTAGGATAAGAATTAATACAAAGTTATGGATAGCATGGTCTGATTTTGATCGGCATTTCTATCAACTTTTAAAATGTAAAATGTAGTTGTAGTAACATAACTACAATAGTTAGACATATGGTTTCGCGAAGTTTTTTGTAAATATTTATATATTCTATAATACTGTAGAACTTTCTTTTGTTCTATCATCAATACTTTCCGCAGCGCATGCGACGAACAATATTTTTTATCAAATTTTTTCACACCTCAGGTTGGTTTTAGTAGGAATTTCTAAGGATCTCTATTTTTTTCTAATAATAGATATAGCCTATGTTACTCAGCGATAATGTAGTTAGTGAAAGAAATTTTGATCGGTCCAGTAGTTTTTAAGTTTATTCTATACATACAAAAATACAAGTCTTTCCTCTTTATAATATTAGTATAGAAAAAAAGTCATAGATACAATTTATTTTGTCATAAATTATAATACTTTCACTAGTTGATTGAAGTATGCGATAGGAAATTTTTCAGACCCAAATAAATTCATAGCTGATGATGAAAGTAGTACTTATGCGACAATTATAGAATCTCGGGCATATGCATCATAAATAGTTGAAAAAATTAGCAGCTGAAATCTTATTTTCCGTTTTTGTTGAAATCTAAAGTTTTAAATATGGAAAATAGAAGACGCCTGCACTTCGCAGCTCTGCTTTTCAATGTGGTCACATCGAAGGCTCCCACGTATTTATATAAAAAGCTGAACTGGTTGAGTGATACGTACACCTTGTACCACACCACAGCGGCCCTATACGGTCTCCTGTCTTTTAGTCGGCATCACACTGCTGCTTTCAGGGGCAGTTTTAGTTATAACGCAACTAAGTGCTGGAATAATATACCACCACCCTTTAAAGCTTCCTTGTTACCAATTACGTTTAAATTAAAAATGAAAGGATATCTTTTTAATGAACAACGAAGCCAGTATTCCAGCCTTAGTTGTTGAACACAACACACACTCTTTGAACAGGAGACTAGGAGCCTTTTGTTTGTTTTATTTTTTATTGTTTTTTGTTTGTTTTATCATCACTTTTTATAAACCATATGTCTTTACTTGTTTTTAAATTTAATTTAGTTGTAGTTTAATAACATAATTTTAATTCTATTAGGCGAGGTGTCAACCTTGAGGTAGTGTGTCACGTGGGGCTACAGAAGATCAGCGTTGCAACACATCTGTGTTGGAACACATGCTGAGTGGCTCTCTTTTTAGATACCACACATACAAATTTTTTTTTAATTTTGTTTTCAATTTCTTTTTATTTGTGTGTGTATTTTAAATAAATGTTTTTTCTTCTTATTTTAAGGAATTTTTGTACAGAAATGCAACTCTTAAAAACAAACACTAAATATTCGAAAACAGAAAGGTAAATTAATATCCAATAGTAAGATTATAAGTGGACGAAAATATACAGGATAATTTGTAAAACACCAGCAACCTCGCAGGACTAAATAACATTTTTTTTTGAAAATTCGTTAGATTTTACTTTCATAAAAAAATAAATATTAATAATGTTGTATGAGATTCACTTTTATTTAATAAATACTCATACTACTATACAAATATTTAGTGTTTAATTATCACTTATCACATACACTACCACAACCGTGATTTCTTATATTGTGAAGTTCTGAAAAACTTTTTTACTTTTTGTATAAAGCCAAAAAATAACGTTTTGAGAAATATCCACAAGATAAAAACAAACTTTCATATTAATACTGCTACTACTACGAACAGTATAATTTTTATAACAACAGTAATTGTTAAATTTTACAAACGTCATATAAAATATAACAATAATATTTATTAGAAAATGTATCAGTTACAATAACCACCTCCACGGTTTCTATGTTCTAGTAACCGCGCGAGTACGTTGTCGCGAAGTTCGCTAGCGGGGGTGCTCCCCAACCGCAGCGGCTTAGCCACGCCTTTAATGAAACAATTTATTTTGGATGTAGGCCCTTAAAAGCTACTGGACGGATTTCGAAAATTAGTGATACTTAGAAATCCTTACTAAAACCAACTCAAGGTGTAAACAATTTGACATAAAATGCCACTCATCGCATGCGCTGCGGAAAGTATTGTTGATAGAACAAAAGAACAGTCCTACAATATTATAGAACATATCAACATGTACAAAAAACTTCCCGAGACCTTAATTATGTCTAACTAGTGTAGTTATGTCACTATAACTACTTTTTTACATTTTAAAAGTTAATAGAAATGCCGATAAAAACAGACCATATCATACATACCTTGTATTATTTAAGACTGTTTTAATACCTGTTGATTACTTTTTGAATTATTGAAGTCGGCCATTCCATTCAAAAGATATTACGAAATTAAACTTTTTAATATAAACAAAACACTCGCTGCGGGTAGTACTTTGTCATTTTGCAAAAAAATTTGCGGTTTTGTTACGATTTAACTCAAAAACTACTTTTTTACTACGTTTTTTATCTGCATTGGATACCCAAGGTAACTAATATATCGTCAGTTCAAAGCTACCGTAGGTTTACGCTAAAATAAGTAATAGGTAGTAGCAAAAAATATTTTTATTCAAAATAACACTTAGTGAGTTTTACCTCTGAATCGACGATATATGGATATGTATTGATTAGTTGGAGCCTCGCTAATAACTAAATTATTAACTACTAAAAGTCTGCTTACGAATGGAGGAAAAGTAAATAAAAATTAATAATTTGACCACGATGAGTTAAATTATTTTATTTGAGTTAATGTATTGTTATTTTTGTTGCTGAATAAAATAAAATAAAAATAGCACTACATCACTACATAGTATAAAACAAAGTCGCTTTCTCTGTCCCTATGTATGCTTAAATCTTGAAAACTACGCAACGGATTTTGATGCGGTTTTTTTTAAATAGATAGAGTGATTGAAGAGGAAGGTTTATATGTATAATAATAACAGTTTTTCTCTAGTGTATTTAGTATCAGCATTGCACCCGTGGCCGGGGCGGGTCGCTAGTAATATTATAAAGTCCTCCGCCGCGCGCGCCGCGTCTGTTCACGATAAACTCAAAAATTACTGAACGGATTTTCATGGAGTTTACGTAAATAGATAGAGGGTTACATGAGGAAGGTTAATGTGTATAATTTATGGTTTTGTGTAAATTTGTTAAAATATAGCGATGATTGTTGGAAGTGTCGGAAAAAGTCCGCCTGGGAGCTTACATCGAAACATCAACGCTGCCTAATCCCTTTGAGCTAGGTATATCTAAACAATGCATGGTGGGATCTTCCTCTTCTATAAAATAAGACAGTTGTCATCTTTCAGTCTGGCCCGTGAAAGCATCAAGCAAGCAAGCTGAAAAGCATCCGAAACGTCGTGATTAATAATTTGAACAATATCACTACATAGTATAAAACAAAGTCGCTTTCTCTGTCCCTTTGTATGCTTAAATCTTTGAAACTACGCAACGGATTTTGATGCGGGTTTTTTTAATAGATAGAGTGATTCAAGAGGAATGTAGTGTATTCTGTAGTGTATTTAGTAACAGCATTGCACCCATGCGAAGCCGGGGCGGGTCGCTAGTAAATAATAAATCATGTTTTAATTTTAATTGGGTATAAAATATTTTATTTAAAAGCTCCCAGGCGGCTTGAATTTTTCCGACACTTCGTAATATATTAACGAATTTACACAAAACCTTGATTAATTATATGCCTAACCCTCTTCAACACACAGACAGACGCGATGAAGGACTTTGTTTTATAATATGTAGTGATACATACCAATGAAATAACCTATTTTTTTTTTTATGTCAGATATCGACAGACGAGCATGAGGTTCACTTGATGGTAGGTGACACCCCAGCCACAGTACATCAGTCAATGATGCGCTGTCGACCTAATTTTTACTTCGAGCTATTGTGTCTGACGGTTGGATGTAACTTTTTTTTAATCAATAAAAAACTACTAATATGTAATTTACAAGTATATTCATTAAAAGTCAATTTAAAGATGGAGGCTCAACCGGAAGCGGCCGGCAGCGCCGCGGTTTCACCGGAAACGGAAGCTAAGCTGAGCAAAGCCCGAGTGGAGAAATTAAAGCGTCGGATTATCCGAGCGGTGGCGGTGAAGACCAGCCAGAATCCGGATGAAAAAGAAATGCAGAATATGTGGGAGATGATGAACAGGAGCTCCAAGTGCGATTGTAAAGTACTGTGGTATGTATTAGTATTTTTCTACTTATTCCCGCGTATGAGATTCATTTGGTGGTGAAGTCAAAACAGTTTATATTGCAATGTACGGAGGGGAACAGTGTTGTGCCAGAACAACCCGTCGTTTGGTACTAGACGACAGAGCCAAAGCGTAACAGAACACGAAACTAAAAAAATAATAAAAAAGGTAGATTTATTTCGCTCTATTTTGTTCAAGTGCTAAATAATTGAAAAAACGTACTAAATTTACGAAAGCCGTAATGACGTAAATAATACTGCCGGCCTAGTATGACCGCCACCCGCCACGAGATATGTCGCGGACGAGAGAAGACAAACTAAGATGTAAGATATCTCGATATATTATATCTCGACATCGACAATTTTGATAGAAAAGATATCTCGATCGACGAAAATATCTATTTTTTTATATTAAAAGTCGAGTTTTAAGTGTAATTGTCATGTTAGACCCGAAAGAAATAGAGCGATAATCGATTAAAACACGAGAAATCGGTCGACAAAATTTTGTCGCGGTTGTCATGCTAGGCCGGCTGTACTGTACTGGAAACACTAGTGAGGAACTCACTTATACACTTGGTACAGCTCTGTCTTTCTCAGTCTTCAAGGACTCCTGCAATAATACTGCTTTAAGAGATGACTTTCAGGCCTCCGGGGTTAGAGGACCTAGATTCGATTTTCGGGAAAAAAAAATAATTACTTTCTTTCACAGGAAACACATGAGGGCGGTAACACTGAAGAAATTGAAACGTCTCTTACCGGCTGAAGATCGAATAGAGAACATTACTGCGATCGCGAGACTCACCATCACCGACTGGTTGTTGTTCGATCTCGTTCTGGTTCACGAGAATATCGATGTTATTGGACGGGTAGGTGATAAATGCCCCTAGGTTGCCATACGGCACTTAGTGATTTAAGGGTTGCCAACGTGAAAAATATAGAAAAAAAAGAAAAACTCAAAACTTACTAAATTAATACTTATTAAAAAAATTGGCAGCTTAAACTATTTAATAATTTTATTTATTTAATATATAAACCTACAAAATGTGATTAATAATTATTGATGGATTACCCAATTAAGTATTTCTACACTGAAAGTGGTTTGACATATAAACTACTGGGCTTACTAAATGTGAGTAAGTGATGTAAGTGTGTAATGTATATACTACTGCTGATAGAGGACAAATCTTTGTTTTTTTTTCTCGTTTATATATATATTTTTTTATTATTATAGTTAATTACTTAAAGGTGTAATGGTTGCAACCTTACAAACATTTTGTAAAACAAAAACTTCGATTAAAAAGAGTGGCGGAGAGTTTATTGCCAGTTCTTCTCGTCCGTTTTACGCCCTTGATTTGAGAACTGGCAAGTGGCAGTAAATGTAAAATTAAGCATTTAATATGTATTTTTCATTGACGCTTATTATAAGTGTACATTGTGTTAGCTAAATGAATAAATGATTTTTGAATTTAAGGTGACACTAGTCGACATTTTTTCCATACAAATTTCGGGGGGGGTATTACTCCACTATTTAGCACTGTACATGCAAAGTTAAACATGTTATCGTTTTGTCTCATTATTAATTTTGTCTGTGCGGAAACAGAATGGTAAAATAAAAAACCATTAAAAAGTTACGAGCTACCAAAGATTCGTTTTTATTGCCATTTTTAACACAACTTTGGGCTTAAATTAGTAATAAAATAAGTATAAAATTTTCAAAACAAAGTCGGTACCGACAAAGCACGATTATCGAAGAATACAATAACTTTTATTTGTAATTGATTTATGCAGTGATTTTTTCATAAAACTCGATTTTCCAAAGGCTTTTTCGTATTTTTTAGACGCCCCTTTAATGTGAATTATCGTGCATCTTACTAATAATGAGTGCCCCAGTGCGGTGCGGGAGAACAGCATGCTTTTTGGCAACGCCCACCAGTGAGTTCGAGCCCGCGACTTGTGCAACCTTAAGCCTAGTTGCAGCCAGCGACGACTTTCATTATTATATGCAGTATATCGTAGAAATTGTTGATTTGAACAGTTTTTTCTTCACAAAATAACCTTATTTATTTTTCTTTTAGGATATATGGGAGAAGGACGGCGAGGAGCCGGAACCACTGATGGAGCTGTTCTTTCTCGTGGATGAATATAAAATAGAACAGCTCAAGGGACGGACAGAATTGATTGACGCCTGGCTCAAACTTACTCGCGAATATAATGACGGGTATGTATATTCTGATTCTATGTAAGCTAAACCATTGTTGAAAAGAGTGTCCATGGAGTTTCTTGCCGGTTCTTCTCCATGAGACCCACTTTTTGGAACCGTGCAACTAGACGTTTCATAAGAGCCTGCAAAGGCCTATTTGAAATAAAAAACTTTTGACTTTTGACTTGATTAATCCTAACCTTTGTCTTATAGCTATTGTGATAAAATCACCGGTGTACAGTCCAAGCGCTTTTGGTGAAACATCTGCCGTGCCCTCCGATGGGTCGTCTCCCACCGGGAGGACATGTTTATAATTTTCTGTAAGCATGTCTTCACCACGTCTGGTAACTTCGGGCATTGAACGGGTGGGAGGAATATCGAAATTCTGTCCGGGTAACGAACTACCATAGATGGAAAATCCGTGAAGTGCACATTGCGCGTTTCGTTTTCAGTCTATGTATTTCCGAATGCACGAAGTTAAAAGTAGGTCGACAGCGCATCATTGGCTGATGTTCTGTGGCTGGGGTATCACCTACCATCAAGTGAAGCTCATGTTCGTCTGTCGATATCTAACATAAACAATAATTGATCCACTCTGTCATATGCGTGATATGGATCGAATAATCGATCGATAGAAAAATAGTCCCCAACATAAAATAAATATTGTTTTAGTGGGCGCAAATGTTCACCAATGTTGTTGCAACGCCGCTGGTATCAGATGAAAGAGGCTACGCGGAAGAGGTTCTATGACTTTTGGGGCCACTACAGAGGGAATCCGACGCATATGAGTAAAGCGAAGCGATTTCAACCAACAGCTCTCCAAGTGGACATCGTTAGGAAGTTAGTATACCTTTTTATAGGATTATAGGGGGGGGGGCATGTATCTGGCGAACTTTGTTGGAAAACGAACACCGCCGCCAATGAACATACGCAACACCAGATGATCTGCAGATGCGTTGCCGGCTTTTTAAGTAAGAATAAGCTTGAAGGTTCCTAAGTCGACCTTTGTTGCTTAGCGACTGTGTCGATCTATAAGTCCTCCAAAATAAGTGTCTGGTCACATAGGGAAGACATGTTCGAGGATTCGAACTTGCAACCCAACGACCCGGTTAATTTAGTTAACTACTTTTGAGGGCTATTTCGAAAGTTATATTCAATACGGGCTGTACTCGGCATGAGTGTATGCGCTGTAAATGTAAAAAAAGTGTATTGTCTTTGCCCCAAAAACTTTCAGGGCGGAACAACCCACCAAAGTTGCATCATAGTCGGATGAATAGTAGGAGTGCATAGACATGGCTAACTCCGCGATTCCTTGCGTTAACTCAGGCGCAATGAACTGTGGCGGTTCTTTGCTTAACTCCAAATTGCGCCATGACGCAACAAATTCATGGGACACGAGAAGTTAGCAACGAAACTTCACTCAGTGAGCGAAGTCCTGCGCCGTGCGCCAACACATTTGAATGTGTGAGCTGACTCACTAAGCGTAGTGAAGTGTGTTAGCATAATTGCGCGGCGCAGCGCAGTGTTACTCATGTCTACCATAGAGGATAAACTTATATTTAATATCTATAGTAGTGTGTGAAATCCCGTATCCCCTAGTGGGACATGGGGCAGACCCATTTCTGTGTCTGTTTAATTGATCATTATTCTTAACAGGCAAGTAGGTGATCAGCCTTCTATGACCCGCCCAACCGAAACAATTTTTTTAACCTTTTTTCTCCAGGATTCAAACCTAGGAATTCCGGTGCTAAACGCATCGCGCTTACCACTTATATCATATATATTTAATTAATGTTATATATATATATATATATATATATATAAATATAAATCTTTTTTTACGGTGTTTGTGTCACTCTTCCGAAACACGGCTCGACCGATTTTTATGTTTTTTTTTATTTATACTTGGTACGCTTTTATAGGCAAAAACTAGACTAGACTAGTTTTGTTTTTTTTTCTCCATTGAATTGAATTTTTTATCTCAATGGCCATACAACAACACCACAGAAAACTGAGAAATAACTGAAACAATAATTGTGAAGTAATATTTATCTTAATAAAAAAATATTTTTTATAATGTTTAATGTTAAATTTCTTTCTTTTTTTTCAGAAATAAAATGTTAATAGTGTCTTCGTTTACTGAATGGAATGAATTGATAGCAAACGGGAGAGTTATACTGGCGAATGAATTTGTGAGTATTTTTTATTTAACTTTTATTATACATTTTTTATGTTAGACATCGAGAAACGAGCATGAGGTTCACTTGATGGTTCGAGAATTAAATGATGCAGATTTAGTTTTCAACACAATCGGCCTCGAGACTACTTTGAATACTTTTCGCTATTCCTCATTTCACAAATTTGGCCATGGACTTCAAAAATTCATTCTGTATAATATATTTTTAAATCGATTGTTTTACAAGGTTTACTTTCGACTAACAAACCCTACCTCATTATAATATTGTACAACCGGGGTTGTACTGCCATCTCTTAGCTATATATTGCAAAATTCCTTTTCGATAGAACGAGATGGATAGACAAAATGTATAGCTCTCTCGCTCCTTCTAAAGTTAAACGGCAATAATTTAGACATCTTGGTATGAGCCCCTGCAGATATTGATGACTTATAATTTTTTTTTTCAGGACGATAGAATTAATGCGCTAAGGAAAGGCACTGAACTAACAGGTAAGCACTACTATACCGTTTGTTCGATTCAGTAACATAAATATGTTATTGTTAAGAATTATTAGATTTGTAACATTTTTTTTTAATAAAAACTAGCCTAAGATCCAATTGAAGCAGTACAGACTTCGACCAAAATTTTCATGTAGGTATAAAATGTTTCTAGTCTCATGGACAAAATTTAAATTGTTTACACATCAATCTTGCTTGGCAGGCAACCCATAATAAAATGATGTCAATAGTTTTTATGTTTTATTTCAATAAAAATGTCATTAAAGCGATGTTAAGATTTTTTATTCGTTTTTAACAATTTTAGATGCTGGACCAGAACTTGAAGTGATAGAGCAAGAAGTAGAAACTATTTCTCTTGAAGGCGATTCTGATGAAGGCGATTTAAGAGATGATAGTAATGAAAATTCTTTACAAAATGATGTAACAGTAAAAAGAGAACCTGAGGATAACGATTTAATTGAAATACACGAAAACAACATAGATATACTTAGGTCAATAAATATTCCGTGTGAAACTCCGTTCGGTAATAATGAGGAAGAACCCCCGCCTCTTGTTGTGTTGGACGATAAACAATTAGAAACTAACGAAGAAACTTGTCTTATTGACGACTTGGACCAAAGAAAAAATAAAGAATGTGCGGACGACAGTGACATTGTAGAAGAAAGCTGTAATATAGAAAATGAAGTCTCAGCCTTTGCTAAGACTGTATCTGATACAGCTACAAAAGAGGTTTGTAACGACTTGGAAGCAAATATTGTGTGTGATGAATCATCTGATAGTGATAATGTCGAATTAACAGACATATTTAACTCTCTCATTTCTCAGCTTGAAATAGAAACTCCTTTTCTAAACAAATCACCAGAAGTTGATATCATAAAACTAGAAAATTATATCGAAACGGAAAATAATGCTGATGAACAAGCGGAGCCTTGTAACGAACAAACCAATATTGATTATTTACCTAGAATAGAAAACGTTACAAGCATGGCACAAAGTGAACCTACTACAACTGAAAACCAAGTCAAAAGTAATTTGGATCAAGAAACTAATGAATTGGCAGTTAACAAGGATTGTCGCTTAACTGAAACAAATGATTTTACAAATAATTCAGTCATAAATGATCTGGCTAAGGTCATTATAAAAAAAATAGCAAACGATAGAGAATTATTGGGAAATTTTGAAGAATTACCTAGTGATATACACTTTGTAGATGATGGAATTGTTTTAGATGATGATGTCGAAGATGTCAGTGATTTTAAAGGTATTATTTATTATTCAATCCATTATTATATACTATTATCTCTTTATATTATTTCCTAACAAAATTATTAATATATGAAACAAAACTATGAAATCCAGATTGTACGTTTCGCGTTTAGTGAATTCTTTTGAGCATGATCAAAAAAGAGTGGATTATTGATCGACATCCTTCGACTAACTTGTTGAGATGTCACTCACCAACAAGTAAGCCTCATGCTTATCTGTCCCTGTCAAAAAATAAAATATTGAAATATGCCGTCAGCGCTACTAATATATAGTTTTGTTTGAAAATCAAATTAACTAGCTTATTAATGATATTAATGTTTCTTTTTTTTAAATTCCAGTAAAAGAGGAAGTTGAAGAAAGTATTGAAGAAACTAATGATGAATTCAGTGGGGACACACAATCGGGTAAAATAGATTTAAAACTTTTGTTATTTCCGACAGTTTATACGAAAAAACTGGATCACATGGATGTGTTTAAGTTTATAGAGTATGACCATATACGTGATGGTAGAATTATAGAGTTTGCTTCTATTGAAAGCAAGCCAATTGATAGAAAATCTATAAAATTGGAAGATATTTCTTCATCAAAAAACGATGAACATCACTCAAATCTTGGCTCTGACTCAAGTGACCAAGAAGACACTTTATTCGAAACAGAACATCAACAAAATGAAATTACTACAGAAATAGAACTTCAATCGAACCAGGAATCTGGTTCTAGTGACGAAGAAGAAATACCCTTAAATACATTTAAAAACAGAGTCCATATCAAGAGTTGGCTGTTGAAGAAACCTTGTGTTCAAAACTATAATCCTATACAGCTCTGTAAAAATCCAGACTTCAACACTCGCTTAAAGCGATTGACCGCTGGTTTTCTCAGTTACGAGAGAAATCGTAAATACCTTAAACGATGCCATCCATTAACAATAGATCTTCATAAAGCGTTTGAAGATAAACTTACTAATAATACTTTGTACCTAAAAGGAGTTGATTTGATTTCCAATGAACCTGCACCATCAACAGAAGACACAGTAATTCAGCCTATACCAATATCATCTCCGTCCTTCCCTCAAAATGTTTCCACAGACAACGAAGCTGACGTTATTGATATAATTTCCAATAGTCCTTTGGTATGTGAAAGAAATAAAATAATAAATTTACCAGATATAACTGAAATTCGACGTCTTAATCAAAACTTACTAACAGCTGAAGTTGCACCTCTGCAAATTGCAGCTGCATCACCACCGGAAATGAATGCTCCTGATGTTCTTAACTTCGAACCGATAGATCAAAATAAACCAACTACGCAGGAGGTACACAACACCAGCAAAATTAATAGTTTAATTCTCGGTAGTGATTCTTGTGGTCCTAAACAAGATGGCCCGAATGTTGATAAATCATTTATAGCTTCAAGTCATACACGAAACTCTGAGGATAGTGGTAAAATTGATCAAACTATATCTGAAAGTAATAAGAGCATTTCGGGAAAAAAACAACAACAAAAACCTAAACCTCATAGATCGCATAACGCATATAAAAGTGCATCTTGGATTACTAAGTCAATTAGAATGAGAGAAGAGGAGTTCCTTTTGGCTTCGGATACCGTTGATAAAATGTTGTTTTTATTCACTGGTGAAGATATCAGAAAAAAGAAAACCATAACGAGAGTTATGAAACACTTCAATGAAACAAGAGATGTACGAGAGAATTCTTTAAAAGTACTTACTGAGGAATTGAATTTGAAAGAATCTACGCCTATAAGTGTAACAAAAAATGAAGAGCCCGTTAAAAGTTCTAGTCAAGATCAAACGGCATTGAAGCCAAAAAAAAGAAAAATATATTGCTGTTGGGCCAGTAAAAAATATGCCCACCCAAATCTAAAACAAAGGCATCCTTGTAAAAAGCCTCTTTGCACGTGCTGTTGCAAAGAAAAACTAATTGGCAAAGTAATACTTGAAGATAAAAAACAACAGCCACGTAATGATCTTATAATTTTATCCGATGAAGAAGAGAAAGATCCCGTGAACATGCAAACACCAAAGAAAGTTTGTATTGTTAATGTAGTAAATACCAATAGTCTTAAAGAGTTTCCAAAAGCTACATCTATTGTAATTGATGGCAAAAGCAACAAAGTAAATGTACCGAATCATATAATAAGAAATAATGACTCAGCAAGTAATGAAAATGATGTTATAAATTGTGAACCAAGTACGTTATGTACAAATAATATCAACAGTATGCCAAATCAATCTAACTTACAGATTGTACACAATATAACAGACGCTGCAGATAACAGTTCAGAATTACCCTTACAACTTACAGTGGGTTTAAATGAAACTGTCGTGACACAAGGTGATACACGGGTATTAAATACAGAACAACTGATGATTCCCTCGATACCACCACTAATGGAATCATTAACACCATGTCAAGAATCAAGAAATATCAAGATTACTGTTAAAGCAAATCAACCAAATGAAAATACTCTACCAAATCATTCTATCTCATATACTCTGTCAGATCCCACACCTCAGACAACCCTACTACCCCCTTTGGTAGTACCTAAGCCAAAAAAGGCAGGAAGAAAAAGTATCAGCCCGAGAATTAAAACAACATTATCTTATGCCATTCCGCCCAAACCTTTAGAACTTCCAAACAGAACTGTTCGTGTGAAAGTTAAAAATCAAGAAGAACTATCCTCGTCCCCGATTTTTGTAGGACCTAATAAAATTTTACTAAGTACAGTCAAAAGTCCTTTTCCACCCCGAATGTCAATAGATCCCCCTAAAATATCATTACCCAACGGTGTGCATTTTGTATTATTAACAAACAATGAACTGGCTTTGTCTATTGAACCCGGTGTTGAATTAAATAATAACCAATTATCACACTTGCAATCAGTTATACAAACTCTACAACATTTTTTAGGAGTACCGTCAAAATGTACGAATGTTATTGATAATACACCAATTGTAATAGATGATGATGAAAATCAAAAACCCCAAGATCTTGATTCTAAAGATACTGAGCGCAATAAAGAAAATGATAATCAGTTAGATACTGAAAATGAAATAGAAAGTATTAATCACCTAGAAACGTATACTCAAACCGACGAACGTACCGAAGAAAGCAGTATTATATCAATAGAAAAAAATAGCTTTGCAAGTAATGATAAACCTGAGAATGTTGAACATAATAAAGATATAAGTTCCACGATATCTAATACTGAGCGAGAAATTGTTAATGATAATGATAATTCAGAAAAAACTTCAAACGACATAAGCCGTAAAACAATTTTGTCCGACTTAATGGAAATGTCCGGTATATCTGAAGAAGATGCCAAATTACCCGAAACACCAGTTCTTCCTGCCATCGCGCCCGATTTTGGTCTAACACCACTAGAGAAAGGACAAGATAAATCTTTAGCAGAAATGCATCCTGACATACTCAGACTGTTCAATACTCCGATTGCTCTTGCATCATTAGCTCGTCGGCCAGATCTTAGTATAATCACCACATATAGTGATCTTAAATATAGTTTTTATAAAGAAGCTAAGTTCTTTAAATTGGATGTCACTACAGGCGAAATTGTTCGAATAAATGTGTTTATTAAAAATAAAGACAATATTCGATCCTCTTTAAATCCTCCCAAAAGAAACAAGACCCAACTAATTGATTTAACGGACGATGATTCCGAAAATGATATAGTTATTGATTCTGAGGTTCCAAATACAGAGGCCGAAAACAGCGTAATTACTGCGGATACTCATAGCGAGGCTAAACCGATAAAATTATTCAGAGCAATGCATCCATCCCTTTTAAGAAATAATTTGAAATGTAAAGGTTCGGAATTAATACCGAGTGCTGTTCGAAGTGGGAGTCTACTAAAGAAGTTGGATGGAAAAAATATATTAAAGATAGTAAACATAGATCGACGGAAACAGAACTTAAAAGTAATAAAGCCTATTAACATGGAAACTGTAGTTGATGAAGAAAAACTACAGGAACCTTCTCAGCTCGAAGTTGTACATACAAATGAATGCCCTTCAGATGATTCTGACGACGAACCTTTAGCGAAGATATCTAAACGCAACAAGCAGGAGCAAAACGCTGTAACTAACGATCAACATCAGAATATTGAAAGTACAGAAAGTATAGATATACCTATGGAAAGCGCTGCATTTGTTGAAGTGGCAAATCCAATGATGTATGAAGCCTTAGATCCTGAATTTGAGTCTTTAGAAAATGATTGTGAAGAGGATTGTATTTTAGGGGTGTAAGCCTATACATTTATAAAGGCAAATATAATACCCCGTAACGCAGTGTATGCAGACTTCATGCTTAAAAAGAAGTCGATTTTAATTTATACTAAATTAACTATTTAGTGTATTGCATTTTGAGCTTTATAAGAATTAGTTGTTTATTATTTATATTGTTTTACGATCATTGATGCATGACCCAAATGTCTATCTAACTATATTGTATACTAGTTCGTTCGTTCGTTCGTTAGTATAGTAAACTAGTTCCTTATGAGAGATGATGGCAAGATTATAAAACCCAACCAAATGTATACAAAAGTTACCCTTACAATTCATAAATGTACCATGTTTATTTATTAGCTGTGAAACCAGGCCCTCGCCTACCACGAACAACTTGCAAAAAAGTATTCGTATCGCCGCGCTGTCATTGGTATGAAATTTCAAATGATGAGTCATTTGTATGAGAAATGTGTGATTTGACAGACAGATTGATGATACGAACAATTTCACGCAAGTTGTTCCTGCTTCTACAATCAATATTTTAAAAATAACACCTCTTTGTTAAAATAAGTAGTGGCGTGGTCAGTTTGCAAAATGCAGAAGAAATAGATGGTGATTCTCATCGTGTACATGTATCCAACAGTCATATGTTGAAGCAGGAGGCCTATTACCAAAACAAAATACGAAGTTTCGGCTGACGGATCGTACATTTTCCTATTACGAATCTGATGATCGATCCATATTTCGCAAATTAGACATTATGGCTTTCGTTTGACATTACTATTATCGTAATTATAATCGTTAATATAATTGAAAATGTTTTCTTAATAAGTTGAAATACGAAGTTGTTTGTTCTTTCGTTTCGTTCCGTTCGTTGCGTTCGATTTTGGTAATAGACCTTCAGCTTCTAGTGGTACTTCATCGATGATCTCTGTAAATAAATAGAAAATAATATAATGTATAAAGTTTACCTTTTTAATATTTTCTTACAAGATTAACCGTATGCTAATTTAGCTTTCAATTCACTTGGATGGTCTCTCATCATTAAAAGGTAAAAAACCAATGTGTTATAGATGCTCGAAACTATAACACTTTAATACAGCATGTCTATATCATCATTATAAATGCCGGTAACAAAAGACTGTGCGTATCTTGTATCTAGCCAACGTCTTATTAGTTTACCTTTCGATATCTTAAGTAAGTAGCTATTTTAAATATAGAAACAAATAAATGAGTCGTGTAGTTTTTAATCTTCCTAAAACGATCGAATGAATTTTTATGTACATATGTCACTTTTCTTTTTGTTGGTCAGATAAACTATTAAATCTGAGACGAGCCAAGATGAGACAACGGAAGCGCAGGGAACCTAACATTTTCGAAGCATTTCGTTATTGTTGTACTCTTATAATAGGTTTTCACAGTGCTAGAAAGTGAAATTTTCAGGATATGATAGGGTATTTCCTGAACTCATAGAAATTTCAAATTTAGTGGGAAGGCTAGGATTAGCATACAGACAACATACAAATTAAGAAATCTGTACATTTTGCCCCCCATCCCTTAAAATATGGGGATGAAAGTTTGTATGTAACTTTTGCAAATTTTTAAGCTAGGCACATAAAAAAGTTTAGAACCTAAAAAAAGGAAAAGAAAACAACCATGATAAAAAACTACGACAAGTATGAAACTAACAACAAGAAATGATATCATACTAAAAACATTTTCATGTAAAGTAACGCCAAGACAAGTAGATATTTGCTTGCACCGTAAAAAGTTTTCAGATCTTATGGAGAGCCAAGTCTCTTAAGTTTTCTACAAATTCTACGTCTTAATCAAAATGTGTGGCTTTGCCATTTCGAAAGAGTAACTTAGACACTCCTCTATGGGCTTATGAACAGAAAGTAATTCACCAATTAGGCGTTTATGCCAATAAGTCTTTGTGTACGATGTTCGTACATTATGTTCCGCGCTGTCAGCATTTACGCCGACACGCGTCATTTCAATAATCATTATAATCAGTTCACATAACATCCGTGGCTCAATCATACATAAGCACTAGCATATCATTTAGTATTTAATAATCAAAAATAAAGTTTTTCCTTTTATCTCGTGACTATCAATCAATATCATATCAATTCAAGTTGTACAGCATCAGCAGCTCGTACACTTTGAGTAACGAAATAGCCAAGACATACATTTTACAAGCAATATGTACCATCTCGTTTTAGCGTTACTTTTTTTTTATAGTATAGGGGGCAAACGGGCAGGCGGTTCACGTGATGGTGATTGCCGCCGCCCTTAGACATCCGCTACACCAGAATACTTGTAGGTGCGTTGCCGACCTTTGAAAGTGAACATGAAAATGTTTTTAATATGATATAAAGTTCTAGTAAGTGTTTGTAAAACATCTTGGCCATTGTACTTATAAATATTTTAAGAATATAAGATATTCGTGTACGCTCCTCCCCTTAAATACGATTATTGTAGGTTGATGAGTTATGCTAATCTGTGATTTTGTGTTGGTATTTTTCATGAATATTTTTATTTATTATACTATTTATTTGACAAAAATATTTCGAATTTTATTTCTTCTTTCAAATCACAATTTTGTAATTGATTTCAATAAATATTAAATACTAATTGAGACATTTAAAATTTGAACGAAACTTGAATTTGTTAACAATTATTGAGAGTCGCCCCTTTTTGTATATTACAAATGGAGGGGGGGGGGGGGGGTGGAGGGTTAAGGTAATCTGGGGCAAGATTCGAAATGCGGGTGGTGCGTAGACCAGAAAATCGCGATTTTGTAAATAATGATTTATGAAATTTCTTATGCTTATTTTTCTATTCCAACTTTTTTTAGCAGGATTTGAAACTAAACGGCTCGAATCCCCCCTGTGATATTAAATAGGCACTTAATTATAATTAAATTAATGTTTAAATGTAAACAACTGAAAATAAAAACTTGTTTAAAATATGTTCAACTGTATTTTTATTATTCTGCTATGTTTATAATATTATGTTACTCGTATTTCATGACAACTTTTTATAGAATCAGAACTATAACAAAAAAATATAAAATACTTTTTATTGAGATAACTAGTCTCAAAAACCTAAAACCTGAAGTAACTAGTTATTTCAATCTTGAAATACGGATCGTGTGCTATGGGAATTCCGAATAGTTTGTCATTTATGACGTATGGCGGCCGAAAACAAAACTTTGACGGGCTCGTTGGCGCGTTCGGTAGAACACCTGCCGTGCACATCGATTGGTCGTGGGTTCGAACCTAAAAAAGCCTTCTTTGTATCTCGGTGTAACTAGAATTAGAAAACTCAGAAGAAAAATAAAAGTCTTTTTAACTTTTAATATTTATTTATCTAATAACAACTCCAAAGTACTTCACGGCCGCATTCTCAATTTCTTTATGAACTCGGTTGACTTCAGCTTGCGTCAGTGTCCGCTCTAAATGCCTGTATATGATGCTGTAGCAAAGACTGTGCTTCTTTGTTTTGGGGTGAACAAACTTGTCTTTTAATTTTACCTAGAAAAATAATAAAACATTATTATGTATACAAGGAACCTCATAAGATTATTCTGTATATCCTTATCCTAATTTGACCGCCTCGGAAAAGGAACAACCGTGAAATGCGCATTGCGCGTTTCGGTTTCGGTCTATGGATTTCCGAATGCTCGAAATAAAAAGTAGGTCGAAAGCGCGGTAGGTCGGAATTCCATAGACTATGACTGAAACGTGCAAAGTGCACTTTACAGTTTTGCTATCTATAAACGATGGTTTTCAATATTCCTCCCACCCCCTTAAAGCTCGAAGTAATCATACGTGGCGCAGATATGCTTAAAGAAAATTATAAACTTGTCTTCCTGGCGGGATTCGAACCTGCGACCTATCGCAGCACAATTTATCTACCAAGCTTATCATAATATTTTTAATACATGTAACATCACAAATGATTGCTAGCAGGGACTGAATACCGGTTAATTTACTATGGGAGTTATACCGGTATAATAAAGCTTTTTGTTAATATTCTTTCGTTTTTATTCATATTTCCTGAAAAAAATTACTGTGGTAAGTTTAGTGTGTATTTTGGAAAATAAAAATTAACCGGTTACAGTCCCTGATTGCTAGTACAATGCAAGGACTTTATATATATAACAGGACTGAGTACTCGCAACCTGATAACGAGCCGAGCAGGACGTTTAGTACGGAGGAGGTGTGTCACTTTCTAATAGGGTGACCACAATATTTTTGTTACGCGCGTAATTATTATAATATTTGTAATCACAAATCGGGAACCTACATAAACCAAGATTTCAATAACATTTTGTATGCTAATAATGGCTACTATATCACATTTATTTTATTTTTTTGGAGGTGTTCACTCTATAATACATATAAACTCCTCAAAACGACGGTATAGTCATGAATAGACTTTTCCATTGGGGGCAGATTGCCTGTGCTTAACCTGCTAGCCGCTAGACCCTTAATTTTAAGTATGGATGATATAACAAATTCAAATAAAAGAAACTGTATTCATTGAATTTATTTTTTTCTTAAGTAATTAGATTTTGATAGAATATTCTTAAATTGAAATATGAACTACTTAATGCCTTCACTAACTGCAACTCATGGGGTTCCTCATTACATTGAACAGGATGTGGAGGGCAAAATAATTTAAGTTTTGTAAAAATAATTGGTTTAGTATCATCAAAATCTTATTTTTGATAGTATTTCTGAATCAGGAATACATTGTTCGACGGGTTGTAACGGGGCCTTTCTCAGTACTCTTATCTGCTTATTTTGTGCAACAAAATAATAATATAACTTCATGAATTTTATACATTTGCTCAAAAAGTAGACTTTTCTATGTTTTGCGTGCAGAAAGTTATATTAATATATGTAAGTAGGTTAGTGTCCATCAGCTAATAATAGGCTTACCGTAAAAACAGACGGTATTGCGGCTTTCAATAACTGTTGGGAATAAGCTGTACTAAAGTGAAGGCTACATACAACGGAGCTTTAAGTAATCTTTTATGACATCAGAACAACATTCAGCCATATTTTTTCTGTTTTTCATTCTTCGGAAAACTGTCAAAGAAATAAAAATAATAATACGTCATGGCATATGATAACACCAGGGATAACGGACCCTTTTTTCAAGTTGGTTAAACAAATTAAATGAATGGCTTTGCACCTTATTTTTTTATTTGTTTTACATAACTAATAACAATATTACACGCTGATGATAGCAATCGTAGGTATAACAAACGGATCATAAAACACTCCGACCAACTAATCCCGAAATCCCGCATGATATGGTTACCCTATTTGTTATAAATCTATAATTACCTTTTTTCGGCTTACCTGTAAAATATTATGCTGCAAACATCATAGGATTCACTTTTACAAAATTGTACACAACACTTTTTCAATTGTACACAACCATTTCTTCGAAGAAACCTTACTAAATTACGAAAAATAAATAAAACCAACTATTATGACATTACATCGCATAAATGCAATGACATGCCATGACACATCTGTCATCAAACGATTGATTGACATTGATTAATTTCTATCGCATGGCATGTGTTAGAAAGAGCTAAACGGCCTCCGTACTAGATATCTCGCTCGGCTCGTTTTGCCTCTGTCAATGTTGGAAGCCAAAATTGAGTCTTAATACCTATACCTTAAGATGTGTTTTTGTAATTTTAAATTTTGGCAGTGCTCAGTCCTGTTATATATATAAAGTCCTTGGTACAATGATACTTGCCTGTTCGACAATGTCACCACCGACATCCCTGACTAAATCATAAAAATCATTACTCATAAAAGTATCTATTGTGTAATTTGCAGGTAGCCAGAATGACAAGTCATTTGTACATTGCGGGTACACAGATACTGGCTTATACTTTATTTTCTCATTTAAATCCTTATTCTCAAACTGTGTCAAAAAACCAGAATCATTGCTCCACATTAGACGAATATCTGGTATTTTGTATAAAGCCATAACAAGTCGTTCTAAACCCAAGCCGAATGCATATGCAATGCTATTATTAGGTCCAGCATTTAGAAGGATTTCATTTCTCACTATTCCACAGCCTAAGACTTCCATCCATTTGTTTTCATAGAAAATCTCCATTTCCCAAGATGGGTGGGTAAAGGGGAAATAAGCGTCCACCCATCTGTGTTTAATATCGTCACCAAATAATATCTTAATTAGTCCAAGCAGGTGACTTTTCAATTGATTTTCCATTAATTTTGTTGCTTCTAATGTATGACAACTTTGTTTTGTTGGATCGCTGATAGTATTTTTGAACGAATGTGGATTTTCTATGCATGGTTTTTCAAATAGTTCAAGACCAGGGTGATTTTCAAATAACTGTTCTTTTCGTTGGCACCTTACTGCATCTACCTGAAGAGATAAATTATAATAAATATAACTGCTTTACAAACCTAAAATTGGTTCTTTTAAGCTGTTTTGTTAATTCTCTTTATATCAGCAACAATTTGCCTCAAGCAGTTATTAAAACTGAATCAGAAAAATCGTCTAGTCTCATAGAACCTTTTCTATTAAAACATAACCTTACACACTGGAACCTTTAGACATTGAAAGTCTAATTGATATCTTAGATTATTTTAAGAAATACCTGATGAAACACTGGAAAATGTGTTGAATCAATTTCATCTCGTCTGTAAACATCTCCGATCATAAGAAAATTATCTAGTCCTGATCTCAGCAGCTCGCTTTGATGTGCTGTCATATGTGCTCGTAGAAGCAAAGAATTGTTTATGTAATAACAGTCCGACTTAGCTCTGCTAACGTGATCTATCGGTATTAACAAATCATCGAAATTTTGCTTTGTAGAAACGATAGGCGACAAATTGTCGTACACACTAAATGCAGGATTCCCTCCATGTGTAAAAGACGAATAGAAATAGTTCACAATACGCTGTCGAACTATTGATAAGGGATGACCTTTTTGTAAATGTAAATTCTTATTTAAATAACTCAAAATCTTTGGAGTTACATTCGTATAGTCATCAGTGGGATAAACTTTGTTATTTATTTGAATAGAAGCGACAGATTTAGCAGCAGTGCTGTAATTATATTTGAAAATATTGACCAATAATAATCTTGTTCTGAGTAGAAATTTTGTCATGATTTTATGCTGTACCGAAGCTGAAAATTCCAGATACACTAAATAATTATTATCTACTTATTAGATTATGTGATCTTATTTATAAAATTTAAAAAATACATATAATGATATAAATAAACAGCTGAGCTGTTATTGACATTTGAATTTCGATTGAAGTTTAAAAATTAAACGTCAGTTTTAACTTTGTCATCAATTATCTTTTTATCACTATCGATCATTTCCTGTGTTATCGTCGTTAATTATCCACAACAAATTATTTCCATTCATGTTTGTATGCTGTTATTTTAATGTCGGTAAAGATTTGATACCGCACTCGCAGTGCTTTTCCTGCGCTATAGACATGGGTAACACTGCGCTGCGCCGCGCAATTGCGCCGGCACGCTTCACTGCGCAGGGTGAGCCAGCTCACACATTCATAATGTGTTGGCGCACGGCGCAGTACCCACTCACTGAGTGAACTATGAGCGTGGCGTTGCGTGCGTTACGGAGGTTTCACTTTCACTCGCTTTGCGCGTACAATTTTGTTGCGCCGTGGCGCAATTTTGAGTTGACTCAAGGAGCCGACGCACTATACTGCGCCTGAGTTGCTGAGTTGGCGCGAGAAATTTTGCTGAGTTACCCATGTCTACTGCGCTATGGCGGAATGTAGACATGGGTAACACTGCGCTGCGCCGCGCAATTGCGCCGGCACGCTTCACTGCGCAGGGTGAGTCAGCTCACATATTCATAATGTGTTGGCGCACGGCGCAGTACTCACTCACTGAGTGAGCTATGAGCGTGGGGTTGCGTGCGTTTCGGAGGTTTCACTGCTCGCTTTGCGCGTCCCATTTTTACTGCGTCGTGGCGCAATTTTGAGTTGACTCAAGGAGCCGACACACTACACTGCGCCTGAGTTGCTGTGTTGGCGCAGGGAATTTCGCTGAGTTACCCATGTCTAGCGGAATGTGAACGCAACACAACACATTTGATACGATTGTATATTGTCAAATCAATTAAAATGTCAAACAATCAAATGACAAGCTGTCATTTGTCAATAATCAATATTTTCGGACTTCGCTTCGGTGGGTTCTGGGTTCGGTAACTTCGGTATTCATCAGTTAACCTACAGTATTAAAACGATTGTTTTAATTTTTGAATTATATTATTAAAGAACAACTAAGTCAATGATCTCAAAACGACTTTTACACTTAGCGCAACTTAGCGCAGTGGGATTAACTGGTTATTTAATAGGACACAAAGAAAATTATTTTAAGAAAGATGAAACTTTAATTATAAATGGCAAAACATTATCAAGTTTACCCGCCTTGCCAATATTTGGAACTGTTTCCGCTGCTATTCCATATACAGATAGTGGCGGTGCTAAAGATAGGGTAAGTTTTATTCATAATTCTTATCAATACTCCTTTCGTAATTTCATAATTAAAATAATCTAGTCTTAAGGTCCTTTAACCCTTAAATACATAGCCATGTAGATGTGCATCGTGTTTAAAACCACATTAAATTCCATTAACTACACCCATTTTCGGGGTGATTTCTAATATTATCTATTTAAATAAAAAATCATGCATTTAAGGGTGCCTCATGCCTTTAAATGAAAGGTTAATTTATTATTATTAATTATTATATAGCCCGTACAAACAGACAGAGAAACAAAAAAATAAAATCTGGGTTTGTTCTCTTTCTCTTCTTACATCCTGACCCTGACTTGGTTTTTAGCATTTTTTTCTATGTACAGACATTTGACCTCTACAGTTTTATCATATGTATGGATATATATTTTAATATTATTAGTTATTACACATATAAATCTAAACTCAACAAAGTGAAATTTCAAGGAATCATTAATAAATAGACAAAGAAGCGTAAAACATATGAATTAAAAAATTAAATTTTAGGTATCACAAATAATGAAATATGGTTTCCCTGGTTTGGACAATATCCGCTCCTACGATGATTTCGTCCTATCATATGATAGACGTGCGAGGGTGCCACATTGGGTGTTTGAGCACTTAACTAAGGACCGTGTTAGAAAGAATGATGCTGTGGATAGAAGTAAATGTGAATTTAAGCCAGATGAGAGTATTCACCCCTTCTTTAGGTATGTTTTTATTGTTCACCTTCAAGCTGTCGCACTTAAACGAAAAGACGTCTTAGAGAATTTTAGGGATTTGAAATAACAATTAATTAAAAGGTAATTTATTTTTTATTGTTTAAACATTTATATTTCGGTCAGGAGTGTTTAAATAAAATAAAACATAAAAAAAATATTTGTGTTGAAAAAATAAACAAAGGTACAAAAAAAATCTTAACTATTGCGATTGATTCGATTGTGTGTGACTGCTTGTAGGTTAATATTAAATTTCTACTCATCATGCCCTTAGTCCACATAATTTCATGTCTCTCATATTCCTGTCTTACATCAAAAACCCCATGTTTCACCTCCTATTATACAGGATAACCCCTCCTTGAGCTTCAAGCCTTTTCTGCTGCAACTAAATTTTTAAGTTTCTAACACTAACTTTTGCATTAATAGGTTATTTGAACAGTTGTTTTGTTATATATAGATTATTTCTAACCAAATTTGTTGGGCTTTAATTTTCCATTTCTATACCTTATATAGGTAAGGTCTTTTTCATCTTCTAACATCATTGCATTTCCAACATTTTTAAATGTCTTTATGTTTTGTTGTCTATGGGGTATGCACTAACATTTCTTAACATCTATAATATTTTATTTGAGGTCATAGAGAACATTTTCTGCTGTCAGATCTCAGAACTCAGACTACAAGAGATCAGGCTTTGACCGAGGACACATGGCAGCCGCAGGCAACCATCGTGTAGCTCAACAGCATGTGGAGCAGACTTTCTACCTAACCAATATGGCACCACAGGTAATGCTTAACTGATATTATCTTCTTTTTATGTTAGATATCGACAGACAAGCATGAGGTTCACTTGATGGTAGGTGATCCCAGCCACAGAACATTGGTGAATGATGCGTTGTCGACCTACTTTTTAGAGTATTCAGAAATCCATAGACTGAGACCGAAACGCGCAATATGCACTTCATGGTCTATGAATAGTGGTTTGTAATGCCCAAGTGACCAGATGTGGGCAAGACATGCATATAGAAAATGATAATCATGTTGCCCAGTGCGTTTCGATCCTGCGACCCAGCGGATCGCTAGGCAGGTATTCTCCTAAATGCGCCAATTATTCATTTAAAGTAAGTATGGTGTGAAATATTATAATATCGATGGTTTCCGCAACAAAGGGCGTAAAACCATTCTGGCTAAAATTACTTTTTAATGTATTGTTTATATGTTCAGTTTTCGAAGCTCTATCGAATCTTATTTTTAAAATTGCGCTACGGTGAAAAATGAAGTTTTTACAAGTATAAGGAAAAAAAAAATATATATATAATATGAAAATCCGTTCAGTAGATGCGGGGGAATGATTTTGATTTATAATATGTAGTGATTAATGAATATTACAGGTTGGCAAAGGCTTCAACAGAGATTCGTGGAATCGACTGGAGAAACATGTTAGAAAGCTCGCCAGAGTGTATGAGAATGTGTACTGTTGTACTGGACCACTTTATCTGCCAAGGTAACTACTATTATTAATAAGGTCTATCACAGTATAAGGTTTTTGGTTTATTCTTTGCATTGTATTGCTTTTTGTTAGCTTCTCTTGTTATTTTTTTATGTATTTATGTTATTTTAGTATTTTAAGCACTTAAGCACTTGAAACGCGCAATATGCACTTCACGGCTTTTCCACCTATGAACGGAGGTTCGTTAACCGGTCGGAATTTAGATATTTCTCCCACCCGATCAATGCCTGGTAACTACCAGACGTGGGGAATACATGCTTATAGAAAATTATAAGTATGTGCTCCCGGTGGGATTCGAACCCACGACCCATCGATGCGCACGGCAAGTGTTCTAGAGACGCGCCAACGAGCCCGTCAAAATTTTTTTTGTGTGTGCATGTTTGCTGTGAATAAACTTATATCTACTATCTAAATAGGTTTTATTGTTTCTTTAATCATACAGAAAGGAAGCAGATGGCAAGTCCTACGTGAAATACCAAGTGATAGGTGCCAACACTGTAGCGGTGCCAACTCACTTCTTCAAAGTTGTGGTGTGCGAGGCGACCGATGGCAGCCTTCATATGGAGTCCTATGTGATGCCCAACCAAAGGCTACCCGATGAAATAGCCATTTCTTCTTATATGGTGAGTTTTCTTAATATTAAAATAACTTTTAAATAAAATACTGTATTAAAACGCGATTTATTATTTATATTGTTTAAATTATTTATACCGACGTAACAATATAATCCGGCACCCTCCACCAACTAAGGATTGATATTTAAAAAAATGCGTAGAACAAATACAATGTATTCCCTTTATGAAATGCTTTTTTTTTTTTCTATACAATCCAGTAATTCGATTTTTTTTATAACCTGATGGTAAGTAATCACCACTGCCCATAGACATCTACGACTTAAAAAGATGCGTTGTCGGCCTTTTAAAAATTTATAGGCTCGCTTTTTAGAACCAACGAGGTGCTCGACTTCCATTCATCGAGATGTTGAAGATTCCAATAATCTGGTACACTCTGGTTTTTAATTGTGCCGGATTAGTGAGATTCTACTGTACTTAGTCTAACCTACAAAATTATATTGTTATATATTTTATTCTTAATTCACCAACTTCTTCAAACTTCCGTTTCCATATTGCTTATAAGCAATTATAAGGCATAATTATGCCTTAAACTTGATTCATAAGTTACTTTTCTATTATTTTTTTCTTTTTTTTACCTGTAATACAGGTTTTTCTAAAAACCTACATCAGGCACCAGTCTCTCACAAGGTTAGGTTCTAGTTTTACTATGGTTATGTTTTAGTTCTAAGGTAACCTTTGTGAAGAGAGAATAAATATATTTATTTATTTATATTATTATAATTTTATTTTTGGTGAATAATAGTATTAAATAAATAAATAATATTGTTATATATTTTAAAGGTACCTCCGGAGACGATAGAAAGAGCCGCGGGTCTGTTATTCTTCGACAAGATACACAGAAGTAAATTGACGACCATTAATGGGATTAAAAATTAGCGATAGTTTATAAGTTAATAGTGCAATATTAGTTTTAGTAGCCAATTATGATAATTTTGTAAATAGTTTATAGATCCTCTGTTGAAATTTTTATGATTTATTAATAAATTTTTAAAGTTTTTTTTTCTTTGTTTTTTTAAGAGTTTTGTTCTCAATTATATATTTATTTATGTATACATTTTTTACATATGAATTACTAGCAACGCGCCTCGGCTTCACACGGGTGCAATGTAGATGTACTGTACACAAAAAATATAGCCTATGTTTCTCGATGATAATGTAGCCTTCTATTGGCGAAAGAATTTTTTAAATCGTTCCAGTATTTTTTGAGTTTATTCATAACATACAAAAATACAAATCTTTCCTCTTTATAATATTAGTATATATATATTTTATTAATTAGTAGTTATTAATTATTAAAGGCCGAATTCTTCACGATGTTTTTTATGCTAGATATCAGCAGACAAGCTTGAGGGTAGGTGATACCTCAGTCACAGAACATCAGTCAATGATGCGCCGTCGACCTAATTTTTACTTCGAGCATTCAGAAATTCATAGACTGAAACCGAAACGCGTAATATGCACTTCACGGTTTTTCCATCTATGAACGGTGGTTCGTTACCCGGTTGGAATTTCGATATTTCTCCCAACCGTTCAATGCCCGAAGTTACCAGACGTGGGGAAGACGTGCTTACAGAAAAGTATATTCATGTTGTCCTGGTGGAATTCGAACCCACGACCCATCGATACGCACGGCAGGTGTTCTACCGAACGCCCCAACGAGCCCGCCATCCCTTAGTCGAACACACTCACTGTAGGTACTTTATAGAGGACCAATATTAAGTTGTATATCTGTGTATACCGAAAGGATAATTTAATATATGTATAGGTAAAAGGCAGTAATATAAAAATGTAGTATATTGAATATGCAATACAATGTATACAGCGGGTGTATGTATCTCAGTTGTCCTCTTCGTCGTCCGAGGCGCCGTTCTGTTGCGGCGCATCGTCTGCGCCCGCGTCACCCATACCTAACACAAATATATTATTAGATTCAAAGAAGATAGATTAACATGGAAGCACAGGGTTAACTTTTGGCAAGGAAAAAGTAGTTCAGCTTCTGGACTGTAGAGCGCGCGGCAATGTATCGGTGTGACACACACATCTAAGCAGTCCGCTGACTCCTCCCCTCGCGTTGTCTCGCTTGCTCTTACGAGCGGCTGGGTGCGAGAGAGTGCGCGCTATGACTCCAGCGTCAGAGTATCGTTCACACGGACACTAGCAGCGCCGCGGTGGCTGGGGTGAGAACTACTCTTACCCCAGAGGAACCGTGCCAAGCGCGCCTATAAGCGCTGGGCTTTCATATACATCTATGTTAATTGTTAGTTTTTACACATGGAGGGAGTTTTTTTTTATCTACGCCGATTGTAGACACCCGAACCATAGTAGTTGCAGGTGCGTTGCCGAGCTTTGTTTTGGAGATGATAAATAAATTCAAATATCTTATTATATTGGATTTGTTACATACTGCGGCGTACTTGCTCTAACCTTTTGAATTTTTTTAATATAGAATAGCATAACTGTTCACACATAGAACTTAGCTAGTAGTTTTACATGTAATCTATTAAATAAGTAATTAACTAAATTGCATTTTATATTTCAATCCCACGACAATGAAAGTGTGTGCTACTATTTCACCATGCCTACTGCTGATAGAGGACAAACCTTCGTTTTTTATTGGTTTATTTTTTATTATTTTTATTGTTAATTAGTCAACACTTAAAATCAGGTGTGGTCACAAACAAACACTTTCCTATTTCAATAATAAAAAAAAGTCATTAAAGGTGTCATGTGAAACATGGTGTAATGGTTGCAGCTCCTTCAAAGCAATTTGTAAAACAAAAAACTTGGCAATTAAAGAGAGTGGCAATAAATGGCAGTTCTTCTCGTCCGTTCTACGAGAACTGCCAGTAAATATAAAATTAGAAGAATTTTTTTTTGACGTTCATGAGTATACATTGTGTTACCTAAATGAATATTTAGCAGTGAAAAAAAAAATACAAAATAATAAAAAATTCAAAATGCACTTTCTTTGCCGACCGTACCCTCTAATAAGGAACAAATATATGTATACCTAGGTCCTCATCCTCCTCGGCGGAGTCGCCGGCCACCTCCGCGTTCTCGGCCTCCGCGCGCTCCATTTGCCGCGCCAGCTCCGCCTCGTCCGTCGCAGTCACCACTTTAGGCTGCGTCACAAACATACCACTAATGTGTCAAAGTGTCTAATTTTTTCGTTTTATTTTAAATATTTCTAAAACTACTTCGTTTTGGTCCAAAAGAAGTATGTATATAAACTCCTCATACATTTCTCTAAAAGATGGTATAGTCATTATTAGACTTTGCAGAGGGGCAGATTGCCTATGTTTATCCGGCTAGACCCTTTACTAAATTTTGTTAATCAAGCAAAAAGAAATAATTCATATTCCATAAAAAAAAAGAGATATCAACTTTATTTGCCACCTTAAAACACATAAAACAAACGAAAGATACAAACAGTTATGTAAATAATAATAAGTGGCATAGTGAAAACTACCACGGAACGCCGAAGAAAAATTTTATTTTGGCCGGGTTTTTTTTAAATCTGCGCGTTAAGGGGTTAAGTACATTGTTAGCAAATGTGTTTCATCGCTAATAAAAGATTAATGTCGTTACACCGTTTTTCAGAGGAGACCCTGCAGCCGAGAGGACTTGCGAAAAAAAATAGTTAAAGAATTCATTAAAAACAAATGAAAATGTCCTTGAACCATCTTCGACTACTTTGGATAATTTTAGTCAAAATTGACAGTTTAAAAATACTTGAATCACCAGGTTAACAAAATACTTACCGCCATCTGTATATTGAAGACTCCACCAGACGCTGTGATGGTCTCATTAATCTTATCAATCGCATCTTGTAACGCTTTAAGACCGTCCGTTTTCTCTGGCGTCGATGTTGTCATTACTGAAATATATTTGTAACATAAAAAATACTGGACGTCCAGAGTTGAGAGAAACCGTAGCAATAACATAGTTAAGAGAAAAAAAAATGAAAACTTCCCATGATTCTCTGAGGTCTTGGGTTAGAATCTTGGGAAACAAGATTAGGAAAAAATGTTTATGCAGGCAGCAAATAGAAGGCTGATCACCTACTTGCTTGTACCGAAAAATCTTCAGCGAAACAGACACAGAAATGGGTCTGCCCAATACCCCACTCACTTCACCTTTTGTTTACAACTTACCATATAAAGGAGGCGCAATTAAGTTTATCTTAATCGGCATCTCCACAGTAGACAATGTAAGTCCAGCTTTCAACGCAGCCTTAACAGCATCAATACCTTCATAGCCGTAGCATGCGCATTCAATATCAGCTCTTATCTTTACCGCCTGAGAGGTCAGTTTCCTCTTGATGTTAGCCAAAAGGACTTCCTTAGTTTTCTCATCAAGACCACATTCATTTAATACTGAGGGGTCTCTGAAATAGATGTTCAATTTTTTTAGATACGATAATTGAGATATATTGTACGCCTTCGTGGCTCAGGAGTAAGCGCAATGCGTTTAGCACCAGTCCTGGGTCCGAAAACCATGGATACTGATTTTAAAAAAAAATGGTTTGGGCAGGGCACAGATGGCTGTTCAAGTACTTGCCTGTTAAGAAAAAGTATCAGTGAAACACCCTAAAAGAAGTGAAAGTGAAAAATGTGTGTGCCCCAAGCCCATTAGGGGATTCGGGAATTCACTTTGTACTAAGATATATCAATTATTTTTATCAAAGGTTCTTCTTTTTATTAACTGTCACTTTAAAAAAAGTATATTATAACAAATATATCTAGATATAAATTATAAAAGTAAATTTACTTTGATATAGCTATAGAATGATTCTGAATCCAAAACCATGATATTATTTCTATTATATAGTTTTTGTCTATTAAGCTATGTTTGAGAATCACCCATAAACAGTTAAACACATTTCTATAGTTTTTCATAAAGATAATTACAGCACAGCTACCTAAGATTAAGATAGACAAGTTTCAATCATTTAATAGCAACTCGCTATCTATCAACACATTAGATATAAATTAAATCAACTCACACAGCAGCTTGTTTAAAGAAATCGTAAGCTGATGCCTTCTTCTTGTACTTCTCTTCAAACAACCAAGCAGTTCTTGTATAGAGTTCTTCCAATTGCTCTGAGTTCTCATAATGCAACAGTTCAGCAACATGTCTCAGGATGGAGTTGACAGCTTTTGCCTTTGCATACCGTTCTGTACATTTGTCTATGTCCTCAGCTGATACACGACGTTTTGATAAATCTATATAACCTGAAATTATAAATATATAACATGTTGAAATGTGGAACACCTTTTATTTATTTATTTATTTATTTATTTATTTAGGTATACATAACAAGAAACAATCTTAAAGATATATAATAGGTACAGTAAGTAGAGTGCTAGATTATTTCTCAAAAACATGTATACACAGAGGAATAATAATGAATACGTGAACAAAGCTAACAACTAAAGTTAAAACTAAACAAACTAAATAAAATTTTGGAAACAAACTTAAAAAAATATAGAAATAACTAAGTAATAAGATTAATACAATTTGTGAATTGCTCAGCGGAGGAGGAGTTGTAATTTTCTCTTAAAAGAAAGTTTAGTGGTAGAAAATATATCTAAGGTTTTATTTTTATCAATAATTTCATTATAGGAGCGACATATACGAACAATAGGATTAAAAAAGGACGTGTTATTCTTGTAAGTTTTTAGAATGAATAGTTTAGGGTAATTGCGATTGCCCATGCGTGTATTATAATTAAGCATTTCTAGTAATGTTGGAGAGTCTAATTCATAGTGAATAATTTTATATAAGGTTATCAAATCTTGTTGTGTCCGACGCTTGTCCAATGAGGTAAATTTAAAATAGTGAAGTCTCTCAGCATAATTTTCAAAGCTACGGTTTAATCCAAACTTATAACATAAAATTTTGAGAAACTTTTTTTGAACACTTTCGATTAAGTTTGAGTGTATTGTGTAATGGGGGGACCATATAACCGAACAATATTCTAAACAAGGTTTTACGAGACTATCATAAAGATGTATTATTGTTTGCGGATTTTTGAATTTAGCTGACGCCCTAAAAACAAAGCCAAGTGTTTTCAGTGATTTCTGGACAATGTGTTCATAGTGTTCTCTGAAGTTAAGCTGTTCATCAAATGTGATTCCCAAATCCTTAATGGTTAGAGTCCTATTTAATAATTGACCATCCAGTTCATAATTGAAGACAATTTTATTTTTTTTGCGTTTTGTAAAGGTGATGACATGACATTTATTTATACTCAAAAGCATATGATTATTTTTGCACCAGCTAGATACCATTTCCAGGTCATGCTGCAAAACATGGCAATCTTCCTTATCCTTAATATTTTGAAATATTTTTAAGTCATCAGCATATAAAAGGGATGGCGAGACCAATTTTTCTATAATGTCATTGATAAATAATGAGAAAAGCAAGGGCCCCAAATGGGAGCCCTGAGGAATACCGGAGGTGACAGTGACGGGGGCAGAAGAATACCCCTTCAGAGTAACTAATTGGTTTCTCCTATCCAAATAGGATCTGATCCACCTCAACAAGTTACCATGGAATCCGTACAGAGTGCTGAGCTTTTGACAGAGTAGAAAATGATTTACTTTGTCAAAAGCCTTTTTAAAATCGGTGTAAATTGAGTCCACCTGTCCACCCTCAGCGAAAGCCTGACAAAGAAAATTTTTATACTCGAGCAAATTGGTCACTGCAGACTTTTTTTTGACAAAACCGTGTTGGTTTTGGGAGAGCAAGGGCTTAACGTGATTATATATATGATCATAAGTTACCTTTTCGAAAAGTTTGGCTACACTGGAAAGGATACTTATTGGTCTATAGTTAGAACAATCCGATTTATCGCCTGATTTATGAATAGGTACGATGTGAGCTGTTTTCCATATTGCGGGAAAAATCCCCGTTTTTAGCGACATATTAAATATAATTGAAAGTGGTTCGCTCAACTCTAGAGCCAACTCCTTTAAAATTTTAGGCGGTATCCCATCTGGCCCCGCACCTTTGCTAGTTTTAAGTTGTTTCAACTTAAGCAAAACCTCGTCACGTGATAGCGTTAGATCGGATACACAGTTACTCTGTGTCCTACTGTCTTCTAAATTAATTGAATTAATACTGAGAGGTGGTTCATACACAGAAGAGAAGAAATTAGAAAAGAGTTCACAAATGTCCTTACCCAAAGAGGCCGTTTTATTATTGTATTTCATAGTTTGTGGTAGACCGGAGCCGCTTTTTTTATTGTGAACAAATCTATAAAAATATTTAGGATCCTTACGCGTGCTTACTTCAATCGTGGAGAGGTAGGTCTTATAACAAGTGTTTATTAAGACTTTACACATTGTGCGCAATTTAGCAAAACTGTCATAGTCTCTTGGATTGCCGAATTTCTTGTATTTTCTATGGTATTTATTTTTTTCGTTCAGGCGCTTTATTAGTTGCGGAGAGTACCACACTGGATAGATTTGGCTGTGTGCCTTTATTAAAGGAGTATGCTTTTTTATATAAATATTTAGTTCGGTATAAAACACGGACAGCGCATCATCAACATTATCAGATGGCAAAAGTTCGGGCCAGTTAAGCTTTCTTAATTCAGATTTAACCCCCGTAAAGTCGCATTTATTAAAGTTCAAATAATGATGCCTAAGTTTTTTTATTTGCTTAAATGAGCTTCCATTATTGGCTAAGTCGATGCACAATGACGGATGATGTGAATCCAGACGAGTTAGCGGTTCGCTAGTGATAACTTTTATATTATCATGATTACAAAGAACTAGGTCCAAATATTTACCATTGTAATTAGATATACTATTGTACTGAGAAAGATTACATAAAGATAAGGTTTCAAGAAAAAGTTTGGATTTGATATCACTGGATGTGCTGGAAAACATAGCATTAGTATTAGAGTTTGGAAACCAGGTTAAATTGGGTAGGTTGAAATCTCCAACCATGACGTTAAGTGCATTTTTGTCAGAGGTTGTTAGTATCCGCTGGCAATTAAAATAAAATTTATCAAGGTCTGCGCATGGTAAGTCTGGAGGTAAATAGCAAACACATAAGTTAATATTATTTAAATATCCACTGCAATACGGTATAGTTATCCACAAGTCTTCTACCGAACTTTCCCATGAAAATTGACGAGATACAAAAAATTTTTTTTTGACGGCGATTAAAACTCCTCCTCCCTCCCTCTTTTGAATGCAACTACTCTCGCGATCTCTACGGAATACAGTATACCGATCATCAAACAATTCATTATCAAATACTCCAGAGTTTAAATTGGTTTCTGTCAAACATATAATATCGAAATCACAGTTAAGCGTGTTTAAAAATAAGTCCGTTGTTTTGGAACGGATTCTATTTACATTTTGATAGTATATTAACATGGGTTTACAGTTAAAAGATAAACAATAGAAATATTACCTATGAGTATTCTAAATATAGATAGTGTTTATTTATAATAATTAAATTTTATTTAAACAACTTTCCTCTTTAATAAGAATTGCTGTAGAAGATTCGTTTTTACGAATATAAACTCGGCCGTATTTAACCCAAACGTAAGCGTAATTTTTTTCTTTCTTCAAATGTCTGGCTGCCGCGTAAAGATTTTTACACTCTGGTGATAGATGTTCCGCCAAGAAAATAAGTTGCTTATCTCCTGGTATATTCAGATGGAAAGAGTTTAAATGATCAAGCTTATTAGCCTTATTATATCTTTTATAGGCAGATAGAACTATGTCGCGATGGCGTTCTGACGGAAGAGTTATCAATACGTTACGCGGGCGCTCAGTGGTAGAATCCAACTTCGCAACTCTGCGCACTGCGCACAAATCACTGTCGGCAATGGGGACCTTGATGTGTTCAAATAGATGTATTTGCTCAATAAAATAATATTATAGTACAGCTGACTACTTCAGATATTATAAAATGAGTACTTCTCCCAATGTTTCATTTTCTATACCAATTTCCCCGGTTATGTATGATAACGTAGCTATAAAAAATTGTCGAGTAGTTTTTGAGTTAAAACTTAACAAACAAACAAATCTTTCCTCTTTATAATATTATGATACAAGGAACTTGTATCATATACTGTTCCGTAACTATATTTCAATGTAATTGTACACTTCTAGACAATGTATGATATTTTTTTGTAACAGCATGATCATGTTGTATAGGTAATACTGCCCATCAATGTATTAAGACTCTTGTAGCTCAGCGGTAAGCTCGTAACTAATACAAGTGCTAAGACTGAATGTTACTAATAACATTCAACCAAATCTGTCCTTTATATTATCTGCACATGAGTTTTAAAAAAAATCATATAAACAATTTGATAAATACCCTTTTCTTTATCTACTCTGATGACAACAACCGGTTCAGTTTTTCCCACGCGAATAAGTTTGTTGATTGAACGAATACGACGCCTCGACAACTCAGAAAGCAAGATCATGCCTTCAATATTGTTGTATTCAAGCAGATGTACGTACGCTCCCATCTCAGCGATGGAGCGGACATTCACCATCACTACATCTTCCACTTCTGGATACTTTTCCTGATAAAACCTACAGGTTAGGGGCATCTGAAAATTAATAAATATTATAACCTCTCAATCACCAAATATAAGCTAGTGGTTGGAAAATACGAAAGTTAAACATGTAAATTTTATTAGAAACAAACCTTGTAGTGTACTTATGTGTTATTTTTAAGTAATTTAAATTTATAAAATCTGATGAAATTTTGTTGTTCACGTTGAGCCTTTTCCAAACTGACAATGACAGATACGAATTATACTTGTTGACAAATGTCACCAATGAGATTTCTTTTTAAAACTTTATGGCCTGGTAGCAAGACCTTTAAGCCAAGTCTTATTTTCGGGCACCAATTTCCCCCTATATTTTAATCATAGTGTATTTTCACTTATTCATGATGTGATTTTATTTGAGTATTTATTATCGTCCCCACGATATTTTTAACCAATTAAAATTGACAGCTTTTTTAGATTTACCATGCAGTAAACACAAGTTTTTTTGAATGGCAGACTTTTCAAAATAAATTCTTATTTATTTTTATATTTGAACACTCATATCACTGATATGCCTATTTACGCTGAAAATATTGAATAACTAGTTTTCATTATGCCTTCATAGAAATAAACGTAGGATTGATGTTTTTACAATTATTATATCTGGGCAACACTATATGTATATTCTAATATATTTAATTACCTAGTGGAGGCATTTCTTACTTGGCCCCGAACAATATGAAGACATTGACCTAGCACCAGCAAATATGTCTATTTATTGTTCTGGATACACTAGGGTCAAATTGTTTAGATGCCGGGAATGTTATATTAATTGGTATCCATTTGTGTTATCTTACTAATTGACTTCCTTGGAAGCCGTGCAACTATTTTAATTGCGAGAAAAATTAAAATAAGATCGGCTTCCACCTCCAGGATTAACTATAATGAATGAGTATTTTGATGTTCCTTCTACCCGTTTAATGCCCGAAGTGACCAAAAGTGGGGATGACATGCTTATAGAAAACTAGTAACAAGCCTTGGCTTGGCTTGGCTTCGCACGGGTGCAATGTAGGGTCCTAGAATATGAAATAAGAAATACTTTAATGCCCGCAGTTATTCAAATCTTCTATAAACTTTAAATTATAGCCTAAAGGGACCAGAAAACCATTCTACAGAGATTTATAAGAGTGTTTATTAGTTACAGTAAAAATAATTTAAGTTTGGGGCCCTGTTCTGGGGCTTCAGTATCCTCCAGTTCTGACCTGCCTCCAGTTAAAATTGTCATACGTAGAATTAATTGATATATTTGTGTCGCATCGTTTAACGAAAGAAATCACAACTCGTTTTATTAGCTATTCAGACGGACTTCATTGCGAAACGACTGAAAACATCGCGATGTACGGATCTCAGTATTGTGTTTTAGTGTGTTTAAATTAATAATATAAAATGGGATTGAATAGGTAAGGTTTTTTTTAAACCTATATCCGCATATATCTTATATATAAAATTTCCATGTCACAATGTTAGTTACCGTACTCCTCCGAAACGGCTTTACCGATTTTTGCCAAATTTTATATGCGTATTCAGTAGGTCTGAGAATCGGCTACTATCTATTTTTCATACCCCTAAGTGATAAGGGTTGTTCACCCTTAAATTCTTTTTTTTTAATTTTTGGACGAAATTTTTTATTTTTTTATAATGTGGCATTAAAAAATACATACAACCCTATATTTTCACTCTTCTATTACCAACCCCTACTTTTTTTGTCAAAAAATCTAGACCCGTGCGAAGCCGGGGCGGGTCCCTAGTAGATCTATATATTATGTGATGATTCCTCACCTATTTTATATTTACATTCGGAAATAGATCGAAGCCAAAAGCGCAGCCTGCACCTTTTCAACCTGTGCAATGTGCATGGCGATCCGACCGATGACCCAAACGAATTTTGATATTTGATTTGCTAGTAATTGATATTTTCATAATATAACATTTTACTTTAAATTCAATTTAATCGATATTCCATAAAATGATCCATAAATTTGACTGCGTACTAAAATTCTATTTGCATATATTTACATGAATTCATTAAAATATTAATAGCAGTCCACGAGCCAAAATTAATTTTTATATGGTTCCAGGATTAATAATATTCAACAGTGATTTTGTTTATCTTCTCTAGATAATCTTATATATAAAATTTCCATGTCACAATGTTAGTTACCGTACTCCTCCGAAACGGCTTAACCGATTTTTACCAAATTTTATATGCGTATTCAGTAGGTCTGAGAATCGGCTACTATCTATTTTTCATACCCCTAAGTGATAAGGGTTGTTCACCCTTAAATTCTTTTTTTTTAATTTTTGGACGAAATTTTTTATTTTTTTATAATGTGGCATTAAAAAATACATACAACCCTATATTTTCACTCTTCTATTACCAACCCCTACTTTTTTTGTCAAAAAATCTAGACCCGTGCGAAGCCGGGGCGGGTCCCTAGTAGATCTATATATTATGTGATGATTCCTCACCTATTTTATATTTACATTCGGAAATAGATCGAAGCCAAAAGCGCAGCCTGCACCTTTTCAACCTGTGCAATGTGCATGGCGATCCGACCGATGACCCAAACGAATTTTGATATTTGATTTGCTAGTAATTGATATTTTCATAATATAACATTTTGCTTTAAATTCAATTTAATCGATATTCCATAAAATGATCCATAAATTTGACTGCGTACTAAAATTCTATTTGCATATATTTACATGAATTCATTAAAATATTAATAGCAGTCCACGAGCCAAAATTAATTTTTATATGGTTCCAGGATTAATAATATTCAACAGTGATTTTGTTTATCTTCTCTAGATAACAGAATAATATATAAAATTATTTTTAGCATTTTTCATCAGTCTCTCTGTTCAAGCTTATCTCCAAAAATATAGAATGGTTTTCAGACAGTTTTGATAATATATTTCCAGGGGCAGATTTAAAAGCTCGCCGCCCTAGGCATGAAAACTTTCCGCCCCCTCTACTCAACTAAAGCATGAAGAATTGAATGGTATAGAATAGTTTAATTAAAAAAGAAAAATCTGTGTGAGATACTGGTGCATACAGATTTCATTTGTGAGCAACAATGGAGTGTTGTTTATAAATTGTCTTTTGCCTGGCATTTTTCTAAACGTTGAAGTATGAGTTCACAGAGTTCTGCCGCCCCCGAAATTTTGTCACCCTAGACCCTGGCCTAGTCGGCCTATAGGGAAACCCGCGATTTCATTGCAAAAAGTCGTGCAATAATTCAATAAAAATGGAGTTTAATATTTTTTATTAAAGTCTCAAAAGCTGTCATTTTACCGCTCTGGTTGGTTTACTGTTAATGTCCGAATCGACCAGACGTGTGGAAAACATGTTTCAGTAAATTATAAATATGTCGTCCCGGCGAGATTTGAACCCGAATCCTACTAAGTTAGGTATACTACAATACCCCAACAAGCCTATCAGATGTTTTCAGTAACAATCAATGATTGACCCATTTTTGAACCCCGTATCAAAACACGAATAGGTGAACCCCAAATCACGCTGACGAACCCATCAAACGTGAGCGTCATCAATGAATTGTCTTCCATTGAGTGTTGAAGGTCATCGGAGTAAGATACAGTTCAATTAGCCATTAACCTGATCGAGATTTGATCAGAAAGTGGGGCATTGCTTTATTAGCTTTGATTTTAGTGCTAATTTCACTTACTACATAGTGACGAATATAGTGAGCCTTGGTTATAGGAAACTGGGCCTATTGGGTCTTAGAAATACACGTCTATTGGAGTTCTAATTCAGTATGTGAGTAAACCATCACTCAAGCGGTCTCTCACTCAACTCACAATACTTCTTTTGGTTTCCTATGATTAGAGCTATAAACATTTAAACATTAAACATTTATTTGTCAAAAACATGGTACAATAGTTGGTAATTTGAAATAATCTTCTGGAGGTCACATGTTTTGCCAGCAATTAGGCATACAAATGTTTTAGATTTTACACACAATACAATAATTAATTACACATCACCGGTCGCGGTATCGTAGTGTGTCTGAAAAACTCTTTCAAGTCATAAAAGCTAAACAGAATTAGCCATTTTTTCAGTTGGCCTCTAAAAACATTGAGTGGCTTATCCCTTAAAGTTTTAGGCAAGTGGTTAAAAATCCTAATCATTGTCACCAGTCCGCTTTTATAATATAACGCTCTAATTATTGACTGCTCTAATTATTGTTGTAGTAGTCTTTATTATTAGTATTTTCTTTATATATTGTATTAAGACAATTTGAAGATATGATTTTATGGACGTACACATACACAGATACACATATTCCCTTCATAATTCATTATTAGCCGTGTGATTACAAAAGTTCTTTATGGGAAAATGAGTCAGAGCTACACCTACACTGCGAACACCGCAGAACAGAAGATTTACCTGTTCTGTGGCGAACACACTGTGACTCGAACAATCAGAGACTGATCGCTCATCTGCCGGGCTAGCATGACCGCCACGAGATATCTCACGGACGAGAGAAGACTAACTAAAATATACGATATCTCGATATATTATGTCTCGACATCGACAATTTTGATAGAAAAGATATCTCTATCGACAAATATATCTATTTTTGATATTAAAAGTCGAATTTTAAGTGTAATTGTCATGTTAGACCAGGAAGAAATAAAGAGATAATCGATTAAAACTCGAGAAAACGGTCGACAAAATTTTGTCGCGGTTATCATGCTAGGCCGGCTGGTGTACTTTTTAGGCCCCGCCTACTTTAGTCTAGTCGGCCATTTTTTAGCGAAGTTAGTCTATGTTTTATTCGGTCGCCATCGAAGTCCGAGGTTTTCTGTGTTTGCAGGTCGCCGTACCTACATGATATATCACGCTTTCTCGTAAAGTAAGGTAGCAATGATACTGCTTTAAGAGATTGTGGTAAGGCCTATCATTCCTATATAATTTGTGACGTTTTGTTTCAGGTTCACTTTCTTATTCTGTGTGGTAGCAATACAATACATTAGTTGTTTGGAAAATACTACGGATAGTAAGTAGATATATGCCCGCTCTTAGCACATTTAAACTCTCTTCTGCTATTTCAAATTTACTAGGTTCCCTGTTTCTCATTTTCAGCCTAAAATTTCATTTTTTAATTTGAATTGTCAATAAATACATAATAAAAAATAATAAAATAGCTGTGGCTGAGGTATCACCTACCATCAAGTGAACCTCATGCTCGTCTGTCGATATCTGATAAAAAAAAAAAAAACAATAATACAGAGGAAATTTTACAGTTAGAGGAAGTATGAACGCGAACCACTAGCGAGAAAGTATTTGTTAATATTGTCGGATGTGATTACATTTGATTTGGCACGGTTAAAAAAGAGATTTCTGATTTTTAACATACTTATGAAAAACAATTTAATACCGTCTAATTATTTCATAAATATGTATTATATTAAAAAACGTATTGTTGCATTTTTTTAAATAAAAAGTTTTTTTAAAATTGTTAGTGAAATATATTTTTAAAGACAATTTAAATTTGGTCAATAGAATTGATTGATTGACGATACGAGTGGCGTAACTATCATAGGGCAAAGTGGTGCAGTGTACCAGGGCCCCGAAACTGTGAGGCCCCTGGGCCAAAGAAAGAGGGGGATTTTATTATTTCAATATTTTAAATGATACAATACTTTCTCGCTAGTTGTTTCTTTTCAACTAGTATCTTAGTATGAAAACAAATCCCATTTCAGGTAGTACGATATCTCCATTTAACTCCCTCCGTTGTTCTGGAATCCTCCCGGGCGATGTGGACTTCCAGACTGTTGATCTCATAGCTGTATATCGCTTAGATAGACCCGAAACCACGGGCGTTACCTTGGTACAGGGTTCTCAAGACTTACAAAGGGCCTATAGAATTGGAGATGGAGCCCATCTAACATTGCCTGTGCGGTAAGTTTTATCTATACTGATAATATAAAGGAAATACTACAAGTACTTTGTATGTTTGTAACGAATAAACTCAAAAACTACTCAACCGATTTCATCAATAGAAAGCTACATTATCAGCGAGTAACATAAGCTATTGTTTGTGTATAGTTCATCTAAATTGTAATTAATGTATACAAATTATGTATAATTAATATATATATAATATAATATGTGATTATTATTTGTATATTATTATATTTACAATGTTGTCCCTAAACCTTACAGCTTTTAATTTCATACTTATTGGGTTTTAGCTCACAACCCTCGACATAAATAGTTAAAACCTTAATTTTCCATAACTTATGTTACGTCAATTATTCAGGCAAGTATTCCCCAATGGCTTGCCAGAGCACTTCAGCATCACGGCGACCTTCAACGCTCACAACCAGCGTCGTCCTTGGAGCCTCATCAGAGTGCGAGCGCAGAATCTTCTCTTTTCTCTCACTCTGCTACCTCATATTAAGAAAATGGCTGTTTTTGTGCAGAAATCAAGGGTTATCTTCTCTTGTCCAGAGGTAACATCCGTTTTAAAAATACATGGATTATATTTTAAATGCATAATTGTTTTATTATTTAGTGTGAGACTCATTGATAAGAATCATGAGTGGGTGATATCAATGATTTTTTTATGTTAGATATTGACAGAAGAGCATGAGAGTAATTGATGCAGTGTCGACCTATTTTTTCAATTCGACCATTTGGAAATACATAGACTGAAACCGTGCACAATGTGCACTTCACGGATTTTTCATCTATGAACGATAAATCGTTACCCAGTCGGAATTTCGATATTCCTCTCACCCGTTCAATGCCCGAAGTTACCAGACGTGGGGAAGACACGCCTAAAGAAATTTATAAACATGTTGTCCCGGTGGGAACCATCGGAGCGCACGGCAGGTGTTCTACCAAACGCGCCAACAAGCCCGTGCAATATTATAATTGGTCGTTCTATATACTTTGAGTATACGAAAAGCTATATACTAAGGCCTTAGCACGAACAAATTGCTAGAAAGTATTCGTATCATCATCATCAATTTGTATGCGCTTGGGCCTCAAACATTGACATAGGTGTATTATTGATCGAAAGCCTCAAAACAGAATTTTGTGTGAAAACAAAACATTACCAAACCATACTACCAAAAATTAAATTGCGTGTTACGGAACGCAACTTTTTTCTATTGTTCGTTGTCTCAAGTTGCGTTCCGTAATACGCAATTTATTTATTTTTTTATAACAAAAAGGTATGATGAATGTTTCCAATCACCCCTATTTACAATTACCCTGGATGACACTAGTCGAAAAAAAGGTTTCTTTCTTTATAATAATTCTTTCCAATTTTAAACTTGGAAATTAATATTCCAGTTGTTCCGAGCTGGTTGGCATAAAGTGCACGTGTCTATAGCTAATGACACAATTTATGCTGCTGTGGATTGCGTAGAGGTAAATATTCTTATTTAAGGCCCTTCAGTATGCAAAATATCATACTTACTGGTTTATATGCAGATTTTTTGGATTTAGCTCCAAACTTGTTATTTAAAAATATATCAGTTAAAATAAATACATAATCTTGATTCCAAGGAAACACGAAAACTTGCATCTCCTCGTGAGATTTGAATTATTTTAATATTGTTCCGTCACTAATGGTAATAATTTAAAAAATAATTTATTGCAAGTTTTGGTTTTTCATTAAACCAAAATTTGAATTTTTAATAAAAAAATATTCAAAAATCTGTGCGTATTCTCTTGTTTACGCACGCGTGGGATATCGGTATTTAGAATAAGGCGTAAGAGGTAACAAAATGCTCAAGGCTATTTGCTCTGGGAAGCGCCTAAAGATGGTAGAGCTATTTAATGTCATGTTTATTGTTTATGAACTCACTGTAATCTGAATTTAAATACTATTTAACCCTTGATACTGATACCTAATTATTATTTCAGTTGGAACCGGAAGAGACTGTTCCACACAGCTTCAACAACGCTACTACTGTGACCATTATATCTAATGATGACGGGACACCAGCCCCTGTGAGTATAAAAATAAAAACTCTTTTATTATCTATATGGCAAAGTTACGGCCTTTTTAAAAAAAGACTTTGGATAAAAATAATTGGGTTTCGTCAAAAGCTCAGTTATTTGTTTGAGTTTATTTAGTAATTTGTTTGGGCATTGATCCACCGATCATAGATGGAAAAATCGTGAAGTGCATATTGCGCGTTTCGGCTTCAGTCTACGGATTTCCGAATGCTTGAAGTAAAAATTAGGTCGACAGCGCATCATTGACTGATTTTCTGTGGCTGAGGTATCACCTACTATCAAGAGAACCTCATGCTCGTCTGTCGATATCTGACATAAAAAAAGACACACAACATTTTCAGAGATCTGCTCACAAACACAAATGCCATTTGAATCGCTCCATGGAAGCTTCGCTCACTCCTCTCCAATAAATAATAAATCGCCTTTTAAGGCTTTGTAAGATTTTTCAATAAAATGTATTAAATGCGGCCATATTTCATTTGAACAACTCTACCATTTTATTATTTTAATTATTCTAAATAAAATCTATTTTCAGGTGGATCTTCAGTGGCTGTCTTTAAGTTGTAACGCCTATAATCTCACTGAAGAGAGCTGTGAAGAGATAGTAAGTAATTAAAAATGTTGAATATTAATTGGCATTTGGACGCTGTTAAGCAATACAGTGTCAACCCACAAAATGACAAAAATGTAAATTTTGATACCAATCGCTTCCTCATGAGCTGTACATATTTCAAAAGAGATATACATCATTTAAATCGTTTTAATAGCAAAAATATTGAAAAAACTTGTGGGCACGAAACCCTAAAATGTTAAGAATATTTAACAATAATGCACTTAATTCTATTACTTTGATTGCTACCAAGAAAAACGACATAAAAATAGGGTAATAATAATAATTACAAAAAAATCTATTTTTTCTGTTATTTTTAGAAGAAATTTAATAGAACTTCAAAATCAATTTTCTCAAAATGGCAACCGTGTGAGTTGACACTGTATTGATTAACAGCGTCCATTTGTTCTCTAACTTTTTGTACCCGTGTTCGACGTTTGTTCGTGAGTTGCTGTCTTATTAAGTTGCTCCTTCATCACTGCTGTCTAACTTTGTATAATTCAGGTAAACTTATAATTTAACAAATTATTTTAATACTAGATGTTGTCCGCGACTTCGTCCGCATAAATTTCTGTTATTATGATCGCGATTAAGACGTTTTTAAAATAATATATTGCAAAGTACTTCTGCGTAAATGATATTTTAACCTTTGATTACCATAAAAAAGGTTATAATGAGTCAATCTTAAAAGATAGTCATATACTGTCCCAGACATATTTTTAGATCATTTAAAGAGGAATAATTCTTTCATACACATTTTTTGGGTAACTTGAACCGTTTACGCAGCGCACGCAACGGAAGCCCTCAAATATGGATCATTTTCCCCGTTTTTGCAATATTTTTCACTGATGCTTCGCTCCTATTGGTCGCAGCGTGATGTTATATAGTCTAAAGCCTTCCTCGATAATTTGACTATCCAACACAAAGATATTTTTTCAATTCGAACCAGTAGTTCCTGAGATTAGCGCGTTCAAAACAAACAAACTCTTCAGCTTTAAATTATTATAGATTAATTATTAATGTAAATTCATTTTTATGTAAACAATTTTACCATTAGTTATTATTTAGGATAATCGTTATGTAGGATCCGATGATACAAGTTTAGCATAGTTTGTGTCCTAAATCGTTGTAATAATAATTATTATTATTAATTTCTGTTTTAAAATGGTGGATTTGGTTATACATCCATTCGATCATTCATAAAAAATATCATCAACGAGTTCGAGATCACTCTTAGAAGTTTTTATTTCTTTATGTTTTACTTAAACAAAACGTTTTCTTTTAGGAAGTAGCAGAGTCGTTGATAGAATCGCCCTTGGTAAGTATGAATTGTGTTGTATATAATTAATATCATATACATAGAATGTATTAGGTATATATAATATGATTATACCCTTTTCAGTACTCATCGTATGTACAGGTGTAACAGGGGTTCTCACTAAAGTGCCTAGACACAGAAACAAACTTATTTACTCTATTATTTAAGTTTCGCTAATATAAAACAATAAGATTGTAAAACTTTTAAGATTTTTTCTAAGACAGAGCGGAACATCCTGGCATAGGTAGATAGATATCTACTTAAAAAGATGTCCCAACAACGGGATACTGATAAATGAAAAAGCTCTCGTATATTATATGTATTATTTTTAATACCTCACCCCTCAAGCCGCCATAATCGCCACGGGATCGCGATAGCGTACTGCCGCGAGCACCCGGCGGTCAGGCCAAACGGGAGGCCCCCCTCCTCGTCCCGCTTGTGCATCCTTCCCATGCTTAACATGGGAGGAGTCCGCGGGACGAATTTTTAGTCAAACTTGTTGACTCACTACTAGTGTTAGTTTTCCGCCTTACGTGCCCTCTGCACAGGTTTCAAACTTCCACCAATTTTTATGTTATCAACCCTTCCGGGCGTCAAACATCCCTCAAGTTCTCAAACTTTGATCACCAACCATTTCCACACTTTTAAAAGCGAGAAACACTTAATGATCAACCTGGGAATCGAATCCGGGACGTATCGTAGCTCTTACGGATGAACGTGCGACCGCAAGGCTACATACGCAGTTATTATTTTTATACCTAGAGACCCATAGAGTATGTAATACAATAAACAACTTAAATGTTCATTACTGAGTCATATCCCTGTTGCATAGTTGTATGCTTAAAACGTTAAGCACTGGAAATTTCGGGTTCGAATCCCAGAGAACTCTGAAAAAAAAATGTTTTGAGTAATGAGTTATTCGATGCTAAATCCGATTTTATTTTCAGTTAACTGGATCGCAGTCATCAGTTAGTGTCAATCCATTTATAGCTCCAACATGTAATGCTACGTGTCCACCGGTAAGTAGAAATATGAACTAAGAACTAACTAGACATGGGTAACTCAGCGAAATTCCCCGCGCCAAATCAGCAACTCAGGCGCAAGGTAGTGCGTGGGCTCCTTGAGTCAACTCAAAATTGCGCCACGACGCAACAAAATGGGACGTGCAAAGCGAGCAGTGAAACCTCCGAAACGCACGAAACGCCACGCTCAAAGTTCACTCAGTGAGTGAGGTACTGCGCCGTGCGCCAACACATTATGAATGTGTGAGCTGACTCACCCTGCGCAGTGAAGCGTGCCGGCGCAATTGCGCGGCGCAGCGCAGTGTTACACATGTCTAGAACTAACGGCCTTATTCATAAACATATTATAAGCTTGATATAGTTAAAATATGTTTTGTTTCTTTCGTACTTTAGTCATTTTATATTCGGTAGAGCAAGACAAAACATATTTTATCAATTTCTTCTTTAAAACTTGCTTGGAAATTACCTGCGTGGTAAAATTGGGAAAATATCCTGGGCAATAACCCGATTTTTTTAAGAACATTTCCAATTCGATTATCTCTTATCTATCTGTGCCAATCTTTAACAAATTCATTGAGCCGTTTAAGTGTGATCAAGAACAAATGTTAATATTATTGGTATCAAGTTTCATCATTATATTTAAAATTGTAGGGCCCCGAGGGCGCCCAAGGGGAGAAAGGAGACCAAGGTATACCTGGTTACACTGGATTACCCGTAAGTTGCCATTATAACTACCAAGTTACATAAATAAAATAAGAGACATATATAAGTAAAAAGAATTTAAATAATAATCCTATAAGAGATTCGGCCGTGATCGGAAGTGTTTTGCAAGCTCCGTGTTAAATTAATTGAAAATATTAGAAATGTCTGTTAATTCAGTAGAAAGTGCGATCCATTATCTCACTGAAACTGTGCTTGAACTTAAAAACAAAGTGTCATCACTTGAAATGACTATTCAAGAGCAAAATAGTGTAATTAAAAAACTTATTAGTGTACGTGAAGTTTCAAATGAATCGGCGATGAATAAAAATATTGACAACAATGAGGGTAGGCGTATGCGTCAGCATTCTCTGCGGTCGATGACTGACGTCAACCATCGGCCTAAGTCGGCGATCTCCGCGCCCGTTCGGAGCAACGCTGTCGTTGTTGTGACACCCGAGTCCAGCGCGACCGCTACGCCTTCCTCGCCGAGTGAGTCATCATCTGCCCGGACCCGAACGCAAGTTGTAAACAATGCAACAACGACGATCAATGCGCAGAGCGTCGATAGTGAGAATTCCGCTCACACTAATGACAACGCGCAACGGGTCGACGACGAGTGGGTTAACGTGAAGCCGAGGCGCTCGCGCCGCCAAACGGCAACAGCTGATAAAAACAAACAACCTATACCCATTGAGGGGTCAGATATTAATGTAAGAGGAGGCGATTACGTTACGAAGAATCGGAAAATAACCCCAATCAGCAAGGGAATAAATACGTCGGGTATTAAAATAAAGGCGGTTGAACGTAAGAAGTACTTACATGTTTGGAGGCTTCTTAAAGATACTACGGAGAAAGATATAACTGAGTATGTGACAGAAATATTGGGTGAAAACAGCTTTGTAATAGTTAGCAAGATCCAACATAAAACTGAAAGGGGATATTCTTCGTTTAAAATTTGTGTAACGGAAGACAATTTTGACAAGTTGTACAATCCTAGCGTATGGCCGAAAGATACCGAATATAGCGAATGGGTGTTTTTTCGAACCCCAAAATACGCCCAACATCAAGTCGCGAAATAATAGGATAGTTAATATTTTTTATCAGAATGTTAGAGGCCTCCGAACGAAGACTTCCCAATTTTTATCTTTAGTCGAATCTTCGGGCTCCGACTTGTTCGCGATCACCGAGGCCGGCTGCAACGAGTCCATTCAGAATACGGAGATTGTGCCGCCCGGGTATTCCGTAGTGCGTTGCGACCGTGCGGACGGCCGCAAGCAGGGCGGCGTGCTGCTGGCGGCGAAACCGAGGTTCGAGTTGCGGCGAGTACCCGTGCCTGAAGGTATTAACGTAGACGACTACAATTTTGAACTAGTATGTGCTTCGCTTTATATACGTGATAGATTCTTGTTCGCCTGCTGTGTTGTTTATATCCCACCGCGAGCTGGGGAAAATGAGTACCTAGTAATGTTCGGGTTAATTGAACAAATATGTGTCAGATTTAAAAATAATGTAATAGTTTTAGGTGATTTCAATTTGAACTCGTGTAATTATAACAGTGTGCTTAGTTACTATGAATATTTTATGTCCTTCTGTGAACTCGTTCAGTGTAATACTGTTCCGAATAGTAAAGACCGACAACTGGACCTGGTGCTGAGTGCACGCGACGGCGCGGGGGTGGCGGTGGCGGCGGCCGACGAGGCGCTGCGGCCGGTGGACGAGTACCACCCGCCGCTCGTGGTCGCCGTCGCCGTCTCGGCCGCCGCCCGCTCCGCCGCTACCGCGGATAGCTACCATGATCGGAGCCAGCAACCATCTAAGCAATGGAACTTTAATAAAGCGGACTTTAATAAATTATATTATTCCATTTTAAAAATTGACTGGACGGAGGTATATATGACCGACGATCCTAATTTAGCGTTAAACTTATTATATAATAGACTTAATGACGTTTTCGATAACTGTGTGCCTTTGAAGCTTCGCAAACTGAATAATTCTAGATATATTTATCCAGTATGGTATACTTTAGAAATTATTAAAGATATACAGATAAAGTACCGGTTACACAAAAAATATAAAACTACTAAGAGTCGCCGCGACTATGAGCAGTTTTCTCAGTACAGGGCAAAGGTGAAAGCGGAGACCGCGCGCGCTCATAACCTCTATCAGGAACGAGTCCAGAACAATCTCGCTTCGGACCCCAAAGCATTTTGGGATTTTTTAAAATATAAAAGGGGAACTTCCGCGCGATGTAAATTAATGAGAGACGGGCGTACTCTTTCAGATCAGGACTGTGCTAATGAACTAGCCCGATTCTTTTATTCAGTGTATAGTCCAGAACAGGCGCACCTGGATGTATCGGCGGTGAGCGCGGCGGGGGGAGGCGACGCACGCGTGCACCTGACGAGCCTCACACTGGCGGACGTGTCTCGCGCGCTCGCACGGCTACCACCGAAGCGGTCACTTGGACCGGACGGAATCCCGCCTTATATCCTTAAGGATTGTCGTCTCGCACTTGAGGAGCCTCTGCTACATATATTTAATGTCTGCCTAGCTAACGCTACCTTTCCTGATAGGTGGAAACTCACCCGCGTGGTGCCAGTACCGAAGGGAAAGGGCGGAATGGAGCCGAGTGACTACAGGCCGGTGGCTATCCTGTGTGCAATGGCCAAGGTGTTCGAGTCGGCTATCCATCATGCATTATATGCTCAGGTGAGGGCCCGGTTGACAGACGCGCAACACGGATTTCGTCCTGGGCGGGGGACAGCGGGTAACCTGCTGCATTTGATGACGCGGCTGGTGCCGGCAGTGGATGCGGGGCGGCAGGTGGATGTCGCTTACTTCGACTTCCGGAAGGCTTTCGACACGGTCGATAACGACATCCTGCTAGCGAAGCTGGCTGGCATGGGCTGCACGACGCATACATTGACCTTCTTCGCCAGCTACTTGCGGGACAGGTGTCAGTATGTTGACTGTGGCGGGTGCCTTTCGGAGCAGTACTGGACAAGATCAGGCGTCAGTCAGGGTAGTAATTTAGGACCCCTCCAATTCATAATAATGATTAATGATCTTCCGGAGGTGGTTCAAGAGTCTACGTGCCTCCTATATGCTGACGACCTGAAGCTAGTGCGCGAAGTGGAGAACATGGAAGACCATTGGGGACTGCAGAGGGACATTGACAGCGTTGTTGAGTGGGGTCGCAAGAATAGACTACACTTCAACGCTGGAAAGTGTTCCTTGCTCTCTTTCAGTCGCGCTCGAAATCCTCGGCACTTTAACTATCACTTGGGGGATGATCCGTTGCAGCGTATCACAGAGGTGAAGGACCTGGGCGTCCGATTTACCTCAGATCTCAACTTTCGAGGGCATATAGCCGGGATATGCAAAAAAGCGTACCGAAACCTCGGATTCATACTGAGGCAAGCGGGAAGCTTTACCAACTTTGCTGCTTTGCGTGCATTGTATGAGGCCTTGGTGAGGAGTCATTTGGAGTGTAACTCGGTTGTATGGTCTCCGAGTGAGATCAAGTACAAAATTATGATGGAACACATCCAAAATAAGTTCACGAGGTTCCTGTACCTTAAAATGTATGGAGTGTATCCGGGCTATCCCTTGCTGTATCCTACCTTGTTCGTTATAGGCATGGTGGGATACAGTAAGCTGGAAACACGACGGGAAGTCGCTCTCGCCAAATACCTGATAAAGGTATTGCGCGGCGAGTTAAACAATCCTGCAATTCTGGAAGAGTTAAAGCTCTCCGCGCCACCTAACAGTGTTGAGCGTCGACTGCTGCCGCCCCTACTGGCGCCGCCGCCCGCGCGCACAAACCTGCTGCGAGACGCGCCGCTCACGCGGGCGATGCGGGTGATCAACAAGGCAGCATGCCAAATAGATCTGTTCAGTTGCACACTGGACGAGTTCACTAAAATTTGTTATAATTTGTGTGCGTCCTAGTTATTTATTTAATCAGAAAATCAAATCAAGTATGACATTATTAAATTAGGTATGACATGACATTAAATTGATATATATATATTTTTTTTTATGTATACTATAAATGTTTTAATTTGTAACTGTTAATTTGTATTTATATATTTTTAAACTTTTTTATTTTTTGACATGGAATTATTATAATTATTTTAATTAGTGGATTATCTAAATTGATTATCTAACGCATTGGGTTTCTGTAATGTTAGATATAAGTATTATGAATAAATAAATAAATAAATCAGAACAAAATAATGATTTTTGCAAAAACAATATACAAATACCTAAAGTAATTAATATTAGTATTTTTTAAACATTACTTTGCTATTTCCTATTCTACTTCTCACTGTCCTATTCTGTTCATTTCAATAAAGTAATAAGTGCATAATAAATAGTACGACCGTTATTTTATTATTTATTTTTTATAAGAGCGATAAGGCCGCCTATTGCACTTTTTATATCTAAATTGTTTTAAATGTTTTTATTCTAATTGTAATTTGTTTGTGTTATAAAGAGTTCTAAATAAATTAAATTATTCTTGTTCAAATAAAGGCAAAGAAGCCAGTTTAGAGTAATTTAATTAAATTCAATTCAATTCGATGGTTAAAAGTTAGGAAGAGGAAATATTTGTTTGTTTGTTACGATTTAACACAAAAACGACTGCACCGATTTTAAACATTCTTTCACCAATAAAAGCTACATTATCAGCGTGTATAGTACAGTACATTGCACCCATGTGAAGCCGGAGCGTGTTACTAGTGAGATTATGAATACGTAATTTTTTTAGGGTGTTCGAGGACTTCAGGGCCCACCAGGAACTATCGGGCCTCCTGGGCCTAAGGGAGATAGGGGTGAACGAGGATTACCGGGAAATAGTACCAACGTATGTATTTCATGTAAAGGACTCAGGCACATAAACAACCCTTAAAGAAGGTTGTGGTGACAGCCACATCAGTAAATTCTAAAAGGTATCAGGACATCAGAAATATGGAACAAGTATTCTGTCAATCTATAGTAGGGATGTTACGGAAGTGGTTTTATCGGAACCGAATTCGGAATCGGAGTTTTTAAATTTGGTTTGTCGGAACCGGAACCGGAATCGGAACCGGAACTAGCATCGGAGGCAGAAGCAAAAGAGAGATGTGTAATAAAATAAATCAGTTTCATTTATATCAGTTCAAAAAATGAAACACCTTCCTAGTTGTTGAAAATAAAAATAAACGAATTGACTTCAATTTTATACCGTAGTAAATTAAATCAAATGGCGCTGATCGCGGCCGCCGCTGCCGCTGTGCTTCGACCTCCGATTGAAATTTATCGGAACCGAAATCGGAATCGGAGGTGCAAAATCAATCGAAAGTTCCGACCTTTCGGAACCGGAATCGAAGCTCCGTAACATCCCTAATCTATAGGTAGGTACTCTGCTGCGTTCCGAATCACGCACGATTCGTAGCTTTATTTTTACTTTGTTAAGGCATTGGATTTGGATATATCAGCCTATCGATCTCAATAGACCTAAAATTAAATAAGTTCATGAAAACCGTCATGAACTTATTTAAAACAATGAGACAACTTATAACAACAAGAGATATCTCGCGGACGACTGAAGACAAAATAAGATACATGTAGTAAGTTATAACAATGAGACAAGTTATAACAACAAGAGATATCTCGCGGACGACTGAAGACAAAATAAGATATTTCTATATATTATATCTCAACATCGGCAACTTTGATAGACAAGATATCTCGATCGACAACTTTTGACATTAGAAGTCGAGTTTTAAGTGTGTGTTGTTAGACACGGAAGATAAAGAGATAATCGATTAAAACACGAGAAAATCGACAAAATGACCGGATTTGATCATAATTGGTCAATATCTTATCTTTTATATTAATTAGAAGTCATCTCGATGTTGTATTTATAACATCAAATTCGTCTAACATAAGGTTGAAACCGATATTTTAGACTAACCGACAGCTAATTAACCGACGTTTCTTATTTATCAGGTAGCTGTATTACCAGGTCCAGCTGGAGAGCCGGGACGTCGAGGAATTAAGGGAGAAAGAGGAGAACCAGGTCTAAAAGGTATATTTAAAAAGAGGAACGGTCTTACTTATAAACGTAGTATAAGCTTGATATAGTTAAAATATGTTTTTATTCTTTTATTCTATAGTCTTTTTATATTCAATAGAGCGGGACAAAACATAATATTTTAACTATATCAAGCTATGTTTATGAGTAAGACCGTAATAGTATAACGCTATCACGCTCATACTAGACTACAGATGTGGTCGATCATGATTAAAATAATAATAAAGAATTTATTTCAGGCGAACCAGGAGAAGCAGGACTAGTTGGTTTGGCGGGTTTTCCCGGAAATGATGGAAAAGATGTGAGTAAGGTTTTATCCGGTATCGAGACACAAGCTTGAGGTTCACTTAATATCTCAGCTACATAACATCAATCAACGATGCGATGTTGACCTAATTTTTCTTCAAGCTATCGGAAATCCATAGACTGAAAATGAGTCACACAATATACGGTATATCTATTAAGGTGGTTCAAGTTCCTAACCTTACCAGAATCAGGGTCCTAAGCACGAACAACTTACGTTTTTGTTTTAAGATTAAAGGCCTTAATGCCATTAACATACAAGAGCAATAATAATATACAACAATTTAATCGCAATTATTGACATCAAAAATTGTAGGCAATTGTTTATACCACGAAAAGTATTGAAAAAAAAAACTTGTTTGACTGATCAAGAATGTTATATGTTACAGTGTTGTTTCGACCAAGAGCGTGTTCGGAAATGAGCTGACAGTACTGTCAGTACTAGATGTCCGTTCTAAAATACTTTCCAGCATGGCTGTTACAACTGAAACGTATCACTGTTATGTTGGTCAATGGTCCTATGGAATTACTGACTTCCGGCTGTCGAGATTGTCAGCACCGAGGTAGTGCACAGTCAGTATGTAGCGCGCATATGGCCGCGCCCCGTATTGTGTTCAGTTTGATTAAGGTTGAATTAATGCTCAATTAGTTTAAAATGATTTTAAAAAAAATTGCGTCTTGTGTTAACGCAAGTGGTATGGAGTGTCGTAGTATTGAAATAATCGGCATTCCGTATGTAATAAATACGGCCACCACCACTACACTGAAAGTACTGAAAGATGCGTTCGGATTTAACAGTGGTGGCAGCACTATCAGTAAAATAGGACGCGCAAATACCAGTAAAACCAGCGTCAGTACTGTTAGTATGGTCAGCTCATTTCCGAACACACTCCAAGTCATTTATTGTTTTATTATGAAACAGGAAATTATATTAAAGCAATCTTGCATCGTGACCATTTACATACGGATACTTTCTCTTTTTCACAAATTCCTTTTATATATGAAGACAAAAATAATAAAACTAATAACTCCTGTTTAGGGTCAACCAGGGCCTCCAGGGCCTATGGGGCCCCAGGGAGAAACAGGATTTCCAGGGCCACCCGGACCCGTTGCTCACGTTAATACCTCAGTGATACAAGGTACGTTTTATTTTCTAAACGAAATCATATTATGTACATAGGTAGTGTTTTAAAATATGCATGCATTCATCTGCATTTAAATTTATAATTTATAGTAATATTCTTACAACTTTATCTAAACATTATTTTTTTTAAAATTGTTGTAGCAAAAATTTATCACAACCTGACAGAATTAGGGACAGATTTTTAATTTAACAATTTTAATATTTAAATTCAAATAAATGTTTTTATTATTTTAGGCACCAAGGGTGAAAGGGGTGCACCAGGAAGATCCGGACGAGACGGAGAGCTGGGGCCCCGAGGGCCTCCGGGTATAGATGGCCATGACGTTTGTATAATTTTTTATTTAATTCAAAATAAGACATAAAAACGGAGAAAAAATAATTATAAATATGTTTTCTAAGTAAGTTTTAATATTAAGATTAAACTTTTCAGGGTCTGCCAGGATCACAGGGCCCTCCTGGCATACCAGGATTGCCAGGTGAAAGAGGCCTTCCAGGTTTACAAGGCCCAGCAGGGGAAAGAGGTCCTGAAGGCCAACAGGTACTTTATAAATAAAATATTTTATATCGGATTAAAACGTGGTTTAATATAATAAATAATTTTATTTAAATTTGTTATACTCGCGTACAAAATATAAAAATAAAATAGAAAGGTAATCGTTTAGCCTGGCATGGGCATGTTATGAGAAGAGATGAAAAAGATGTATCTAAAAAAGTTTTGAATATGAAAGTGGATGGGTAAAGGGGAAGAGGAAGGCCAAAAAAACATGGATTGACTGTGTGAAGAATGATGTGTGTTTGAGAGGTGTGACTGATGATATGGCGAGTGAAAGCAGAGAATGGAAAAAGAGAACATACTGTGCCGACCCCAAATAAAAAAAAGGAAACAGGGAAGGGAAGAATAAAACCAGCGTTAATAAAAAACAATATTAGGTACTTCATAATATAAGTAAACGTGAATTTAGTGTGATGTTATCAATGGATGTATTTCACTATTTTAGGGCCCCGAAGGACCCCAGGGACCATCAGGACCTGCAGGAATTCCAGGAACTTCTGTTCAGTCAGAAACAAACATTCCAGGACCACCTGGAACTCCGGGAGAAAGGGGACAGGTACATTATTTACTTTATGATAAGAAAATAATACAAGTACCTACTAGAGGTGGATCGTTGACAGTTTTTGTGTTAACGAAATGAAACTGTTAATTACAAACTGATAACCTGTTAAAAAAGCAGTTAATTTTATTAGCTGGTTTGCAGTTAGCGACTAGTTAGCTTTGAATGTTCGTTGAGCTAATCCGCGCGTTGCGTTCGCGTCTTTGAATGAAACAGTTAATTTATTTAACGGCTTTTGCGGTAAACGAAAAGCAGCTAATATTAGAAAAGTGGCGCTGGCGCGTTCGGTAGAACACCTGCCGTGCGCATCGATGTGTCGCGGGTTCGAATCCCACCGGGATGACATGTTTATAATTTTCTGTAAGCATGTTTTCCCCACGTCTGGAAACTTTGGGCATTGATCGGGTGGGAGGAATATGGAAAATTCCGACCGGGTAACGAACCACCGTTCATAGATGGAAAAACCGTGAAGTGCATTTTGCGCGTTTCGGATTCAGTCTAATTCTATGGATTTCCGAATGCTCGAAGTAAACATTAGGTTGACAGCGCATCATTGACTGATGATCTGTGGCTGAGGTATCACCTACCATCATATGAACCTCATGCTCGTCTGTCGATATCTGACATAAAAAAATAAAAAATAATACTGTATTCGTGTTAGTGATGTGCCGGATATCTGTTACCGTACCCGTATCCTCGGATATCCAAGGGAAAAGAAATGTCCGTAACCGTTACATTTTTGGCCGATTTTTAACTAATTGAGTAAAAAAGTAAAGATCCTTATCTGCGGTGATATATTTTTAACGATCTGACACACTACTAGCCGGGCTAGCATGACAAGCGCGACAAAATTTTGTCTACCGTTTTCTCGTGTTTCAATCGACTATCGCTTTATTTCTTTCGGGTCTAACATGACAATTACACTTAAAGCTCGACTTTTAATATCAAAAATAGATACATTTGTCGATCGAGATATCTTTTCTATCAAAATTGTCGATGTCGAGATATAATATATTGAGATATTTAACATCTTAGTTTGTCTTCTCTCGTGCGAGATATATCTCGTGGCGGCCATGCTAGCCCGGCAGTTCGTATTTACACTAGTTTGTATAGTTTTCACTAACGATATAGATTTAGAGAATGTCATCATAGCCAATTATCGAGTATGATTATAGAAAGGCGAAGCTGGTATTCCTGGTATGCCTGGTAGAGATGGCCTGGATGGTATACCGGGCTCCCCGGGACCGAGAGGGGCCCCGGGCCTTGTTGCCCCAAGAGATATTGTAGTTGAGGTAAAAATAAAATAAATTAGTTTCGTTTTTTTTTTCATTTATTCACATTAATGTAATATTAAAATAATATTAAAATTTTCCATTTTATAGCATCCCTCTATAAATGAAGCGGAAGTAAGGAATATATGTGAAGATTTAATAAGAGGTAAATAGTATGATACAGTTGAATAGGTTGCGGAGATTTTTTTCATGATCATTTGATTTTTCATATTGAAAGAAAAACTTTGTTATGTAAAAAGTTAAACTACATATTATCATCTAATATATAAAATTCTCGTGTCACAGTTTTAGTTGCCATACTCCTCCGAAACGGCTTGACCGATTTTGATGAAATTTTTTGTGCTTATCCGGTATCTATGAGAATCGGCCAACATCTATTTTTCATCCCCCTAAATGTTAGGGGTAGTCCACCCCTAAATTTTTATTTTTATTTTTTAGACAAAATTTTTAATTTCTATTTTTTTATGATACAACCACAGAACAGAAGATTTTCCCTGTTCTGTGGATACAACATACAAAAATACATACAACCCCTGCTTTTTTTGTCAAAAAATATTGACCCGTGCGAAGCCGGGGCGGGTCGCTAGTATAATATAATATTTTGTATTGGCATCATCAAAGGTCAATACCCTTTTAATATTAATTTATACGATATAAATAACTATGATTTTAAATACCCATAATACTAATAGTTACTACGGTTCCAAAGTTTTTAATCATTTATTACAAGCTTGTACCTCCTTGGGTGCATAAATCTGTTCCGAAAGTTTGGCTGTCCAAAGACCATATAATAAGTTAATACTATGGACCGTTATAGTTGAGTGTACAATGCTATAATAATATACTCTGCCGTTATACGAAAAAAAAGGATTTTCTAAATAGTATTAGAAATGGAGAAAAATATTGATGGTGTATTTTTTTAGTAATTTGTAAACATACATACATATACATCATGAGCCGCTTTCCCATTGCGGTAGGCAGAGATCATAGACTTCCATATGCTCCGATCCTTGCATACCACTTTCGCTTCTTCCACTTTCAAAAAGAAAGTCGAAAATGCGTAATCACTTCATCTTCACATATAGTTCTCGTATAGGAGTTCAACCATAATCTGATTCAATTACATATTTCTGACATATTTCAGACCGATTTAAAGAATTAGCTGATAGCTTAATAACTCCGCCTCCTGTAAGCGTGGGTAGACGGGGACCTCCTGGAAGACCTGGGCCATCTGGACCTCCAGGTAAGACCTCACTTCATAAATGAATTCCCAAGTCCCTTAGTGGAGCTGAAGGCAGACACACCACTTAGTTGTGGTGGAAACGGTCACATAGTTTCATAGCTTAGCTTTGATCTTACACACCGCATATCTCTAGTGGAATCAGCCTCAGGATTAAAAATCAGCCTATATCACTGTTTAGCCGGCCTAGCATGACCGCCACGAGATATCTCGCGGACCAGAGAAGACAAACTAAGATGTATATCTCGATATATTATATCTCGACATCGACAATTCTGATAAAAAAGATATCTCGATCGACAAATATATCTATTTTTGATATTAAAAGTCGAGTTTTAAGTGTAATTGTCATGTTAGACCCGGAAGAAATAAAGAGATAATCGATTAAAACACGAGAAAACGGTCGACAAAATTTTGTCGCGGTTGTCATGCTAGGCCGGCAGAACACGTTAATATGGTTATGGTAAAATATGGTTAAATAACCAAACACGTAACACATATGTTATCTTGTATGATTAATATTCATTCATTTATTCTTTAACATTGGAGATTTTAATGTTATTCTAAAAAAACGTGTTCAAGGTGTACCAGGTGAAACGGGCTCTATGGGTCAACGTGGATATCCAGGAGAAACTGGTGAGCCTGGCAGGCCGGGTGAAATGGGACCAAGCGGGGACAAGGGTGAAAAAGGAAACAGGGGCCCTGAAGGGATTGGTACTCCCGGCTCTGAGGGTCCTAGAGGATTACCAGGTATTAAGATAGAGACTATAAGTATACTACGATTGAAACTATATCTGTTACTTTAGAAAAACCTACCACATAACTTTTGTCATTAGACTAAAAGATTATCGTATGCTTTGATATTTGGCTTATCTTTCCCTGAACATAATTTTACGTCATGCCACTTTGAGAATTAAATGTAAGAGGAATATAGAAATTATTTGCGGCGTATGAAAAAGTAACTTGTAGACGAGTCTATGATTTTCCAAAAGTTCGAAATTAAAAGATTGATGTGTCCTCTGACTAGCGAATATCATGATCCCCACGCTCAAGTCCACTTTAGACTTCGATCAACAATTTCAAAGACTTTACACTAACAAAATAAATATGAACCATCACTAAGCATTATATGAGTCGGCTGTGATGTCCCATCATCTATGAAACAAATTACCCAAATGTTTTTTTTTTTGAAAACAATTGTTTCAACTTGCATAATACCCAAGGGCATGGGGCAGACGCATTTTTGTGTTTCACCGATCATTTCTCTTTTCAAGTAGATGATTAGTTTTCTGTACCCTGACCGAGCTAAGCTTATTATCCCCCGTTTTCGGTGGTAAAAAAATTAAACATACAGAATATGTTCCAGTGGCAAAGATAAACTTGCCTCAGTTTTGATTTTTTTATATTTAGTTATATTTATAGGTCCGATTGGCCCTCCTGGACCAGAGGGGAGACAGGGAGAACGAGGTGATCCGGGGCGTGAAGGTAAACTTATCATTTTCAAATTTGAAATTGTAGAGAGCTCTACGCCGTTATTTAATTACATTTTAGCGTATACCTACCTATAGCGGGGATATATCAACTACTCAAGACTTAGTTTTCATATAAAATATATAAGGACGTCTAATCCTGAATCGCGCTATACATATATTACCGAGCGCTGAGTATATATACAACACCTCGACATCAACCACTGGGGGCCTTAGGGCCGGTTCAACTGGTCGAGGATCCTCCCTTTAGGTTGGAGGAAGACAAGTGACCACACCTCCCTTCCTCCACAGTATCATGGGTATTGTTATTGGTTACAAGGATGCTCACGACTTCAATTTAACCCAGTATATTTTATTTCAGGTGCTATAGGTCCGAGAGGTGTTCCAGGACCAAGAGGATCATGTGACTGTCCTGTTCTGTCTTACTATACCTATCCGCAAGTTATGGGCAATGTGAAAGGACCCTAGAATGTTGATAGTCAATTGACATAATTATCAGGAATACTTTTAAAACTAATTTAAATAAACAATATGCTGAGGAATTTTGGTGTTCTTTTTATAACACAATATTTATTATATTGTCTTAATCCTTAGAAGCATATATTTCTTTTTACGTTCGATTCGCTTGGAATTTTGTACTCAGAGGTTTTTCGGGTCTCTGATTATGAATCTTTACGCTAAATTCAAGATGGCGCATCCAATATGGCAGACCGATAATACCAAAAGTTGTATTGACGACAGTAAAAGTTGGTATAAAGGGTTTTTGGGGTCGCTTATTATAAATCAGCACTAAAAATCTTGGTTTTTATAAATCTGGCATCAGATTTTTGAAACCCAATTCTCGGACTCGTAATTTTTTTTTTTATAACAGAGCGGACAACCGAGCAGGTGTGTTACCTGATGGTAAGTAATCACCACCGCCCATAGACATCCGCGACTGAAAAGTCTCAGATGCGTTGTTGGCCTAAAATGCGATAGTCGTACGTTCGACTCCCATTCGTTTGAGAGAAATCCGTGATGACGAGTAGCCTTCTCCTCGTTAGATTCAATCGTTCTATTTAATAAAGAAAAACAATTGTATATTTTGGTATCAATAATAAAGCTAAGTGAATATTGTATAATTTGTATTTTATATCCAATAGTATAAAATGAATTACTATGAAACAAACGAAAGTAAAAAAATACATTAAATTCAAGTCATGTTATGAAAATATAGAAAAAAGTATTGAAAATCGGTTCGAAATTGACGAAGATATCGCGTTACATACATATAAAAATAAATACAATCTAATTAAGAAACTTCCTTTTTTTGAAGTCGGTTAATTATCTCAGATTTCTTGATTTACTAGTTATCTTTATAACACCTTTAAACTACTAAACAGGCTGAAAGATCCGAAGGTCTTGGATTCGAATCCCGGGGAACCGAGATAAAAACTGTTGTCCTTTCAGAGTAGCACACATTTAAATATCGGATTTTACCGGATTAAAACACGATTTATTATTTATATTTTCACGACGTTTCGAATGCTTCCCAGCAAACGCGGTGAAAGGCAAACTGCCGGAAAGTATTCAAAAGTCAAAACGTAGGGATATTAATAAATCGCGTTTAAATCCGGTAATAATTATTATCGGACAGAGCATAGGACCGATAACCTACTTGCCTATAAAGCAAAACCATCAGTTAAACAGACACATAAAGTCTGACTAGAAGACTCAAAAAAAAACATTTTTTTATTTCCGTGATATTGTATATCCGTGATATTATAAATAGTATGAATGCACAATAATATATAAAACATCCGAATAGTTCATATAAAAAAGTAATCTAATCGACTTGATGCAGTCAGCTGTTCGCAGGTTCGATTTCCATCACAGTATCGATATCAGCTTTGCAGAAGAAACACTGCTTGCTATTGAGTAGGTGTTGCATTATGCATGCTCTGGAAAGTCGTATAATATTAAAACGCTTTCAAGACATCCTCAAACGAAATACATAGCTTGAAAATTGGATATTATTATTTTTTATTGATATATTGTTATTATATGACGGAATATATTTTATATTGTCGTTTAAATGAAAATAGAAACGGCTATTTTTTTACAAAAGCAGGGGTGGATTTGATAATGTCCGGTTAGTTTTAAAAGGCCATATGTGCCAAAAACAATAGTGTCCTTTCGAAAAAAAAAAAAAAAGAGATTAGCTGGAAGATAGCCCTATTCTATGTGACCGCCTCCATGCCTCAGTCTTAAGCGCAATGTATTTAGCACTGGAGGTCCTGGGTTCGAATCCCGGGAAACGAGATTTTAAAAAAAAATTCGGTCAGGTAGAGCGCAGAAGGCTGATCACCTACTTGCCTTTAAAGTAAAATGATCAGTGAAACGGACACAGAAATTTGTCTGACCCATGCCCCACTAGGGGACTCGTGAATTCACTTTCCTCCATGTAAAAGTGTGTAAATTATAATATTATTAACAATTTCGCTGCTCGATCCTATGTACCTAATAATGTACTGTCGACCTACTTTTTACTTTTAGCTTTCGGAATTCCATAGACTGAAACCGAACTACTAAAATATTAACTTTTGGCACAGAAAAAATAGTTCCGCTGTAGAGCGCGCGGCAATGTATCGGTGTGACACACACATCTAAGCAGTCCGCTGACTCCTCCCCTCGCGTTGTCTCGCTTGCTCTTACGGCAATAACGCTCTAAAAGCGGCTGCGTGCGAGAGAGTACGCGCTATGACTCCAGCATCAGAGTGTCTTTCACACGGACACTAGCAGCGCCGCGGTGGCTGGGGGGAGAACTACTCTTACCCCAGAGAAACCGTGCCAAGCGCGCATATAAGGCCTGTGCTTCTATGTTCGTTGCTATCAAGGACTGAAAGCGGTTAATTTTTATTTTCCAAAATACATGTTTGACTGAGATACCATGATATTAGTTTTAAAGAGTAATACACACCAAACTTACCACAGTAATAATTTCAGTCAATTTGACTAAAAACATAAGAATATTAACAAAAACCTTTATTATACCCAATGGCGTAGCTAGGTGAACTAGGGCCCCGGTGCACAGAGTAAAAATCGCAAATCCTGGTTTTTCTTCAGCAGCCACACACATTAATTTTTAATTATTTGGGGCTTCTGTTCGCTTTCCAAATCCCACAGGGATCTCAGCTTCAAGGCCCTGGTGCACTGCACCACTTTGCCCTATGATAGCTACGCCAGTGATTATACCGGTATAACTCCCATAGTAAATTAACCTGTATTCAGTCCCTGGTTGCTATTACCTGCAAGAGTGATGTCCGCACGGAACAAACGCCGTGTCAGCAGGCCGGGCGTAGCATATGGTGCACAGCAGGTCGGACTGAGCGCCGCTGGAGCCGGGCGACTTGGATTTGAGGATGTCATCGCGAGCCGCCCGGAGCTGTTCTATGGTGGCTTCTAGCGCTTTTAGCTCTTCTGTCGTTATGTCATCGGGGTCTGATGGATTTATATTGATTATATATCTAGCGACCCGCCCCGGCTTCGCACCGGTGCAATGCTGTTACTAAATACACTACAGAAAAACTGTTATTATTATACATATAAACCTTCCTCTTCAATCACTCTATCTATTTAAAAAAACCGCATCAAAATCCGTTGCGTAGTTTCAAAGATTTAAGCATACAAAGGGACAGAGAAAGCGACTTTGTTTTATACTATGTAGTGATGATAACTGGACGCTGATAAGTACAACCCAACACAGTATCAACCCACAAAATGATAAAAATGTAAATTTTGATACCAATGAGCTGAACCATATGAGACTTATGGAATACATATTTCAAAAGAGATATATAATATTTAAATCGTTTTAATAGCAAAAATATTGAAAAAACTATAGGGCACGAAACCCTAAAATGCTTAGAATATTTAACAATAATCACTAAATTCTATTACTTTGATTGCTATCAAGAATAACGATATACATTTAGTGTAATAATAATAATTGCAAAAAATCTATTATTTCTGTTATTTTTAAAAGAAATTTAATAAAACCTAATTAAAGCTTCAGACTCAAATTTCTCAAAACGACAACCATATGAGCTGACACTGTATTGCTTAACAGCGTTCAACTATGGATCTACACATTGAAATAAAATACTTTATACCGGATTAAAACGCGATTTAATATTTATATGTTTTATCCCGACGTTTCGGATGCCTTATACATTTACATATCAACTTCCTAAGAATAGATGGCGTTAATATGTCAACTTTGTGATATTTCAAATCAGACAGCTGTGACCTTTCAGTCTGCCGTGACCACGGTTACTGAAAAGCATCCGAAACGTCCGCGTCGGCATGAATAATATAAATAATAAACCGCATTTTACTCCGTTATAAAGTATTTTATTTAAATGTGTGATAATAAGAGACAATATTACATGGATCTACACAATGTTAAGAAAAGAGGGACTTCATTATCCATTAAGGATCTAATAAACTTATTCTGAAATGATTAACAAGTCCGCCTTACTAATAAGATTTAGTATACTAACAATCTTTTCGGTCGGGCGAGAGAGTTTAGAGGGCGGTTGTGTATTTACCTACTGCACAAAAAAAAACAAAGATTTACGAGCTGTAAAGAAAAATGATTAGTGAAACAGACTCCGGAATTGGTCTGCCCCATGCCCCATTAGAGATACCCCATGGAACTCGAGAATACACTTTTTATACCAATATCATGGAGGTAAGGCATAGGCATCAATGGCCATTGGTAGCGTAATAAGTAAAGAAAATTAATAAATTTATTATCCAGAGTGCCACATGTGGTTGACCTCTTATTCTATAAAAATAAGGAGACAAACTAACATAGATAGAAAGAGAATTGCTTAGTATTCCTTGATAACATGAACTCCAGGCCATCTAGCCGGAACAGGGGCTCTGTCACGAGCGCACTTCTCACTTTGATGAGGTGCTGCAATAAAAACTTACTTTCGAATACCAAGGCTTTTAGGAACCCTTATTCGTGTTATTAAAGATTTTGTTCTTATATTAGAAACAATATAATCTTCTTTACTTCATTCTTGATGACAAACTGCTCTAAGAGATCAAGGCAAGTCACACCTGCTTTCATAATGTGTGTTTGTTTTTTAGAGGGGAATGCGTTTGCGCACTGGCTACCACCCTGCGCGACATTATGCGGGGGAGTGTGGGACTCAACCTCACCCGGTTTGTCTCTCTTGTCAGAGAACCGGGTGAATAATACCCACTAAACCCCTCTAGACCCTCAGGTCTCGCCATCTTGGGGCCCACGGGACAACTTTCGTATTCAATCCGGGACCCCGGCGAATGTATGTATGGTACTCCTGACTCTTCCACTCACATTAGGGTCCATAAAACTTGTATATCCATCCATCCTCTCGACATGGCCAAACCAACTCAACTTTTTTCAATTCTTGTCACTACATCGTCAATTACTCTTAAACGAATTTCTTATTTTATCGTCTAGAGTCACACCACACATTATTCTTAATGCTCTCATTTCCACAGTATTTATCCTATATTAACGTTTCTTCTGCCGTACCCAACATTCACACACGAAACCTGTTTCAATTAATTTCGTTAAACCAACTGTACAGAGAGTTGGGCACGAACAACTTGCAAAAAAGTCTTCGTATCGTCGAACTGTCACTTGTATTAAATTTCAAATGATTTCTCATACAACTGAGGGTCTAGCACGAACAATTATCGAAAAAGTATTTGTATCCTCGAACTGTCATTTGTATGAAATTTCAAATGATTTCTCATACAACTGAGGGTCTAGCACGAACAATTATCGAAAAAGTATTTGTATCCTCGAACTGTCTTTTGTATGAAATTTCAAATGATTTCTCATACAACTGACAGTTTGACGATTTGAATACTTTGTCGATAGTCGTTCGTGCCCTCTGCTATGTATTACCTCTGCTGGCAGCTTAGGGTCCAATATATTAAGAATGCAGCCGGCGACTGGCGCTAAAGCCACGTAGTAATGCACTCGGTCGGTGTCGGGCAGCCCGCGAGACACGAGCCTGCTGAACCCGCCGCTACCACCGCCGCGAACGCAGATACGTGACACTACGGCCATTAGGATCTAGGGACCATGAGATAAACTACTTGGTAACGGTCATGAGTTCAAACTGAAGGTCCCCAATCTTTTATCGCGTATAAACCTGAAAAAAAATATCAGCCAACTCTTGGCTCATACGCTAGTCCCGCTCGCTTAGTTGCGACAACACCGTTTTCCACCGTTAACGATGTGTGCCATATAAATGTGCAGAAATTACAAAGGAAATTAAAATTAAATAAAAAAGTGACTGATCATCGGTAGGTAAACATTATGTTAAGTTGAAGAAAACCCTAGTATAATACGCACGCTTAAGGGCCTATGTCGATGAGGCTCGCAGGCCGACAAATCGCTCTATTGAATGTGAGCGAGCGAGATTGAAATAATTACTTGAGACATGTAAAAAAAAGAGATAGCTGTAGCTTGAACGCGCTCGGAATAAAACAACGTATGTGCCAAAACTAATTCATTTCACAACTTTACAATACTTTATTTGATTAAAAAACGGTTTTAAGCAAACTTAAAGACATTTATTCTACATCCTTTTATATAAATTAAATGAAATAACTCTTTGCCGTTATGCCTTGGGATCCAAAAAAGTGTAAAAATAGACAGAACTTCACATTTCTTTTCTATCGAGAAAATTTAATTGAAACGTGTTTTCCTTTTGAGCGACACTACAAAGTATAGTCAAAAAACAAATTTCATATCAATAATCCACAGCCTGAACAAGTTACACGTAATAGAAAAACCGCATTTTTCTCAACATATCCTCTTAAAAGCTTATGTGCTCAATGCGCACATAAGCGTTTTAAGCTTGGCCTGTGGTTTTTGTTGCGATTGCAGCGCATGACTCTGTATAGACAGGTAAATAGTCAAAGAATAAGAAATATAACAAAAACAAATAAACTATTTTTTTTCTACGATTTAAACCGTTTGAGTAATTAAGCTGCTCATGTAGAAATCCACGCATTGTAACGCAGAATACCGATCACTACCTCGTTTATTAGGCAAAAAAAGGTACGTATACTGAGTACTATTTGAGGTAATACCAATCACTCACTTGACAAGTCCTCCCAAGTAACAAATCATTTTGATTGTCACTGGCTTCCGGTTTGGTCAGCAGCGCCGGCGCAAGACGCAGGGTCATTTCCAAAGCCCGCGCTAACCCATGGTACAGGTCGAAACAAGTCGCACATAGCTTTATTTGACGAGGTTCCAGGTGTGAATCTAATTCGATTCTATCCATCTACAAAAAAGGTTTTACATAGACCTTCCTTATTGTTTTTTTTTTATGTTAGTTATCGGCAGCCGAGCATGAGGTTCACTTGATGGTAGGTGATACCTCAGCCACAGAACATCAGTCAATGATGCGCCGTCGACCTACTTTTTACTACGAGCATTCGGAGCTGACAACTGCAGTATTTTTTTTAAAACTGAGAATCACAGTCTGACCACTGTTTCACTTAGTCTTAAGTGACAAAAATGGACCACGCTGATCTATGAAGAATCTACTAGAATCTAACGTTAATAATCCTGAATCGCGCTATCAAAGTGTTTCTATACAACACCTCAATATTAACCACTGAAGACTTACGACCGTCAATGGTCGAGTATTTTTCTTTTTAGGTTGGAGGAAGAGCACACCTTCCTTTCTCTGCAAGCAATATTTTGAAAAATATAAAGAAAGTTCCCATTTTGTTTCTGCCTTGAATAATATGAAACATTTAATTTACGAAAATAATATCTAGCTTTACACGAACGTTCTTATATCCTTCTAAAGTATCAACATTTGAGTCACCTCTTGCATCATTGTAAAGAACTCTGAGAAGGCCCAGTTTAGTTGACTGAGAAGAGAATTGAGGTACAAAGCTGCTTCTTTTGGATGAGACGATAAGTAATCTCTGATTCGGCCCTGTATCACTTCCGATGGACACGGTCCTGTATATGTAAAAGGTTTTTGATCATATTGTACTATTTATGAAGTACCACTATGCATCTCTTTGCGGAATCGCCTTACTCTCAAGAAAACGACATCGCTATATTAATACCTAATGTAAGAAAATGCCTGCATCATTATTACTTTAAGAGATAGCGTACGGTACCTGCATGGAATTACCTTCATACATACTATATACTATATAGGAAACAACTTTCAAAAATAATCTTTATTCCTCCTTGAAAACCAGATGAAAGAAAGAATCTAATCTAAAAAATGAACAACTTTTTTTAGTGTATTTTATACATACGTTATTTTCGCATATTCTTTTAAAGTAATTTTTTATTTCGTCAATGGCGTACGAACCGCGAACACCGGACCATTCAGTATGATGGTCAGTATGATGGTAGATAAGATGGTTCTGCTGCCGAGAACTTGTTTACTTTTATTATTTAGGTTAATTATGCTAATTTTAAGTTTTAAAGTTTTAGCAATTAATCGTTTTTTTTTATACATAATAGTAGTAATAATAGTACCGAAACATTGACTCATTAGTCCAGCGTCCACTTTTGCACCAAGATTGTTGATGGTCGGTTCCCTGTCTCCATACCTTAAACAAAAGAAATACACCTTCTTCCGTAATTGGTAAATACCGCTATCAGTAGTATACTAGTCCTCGTTTCTGGCGCAATGTATACCCAGTCAATATCAGACATCGATCAATATTCTAATGATGAAGATGAGACCAAATCTCCAACAACAACGATAACAATTGCCAGTTTTCTGTCTCGTGAAGAAATCTGCTTCAAGATCTTCCTACCTAGAACTTAATATATTTAATCAATTCTTTCTCTATTGTACGTACGATTTGTCAAATATTTTCTTTCAAATAGGTGCAAATGCTTTGAAGTGATGTGATACAAATTGATTTTTATTTATATACTTAGAACGATATAGATTTAAAAGAAAGATAACGTAAGCACCGAATGTGAACATGAATCTAAACCTGTCGGAGTTATCCGATGGACAAATAAATATTAAGAGATCTTGTTTTTTGAATCAACTTATCAGGTTCTTGTGATTAAGCAAGTTTACGCTTTCAGATATACCTTATCCTACCAAAATACTTTCATGTAAAGTAACGCCAAGACGAGTAGCTACATATTGCTTACCCTCAGATCAGGAAGTAGTGTAATAAGATTCAAAATAATAAATACCTCGCGGCCAGATGTGGCCATTGCCTGTGTCGGAAACCGAACCCAGATCCGTGCCAGAACCGCACCAGCACCCAGTTGGACTGCGCCCAGGCCCGATTCTGGTATGGACGCACCAATTCTTCTATCATACACATTTGCCTGTTGATGTTCAGTTACTTTTAATAAAATGATATCACTATGAAAAAAATGCGATTTAAAACGTTTTTCTTTTAACTATCACACAAATGTGAACTTAACTGTAGAAGAATTATATAAATGTGAAATTTCTGAACTAAAATCACGAGGAGGTTGTTTATGAACAAGAATCATATCTCAGGTCTTATTATAGAACCACACTCAACTGAAATTAAACGCAATAACTGTCAAGAAGCTCCGCTCAAGTCGAGATTAAGTTTGAATCTATTTTCAACTTAACTCAAATTGCGTTCTGGAATAAGTTGGCGTCTTTATTGTTGATATGTGCTTGAAATAAGTTTTAGTTGAAACATGATTTGAGTTACGTTGGAATACGGGCGTTAAAGTTGTCTATACCCAAGATCCCTAGGATACTTCTCTCTAAAACGCGTTGGCAGGATCTTATTTTAGTTTTTGTGCAATTGTTAAATATATAGGCTCCGTAGAATATATTACATCAAAAATAATAATTACGGCGATATTCCTAAGAATATATCTTGGGTATTTTTGTCCCTAAACTTTTAAAAGACTACAGAACGAAAGCTTAATACGTTTATGAATAAGGCCGTTAGGGTTTTAGAAGTTAGAAAGAGAGGCTTACTGTTTCAAAGGCACTCTTTCAATAGCTCTCATAGTGGCAGGTTGTGTGGCGAAAGACGCCAAAGTTTGCACAAGCGATTCTCTGGTGCTGGCAAGTATTATGCGAGTGTCCGCAAACTCAGAGCAGAGGAAAGCTGCACATGACACCACAAGCTCTTCCCATTCTATTGAGAAATTCTCAAAATAAATAATTGAAGTTAGACATAGAGTTAGTTGTTTTTTAAACCTCGAAATAGGACTTATAAAATACAAATTAACCCTAGTATTTCATCAAAGCCGGATTAAGGGGAATCTGTGGCTACTGCCTAGTCCACAAAAGAGGGACATCATACTATACAACAATAGGGCTCCATAAGAAAATTCCGAAAAAAGTATTTCTAATATTGTCTTTTATTAACGTATCACACATTTAAATAAAATACTATTAATTATTATTTATATTGTTAGAGGAGTCTTTAGAGGAGTCCGTGACCACGGTTGCTGAAAAGCATCCGAAACGTCGGGATAAATAATTTAAACAATATAAATAATAAATTGCGTTTTAATCCGGTATACAGTATTTTATAGTCTTTCAAATTCTGATACATTGCCCTACGCCCCCTAGGTACGTCTTTGGTGACAAGTATATATAATAGTATCACCGGGAATCTGATGTATCGGTACAGTTGGATGCATGTAGAGGCGCAACGTGTTGCACAGCTCCAGCATGGCGTCCACGTGGTAGTCCGGTACGAATGCGAATAGCGACTCAGCGAACTCTTGGGTACCGCCACCTGCTGGACACCGATGATATACCATTGCTGTTGAGGCTTCATATTGGCGAGTTTTACATAGCAATTATAGCAACAAAAAATCGAATAAATCGTTTCTTGGGAATTGTGTCAAATTCTACAACAGGCTACCGAAGTGTGTAACTGATCTTACGACTAAAAAGTTCAAAAACGTCATCAAAGGTATCCTAATTAAAAAAGCGTATAATAAAATCCATAGTGTTGACGATAAATATGTATGGCGCTAATTCATCTCTGCATGTGCGGCTTCCCTGGCAACTTGCGCTGTGCAAGTGTGTATATCTCATTTTACACTAATAGTAAAAACTCAATTTTCTTTTGCATTGTATAGAATCTCTGTATACCTTGCATTATATAAACTTCTCAGCCGATTATTACTATTGTAACCGAGTCTTTGTAAGCTAAACCATTGTTGAAAAGAGTGTCCATGGAGTTTCTTGCCGGTTCTTCTCCATGAGACCCACTTTTTGGAACCGTGCAACTAGACGTTTCAAAAGAGCCTGCAAAGGCCTATTTGAAATAAAAAACTTTTGATTTTGATTTTGAATTGATAAATTTTATGTAAATATAGGTTCAAATAAATGTAGTCTAATGGAAATAAATGAAAGTTCTTCGTTGTACGTGGTTCATTTACGACCTTGGGTTTCGACGGGTCGCTGGTTCGAATTCCGCCGGGACGATATGTTTACGATTTTCTGTAAGCTTGTCTTCCTCAAGTCTGATCAGTATGGGCATTAAACGGGTGGGAAGAATATCGAAAGTCCAACCGGGTAACGAACCACTATTCTTATATGGAAAAACCTTGAAGTGCGCATTGCTAGTCAGTCTATGGATTTCCGAATTCTCGAAGTAAAAAGTAGGTCGACAGCGCATCATTAACTGGGCCTTGGGTATCACCTACCATCAAGTAAACCTCATACTCGTCTGGACGTTCAGGTTCGTTACACGATCGGAATTTCAATACCAATTCCTCGTTGGATCGTTTTCCTATAAAAATATTTTTCGTATGGCGAGTTCGGAGCTCGGTGGACTCGTTCGAAATACTGCCCGAAAAACCAGTACGATCTAGACCAGTATCATAATACTGCCAAATACTCTGAAGTATTTAATTATGGTATTTTAACGGACTAGTATTTCGAAGCTCTGATATTGAATTTGGCTAGTATCTTGCAAGTTCGCGCTTGAGCTTCAGGTAACTTAGAGGTTTTTATTCTTATATACTAGTTTTATTTATATAATATAATCGACCTGACTGTAAAAACATCTATATAAATTATTACTATAACATACGGCTAATAGCGTCCACTTGTGAATGAGATTCAGCTCGTGGAGTTTCTGTTCTTGAAGGAGGGCTCTGCGGGCTAAAACCAGCCATGAAAACAAATAACTACACTATTATTTCTGGTTATTATTAATTAATTATAAATAGTTTGGTGTGTATTCTAAACTAATATTATAAAGAGGAAAGATTTGTTTGTATGTTATGATTAACCTCAAATACTGTTCGACCGATTTAAAAAAAAAACACCAATAGAACATTATCATCGAGTAACATAAGCCATATTTTTGTTTATGTATATTTACATTGCACTATATTTGTATATATTTACGTGCGAAGCCGGAGATTATCGCTAGTAGTCACTAATTATAGTAATCAAATTTCTGTTTATTTAATGTTAGAAATCGTCAGACGAATATAACGTGGGGAAGACATGCTTACAGAAAATTATAAACATGTCGTCCCGATGGGATTCGAACCCACGACCCATTGGAGACCACGGCAGGTGTTTTACCGAACGCGCCAACGAGTCCGTCAAAGTACCTACCAGACAACAATAATAGGTGAGGTACCTACCTCTCGTCCTATTAAGATTATCTGGAAGAAATTTCTGTTACAATTTTTTTTTGCCTTTTTTGTCCGCCTTTTGAACAGACTTTTGTCATTCCTTCGTTTCTGTTTTTAATTTCTTGTGTACAATAAGATATTTTTTATTTCATTTCATTCATTCACATATTTCATTTCATTAATTACTTAACATATTAATGGTTCAAAGAGCCCTCAAATATTGTCTCTATTTGTCAAAATTGCAGTTGGAACTACTAAAATCATTTAACCTTTGATCAGAGCTTGAAGTATATTCGAGTTGAAGCGAGGCATAGCTACCCTTCGTCAACAATGAGCTTCTTCCTGGAAGAATTTCTTTACTCGCAACCTTTAATATAATACGAATTATTTAGCAAGTGTAAATGTATAATACGCATTATTTAGTAAGTGTGTGTGTTAGTGGGTTAGTGGGTTCGATGAGGGTTTTTTACTTATAAACAATAACAATAGTTCATATTATGGGTGTTTTATTCATAAAAAAACTAATTTTGGAACACAAAATGCTTGATAAAATACAAACAGTGGCATTTTCTACCTGTATGCTAGCGTATTCAGGGTCGGAAGCGAGTCTCAGAGAGTGCAGGGTACCCGCAAAGTGCTTCGCCAACTCTTGCTGCCTCTGCTTAGTCCATATCGCGCCGATAACCCAACCCATTTGTAACGCACTTGCTTCCAATTTTTCCTACAAGCAAGTTCTTATAGTAATTATAATCTAAACTATCTATACCAGTGGCGTGCCTAGGGTTTGAATGGAATTGGACTCCTAAAAAATTGGACAATTTTATCTTACCTTTTTTGTGGTGAACTCCCAAGCCTTGTTGTAACAAGCCTACTAGACAAAAAATTACACATTTAAGCTCTATTTCAATTTATGATTGAAATAGTGAATGAGGCTACTGAATGAATTATGTTATTTAGAATTTTATTTGATAAATAACTAGGTGCCGATTTGCCACTTTGTTGATGTTGCATACCTATTATGTTGTTCTAAAACAATGTCATACTTTGAAAGTAATGAAACTAATTCCAAAAAATTACCCCTGTTAAATGAATTTTTACATTCATCGTGGCCTCTAAATGGCAATTGTTGTTGAGCTAGGTGACACAATATCTATTAACCTTCGAAAAATACTGCGATTATGGTCAACACGGGAGTTATGATTAGTAATTTCAATTAATAGCTGACGATATGAAGATTATGCTGAGATAATGAAGTTTCAATTCGTTTTTTACCAAAATTACAAAAATAAATTACAGAATTCAAATGTTTTTGAGAATTCTGATGATTTTTAAAGCTCCAGATAAATTAATGCCATCAAAAACATAAATTGTAAAAAAAGCCAAGTCTTGCAACTCAGTTCTTCTATCGTAAAAAGTTATGAGATCCATATAATACCAAGTCGGTCAATTTATTCAGTCTCTACTGAAGGATCCTTCTGTCTTAAGTTATTACATAATAAGCTAACCTAACAATATCTTATAGTGATCATATCAATACCGATATTAAAAATCTTTCATGTTTAAAATAAATAGATTGGCTCGGCTATCGCATGAAATCACAATGTATCTTTTTTATTTTATTAAAAACATAATGTATCTCACAAGTAATACATATAATATTAAATTAGATTGTTTAGTATGTTCTCATGAAGTTTTTTGTACATTTTGATATGTTCTATAATATTGTAGAACATTTTTTTGTTCTATCATCAATACTTTCCGTAGCACATACGATGATAGACATTTTATGGATAATTTTTTTACACCTTTTGTTGTTTTTAGTAGGGAATAGGGATTTCTAAAGGTCTCTATTTTTTCTAGTAATAAATATAACCTATGTTACTCAGTGATAATGTAGCTTTCTAACGGTAAAATAATTTTTGAAATTGGTCCAGTAGTTTTTAAGTTATTCGTTACATACAAATAGTTTGAGTATCTGGAAAACTGGATCGAAATTTCATTTTTTTAGTTTTTCCTTGATTTATACACTAAACACTAATTGTATTCTAAATTTCAAGTTTTTATGTGAGTGAGTGACAAATTATCAAACTTTGACTAGTTATAATTCTTAAACTACTGGTTCAAACAGAATGATATTTGAAATATACTGAGTTTATACAATGCCTGCTTAGTGACTGAAAATTCAGGATTCTAGTTTAATCCACAACGAAGTTATAGGGGGTCGAAAATGGCCCGAACTACTTCGAGAAAAGGATAGTACGGCCGTGCCGCTTTTTGCTCGACTTGGCGGGGGCACTACCGTGCCCCCAGATTAAAACGTAATAACCAGATGTATTCAAAACGTTTTTGTCATTTATAAGAAAAAAATATGCAACACCAACAATATAGTTTATTTGTATCTGAACAACCAACAATCCATTTATTATTATAAACTGACCTGAAATTCCTTTTATGACCTTTAATCGTTTGTGAAATACACAAGTTGGGCGTTGGTTTTGACGAAGTAAGTAGCTTTAATATTTGTTGAAATGTTAAAGATTTTACTTTATCTTGCTGCTTTAAAACTTGCACACACATCAAATCCTCACACGGAACACATTCCACTACGTTATTACTCATAATAAATAATAATAAAAACAAAACAAAACTAAAATGCACCGCGCACGTTATCACTCACTCAAACTAAAGCAAAAAACAATCATAACAAACTTGAAATAACACTCAACTCTTTCAATTTGGCACTAACTTCACACCGAAAGCCTGGGTTACGTTCTCCATAGAATCGCTAGATTTGTTTATATAATTTTATAGCTTTTTATCTCGAGTTTTGTATGAAAAAATTGTCAGAAAGGCATACCAATCCACAAGCCAATATGCCAGAAAGAGAAAGAAAACGACCGAACACGACGACGCGACGAGTTGAAGCGAAACGTTTCCGCTTGAGCTCGTCGCGATTCGCAAGATATGTAGTATCGCGTGATGCATATTGAATATTGTGGGAGTCGATTCAACGCTTCTCGTAAGATGGCGCAAATATAAAAATAATTTCGATATAGTTGTGCATAAAATTATTATTAATTTAAATATTTTTTTGTTTCAATTGATATGTTATATAATTACGATAAGGGCATTCTTTTTTCTTTCAATTGTTGAATTAATAGGGCAAGCCGGGCTTTTGGGCTTGTATGGTAGGCCCGCCACTGATCTATACTAATCTTATATATAAAACCATGTCACAATGTTAGTTACCGTACTCCTCCGAAACGGCTTTACCGATTTTTACCAAATTTTATATGCGTATTCAGTAGGTCTGAGAATCGGCTACTATCTATTTTTCATACCCCTAAGTGATAAGGGTTGTTCACCCATAAATTTTTTTTAAATTTTTGGACGAAATTTTTTGTTTTTTTATAATGTGGCATTTTGTCAAAAAATCTTGCGAAGCCGGGGCGGGTCGCTAGTATTAATTATTATATAAAGAGGAAACATTTGTATGTTTGTTACGATTTAATCTACTGGAAAACTATTTGACCGATTTAAAAAAATTTTTCACCAATTATTAGAGAGCGACATGATCAGCGAGTAACATAAGCTATAGGCATTATATTTTGTGTATAGGTACATCTACATTGCACCCGTGCAAAGTGTTGCCAGTCGATACGAATAATTGATTATTTTTTCGTGGATTAAATGAATAGGTACAATTTTTTTACGTTAGATAGCGATAAACGAACATGAGGTTCACTTGAAGGTAGGTGATACCTTAGCCACAGAACATCAGTCAATGATGTCTTTTTACTTCGAGCATTCGGAAATCCATAGACTGAAACCAAAACGCGCAATGTGCACTTCACGGTTTTTACATCTATGAACGGTGGTTCGTTACCTGGTCGGAATTTCGATATTCCTCCCACCCGATCAATGCTCGAAGTTACCAGACATGAGGAAAACATGCTTACAGAAAATTATAAACATCATAAATCCAGAAATCCATCTACATTACATACCATCAAGTGAACCTCACGCTCGTCTGTCGATATCTAACATAAAAAAGTAGATGATCAGCCTTTGGTCCCGACAGACATTTTTTATTTTAAATAATGTATGCTCATTAAAACTCATTATATGCTGCATAGTTACTGACATGAAAACAATAAAAACAACGTATACAATTTTATGCGGGTAGATGAAAATATTTATACAACGTATTCACTCAATCCATTATTTACATTGTTTTAGGTCGTGGTCTAAGTTACAAACTCAGGTTCTTTATTAAATTATTTTATTTACGTTTGTGTTAAACCAGTACATACACATACTAGCTATACAACTCACCAATGTTTTATTATAATAGGTAATTATTCGGAAGTGGGGCTCCTGCGAAAATGGGGGTAAAATTTTTTTTTGTGTTTTTTATGCATAAAGAACATGAAAGAAAGCAATTTCAAGATGGCGCGTGATGTTATTTAAAAAAAAAAATTCACCATTCCAAAAATTGATGCCTATCGTTTGAAGACGTTTCTTTGTCAGTTTGTTTAAATTGACAGTTTTGCTATTTCGTCATATTCCTAACCCATTACTTTCCTTGTTTGCAATTTTTTTTATTAAGCTAATTGAAATGAGTAGGAATCGGTTCTGGCACTCGTCGGCCGCTACCGCGGCACCGCTCGCTACGCTCGCTCGACTCGTGCGCGGTGGTCACCATACTAACATAACGAGTCGAGCGAGCGAAGCGAGCGATGCCGCGGTAGCGGCCGACGCGGACGAGTGCCAGAACCGATTCCTATTGTCCGTTTTAGAGTCTTCTCCTCGCTCGCTCGAAATATCTGTTATCAGCACTAAATTATCACTAAATTATAACTAAATTTTGAGATATAAAACGAGTGATTCTGCCGACTTGACCTTTCTAGCTTTACAGACGTAACAAGTCGAACAAACGTTAACAAATTTTCCATCATCTTTTTTTTCTTTTTTGGTAAAAAACATCATGCGCCATCTTAAAATTGCTTTCTCTCATGTTCTTTATGCATAAAAAACACAAAAAAAAAAATTACCCCCATTTTCGCAGGAGCCCGACTTCCGAATAATTACCTCATAATATTATGAATAGTTTAAATAACGTAACGTGTGTGTTTTATTATGGTTCAAATAGGGTTACTAACGTCGCATCGAAAATGTGTGTTTTATTACTTACCTCATAGACACCCTTTGATCTATCCAACTCCTTCAATATTTTCTCCATCAATTCCTTTTTAATTATTTCCTGTTCGGTTAGTTCTCCATTTGCACCTGAGCAAAATGTTATACTTTTATGAAGTGCTTTTTATGCAGGATACAGTCAGTAAGGCTCAAATGGAACTAGTTTAGCATGAATATGAACAGTGTGATTTGTGTGGTCCAGTTAATCGGATGGTAGGTAAAAGTCAACTAGAATATTTGGATACAGTGTCAACCCACAAAATGATAAAAATTAAATGTTGACACCAATCGCTTCCTTATGAGCTGGAGTATAAATATATTTCAAAAGATATATATATATATATATATCATTAACTAGTGAGCATGTAACCCTTAAATGTTTAGAATATTAACAATAATGTAAAAATTCGTATATCTACTGCCGTTTGTGGTTTCTGAGTACACAATTACTGCTCGCCTAGTAAAAAAAATATAATACGCTTATCTGTTTTTATTATCTTACATCACTCAGCAAACAGTTAATGAAAACTAATTAAAAAAAAAACATTTTATTTCATGTATATCTAATATATAAAATTCTCGTGTCACAGTTTTCGTTGCCATACTCCTCCGAAACGGCTTGACCGATTTTGATGAAATTTTTTGTGCTTATCCGGTATCTATGAGAATCGGCCAACATCTATTTTTCATCCCCCTAAATGTTAAGAGTAATCCACGCCTAAATTTTTTTTTATTTTTTAGACGAAATTTTTTGTTTATATTTTTTTATAATGTGGCATTAAAAAATACATATAACCCCTGCTTTTTTTGTCAAAAAATCTTGACCCGTGCGAAGCCGGGGCGGGTCGCTAGTATAATATATAAACAAAAATAATGTTATATAATAATAATAATGTTATATAATTATAATTTATTGTTATATGTTACATAATTTTTATATAAACAATACATTTTCATTGTTGCACTGTTTTTTTTCATTTTTTTAACGATATGCGGTGATAATAATTGATTTAAAAAAATGGAATAAGGACTGACTGAAAATCAGTGCTGTGCAGACCCCGGTTTTTCAACTTTATGCTGAGCCTGCTGCCTTTTGTCATGAGTTTTAGTATTTACGTTTATTATTTTTATTTTGATATTATGTGTGTAATTGTGGCAATAAAGGTTATACATATTCAGTGGCGGCGTAAGATCTAACGTCGAAGACGTCACGTCGCCCACGCCTTACGCCGCCACTGTACATATTATTATTATTATGAACGAACCTCCAAAAAATTGTAGTTCAGACGAAACAGCATGCATTCTCAACTCGATGTCGTGAAGACAATCCGCCAAGTCCACTTGGTTATCGCGAAGCTCACACAGCTGAAAATAAGAGTCTTTTCTGTTTTTTCTGTTTACTTTACAGGTATTTTCGAGTCAATTGTTTAAAACCCGTTCGGAATGTTGCTTCTACTGAAAAGAGCCGAGAAGAAATTCAGTAAGTATGTAGTTACTCTTTTTAAAAAACAGTGACCGTCTTCGGCACAAGAAACCATAGGGCCCGGGGCCCCCAAAGATGAACCTCCTCGGTGCCCTACTACTAGCACTTCTCAGGTAATAAAAGACTCTCCCGACACACCCAAACTACGCAATACGCGGCCTACATCGTTATAGGCTTAAACAATCATGGCTGACCATGCATCGTACTAATGAACGGGTGCTACTTGTGGTGACTGGTTGGTCTTGAATTCGTGTATGCGGTGATGTTAGTTATTTCGACTATGAATTTGCGTGTTGTTCCTACGAGAATGTCGGTGTGTGCTCCTATTTCACCATGCCTACTGCTGATAGAGGACAAATCTGTGTATTTTTCATTTATTTTTTGGATGTCATGTGGAACATGGTGTAATGGTTGCAGCTCGTTACAAACATTTTGTTAAACAAAAATCTTGACGATTAAAAAGAGTGGCGGCGAGTTTATTGCCAGTTCTTCACGTCCGTTCTACGCCCTTGATTTGAGAACGTAAAATTATATATATAAATGTAAAATTAGAAGCATTTAATTTTTTTTATTTAACGTTCACGATGTATATATTATTTTACCTAATTGAATAAAAGATAATTTGATTTCATGGTTTATTGAAATTATTGCATACCTTCTCAGCATGTTTAATAGCAGCTCCATGGTACAAGGCGAGGAGGCCGTCCAAGAGCCGAAGATAAGCAGACCTTACATCTATGGACCCTGCGCCGGGCATCATCGATCTAGCACCTTTTAATGCTAGCGCTGTTTCTCCAGTCGTTCTAAAGAATTTACGAAAGAAAATCTAAAACTCCAATCCAGGTTGGATCGTAGCCTTTTTTATGTTAGATATCGACAGACGAGCATAAGGTTCAATTAAACTGTTGCGTATATTTTTTTTGCCTTCCCCCTCTCCGAAATAACTTGTGGGACCGTTTTTTATTGATAACTATCTGTTACCCGCGACTTAGGACGTATTTTGGGAAAAGCCGAGATTGTAAATATTTACCAAAAGTATAAAGAGCTGAGTATAAAAGACATTGACTCATCCCCTTTTACCTCGATATAATATGATAAAGTAAACCTGTTTGATAACGGAGGCATAGGTCCATGCATAAACCGAGCCATAGAAGATATTACTTGCGGCAGTGTTGCCAGACCCGGAGAGCCGGCAGCCATGTCATTCACACCTGATATAAACAAATATTATGTCTGATGCCGATAGACGAGAGCGTAGCTCATTAATTTTTAGGCCATTACCTAAAAAAAACACTATCATTTTATCATACACATGACATTGTTAAATGCACTAACGACTACCTCTATCCAAAATTATTTTTAGGAATATTTTTTTTTATAGTGACAGTTTTGTTTTGTTTGCTTTAGATTTTAATTGTATGTGTGTGTCTGTTTTTGCGTATGTGGGTGTGTCTGTGTGTCAAATAAAACAATATTATTTTTAAATTGACAGGTTTTTTTAATCAAGGTGTTCGCACTCCAGTATGAGTGATGAAACAGGTTATTTTTATATTATATTTTGTGGTTTTCAAGTCTATCTTATGAATTGAGTACAATTATGTTGGTAAAGCATCTGCCGGTAAGCTAAAAGGTATCTTTATGTAGTATTAGGTAGGTTAGATATTAGGGATTACCACTTCAGTCTGATCTTAAATAAATATGTGTAAATAATACCAGTTTAGAAATATAATGCAAATATCATTTCATTATGGGATTGATACCTGTGTCAATTCCTCCACCTCTATTATAGTTTGGTTCAAAACTCTGTACGAACGGATTGTCCTCTCCCAAGATATTTATTAGGTCCTGACTAAAATAAACAAATATTTTAGTTTTAGTCTTTGATATAGTAGAACTCCTAGACAGACGGATTATGATGAAATTTTGGTGAGGTCTTGTGCATACGCCCGCGAAGGTGTACTTTTTACACGCTTTTTATTAGCTTCACCTGCATGTATGTTTGTAACCAACTTCTTTGGGCGCGATTTTGACCCACTAAACGGCCAGATTTCGTTCAAACTTTGTAAATTTATCGAGGACTGATGACAATACACTAATTTGATAAAATTATTCCATTTTTCAATTTGCAAAATATGATTTTTGTTAATTTATATATTTTTCATCTATAGTCGATAAGGTAAGAAACTTAATTTTAATTTTAATAGTTTAAAATTAAAAAAACAAGCTACTATAAATACACCAAAGTAAAAAGTAGAAAATAAATAATAGTTTAAAAAACACGCTTTTTATAGAAAACCGAAATAAAATTTTAATAAATTTAAATTAAGAATATAATTTTTAGTTCGGTTTTCTATAAAAGCGTGTTTTTTAGTTTTTTTAAACTATTATTTATTTTTTTACTTTAGGTGGCATTGTAACGCATGCCGGATACAACTTGATTTATATAAGAAAAAACTAGGATTCAATTTCAGTTAGTAACGTGAATTTTACATCATTAACACTCATCATGGTGAAATTATTAGGCATATTTACAGTATTATTTAGTGTTCAATACAAATATTCAACATAGGTGATATTCTATAACACTCTCTGAGTCAACGTAGGCAAATCCTGCAGTATAGAACTCTGTAAGGCTGATAATGATAATCTAGAATAAATGAATGAGAATTATTTTGTTATACATAGATTCAGATAATACGAAATAAACAGAAATAATTTTTCGAAATTAATCCTAAGAGCAATTTCTTCTAGGTAGCCATACGAAATTAATTAATTACCCTTTAATAATTAATCTGTCTTACCGTAAAGTTCTCACTAGAAAGGGCAAGACACCACCAAGCCGATCGACATTGTAGAAATCCAACTCTCCATCAATGAAGGTTCTAGATGGAATATGGGGCGGAGTATTCCTATAACCATTTTTTTATGTTAGATATCGACAGACGAGCATGAGGTTAACTTGAGATACGAGATATCTCCGCCACAGAACAAAGGTCTATGATACACTGTCGACATACTTTTTGCTTCGAGTATTCGAAAATCCATAAAATTATACCGAAACGCGATATATTACCCGGTCGGAATTTCGATATTGCTCCCACCTGTTTAGTGCCCAAAGTAATCAGACTTGGAGAAGAACTGCTTACAGAAAATTATAAACGTGTTGTCCCGGCGGGAAAGGAACCCGCAACCCATCGGAGCGCAAGGTTGAAGTCAAGGAGCCCGTCAAAAGCGTCGTTCATTACTTACGGGTTCCCAAGTGGATTCTCGTGCCATAAGCGGGTGACAGCTGTCAGCAGTCGCGCATGGCAACACCAGGAAATAGCTGGTGAGTTGCGGGACACATTGAACAAACGCTGAAACAAGTGTTCCTAGAGGCTTTTTACAAAATAATTCTGTTACATAATGATTTATCATAAATCCTATTTTGGTCATATATCCAAGTTTAGGTATAAGTTCCAACTATCTGATTGTTCTCATTACGGTCTAGTATGTGTTCAATATTTTGTGCTATGTCAAATAGAGATAATTTTTTTGAAGAGTGCTATGGCGCTACCTTTAGCCCGAGCAGGCCTTTACAAAATCTTGCGATTGATATGAGGCCACGAGAGCCAGAGTGGCCTAACTGTAATTTTTTAACACTGATTTATTTAATAAAACTACTGAAAACGATTAATTCTTACCGCCAAAGTGGCCTAAGTTTTGTGCAAATTAATATATAATTATTATTATTTTTCATAAAAGTTAAAATTATTTTGAATTATGTCCTTTTTTTTCCTTATTACTTTTAATTTTTGTTTAACTAGTTAGGCCGCTCTGGCTCTCGTGGCCTCATATAACATAATGCAAATATAGACCATATCTGCTTCTTGTGCTCTATTTTGCTGTAGTGGGGATCCAAGATATAAGCTTTGCCCTAAATCACACCCTATAATGTACTTTGGAAGATATAAACAAATACTATATATTATTACTATATAGATATTATTTCACTCAACGACTTGAATTATTTGCAATAAGACAAACAACGTCATACTCGTGTGAACAAAAGACTAACTACTGAATGTTTATTTTTAGCTATAGACAGCCAGGCATGAAGCTAAGCTAAGCTTGATGGTAGATACTAAGCAGATACTACTAAGAGAACTAACATTTTATTAATTTTTGTTTGTAACAAAAGTTATTAATGACGCTAATTGCGATGATAAAATGACGAACGCTATCTAATTCTTAAAGCATTCAAATTGAAGCCAAAACTTGTATCGCAGTGACTTTTTTTTGTATCTGTGAACAGTAGCTTATAATAATTATATTCGTGCAACCAGCTTAACACTCCAAATGACTGACATGTTTTAAGTCATATAAACTCTTCAGACCAAGAACTGGTATGATTGATGTATTTGGATGCTAGAATATTTATATTTTCAACGAAATTGATTAATCTAAATAAAACAATCCAAATTACCATATCCAGAATACAATTGTCCATAATGTACCTCCGGAACTTTTCCATGAAGATCTTCCTAGTAGACGGGACCATATTTGTGCCGTCAGTGTTGTCCAAGAGCATAAGGAGAAACTCCAACTATTTGCACAAGTCTCTTATTTTTATCATACGGGTACATACATTCATACGTCAAAATGAATGAAAATGAATGCCTAAAGTTTTTTTTTCTTTTCTGTTACTTTTTGTTGGAACTATAGAAAAAGACAAGTATAGAAATGATGACTCTAAAGTTAGAATTTTCTCCGCCATAAATTTAACCCCACCGTGGTTATGGATAGCACAGAAACAAACAACAAAAACTTGTATACTTAGTTTTAAATAGTGTAGTTAGTTATAGGTGCACCATAAATAATATAAATTAGCTATGTACCAACGCGACGGCGAAGGGTATATATTTTCAAATGGTAAGCCATTTCAAAAACCCACGCCGCGTAATATCAAATTTTAATGTGCGAGGAAGACCCAAAGTTAAACGAAAGATATCCCTTCACTGTTTATAATTTGTTAGTAGATTAGTTACCGGGTTAAAGTTAGGACTTCTCGTCACTGCATGTATTACCAATTATGGCACTAGGAGAAGAGTATGGTTCGTTATAAATGTTATAAGGTGCAGATATCTTAAATGGAAATATGTTAAGATATGTTTTGTTTTAAATAATTCATTTTACGGTCTACAAGAGCATTCTTCATTCCCAGAAGCACACAAAATAATAGTTATTACAAAAAAATAGTGCGTGTAACGTTCACACGCGATTGAAGTAAAACTTAAAAAAAAGAAACTTATAAACTATCTATTGACAAAATCAAAAATATTTGAAAACCGGATGGTACAGAAACGTGACGCCATATTGCCGTAACGGACTTCCGTTGCATTGTCGTCCAGTTACCTCCTAGTCGCGCCTAAAGAAGTTTTACTTCAAAAAATATATGGAAGATAACAAAATAATATACAATCATAAATAATACGTTGAAGACCACGGATGTTAATGCGTGTATTGTGTTTGTAATTGGAGTTGTTGCAGCAGTTGTGTCCTACAAAGCTGGTCATACTATGAGACCATAGAGCAACACGGGCCACCGGTGAACCGGAGGGGAGTAGCCATACGCAGGCGTTCCCCTCTGTCAAAGTACAAGTCCAAATGGTCCTATGCGTACAATAAAACTAGTTGTAGCCGCACTTTTCACTAGACTAAATCCAGATGCGCGACTGAATCGACCTCCTAAAAAAATGCCGAATTGTTTGTGTTTCTTGTTGCCAAAAAATATCTGCCACGTCAAATTTACAAAAAGATAGCGTTACCTTTCATATGTAGGTATTTTTTAATCATATTATTACTATTTACTTCTTTAAAACTTAAAATATTACAATATTATCGGTCGTGTTGTTTCGGATTTTTTTACCAACACAGTCGCTCGACAGATCCGCGTATTGTATGAGCCCTCATACAATACACGGATCTGTCGAGCGACTGATCCGAGTTTATTTCCGAGAAGTCGCTGTCACCGAGCAATAGTGTTGTTGTCGGATTGTTTTAAGTTATCGAAAAAAAATGGCAAAGGAGTCTTCTATACAGAGACAGTTTTGAGATTAAATTTTCTGATTCAAATATTATATTGTGATAATATACATTGTTAAAATATAATATAATACACACGCGCGTTAGCACATTTATTAAAATCACTTAGTGTAAACTTCAACCATAATGTTTTTTTTATTTCCTAAAAATCCAAAGGATATGGAAAATTGTGGGCCCAAATTTAATAATTGCGATATGATCTAAAAAATGACATATTTTTAATCTTATCATATAAAAAATCAACTCAATTCTCAATCTGGGAGAGGAGAAATATGAGAAATATAGTTTTCCTGAGATTCTCGATTAATTGAATCGATTACACAATCACAAAAAATACCTTTGGACAAGGTAATTAACTCAAAAGTAATTAAATGCACTTTAAATACAATATATTGCATATAATTACAGTTATGTTATTAAATAAAATATAAATTATTAATTAAAGAAAATGGATATGCATGATTATCGATTAAAATCGATCTTTTATTTTAGTCTGTCGTTGGCATGCCGCATGACAGTTGTTTACTCTGTGCTAATTCGTTTCATGTTTTCTACGTTTTGAGTCTGAGTGCTTTGTCGTCATTTAGGAATTGTTACGATTTGACAACTACAAATATCATTGATCACAGATTTATGATATATATGTCAGTTATTGATTGTAACATAACCTTACTTTTACTCAGTGGCGGGACTACCATACAAGCCCAAATGCCCGTCTTGCCGATTTTAACATAATATGTGTTTATATATTTATGTATATATCTTATATAATTACGTTATCGTTTTTCAAATTATTTCTAAGATTTTATTATGTACCAACTCATGCTCCACTCTCCGTGACCTGCTACGTGCGCATTACCCGACAAGTTCATTTGTATTACGTAATAAATTAACTCCATCTTTAAAATAAATAAATTAAGTCGAACTTATAAAACTAATTTTCCAAACCCAGTTCTTGAAATTATCGATACTGCGTATCGACAGTTGTTGCAACTACGGCTAAAAGGACTTGTCAGTGTAGTTGCGCCATTTAATTATACTGTTATGACACGGAATGTTTAAATGTGTGTGTGAAATTGTTAGTGTATTTTTTAATTGTCACGGTGTGAGTTTCGTAGTGACAGACGATTGCTTGTGTGTGCGAACTTGAGTACGCACACATAGCGCAGGTTTCCCCCCGCAAAAAATGACAGATTGTTTGGTATCGGTAACGAACGCTATGGCTACTCCCCTCCGGTTCGCCGGTGGCCCGTGTTGCTCTATGTATGAGACACCACAGTAGTAAGTTTCTCGCTACAACTTATACATCCAATATTGTCTAGTTATTTTGCAGCCTATTTCACAGACACTCAGAGTACCTGAATTCGCTCAAGCGGAGCTATAGCTTGTGTGATCTTATCGCAGTCTTCTCTATAGTCTGCCTCTATCTTTGCGTCATCATGCGTCGTTGTGTGTAGTTTATATATTTTATCTAAGAGCAGTAAAACAATAGGAAGGTTTAATAACGTTCACTATTCACTTTAAGATAGATAATGTAAATAATTCATAGATAGGTTGTTTTAATAATAAAATAAATAACCGTCTCGTATCGAATCTTTTTTTTTATTTGAACGTTTTTATCTATCTGTCTCTTCGTTCACGCTAATCTCAGAAGATATTGAACTGATTGTCATGTAGGTTTGACACATAGATTGAGTTTAGTCTGAGGCAACATCGAAATCAGATTATCGGTAATAAAGGTCGTTTTCATTTAAATAGATTTCTTAGAAACTCCGCTTTATTAGTATATGTGACTTCATATAGTTTTAAAAGCAAAACATTACCTGTATCACTCAAAGGGTACGTCAAACGTCCTATTTCACCCTTTTCTGCCATTTCTGTAATTAAAACGAAACCTGTACTATTTACGAGACTATTAAGAAAATAGCCGGTTACTGTTATTGTTGTCAAAAAAAATTACAGTTCACTTGATGATGAAAATAAATAATAGTTTAAAAAAACTAAAAAACACGCTTTTTATAGAAAACCGAACTAAAAAATAGAAAATAATAGTAATAATATTTCATAGTTCAAATTTCTATAAAAAGCGTGTTTTTTTAAGTTTTTTAACTATTATTTATTTTCTACTTTTTAGTTTGGTTTATTTATAATAGCTCGTCTTTTTAATTTAAAACTATTAAAATTAAGTTTCTTACAAAAAAAATAATATAAATTAACAAAAATCATATTTTGCAAATTGAAAAATGGAATAATCTACAAAGTTTGAACGAAATCTGGCCGTTTAAAGTGGGTCAAAATCGCGCCCAAAGAAGTCGGTTACAAACATCCATAAAGGTGAAGCTAATAAAAAGCGTGTAAAATAGTCACAGGACATCAAATAATAAAAATCATTTCGATGTACACAGTTGTCAATATTAAATTACTAATTTTGGTAAAATACCTTTATGTATGTATGTGTAATTGTGTATGTTTGTATGTACAAAAACAGATAGATGATATAATATATTATTTATTTTTGATCATTGTTAGGGGAAAAATAGAGATCAAAAATCCTCTGATATAGTAATTTTGTTATATGGTTTTATAACAAAAAACATTAGTTGTATTTTCAAATCAATCCTAGTATCACTCACCAGCTATTCGAGGATCTGTCTCTCCCTGTACCGGGGTGGGTCGTTGCCACCAAGGCTTGCGGATCTCTGTTCTCAATACACTATCATCTGGGCACTTTACATTCATGAAATTGTCGAATCTAAAAAAAATATATGTTCGATTTCGACAGACGAGCTTGAGATTCACTAGATGATAGGTGATACCCTCGCCACAGAATATCAGTCAATGATGCGTTGTCGACCTACTTTTTACTTCGAGCATTCGGATGTCTTGTCAGTTGAAGTCAAGCGACTGTCTCTAGCTGCGTTGGCAGAAGGTTACTTTTGTAAACTTTTAGGTGATTTTTAACACAGTCAGGTTATTTTGAGATTACACGACTCGAAAGAATTTTATCCATTTTAGGTAACTTTTGACAAGACACAGCTGGCAACTCTAGGTCCACCATTGGCACTAGGAACCACCGAAGCATCCTGCCTCTAATTCCTCCAGTTGCTTGTAAGTTAAAACTATGAATATGAAATAGTTGTAACTTGCTTACTAACGTGATTTTGTTAAAGAACACGTATTTGACGAGATGGTGTCTGGTTTCTCTATGCTGCATTAAGCCGCACAGAACGTAGATACCTTCAATTTGCTGCAAAAACTTCATGTCCTAGGAATACAAACAAATCATTTCATAAATACGTATACATATAGATCACGCCTCTTTCCCATTGCGGTAGGCAGAGATCCCATATGCTTCGATTCTTGCATACCACTCATCAAATTACTTACAAATCATTTCACTTCGTTGAAAAGATAAAATTAATAATGGTGGATTATTTATTTTATAGAAAAAAATATGATAAGTGATAACAACTCTTGTTTTTAGAAAGTAATGAGTAGGTTTTCTTAACAAATTAGAATATCATCAACATATCAGAATCAATTAATTCAATTTTTAATTTCTTACTATAGTAATCATTCAAAATTCAAAACCATTTAGGTAACACAATGCACACTTATGAACGTTAATAAAAATAAAAATAAATTATAAATGCTTCTAATTTTACATTTACTGCCAGTTCTCATCAAGGACGTAGTACTGACCATAAACTCTCCGCCACTCTTTAATCGCCATATATTTTTGTTTTACAAATTATTAAGAGGAGCTGGTTGCATTACACCATGTTCCACATCAGATCTTGAAATAATAAACTATAATAATAAAAAAAAAAACGAAACTAAAAAAACAAAGATTTGTCCTCTATCAGCAGTACGCATGGTGCAATAGGAGTACGCACTTACATTATCGTGGGAACAACACGCAAACACATAGTCGAAATCTATTGTATTATTTACCGGTGAAACTAGATCGAACATCAAACATTCCCGCACTACACAGTGTTCAAGAATATCGCACAAAGCAGCTTCGTCAAGAAACGTCCACAACAGCTCCAACAAAGCACAAAGCCTCGGCTGTGGTTGCGTTAAGAACTTCTCTGCTAAGCCACTCTGCAACACATGATAGGGAATAAGATGAAATGTAAGAAGAAGGTAAAAGAAGAAGTTAGAAGAAGTAGATGAAGAAAATGGCCAATGCCCCAGGGAGAGAATGAATTTATAGTATATTCACTATGCATTAATGTTAAGGTGCGTACGGATTGCGCGTACCCTGGTACGCGTACTCAGTTTACGCGTATTCGGAACGCCTAGTTCATACCTGCAGCTACGCGTTCACTCTTGGGGTACGCGTACCGCGCGAGCCAACTCGAGCGCGAGCCGATCGTCAGTCGGTTTTTTGTCGCGCGTCAAAGAGGACGCACGGGGCCGGCTACGCTACATTTGGACGGCAAAATGAATAAACACGCGTGGTCTCCGAGTTTTAATAATGAAAATATTATCAGACTGATTCAACTTTATGAATTTCACCGGGTATTGTGGGATAGCACATTAGTTGATGTATAGTTGTGATATCGAAATAACGATTTACGCCAAGATGCATTACTAACTTTGTCGGAGTCATGGCGAATGACTGGGACTCGCGGAGCGCCCTGGATCGATTGTACGCGTATCCAATGTACGCGTGAACAGTGTTTCCCAACTACGCGTAACACAGGAACGCGCTATCCGTACGCACCTATAGACATTTCAAAATTTCATATTGCAATGTATCTGTGTTAAAATCAAAAAGTAGAAGTAGGAAAATACATCAATATATTTAAATAAAAATAAAAAATTAGAATTGAAGAGTATACGTACGTACATTGAGATATATTAAACAAAAATTGGGTGTAAACATAAATATATTTTTAATATTTTTCACTAATCTTCGAAACTACTTTAAGTTTTTTCATGCGGGTTTAACATGATTGAGAAAAGCAACAAATAGGCCTTATTTTATCATCAGATAATTTCAAATTCGTATATACATATGTAACGTAATGACTACGAAAATTTCCATATCCATACAAAAAGATGTCATGTGCACGAAATCACGGGCTAGAGAAATCACCAGCTTGTAATAAAGAAGTTTATAAACATATCATACAAAACCATGATCCTTGGCCTTATTGAAGAAGTCGATAGCATGTTGTTGTGTAACCAGGCCTTTCGCACTCAGGCCCAAAGCCACGCGGATTCGTGGTAGGAGCTCGGACACCACTACATAGGACAGCTTGAGAACTGTACCAAGCTCTACTATGACAAGACGAGCCAATGACATGATGAAGGCCTGGAGAGGATATGACTTTATTAAGTACTAGCGAGTAGCGATCCGGCTTCGCACGGGTACAATGTCGATGTATACACAAAAAACATCATATCACTAAGCCTGTGTTACTCGCTGCTACTAAATTAGCTATTGGTGAAAGAATTTTTAAAATCGGTCGAGTAGTTTTTGAGTTTATTCATAACATACAAAAATACAAATCTTTCCTCTTTATAATATTAGTATAGATATAGACTAGCGATACGCCTTGGCTTCACATGGGTACAATGTAGATACACAAAAAACATGATATCACTAAGCCTGTGTTACTCGCTTCTAATGTATGAATAGGTGAAAGAATTTTAAAAATCAGTCCAATAGTTTTTGAGCTTAATCGTAACAAACAAATCTTTCATATTTATAATTTTAGTATAGATAATAAGTTGAACAAAAATGGCGGTCGGCCGCGCAGGCACAGTTATACCGCCCCTCACCCCACACTTCGTTTGAGACCCAAATTTTTTTACTGCGCACTCAACATGATTTCAACTTATGTGCCGCGTATTATTTATTACTTCTTTATACTTGAAAATATTTACAAATTAAGTAAATAAGCTTTATAGGCATCAGTTTTTATTCTATACATAATATTATCAATTATCCATTTTTTTCTTTTTTAAAACGTTAATGAAATGACTTGCTTCATCGTTGTAACTTTCACTTATCTGAGACACTTCTTCCTCGCACAACCACTCTGTGGAATCAGCTTTCGCCGGCGGTTTTTCCGAACCGATACGACTTGGGACCTTCAAGAAGCGAGCCTACATCTTTCTTAAAGGCCGGCAACGCACTTGCAAGCCCTCTGGTGTTGCGGATGTCTATGGGCGGCGGTGATCATTTACCATCACGTGAGCCGCCTGCCCGTTTGTCCTCTATACTATAAAAAAAAATCATGTTGATCTTCATCAATAATCATCATCGTTTTAGTATCTCAGATATTTTGAAAAGATTCTACATCAGTACGCCTGTAAAATACCTACTTTCCTGGACATTTTCTTCATATCAGTATCCTGTATATCAAGCATGTTATGCGGAGATGCTCGCGGGGAATAAACGGAGTCAGCACTGTGGATCCGGAGGGCCACTTCTTCTTCATACTTCGATGAATTGGATTTAGTCTAGTATATAATAAAAAAAAGACCGAATATAAAAAACTAGCTGATGCCCGCGACTTCGTTTGCATGGGCATCTTTAGCTGAGCTTTAGAGCAAGGTTTGCCCTGTAATTGGGGATTTCTTGAGGGTAATAGTGATTAGTTATTGACGAGGAGATTGATTGTTTCTCCCATCTAATTCGCAACCCAAACCCTCGGATTATTTAAAAATCCGTTTTTGCATTTAGTATAACAGCTCCTCATAATTCAATTATGTATTTAAACGGGAGGCACTAATTCAGCAATTAGGTGGAGAGTCATTAATTTCGGAATCGCACAGCTTATAAATAATTAAACAATTTTTAAATCAAAACGCCAATTTTTATGTTTACTGATAGACAATAGGGTTACAGCGAGTTATTTGTATGTGTGACTGAGGTGGTTGTATGTGACATGTGTGCTCAAGAAAAATATGTCAATGGGGCATACAATATGTCTGGCCGGATTGTAAATAAAGATAATTTATAATTAGTTAAACAGACACAGAAGTGTGTCTGTCCCATACCCCGTATGAGGATTTAACACTGATTCAATGACATTAAGTGTCTGATAATAATCTAAGGAATATCTTATTACCTTTGAAATTATTACTACAGGAATTCAATATATCTAGAAGTGCAATAATTGTCGATGTAATTATGCCTTTTTTTCATACCCTAAGGTTAAATATAAGAAAAACCACGCCATACCTTGCTACTTTTCGCTGTCACGGATGGTTTCAAGTCAGATAATCGTGTAAGTTCATCTAATATAGCATCTACAGATTTAAAAAGCAGAGTTGCCCGTGCGCAGTCGCGAGCTGGTGCTGCTTGGAGTGGTGCGAAGCCTTCTATCGGAAACCTAATTTAAAAAGTAATCGTCTTAATTATCTGGGGGCACGGTAGTGCCCCCGCCAAGTCGAGCAAAAAGCGGCACGGCCGTACTATCCTTTTCTCGAAGTAGTTCGGGCCATTTTCGACCCCCTATAACTTCGTTGTGGATTAAACTAGAATCTCTGGGGGCACGGTAGTGCCCCCGCCAAGTCGAGCAAAAAGCGGCACGGCCGTACTATCCTTTTCTCGAAGTAGTTCGGGCCATTTTCGACCCCCTATAACTTCGTTGTGGATTAAACTAGAATCCTGAATTTTCAGTCACTAAGCAGGCATTGTATAAACTCAGTATATTTCAAATATCATTCTGTTTGAACCAGTAGTTTAAGAATTATAACTAGTCAAAGTTTGATAATTTGTCACTCACTCACTCACTCACTGACTGACCGATCATCAAAACTCTAAGGCACTTCTAGCAGACATAGAAACTTGAAATTAAGAATATAATTAGTGTTTAGTCTATAAATCAAGGAAAAACTAAAAAAAAATGAAATTTCGATCCAGTTTTCCAGATACTCAAACTATTTGTATGTAACGAATAACTTAAAAACTACTGGACCAATTTCAAAAATTATTTTACCGTTAGAAAGCTACATTATCACTGAGTAACATAGGTTATATTTATTACTAGAAAAAAATAGAGACCCTTAGAAATCCCTATTCCCTACTAAAAACAACCCAAGGTGTAAAAAAATTATCCATAAAATGTCTTTCATCGTATGTGCTGCGGAAAGTATTGATGATAGAACAAAAAAATGTTCTACAATATTATAGAACATATCAAAATCTACAAAAAACTTCATGAGAACATATGTCCAACTATTGAAGTTATGTCACTATAACTACTTTTTTACATTAAAATGTTGATAAAAATGCCGATCAAAATCAGACTGTTATCCATAGCTTTGTATTCATTCTTAACCAAATAAACTAAGAAAAGGACTAGGTATCTACAAAAAGAAATGAGATGCCATCAAAAACATAAATTGTAAAAAAAGCCAAGTCTTGCAACTCAGTTCTTCTATCGTAAAAAGTTATGAGATCCAACTACTTTTTTACATTAAAATGTTGATAAAAATGCCGATCAAAATCAGACTGTTATCCATAGCTTTGTATTCATTCTTAACCAAATAAACTAAGAAAAGGACTAGGTATCTACAAAAAGAAATGAGATGCCATCAAAAACATAAATTGTAAAAAAAGCCAAGTCTTGCAACTCAGTTCTTCTATCGTAAAAAGTTATGAGATCCATATAATACCAAGTCGGTCAATTTATTCAGTCTCTACTGAAGGATCCTTCTGTCTTAAGTTATTACATAATAAGCTAACCTAACAATATCTTATAGTGATCATATCAATACCAATATTAAAAATCTTTGATGTTTAAAATAAAAAGATTGACTTGGCAATCGCACTAAACAAGCTAATTTAATATAATATGTATTACTTGTGAGATACATTATGTTTTTAATAAAATAAAAAAGATACATTGTGATTTCATGCGATAGCCGAGCCAATCTATTTATTTTAAACATCAAAGATTTTTAATATTGGTATTGATATGATCACTATAAGATATTGTTAGGTTAGCTTATTATGTAATAACTTAAGACAGAAGGATCCTTCAGTAGAGACTGAATAAATTGATCGACTTGGTATTATATGGATCTCATAATTTTTTACGATAGAAGAACTGAGTTGCAAGACTTGGCTTTTTTTACAATTTATGTTTTTGATGGCATCTTAAATTAGCCAAGGAGAAGGAGCCTACTCGTTGTGGATTTCTCTCAAATATACAGCATCGACGGGCTCGTTGGCGCGTTCGGTAGAACACCTGCCGTGCGCATCGATGGGTCGTGGGTTCGAATCCCACTGGGACCACATGTTTATAATTTTCTGTAAGCATGTTTTTCCTACGTCTGGTAACTTCGGGCATTGATCGGGTGGGAGGAATATCTAAATTCCGACCGGGTAACGAACCACCGTTCATAGATGGAAAACCGTGAAGTGCATATTGGACGTTTCGAATTCAGTCTATGGATTTCCGAATGCTCGAAGTAAAAATTAGGTCGACAGCGCATCATTGACTGATGTTCTGTGGCTGAGGTTTCACCTTCCATCAAGTGAACCTCATGCTCGTCTGTCGACATCTGAAATAAAAAAAAACATTTGCTGCAAAAGCAGGGCTTGTCTGGAATCGAAAGTATCCGAAGTGGGAACTCCAGATGGCCAAGTTTAAAGTAGAATTTTTAACGTGACTCTCACGCCATACAAGCCATTTGTGTTAGCAAGTTTGCAAACAGTGGTTGCTGCGTAATAATTTTTCGAGTTCTTTACCAATTTCATCTACTGTTCCAAAGTATATTTTTTTATGTTAGATATCGATAAATGAGCATGAGTTAGGATTTTCCTCCCGACCCATTAAAAATCTTGTATTTCTAGTCCCAGGAGGTAACTGTTTCCCATGAGACAATCATCTATGAATCTATCAATATGAACTTAACGTGTACAATGTACATAATAGATTTTTTTACTTCAACTTTATGTAAATGTTAACGATCGTGCCCACTACGGAAACTTACACGAAGGGAACATGTCCAAAGTTGGCATACAGATGTTCCTGCATGGCCAGCGAGACCGCGGGGAAGTAGGCGAGTCCGGTTCCGTGAGTTACCTTGTCGAACGCTACTCCTAACGACACACCATTTCTAAAGTAAGGAAATATTTTTTTCCTAAATTATCTTTAGAAACACCAGTCGAAATTGAGTATTCTTTCATCAAATCTTCTTCTAATGTAACTTAATTTGACTATTATTATTTTTGGAAAAACATTGATTTATTATTGATTCTCTTTTTAGGTTACTACCCTTATCTATTGCTGTTTTTAATAAATCTTCTAATTTCTATGGCTTCTTAATAATTTTTCATGTGTGGTGTTCAATAATGTGTTTTTGTTTCTTTGTGTGACTATTTTAAAAAAATTATATATCGATGTATTTAATTAAAAACCAATGTACGTTTTTATGTATGTTTGTTTGTCCTCTATTCACTTCTAAATTATTTATTCGATTATGACGAAACTTAAGTGAGATGTTTAGCATATATGTCCCCCAAAAAAACACATTTTTAATTTACGTGAAATTGCTACGCAAGCTAGTTACAACTAGTTTTTCATAAAAATGCCAGATTTACGATACGAACACCTTTTCGCTAGTTGTTCGTTGGGACTCAGATTATTTTAAATAATCAACACCTAACTTTCAGTTTATAATACCTCTAGAGTAGTACTAACATATTTACATGAGAGGACACGAAGCCTTATAACAAGATTCCAACCTGTAATACTCCAGGGTCCCCTTATCCAGGTCGATGCAGGTCGCGATGACGTCACCGGGCAGCCAGGCCAGCCCGTACGGTGAGGTGGCCACGTTCCACTTGCGCACGCGCCCCCCGTCGTATCCGTACGAGTTAGCGGTATCGCCCACGCCCGTGTCCATCGAGAATGTGCAGGCGGCTGTACACCAGCCGATCTGAGATTTAGTTAAAAATAGTGGACCCGACAGACGTTGTCCTGCCCGAATGTTGGCTTCAAAATAAAAACATATTTCTTGATTTGAATACTATGCTATTATATTCCCACTTCTACGGCGGAGTTCTGTTCTTTTTTAAATTATTTTTGCAATTTTTTTTTCTGTTTTTTTTCTGATATTTTAATCGTTATTCTATTTTTCAAGACATAGACGAATCTAAGAAATAAGATGTCATTTCAATCGGTGCAGCCGTTCTTGAGATATAAATGGTGTAACTAAAACGACTTTGTTTTAAGTATATACTTATAACAAAGTCGTGTACAGTAGTGTAGTGTATATATTATATAGACGAGCTGCCCGACCCAGAAAGGCTATACTAATGCCGAAAATGAGATCAAATCTCTCCTTTACAGTACTAATAACTGAAAATCAATCTGTCAATATGTTTAAAGATCCTTTTTTCTATTAAGTTTTCTGAAATGGACAGTTTCATTTTGTGCGCAACTCTTAACTTTTCTTTCCGTAAGAACCTCTTACAAAGTATTATCAGAACTTTGAATTTCGAATTCGAAAACGAATAGTCGTTCTCATTTAATCGGGTTACCAAGGGAAACAGGATTTTTTTTAAATACATAGGTATAATTATACAGAAAAGACATGTACATATATCAATATTATTATAGTAGTCTCCTTAACAAAAATGCTGAACCGATTTGTTACTCTGGCGATAGCTTAAACCCTGATATATTATGTAGATATGATTAAGTGGACACTTATTATAAAAATGCACCTGCATTATCCCTTTGGTCCCAAGCTGGACCTCGTACATCCACTTCCCAGCGTAGACGCAGGCCGTTGCCTTAATGGTGGCAAAACTGGACAGCCCTTGAACACTGACTCTTTCATCACCTACTAGAACCAGGCGACCGGTGCCTGCAAAACCTCTATGTTTATATAAAGCCTAATTTACAATTAGTGCAGCGCCTTGGTTCGATTGAAGTCCGAGTACCTAGATCATTCGAATAATTTGAGTGATTCGTTAAGTAGAATAATTCGAATGGAATCATATTTTATAGTTGTCATATATATTAGTAATGTAACGAATGTTGGATTTTTCACATTCGCGAATGCGATTGCGAATATTCTTCTCAAATATTCGCGAATGCGAATGTTATCTTTCAAATAAAAGTCGCGCAAATTATTAGGTTTGACATTTCTTGTTGGCCGTGTATAGATACATACATACATATAGATACACCGAACATAGACGAACCGATATAGATTGAAAGAACGAAGTTTTTCACATAATCATTTGAATCGATCATTCGAAAGGGGACATTTTGGCGGCAATTCTTGCTTCGGCAATTTTGTGTATAAAAGCTTGTTTAGTGTATAATGATAGTGTATCGTACAGTGAGTACTGATAAATAATTTCCCTTTTGTTTGTCAAATATACGATACACGAATGTGAATTTCAAAAAATATGCCAATATTCGCAAATACGAATGCGAATATTCGTTACGTCACCTACCTGTAGAGGCATCGAATACGACAATTTTCGGGCCAATCCGACCAGGTCTGTCATCCGTAGACTCTGTCCCCTGAAATATTAACTCTCATGTTATATTTAACCTATATCTATACTTTTATACTAACGGCCCTATTCATAAACGAATTATAAGCTTAACATGGGCTTTTTTGTATATAGTAAATCAACATTGCAACCGTGCGAAGCCGGGGCTAGTATTTTAGAACATCGTCCGAAGATACTTAGATTTTTTTACAAAAAATATATATTTTTAGAACCGACCCTACCTTGAATGCTTTTAAAGGTCTAACGCACTATATAAATAATAATAATTAAGGTTTAGGTTAGGTTTTTTTAGAAATAGATAAAGTTTATTACCTCAGTCAAAACTTGTGACTGTTTCTTCAATGATTTCGATTTGGGACTGAGTATTTTGGCGTCCAACATTTTGGGAAGATTATCTCTGATATGACTTACGTATTTAGTCCTTCTAAAAATAGAAATAGTATGAAAATAACAATAATATTTTTTGATGATAATGTTATAAAGATTAAAGTGTTTATTATATGGGAAGAACCAACAACTCTAGTGCACATTGATGTCGTGAGCCCAAAATTTTGCCGTTTTTGGCTTCCTGCGCCATCGTCGAATTTAAATATTGTTAATGTTATACCAATAGCTTATGATTGCGTACATTATATTCATTTGAACGAACCACTTAGCAATTTTTCATACTTGTCTTTGTGGAACATGTTTTAAAATAATCCAGTGCAAAAAAAAATATATATGAGATATCGATAGACAAGTATGAATCAGTCAATGATGCGTTATCCACCTACTTTTTACTTCGACCATTCCGAAACCGAAACGCGCAATATGCACTTCACGGTGGTTCGTTACCCGGTCGGGATTTCGATATTCCTCCCACCCGTTCAATGCCCGAAGTTACCAGACGTGGGTAAATATACTTACAGAAAATTATAATACACCGACAAACATCCGCTTGCGCGGCCTAACGTTTTAGTGGAAACAGAAATAAATCTTACTGATTATGTCTATCCGAATTATCCTTCATAACCAATTCGCTACCAAATATCTTCTTGATTATATCATGGATTTCCCCCTTTTCACCAGAACTACTGCACACCCCGAAAATAGATCGAAGGACGTTAATCATCATTGAATTACAACATTAACCAGAAAATAAATAAATGTTATATAAAAGCCCCTTCATTAGGCATTATAAGAACTGTTGATCTAGTCCGTCATAAAATGACATTGTTTGCTATGACACTTTATTTCGAAATTTTAAACTAATAAAAGGTTATATATGGAACAAATAGGTAAAAAACAAAAGGATTTATATATATATTATTACTAAGAAATAAGGTAAAATCACACCTTTTCTTGTCCCTAGCCGAGAGCGGAAAGCGCGGGGGAGCGACCCGCTCCATGATAGGCTACGTACGTACGTGTACGTACATTATATTATATTGTATGTTTTTTCTTTTTATAATTTGTTGTCAAATAAACTATATTTAATTTTAAATTTCGCTGTGAAAGTATATTTAAATATAAAAAAACATATGTAATTTAAATGTGATAACTCTAAACAAAATCAAATTGTTTGAAACAAATGTAATTACTTACATAATCAGTGTCCCCTAGGCAAGTCAGCGCTTCAACAATAGCTTTTTACCATTAATTAATTTTTTACAATGCTAGGTCAGTTTAAACAAAATAGTTTACTAATGTTACACAATTGCGTAATTAAATTAAACATAACAGTTATTATTCCAAAGATCGCGTCTAAGTTCCGCGAAAGACGAGCGCCGTGCAACCAGTTTCCCGCGTTTTTCTCTTCAATCCATAGATTAAAAATTTGTGATTCACTGTCAACAGCTATTTTTTTTAAATTTATTATGACTATGGATATCAACAGCTGTCTTCTACAATGTTGTAAATTTTTAAACGGTTATTTAGCTCACCCCGTTTGTTTTATTTATTATTCTTGGGTCAAGTAATTCAAATTTCACCCTCTTCCTGTCAACCGATTAATCTGAAATTTTGTATACACTTTGGATTTTGGTGACAATACAATTATGTTTATTCATTATCATTATAAATTCAAGATGGCCGCCGCTACAAAATGGCGGATAACGTAGGTTTTATCAATCCCATCAATATGGGTATCAAATGAAAGGGCTCAACAAGCAGAATACAATATACTATAAAATAAACGGTTTTATGTTAAACATACATTGCAATGTTTAAGATAAATGTACTAAAAACCAAAAAATAATAAAATAGATACAGTCGTGGGAATTATAAACATATGCATAGACTAGACTTTAATTTAAGTATTATATTATTGTGTATCTAATTAAGTATTATAAAAAAAATTAAAAAATATGGATAAGAAACCATTTTATTTATTTATAAATTAAGTAAATTAAATATATCTCATAAAATTAACCCTTGGGTAATTCTTGGATGTATGTAATGTAGATAAGTTGTATACACTGTGGACAACAAAGAAGGTAGAGTACGTTTCAAGAAAGAAGTCCCACGGATAATGTTGGAACTACAATATTTTTTATGAAAGTATTTTTAACTCCATAGACACTAGCGACACCTAAAAAGGACTTCTTTTATGAAAAGGACTCTATACTCGTATAAATTATTTAAACATTTACGAAAAGTAGTCAGAAATAACTGTGGCGTCTGACATTATGTAGCGTGATTATAGTGATATATTTTTAGGCAGTGTCTGAAAACAAGCTTGGCGAAAATTAATTATATTAATTATAATAATAATTATTTATAATAATAAATAAGTAGAATAAGGCCCCATAATATCCTCTTTTGATACTCGAAATAGTTTTTATATAATGTGTTATGAACGCGACGCTTTGTCGGGGATTGTGAATATTATGAAAGTTCACAAAGCATTTTCAACTTTTAATATCCGCTGAGTTTTATCTACGTTCACACTAGTGACAGTGTAGAAAATGTATCGTAGCTAACTCAAATTTAAATAATATAGTATAGTCAAGGACTTTATATATATAACAGGACTGAGCACTGCCAAAATTTAAAATTACAAAAACACATCTTAAGGTATAGGTATTAAGACTCAATTTTGGCTTCCAACATTGACAGAGGCAAAACGAGCCGAGCGAGATATCTAGTACGGAGGCTGTTTAGCTCTTTCTAACACATGTCATGCGATAGAAATTAATCAATGTCAATCAATCATTTGATGACTGATGTGTCATGGCATGTCATTGCATTTATGCGATGTAATGTCATAATAGTTGGTTTTATTTATTTTTCGTAATTTAGTAAGGTTTCTTCGAAGAAATGGTTGTGTATAATTGAAAAAGTGTTGTGTACAATTTTGTAAAAGTGAATCCTATGATGTTTGCAGCATAATATTTTATAGGTAAGCCGAAAAAAGGTAATTTTAGATTTATAACAAATAGGGTAACCATATCATGCGGGATTTCGGGATTAGTTGGTCGGAGTGTCTTATGATCCGTTTGTTATACCTACGATTGCTATCATCAGCGTGTAATATTGTTATTAGTTATGTAAACCAAATAAAAAAAATAAGGTGCAAAGCCATTCATTTAATTTGTTTAACCAACTTGAAAAAAGGGTCCGTTATCCCTGGTGTTATCATATGCCATGACGTATTATTATTTTTATTTCTTTGACAGTTTTCCGAAGAATGAAAACCAGAAAAAATGTTGTTCTGATGTCATAAAAGATTACTTAAAGCTCCGTTGTATGTAGCCTTCACTTTAGTACAGCTAATTCCCAACAGTTATTGAAAGCCGCAATACCGTCTGTTTTTACGGTAAGCCCATTATTAGCTGATGGACACTTACCTACTTACATTTTATATTAATATAACTTTCTGCACGCAAAACACAGAAAAGTCTACTTTTTGAGCAAATGTATAAAATTCATGAAGTTATATTATTATTTTGTTGCAGGCACAAAATAGGCAGATAAGAGTACTGAGTAAGGCCCCGTTACAACCCGTCGAACAATGTATTCCTGATTCAGAAATACTATCAAAAATAAGATTTTGATGATACTAAAGCATTTATTTTTACAAAACTTAAATTATTTTGCCCTCCACATCCTGTTCAATGTAATGAGGAACCCATAAGTTTTTTTGGTTTATGATTATTTATTTTCTCTAAAAGAAATATGTACATTTCACTTAGCGAGAAAACATTGTTTACACTTAAAAGTAATAATAACAAGCACACTTTATAATATATTACTTACATAGCTAAAAGACGAGAAAAATCCAACAAACACACACTAAGAACACCACAGTTAAATTAAATTTTACTTATAAACAAACAACTTAAAAATACATCTAAAATTAACTTTTGTTTTTGGTTTCTTAAAATGTCGGTATTTCGGTATTTGTAACTAAGGCGGCTGGTATTACTTATCGCCATTGCATTGTCACTGCAGTCAAGATAAGAGTGGCTATTATCAAGAAAATATATATATTTATATATTTGACTATTGTTATTTTTTGTTATTTATAAATTATGCTTTTTTACCTGTATGTATGTTTGTATGTTTTTATTCAGATATATTTTTTTTTTTTTATTATTATTTTTTTTTTAAACGAGTTATGCTTTATATTTAGTATTATTATTATTATTTTATGTATTATTTTAACTCATTATGGTTCTTTAGCACGTGTTTTTTTAATTTACTTTTAAACTGTAAGAAAGAGGATGATTCTTTGATGTAATTGGGTAAGTGATTATATAATTGCACCCCTTCATACTTTATATTTTTTTTTCCATAGTTAGTTCTTGGTTTATGTAAAAGGATGTCCTGTGATTTTCGAAGTTTCCTTTTAATGAAGCATAGTTGGGAATGAATGTTTTTATTTAGTATTTTGCGAACGAGTAGGCATATATTAAATTTGTACATCTGTGTAAGTGACATAAGGTTCGTTTTCTGAAAAACTGATTTAGTTGACATTCGATAGTCAAGATTAAACAAAAGTTTAATAATTCTGTTCTGAGCAACTTGTAATTTTTTTAAGTTAGTTTTAGCAGCGCATCCCCAAGCTTCAATCAAGTAGTCTAATTGAGATTTTATTAATGAATTATAAATAACGTATCGAACGGAGATTGGAAAACACTTTGCAGTATAACGTAGAACCCCTATTAGTCGTGATAGTTTTGCTCGTACTTTTTCAATATGGGGCTTCCACGTTATATGGCTGTCCAGAGTAATACCTAAATATTTTTCTGAATTAACTCTGGATAAAGGCAAATTATTAATCATGAGGGGAGGATAATCTGTTATTTGTTTGTTTTTTGAACTGAAGATTAGATAGTTTGTCTTAGATATATTTATAGTTAATAAATTGAACTGAAACCATTCATAAAGTAGGTTTAAATCAGTTTGAGCATCGCTAACTACAGATTTAATTGAGTGTCCAAAGTAAAAAAGACATGTGTCGTCAGCATATAAACTAATATCTCCCTTTAGATCTAGTTCTTTGATACTATTAATATAAATTAAGAATAGTAACGGGCCAAGGATAGATCCTTGCGGTACACCAAAAGTGATTTTTTCAGCTTTGCTTTGGACACTGCCGATTTTAACTACTTGATATCTATTTTCAAGGTAAGACTCAATCATTTTTAGTGCGATATCTTTAATACCTATTGAGAATAACTTTTGTAGGAGTATTTTATGGCTTATTGTGTCGAAAGCCTTTTTTCAAGTCTATAAAAACTCCCAGTGCGATTTGTTTTTGGTCTATTTTTATTTTGAGATTGGTTATTAGATCTATACAAGCAGAAAGTGTGTTCGATTTTTGTCGAAACCCATATTGCTTGTCAAAAAGGAAGTTAATCGACTTAAGGTGCTCGTCTAAGCGGTTGTAAATAATTTTTTCCATTATTTTGGACATAACTGGGAGAACTGAAATCGGACGGTAATTCCCGATATCTAACTTATTTCCTGATTTAAATATAGGACTTACTTTTGCAATTTTTAAGGAATTTGGGAATCTTCCAGTTTCTAAGCATTTATTAATTGAGTGGGTAAGATTATTCAAAATTAAATCTTTAACGCATTTTACAGCTTTAGGACTTATACCGTCTAAACCAGTACTAGAGTTTAATTTAAGTTTACTTATTATATTTTTAACTTCTTCGGTTGTTGTTGGAACAAAATATTTTAATTCATCATAATTGTTTAGTTGTGGTTTATTATATAAGAAAATATCAGGGGCATTGTTGTGGTACTTGAGTGGAATTTCGTTAGCTAATGAAGAACCAATATTGGCAAAAAAAGAATTGAAATGGTTGCACATCTCTGCCACGTCAGTTACAATGCCGGAGTTTGTACTAAGTTGAGAAGGGAATCGAGGAGCCTTCTTCTTGTTGTTTGCTAGAGTATTTATTAAAGACCATGTTTTGCGTGGGTTACCTTCGCAGTTATTAAACAGTTTGCAGTAGTACGTATTTTTAGTTTTTTGTATAGTTTTGTGGACTTCTTTTTTTGTGATTGTATATTCCTTCTTTTTATTCTCGCTTTGTGGCGATCTTATATATTCATAAAAAAGTTGGTTGCGTTTGTTTATAGCATTTATTATATTCTTGTTTATCCAGTCATTTCTAGGAGGATTTTCTATTTTAGTCTTAATTGTTTTAGTTATATTAATTTGCTCTTGTAGTATTTTTTCAAGTTCTTCATATTCAACATTATAATTTACTGGTAGAATTGATTCCATTAATTTTTGTAGCTTTACATAATCTAGGGCTTGATAGTCAACTTTCCTATAAGTTTCTTGGGGACATTTTTGAACTTCAAGATATAAGTGCTTGTGGTCGGACATTGCAGACTCGACAATGGTCAGATGGAAAGTATTGTTTTTTGTGTTTGTACAAACATGATCGAGTATGGTTCGGGTACTTGTGGTTTCTCGGGTACAGTGTTCTTTATCTATTTTATTCAGCACACTTAATCCATCTTCCATCATAAATTGTTTATATCTTTTTGTAGCTTCGTTCCTTTTTAAAAGATCATAGTTAAAATCACCGAAGATAATAGCTCGTTTCCGATTACGTAGCTGTTGAGAGTACATTTCAAAGAAATCATCATTGTTCGTTCTTTCCGGTTTGTATATGGCACCGATGTCTAAAGAGAATCGGTTTAAATGTATCCATAAGAAGTGGTTGTTGTCTCTATGTAGGTCAGATATATAGCTGTGCTTAAGATCACGATGGATAAAAATTGATTAAGTTGCAGTTAGTGAAGGCATTAAGTAATTCATATTTCAATTTAAGAATATTCTATCAAAATCTAATTACTTAAGAAAAAAATAAATTCAATGAATACAGTTTCTTTTATTTGAATTTGTTATATCATCCATACTTAAAATTAAGGGTCTAGTGGCTAGCCGGTTAAGCACAGGCAATCTGCCCCCAATGGAAAAGTCTATTCATGACTATACCGTCGTTTTGAGGAGTTTATATGTATACTTATTTTGGACTAAAACCAAGTTGTTGTAGAAATATTTAACAAAATATGAAAAAAGTAGACTTTTTTAAAATTGTGAAATGATTCTAGTGATGGTAGACTTACAGGAGAATATATTATTTTTCATACCAAGCTTTGTTATTAATAATAATTATAATGGATATGTTTATATTATATTTTAGGCATTTTATGGGGTTATTATAGAGTGAACACCTCCAAAAAAATAAAATAAATGTGATATAGTAACCTTTATTAGCATACAAAATGTTATTGAAATCTTGGTTTCTGTAGGTTTGTTTCCGATTTGTGATTACAAATATTATAATAATTACAAGCCCCACGTAACAAAAATATTGTGGTCACCCTATTAGAAAGTGACACACCTCCTCCGTACTAAACGTCCTGCTCGGCTCGTTATCAGGCTGCGAGTACTCAGTCCTGTTATATATATAAAGTCCTTGAGTATAGTACAATATATGACGGAGCGTTGGCCAACTACAGATTATTATTTGTTTAAAATAAGAGCGGGTAACTCCGAATAGGATAGTAGAGTCTATGTCATCTTGACAAAGACGCAGTCTATGTCATCTTGACATTTTTTAAATATAGAATAGGGCAAACGGGCAGGTGGCTCATGTGATGGTAAGTGGTCACCACCGCCCATAGGGCTTGCAGGTGCGTTGCCGAAGTTAAAGGAAAGTGTAGGCTCGTTTGTTGAATGTTTTTTCGTATCGGTTCGGAAAAACCGCCGGCGAAAGCTGGTTTCACAGAGTGGTTGTGCGAGTTTTATGAAACTTCAGACATTATCATAAGAAATTCTTCAGAGATTCATCGTTCAGTTCCCTTTTAAAGATATAATATAAATAGATTAGATATAGTACAATATCAATACATTTCGATACCAACCACGAAAGTTGTTGTAATCAGTAAGCGAATTCCCTAGTCCCCCAGTGGGGCATGGGGCAGACACATTGTTGAGTCTGTTTCACTGATCATCGTCTTTACAGGCAAGTAGGTGATCGGACTTCTGCGCTCTGTCCAAAAAATGTATCGACCGAATTTAAGTATATAAATATTGAGTGTTTATTTTTATATTACACACACATTAGATTCATGCGATTGAGCTAAACTTTTCCTTTACCTTGCCAGTAGCAAACAAATAAAACTAAAAACTTTTTTAATATGCAAGCGTGAATACGTCGAGTTGAGTCCACTTTTTCGTGAAATATAGGATCAGAATATTATTTCAAATTCGTCGTGGTTTAATCAGCTTAATCGGTTGAGTAGAATATCGAAATGGCGTGGTGTTTACTATTTTTTTGAAGAAGAATGTCGCAGTTCTTATCTTCTTTTTTCTCTTACAGGTAGTGTAAGATAGTGTGTTCCGGTCATAAAGAGAATTTTTTTTATTAAAGCACGTTTCAGTTTTAGTCGTATAAAAGGTCGGCAGCATCATTACTGATAGATGAACATCAAGTTAGTGTCTCGTTCATTAGTTTTAAGTTATTATAATGTTACCACTATTGCAGTGGCGGGACCACCATACAAGCCCAAACTGCTGTTTTGCCTTATTAATGCATTAAAAAGAAATATAATAATGTCATTAGTCATATATTACTTATACGATTACGTAATTATATAAGTTATATAAATATATAAACAAGTATTATGTTAAAATCGGCAAGACGGGCTTTTGGGCTTGTATGGTAGTCCCGGCACTACACTATTGTTATATGATTTTTTTATGGAAATGTTAGTTGAAACCTGTATTGTATATAACGCTTAATCTCTTAGAAGATATCTATTTATTTATTAAAAAATTATTCCACTTCATATACTTATATAATACGATAGTATAGTATATATTTTTACAGATTAATTTATATTTTTTTGTTCTTGAATACATGTCAGAAACAAATAAAATAAAGCAATACCCTTTTAGAGCAGTTGGTAATTGGAATGGCCCATTCATCATTGCTATTGATATTGGCATTCTGGAAATGGCCGTGTATTATTGGAAGTTAATTAAAGTAATGCCAAAACACATGTGCGGCTTGTAAACATGGTTCACGAATGCGGTTTATTTACAAATTAAAGAACAGTAAAGTCGGTTTTACTGCGGTTAAAATAGAATTCATTGCGACAATATCGTGCAATACATAAATTAAACTTGACTGGATCGTTGGCGCGTTCGGTAGAACACCTGCCGTGCATCGATGGGTCGTGGGTTCGAATCCCACCGGGACGACATGTTTATTATTTACTGTAAGCATGTCTTATCCACGTCTTATCACTTTGGACATTAAACGGCGGGAGGAATATCGAAATTCCGACCGGGTAACGAATCACCGTTTATAGATGGAAAGACTGTAAGTGCACATTGCGCGTTTCCGTTTCAGTCTATGGATTTCCGGATGCTCGAAGTAAAAAGGTTGACGGTGCATCATTGACTGATGTTCTGTGGCTGAGGTATCACCTACCATCAAGTGAACCTCATGCTCGTCTGTCGATATCTAACATAAAAAAGCGCATCTCGTTTCTTGAAGGTTCTCAAGTTGTATCGTTTCGGTAAAACCGCCGTTGAGAACTGATTTGAGTGGTTATGCGTGGCAAAAAGGGCTTTAGGGAAAGACCAGTAGCGTAGCAGATCCTAATTTTGCCGCCTCTTTCTTTTTGCAATTGGTTATATAAAATTTGGGGCTTGCTTTAAATCGTACTCTTATTTAATAACCTAAAGAGAAACTCTGTCATTATGGTGAAGTACAAACAACAACAAAAAAAATACGAAAATTTTTTTTTTGTAATGTAATTTTTTTACCGTTACCTGTGACATGCCGCCCCTGCCAAAGTGCCGCCCGGGGCGGACCCCCCCCCCCCCACGCTACGCCACTAGGAAAGACATGATTTCGATAAATAAAATATAGGCCAGCGGTCTTACTTATAAACGTAGTATAAGCTTGATATAGTTAAAATATGTTTTGTCCCGCTCTATTGAATACAAAAAGACTACAGAACAAAAGAATAAAAACATATTTTAACTATATCAAGCTTAGACTACATTTATAAGTAAGACTGTACATGTTCCGAGATCCATATGGACAGTCACGGGCAAAAGGTTGAATTTTGTGGTAATCGAAGAGCTACTTAGATCGCTTAATGGCCCGTAACTCTTGTTCATTGTACATACGACTTCGCTTCTTGCCAAATTTTACATCTATATATTCTCTCGAACGTTCTGTCTGTTCGTTCGTTTAAAACTCAGCAGGAAAGTATCTGTTTTTGTCCAAATTAGCAGATTAAAATTTGAAAAACGATTGAAATATATGAAAATGTAAATCCAGTACAGTTGACGAGGTGTAAGCTGAGCTTTGCATTGGTGTGTTTTAATCCGTTATAAAGTATTTTATTTAATATAAACATAACAAAATATTAAAAATTAATCACGTCACGCTGCTACTACTACAAGAGGAGAAATGCGGAAGGTACGGGGACAGCCCACACCTCAAAACCTTATCCAAGCAGTAAAACTGGTTTAAATCAAGCAAAGGACGTTCCGCGCCTCAAGCCGTTATTCACACCTACAATCTCTATGTGCACTCACACAATTGCAAAGCTCAGCTTGCACCTCGCAACCTGAACATGCTAGATTCAACATTTCATTCATAGTTAGATTTACAAAATGAATGATAAAAGAAACAATATTCAGCCCGACTTCGTAAACCAGTGCTAATTCAGCGTAAAACTCGAAAATTGTTATAAAACAGGGCACAAAGGGCAACTCAAAAGGTACAATAAATTACAAAAAAAATAAATGGTGTGCATAGCCTGGACGCAACAATAGTTCAGAAATCCGTTTTAAACAAATCGGAGTGTATTAAGTTATATAACAGTTATTCAGTATAGCTGTGGGCTTAACTGCGACCTTGCCTCTTCCAATACTGGATGACCTTCGGTTTCTTGCCAGGGCTGGAGTTATTACATTAAAGGCCCTGAAGCCTTTTTCTTTCCTACGCAGTTATCTATTATATAAAATTCTCGTATCACAATGTTCGTTCCCATACTCTATCTATAATCTAAGGTTACTATCTATCTTTCAAACTCCTAATTGATAAACCCCAAAAAAAAAAAATTATTTTTTGGATAATTTTTTTAATGCCACATAGGCATTAAAAATAAATACAACTCTATATTTTCACTCCTCTATTACCAACCCCTGCTTTTTTTGTGAAAAAATCTAGACCCGTGCGAAGCCGGGGCGGGTCGCTAGTTTTTAAATAAAAATATTTGTTGTATCCGACATTCCATTTTTAAAATATAGAGCCTGCCCAATACTAAGATTAATCTACCTGTAAAATTGCATGACGATTATTTCAGTTGTTTCAGGTAAAACAGACAGCAGCGAGTTACGTAGCTGTAACCCAGCTAACCCGGACACATTAACATTCCATAGTTTCCCATTACATCTAGAGATAAGCCTACCACTGTAACAATAGTTATAAGACTCTTTGCTCTGTATATTTAACTTGAATTAAATCAGTCATATATTAACACTTGGATGGAGCAGTAGCTCCGAAGTTTCATTTAAAAAACTCTTCTGCCATCGCTCACAATAAAACTAGCGGACCGATAAAAATGTTAATATATGTTCTGTTACTCTTTTATAGCCTCTCAATTTTTGTAAAAAATAGTTTGATAATGTCTCAATGACTAGTATTTTGTGCAACGACAAAAAACAAAAAACATTATTTTGAAGGTGCAGTCCATGCTCTACTTAATACAACAAGTTCACTTAAAAAAAACTTAATTTTGAAACTATTTATAAATAAAAATAAATATTTTAGGTCATGTCTTAAAAAATACCTATTTTTCAGACACTCTCACCCCAATTAAGGTCATTTTCTATGGATATGGAGGATCTGCAGATGCGTTACCGGCCTTTAACTACATATGCTTTTAGGCTAATTAGCCTCCCAGGGCCCTATACATAACCTCATAACCGATGCTAAGTTTGACCCTGGTAACAAATATTTCTCTTTAATTGTTATCGTTGGCAATATTTTTCACTACTTTCTACACGTGTATTTGAAGGAAAATTTAAGAAGTTCAATACCGTTTGGGTCTATGCCATAGGTATCTGTTTTTGTGAAGGTCAGATATTTCACGGTCACCTTTGAAATCCCTGGTAACAAAATTTATAGTTATTTATAGATAGATAGATATTTTATTCAGAGCAAACACGCACACAAACATAATTATGGACGAACTATCAAGGATAAGAAGGAAATTTACAAGCACATTTGACAGCCAGTGGCGGGACCACGATACAAGCCCAAAAGCCCGGCTTTCCCTATTAATATAAAAATAAAAAGACAAATAATAATGCTCTTAACGTAATTATATATATGAGTAATATAAAACTTATATGTATACCTACGTAATTATATAAGTTACTAGCGACCCGCCCCGGCTTCGCACGGGTCAAGATTTTTTGACAAAAAAAGCAGGGGTTGTATGTATTTTTTAATGCCACATTATAAAAAAATAAAAACAAAAAATTTCGTACAAAAATTAAAAAAAAAAATTAAGGGTGAACAACCCTTATCACTTAGGGGTATGAAAAATAGATAGTAGCCGATTCTCAGACCTACTGAATACGCATTTAAAATTTGGTAAAAATCGGTAAAGCCGTTTCGGAGGAGTATGGCAACGAAAACTGTGACACGAGAATTTTATATATTAGATCTATACTAATATTATAAAGAGGAAAGATTTGTATTTTTGAATTTTTGTATTTTTGTATGTTATGAATAAACTCAAAAACTACTGGACCGATTTTGTAAATTCTTTCACCAATAGAAAGCTACATTATCAGCGAGTACCAGGGTGAATCAAAAAGTTCTTAGAAGTGCATATATATGAAACCTTTTTGGATCAAGTTCGATATTCAAATTAAAGAGTGTCTATCACACTATATTTATGCAGACTGTCACTTGTTTTTGTCAGTTCGTTCGCATGTAATAAATTTTTTTTGTGCAACGAGTTGCTAAAAAGTCAAAATTATGGATAAAAGTGAGTTACGTGCGGTGATAAAATATCTCAGTTTGAAAAAAATGTCTACGAAGGAAATTTTTTTGGACATTCAGCAGACATTAGGGGGTGATGCTGTACCCTATTCTACGGTTGCGTACAGGGTGGCTGAATTTAAAAGAGGTAGATCAAGCTGTAAAGATGACCCGCGTTCTGGGCGGCCTTCAACCTCCGTTACAGAAGAAAATGTCAAAAAGGTTGAGAATCTGGTTTTGGAAGACAGAAGAATGACTATAAAACATATAGCTGAGATCCTAAAGATATCTTTTGGTAGCGTTCAATCCATTTTAATTGATTCACTGGGGTTCAAAAAAGTGTCTGCAAGATGGGTGCCACGAATGTTAACCGACGAAAACAAAAAGCGACGTTTAGAAATTTCCAAGCGTAATCTCAAAATGTTCCAGCGTGATTCGGATAATTTTTGCCGTCGTCTTGTCACCATGGATGAAACGTGGGTCCACCATTTTGATCCTGAAACTAAAAGACAAAGCATGTCTTGGAAACGACCATCCTCTCCATCCATCAAGAAATTTCGAGTTGCTCCTACCGCTGGCAAAGTTATGGCCTCTGTGTTCTGGGATAGTGAAGGAATCCTTTTTATTGATTACATGCCAAAAGGCCAGACGATTACTGGACCCTATTATGCAAATTTAATCCCGAAAGTGCGTGAAGCGATTAAAGAAAAACGTCGTGGAAAACTGTCGTTGGGCGTGTTGTTCCTTCAAGATAACGCTCCTGCTTATCGATCGGAAGTTGCGCTCAACGCAATCCGCTGTGCTGGCTTCAATCTCCTTGACCACCCACCATATTCTCCGGACTTAGCCCCAAGTGATTTTCACTTATTACCAAAATTAAAAGAGGAAATTCGTGGAACAAAATTTCACGATAATGACGCGGTTATAGCTGCCGTAGAGGACTTTTTCGAGAGTCAAGAAAATAATTTCTTTTCACAAGGAATAAGGAAGTTAGAAACGCGATATTCTAAATGCATTGCATTGGAGGGAGATTATGTAGAAAAATAAAATATTATTATTTAAATCTTTGCATTTTTTAATATTGATTCCAAGAATTTTTTGATTCACCCTCGTAACATAGGCTGTTTTGTGTATTGTACATCTACATTGCACCCGTGTGAAGCCGGGGCGCTTTGCTAGTAATATATATATATTTAACTTGAATTATGTTAGAGTTGGCAAGCCGGGCTTTTGGGCTTGTATGGACTATCGTGGTCTCACCACTGTTAACAGCTTAAAGTTAAGTTTATAAAGCTGTTAACAGCCTATACAGTGACTAAAATGAGCGCCGCTGTTTCCGTAACTATTTAAGTTCATCTACATTATCTTAATACCACTTGTAGGGATAAATATGCTTGTTTTTGAGTTTGAATTTTATGATGGGATCTTTGGACGGGGTTGACAAGGGTTCTTTGGGTCGTGGATTCGAATTTCGCCGGTCGCGGTATGATTATTTGTAGCTTTCTGTAAATATGTTTTTCCTACGTCTGGTAACTTTGGCCCACTCGGCATAGATGAAAAATTATGTAGTGAAGATTGTGCGTTTCGGTGTCAGTCTATGGATTTCATGGGCTCTGAGCTGCAGCCCATATAGCCCATATACTTGTATATTACAGATCCGCCTATGCGACTCGCCAAAAAATAACATACAAGTCGTTTTGATACTTCAGTCGATCAATGTAGGTGAATCTAAACATAATAAATGTTTGTTTACATAATCCCTGTTTACACCAGATAACTCTTTGATCCGATGATATCTTTGATCTATTATATAAAACTATAATACATAGTTTGAAATCTCTAAATAGTTGAAGTCACGTAGTTACCTGTGTTCGCTGTTACTAAACTACGCAATGGGTGTTTTTGTTTTCACCAAAAAAATAAGAATTCATGCGTATGTTTTAAAATTTATCTATATAAATATAGTAGATGTATAAAACGCATCGAAGAGAACTCGTGTTAGATGTTTATCACACATATAGTCCCTTTTTTATGTTAAATATCAACAGACGAGCATGAGGTTTCACTTGATGGTAGGTGATACCTCAGCCACAGAACATCAGTCAATGATATGCTGTCGACCTACTTCTTACTTCGAGCATTCGGAAAGCCATAGACTATATAAATATATATAAACCGAAACGCGCAATGTGCAATTTTCGCAATTTTTCCATCTATGAACGGTAGTTCGTTACCCGGTCGGAATTTCGATATTCCTCCCACCCGATCAATACCCGTGTTACCAGACGTGGGGAAAACATGCCTACATGAAATTAGAATCATGTCGCCCCGGTGGGATTCGAACCCACGACCCATCGATGCGCACGGCAGGTGTTTTACCGAACGCGCCAACGAGCCCATCAAACATAGATTGAAATTAAACAAATTCTCAATAGTTTTCTAAAATGTTATAGAATAGACTATTTATTTGTACTTATATCTAAAAAAAATGAGGGTTTAAGACATTTATTTCTAAATAAAATCAAAAGTGCTATAAATCTAAAAATGCCCTATTTAAATGAAAATTCATAAAGATTCAGGACTCCATCAGGTTTAATCACCATAACTCTTCTAAGTCACCTTCGTACATACACTGTGAAACAAAATATAGCTCTGGCAAATTTGATAGCACATTAAACGGCCGGCGTTTTATGGTTTTTGGTTTAGCTTAGGGAAACGTTACGCGGTTATTAATTTAACAGATTATACGAAATAATAAGGTTAGATTTGCTGCTTGCGCCTTGGAAATGTTTATAGCTTGCTAATGTTCAGTGTTTACAAGAAATACTGATTCCTAATAATTATCTGTAACATTATTGTTAGAGATGAAACGGATATCCGGTATCCGGTCTAAATTAAACAAACGGTTGAATACCGGATAACAAGTGCCGGATTCCGGATTAAAAGAATATAAAATTAAGGTAAGTAGGTACTTTATTTATATCACTAAACACAGCTCGACGGGCTCGTTGGCGCGTTTGATAGAACACCTTCCTTGCGCTCCGATGGGTCACGGGTTTTAATCCCGCTGGGACATTTTTATAATTTTCTATAAGCATGCCCCCACGTCTGCTGGTCACTTCGGGCACTAAGCGGGTGGGAGGAATATCGAAATTCCGACCGGGTAACGAACCACCGTTCATAGATAGAAAAATCGTGAAGTGCATTGCGCGTTTCGGTCTCAGTCTATGTATTTTCGAATGTTCGAAGTAAAAATAATGTCGACAGCGCATCATTGACTGATGTTCTCTGGCTGAGTTATAACCTGCCATCAAGTGAACCTCGTGCTCGTCTGTCGATATTTAACATAAAAAAACGGAATAGTAATCATAGTGGCTACGCGTAACGAGAGTATTATTGCTGTTATATTGAGTATTGAGGTCAAACGAACTGCCAGTGTTGATTAAAACATCACTACAGTTTTTAATTAGTACCTGTTTTATGCTACTATATAAAACTGTCTGATTAACGTAGACAGATTGAATATTTGTAAATATGTATGTTTGTTTTTTTTGTTTTTGTAAGGATCGGAGCATATGGAATTCTGTGATCTCTGCCTAGCCCAATGGGAAAGGCGTGATGTATATGTATGTATGTATGTTTGGTAGCCGATACAAGATGACTACTAAGATGTTGATTTAAAGAAGGAAACCTGGTTAGTGAATTTATTTCTGAAAATCCGCTTGACATTTGTTCAAAAATCAAAAAATAATATTTCAACCACAGATTTTTTTTATAAACTGCCAGCGAGCGTTTGCCATATAATACTGCATTACCAAGGCTGAAGAAAATAACAACCCTAAAAAATTTTATGACCGTCAGGTTTTTATTGGAGCTCCCAGGATCGCTTAGCACACAACAATTCTGGCTTTGGCTATCTATCTTCACAGGTTTCATATATTCACCAGATTTTTGTTATCAACCTTACGTGCCGCCTGCACAGGCTTCAAACATCCACCAATTTCTCAAACTCTGATCGATAAGTCCCCTGGCATAGATCAATATTTATTCATAAAAAATACATAAATATTCCGGCGAAAATCAAACTCGTGACTAATCGAAACGAAAATTCTATTATTTAACGACTTATCGTTGCAAAGAGATTCATTTTCATGCTTTATTTTTACAAAAACAGCAAGAAAATAAATATCTATCAGTGTCCAGACAAAATAATTTTATTTATACTGTAATATAATGCTATCAAATAGATTCCTCCGAGTACCTACTTAGCATTTTTATCTCCTAGAAATTCCCTCGAGTATATTATAACATTCAATTATGCCATAACCATTCGTAATAATACAAAATTATCCCCTACATAACATACATATTAAACGAGCATCATTCTTCTTCGAAACAATTTTCGTCGTCCGCCTAGATAATAAACATCCGTTCACATCCAGACAAATTGAAGGCCTATATAACTTAACCTTATTCTATAGCAACCGAGTCTCTTTAAATCGGTTACTTTATCCTCTCAGAATCAGCCCGAGTTTTCCGTAACCCACCCAAATAGCAGGGCACGTTTCCCGCTTAAAGCGGGAAGTAGAGAATGACTCTTGAAATTGACACGGTAATCTGGCCAGCTCCGCCCTTAAGCAACCCCTAGATTCATTCATTCGTGCTCCTCCGCGCGTGTAGGATACACGTCTCTCGAAACACTTACCGTTATCGTGTTTAAAATAAATAAACAATATAATTCATTAGTTTACACAAGAGATTTGATGCTTCCGATGTTATATGGTGAGTTTTATATATTTTTACCGAAAGTATTTGGAAAAAATTACGTGATTGTCACTTTTTAAACGTATTGTGTCACATTTTGTGTTACCCTTGACTTAAGTCGATTTACAGGTGTCTATGTTAAACAGGTTCAAGTATTTTTTGGCTTATTCTTAGGCTAAGGAAATATAAAACAAATAAATCGGTCGTATAGGTGTAAAATAGATAATATCCCGTAGATACGGCGATAAGTGTTTAATTTTTAAGATTATAATAATTATCTAATTCCTTAGAAAACTATTTGATAACACACAATTCTTTTTTTTTGTTTTGTCGACATTAGGTATATTTTAGTTTAAATAATTTCAATTCTCAAATAAATTAATTTCAAGTCCTTGGACTTTGGGTTCTTGGTCGGAGCATAGAAAAAAATGTGCATGATTTGTCCGTGCGGTTGCTCCATGCTTCAGGGGAGCCCAGAGGTTGTACCTATTTCGCCCAGCGAATCAGCCTCACCATTCAGCAAGGCATTAGTGCCAGTATCCTGGATACCATGCCGCATGACAGTATTCTTGAGGGTGTTTGTTCCTACCCATGGATGTCTACGCCGTAGCCAGAGTGTGGCTACGGCGTAGAGGCATTAATCGTGCTATCATTTTTTTTTTTAATTTTATTACACTAAAAATATACAAACACAACAAATATAACTGGTGGCGTTATCGCTATATATGGTACAATTGAGAAGAAATGGGTAGTGCAAAAAAATATAATAATAATAGAATAGAAACTAAACTAAACTAAACTTGAATATATAACAAACATACACGATATTATCGTCTCTCCACATATACATTATACATTGACAAATACATATATTATTACATAATATTATTTGTGGAGTAAAGATAATCCGAAAGCATATTATTAAATACTAGCAATTGCGCCCCCCACCCCCCCTTGTGGGTGGAATTTCGTAAAATCCGATCTTAGCTGACCTCTACTCGGCGAAAGGAATATTCCTACCATATTTCAAGTCGCTACACCTTATGGTTCCAGAAATATCGTGATGAGTCAATATATAGGTGGGAATCTCTTTTATATTTATTAAATATATCTATAGAGTAAAAACTAACTCAGGGCAAGTAGCAGAGCATTCCAATGCTTGATTGCCTGGATCGTAAATGACTGCATTTTTATATTATTGTACTAAAAATAGTTTAAAATAATACAACTAAAAATGTATGCAGGGCAGGCTAAATCGGTAAATACTACACACAACACTTTTATTTTGTGGAACCATTTGGTAACAGCAAGTAGTGTTTCCAAAACGATAAAACCTTAGGAACCTTAAACAAAAGTGACTATTCATTTCTTAATGCCAACTACCCCATCTGCATATCCTCTGATGTTGCAGAGGTCGCCTTAGTATTTTCATGATTTTCTCAAATAAAAGCTAGTTTCTTCGATATTGATGTCGGAAAAAAATATTTATCATCATTCAAAGATAATTTCAAATACGTATAAACTTAAATACATTAAGTCAATTTTAATTTTCATACACAAATATGAAGCCCATACAAACGAAGTCGCAGCTACGAGATATAGTATTTATTCTTTTAGATATTAGATCTGTTAGATATGGTAGGTTAGCCACAGAAAATTAGTCAATGATGCGCTGTCGACCTACTTTTTACCCGGTCGGAATTTCGATATTCCTCCCACCCGTTCAATGCCCGATGTTACCAGACGTGGGGAAGACATGCTTACAGAAAATTATAAACATGTCGTTCCGGTGGGATTCGAACCCACGACCCATTTATGTATATTTTAAAATATGGATTATGTAGGAACAATATTTCACTCGTCCAATAAAGCCTTATGATCAGAACTTCGATTACGAAATGGAATACCCTAATGGAATAAGAATGTTTCAACTTATTTATTATTCAACGGAAATAAGTAATCAATATTGGTGGTCTGAGCCGAATTATGAATTATACCTACCTGTGAATGTTTCAGGAGGGGTTTCTATCTGTATAGCGATATTTTTTTATTATTTAGGATGCTTTTTCTTGAGACAGTCAGCCGGCCTAGCATGACAACCGCGACAAAATTGTCGACAGTTTTCTCGGGTTTTAATCGATGATCGCTCTATTTCTTTCGGGTCTAACATGACAATTACACTTATAACTCGACTTTTAATATCAAAAATAAATATATTTGTCGATTGATCTTTTCTATCAAAATTGTCGATGTCGCGATATAATATATCGAGATATCAGTTGTGCTGTGACTTCGTCTGCGTAAAATTATTACTACGGCTTATTTTTTAACCGAGCTGTTATTTCATCAATCTCCGCTTAGTAGCGTTTGGCGCTCCACTCAAGTTAGATTTATCGTGATATTTTTAAACTATTCGTTAAAATTTCTTAGTGTTATATACAAGTTATCTACATTAAATACTTTTTTGATAAGAATTAGCTAAATACATATAAAATGTGCATTGAAAAAAAATATCTGAACTCCTCCGAAACGGCTTGACCGATTTTCGTGATCCTTAGCGTGCATATCGGCCAGGGTGGATATTCAATCAACATCTATTTTTCATCCCCCTAAATGTTAAGGGTTGTTCACCAAATTTTTTATTTTATTTTTGGACGAACTTTTTTGTTTTTATTTTTTTATAATGTGGCATTAAAAAATACATACAACCCTAAATTTTTACTTTTTTATCACCAACCCCTGCTTTTTAGAAATTATTTACATGGCAAAACAACGATTGCCGGGTCAGCTAGTATCTATATGTACTCGTATGTATACCTGTCAATGTTCGTAAATAGAGATTTCGGGTTTCGAATTATCGAAGTTTGTCAATAATTATTTTTGTGTGGTTCCTTCGAATTAATGTATGTATTTCTGTCAATTTAATTACTTCTCGTAACTTTCAATTGATAATAAAAACTATACAAATAGTCAGCCGCAGTTTGTATGAAAGTGGGTTGTGCGTAAACAGGTCAAGGTCGCATCTGGGAGGAAACCGGGACATGTACCCTGGATGCGCATTTTAGGGGGCGTCGAACTTACATATCAATGATTTCCACAACAAAGGTCGTATCTCCATTTAGCATACTTTTGGCAATGAGCAAAAAGGATTAAATTTTTATTTTTTTTTATTTTTCATCGTAGTGCATTTTAAATATAAGGTTCGATAGAGCTTCGAAAACTGAACAATACTGCATTAAAAAGTCATTTTAGCCAAAATGGTTTTACGCCCTTTGTCGCGGAAAACATCGATATTTGAAAAAACAAACCCGTAACTTTGTTGAAGATCCAAAATTTCCCGGGCTAACAAGTATTGTTTATGTTTTAGTAATAATTTATTTCCTTTTAAGATTTCATAGATCGCTTACAGAGAAACCTCATTTTTTGGTACGTAGATGTGTAAAAATGTGTAAGTATTTTAGTGACGAAAGATTATGCGTGTGCGAGCATTGGCGTAGTCAAGGTGTGAGAGCCATAAGGATGACTCTAGTGGCGCCCTTATGGCGCTCAGCCGGCCTAGCATGACATTCAAGACAAAATGTCGACTGTTTTCTTGTGCTTTATTCGTTTATCTCTTTATGTCTTCCGGGTCTAACATGACACACTTAAAACTCGACTTCTAATGTCAAAAGTAGAGATATTTGTCGATCGAGATATCTTGTCTATCAAAGTTGTCGATGTCGAGATATCTCATAATATATTGAGATATCTTATATATCTTAATTTGTCTTCACTCGTCCGCGAGATATCTCTTGATGGTCATGCTAGATGGGCAGCTGATTGGAAGTGTCAACTCGAGCGGCGCTGCTGCGGTGCTAAAATCTTTTGTAACTGCTTATTTACGATATGCGATAGGATATTTCTGTCAGACAGGTGTATATCCAACTAGACCGGGAGATAGTGAAACAATTTTTTTTTAAATCTCCTAGGAGTGCCCGTGAGAGCTAATGAAAAATACATATGCCTTTACATTAATTCTTCTTTTTTTTATGTGACCAGCTTTGGCGCGCAAACACGGCCACAGTTGTGTCTTTTTTTTTTACCGTCAGGAAACCCATTTACAGGCCCCGTCGGGGCAGATGATGGGATGACGCGGGGAGTGTGGGGGTCGGGACTAGAAGAGTCACCCCTACCCATTAAAACCTGACAGCCCCTCTGTTCGCGTTGTTAGGGCGCACGGGATCACATAGCTTAGCTTTCTATTAGCTATACAAATTGTCAAATCTTTTGTTTCAGAGATTTACGTCTACAAATAAACTTTATTATATAGAGGAAAGATTTGTATTTTTGAATTTTTGTATTTTTGTTTGTTATGAATAAACTCAAAAAGTACTGGACCGATTTTAATAATTCTTACACCAATAGAAAGCTACATTATCAACGAATAACATAGACTATAATGCATGTACATTGCACCCGTGTGAAGCCAGGGCGCGTTGCTAGTATAAAAAGTTAGAATTTGAACAAAACAATTATACTGGAACCTAATAAAATCCTTGTTACAAATTCTAGCTAGAAGTTCACCAATAACTCCCGAATTTACGAGGAGAAAAGTTTTCTAGCAAATATATTTGTCGTAATATAATTTATTGTAAGTTCGTCCTGTTCCAAATAACATGGTTCTAATATAAGTTTTGAAGTTACGATTTTATTGCGGGTACAATTTTATGGCTGTGGAAATTGTACGCTTGGCTAATCAAATAAAATTAAGTTAGGTTTTCGAGTATAGGCATCAATTTCTGCAGAATATTCGACCAGGTTATTAGAATATTATGTATCTGGGGGCACGGCAGTGCCCCCGCCAAGTCGAGCAAAAAGCGGCACGGCCGTACTATCCTTTTCTCGAAGTAGTTCGGGCCATTTTCGACCCTCTATAACTTCGTTGTGGATAAAACTAGAATCCTGAATTTTCAGTCACTAAGCAGGCATTGTATAAACTCGGTATATTTCAAATATCATTCTGTTTGAACCAGTAGTTTAAGAATTATAACTAGTCAAAGTTTGATAATTTGTCACTCACTCACTCACTCACTGACTGACCGATCATCAAAACTCTAAGGCACTTCTAGCAGACATAGAAACTTGAAATTTAGAATACAATTAGTGTTTAGTCTATAAATCAAGGAAAAACTACAATATTTTGAAATTTCGGTCCAGTTTTCTAGATATACAATTTTTTTTTGTATTTCTGTATGTAATGAATAACTTAAAAACTACTGGACCGATTTTAAAAATTCTTTTACCGTTAGAAAGTTACATCATCACTGAGTAACATAACATATATTTATTACTAGAAATCCTTAGAAATCCCTACTAAAAACAACCCAAGGTGTAAAAAAATTAGCCATAAAATGTCTTTCACCGCATGTGCTGCGGAAAGTATTGATGATAGAACAAAAAAACGTTCTACAATATTATAGAACATATCAAAATCTACAAAAAAGTTCATGAGACCATATGTCCAACTATTGTAGTTATGTCACTATAACTACTTTTTTACATTAAAAAGTTGATAAAAATGCCGATCAAAATCAGACTGTTATCCATATAGCTTTGTATTAATTCTTATCCAAATAAACTAAGAAAAGGACTATCTACAAAAAGAAATGAGATGCCATCAAAAACATAAATTGTAAAAAAAGCCAAGTCTTGCAACTCAGTGCTTCTATCGTAAAAAGTTGTGAGATCCATATAATACCAAGTCGGTCAATTTATTCAGTCTCTACTGAAGGATCCTTCTGTCTTAAGTTATTAGATACATAATAAGCTAACCTAACAATATCTTATAGTGATCGTATCAATGCCAATATTAAAAATCTTTGATGTTTAAAATAAATAGATTGACTTGGCAATCGCACTAAACAATCTAATTTAATATAATATGTATTACTTGTGAGATACATTATGTTTTTAATAAAATAAAAAAAGATACATTGTGATTTCATGCGATAGCCGAGTCAATCTACTTATTTTAAATATCAAAGATTTTTAATATTGGCATTGATACGATCACTATAAGATATTGTTAGGTTAGCTTATTATGTATCTAATAACTTAAGACAGAAGGATCCTTCAGTAGAGACTGAATAAATTGACCGACTTGGTATTATATGGATCTCACAACTTTTTACGATTGAAGCACTGAGTTGCAAGACTTGGCTTTTTTTACAATTTATGTTTTTGATGGCATATTATATCTACCAACTTTAATATAAGAGTCAAAATATAATTTAATAATACGGCTTTAAGCCGTCAAGGTTAAACATAAGTATGGAATTAATTAGCTTAATTTTAACTTAATATTGTCTTTTATTAACGTGGACAGAATCTACTTTCTCTTGCAAGGAGTTTCGGTTGGTCGAAACGTATGTAGTGGTTTGGCTTGTCTAGAGTGGTTCACATACTGCTGACTTAGAGTTTGTGTTTGATATCCGCAATAGGTTTCGAAATGCTACGTTTAGTTTGCCCAATGTAGGATAAGCGTCGGGATAATTAATTTAAATAATATAATTTTTGAATCGCATTGTAATACGGTAAACTAGTTTTTTATTTAAATTTAACTTCTTAAAAAAACTGTTTAGAATTTCGAATATTTTTAAACCTTCCCTGGATATTCATTACTCTAATGGACATGACGTGACATGGAAATTAAGAGTCCAAAGAAGAATGAGAAAAATAAATAACCGCCACTTGTTGTTGGCAATATTGTGATTCGAGTAAACCAACACGAAATAACTGATTGGCAACTAAGACTTTTCGATATAGAATGTACTTAAAAATACGAGGATAAGAGTCGAAATGAATTGTCAATTACGATAATATTTTATCACAGAACTTTAAAAGGTGTATCGCAACTAAAATTATAAATACAAAAATATGTTATGTATTTCTTTCATGCAAGAACAACGATGGAGTTTTTGGGGCCAAAAAATCCAATGCCAGATAAAATAATGTTAACAATATTTTGAATGATTCATTCATGCAATGCTAAAATATGCAACCACTTGAATAGTCGCTGATTGCATGAATTTTGCATGTTTTGCCGCGTAGTAAATAATGATATTCTCTTGAATTATTTATTTATAAGCTTTAAAAATAAAATATATTAGAATTCTAATGGTTGCAAACGTTCTATGTATATTATAAACACAAATAAAAAAAATATCTCTAAAAGAATTGATGTGTATGGTTTGTAGGTGCCCTACCCTGCCTTCTATGCCTGCCCGACTGAAACCATTTGTTTAAGTCTTCTTTCTCCAGGATTCGAACCTAGGACCTCCGGAGCTAAAGTGATATGACGGGCTCGTTGGCGCGTTCGGTAGAACACCTGCCGTGCGCATCGATGGGTCGTGGGTTCGAATCCCACCGGGACCACATGATTATAATTTTCTGTAAGGATGTCTTCCCTACGTCTGGTAACTTCGGGCATTGAACAGGTGGGAGGAATATCGAAATTCTGACCGGGTAACGTTCCACCGTTCACAAATGGAAAAGCCGTGAAGTGCACATTGCGCGTTTCTGTTTCAGTCTATGGATTTCCGAATGCTCGAAGGAAAATATAGGTCGACAGCGCATCATTCTGATGTTCTGTGGCCAACTACCATCAAGTGAACCTCATGCTAGTCTGTCGATGTTTTAGGTTTAAAGTTAAAAAAAAAGTCTGTATACTAATAGTTTTGTTTAATTCATTTATTTTTCTTAGCTATAAGTTTGCACACTGTCCCCGTTTTATTGTAATTATCTCCCTTTGTTTGTTAATTTAGATTATTTTATATTATTCAAACGTCTGATAGTCCGTGGCGTGACTGAGGCTGCAGCTGAAAATCAGCGTGGTATGTTTCTGCCGTGAGGCTGAAGCTTACCACACAATGCTGAGACTATGGCCTTTTAACTGCCAAACACAAATTCTTTTATCATTTTTTTTATTTTTATATTATTATTATTATTTTATATATTTTATATATTTATTTTATTGTTTTGCTAAGTTTAGTTTTGTAAGTAAACTTGGTAATTTGTTGTTATTTGTGCAGTAAATAAATTCTCTCTCTCTCTCTCTCTCGATATCTAACATAAAAAAGGCAACGCGTACGGTAGTACCAATTCATTAAAATCATAAAGAAATTCAATTATTTTACCTGACGGATAGTAATCACCGCCCATAGATTGCAAATCTTGTAAGTTTGTATAGATAAGTCTAGGGCGGGCGGCACGTTCGTTTTTTTTTATTGTTGGGCGGCGTTTCTTTATGAGTTTACTGAAAGCGGTCTTGTGTAAAAACAGGGTCACTTATACGTTTTATTTTTACAACTTCGTTTGTCGTGATCCTTTTTAAATTGGAGACAATTTTTATTAAAAATCCGGGCAAGTTTGAATCGGATATGTGTGGAGAGTTCCATATTAAAATTGTGTTTCCTGTAGATAAGGGAGGATTTTTTAAATATGTATCTAAGAATTATCTATTTTTTTTATTTCTGCTCAATTGTTTCAGAGAACGGAAGCAACGCTGAATTTTCGTATAATAAGAAATTTATTAAGTAGCCAAGATACTGAATAGAAAATTAGAATTCTCAATAAATTAAATAACATTCTTTAAACTGCTAATTGTTTCCCGCGCAACGTTCGCTTCGTTGATAGACGTACATTGAGACACCTATCTTAGAGATAGTCCTCACTTTAATTAGCCTGAAAACATATCTGAGGCTGGCTAGCTGTAATCCTCTCTTATCTAACAATTAGCCAGTGACACACAGTCAGACGAACAATATAATTAAATTACCTCTATATTTCCTTCCCAAGAAAATACCCGCGGATCTTTATTTTCCTTTGTTGTGAACTAATTAAATGCCCGAGTGAACGTTAAGAAGGCTATGAAATTACTTTTCACCTGTCGCTTCTTCCATGAAATAATTCCAAGAGAGTAAATTTAAAGGCCAGTTACCACTCTGGTGTTGCGGATGTCTAAGGAAGTAGGTGATCACTTACCATAAGGCCCCACGCTCATTGTGACTTTTTGTTGCCGTGACTTTTTGTAATCTACTCGAATGCTTTTTTTTTATACTGAGGACTTATTTTATACAGAGGACTTGCATATGCCTTGCCGGCCTGGAGATACTGCAGCGACTATGGAGACGTGACAATATGGTGACAAATAGTTTCGTCCGTCAGCAACGTGACTGTCACCCGACCTACGTATTGCGAGTGTGCTCACTGGATTACTTTTGTCATTCGAGAGCACGTATCACTGCAACTGAAATCCATCCCGAGCCCAAATGAGCGCGTTTTGTCACCCGATGACAAAAGTAGGGGCCTTGTTGGTGACAGTAGGTGATAGCAACAAGTGACAAAAATTACAATTGGCCACGAACGTGATTAATCTTGTTGGACCGATTTTTTGACTCAGTGGTTAGCGCGGTGTATTTACCATCGAGGTTCTATGTCCCAGGGATACAATTTAAAAAACTATTTGAAAAACATATATTAGGTAGAATACAAAAATATAATACCTATATCTACCTAACTATATAAATAAAAAGCTATTAAAGTTAGTAAGCTATATAAGTTAGTATATTTGTCCTGCCGGCCTAGCATGACAATCGCGACAAAAAAAATTCGACCGTTTTCTCGTGTTTTAATCGATTATCGCTTTATTTCTTTCGGGTCTAAGATGACACTTACACATAAAACTCGACTTCTAATATCAAAAATAGACATATTTGTCGGTTGAGATATATTTTCTATCAAAGTTATCGATGTCGAAATATAATATATCTAGAATCTAGATATCTTATATTTTAGTTTGTCTATACTCGTCCGCGAGATATCTCGTGCCGGTCATGCTAGGCCGGCTGTATGATCTCCAAAACTATTCATCCGATTATGATGAAATGTGAGTTGTTCAGCATATACCCGCGAAGCTTCCTGACTTTTTTACTTAACGTGGCATTGCAATACATGGCAACTAGTTACCAAGACCCCTAGTGGAACATGGGGCACGAAAATGTGTCTGTTACACAATTCCATTTTTTTACATTTTTTTTTGTTTTTATGTTAGATATCGACAGACGAGCATGAGGTTCACTTGATGGTAGGTGATACCTCAGCCACAGAACATCAATCAATGATGCGCTGTCGACCTACTATTTACTTCATAGCATTATTCCATATACTGAAACCGAAACGCGCAATATGAACTTCACGGTTTTTCCATCTAGGAACGAAACATTTATTTACATAAATTTATTTTTTTAATGTTCCCTAGGATTCGATCTCGTGATCGCTAATCGCAACAACCTTACCACTACGTCACAGACGTGGTCAATCATCTGATATAGCCATTAGAATCTATTACATATTCAGGATAAATCTACGTTTGGGAGCCAATCTATCAAATGTTACCCGAACCTTTGACTGCGTACAAAGGGATCAATTACTCACGTTTTATAGATGGACGCTGGTAGTACTCATATATAAAATGTACATAGCGATTCCACGTAAAATGTGGTAACCAATATAGTGTTCTACCGTCTGTTTTTATTTATTTATATTTAATACTAGCAACACACCCCGGCTTCGCACGGGTGCAATGTAGATATACTATACAAGCCTGCGCTGATAATGTAGCTCTCTATTGGAGAAATATTTTTTTTAATCTGTTCAGTAGTTCCAGAGATTACCAACAACTTCACAAACTCTACCTCTTTATAATATTAGTACCTATAGGTAATGTCAAATGGGACTCCACTCAGTGTATGATGTGGGCATGATGAACACTGATTTTCAGTGCATTTTTTGAAGTAACAGTACCCCTTCTTCTTCTAATGGTGCCTCTCCATTACTGGAGGTTGGCCATCAATCTCGCGAAGCGTGTCTCGTCCTGTGCCAGATGCAACAACTCCTCTGCAATCGCAATACCTGTCCACTCCCTAACGTTACGCAGCCATGATTTTTTCCTTCTACCAACACGCTCTTTCCCCTGGATCTTACCCATCATGATTAACTGAAGAAGCGGTAGCAGTCATGGTGCAACACAACAGTAACAGTACCCCTATTACTATTTAATTATTGTATTGTTGATCGAAGATTCAGTCAGATATTACGTTTGACATTTCGCGGCGTGACTATTTTAAAGGTAGAGGCTGTAGAGTTCGAAGTTCGAAAATTCGAATAAATTGTTCTCTAAAAAAAGTTAGATCCGCAATTCAATTACGAATGAATTATTCGTGGACAAAATGCATATGAATAAATTATTCACGATTTTAATCGAGTTCGATTATACATTTTGAAAACCGGCGTGACAACTGCTGTTTACGATTTTTACCACAATATACTGAGTCATCTGCCTTTTCACTGTAATTTCTATGCTAAGTATAAATAATATTTTGTTATTTTATTTTTTTACTTTACGTGGATAAATGTTTTTCTCTGTGGGTGTACTTCCGAAAGCTAATAATCAAATTTCGAGCTGAAAGGTACACAATTTCGTTTTCATATTATAAAACATCCCTCCATAGGATTTTTTAGTTTTTGGAATAATCTAATATATAAAATTCTCGTGTCTCGCGGTGTTTGTGGTTAAACTCCTCCGAAACGGCTTTCCCGATTCTCATGAAATTTTGTGTGCATATTGGGTAATCTGAGAATCGGACAACATCTATTTTTCATCCGCCTAAATGTTAAGGGTAATCCATCCCTAAATTTTTTTTTAATTTTTGGTCGATGTGGCATTAAAAAATACATACAACTCCTGCTTTTTTTGTCAAAAAATCTTGTCCCGTGCGACCGGGGCGGGTCGCTAGTAAAGTATGCAATTTACTATTTCAATCCATTTTTATTGATATCTATATTTTTCCCAAACAGAAATTTTCTAGACATTGATTGCTATACCTTATTACTATTTAAAGCCAGACGGCTCTGAATTTTAAGTTTCACCGTGACCTATTCAGGGTCGCATCGAGAGGTAATCGATTTATTATAAATAAATTCATACTCAAATATAACTTAAAATACTTATATCTGTTTTACAAGAACTAATTGTATAATAAGCAATCAAGGAGCTAATATTGTCTTTTATTAACGCGAGTATCACACATTAAATAAAATACTGTAACCGCGATTTATTATTTATATTGTTTAAATTATTTATCCCGACGTTTCGGATGCTTTTCAGCAACTCCCGCTGTCTCCCGCGACCACGTTTGAACAATTGTTCACCTATAAAATCTTCTTCTTGTGGTGCCTCTCCATTACTGGAGGTTGGCCGTCAGTCTCGCGAAGCGTGTCTCATCCTGTACCAGAAGTAGTAACTCCTCTGCAGTCGCAATACCTGTCCACTCCCTAACGTTACGCAGCCATGATTTTTTCCTTCGTTGAAGGAGTTGAAGGAGGTGGAGGCGGTCATGGCGCAACACGTGGCCTAGGTATGCAACCTTCCGATGTTTAATGTTCTGCAGTTTTTTGGACATCCCAACTCGATTAAGAACCTATAAAATATTAAATATGAATTTCAATAAACAATAACAATTGAAAGAATTGGGTTTCGCGCGTCTTTACTTTTACAAAAAGCTTCTTTTTTTAATTTGGTCCGCGCGGGGGTAATTTTTGACAGCCGGTAACATTTTGATACAATGTTCGTGATCGTTCTCTTTGGTATTTGAAATATTTACTAACAATATCCGCATTCCGAATTCAAATCACTTTTATTCCCTAGGGATTAAAAAGCTTTTCTGCTCCCTCTTTGCAGTGAACCAACTAGTTCTTTTTGAATAGATCTGAGTTATACAAAATTAATACATAAATTTAATATTTACCTAAGATTATCAGTGACAGAGGAATCAGTACATTAATTTATCAATGATGCGCTGCTGATCTATTTCCTACACGAATTAGATTAGTAGGTATTTAAGAAGATATGTTGTGAAAAATGCAATTTTTCTATTACGTTTAACTTGTTCAGGCTGTGGATTATTGATATGAAAATTTGGAATTTGTTTTTTGCAGTGTCGCTCAAAAGGAAAACATGTTTCAATGAAATATTCTCGATAGAAAAAAAATGCGAAGTTATGTCTATTTTTACACTTTTTTGTATCCCAAAGCATAACGGCAAAGAGTTATTTAATTTAATTTATTTTAAAGGATGTAGAATAAATGTCTTTAAAATTGCTCAAAACCGTTATTTAATCAAATAAAGTATTGTAAAGTTATGAAATGAATTAGTTTTGGCACATACGTTATTTTATTCCGAGCGCGTTCAAGCTACAGCTATCTCTTTTTTTTACATGTTTCAAGTAATTATTTCAATCTCGCTCGCTCACCTTCAATAGAGCGATTTTTCGCCTTGCGAGCCTCATCGACATAGGCCCTTAATACATGAGTGCGAATACATAGGAAGGTCGTTCTGGATGATTTTTTTCATCTCACGATCTCAGATACGAAGAGAAGTTACTGCTGCCGAATGATATCACTGTGTAGGAACTAACCACTAATTCAGTATTATTTTGTTGCAGATGTAATTCCTGGGAGTCGAAAAGCGTAAACAAAAGCCAACTTTCAGCCAAAACTAACCGCCAGTAAACGAAGCCAAAAACTAAAGTATTCATAAAAGTCAAGATTTATTTAAATGAAAATAAACTAATTCGAAAAAAAAGACTATTTTTGAAAATTTTAAAACGCTAAAGATGAGTTTCGATTCGACATCATCGAAAAAGTTTAATTTGGAGAGAGCTACGAACTTCATGAGACAATTTCGCGATCCCGATTCTCGGGAATTGAAGAAGTTGTCCGCCAATCAGTTTATGGAGGTGTGGAGCCATTATGATAATGATGGTAAGTAAAAACAGTTCGAGCATGCTTTTTGGTAATGGCAGTGGCGTAGATTATTTATCCCCACGAATCTTTCAGATGCTTTTCAGCAACCGTGGTCACGGGCCAGACTGTCCCGTGTCTGACTATGCCGTGTAGACGTTTTAATCCGGTATAAAGCAGGAACTGAAACCGGTTAATTTTTATTTTCCAAATTACGTGTCTGACTGAGATACCATGATATTAGTTTTAAAGAGTAATACACACTAGTTTAGTGTACCACTGTATTTTTTTTCAGTAAATATGAATAAAAACAAAAGAATATTAACAAAAACCTTTATTATACCGGTATAACTCCCATAGTAAATTAACCGGTATTCAGGAGCAAATAACTAGCACCCAGTACGGATCCCAAAATTTGCTGCCCCCTTATTTCTGCAATCTATCTTCACTACATATTATAAAACAAAGTACTCCACCGCGTGTGTCTGTTCGCAATAAACTCATAAACTACTGAACGGATAGAGTGCTTTATGGGGAAGGTTTAGGTATATAATTTGTCAAGGTTTTGTGTAAATTGGTTGAAATATAACGATAATTGTTGAAAGTTTCGGAAAAAGTCAAGCCGTTTGGGAGCTTTCATCGAAAACGCTGCCTAAACCTTATGTCATTGTAGTTTTTATCAACGATACAGTCTATCGTACCTATATATACACTTGTGGGTTGAATTTCGTAAAATCCGTTCTTAGCTGACCTCTACTCGGCGAAAGGAATATTCCTACCATATTTCAAGTCGCTACGCCTTATGGTTCCAGAGATATCGTGATGAGTGACTATATAGGTGGAATTCTCTTTTATATATATAGATTAGGTAATTATTAGGCAATTAAACAGTGTATAAATCTCTCTTGTTAAGTGTGTTTGTCGCGAACCATTGTACGTTAATAGAAAACACAACATACATGTACTTCCATAATTGGATTAAGTGTCGTCTAACATCTTATTCAAACTGACATTTTAAGTGAAAACTCGTGTTAATCTGATAAAGGTTATTTAATATATCGCAAATATATTTTACTGATAACAAAATTCATTATGCTAACAAGGGCAGGGTCTTCAACTAGTAACTCAACCAGGACTTGAACAACCGTCCGGTCGCTCAGTAAGCAAGAGCATTACCACTACGCCAAGGAACCATTGCTGCAACCGGTAAAAAGGTGCCTTCTACTTAAGTTACATATAGAACTATGAGTTGAAATTTCGCAATAATAAAAACGAATGGCGTCTTGCCGCTTTATATACTTATTGAGGGGACCCTGCCCTACAATATATATAAAAGTGATGGGAATCTGTGATTCCCAAGTTTGACACTCCCCTTGTAAGTTCACATGCAACGCGTGTTAATGTACGTCAACGCGCGATATTAAAAAAGAGTTCAGCCAGCCTAAGATGACCGACAAGAGATATGACGCGGGCGAGTGAAAACAAACCATCAATTAGAAATCGAGTTTTAACTGAAAGTGTCATGTTAGACCTGGAAGACATAAATAGATAATCGATTAAAACACGAGAAATCAGTCGATAAAATTTTGTAGTGGTTGTCATACTAAATTACATGCTAGCAGAGGGCCTAAATCTATCATTCCGGCAGGGCCTAATTCGACAGCGCATCATTGACTGTTGTTCTGTGGCTGAGGTATTGCCTACCATCTGAACTACATTACCTGAACCTCGTGCTCGTCTGTCGATATCTAACATTAAAAAAATATCTATCAATATGATTAAAGATCCTTTCTCTATAGAGATGTTGAAACTATTTTTTTTTTTCAAAATTCCGTATTATTTTTAAAATTTGTTTATCACACAAACCTGTATCGACAATTACAAATAAAACAAAAAAATAATTATCTAATTTCGGTGACTTTATTTTAATAATAATAATAATAATAATATAGCCATTTAATCCCAAAAAGATAACAGTACATTACATGCATTAAAATATTAAAATGGAAAAAAAAAACTTTACAAGGTAAAATTTAAAAAATAGGTATATAATTTAACAAAATAAATAATAAATCTGTACAGTTAATATGAGGTAAGATGTCTTAAACAATTTCTTTTAATTTATTAATTATAATTGTTTTAAAGATTTATAGAAATTGAAAAAGACAATAATTATATTATGTTTGGATTTGATAGTTATTAAAACATTAAAATATGATAGTGGATTTTTCGATATTTTAAAAAACATAGGTGCATAATAATTTACAGGTTACTCTTAATTTAAAGTTAAAATATTCTCAAATAACATAAGATTTAGGTAGTTGTAAATATAGACACATAATTACATTCAGAGCAATCCAATTCACAAATCTTCATTTCAATCTTACAATCAAATCATGTAAATCACTAATAATTCATTTAAAGAGATCATAATTTCAAAGTTATTACCTTATATCTATATAATTTCTTATTGTATATTTAGACTAATTATTGCTATAAATAGACAGATTTCTTAATTTAAAAGTTCAATGTATCAAATACGTGCATGCAAAAAAAAAATAAACTTATTTTATTTTATACTATGTAAAAATTAGCCTGAAATTCGATATAAAGTTTTCGCACCAACATTGAATTCAAAAACGCACACGGTATAGGAGATAATGATGTTTACTTTAGACGAAACGAGTACAAAAACCGACTTTTCTCACCTTAAAATTTTAAAATAAGGTCACAAGACCTTTTGTTATTTAACCTTCAAAGTATACTTAGGTAGTTCTGCCGAAATCATGTTTGTTTTTGTCACTGAAAGAGATTCGCTGATGGATTATTTACAGTCTTCCCAGTTCATTATAAAAAAAAATACTAAACTCACATCAAATTTGACTTAAAACCAGTTGCGTAGCTACAGCCATATCAGCCGTATCAAAGATACAGGGCTCCCTAGCTATAGGGGCCCCGAACCCCTGTAAACGAAAATTTACATCCCCTTAGGGCTCGCCGCAGTTAGAAAGAAATTTTACCGATCTTTTGAGCTAACTACCAGCCAGCAATCTTTGAAGACAGTGGAACTGTGAATTCAAAAAACAACTTATAATAAAGTTGGCGACCCTAAAGTTATATATTGTCTTTTATTAACGCGAGTATCACATTTTAATAAATAACTTTTACAATAAATATAAAACGAATCTAAAATATTTAGCTCAAAAACTACTCGACCGATCTTAAATATTCTTTCACCAATAGAAAGCCACATTATCAGCGAGAATTTTTTTTGTACTTAATCTACATTGCATCCATGTAAAGCCGTATGGGCATATTTCTAGTAAATTAATATAATAGAAACCCCAAACTCTACATTTTTATTGTAATAAAGTAAATGTATTGTGAATAACGATAAAGGCCTCGGACACCACAAATAGATCTAATCTACCTTTCATATCTCTTCCAAATGATATTGTTTGAAAATTCATTTCTGATTGTTTATTTTTGTTTGATGGAATCGTTGTCTGTTTCAGAATTGTTCCATTGTTTATTTTTGTAAGATGATTGCTAGAATTGTTATTACCTAACGCAATGTTTGGTCTGCACAGTGTCTATGTATCTAATGATACAAATGATCAAATAAATTCAAGGCATGGATGTTGTGAATATAAAATCTCTGGACTTGAGGGCCTAGTACGAACGACTATCGAGAAAGTATTCGGATCAATCTGAGGGCCTAGCACGAACGACTATCGAAAAAAGTATTCGAATCGTCAAACTGTCAGTTGTATGAAAAATTATTTGAAATTTCATACAAATGACAGTTCAACCATACCAATACTTTTTCGCACTATACGAATATTTCATTATTAATTACGGAGCGTGGGTTGAACTATAATTCAATTTGAATGAAGATTCCTTGAAACGTTGTGGTCGGTATCTCATTTAAGATTTCGAGATATTCTTGGCTTGAGAACTTCAGACGTCATTCTATTATTAATTCATTCATGGTAAGTAGATTGAATTTGTGTTACGTTAGAGAGTGATAAGTTAGTTCAGTCTTAATTAGTTTGAGAAACTAAAATTCTAAATACTTATTCAATCTTTGTAACTCAAACTGGTGGCCTGGAAGAGATCGCTGAATTGTAGTGATAAGGCCAAAATAGCAATTATACGGTTGAAAAGAAATGCTCAATTCTAAATGAGTTTTAAGACTGGGCTGGTCTGATTTCTAGAGGTAAAGATTCCAAAGCAGGATACTTTGCACAGTAAAAGAGGAGTTATAGAATTCACTTTGAATGAATAGGAGTTTCATCAGATTTCCATTAGAACGCAAGGCAAAATGACCACCAGAAAGGAACACAAAATGATGATTTAAATACCTGGGAGTTTTAGAATCAAAATAATTTTGCATCAAATCAGATCAAAAAATGATGCCAACAAAATGTTCCCACTAAGACCAACTAATATAAAATAATAATAATAATAATTTAATACCCCTAAATATCGATTAACCCCTAACGTTACATACTTAGTTTGAGAGGTACCTAAATTAAAAACAAATTAAAAAAAAAAGTTGTATAAAATAGCTGTTGTATTTATGTGGGTGTAATTAACACATTTACATACATTAATTAATTACCTAATAATACATGATGATAACAATGAAATCCCAAGTTTGAGGCTTAATATAAAATTGTTTAGAATCGTGCCTCTTTTCTTATTTTTTTTTTAAAAGTACACCCTAAACGAAATTACCCCCTAAAAATCCCCTGTACATCTTGACTCTCCCTCAATTTGGGGGGAAAACCCCAAGTTGTCATCAAATATAACATTGTAAGAAGATGAAAATGATTATTTTTCGCTGCCCGTTCGTGGTTACCAGTTAGTAAAAATAAGTAATTATTTGATATTGCATGACCATAGGAATTAAAATGTTAATATTTAAACGCCTGTGGTTCATGTTCAAGGTTTGTATGAATTTCTTATCAATTCCTTATCGATTCCGTCCACGCTATAGTGCGCCTTGAAATTGTTCAATGTTAACCCTTAGGTTACCTACCCCTGCCGGCCTAGCATGACAACCGCGACAAAATTTTGTCGACCGTTTTCTCGTGTTTTAATCGATTATCTCATTATTTCTTCCGGGTCTAACATGACAATTACACTTAAAACTCGACTTTTAATATCAAAAATAGATATATTTGTCGATCGAGATATCTTTTCTATCCAAATTTTCGATGTCGAGATATAATATATCGAGATATCTTACATCTTAGTTTGTCTTCCCTCGTCCGCGACATATCTCGTGGCGGTCATGCTAGGCCGGATGGTCTATGAAAAAGTGAATTCTCGAGTCCCCTACTCGAGCATGGGACAGACCCTTTTCTGTGAATGTTTCACTGATCAGCGAGACGAAGGGATATTTAAAAGCACATGAATTTTACATTGATAGTGCAAGTATTTATTACCTCGGCGATTGTAATAAGAACAGAAGAATCCTTTACAGTAATTGGATTTCTATAATATTGAATTTTCACTAAAGTCACTAAAAGAATTCAAAGCGAAAGCAAATTTATTTTAGAAAATCGCTATCGAACTCCAAAGATCTTTAAATCTAGCGAGAGAAACGGCTACGTTTACACTGTTGGCATACTTGGAATGAAAGTCAAATGGAAAATAATTGATAACACAAGTGGGCTAAGGAGTTTGGATTTCTTGCATTTTTTTTTATTTAATAACTAGCACTTACCAAGTAAGTACTAAGAGCACATGCAATCTAGCCTATCACTTAAGGCTAATAAATAGTTTATTTCTATCCTAAATTAACTAGAAAATATATTTTTACTAAGATAATGTCCTTTAACACTTTTCTTATTGTCTCTATCATAGGGGGACACATTTGTTGTGTTCCTTGCGAAGCACTACACTTTTTCACTGTCACTATACACTAACTTCTTCGATTTCTTGCTTTTGACTATTTTTTTTAATCTCAAAGGCAGCAGCCCTTCCTTCCTCCCCCCGGTGACGCAATGGAAAACATAACTTTTTTTATACTATGGGACTGCGACTCACCTGAAAAGTAGATAACGACGCCCGTTAACATATTCTGCAACACCAGAGGCCTTGCAGATGCGTTGCCGTCCTTTAAATTTTGGAGTAATTGTAGAGAATGTGGATTTTTAATAATAATATCTTCATATATATAAAATTTCCATGTCACAATGTTAGTTACCGTACTCCTCCGAAACGGCTTTACCGATTTTACCAAATTTTATATGCGTATTCAGTAGGTCTGAGAATCGGCTACTATCTATATTTCATACCCCTAAGTGATAAGGGTTGTTCACCCTTAAAATTTTTTTCCTTAATTTTTGGACGAAATTTTATGTTTTTATTTTTTTATAATGTGGCATTAAAAAATACATACAACCCTATATTTTCTCTCTTCTATTACCAACCCCTGCTTTTTTTTGTCAAAAAATCTAGACCCGTGCGAAGCCAGGGCGGGTCGCTAGTATTATATAAAAAGCTGTGAAGATGTCTTTGATTTTTTTATAACTCTGTCTTAATACTGAGGCACTTTTGTCTTAAAGTTGGTCAAGAAAACTAGAGCAAATGAAAAATGCACGAATCAAAAGTCACTACGAAACTGAAGCCACAGATTGAGAATAACAGTTGGATTTATGAAATACTAGACACATTAGCTAGCTACTGGACCGCCTATCATATCTATCCGGGGTTAGCGAGATACGTTTGGCAGATTCTGATCCTGAAGGTCCTGGGTTCGAATCCCGAGGAAACGAATAATAAGAAACTAAATAATCACTGGGGGGTCTTTAATTCCTTTAAACATTAACTAATTTGCCATTCATTTGCAGATTCATGATATATTTAAAAAAAAAACAATATTGCTATGATAATTTCGAGCATAAGTGTTTTTGATTTTTTAGTAGATGCTCAGCTCTTCCATACCAAAACGGAGAAAATTATAGTAAGACTTAATATAATATGTTGTAAATATCTCGTTCGGAAACACATAGATAGCGCGATTCAGATTACTGACGTCTCCGTACTGATTGTAGATATCGCTACAGATGTGCTAGAGTTTCTATATGGGTGTGCATTACGTGTATTGATAGGAAACCATAACCTAAGATCTTAGAGACTGACTCTTATCAAAATAATCAATTTCCGAATACTCGAACTTGTAATAAAAATAGGTCAACGACCCATCATTAATGCCATGTGGCTGAAGTAGCTAATTATAGTAATTAAGCCTCATCCTCATCATGCTCGTCTATCATTATGACATTTCTTAAAAATGCCGCACTGTTATTATCAGTCTGTGATCGCGCCTAGGACGCTTTCTTCGCATCTTTCAAGTTGTATGATACTATACAATGTTTGTTCTTACGGAAAATAGAAACTTGAATATTTAGCCCGAGAGCTGCTAATACTTTTTGTTTTCATATCTTAACCCTTCGGAGTCGTATGTCTCAACAATTACCCTAAACCATTATGTTCTAAAAGAGTTAATGAATTTGGTTTTTGAATTTATACTTCTTTTGGCGCGTTTGGATGAGAGTGAATTCATGACCTGCGCGCGCACGATGTCCCAAAAAAACGTCGTGATGAAGTTGGCTACAGAATAGAATTTGATTGATTTTAACATTTTTCTTCGATATTTACTGCAGTTTTGTTTTTTAAAATTTTTCTTCAGATGCCAAAGAAGTATAACATCTAACGCGTGTACATAAGTACACACATACCTTTTTTTTTCTTTTTTATTATACACGTTATTAGAGTTCTTTCTACGAATATGACCTAATATATAAACTTATTAGGGTTGTTTGACCAAAATCCCACCATATAGTTACCGATGATGTTAATTTTGATTATCGACTGAACTGACGACGACTTCTATGTACGTCTGCCAATCTCCTACTTAGGTTATATAAATTTGAAAGTTTGTGTGAATGTTTGTTATTCTTTCACGCAAAAAGTATTTAATGGATTTTGATTAAACTTTACAGTATTATTTTTTATACATCAGAATAATATAAAGGCTATAATTCATAACGATATTGAGTTAATTAGCCAAATTATAACGATGAGTGTCAAGTAAGTTGGAAAAATCCTGCTATCTGAGAGGTATTCGCCCAGCGAAGTTAGCACAGATCAGCTATTCCAACATAAACAAGACAAATTGTTGAATACTCTCCGATCCGATGATATTTTTTGATGAATGTTTCTATTTAAACTTACGGTTGATCTTAGATAGATTACAATAACACTTTTTGTCGAAAATTGTATGGCTTCTTTCGACGGATCACGGTGTCTCTGTGGTAATCTATCTACAGATATCTTAAGTAGATTATAGACTCCGGGCTTCATACGTTAGAATTCATATAATATAATACTATAGGGTATAATTTCTCAAAGTCGATGTTATTGATTAATTAGTCATACATTCGAGGTGATGTGAGTGAAAATTACTGTTTGTGAAGTGTGAGTGTGAGACATGAGTATGATGGAAGTCAGCATTAATATCGTGCATTTGATATATTCATTATCCCACTAAAACATAAATGTGATTATTTTGAGACACGCGGTAGCGTGTCAAGCCGAGTTAAAAAAACAGAACTGGCATGCAGCACCATGTGTAACATACATACATAACGGTAATTTTTTACCGCTATTGTTTACCGATAAAAGAAATTTCTTTTCAAAATACTAGATGACTAGCTCTTAGTCTAAAAGCACGAGGAGGTTTATAAAAATTCCGGGAAGTTGAGATTCTTAAATGCGTATTACGTTTTATGTTCTTACTAATAATATAAAGAACGAGGTTTGCTTTTTTTTTATTTACAAACTCATAAACTCTTAAACAACTGGATCGATTTTAAAAATTCTTTCACCAATAGAAAGCATCATCAGCGAGTAACATAAGAATTTTTTCGAGTTGGTCGTTTTCGGAAAAACGGTTGAGTAGTTTTTGCAAACAAACAAATATTTCGCTTTATAATATTAGTAAAAAAACAAAACAACACTTCTGACAGAAAATAAGGCCGCTCAGCATACGTTGCGCCGCGGAAATCGGACGTAACACTGATTTTCAGCGGTCTCATATGACATCCAGCCGGCCTAGCATGACCGCCACGAGATATGTCGCGGACGAGAGAAGACAAACTAAGATGTAAGATATCTCGATATATTATTTCTCGACATCGACAATTTTGATAGAAAAGATATCTCGATCGACAAATATATCTATTTTTGATATTAAAAGTCGAGTTTTAAGTGTAATTGTCATGTTAGACCCGGAAGAAATAAAGAGATAATCGATTAAAACACGAGAAACGGTCGACAAAATTTTGTCGCGATTGTTATGCTAGGCCGGCTGATCAAACGGCCTATGCTGTTTGCTTAAAATTAAACGTACATGCCATCAAAAACATAAATCGATTGCCAAGTCAATCTATTTATTTAAAACCTCAGATTAAATAACAAATTAATCTGAGTTTAAAACTTAGAAGATTTTTAATATTGGTATTGATATGGTCACTATAAGATGTTGTTAGGTTAGCTATTTACATAATAACTTAAGACAGAAGGATCTTAATACGGACTAAATAAATTGACCGACTTGGTATTATATGGATCTCACAACTTTTTACGATAGAAGGACTGAGTTGTGAGACGAAAACGGGTCGACAAAATTTTGTCGTAATCGTCATGCTAGGCCGGAATGTCAAACAATTTTTCATTCTTAATCACCATTTAAACGAGTTAAACTATATATCCAGCTAAGAGCGGCTTCGATCAATCCACTTACAAGCTTATATTGACGTATTTAAGTCAATTAGGTTGCATTATTCAACACATGGACTGCCATTGTTCAATATTGAATCCTATTGTGATCTTTAATTGACGTCAGAAAAACAGCCAACTTCTGCAGAAAAAGAAGAACGAAGCAGTTCAAATTGTTTTACTTTACAATATTTGGAGGTACACCTCCATTTGCAGCAACCTTCCAGATTGTAGATGTCGCTACAGCGAACTTCTATCGAATATAATAACGCAAGAACTATTTGGCAACATTTGTAAGCCTCATAGAGGCGAAAGTAGAAAAGACATATTCCATACAAAGATTATTTCAATTTATATATTTTTTAGAGCATGATGGTAAGTAATAACCACTGCCCATGGACATCCGCGTCTTAAGATGCTGGCTTAAATGTCTCGGATGCGTTGTCGGCCTTTAAAAAAAATATTTTCATTTTGTAATTTTTACCATATGTTTAAGATTCTAAATATGTATGTATGTCTTTATGTCTTGTATGTATGTATGTATGTCTTTCAGGTAACGGTTATATTGAAGGTACCGAGTTGGACGGCTTCCTTCGCGAGTTTGTCTCCAGCGCAAATTTCACTGACATCAGTCCTGATGTAAGTATTTTCATTATTACCATTTTAGATATATAACATTGATTACACACGAAATACACATATAGAAGCACACAAAATAATAATTACAAAAAAATAAAATCCGATTTCTATGAAACAATGATGTCCGGCTTAGACTTAAGTTCAGTATATGTTTCAAGTATAGCTGTATGAAAATTAGTTCAGTATCTTCGGAGATTAACATGAACAAACAGAAAGACGGACAAAAAAACGTTCGAAAGATTTTTATATTCAAATTCAAAATCATTTAGGTAACACATTATACACTTATGAACGTCAAAATATTTAAATGCTTTTAAATAAAATACTGTATACCGGATTAAAACGCGATTTATTATTTAAATTATTTATCCCGACGTTTCGGATGCTTTTCAGCAACCGTGGTCGCGGGAGACTGAAAGCGGGAGACGGTACGAGAAATAATGCCATCAAAAACATAAATTGAAAAAAAAACAAGTCTTGCAACTCAGTTCTTCTATCGTAAAAAGTTGTGAGATCCATATATTACTAAGTCGGTCAATTTATTCTGTCTCTACTTAAAGATCCTTCTGTCTGAAGTTATTACGTAATTAGCTAACATAACAACATCTTATAGTGACCGTTTTGCCGAGCATTTTTTGCTGGTAGATTAAGCTGATGTATGGTCATATAGAAGTCCCGAATCGGACTTGAGTAAATTAAATATCAACTGTAAAATGTATTTTCAACAACTTTACCATGCACTTAAGTATCTACTTTTATCAATTTTGAAAAAAAAACTATTGTTAATACATAATTTTTATTATTTTATATTTAATAATCAATAGCAACACATCGTCTACCAATACGAGCGAGTCCTGTCGCGCATCCGTCACCAGAAAACGCAGAATATTTCATTAGCGGCACAGACTCTCCTTTCTCTTCTTGTTTCAAAATCTTCAATTCCTTGCTCTCTTTCTTCCTTTCATGATGCAGCTGCTTTATGTAATCCTTATTGTTATAATCACCAACGTGAAAATGTATTTTTGAACTACAAACATATATTTGTAAAACTAAAATTACTAACAGTGGTATCAAGAAGGATTTCATGTTTGAAACTGATCCAAAATTGTGTTTGGAATAAGTTTTAGAATCAATATCAGAATATTTAGTTAATTGATCTGGTCATTAATTTGATATTTTGTTAATTATTAAGTTATTACTTAGAAATGATAAATTAATTAACATAGCACAAGTCAATTGTCCGTATTTTACTCATCTATTTCTTTTTTTATAAATGAAGTTGTTTTTATATTTTATTTTTCTTTTGGTTAATTTTCTGTTTTGTTTGATATTAATTTGTAATTCCTTTTTTCCCTATTTTTTTTTTCCGAATGGACACTATTGTTTTTGGCACATATGAGCTTTAAAACTAACCGGACTGGTCTAGCTGCCTGCAAACGAGATAAAAATATTTATTGCACACAAATAAAATACATTATAGTACAAAGGGCGGCCTTATCGCTAAATAGAAATTTCTTCCAGACATCCGCAGTTGCTGTACTTAATGGTTACTTTAAGCACTGATAAGCCTACTTGCCAATACTAGTAGATAGTAAAAGAGGGGCCTATTATATACTAGCGATCTGCCCCGGCTTCGCACGGTAGACATTTTCATGTAGTATTTAAAAAAGAGCATTATTTGATAATTACTTTATAATTACCACACATCTACATCATGAAGTATCAATATTTATTATAATTTGTTTTCATGTTTTCTATTTCTTTATTATTAAAAAAACAATATATATTTTGTAACTTAGATTTAAATAAATATTCAATGTTAACGGGTATCCTAGTGTGGGGACTAGTACCCATTATATATGTAAACTATTATTTTTAATAAATAAAAAAAAAAACTATTATTTTTAATTAATAAATAATAAATAAAAAATAAATTTCAATTTCAAATAAATTTCAAATTTCATTTATTGGGATATATATTAATGATGAATTGGAGAAAATTTCTTATTTTTATATTACATATCGACAGACGAACATGAGGTTCATTTGATGGTAAGTGATGCCAAAGCCACTGAACATCAGTCAATGATGCGCCGTCACCAAGGTGCTACCATCAAGTGAACCTCATGCTCGTCTGTCGATATCTGACATAAAAAAAACTTAAATGGAACAGAAACGAATATAAAGCCAGCACAAATTTTGGCAACAATAACGTTAAAAGTTATTGCGACGGTCTACGAGTAAAATCTGTCAGAGAACCAATATCGATAACCTTGAAGTCTGGACGTGAGGAAACCAAATGTTACTCGTAACGGGGGTTGCCATGTGCCTTATTTCGGACGTGTCTTTATACAGCTGTCTGGAGTTTAGGATTTTTTTAACTAAGAATGTTAAAGTGGTCTACGATGAAGGACACTGATCTAAGAGAGCTTATTTATATGTATTTACTAGTGGACCCGGCAGACGTTGTTCTGCCACAATGTTGGCTTTGAAATTATACAATTATTCTTAGATTTGAATATGCCCATTTGCCCACTTTTTTGTAGTATAATTGTTTATTTCTCTTAAAATCACACAGATCATACATAAATACATTTAGGGAAGACAGGCTGAATTAGCTGAAAAATCGTTTTCTTGGTTTCAACAGTGAATTTAAACGTACCTATATCTGGACGCTGACGGCCTAGCACGACAACCACGACAAAATTTTGTCGACCATTTTCTCATGGGCCAAATAAATTCAAATTCATAAAACATTTATTAATTTAGGTAACTCAGTGTACACTTACGAACGTCAATAAAAATAAAATGCTTCTAATTTTACATTTACTGCCAGATCTCAAATCAAGGGCGTAGAGCGGACGAGAAGAACTGGCAATAAACTCTCAATAGGCTCATCTGACGATAATTGACCATCGTCGGCCATAGACATCTTGACAAGTCTTGACCAATTTTATATACTCGTATGTTCTTGTTTACAGTTAAATCTAGAAAGCGATAGGTATTGGGTACGGGTTGGCTATGGTCCAACTGTAATGTCAATTGTAGTTTTTGTAGTCAGGATTAGGCACAGACTAAATAGGATCAGTGGGGCATCAAATAACAGTGTGCGAAGAGGCATTTTAAGTCAACTCTCATAATTCACTATTATTAATTCTCCTTCGTTAAAACTCTTAGTGATAGGTGGCCGCAGTGCTAGCCATAACGCTTCACAGCGGAATATTAGAGCGGATTTAATATAATCATAGTTTTGTCTTTTATTAACGCGAGTATCACACATTTAAATAAAATACTGTATACAAATATACAAACAATATAAATAAGAAAACCGCCTTTTTATCCGGTATACAGTATTTTATTTAAATAACCATAGTTTTGGCCTTTTTATAATTTGTGGGCCAAAAATGAAAATTTAGGCTTTGTCAAAACCTCAGGAATTTTCTAAAGATTATTTAGACACAAAAATTATTCAAATCGGCCAGTCGCTCCATGGGAGCTTGCCTCGCTTCACTCACTCCGCTATAGTAAATTAAATATATTTAATATATATTTTTGCATTCATTGTCATCTTACTCGTATAAGATTGAGACAGGGAATTTAAAGAGGATATTTGTAACAAATATTTTTATAGTATGCACGACTGACAACTTTTCACTTTAAATATTCGTATTAACTTTCATCCGTTATTTCAAATCAGCGACTTAGAACTCTTCGTTCGTTCTCTGCTTCTCATGTTGTTGTAACCATCAATTATTGTAGATACAATTCATAGCGTTTTCTCGCCATTATGTTAATTTTCATCTATCTTTTTATAATAATACTTTTTGTGGGGATATAGAAATATATAATAATATGTTTGTTTTTTTTATTACGAACTCAGAAAATAAATCAAAACAGACAGTATAGTATAATAAACGTAAAATACTAGTTAATAATAATAATATAATATTTCATTATGTGAATAAATAATCTTTAAACCGATAGTAATACTAGCTTTACGTGGGAGATATCGACTTATTTCGTAAAATATTCGTAAATATTCATCTGGGAGTGGAGTCGGGCAGAATCATTTCTGTGTCTATTTCGCTGATCAATTTTATTTAACATCATACTGCTAATTTGGTGACCAGTGTACCTGACAGATCGAACATATTTTTATGTTGTTACCCCGGGATTCGAATCCTGAACCTCCGATGCTGACCGTACCGCGCATATCATTGAGCCATGGAAGTGCTTACTTCTTAGTAAGTGGTCACGTCATAAACTAAACATTTATATTTATATATAGAAAAACATTCGACTGCGATCTCATAAGAGGATAAGCAAATATAGCTATGATCTTAAAACTGGCCATGTTTGATTTTATTGCCAATTAAGGAATTCATAAGCAGACAAATAATTACCTTTTCCTTTTTAGATATTTAAAAGAAATATAATCACTTTAATACTTGAGTTTCCTGAGTTTTAATACACTAGCGGTTTTTTGGATTTTCCCTACTGTTCAATTTATACAGTGTCTCGGGTGTGCGAACGCCGCAATTATCGACGATTTACGTTATTACGATTACGTATCGTTGAGTAAACAACTTTTTTACTCGAGCTTTGCGAGAAAATTGGCCTTTATTGAAGTCAACTATTTGAAATATAACAAAAAAATACTCAGTCTTTATATTGTAGTACAAATAATGGATGGAGAGAGATTATTTCAAACACGAATCAAAGTTTCCTCAATAATAGTTTCTCAGCAAACTCGCGTAAGTTCACCTACGTAGCAAGTATTGTACCAAATTTCCTACCTCAATCTGTCATATGTATGCCATTTTAATGGCTTTCGTTTTACTTCGAGCATTCGGAAAGTGACACCGAAACGCGCAATGTGCACTTCACGGTGTTTTCATTATATATATTACTAGCAGCGAAACCCGGCGTTGCTCGGGTTAAAATACATCGCATGTTAAATGGTTTAAGAAATATTTAAGGATCCATTTTCTAAAGTAGATAAATATTTTAGATTTCTATCTTAAAAAAAAAGACACTTATTCGACCATTTAACATACGGTGTGAAGTATCTTCAAGTTGTAAGCATCTTGGAAGTTTCTAGACCATTTTAGAAATTTTTAGAATCTTCTAGATCATTGAGGATCAATTTCACCGATTGCACACATTTTGGAACTTTCTAGATCTTTCCAGAAGCTTTCTAAAACATTCTAAATCGATTATAACAATTGAAACCATTTTAAAACTTTCTAGATCATTTCGGATCAATTTTAGCGATTGCACACATTTTGGAACTTTCTAGATATTTCCAGAAGCGTCTAAAACATTCTAAATCGATTACAACAATTGAAACCATTTTAGAACTTTCTAGATCATTTCAGAAATTTTTAGAACTTTCTAGATCATTTTGGGTCAATTTTATCGATTGCACACATTTTGGAACTTTCTAGATCTTTCCAGAAACTTTCTAAAACATTCTAAATCGATTACAACAATCGAAACCATTTCAGAATTTTCTAGATCATTTCGGATCAATTTCATCGATTGCACACATTTTGGAAATTTCTAGATCTTTCCAGAAGCTTTCTAGAAAATTCTAGATCGATTACAACAATTGAAATCATTTTAGAACTTTCTAGATCATTTCAGAAATTTTTAGAATTTTCTAGATCATTTCGGATCAATTTTAGTGATTGCACACATTTTGGAACTTTCTAGATCATTCCAGAAATATCTAGTTCTAACAGAACTTTCTAGATTGATTTTATCAGTTGCACACATTCTGGAACTTTTTAGATCATTTCCGAGATTTTCAGAATTTTACGGAAGATTACATTAGTTAGAAAAGGACAGATATATATTATTCCACATTTTTGCCACCCACAACCACCCACTTCCACCCACCCCGACCAAACTCCCTTATGCACACCTAGAGACCAAGGGGTATTCGCCATCCCAAGGGGAAGTTGATCAAAGTAGCGTATGATAGAAAAAACCGTGGACACACGTACGAACATTTGCATTTTATATAATATTAAGATTTATTACACTGATAGATTGACGATATGAATACTTTCCCGTAAGTCGTTTGTGCTAGTGCCTCTCCTTTGATTATACACAAAACATAAATATTGAAACAACATTTAAATAAAATACTGTATACCGGATTAAAACGCGATTTATTATTTCCGGTATACAGTATTTTATTTAAATGTGTGATACTCGCATTAATAAAAGACAATATTATTGAAACAACATCTTCATTTTTTTTTAATTCGCTCGCAACATTTTTTTTGATTTAATTCAGAACATGGCAACAGGTGACAGGTATCAAAATGTAGGAACCTGATAACCCGACCTTTTTATTAAAGACTAGCAAAACGCCCCGGCTTCGCACGGGTGCAATTTAGATAAAAATAAGTTACACGCTGATGATGTAGCTTTCTATAGGTGAAAGAATTTTTAAAATTGGTCAAGTATTTTTTGAGTTAAATCATAAAAAAACCGCAAAAATTGATCAAAATGACAAAGTACAATACTACCCCTCGCCGCATTGCTCGCTGCGCTGCGTGGAGCCACACCAGCGCGATGGCGTGTATTTTTGTTTATATTGACATTTTTAATTTCGTAATATATTTTGAATGGAATGTCCGATTTTAATAATTCAAAAAGTAATCAATAGGTATTGAAACAGTCTTGAATAAGAAATTTATTTGGATAAGAATCAATACAAAGGTATTGTTCACGCCGTTGTGTGTTCGTGGCGCCTCCTATTGTGAGATGCACGAACCAACAATCACTCTGAATCGTTGAATGCGCGAACGCCTCTGCGAGTGTTCTTCACGTTCGATTCGCGACACATTCGTTCGTTGACTTCCAACGCTTCCGCACCGCATCTTTCTAATTTATCGCATATTTAATTAATACAATCGCTTTAAATCAATTTATAACCGTGTGTGCTTGTGACTTGTGTAACCGAGCCGAGGACGAGCTGATTTGAAGGTAAGTGCTATCCTTTAGAAGGTTACTTTCGAACACACACGGCCGCTTCTGTTCTAGCATTTTAAATTCCTTAAATTTTCTTATTTCCGCATTCCCTGGTGGTGTCTGCTGCGCCACCATAATATTTGGTACCATTCGAACCGGATTATAACCAGCCCGCACCTTATCCTATCATTATATCCTAATTTTATATATATTTTATTTTTTCGCATTCACATTGTATTGTTACATTATTATTTCTACCTACATTTTAAGTTACTTTTTTCACATTAAAAATGTCGATTGAAAATAAAATAAGACTTATTACTGTTAAAAAGGAAACTATATTTGCAACTATAAATTCATTATACGAAAGTTCAAAAAACATAAATACGTCCTATGACTTAGACTCGCGTTCCAAACAAGAATTTCTTTGTTCATCGTCTAATATCGACAAACTTTATAAAAAATTTGAAGATCTTTGTGATCAGTATAACTCATTATTATTAGAAGAAAACCCCAATGCACATATAACCTATGATAATTGGGTTGCATTCGAAACATTATATAGCCGTGTATATCAAATACGACAAGACATATTATCGTGCCGGAATAATTCTAATTCTAACAATAATAAAACCAACAATACTTTATCAAACGACAATAATAATATCTGTCAACTCGCTCCGTTGGAATTGGTTAGTTTTTCGGGTGATCCTCAGACATGGCCTCTTTTCTATCATAATTTTAAAACAAACGTTCATGAAAACACACATCTTAATGACTCACAACGCGTACAGTATTTAATAGGTAAACTAAGCGGTTCAGCGTTAAATGTATTCGCAGGTATAGTTCCTAATGAACAAAATTATGATACTATTTGGAATGCCTTAGTAAATAGGTATCAAGATATAAGATTGTTAGGATCTATGTATTTAAATAATATTCTAAATTCTAAATTAGTTTCCGATTCGCCTACGCATTTAAATAACTTCATAGAACGCATTCACGCTTCCTGGTATGCATTAAAAAACTTAGAAATTAAAGACTTATCAGATTTTATTTTTTTACATATAATTCTAAAAAAGTTAGATTCAAAATTGTTACAAAATTTTGAACTATCCGTTCGCAATAAGGATATTCCGTCTAGTGAAGATTTTATTAAGTTTATACGGTCAAACATAAAAATTCTTGAACGTTCTAGTTCCATTACACAAAATAATAATTACAATAATATGTCGATGCCGCGCGAAGTTCCTTATCAGCGCTCGAGATCTTCGAACAAAGCAACGCATACTTTTTCAATAACTAATAATCATTTCGATAAAACCTTTTGTTTGTTCTGTAAAAATTCGCAACATTCACATTTATATGAGTGTATAGATTTTAAAAAACTATCTGTTATAGATCGATTTAACTTTGTTAAAATAAATAAATTATGTATTAATTGTTTTAGTACAAAGCATAATACAGTAAATTGCGCTTCAAAAAATTCATGCAAACAATGTTTTAAAAGACATCATTCCTTACTGCATTTCAATAATAATACATCAAATAATAATATACAGTATTCTTCGTCCGAGCGATTCGTTCGTTCGTCCGGACCCGCTCCCGCAATGCGCGCCTCTCGCACTCCCCCCGACCCTGCTGACGCTTCGGCAGGCATCGCGGAAGTTTCACAGTCAAACTCGCATTCAGTGCAATCCCGCTCGCTCTGCATGCACACGCTTATACCTAATTCTTCCGTTTCGCACGTTCCGAACGCCGCGTTTAATAACTTATCTAAAAATTCTATTTCTTTGCATTCTTATAATGACATGAATAAAATAATTATTTTACCTACCGCTCAAGTATACGTTCCAATTAATGAACAACGGTTTACGATTAGATGCCTTATAGATAGTGCTTCACAGAATAATATTATAACACGCGCTTGCTGTAATAAGTTAAAATTAAATATACAACCGCTTGTAAACTCTTCTATAAAAACTGTCGGGTCTATTACGACGCCTATTAAAGGATTTGTTTCTCTTTCAATTGAATCTCGGATTTCTGATGCTAAATATAATATAACTTTGTTAGTGGTCGATCATATCACGGATCAATTACCTACTCACTTAATTCACACTTCGACTTTGAATTATTTTGAGGGTTTGCCGCTTGCTGATGAGTGTTGGAGCTCGCCTGGGAATATTGATGCAATTCTCGGTGCGCAGCTATTTCCATTTATTCTTCTCGGAGGAAAAGTAATACCGTCGCCGCCCGCTAACTCGCCCGATTCTCTGGTCTCAGCTGGTTCAGTACCTCACGCACTCGAAACCACGCTTGGCTATATTATCATGGGTGAAATTTCTTCTGCTTGTCATGATCGTGTAGCCTGGTCCTTCGGCCCGCTAATTAATGATTTAAATAACAATTTAATAAAGTTTTGGGAACTTGAGAGCGTGCCTTCTTTAAATATCCTGAGCCCTGAGAGTCATGATTGTGAACAATTTTACACAAAATCGACTACAAGAAGTCCCTGTGGACAATATACTGTGTCACTACCTTTTAAAAGTGATCCTAAATTACTAGGTAATTCTTTTACTCAAGCACAACGTCGCTTAAATGCATTAGAACGAAAATTTAATGCTCTTCCTGCTTTACGTCAATCATACAACGACATAATAATTGAATATTTGGAAAAGGGTTACTTATCTGAAATACCTTATTCTTCTAACGCTATTAATGAAGGTTATTTTATTCCGCACCACGCTGTTATTAGACCGGACAAATCAACAACAAAAACTCGCATAGTTTTAGACGCTAGCGCCAAAACAGACTCTGGCATTTCACTTAACGACATATTATTTACAGGACCTAACCTACAGACTGATCTATTTACGCTTTTATTAAAATTTAGATATCATAAAATAGCTATTAGTGCAGATATACAACAAATGTATTTAAGAATAAATTTATCAGAAAATGATCGAAAATATTTGAAAATTTTATATAGATTTAATCATAATGAAAACACTAAAATATATTGTTTCAATTCTGTAGCGTTTGGTCTGCGTCCTAGTCCTTTCTTAACAATGCGGACTATTCGGCAACTAGCGGAAGATGAATCTGAACGTTTTCCCCTTGCTGCAAAGGTGGCTAGTAATGAGCTATATATGGACGATTTGACTACATCAATAGATTCTGAAAAGGATGCTATTCGTTTGGCAAATGAATTAATAAATTTATTTAAAGCCGGTGGATTTAATCTTGTAAAATGGGCAAGTAATTCGTCCAAACTTCTTACACATTTACCACAGTCGCATAGGGCGTGCATTGAATTTACGGATGACAATAATGTATTAAAGGTCTTAGGTTTAAAGTGGTTGCCTAGCGCTGATATATTCACTTTTTCTACTTCACCGTCTAGTTGTAATAACACTAAACGCGCTATACTATCAACAATCGCTCGATTGTTTGATGTTTTAGGCCTAGTCGCACCTGTCATACTCTACGCAAAACTTTTACTTCAAGAGCTATGGCTGGCAAAAGTAGACTGGGATCAGGAACCGTCTATATCTGTTACACAACGATTTATTAATTTCAAAAATGAATTGACACTATTATCAACTTTACATATACCTCGTCATTTAGGTTTTGCTCCGAATTGTAAATCACGTTTACTTGCATTCTGTGATGCAAGTACAAAGGCATACGGCTGCGTTATGTATTTACACGTGACTCATCCGAACGGAGATATAAGTTGTAATTTGATCTGTTCAAAGTCCAAAGTGTCTCCATTAAAAACAGTTACTTTACCCAGATTAGAATTGTGCGCTGCAGTTCTTTTTGTCAATCTTCTTGAACGTGTACGTTCCGCTTTAAATCCTCTGGATGAAATATTCGCATTTTCAGATTCAATGATAACACTGTCTTGGATCCATTCATCACCGCATCGCTGGCATGTATTCGTAGCTAATAGAGTTAGTAGAATACAAAGTATATTAGCTCCTGAACGTTTTTTCTATATAGAAGGAGTACATAATCCTAGTGATTGTGTATCGCGAGGCCTATTGCCCTCACAACTTATTAATCACCCTCTTTGGTGGCATGGCCCTTCTTGGACTCAACGCCCTTCGTCGGACTGGCCTATAGTGCCTTTTAACCCTTCTTGTATCGTAGATACTTTGCTTGATGAAAAATCTTCAATAACCTGCGCTGTCACATCCATTGTGGATTCTTCGCTTCTTCTAAATCTCGCTCTTCGGGTGTCTTCTTGGAGAAAACTATTACGCATTATAGTGTATATTTTACGCTTCGCAAAATTATTACCTCGCTCTGCATTTATTCAAACTTCTGATATAGAATTCGCTGAAACCATAATACTTCGTCATTTACAAAATAAATACTTTTCTGATGATATAAAAAATATTAATAAAAATAATTTACCATCGCCTTTCTTAAGAAAACTGGATCCATTTGTTGATGAACATGGTTTACTACGTGTTGGAGGTCGATTGACTAACGCGGATATTCCATTTGAAAATCGGCATCCACTTGTACTTTTTCGTCGCGATCATATAGTTAATCTTATTATTTATCATCGCCCTAATCGCTATACAGGCTCACATCGTCTTATGTCTTTACTTAAACAAAGATATTGGAGTATATCTGATCGAAATATAATTCGACAACGCATCAGCCAATGTAACACCTGTTTCAAAGTTGCTCTTTAACATCTGTCTCAATAAACATTTCATTTAAAAAAAAAAAAAAATAATAATGTAATAATATCGTTATTATTTTTATATTTTTTCTTATTCCGCATCATTTGCTATACATAAACGCATTATAATATATTTCACCCGCATGTATACACAATTTACGCTACGTATATCGTATAAATATTATATTTAATCTGTTAACACACATTTATATTTATATCCTTTTCGCATTTTTCCGCATCCTTTTGTCCTTTTCTTTCCGCTTTATCGCTTTAATTGCGAATTTATTTTCTTTTCTTTTTTGAAATTCCTTCGGTCTTTCAAAGCCGGGGAGAATGTTCACGCCGTTGTGTGTTCGTGGCGCCTCCTATTGTGAGATGCACGAACCAACAATCACTCTGAATCGTTGAATGCGCGAACGCCTCTGCGAGTGTTCTTCACGTTCGATTCGCGACACATTCGTTCGTTGACTTCCAACGCTTCCGCACCGCATCTTTCTAATTTATCGCATATTTAATTAATACAATCGCTTTAAATCAATTTATAACCGTGTGTGCTTGTGACTTGTGTAACCGAGCCGAGGACGAGCTGATTTGAAGGTAAGTGCTATCCTTTAGAAGGTTACTTTCGAACACACACGGCCGCTTCTGTTCTAGCATTTTAAATTCCTTAAATTTTCTTATTTCCGCATTCCCTGGTGGTGTCTGCTGCGCCACCAGGTATGGATAACATCGTCTGATTTTGATCGGCTTTTCTTTCAATTTTTTTAATGTTAAAAAGTAGTTATAGTAACATAACTACAATAGTTAGACATATGGTCTCGCGAAGTTTTTTGTCGATATTGATATGTTCTATAATATTGTAGAACTTTTTTTTATTCTATCGTCAATACTTTCCGCAGCGCATGCGATGATAGACATTTTTTGGCTAATTTTTTTACACCTTGGGTTGGTTTTAGTAGGAATTTCTAAGGATCTCTATTTTTTTCTAGTAATAAATATAGCCTATCGTCGTTGCACCTGCCAAATTCTATATGTGCATTTTTTTGATTTTTGGTTTTTGCACAAAAAATAATCTTCGTTTTATTTTCTACTGTGTTACTAAAATCCTTTTTGTGATATTCGAACTGGAAAGGAGTTTAACTAATTCCATATGTTGTTTTGACTGTTAAGAAAAACTCCGTATGTGAGTCAATAATACGTTTTTCGTTGTTTCCCAAAACTATACAAAAATGCACATATGGAATTTGGCAGGCGCAGCGACGCTATGTTACTCAGCGATAATGTAGCTTTCTATTGGTGAAAGAATTTTTGAAATTGGTCCGGTAGTTTTTGAGTTTATTCGATACATACAAAAATACAAATCTTTCCTCTTTATAATATTATTATATTATATTATATTGATAAAAACAATAGAACCGTATTGGTTGGAACATCCTATTTAAATTATTGGAATAACATTATTCAAAAAATACACTTTTCTAAAAATATTAAGTTTTACCTCTGCAATGTTTGTTTCACATGATAAGATCTCTTAACATACCTAATTCAAATTTTTACCTCGCTCCAAATCTTATCTTCAATCGCTAACATAAGATGGTGGCTGAAGTACGCCCAAGGCTCGAGTACCACTGACTCATCCTCCTAAGTATTACAATGGCGTCCCTGAATAGATTCTCATTAAGCGCCTATTGACTCGGCAAATACTTCTTCAATGTCAAAGAAATTGTACATTGACTTATGTAAATAGAGTAATAAAAAATGTATCAGAAACTCGATCATTGATGGAAAGTGGTAACTGTTAATCGATATAATGGTTCCTTTACGAATTAATTTTGAATGAACATCAAGTGTTATTTAATTTTTGTACACGCAGACAATTTTTTTTTTTTTGTAACAAACCGAAACATTACTAGGTATTAATAATATTTAAATACAATAAATAGGTACAGACCTTTCCTTTTGCTTTTTCACAGCATGTATAAATAAATTCTAGGTAGATATAGACACACGTCATGGCAACACTAGTAAATATATAGAAACATCCCGACGAAAGGACAAGTATCCATCCATGGTGATGCAATAAATTAAAAAATAATATTTATAAAAAGATCAATATTTTGATTGTTTCTCAATAAAATAAGCTTCACTATTTTTAGCTTGCTAATTTCCAAACTTCTTGTGTCATATGTAGAATACAAGCCGAATGAATACAGACGTGATAAAATATAAACAAAAACATATATATTTATTGATATGTTATTTAACAATCACATTATTACAAAATATAATTATTACTCGTCGAAATATAATTCTAGATATAGGTATATACAAAATGGCAAAATATGCGTTATCAAAGTATTTGCTAAAAATCACAGATTATAAAAAAAAACGTATTTCCCATATAAAACAGAGGCATATGCCCACTGACATAGTCATATGCCAAATTATTTGAAGGCTGAATAATAATAATGTAGATAAAAAATAATGTAAAATATGCCAAATTAATTCTATAAAATTTATACTTGAATAAAGAATGTCAAAGAAACTTTTTTTTCACATAAAGCTGAGGCATCTTCAGTTAAAATTTTCGTATCACTTTTGTTTCCGCCGACATAATTATCGTCCCCAAATCTCAATAACGTAATCATATCCCATTCCACGTGCACTTTGTACCCTGACAGTGGCATAGTTGTACCCAATACCACCAGCTATGATCCAAGGATATGCGTTCTGTGGGTATCCTAATTCAGTTGCTGTTATTGCTGCTATCCTGGTAGTATAGTTTCCGCGAAACACGAAGTCCTGGTACTGAATTGCGTTTGGTACTGCATATTTTCGGAGGTACTGTCTGAAAGTGAGTAGTAATTAGGTACTATTAAATAAATACGTAATTGAAAAAAAATCGATTTTTAATTTTTTTGATAATATTATAAAACTTTTAAATAAGATATATCAATGAGAAAGATTATAAGACTCTACCTGTAATTAATAAATGGCAGGGATGCAAGCATTTTTTTTTATATCAGAGCGGACAACAGAGCAGGAGGGTTACCTGATAGTAAGTAATCACCACCGCCCATGGACATCCGTGACTCAAGGATCTTAGATGCGTTGTCGGCCTTTTAAAAATTTATAGGCTCGTTTTTTAAAAGTAACGTGGTCGTAATCGGATGGAAACACTGATGCTGGTAGTTCATTCCACAGTTTAGTTGTACGTGGAATGAAGTTGCGCGTGAACTGTATCGTGCTCGACTTCCATTCGTCGAGGTGATGAGGGTGATACGACTATTTGTGACGTGTAGTGCGATGATGGAATTTTAATTGGGGCGGGATTAAAATAAAATAATAACGGGCAAAAGAACTTAATTAAAACAATAAAATTCTAGACTACTATAAAACTTTTGTGTCGTCATTATGTATGAGAAAAGCAAAAAGAAGCATGTAACATTATAGTGAACATATTTTGTGCTAATCATTTTTAGGCTCAGGTATATTTTTCTTTATTTTGTTATTTTTTACATTTTTTAATAACCTATATAAGAGGGATGCCACCCGCCATATTTGTTTTATCCATAGACATATATGCAGACTAAAAATAAACAGAAAGCAATCGTACGGCCAATACCTAATACTATAACTGCTAATTGTAATACTAAACTACTGGCTGCACAATTTATTCGTCTCTCTCTTCGATAAACAATATCAGTGGCGGATTTACACATTTTCGGCGTATAGGCTATGAAAATTTTGCCGCCCTAGCCTCTATAAATGTAAATTCCTATATTTTCTAAAATACAATGATAGGAATTGTCCTGTAGGTACACTTCTCTCAGTAAGTCTTACTTTTAGACTATTCTCTGTAAGGTACAGAAGACTGTCTTAAAGGTAAGAAAAGTAAGACTTGATTTCTATAAGATAGCGAAAAGTATCCTCAAATTTTCCGCCCCTAAAATCTGCCGCCCTAGGCTGCAGCCTACTCAGCCTGCTGGTAAATCCGCCACTGAACAATATACTATGTCAATGGTCTCTCTCTTACTTTTCTAACCATATTGACTTTACAGCTATATAGGGAAAGCTCAGTCCATTCTCTTTGTTTATTATTTTACCTAAGATAACGGTCAAAAAACCATAGACAAAAAAACATTTACCATTAATTAATAAAAATATTATATTATCTGTATCTACCTGTACAACAGTCTATCGCCGGCGGTGATATATCCTATACTTAAGTTAGATCTATTGGTGGCTTTTATCACTGCCCCGTTGGTGGTAGTCACCGCCAGGACACAAACTGCTAGTAATAGTAGCTTCATCTGAAAAATAAAGTAGGTAGTAATAATCTATGTAAAATACTGAAACGGTTATTATTACTTGAAACGTCCATCAAATATAACAGACAAACATATAGTGAGAATTACTTTCGCATTTATGTTATTAATGACGTAGAACAGGTATTATTTAAACTGAATTTTGTAATAAATATTTAAATTAAGTTTTTTTTTTAATATTTCAATCATGTACCTAATGAGTTTTTAAATTGACTTTTTGGTTTTTATACAATAGCTGTGTTCACGACACACAGTGTGAAATAAGACCTCAAAAACGGACGTCCTTTTTTTTATTCGATTTTCGTGTAGGTTTTACTGAAATACATACTTTATTAAAAATCCCGCATTTTTATCTTAATTATTCACTGAGAAAAATAAGTTCAAAAAATGGGTAAATTTGTGAACCCCAAACAAAAAAATATCGATTAAAAGAAATATATCAACTTTTAAAATGATCATATATATTATAATATATCTATACAAAAAGCCGCATAATTTGATATATTTGGTTTAATTCTACGACATCGCGAGCCTGAGTAATCGTCTTTTTTAGGATTTTGGTTTTCATTTTTTTTCTCTAATACCCCACCGTAGTAGCAGCTGATATTTTACGTCGTAATAGAAGAACATCTAGTCTATACGTAAAAAAAAAACTAGCGCGCAATTCCATGGGGTATTGATTTTATAGGACTTTTAATTTTTTAGTCAGGGCTGTCACTCGAAAAGGAGTAAAAGTGGAAAAATTGATAACGACGAATTAAATAATTTCAAACATTGCAATTCTTATTTATTATTCTTCAATTTCACCTGCATTGAAAAATACTTTTTTTATATATTTTTATATAAATACTGTATTATCCTCATTTAAGCCATTACTCTGATAAAACCTGATTCACGGCATCATCAGTCGACTCACAACTTTCATGTGATGTTGAAGGTTCGGGTGAATCAGGTATGACCGTCGGTTTTCATACTACATGCAGAAGAGGTAATTTACGAAGTTTCTTTTGCCTTTCTCGTAGCCCTATTACTAAAATCAAAGGGTCAAACGTTCTCAGAACCCTATATCAAATAAATCTGACGTTACATGTCGACTTAGTTATTGTTGTTAAGGCCACATTTTGTTGCCTAATCTTAAGACTAACCATCATGCTCGGACACTGCCTGTAACATTTATACTGATAAAAATTCCATGATCGAAGTTCAAATAACCGTGCTTATTACAAAGACAATGTCCCTCCTGGGACTCGAACTCGGAACCTACGGCATTTCCTCACCACTATGCCACGGATGCCATCAATTTATTTTCACCAATTGTAAAGTTATTTTTTCTAATATTTATTTGCATAAACTCACAACCCTAGTAGGGTAATTTATGTGTAAATATTAAAAACGCAATTATAGTTATACCCCATGGAATTGCACGCTAGTTTTTTTTTTACGTATAGATTAGATGTTCTTCTATTACGACGTAAAATATCAGCTGCTACTACGATGGGGTATTAGAGAAAAAAAATAAAAACCAAAATCATAAAAAAGCCGATTACTCGGCCTCGCGTTGTCGTAGAATTAAACCAAATATATCAAATTATGCGGCTTTTTGTATAGATATATTACAACATATGTGATAATTTTAAAAGTTGATATATTTCTTTTAAACGATATTTTTTTGTTTGGGGGTCATAAATTTACCCATTTTTTGAACTTATTTTTCTCAGTGAATAATTAAGATAAAAATGCGGGATTTTTAATAAAGTATGTATTTCAGTAAAACCTACACGAAAATCGAATAAAAAAAAGGACGTCCGTTTTTGAGGTCTTATTTCACACTGTGCGACACTAAAATATTCACGGGAAATGGTCCCAATTTTTTCAACCAAAAATGAATACTTATGATATAGTTTTATGCATGTAATATTTTCATAACCCATCTTTTAGAATTGAAGGGTTCTAAACAAAAGTCTTGTTTTTGGTAAAATTTGGACAATTGTAAGTATTTCGTTTATATAACTTTAAGTTAAGTATATTCTATCTCTCGAAGTCCGTTTGTCTATAAATGTTGTCAAGCGTGCACATATACGTATACATTGTTTTAGTATGCGCTGCCGAGATTACGCACACTCAAATAAAATGTATAGGTACCTATGTATGTATGTGCACGGTTGACAACATTTATAGACAAACGGACTTCGTGCAAGGTAGAATATTTGAAATGAAATTAAATGTTATTTATTTATTTGTGACAAACTAGAAAACAAAGACACATAGGAAAACATTTTACAAACAAAAGTGTCACAAAAAGGGCCTCAACTCAGCATTTTGCTGGCTCTAAACAACCAGCGCTGATCATCCGTTGATATTTATCTTTAACTAGCAACGCGCCCTCGCTTCACTGTAATGATGACTATGCACAAAACATTTCTATTGGTGAAAGAATTTTTAAAATTGGTCCAGTAGTTTTTGAGTTTATTCATAACATACAAAAATACAAATCTTTCCTCTTTAAAATATTAGTAAAGAGTATAGATATAGAAGTAGGGATGTCACAATTTTCATGATTTAATGTAAGGCAGATATTCTTATAATAGTTAAAAAGTATTTCTAGGCCGAAGAAGAAAATTAGGTCACTTTAATTCTAAATGTGCGATATATTTTAAATTAATAATCACTGAAACGGTTATTAAGAGATGCTTTTATTCTACTGTTTTTTTTATAATAGATATCGACAGATGAGCATGAGGTTCACTTGATGGTAGGTGATACCTGCCACAGAACATCAGTCAATTATGCGCTGTCGACCTACTTTGTCTTGAAATCCACAACTGCGCGATTCCTAAGACACAACCACTATGGAACCAGCTTTCGCGGGTCGTTTTTCCGAACCGATACGACTAGACGAGCCTAGACTTTCCTTCAAGCCGTTGCGGATGTCTATGGGCGGTGGTGATCACTTACCATCACGTGAGCCACCTGCCCGTTTGCCCCCAATACTATAAAAACAGATATGATTACTAACCGTTCTAACACGTCGAGTGCCTGATAAACAATATTAACAACTGAATATGTAGGTATATCGTGATAAGAAACACATATCTTATTATCTCAGTTATCGGTATATTAGGACTTGTCTACAAGAACCTAAAATCTAAACTAAGATGGTATGTATCATTAGTAAGAGTAAAAAATTTCAAAAGGTAAGCGGTACAAAAAAAATCCACACTGTAGAGACATCTACATTTTTTGAGACTAGAAATGTATTACTCAAACTGGCAGTGATAGCATTATCACTACATAGTATAAAACAAAGTTGCTTTCTCTGTCCCTTTGTATGCTTAAATCTTTGAAACTACGCAACGGATTTTGATGCGGTTTTTTTAAATAGATAGAGTGATTCAAGAGGAAGGTTTATATGTATAATAATAACAGTTTTTCTGTAGTGTATTTAGTATCAGCATTGCGCCGGTGCGAAGCCGGGGCGGGTTGCTAGTACATACATAAAACCACAAAGGTTTTTAATTTGCTATTTAAGTTTAAACATTGTATATTTTTTATCACATCTATTCAAAAATAGCTTTTTAATCCATAGGGAGTAAAAGTGGAACTCTCTCCCAGCGTCTATCTTTCGGGACCAATATAACATGGATCTTTTCAAGAAAAGAATTAAAAGGTATCTTATAGGTAGGCGTGATTCACCATCGTAACCCGCATCTTTTCTTTGAGGGGCTCGTTGGCGCGTTCGGTAGAACACCTGCCGTGCGCATCGATAGGTTGTGTGTTCGAATCCCACCGGGACGACATGTTTACAATTTTCTGTCAGCATGTCTTCCCCACGTTTGGTAACTTCGGGCATTGATAGGGTGGGAGGAATATCGAAATTCCGACCGGGTAACGAACCACCATCCATAGACGGAAAAACCATGAAGTGCATATTGCGCATTTCGGTTTCAGTCTATAGATTTCCGAATCGAAGTAAAAATTAGATCGACAGCGCATCATTGACTGATGTTCTGTGGCTGAGGTATCACCTACCATCAAGTGAACCTCATGCTCGTCTGTCGATATCTAACATAAAAAAACCTGCACGAATAGAAGAGATGTGAGCGATACTTTATAATGTTCAATTTTATTGTTCACTCTGAATAACTGGAAAGGTGACATCATCTGGGGTAAAATTATCATTATATAGACATGAAAGAAAAACTCGTGTTATGCAAATATTATTACTATAACTAGCGACCCGCCCCGGCTTCGCACGGGTCTGTTTTTTGACAAAAAAAGCAGGGGTTGTATTTTCTTTTTAATGCCACATAATAAAAAAATAAAAACAAAAAAAATCGTCCAAAAATAAAAGAAAAATTTTAAGGGTGAACAACCCTTATCACTTAGGGGTATGAAAAATAGATAGTAGCCGATTCTCAGACCTACTGAATACGCATATAAAATTTGGTAAGAATCGGTCGAACCGTTTCGGAGGAGTATGGCAACGAAAACTGTGACACGAGAATTTTATATATTGGATATAACTTGCGCAGTACTTCCAGTCATTGAATTTTGAAATTATAGACTAGTAACACGCCCGGCTTCGCACAGGTGCAATGTAGATATACTATACACATGTAAAATAAAATGTATTTCTCGCTGATAAATCAGCTTTCTGTTGGTGAAATAATTTTTAAAATCGGTTGAGTAGTTTTTGATTTAAATCGTATCAAACAAACAAACAAATCTAAGCTCAATACCAGGGTGAATCAAAAAGTTCTTAGAAGTGCATATATATGAAACCTTTTTGGATCAAGTTCGATATTCAAATTAAAGAGTGTCTATCACACTATATTTATGCAGACTGTCACTTGTTTTTGTCAGTTCGTTCGCATGTAATAAATTTTTTTGTGCAACGAGTTGCTAAAAAGTCAAAATTATGGATAAAAGTGAGTTACGTGCGGTGATAAAATATCTCAGTTTGAAAAAAATGTCTACGAAGGAAATTTTTTTGGACATTCAGCAGACATTAGGGGGTGATGCTGTACCCTATTCTACGGTTGCGTACTGGGTGGCTGAATTTAAAAGAGGTAGATCAAGCTGTAAAGATGACCCGCGTTCTGGGCGGCCTTCAACCTCCGTTACAGAAGAAAATGTCAAAAAGGTTGAGAATCTGGTTTTGGAAGACAGAAGAATGACTATAAAACATATAGCTGAGATCCTAAAGATATCTTTTGGTAGCGTTCAATCCATTTTAATTGATTCACTGGGGTTCAAAAAAGTGTCTGCAAGATGGGTGCCACGAATGTTAACCGACGAAAACAAAAAGCGACGTTTGGAAATTTCCAAGCGTAATCTCGAAATGTTCCAGCGTGATTCGGATAATTTTTGCCGTCGTCTTGTCACCATGGATGAAACGTGGGTCCACCATTTTGATCCTGAAACTAAAAGACAAAGCATGTCTTGGAAACGACCATCCTCTCCATCCATCAAGAAATTTCGAGTTGCTCCTACCGCTGGCAAAGTTATGGCCTCTGTGTTCTGGGATAGTGAAGGAATCCTTTTTATTGATTACATGCCAAAAGGCCAGACGATTACTGGACCCTATTATGCAAATTTAATCCCGAAAGTGTGTGAAGCGATTAAAGAAGAACGTCGTGGAAAACTGTCGTTGGGCGTGTTGTTCCTTCAAGATAACGCTCCTGCTCATCGATCGGAAGTTGCGCTCAACGCAATCCGCTGTGCTGGCTTCAATCTCCTTGACCACCCACCATATTCTCCGGACTTAGCCCCAAGTGATTTTCACTTATTTCCAAAATTAAAAGAGGAAATTCGTGGAACAAAATTTCACGATAATGACGCGGTTATGGCTGCCGTAGAGGACTTTTTCGAGAGTCAAGAAAATAATTTTTTTTCACAAGGAATAAGGAAGTTAGAAACGCGTTATTCTAAATGCATTGCATTGGAGGGAGATTATGTAGAAAAATAAAATATTATTATTTAAATCTTTGCATTTTTTAATATTGATTCCAAGAATTTTTTGATTCACCCTCGTATGTGTCAAAGCTACATGAAAATCTGTTCTGTATATTCGGAGATTAGCGTGAATAAACAGACAGAAAATCCTTTAATAATTATTTTATGTATTAGTTTTTACTACTATACTATTTGTTCTTAAATTAATTTACTTCTTTCAATTTGCAATAACTACTTACCAAGACGACACGGTGTTTCCCTGTTAGCTCTTGATGGCTACTAACTACTAAGTTACTTTGAAAAAACACGACAATCGAAAAATGAGTTTGAAAGATTTTTTTTTTATGGAATAGGGGGCAAACGGGCAGTCGGTTCACCTGATGGTAAGTGATTACCGGCGCCCATGGACATCTGCAACACCAGAGGACTTGCAGCTGCGTTGCCGGCCTTTAAGAAATGAAAATTCGCAAATTATAAATTTGCGTATATTTAAATATGACCTAGATCTATCTACTACTATTTTCAAGAAATCATACTATTTATAATCATACTATTTATAAGAAAACAACACTGTTCAATATACTGTCAGTATAATTTTGTATACTCAGTATTACCAGCTTTGTCAGAAATAATATTTTGCTACATCTAATATATGCATTATGCATACAACCCTTTGATGTCGCGGATTATGTATACCTAACGTAAAAGAGGTTTTCGCTCATACGCTCGCAGTAGACTTAAATTTAATTAATTATGTATGGTCTAATAATGTTAACATTGAAACTAAGTATACTTTCCACCTTAGAATACTTATTAACTAGCAACACGCCCGGCTTCGCACGGGTGCAATGTAGATACCTATACTATACACAAAAAATATGTATGTGTGTACTTATGCCTTTGGCGTCTGAAGAAAAATTTTAAAAAACAAAACTGCAGTAAATATCGAAGAAAAATGTTAAAATCAATCAAATTCTATTCTGTAGCCAACTTCATCATGTCGTTTTTTTGGGACATCGTGCGCGCGCAGGTCATGAATTCACTCTCATCCAAACGCGCCAAAAGAAGTATAACTTCAAAAAGTAGCTTTCTATTATTGGTGAAGAAAAAGAAATCGATCGAATAGTTTTTGAGTTAAATTGTAACAAACAAACACATCTTTCCTCTGTATAATATAGATAATTTTAATGCGATCTTGTCATCCACCTCAACATTCTCATCCCAGCTACATGCAAACGTTTTTCATCCATCAGCTTACTTGCCCAACATTCAGAACCATACATCAAGACGGGTCTTATACTACGTAAGACCCGTATCTATTGTCTTATTATATTATTATGTTTTTTTCTTATCTTGCAAGTAGTCTACTCAATAGAAAAAATAAATTTGATTTTAATATTTTTGAGTCTAATAAATTTAAATATTTAATTAAAAATGCACTCAAGTCTCCTGCGCCGTCTTGTGCGCAATCCTCTACGTAAAGTTATTTTTAATTTTAATTATTATCATTTGTTGATATTTGTTAATTTTTTTTTAAATATTATGACTATATAAATTATAAATTAAATTAAATTATTTTAATGATAACTTAATGTTAATGTTCAATTAGTGAGAGCCATAATTAAAATGCATGTAAAATTGTAAACACGCAGTGCAGTCGTAATAAAGGAGGACAGAAAGACTCCGCACCTGTGTTCTGAAACTTTGACTTATATTGTATTGTCTTCTGTAGCGATAGCCAAATAAATAAATAAAATAAATAAAAAAAATGGCGTAGCTATCATAGGGCAAGGTGCAGTGCACCAGGGCCCTGAACCTAAGATCGCGCCGCTTCGCGTTTCATCCGCGGAGCGTGCCGGCGACCGCCTGAGTGCGCAATTTCTGCGCCCACTTCAACGACCGCCCTATTTTGATAGGGCGCGACCCCGCTTCCCCCTGCATGCCATCTTCTGGCGATATCAGGGTTCCGTCTTTCCGCCCGCCGGAGGCGGCGGACAGACGGCACGTTTCTGAACCTAAGAGGGCCCCCTGTGCTTTGGAAAGAGGGGACTCCCTAGGTAGCTCTTGAAACTAGAAAATCTCGCAAGAATTTTATTGTTTCAAGATTTTAAATAAGCATTTATGACGCCGCACTGAACGCCATTGATGAGTAATAATTTGTAAATAATTAATTTTGTTCAGTTGCTGAAAGAATTTAACCGGGGGGTGGGGGGGATGGGATTAGGGATATTTTATCTGCACCGGGGCCCTTTTCCACCTAACAACGCTACTGATTCTACTGTAGTCTAATGAAAAATACTTTACCTAAAGTATTTAGGTTGTAATTAGAATTATTTTTCGTGTCCATGACGAGCGAAACTACATTAAATAATTAAATAAAATTTCGCAATTATTTCAAGCGGACCTCTTGACCCCGCCATCTTAAAGTGTTGGAATACTTCTGCAAATCTACATTTAGATACGTTTAATATTTTTAATTACATTAGGAGTTTAAAGTTTTATTTTAGAGAATACTAGCTGACCCGTCAAAAGTTGTTTTGCCATGTAAATATATTCTAAAAAGCAGGGGTTGGTAATAGAAGAGTGAAAATATAGGGTTGTATGTATTTTTAATGCCACATTATAAAAAAATAAAAACAATAAATTTCGTCCAAAAATTAAAATAAAAATTTAAGGGTGAACAACAATACAAATCTTTCCTCTTTATAATATTAGTATTAAGTATTATAAAGTGGTATTTTTTATTTATTTAGAGGTAGTTATATACACCCTCAAACCATGTGGCAATTTTTGCCTTGCTAAATGATGACAATACTTATTATGTTTATATTTGGTTTTTGCGAGTATATGCAATTTTTATCATTCTTCATGGGCGGCGGTAGTTTCTTACCGTCAGGTGACACGCCTGTCCGTTTGCCACGTCTAATATAAAAAAATAGCTGAACTTTTATCATGAACCTGCAAATTTTATGCCAATCTACTGCCTCATATTGGCAATCTTCCAAGTATGCCCTTAACCTTGTCCAAACTATTGAATGACCGAATTGCCTGCCAATTCTATTGCCAAACATATCCGATACTTTATTTGAGTGTTGAACTTCATGCTTATTATCACATTAATCATTTCGGGCTGTTTGAAATTTCGACAGTTAGAGGGTTAGTTCTGAAAACCAGCGTTGCAGCTTATACTTAACTGCAACAAATGCTGATGCCTTTGCGCATTACACAATATATTTTAGTGAGTTCAAAATTGTATTTAGTATTGTTTTTTTTTGTCGAATATAGTATTATATGTCTATTGTCTATGTCTATTATTGTATGATGCAATGAATATAGCGGTTTGGAAATTAAAATAAGCGCTGTTGTAAGGCCACGTTTATGGTTGGCGCTTTTAGTAGACAACTACCTTGCCTTCCAATGGGTCCAAATCGAATCCCACCGGGATGACATGTTTATAATTTTCTATAAGCACGTCTTCCCCACGTCTGGTCACTTCGGGCATTAAATGGGTAGGAGGAATATTGAAAATACTGCCGGGTAACGAACCACCGTTCATACATGAGTAAGTACATACTACTGTTCCCACGAGAATGTAAGTGCGTGCTCCTATTTCACCTACTGCTGATAGAGGACAAATCTTTGTTTTTTATTTTATTTTTTCATTTATATATATATAATATAATATATATATTGAATACGCTTAAGATTTGGGTAATCAATCTTGCACTTGCGTCAGTAGTAGACCTACCCTTTGTAAAGCCGAACTGACGGTCATGTAATATGTTGTTAATATTAAAGTGTCTTAGCATCTGATCTAGGATGATTATTTCGAAGATTTTTTTTAAATATATATATATATATATATTTATATAGTATATATTATATATATATATACTATATATATATATATACTAGCGACCCGCCCCGGCTTCGCACGGGTCAAGATTTTTTGAAAAAAAGCAGGGGTTGTATGTATTTTTTAATGCCACATTATAAAAAAATAAAAACAAAAAATTTCGTCCAAAAATTAAAAAAAAAAATTTAGGGGTGGATTACCCTTAACATTTAGGGGGATGAAAAATAGATGTTGGCCGATTCTCAGACCTACCCAATATGCTTACCAAATTTCAGAGGAATCGGTCAAGCCGTTTCGGAGGAGTATGCAGACTAACATTGTGACACGAGAATTTTATATATAAGAGAGATAAATCGCGAAGGACTTCTTGCGTCTTTACAAACTACCACCCTGCGGCGTCCACTGAATGTAGTGAGATTTTTAATGTTTTCAATGCGTATGTAACATGTTTTAATCAGTTTCATATCAGTTGTCGACGTCAAATTTCATTTAAACGTTAAATGGTGATATTCAAATTAAATATTTCTAGCTGAATTTGTGCGTCCGTTCACTCTTAAATCTTTCTTGCACACTGAATACCTGAGTATACCTACTAAACACTGCGTGCACATTCCCGCCTCCATCCGAATGTATGTTTAAATCAATTCCGTATAATGCTCTGCATATATCATAATGATTATAATAACTAAATTACATCCATCTACTATTGAATTCAGATTGGTTCCGAATAACTAAATTAGTGCGTCCGTTCACTCTTAAATCTTTCTTGCACACTGAATATCTCCGTATACGTTCAAAACACTGCATGCACATTCCCGCCTCCATCCAACTGTATGTTTAAATCAATTCCGTATAATGCTATATCATAATGATTATAATAACTAAATGACATCCATCTACTATTGAATTCAGATTGGTTCCGAATACTATTTTTGAATTATTGTATCTAGCTTATCAGCCAAGAGGCTTCCACCTATATAAGGGCTTATAATGACTACAGGCACAGATAATAAATAAATAATAGTTAGCATATTAAAAGTGACAATACCTATTGTGGAGGGTAGAGACAAGGAGGAATATCTCATATGGGGCTTTACTTTCAAAAGTGTCCATGATAAGCTGTTAGATTATAGTTCCAAAACCAACTAAAAACTTTAGAGGGCGCTGATGACCACGATGTGATTGGCGATTATTAATGAAGTGAAGTATGCCAAACGGAAATAGTAAAGTACAGAAGTAGTTGTATTGAATAGAGTTGTTTATAAAAATAAAGTAAATGAGTATGCAATTGAAAACGTCATTATTCAAAGGAATTCTGAAATTTTTAAAATTATTGTTATATATTTAATCAATGTAAGAAATTACTTTACTTTACAACTAAATTTTTGAAAGTCGTTACGGACCGGATATATATCTTTCTTCGTTTCATTCTGTCCTAGTCTAACAGTTTTAGGCGCTTTCTTTCAAATGCAGTCATCAGCTTACAGCAGCGCCACCTTAATTTCACATGACTTCATGGACACTTCTAATATACTAAGAGATTTCTCCTTTTCTCTACCCTCCATAATACCTATGTATAGCGTAGGTATTTTCACTTTGGTGGTCTACAAAATCTTAAAAAGCAATTTAATCATTTTTGACAATATAATCACCTCTTTAACGTCTACGTTAATTATTTGATCGCTGAACTGAGGAGCACTAATGTTGGCTGTCACATAGGTAGTCTATGTGTCAACAATCTTAGCTACGCTGATGATGGTCCTCCGCAGTCCATCGGTCAATGGCCTGAGAAGGATGATTTCTGTTTGTGAAAATTATGCTAAAGCTCATGGACTAATTTACATTACAGCCAAAACAGAAGTCACGGTTTTTAGGGTAGGGAAGGGTCCGTAAAATGTACCAAATGTTTATTTAAACGGAGAACCTATCAAAATGGTTGATAAGTTCAAGTATCTCGGACACATTTTGACTGAGCGAACTTCAGATGATGCTGACATTGAACGTGAGAGGAGAGCTCTCGCTGTTAGGTGTAACATATTGGCGCGCCGCTTTGCGAAATGCGACGTGAACGTGAAGATACTGCTTTTCAAAGCATATTGTCAATGTTTCTACACATGTCAGCTGTGGTCCAAGTTTACCACAAAAGCATTCAACGCAATCAGGGTGCAGTAAAATGATGCGTTCCGCATCCTGATGCAACTTCCTCGCTATTGTAGCGCGTCCAGCATGTTCCCCACAGCCAGAGTTCCTGATTTCTTTGCGATCATAAGATCGCGGGTTGCATCATTCTGGAGTCGCATTAATACGTCAACAAATGCTATCATTGCAGGACTGTCCGAGTACGTGAGCAATCCCATTTTGAGGTACTGGGCGTCAGTGCAGAGCGACGAAAATCGAAAATAATGATTATACTTTCTTTTTAACCGACTTGAAAAAAGTAGGAGGTTCTTAATTCGTCTGTATGTTGCTGTTTTTTTAGTATGTTTGTGACGCGATAACTCCGCAAGTTATGGATGGATTTGGATTATGGTTTTTTTGTTTTGTAGGGCATTTTTCAGAGGTGGTCCCATATAATTTTGTATCGAAATTGGTATGGTGCTTTTTTAGAAAATCAACAAAAACGAAAATATACTTCTATGTAGATTATGTTTTGGTTTGTGGTTCCTTTCACGACGCTGTCTCATTGAAGCAGCACGTTTAGTGGTAGGGCTTTTTGTTTAAAAATATTATTTATTATTATATAAGCTCTTGTTTTGTTTTATTTCATTTCATTATCTGTAACTTTTTAACTATGGGTGTTATACCTGAAATAAAGTATTATTATTATTATTCACGAAAATCACTTTTTCATACTTTTCCGACAGTTCCCAATGGCCGCCATAACACTGCAAAGGAGTATTTTTTTTTTTCGCCAAATGATTTGTACCACCCTAAAACTTTTTTTAACAGTTTCCTGTATGATCATAAATAGATAATGCCATATCTGTGGGAGGTGGCGAATGTGAACAATATTTTTCAAAATCCTAAGATTTTATTCGTAATTCGAACGATTTGTACCAGTATGGCACTAATTTTTCCTGTAAGTTTGAGGTTTAACGAATATAAATACAAAGTTAATACCTAGGTGGCGGCAATATTGTCTTATAAGCAGATGTTATGTTGTATAATATTCTGCGGCTCCCACCGCTCGAAAGATTTCTGGAATCGTAGAGGTCTTGGCTCATCGTGTTAGTAAGACATAATTTATGGGAACGCATCTGTTTGTCAGGCGACTCACAACTACATAACAGTAAAAGTAGTTATCAGGTTTTTCAAGTATGGCGTCACTTTTTCCCTCTACTAGAAGTAAGGCAAATATAATAATGGTCACATTGTATCGTATAATTTCGAAAAACCAAAATGCCATACTAGTACAAATCGTCAATTTTTTTTTCACCTTTTAGCTAAGTCCAACAGTCATCCGCCCCATGGTTACAATCTGTAATAATTTTTTAGGTACAATTGCATCCAAATGACGAGAATTCAATGATGCCATGATGCCATGCCATGATGTAAAAAATGATTTTACGTATTTTACAGTCGTATTTTTAAAACGTGTCAAATAAATACATAAGTATTTCAAGTATGGCAGCACTTTTCCCCCCTACTAGAAGTATGGGAAAAATAATAACGGTCACATTTTGTCAAATACTTTCCAAAAATTCAAATGCAATACTGGTAAAAATCGTTTTTCGAAAAAAAAAATTACTCCTTTGCAGTGGCGGCCATAGGAAATTGTCGGAAAAGTATGGCAAGGTGATTTTCGTGAATGGCTACTCGACGATGATTAGCTATGCAAAAATTAGCCTGGTACGAATGGTTGAATTGTTTTATTTAAATTAATGTATTCGCGTCGGTATGGCGGGCTGTAAATCACACCCGAGAAGTATGGCATTATGCTACCGTCTACTTCTTTTTTTTCGACTATCTGAAAATACAAGCATTTTTGTGGAACAAATCGTTCGACACTCGTTATTTATCCGACGCGTTCGGCACCGGCTGCCCAATCGCGTGGGCGTTAATCGTTTTCCTTTTTGCCTTTACGTAATTAGACCTGAAGAACCGCCATACTGGTACAAATGACCTAATATATTGTGTCACCATCTCCCGGTCTATAACTAAAATAATAGACCAAATAAATAACCACTTTTAACGCACTTGCAAATCATTAACTTTGGTGACAAGCTTACATCACGGCCGGCACATGTCTGTTAGTTCACAAACTTCGACACGCGAGCGCGATGAAGCCCGCCGCCCCGCGCCCCGCGTCATGCATCCCTCGTGAACCCCAAATAGGCCTCTCAGACACCATACCTAGTGCCCGTTTAAGGATATTTAAGAGACGCAAGATTGTTGTCACGAAAACATGATAAAAACTTTAGAAATTAAGTACGATATTCAATGGACACGATAAGATAGGTGAACTGAACTCAAAGTATACGTGGTAAATTATACGCTGAACACTAGCGTCCTCCAAATTTCTGTCGGACGATGGCGGAATTACGTCCATGCCAATTTTTCGCCCTTGTATTCTAATGATCATAAGGGACCTTTGGGCTAAAAATGAGGGTCGGTCAATCTTGCGTCCGTATTCCGGACGCACAAAGTCAGTGGGACGCAGCATCATCGGTAAATAACGCCATGTAGGACGCAACATGTCCTTCAAGATGTATATATATATATAGTTATCTCTCCCCGTCAAATGTTGAACATTCGCGACGTGGCATCAGTTAAATGTTGATCGTTTAGCAAATGTTGATCAGCGGCAGCGTTTGTTGATCTACTGTCTCTGTTCACGGACTACGTTGATCGATTTTGATCAACATTTGCTGAACTTCAAATTCCAAAAAATACCCCCCCCCCCCCCCCCCCCGCATACCCCCGTATGTACAAATCACACTCTGGCACATGTTGATCACATTTAAATGTGTATCGAGGGAAAAAAGTGCCTTTCGAACGGAGTCGGAATTTATGCCTGATGTGAAAACTTCACGTCAGGCATAGAGGATTCACACCGCGAGATGGAAGGCGGGGTGTTCCCCTCATCGTCCAAGGTTGAATTTTCTGCAAAGAGATTGCATAAAATATTGGCTTTCTCTTCAGAAGAGAGTGCAAGAGAGCCATCTTCGTTGCGAAGAGGTGGAAAAGATGATCGACAAAAGTTTCCTTGGATAGCCTTAGCCAGAGACCAAAAGGCGCGAGATCCAGAAGGAAACTGCGTTAGCCTATGTCCAATCATACCAATAAAGTCATTTTTTGCCGCTAATATTTCCTTCTTGTAGGATCTGGAGGCGTGGTTATATATTTTCTTGTGTTCGCTAACATTCGGGTCCTTAGTATCCAAGGCTTTTGCCCAGGCCTCGAAACTTTGACGGTTGACGGATGTCAAAGCGGACGCATCGCGTAATGCATGCTATGTGGAAATAAATATTTAATTTGCGATTAAATCGCGTATTTGGAGGTGTGTTATACACCAAAAGTTGTTAAAAAGTGTTGGGAGTATAATGGTGCTTGTTGTGTGGCGATAGGACGCGTGGTGTGAAAGTTATCCCGGGTGAAAGTTTTGACGTTCGTGAAAATTTTCGAGGGCGTGCGCCGCGATCTTGAATGCGGTAACCCCCGATTTTTATTGAACTAAATCGTTGTGCCCGGGGTGCATAGTGTGGGTTTAAGTTTTGGCGGAATTTGGTCGAGCGGTTCCGAAGATAGAGCCGTGGGAAGCTCTCTTTGGCTCCCTCAATCTGGTCGGCGCTGCTGTTGCATCGAGGGTGCTGTGTGGGGTGTCGCTGGATTCGTCTTGGCCCGCCTCATCCTTTGCGCTCACTTCGCTTCAGTTCCACTGAGTGCTTTTGGAGTTGCGGCCCTGGAAATTTTACTTCCTGGCGAAGTGGCGTTCCTGCTCATCAGGTGTTCGTGTGATCGGCATCGGCGGTCTTCTTTCGGCCCGATGATTCCGAAAGTTTTTGAATTGTCGGAATCGGCCCACGGGATCCGAAGATTGCCGCGGATAATCCAAGAGACTTTATTATAGTTTGTAAGAACTAGTTTTAAGTCTTAGATCTAAGTCGTAGTATAAATCTTAGTTTTTAAGTCATAGTTTTAGGTCGGTTGCTTTAAGTCGTATAGGATATATAAGTGTATATACGTGTTATTATGTACGGTACATATTTTATGTATTGTAAATAGGTATTGTATATAATAGATATTGTATATTTTGAGGGTCAGTTCAGAATTTGGACTATTTTTCTTTTTCTTTTGACATTTAACATAAATTGCTACTAAGATGGAGCGGTCCTTATCGTTGTCGTTTTTGCCTAGTGACATAGTCAACAACGACAATGGACGGAAAAGGTCTTACGTCAGGACTTCTGGGGGGGACGGTTCCTCGGTCTCAGACACAGAGACTGAGGAATCGAATCGCTCGGTAAGGCGTAGTACGAGGGTAAAAAAAAAGGCTATAAAACATACGTTTGGAATTGAGAAAGCTGTTGAAGCTTTAGAGAAGGCCCGTGAGCTATCAGTCTCTGAGGCTCTAAACAAACAACTGCGCGGTGGGGCCAGCAGGGGCACTGCCGCTAAAGCGGATGGTGCGTCTGGGGGCCCTACTGCGCCTGTGGCTGGGAGGGTGGATAGGGTTCCGGAACCCCCCAAATACATGGAGGGCGATATCTTACTGTTGGACACATCTGAATTACGGGATAGGGCGACAGCGAGAATGCAACGCATTTTCGAAATCGCCAAAAAGTCTAGTAACCTAAAGGGGGATTTTGTACGTGACCTCAAGGTGGCTGCGAGAGATATGGCTGAGATGGTCGAGTCTCTTGCGGATCGTCAGAGTACGGACGAGACGCGTCGACTACAAAGGGATAATGCGCGCATGAAGGCGCGTATTACGGATCTGGAGGCGCAGCTAAGTGACTTAAAGAGGGATTTTTCGGAGAGAGCACACTCCTTGCCGGTCACTGCCGGTTCGGAGGCCGTCTCTTTGCAGAAGCTGAAGGAGCTCACCGACGAGTTGAGGAGGGACCTTAAGGGTGACCTTCTCCGTACCGTCGGTGAGATGATGGAGGCCAAATTTGCGGGGCTTAACGACCGGCTGCTTCCAGCACCGATCGTCCGTCCCCCTCTTGCTGCAGGAGTGGGCAGCAACAGTAGGAGATTATGCGGCAGTAGGCTGGTCACATCTGACCAGGTCACTCAACCTGAGGCCTCACCGCTTGTCGTCTCTCAGGAGCCGAAAGGGACCTGGGCTTCTGTGGTGGCTAAAGGTAAAGGGAAAGGAGTAGGCAAGAAGTCCTCTCCAGCCGCTACAACAGCGGCAAGACTTGTTTCTAAAACCATGGTAGAGGAGCCCACGATTCCGGCTGCGCGGAAATTACTCGTGCCGTCTGTGATTCAATCTGCGCCTGCATCTGCACCTGTGGTGGTGTCTAGAGTTGTAACATCGTCTGCACCGGTTGCATTGTCGGCGTCAATGGGGAGGCAGATGCCTGCTGCAAAATCCAAGTTGGATAAAAAAGGTGGAGCCGGAACTTCAGGATCAGCGGCTGGGACATTACGACCCTCCCCTGTGCAGGGTGGAAAAATTACGGGGAAAGGAAGGAAAGGAAGGGTAAGACAGCCCCCCCCTAAAGTTAAACTTACTCCTCCCTCTTCCGCAGCGGTGGTAGTCACCCTAAAGGAGGAGGCGATAGAGAGGGGGGAGACCTATGGCTCTGTCTTGGCTAAGGCCAAGCAGAGCATAAAGCTTCCGGATTTAGGCATAAGTCAGATCAAACTCCGGAAGACAGTCACGGGAGCTCGAATTTTTGAGATCTCAGGGTCTCAGCGCGGCGCCAAGGCGGACCAGTTCGCCGGGAAACTGCGAGAAGCTATCTCGGAGGCTGCTCGGGTTGACAGGCCTGAGAAGAGTGCAGACCTTCTCATCAAGGACCTGGAGGACAGTGTGGCCATAGAGGAGCTGATTGCTGCCCTAGCGGATAAGGGTGGTTGTTCGCCCGAGCAGATCAAGCCAGGGACTCTGCGAGTGGGCAGTAATGGGCTTGGCACAATGTTTGTGCAATGTCCTGTTGTTGCTGCAAATAGGATAGCTCAGGGAAGGATGCTGGTCGGGCTCAGTACCCCTAGTATTGAGGTCACGGAGGAGCGCCCTTTACGGTGTTTCAGATGCCTGGCTCTGGGACATACAAGGGCGACGTGCACGTCTGAGCATGAGCGCTGCAATCTCTGCTTTCGATGCGGCGAAGCGGGGCATGTCGCTTCCGCGTGTAGGGCCAAGGTTCACTGTGTTGCCTGTGCTGCAGCAGGCAAAGTGGCGGGACACAAGATGGGGGGCAAAGCATGCAAAGCCCCCCCAGTCAGAAAGAAGGCAGCTGAAGCGGTCGCAGAACCAATTCCGGCAACGGGAGGGATCCTCCCGGCCGTGTGGAAGTCTCCCTCTAACGCAGGAGGGTCCGCCTCAGGGGATGCAGATGATATGTCTTCCTAATAAGGACAAGTATGGCATCTGCATCCTCCAGGCGAACCTCAACCACTGTGTTGGAGCTCAAGATCTATTTCTGCAGACTATGGCGGAATGGAAGATAGATCTGGCGGTCGCAGCAGAGCCATATCTTGTATCACCACACAGTCACTGGGCGGGTGACCAGGAAAGCCTAGTTGCGGTCGTCGCGCGGGTGGGGGAGCCCCTAACTCTGAGGGAGAGAGAGCCTGGCTTAATGGTTGTACAATGGAGGGACATGGTTGTGGCGGGTGTGTACTTCTCCCCCAATAGGCCCTTGAGGGAGTTTGAAAACTTTCTCGATGGCGTTGGTGTGGCAGTGGAACGGGCCCGACCGCGGCCGGTACTTGTGTTGGGTGATCTGAATGCCAGGTCCCAAACTTGGGGGGATCGTCTAACGAACGCCAGAGGTAAGGTTCTGGAAGAGTGGGCAACAGAGGTGGGGCTTCTCCTCCTTAACCAAGGGAGAATACCGACTTGTGTGCGGCCACAGGGGGAGTCAAGAGTGGATATCTCTTTGGCTTCTCCAGATGTGGCGCACCGGGTCAATGATTGGCACGTGGTCGAGGACGTTGAGACCCTATCGGATCACAGATATATCCGAATTGGGATCTCCACGTTCCTGAGTATACGAGAGCCAGCCCAAGCCACCTGTCGGACCTTTCCACGGTGGGTGATCAGTCGCCTGGACCGTGAACTAGCGGGAGAGGCAGCGTTGCTCCAGGCGTGGTGTGCGTCTCCTGTTCCACCTGGAGATGTAGATGAGAAGGCTAATCGTTTCAAGAGTGCGATGATGGAGGTATGCGATTCCTGCATGCCAAGATGGAGGATGCCCCCTCCGCGGCGGTCAGTATATTGGTGGACACAAGAGGTTGGTGAGCTAAGGATAGTATGTCTTAACGCTAGGAGGGCCTACCTAAGGAGTCGTCGGCGGAGTGGCGATGCAGTGGAGGTTACGGAGGGTCTTCGTGAGGTATACGATGCTCACAAGAGGGCTCTCCAAGAAACTATAAGTGGGGCTAAAGCAAAGGCCTATGAGGAGATTCTGCAAGGTCTGGACAATGATCCGTGGGGGCGCTCCTACCGCTCAGCACGCAAAAGGTTGCGGATTGGTGGGGCTCCTCTCACGGAAACTTTAGAGCCAGATCTCGTGGATAGGGTTGTGTCGGGCCTCTTCCCGAATGCTCCAAACATGATCACCCCAAGGATGACTTCGGACGAGGATACACAGGAAAATGAAGGAGAAGTTCCTGAGGTAACTGACCTGGAAATGGAAACCTCCTTGGTCCGGTTGAGGGCAAGAAAGAAGGCACCAGGGCCAGATGGGGTACATGCCCGAGTCCTGGCCATTGCGCTTTCGCACCTTGAGGAGGAGTTGAGGGGACTCTTTAATTCGTGTTTGCATACTGGACGGTTCCCAAGAACATGGAAAGCGGGGCGTTTGTGCCTTATACGTAAGGAAGGTCGCCCGCCTGATTCTCCATCGGCTTACCGACCAATCATCCTCCTGGACGAGGTTGGTAAGACTCTGGAGTGGATCGTGGCGTCCCGCATTAACCAACATCTCTTGGTTGTGGGGCCGGACCTGGACGAGTCACAATTTGGTTTTAGGGCTGGCCGCTCAACAGTGGATGCCATCACTGAACTGAGACGTTACACGTCCGAGGTTGTAGAGCAGGGGGGGAAAGCGCTGGCAGTGTCTCTTGACATCACTAACGCCTTTAATAGTCTTCCATTCAGCGTGATTAGGGAAGCCCTCAGATTTTTCGAGGTGCCATTCTATCTGCGTCGGCTTGTGGAGGACTATCTGGAGGGGCGTCAAGTGGCATACACAACTGCATTAGGAGACATTGTCCAACGACCAGTGTCATGCGGGGTTCCACAGGGATCGGTCCTGGGGCCGCTCCTGTGGAACATGGGTTACGACTGGGTGTTGAGAGGCACGCTCCTACCAAGGATGCTTGCCTTCTGTTATGCTGATGACACTCTCGTCGTGGCCCATGGTGGTACCTTTGGGGAAGTAGCCTCACTTGCCACTGTAGGTGTGACACTGGTCGTGGATAGAATTGAAGCGCTAGGCTTAAAAGTTTCCCTCGATAAGACCGATGCCCTCCTTTTTCACGGTCCAAGAGGGGGACCACCACTGGGTGCTGCTCTAACAATTTGTGGGGTAAGGGTATCATTGGCTTCAAGTATTAAGTATTTGGGTCTGTTGCTGGATGGCCGCTGGAGTTTCGAGGCTCACTTCAAGAGTCTCGGGACAAAACTGGTAAAGGCGGCGGGAGCCTTAGGGCGCCTGCTACCTAACCTTGGTGGCCCGAATGAAATGGTGAGAAGGCTGTACTGCGGAGTGATCCGCAGTATGGCTCTATATGGGTCCCCCGTCTGGGCAGACACCATGGGAAGGACTAATCGTATGCTCATTCGTAGGCCGCAGCGGGTGATCGCGGTCCGAGCAGCTCGCTGCTATCGGACCGTATCCTTCGCTGCGGCTTGTGTGATTGCCGGGACTCCACCTTGGGAGAGGGATGCTGAAATTCTGGCAGCCCTCTATCGTTTAAAGGTGGATTCCAAGGAGGGCAGATTAGGTCCTTGGGTGGAGGTAGCAGGGCAGGCCATGCAGAGTGCAAAGGATGCCCTGTTTCGCCTGTGGGAAGAGGACCTTCGTGAGGAAAAGTCGGGAGCTCACACTTTGGAGGCCATACGTCCGGTCTTGAGACTCTGGGTGACCAGGGCGAAGGGTGCCGTTACCTTTAGGTTAGTGCAGGTACTATCAGCACACGGGTGCTTTGGGAAGTACCTGTACAAAGTAGCCAGGCGAGAGCCGACCCCCGTTTGCCACCACTGTGGGGCTCCTGAGGACACGGCCGTGCATACCCTTGCGGAGTGCACGGCGTGGACTAGGGAGCGTCACGACCTGGTGTCGGTAGTCGGCGTGAACCTCTCGCTGTTGAGTGTCGTCACCAAGATGCTTGATAGCGAAGAGGCGTGGAAGGCAGTGGTCTCCTTCTGCGAGCGTGTTATGCTGCAGAAGGAGAATGCTGAAAGAGAGCGAGAGAGGATCGCTGTTGATCCTCTGAGGGCGGAAAGACGTGGTGGGAGGAGAAAGAGGCGTTATGCGCACCTTCTCGATCCCACTCACGATCTCCGCTCTCGACAGTAAATTCCGTCGGGGTTTTTGGCAGCATGCTCTGCGATCCCAGAAACCTCATAACGGCGGACCTGAGGGTCAAGAGGGGTTTAGTGGGTATTACTCGCCCGGCTTTCTGACTAGCAGAGAGATTCACCGGGTGAGCTCGAGTCCTACACTCCCCCCGCATAACATCCCGCGGGGGGGTACCCAGTGCGCAAATGCATTCCCCTCTTTTAAAAAAAAAAAAAAAAAAAAAAAAAAAAAAAAAAAAAAAAAAAGGCCTCGAAACTTTCATGTTTTATGTTTATTCAATAACTCGTTTATTTTCAATCTTAAACGAAAAATGGTCATAACCAAAGTTGTTTGGAATTAAATTTCCTACAATTTTGTTCATTATCATTTTTTTCTACGATCGATTTTTTTCGATTTATACCTGAAAAAAGGTGAAATTCTTATATCTTATTTCTCATATCTTATATCTTATATCTTATATCTTATATCTTATATCTTATATCTTATATCTTATATCTTATATCTTATATCTTATATCTTATATCTTATATCTTATATCTTATATCTTATATCTTATATCTTATATCTTATATCTTATATCTTATATCTTATATCTTATATCTTATATCTTATATCTTATATCTTATATCTTATATCTTATATCTTATATCTTATATCTTATATCTTTTATCTTTTATCTTTTATCTTTTATCTTTTATCTTTTATCTTTTATCTTTTATCTTATATCTCATATTATCTCATATTATCCCATATCTCTCATATATCTTATATTTTATATCTTATATCTTATATCTCATATCTTATATCTTATATCTCATATCTCATATCTCATATCTCATATCTCATATCTCATATCTCATATCTCATATCTCATATCTCATATCTCATATCTCATATCTCATATCTTATATCGTATATCGTATATCTCATATCTCATATCTCATATCTCACATCTTATATCGTATATCTAATATCTCTCATATATCTCATATCTTATATCGTATATCTCATATCTCATATCTTATATCTCATATCTTATATCTTATATCTTATATCTCATATCTCATATCTTATATCCAATATCTTATATCTTATATCTTATATCTTATATCTTATATCTTATATCTTATATCTTATATCTTATATCTTATATCTTATATCTTATATCTTATATCTTATATCTTATATCTTATATCTTATATCTTATATCTTATATCTATATCTTATATCTTATATCTTATATCTTATATCTTATATCTTATATCTTATATCTTATATCTTATATCTTATATCTTATATCTTATATCTTATATCTTATATCTTATATCTTATATCTTATATCTATATCTTATATCTTATATCTTATATCTTATATCTTATATCTTATATCTTATATCTTAAATCTTAAATCTTATATCTTATATCTTATATCTTATATCTTATATCTTATATCTTATATCTTATATCTTATATCTTATATCTTATATCTTATATCTTATATCTTATATCTTATATCTTATATCTTATATCTTATATCTTATATCTTATATCTTATATCTTATATCTTATATCTTATATCTTATATCTTATATCTTATATCTTATATCTTATATCTTATATCTTATATCTTATATCTTATATCTTATATCTTATATCTTATATCTTATATCTTATATCTTATATCTCATATCTCATATCTCATATCTCATATCTCATATCTCATATCTCATATCTCATATCTCATATCTCATATCTCATATCTCATATCTCATATCTCATATCTCATATCTCATATCTCATATCTCATATCTCATATCTCATATCTCATATCTCATATCTCATATCTCACATCGTATATCTCATATCTCACATCGTATATCTCATATCTCACATCGTATATCTCATATATCTCATATCTTATATCGTATATCTTATATCTTATATCTTATATCTTATATCTTATATCTTATATCTTATATCTTATATCTTATATCTTATATCTTATATCTTATATCTTATATCTTATATCTTATATCTTATATCTTATATCTTATATCTTATATCTTATATCTTATATCTTATATCTTATATCTTATATCTTATATCTTATATCTTATATCTTATATCTTATATCTTATATCTTATATCTTATATCTTATATCTTATATCTTATATCTTATATCTTATATCTTATATCTTATATCTTATATCTCGTATCTCGTATCTCATATCTCATATCTTATATCTCGTATCTCGTATCTCATATCTCATATTATCTCATATTATCTCATATCTCATATCTCATATTTCATATCTCATATCCTATATCTTATATCGTATATCTCATATCTCTCATATATCTTATATCTTATATCTTATATCTTATATCTTATATCTTATATCTTATATCTTATATCTTATATCTTATATCTTATATCTTATATCTTATATCTTATATCTTATATCTTATATCTTATATCTTATATCTTATATCTTATATCTAATATCTTATATCTTATATCTTATATCTTATATCTTATATCTTATATCTTATATCTTATATCTCGTATCTCGTATCTCATATCTCATATTATCTCATATTATCTCATATTATCTCATATCTCATATCTCATATCTCATATCTCATATCCTATATCTTATATCTCGTATCTCATATCTCATATCTCATATCTCATATCTTATATCTCATATCTTATATCTCATATCTTATATCTCATATCTTATATCTCATATCTTATATCTTATATCTTATATCTTATATCTCGTATCTCATATCTCATATTATCTCATATTATCTCATATCTTATATCTCATATCTCATATCTCACCTCTTATATCGTATATCTCATATCTTATATCGTATATCTCATATCTCTCATATATCTCATATCTTATATCCAATATCTTATATCCAATATCTTATATCTTATATCTTATATCTTATATCTTATATCTTATATCTCACATCTTATATCTTATATCTTATATCTTATATCTTATATCTTATATCTTATATCTTATATCTTATATCTTATATCTTATATCTTATATCTTATATCTTATATCTTATATCTTATATCTTATATCTTATATCTTATATCTTATATCTTATATCTTATATCTTATATCTTATATCTTATATCTTATATCTTATATCTTATATCTTATATCTTATATCTTATATCTTATATCTTATATCTTATATCTTATATCTTATATCTTATATCTTATATCTTATATCTTATATCTTATATCTCGTATCTCGTATCTCATATCTCATATTATCTCATATTATCTCATATCTCATATCTCATATCTCATATCTCATATCTCATATCTCATATCTCATATCTCATATCTCATATCCTATATCTTATATCGTATATCTCATATCTCTCATATATCTTATATCTTATATCTTATATCTTATATCTTATATCTTATATCTTATATCTTATATCTTATATCTTATATCTTATATCTTATATCTTATATCTTATATCTTATATCTTATATCTTATATCTTATATCTTATATCTTATATCTTATATCTTATATCTTATATCTTATATCTTATATCTTATATCTTATATCTTATATCTTATATCTTATATCTTATATCTTATATCTTATATCTTATATCTTATATCTTATATCTTATATCTTATATCTTATATCTTATATCTTATATCTTATATCTTATATCTTATATCTTATATCTTATATCTTATATCTTATATCTTATATCTTATATCTTATATCTTATATCTTATATCTTATATCTTATATCTTATATCTTATATCTTATATCTTATATCTTATATCTTATATCTTATATCTTTTATCTTTTATCTTTTATCTTTTATCTTTTATCTTTTATCTTTTATCTTTTATCTTTTATCTTTTATCTTTTATCTTTTATCTTTTATCTTTTATCTTTTATCTTTTATCTTTTATCTTATATCTTATATCTCATATTATCTCATATTATCTCATATCTCATATCTCTCATATATCTCATATATCTCATATCTTATATCTAATATCTTATATCTCATATTATCTCATATCTCTCATAATATATCTTATATCTTATATCTCATATCTTATATCTCATATCTCTCATAATATATCTTATATCTTTTATCTTATATCTTATATCTTATATCTTATATCTTATATCTTATATCTTATATCTTATATCTTATATCTTATATCTTATATCTTATATCTTATATCTTATATCTCACATCTTATATCTTATATCTCGTATCTCATATCTCATATCTCATATCTCATATCTTATATCTCATATCTTATATCTCATATCTTATATCTCATATCTTATATCTCATATCTTATATCTCATATCTTATATCTTATATCTCGTATCTCATATCTCATATTATCTCATATTATCTCATATCTTATATCTCATATCTCATATCTCATATCTCATATCTCATATCTCATATCTCATATCTCATATCTCATATCTCATATCTCATATCTCATATCTCATATCTCATATCTCATATCTCATATCTCATCTTATATCTTATATCTTATATCTTATATCTTATATCTTATATCTTATATCTCACATCTTATATCTTATATCTCGTATCTCATATCTCATATCTCATATCTCATATCTCATATCTTATATCTCATATCTTATATCTCATATCTTATATCTCATATCTTATATCTCATATCTTATATCTCATATCTTATATCTTATATCTCGTATCTCATATCTCATATTATCTCATATTATCTCATATCTTATATCTCATATCTCATATCTCATATCTCATATCTCATATCTCATATCTCATATCTCATATCTCATATCTCATATCTCATATCTCATATCTCATATCTCATATCTCATATCTCATATCTCATATCTCATATCTCATATCTCATATCTCATATCTCATATCTCATATCTCATATCTCATATCTCATATCTCATATCTCATATCTCATATCTCATATCTCATATCTCATATCTCATATCTCATATCTCATATCTCATATCTCATATCTCATATCTCATATCTCATATCTCATATCTCATATCTCATATCTCACATCTTATATCTTATATCTCATATCTCATATCTCATATCTCATATCTCATATCTCATATCTCATATCTCATATCTCATATCTCATATCTCATATCTCATATCTCATATCTCATATCTCATATCTCATATCTCATATCTCATATCTCATATCTCATATCTCATATCTCATATCTCATATCTCATATCTCATATCTCATATCTTATATCTCATATCTTGTATCTTATATCTCAATTCTAATATATCTTTTAGTACCGATATTTTTCGATTTAGGTGCTAAAAGAGGTGGGGGTGGAACTATTATTCACTTTTATTTTTCATTTCACACTAGAAATGGTCAGGAAAAAGTCGTTTGGAATTGAATTGTTAACAATTTTGGTATTTTTCATTAATAATAATTACTTCGTCAATTACTCAAATGCATTTATAAAGAAAAAAATCAGTATCATTATTATTATTTATTTTTTTAAATTAAAAATAATCGAGATAATAATAATATAGAATGTTAAGGTTCACCCTCAGCTCTTATCGGGCTTAAATCGAAAAATATCGATCCTAGGGAAAAATTTGTAAGGACCTAAATTGTCCAAAATATAATTCCAAACAACTTTGTAAGTGACTATTTTTCGTGTCAAATGGAAAATAAAGGTGATAACGCCATGATAAAATTTCACCCCCTTTTTCAGGTCTAAATCGAAAAATATCGATGCTAAGACAAAATTGATAGGAATGAAAATTGTAGGACATTAAATTCGGAACAACTTTGGTAATTACCTCATTCGTATAAAATTTAAAATAAACGATCTATTCAATAAACAAAAATTCACCCTCAAATTCATTATGGCGGATGTCGCAGCAGGGTGCGAATCCCGAAATCCAAAATGTAGACTGCCAGTGACCCCCCCAAACGATTTCCGAAAGAAAATTGCTACTTATAATTTTTTCGATGTCAAATCATAATTCGACTGGGCTAATAGTAAATATAAATAGACTACTTTCATCCCCCCTTTTTCATCCCCACACAGGTCGAAATTTCAAAAACGCAAGAACAAATATTTATTTATATCTTATCAAGTGCCTAAATACAACGTTTCATGGTGTCATCTTCGATATTTAACGAACTTCCATACAATTTTTCATCCCCTATTTCATCCCCTCCAAGCCTATATTTCGCGATAAATGTAGCGTCCTTTCCCAAGCTCTAGTCTACTCCTGTACCAAATTTCAACAAAATCGATTCAGTGGTTTAGGCGTGATAACGTAACAGACAGACAGACAGAGTTACTTTCGCATTTATAATTATAATTAATATAAAATATATAATAATTTATAATTATTTGATTTGAGAACTGGCAGTAAATGTAAAATTAGAAGCATTTAATATGTATTTTTTTATTGACGTTCATAAGTGTACATTATGTTAACTAAATGAATAAATGATTTTGAATTTGAATTTGACATGTAAGTGCGGCAAAAATTTATATTTTTGTATTTAACAGCATATACCTTGGAACTTGGTGACTACTAAGTGACTCACAGATTGGTAGTGTGTAGTCACGTAAAAATATAGGTACATAACAGGTGTAACTTTTATAAGAGCAGCCTATTCTATTTCATCAGAGGTCCTAGCACGAACAACTTGCGAAAAAGTATACGTATTGTCGAGCTGACATTTGTATGAAATTTCAAATGAATTCTCATACAACTGACAATTTGACGATTCGAATACTTTTTCGATAGTCGTTCGTGCTAGGCCCTCAGTTTAAATTGTTACGTAAAACTAAAAAAATATACTACGGAATCCTCTCTACCCGAATTCGACTTTGCTCTTAATGTGACACTAGTCGACATTTTTTCCATAGAAATTTCGGGGGGGTATTACTTCACTATTTAGCACCGTACATGCAAAGTTAAACATGATATCGTTTTGTCTCATTATTAATTTTGTCTGTACGGAAACAGAATGGTAAAATAAAAAACCATTAAAAAGTTACGAGCTACCAAAGATTCGTTTTTATTGCCATTTTTTAACACAACTTTGGGCTTAAATTAGTAATAAAAGAAGTATCAAATTTTCAAAACAAAGTCGGTACCGACAAAGCACGATTATCGAAGAATACAATAACTTTTATTTGTAATTGATTTATGCAGTGGTTTTTTCATAAAACTCTATTTTCCAAAGGCTTTTTCGTGTTTTTTTAGACGCCCCTTTTACTATGAATTATCGTGCATCTCACTTAATAATGACTGCCCCGGTGCGGTGCGGGAGAACAGCATGCTTTTTGGCCTCGCCCACCAGTAAGTTCGAGCCCGCGACTTGTGCAACCTTAACCGAGCTTTTTATTTAAAAATAGAACTCTACTCGCGACAACGTACTTTCAAGTTAAAAGTTTTGAGTTTTAATGTGAACTTGGCAAACGAAATACCTTCAAGAAAACGCTTCTATTGCACATATTATCAAGTTCAGAAACAGCTGTCGTCAGTATTCATGCCGTCATGTGTTAAGCCCGGTGTACACGATGCTTGTTTTGCTGCTGGGTTAAAACTCAAAGTTGGCTATGGCGCTAGGCGCGGTGATGGCTCCTTTGCTATGTTGACTTTACACGATGCTTGCTGCTGGTTACCACTTATGCAAAGCCAGATTGAACATGGCCGCTATAGTCAAGCACGCTCAGCTGATATATCTATGGATTCTATGAATGTAGAAACAGTGATTGGAGCAGAAATACTTCGTCATAGAATTTTAATAAATTACTTAAAAGTGATGCTTCAATTAATAATGCGACTTGCTCCGCCGACCACTTTTCGTTCCTTTGCGGCATTTTGCAACACACTGACAGTGATCTGACACATCCAGAAAGAAAATAGGCACGCGTTTTACCACCGAGATCCAACACGCGCCCACGATGCCAGCAGTGACGAAATTTTCTCAAGCAATCTAGCAGCAAAACAAGCGTCGTGTACACCGGGCTTTATATAATTTCAAGAAATAAACTAAGCAATAAAGTTAGTGCTACATGACTGAGGTTTGGCATACAGCCAGATTCACGAAATCGTATTCCACAGATAAACTCCAATTTGTTTACTCGTGTACGACAGGTAAATTTTTCCGCCCGCGTGATATTATATTCTGTGCGATTTTTTTTTTATTTATTTATTTGTACGTGTATATCACGGGCCCGTTAGCGCGTTACATAAAACTTTACGTTCCAATGGGTAGCAGATTCGATTCCTGCCACGACATGTTTATAATTTTCGGTAGGTAAACGTTTTTTCTACTTTTGGTAACTTCGAGTATTAAACGGGTGGGAGGAATTTCAAAATTCTGATCGGGTAGCGAACCACCGTTCATAGATGGAAATTCCGTGAAGTGTATTGCACGTTTCGGTTTCAGTCCATGAGGTACTCCGCATAAAACTAACTGTAAAAATAAAATTATTTTCAAATTTTTATAGGAAATTTTTCAAGTTCCTATAAAAATTTAAAAATACATAATAATTTAGTAGACCTACCACTGAACGTGCTGCTCAAATGAGACAGCGGCGTGAAAGGAACCACAAACCAAAACTCATCTACGTAGAAGTATATTTTTGTTTTTGTTGATTTTCTAAAAAAGTACCATGAACCAATTTCGATAAAAATTATATGGGACCACCTCTGAAATATACTCTACCAAACAAAAATCATCCAAATTCATCCATAACAAACATACAAAAAAAGAAAAAATACAACATACAGACGAATTGAGAACTTCCTCGTTTTTTGAAGTCGGTTAAAAATACTTTAAAATACCTATTTACTATCGTTTTTGTTTCAGGCGGTGTCAGATTCGATGCTGGTGGAGTTGAAAGCTTGTTTTATGGAGGCCTATGATGATAACCAGGACGGGAAAATTGATATTCGAGAGGTACTTCCTTATACAACTTTTACCCGAAATGATAGTTCTCTAGTGATTCCTAAGAGAAGAATATGTACTCTTGCGGATTACAGTACAGTATTTATTACACATCTTCCATGTAAAAACTGATAAAAACTATACTTTAGTGAAAAGATAAGAGAATATCAACGTAATACAAATTTTTAAATGACTTCTAAATTATCAGTTTTATCACTAAGTTTTATCTATACAAAACCAGTAGGGTTATTCACGATCATTCGAAAACTTTCCGTTCCGATATTACAAGATTTCGTACCGATACATCAAGCTTTCTATCATTTTATACTAAGATTCTAATCGGAAACTCCCCAAGAACGCCGATGCTCAATCCTATGGGAATTGTGAATACCATTTTCATATCCGGTAAATACGAAACAACTTTCAGTGGGAGAGCGTAGCTTTCCGGGCGGATCGATTTCGAATGATCGTGAATAGCCCTACAGGACCTGAAATTCTCCGTTTAATTGTTTAAAAAAATATTAAAATCAGTTACGACATTATTTAAACGGGTTGTCTTTTACGTTTTCAAAAGTATACTGATAAACCGAATTAAATTAAAAACTTTAAGCATGGTGAATATAATATTAAGTATAATAAGTTCCTTTGAAAGTGGTGAATTGAGATATATTTTTTTTAACATAAGACAAGGCGGTATGGTCGAAAGACTTTAGCCTGCCCTATGGGCAAAAAAAGAGATATATTTTTTTTTTTTGGTACGCGCGCGGTTGATTTTTGACAGCCAATAACGTTTTCATACAATGTGCGTGATCGATCTCTTTGGTGATTGAAACGTTTATAACAATATCCACATTCCAAATTCAAATCACTTTTACTCCCTAGGGATTAAAAAGCTATTTTGCTCAATGTTTGCAGAGAACTAGCTCTTTTTGAGTAGATGTTATAAAAAGGAAAAAATGTATACATGATCTTATAAATTTATACTTAATTTAAATCAGTACCTTGCCAAGAAGAGGTTAAATAAACATTTTAATATTTCCTTTTCCAGTTGGCTCAACTTCTTCCAATGGAAGAAAACTTTCTCCTGCTCTTCAGGTTCGACAACCCGCTCGAATCTAGCGTTGAATTTATGAAGGTATTCATGAATAATTATTATACTTCACCTCATAACATTTCAGTGTATTACAAACACAATTTGTAATGTTAAATTATCATAGACAAAATTTAACACAAAATATCTATTCCTAATTCAAACTCTACGTTTATTATTCGATGTTTAAAACTACTTTTATTCGATTACAGAATATTAACTGTTACATACCTTCGATCAACAATACACTAAGGGCCGGTCTCACCGCTTGCTGATAAAGTCCCGAATAGCCTATTCGGAACTTATCTGCAAGATAAACTACAAATTTCGGTTTCACAAGTCTTGAATAGAAATATCTGGCAGATAAAGTTGCTGGTAACTTAACAGCCGATTCAAGTGGATGTTAAAGTTTTTAACTGGAAGATAACATATAAATGGCGGGAATAGAAATAGTTTTGGGATATTTTTCAGTATAATAAATTCTACTAGTGTAGACTGTAGTCGCGAGATAGATTTATTTGAATTTTTTTTTTTTTTTTTATGTCAGATATCGACAGACGAGCATGAGGTTCACTTGATGGTAGGTGATACCTCAGCCACAGGACATCAGTCAACGATGCGCCGTCGACCTAATTTTTACTTCGAGCATTCGGAAATCCATAGACTGAAACCGAAACTCGCAATATGCACTTCACGGTTTTTCCATCTATGAACGGTGGTTCGTTACCCGGTCGGAATTTAGATATTCCTCCCACCCGATCAATGCCCGAAGTTACCAGACGTGGGGAAAACTTGCTTACAGAAAATTATAAGCATGTGCTCCCGGTGGGATTCGAACCCACGACCCATCGATGCGCACGGCAGGTGTTCTACCGAATGCGCCAACGAGCCCGTCCGTCGTTATTTGATGTACGATTCGAATAATTTGCCGTAGACCAAATTATTTTGAATCACTGGCCGATAAAGATTTTAGAATTCAATTCCTTACCAAAATGACTGTTTATAATATTCTACAATTAATAGAAAGTGATATAAAGATTACAACTGATTGGTAAATAAAGTATTAGATATATGACATTTCAATTATCTTTATTATTTTTTGTCTAGATTGCACCCGTGCGAAGCCGGGCGGTTCCCTAGTAGTTAATCAATATTAACAAATTGAATATTTAAGGAAAACCTGTTAAAATAAAGAAAGTTCTTATTACAATATGTCATTTATTTTCCAAGTGAAAAATCAATACTATAATATTGTACTACTGTGCACTACTTACAGAATCCTGATAAAAAAGTTTATGACTGTATGAGTTTATGATTAGTATTTAACTAAAATTTGCACAAAAAATAAAACACTGTAAGTTTGACTCCCGAACTTATGATTTTAACTTATGATTTTATTTTTCACTTTTGTCCCAAATTCTTATTTAATAACTCTATTTTCAGAAGATGTTGTTTTTCTAATTCGTGTATAATATCCTTGCTATCTCTTTTAACACCCTCATATTTTAACGATATATTGACCCAGATGATGTTTTAAATACCGTCCCAAGATCCTTCCAGGATTTTTCTTTACTTTACCAAGTCACAGTCGCATCACGTTTTTTTGCGTCTGCAAGCGTTACTAGATCCGTTTCATCTTAACTAAAATTAAAGCTTCTTTCACGCTTATGTTTTTCCATTTCAAATAAATATAAAATAACAATATAGTCAATAAGCCGAACAAGTCAGATTCCTTGTCACAAATGACATCTGCGTTTCCATTTGACGTAAATACATTTGGTATAAAAACTTGTAATAATACTAATATTTATTATTTATATTACATACACTGTCTATTATAATCATAATATATTAAATCATATTTGAGAACACTAAAAAAGTAAACGTATCTCATTTTAAATAAAAAATAATATACAATTTAAGTTTTCAAAATAGATTTTAAATAGCAATAATTTGCTCTACGTATCGAAACGTAAAAATGCGATGTTGCCGTTCCGTCAAATAATAAGTGGCGGATAAATTTATTTGCCAGTTAATTTATCTATGAGTTCGTTGGTGAAACAAAAAAAATATATCAGCAACCTTTAACTGTGAGATAGTGTTAAATGGCAAATAACTAACTGAAACTTTAATTAGAACCGGTGAGACTGGCCCTAATACTAATAATAATACTAATACTATGTCAATGTTACATACTATTTGATTAGCGTCAGTAAATAGTAAAGTCAAAAAAAAACAAATGAAGGAAAAATTTAAACCTAATTTTATGTTCCTATTAATATATGCTTTTTTCGGTATTTTTTTTTTTATAAATTGTGATTTTTGGAAAATTTATGTACGAATTACATAGTAATAAAATTAAGTCTAACCTCAAAGCAAACACTCATTGACTTCGTGTTACTTAACAACGCCATCTGCTGGAATAGCTTTATTAGTGTTGTTGTGTCGTTAAAGCAATTTAAAAAAATCAAACGCCACCTTTTTGTTATTATTCTTCGAATAAAAAAAAAGTAAGTTTATGTTTAAGTTGATAGAACACGAATAAAGTGAAATTTTCTAGAAATGATACCTAGTTTTAAAAAATAGTATTACTATTCACCGATAGATGTCAGGAAGAGTCATATATCGTTTAAGTTGATAAAACACGAATAAAATTACATAGTATTACTATTCGCCGATAGATGTCAGGAAAAGTAATTTTTCCTTTAAGTTGATAAAACACGAATAAAATGACATTGTCTAGACCTAGTTTTAAAAAATAGTATTACTATTCGCCGATAGATGTCAGGAAGAGTCATTTTTCGTTTAAGTTGATAAAACACGAATAAAATGACATAGTATTGCTATTCGCCGATAGATGTCAGGAAAAGAAATTTTTCCTTTAAGTTGATAAAACACTAATAAAATGACATTTTTTAGAAATGATTCCTAGCTAGATCGATTTTTCGCCCCCGAAACCCCCCGTATACTAAATTTCATGAAAATCGTTGGAGCCGATTCCGAGATTCCAATTATATTTATATATATATATATACAAGAATTGCTCGTTTAAAGTTATAAGATATCCTTTTTTTTAATATACATTTTCTGTTTGGTAATAAAACAATCTATGCTTTGCCCTCCGTTGTCTATAGCACTACTGCTTACTTAATTTCCAATTCTTTATTTTGTTTGTGCATTTCACACAGATATGGCGAGAATACGATACAGATGGCAGTGGATATATTGAGGCTGACGAATTAAAGGTAAATTCAACTGATTTCGCCATTTTCATTCCACCATCGGACATCCAGATCCACAGTCCACCCCTACCTGTTAGACATATCGCAAAGCTTTCTGTTTTATAATCCGTACGGCTAAGGAATTCTCTCCCTACGTCTGTTTTTCCGGGCCTATATAACTGCTCTCTAAGAAAACACAAAAAACAAGTTCAATAATAATTGAAACTTAAATAAACTTATTTTTTTAAGGAAAATATTATATTTTCAGAATTTCCTCCGCGATTTATTGAAGGAAGCGAAAAAAATTAACGATGTATCCGAAGATAAATTAATCGAGTACACAGATACCATGGTAAGTTTAGTAAGTAGTAAAACAACATCTTAATCTTAATATATTATATAAAATGCTAATGTTCGTACGTGTGTCCACGGTTTTTTCTATCATACGCTACTTTGATCAACTTCCCCTTGGGATGGCAAATACCCCTTGGTCTCTAGGTGTGCATAAGGGAGTTTGGTCGGGGTGGGTGGAAGTGGGTGGTTGTGGGTGGCAAAAATGTGGAATAATATATATCTGTCCTTTTCTAACTAATGTAATCTTCCGAAAAATTCTGAAAATCTCGGAAATGATCTAAAAAGATCCAGAATGTGTGCAACTGATAAAATCAATCTAGAAAATTCTAAAACTTTCTGAAATGATATAGAAAGTTCTAAAATGATTTCAATTGTTATAATCGATCTAGAATGTTTTAGAAAGCTTCTGGAAAGATCTAGAAAGTTCCAAAATGTGTGCAATCGGTGAAATTGATCCTCAATGATCTAGAAAATTCTAAAAAAATCTAAAATGGTCTAGAAACTTCCAAGATGCCTACAATTTGAAGATACTTTACACCGTATGTTAAATGGTCGAATAAGTGTCTTATTATTTAAGATAAAAATCTAAAATATTTATCTACTTTAGAAAATGGATCCTTAAATATTTCTTATAACATTAAACATGCGATGTATTTTAACCCGAGCAACGCCGGGTTTCGCTGCTAGTATATTATATAAAATGCAAATGTTCGTACGTGTGTCCACGGTTTTTTCTATCATACGCTACTTTGATCAACTTCCCCTTGGGATGGCAAATACCCCTTGGTCTCTTGGTGTGCATAAGGGAGTTTGGTCGGGGTGGGTGGAAGTGGGTGGTTGTGGGTGGCAAAAATGTGGAATAATATATATCTGTCCTTTTCTAACTTACATTAGTTAGAAAGGACAGAGAAAAAAGGACAGTCAATTCCGTAAAATTCTGAAAATCTTGGAAATGATCTAAAAAGTTCCAGAATGTGTGCAACTGATAAAATCAATCTAGAAAATTCTAAAACTTTCTGGAATGATCTAGAAAGTTCCAACAAGCCGTGCAATTATTGTTATCGATCTAGAATATTTCAGAAAGTTTCTGGAAAGATCTAGAAAGTTCCAAAATGTATGCAATCGCTAAAATTGATCCGAAATGATCTAGAAAATTCTAAAAATTTCTGATATGATCTAGAAAGTTTTAAAATGGTTTCAATTGTTGTAATCGATTTAGAATGTTTTAAAAAGCTTCTGGAAAGATCTAGAAAGTTCCAAAACGTGTGCAATCGATGAAATTGATCCGAAATAATCTAGAAAGTTCTGAAATGGTTTCGATTGTTGTAATCGATTTAGAAAGCTTCTGGAATGATCTAGAAAGTAACAAAATGTGTGCAATCGGTGAAATTGATCCTCAATGATCTAGAAATTCTAAAAATGTCTGAAATGATCTAGAAACTTCCAAGATGCCTACAACTTGAAGATACTTTACACCGTATGTTAAATGGTCGAATAAGTGTCTTATTATTTAAGATAGAAATCTAAAATATTTATCTACTTTAGAAAATGGATCCTTAAATATATCTTATACCAATAAACATACGATGTATTTTAACCCGAGCAACGCCGGGTTTCGCTGCTAGTTTGCTTATAAAAATATTGTGTTAAGGGCATTATTATTTTTCTTTTTATTGTTGCATAATGGTTGGTCACACCACTGAAAATCACGCATCCAAACTGTCCACACATTAGTTACAAGTGGTTGGGCGCCAAAATTTGACAGTTGCCATGATAAATGGATTGCGTCATATGTTATGAGTAATTACAGCCAACATGCTTTGACGTTTGCTTTGGTTGTCACTGAGCTGCCATAGCGCGATTAAAACCTGCTTCTGAGAGCTAATACCAATCAGCCGGTACAACTAAGCCAGCCGAGGCTTACTTATATCTTAAATATTAATAAAAAACACTAAGAATATGTTTCGTATTTGGAATTAGCGATAAAATATTATTACGAAAGTCCTTTCAACGGGCCTAGTACGAATAACTCGCAAGTTGTTCAAATGCTCCTCAAAAAAATAAATCATCTTGACTTAATCAGTATATAATAATATATTATGTAAAATGATTAAAGCAGATTAGAGTTTCTTTAAAAGATAGAGAATAAAAAGTTTTCTCCTGTTTACTAGAAAGATTTAAACGTCAATTGCTTATTTATATTTACACTGAAATATCAATTTTACCTAAGTAGAAATATATGTTGTATTTTATAATAAATAGTCCAAGATACAAGCTTGCTTAGTTTGGGCCCCAAATCTATTGTATAAATAACTTGTAATTACAAATATGATAAATAAATAAATAAATAAATGATAATATTTTCTTTCAGCTACAAGTTTTCGACTCAAATAAAGATGGCCGACTACAGCTTTCAGAAATGGCGAAGTTAGTATATTATTTTCCTTTGATCATAAAAAACTACTTCAAGATTTGATAGACTGAAAGTTAACAAGTAATGATTAAAATAATTTGTTTGATGTGTTCCCAGAACGACGTTGCCTCACTTATTTAGAATGAATTGACTTTGACAAGCTAAGTAATCAGAAGTTTGAGAAATGTTTGATCCCAACGGTGAAAACTAACTTTTCTAATTGAAACTTTTTGCGCAATGTACATAGTTTTCCTTATATGTATACAAATCATTGTATATATGAACATACATAGGTACAAACAGTCCGTTTTCCTTCGATTAGATGTTTTATCTTGTAAACAAATATGGCGAACTAACAACCAAATACCATAGAGTATAGAGTTTTAAAATGTAGAAGAAATGAATGAGCGATCGTATCTAGAAACTTGTGGTGAATGATTTCAAATTTCAAATGTTGAGCTAAAATTACCAAAATTCCTTTTTTCTTCATAACTATTTTATTATTTTTAATAAAAATGACTTTCAACTTAGTGCACTCCACATATCTTGTAATCGAACATACCAATTTTATGTTTATTATTTGGCTTAAATTAGTAATATGCATCTAAGTATTTCATAAATTGCCGTAAAATGTGATTTTCTTACTGAGTGGGTTTGTTTACTACTTAAGACATCTAAGGAAAAACGGACTGTATATTATAATAACATTTTGATAACTGATATTTAAATATAGTTAAAACCATAGATTAATAATAATTGGTATCCACGCGCTACGACTAGTTACCGCGCTATAAAGAAAAAGCAGGTTCCTGAATGCGGCAACTCAATATTGTAGTGTGTGTAAAACACTGAGATTCGTTATATTATTTTACTGTGAAATTTATGACGATTTATACAATACTTACTGATGATATGTGATGCCAGTATCTTTCTTGTTTCTTGTAGTATTATTTTTATAGTACGGTTCGGTACGCCGAATTTGGCGTAGTATTTGTTGCCGCATTTTTCAAGCCGCGAACGGTATCTAGTCGTAGCACGCAGAGACCAATTATTAATCTATGGTTAAAACATTATTATGTTTAAGGTTACTTCCAGTGAAAGAAAATTTTCTCTGCAGACAAGTGTTTAAGGTGAGTGACATTTCATTTCCCGCCATAAATGAGATGCGATGTTGCCATTGTTCCTCGCAAATCATTCATTTTCTATTATATAAATTCTGAATTTCTTTGCACATTTTCACTTCACTTATATTTTACACATAAATAAGTATTATCTGTGTCCTGTGATAGACTTTCGAAGGTAATATGTTTTGTTTTAAAAAAAACGCACATTTTCAAATTTATTTCATATAAAATTTAAAACAAAACATGTTACAATCATATTGAAGCACAAATAATATCGCATGTTCACAATTTACTTCCGGTTTTAAAATTCTAATTAGGTTATTAAATAACTAAGTACTAAAAACTATAAGATAATCCATTAGTTTATCTAATATTCTTTGGCAATATTAGTTTCTTGATAAATACTAAATAATATTAATAATATAGTAGACAACTTTAATTACATAGGAGACGGGCAAATCGTTTTCTTTAACGGAAAGCACTGAATGATTTTATAATCCCTACTAATATTATATGTAAATGTGAATGTAAGTTTGTTTATTACGTTTTCACGCCAAAACTACTCAACAGATTATCATGAAACTTTGTACACATATTCTTAGATGTATTAGAAAGGACATAGGATACTTTTTATTTAAAAAATATACGAATATTTTTACGGAGGGTAAAATATTTAGCAGAGAGAAGCTTGCTCAAAAGCTCAGTTATGATGAAGTCCACGCGAACGAAGTCGCGGGCATCAGCTAGTACTACTAAAAACGTAGTCTCAAGATGTTAGATTTTAATGTACCACTTCCATTGCGACCGCGTTTATATTCATTGAAATATTTAATTAATTGAAATATTATAATTTATAGCAAATACTATTAAATATTATAGCAAATATATAGATGTATAAATTACGTTCTTAGTGTAGTACAACATGAGTAAACAATCCTAAATGTTCCATAAATCTACTCACCATTCCCAATTGCCAAAATTCAATAAATCTTACTTGATAACTTATAATTCCAGCCTGAAGATCGTATTTTTCTACAGTTATTTATATATTACTAGCGACCCGCCCCGGCTTCGCACGGGTCAAGATTTTTTGACAAAAAAAGCAGGGGTTGTATGTATTTTTTAATGCCACATTATAAAAAAATAAAAACAAAAAATTTCGTCCAAAAATTAAAAAAAAAACTTTAGGGGTGGATTACCCTTAACATTTAGGGGGATGAAAAATAGATGTTGTCCTATTCTCAGACCTACCCAATATGCACACAAAATTTCATGAGAATCGGGAAAGCCGTTTCGGAGGAGTATGGCAACGAAAACTGTGACACGAAAATTTTATATATTAGAATGATCAATGATTAGCAAACTGGCAAAGAATCATGTTTTAAAAAAATGTTTAATAAATTTTAACCGAGTTTAAAAATTGTCCCAGACCCTATCTAACTTCAGGACTTAGGTACGTTTTCGTTTTGCCCATGAAGTATGTTAATAGTTTAATACTTAATATATATTCTATTTTTATATTATTAATATTCTATATATTTTTATAATCATATAGCCGTGTTCTTCAGTAGTTATTACTGAAGTACGGCTCTCAAAAAACTTATGTCTGGTCACCTGTGGTGACAGGTCGGAACCAGTTTCGATACACAAATGATATATAAATTCTTCCAAGAAATGTTGTATGCGCGTTCTAGGAGGTAATTGGCGCCATCTAATGACGAGTGGTATAAACTTTTGTCTACCCAGCTACGCATTGAACGTTTAGGGTAGGGGTTCCCAAACTTATTTTGTCTACTGCCCACTTTGAGAATAAATTGTTTTTTAGCGCCCCCATTTTTTCAAAAAACTTAAAAACCACTATAACTTCAAATTAAATTAATTAATTATTGTGAGCTATATTAGCGGAGATTAAAAATTCATTCTATACGAGACTTTTACTATAACCCGACCGATTGACATATTTTTTTTTTAATTTATTGAACAAAACGGGACAGATATATGAACTTCGCAGAGAGAAATATCGAACCGAGTTTGAGCAATCTCTTAATTAATAATAGTTGATGTTCACAAGTTAAAGTCGAAAGCTCAGTCGGTGTCTAAGAGTCCTCCTAGCTAGATGAAATTACAAATCGCCCCCCAAGCCTCTGCACAACGCCCTAATTTTTTTTTGGTTCTCTTATCGCCCCCCTTTAGACCTACAGCGCCCACAAGGGGGCGTTATCGCCCACTTTGGGAAACTCTGGTTTAGGGGAATATCAAGGCAATCCTTTCATGGAACTAACAAGTGTGGGCTATCGTCGACCTATCATTTATATGCAATTTCAAACAAATGACGATGAGCAACAGGCACGTTGACGCTCGTTGGGTCGCGGGTTCGAATCCCGCCGGGACGCCAGGTTTATAATTTTCTGTAAACATATCTTCCCCACGTCTGGTCACTTTGGGCACTAAACGCGTTACGTACCACTATTTATAGATGGAAAAACCGTGAAGTAAATATTGTGCGTTTCAGTTTCAGTTTATGGATTTCCGAATACTTGAAGTAAAAAGTAGGTCGACAGCGCAACATTGACTGATGTTCTGTGACTGAGATATAAAGTGAACCTCATGCTCGTCGGTCGATATGTAACATAAAAATAAAAATAAACACTTATATGCACAAGTGTCCGAATAACACTTGGATAAAAATTCGATTTTTATTGCAAAAAAAATCGAAATATCATATATGTACTTACTATGTAATGTAATGCTATGCCAGAAGAACGATTTGCTCGTCTCGTCAGTATTAAGAAACAAAGAAGTTATTGTTAATAGTAAAAAAAAAAATATTCATTATTCAGTTTCAAAAATGATAACAAACTAGGTAAAACCTATCTTGGGATCCTGCGTAATGATAAATAAATTTAAATACTGACACCAGGCCGGATTTAGATGTGTAGACGCCCTGGGCAACAAAGGATTGGAGGCCCCGGGCCCTAATTATTTTCCAAATAAAAATAACATTATTTTTTAAGAAATATATAGTTAATCATGTTCGTACAAAGTACGGTAGGTAAAGATAAAACGGCGAAAAAAAAAATCGAAGTAAATTTTCAATTACTTTCACGAATTCTCTATTGTGGCCCCTTATCCCCTAAATTGGGCCTTGCTGACACATTCCCTTTAAATAAATGACATAGACGTATTTCTTTAAAATTGAACTAACACCCTTTTCAATTCTAGATAAATTAAATTATTCTTAAGCTACTCAGAATAACAGAGGTTTAATCTCTTTTTAAGCACTTCATCCCAACTGCCACAAGTTCGGATTACGCTTGGACTCGCCACCTTACGTTTGCAACTTTGTGATAAAAAGCTTAAGTTAATTGCTATGAAATCCGGACGCATTTTCATTTTCACACAATCAGCCCTATATATTGTATTTTATTTCGTCGTTGCGCCTGCCAAATTCCATATGTGCATTTTTTTTGATTTTTGGTTTTTGCACAAAAAATAGTCTTAGTTTTCTCTATGTGTTACTAAAATCCTTTTTGTGATATTCGAACTGGAAAGGAGTTTAACTAATTCCATATGTATTTTGACCGTTAAGAAAAACTCCGTATGTGAGTCAATAATACGTTTTTCGTGGTTTCCCAAAACTATACAAAAATGCACATATGGAATTTGGCAGGCGCAACGACGAATATGGAACAGATTCCAACACATCATTATCTTTAAATATTAATAATACAGAATACTACAATTTAAATATTGCAATAGTGAATAGTTTTTTTTTTTTTGTAATAGAAATGTCTACTGTCAAATTACATGTCACATAATATTTAGAAGACAGATCAAGATTCAAGATAGAAAAACTATGTTGTTTGGTTTATTGTCTATTTTTACAGAACGACCATATTACATAGCTGAGCTACTTAGGTATTGTATGATTACGAATGATTTTTCTGAAAAAAAAACTACATTTAAACAAAATCTTATATAAAAAAAATTAAGCCTGTTTGAAAATATTTCTCTAAACTTTCAGTGAAGAAAAGAAATAGTAAAAAACTAAACAAATTCAAATAAAAGTCATTAAATAAACATTTTTACAATGATACATCATAATTATGATTATTAATAAGATTCTATGTTATTTCAATGTATTTTAGGGCTGATTGTTAGCTTTATTTTTTTTTGTTAAACACACATTGTCACTTTCAGTTGTTAACAAGCATTTATCTACTTGTCATTCATAATTAGATGCCAAAAATATTACTAGCCACATAAATAATGGTTTACTAAATATTCTTATAATATAAAAAATATTTCAGCTAAATACAGTAATTATTGATCATGAATGAATTCATATATTATTACGTGGACGCTGTTAAGCATGTATTGCTAATGTGTCAATTTAATTGTGTCAACCCATAAATGATAAAAAATTAAATTTTGATACCAATCGCTTCCTTATGAGCTGGAGTACATATTTCAAAAGAGATACATATAATTTAAGGTACATATTTCAAGAGATATCTATCATTTAAGTCGTTTTAATAGAAAAAATATTGAAAAAGCTAGTGGGCACCAAACTCTAATATGCTTCGAATATTTAACAATAATGTACTAAATTCTATTACTTTAATTGCTATTAAGAAAAACGTATACATTACAACAAAATTTATGATTTCTGTTATTTTTTAAAAATTTTTTTTATAAAACCGAATTCAAACTTGAGTTTGAAGTTTTTTTTGAGAAAATGGCAACCATGTGGGTTGACACTGTATTGCTTAATAGCGTCCATGTAATAAAAAAGTAAACGTTACTGGAAATTATAATCAAGCTAACATTGGTTGAGCCGAGATTCATTGAAATTCCGTAACGTTTGCATAATCAAATAACGTTACATACAAAATAAAATTAAAAATAAATATATAAAAAAATTGTGTGTGTGTACCAGAGTACACAGGTAAGAAGTGAAACTTCTTTACGACATATCATTTTTGTACTATTTGCAACTTCACGAAAATGGGGTAGATAAGGCTTAAGCCTTAAGAAAAAAGATTGTATCACTTTCAAATTAATATATTGTTATTCTTATTTCAAACCAAACTTCAAAACTAATATATTGTTGTTATTATTATAATATATTACATTATATTCTTTACGTCACTATACTAAACTTTGATAAACAAAGCAACATGGCGCGTAACCGAAAAACGTGACGATACTTTCAAAATTTCTCCCATACGTCGACAAAGAAGTTTCACTTCAATGACAGCAATTGACCAATAATAGTAAACTCTACACATACTATTGATTTGCCTGTCTCTTGTCTATCTACACTGCTGCTTGTCTGCACAACACACATAGGAAGGCATTGAGGTGAGTCCTCGTTACGTAGACCAAGACGCAACTCAAGTCAAAGTGGTATTATTGATAAAAAATGTGCTCTTAAATGATCCCATTCCCATGAGCACTTCAACAACAGAAGTCAAAATCAGTGACAAAGTAAAATAAATATGTTGTTAAAAACCAGCTGTTTTGTTAATCTTTGTATCTATTTTTGAAAATTTGAGCACTCGAATACGCTCCTTTGAATTATTTGAACGACACAGAAATAATAAGGCCCGATTCTAACAAGTGGTACAAGAAATTATAAAATGAACTATAGCAGCCCGCCTTACATGACAATTACACTTAAAAATCGACTTTTAATATCAAAAATAGATATATTTGTCGATCGAGATATCTTTTCTATCAATATTGTCGATGTCGCGATTTAATATATCAAGATATCTTACATCTCAGTTTGTCTTCTCACGTCCGCGAGATATCTCGTGGCGATCATGCTAGGCCGGCAGTTGAGTGATGTTGGTGGGTAAAGCATTGGCATTCCAAAGCATGTCGTTATTTAGTTTTCAAAAAAGTGAGAGAACTCCGCCCGGGCAAAATAAATACAGATATTCGCCTTAGATGTGTTGTTTCTACTAACACTATTAAGTACAAATCCCAAACACTAACTTAAGGTTTTATTAAAATATGCTTAGATTATTTATATATGTCATATATAATCTTAGAAAATATGTAATACTAGCCGTCCCCGCCCGCCCGCTTTGCTGGGCGAATTGTAAAGGATAGACGAATATGAACTATCCACATAAATTTGAAAAAAAATGGTAAAGGGTTGATGGAATTCAAAAAATGAATAGCCTAAAACCGTCTACAATTAATTCCGCGTCGAATGGTCATGGTATCATGCCGATCGGTCCAGTAGTTTTCAAGTTTATCGATAACAAAGAAAAAAAAAGTTGCTTATATACTCGTATATATAGAATACTAATAATAATAAAATGATTACTAACTTTTGACTTGAGTCACGTCTTTAACTACGAGCCAAAATACGTAAACTCTTTCTTTGGTCTTAAAATAAAAAAGTACAGATAATAATATTCGAGTCCTAATTAGTAATAATGATATTATATTATGTAGGTAATATTATGACTAGTTTTGGATCTTATTGAGAATGATGTAATATAGAATCTTCTTTCTGAACTTTTTTAAAAATCTTTTCAGCATGTGCAAGTTAGCGCATAATGTGTTGTAATGTTTGTTACTTACTTGATTAATAACTTGAAACTTGACTGTGAAGATAACAAAATGAATTCCAATTTTTTAAATTGAATAGATCGACAGCGCATCACTGACTGATGTTCTGTGGCTGAGGTTACACCTAACATCAAGTGAACCTCATGCTCATCCGTCGACAAAAAAATATACTTTAAAAAATATATATTTTTGTTATCTTCAAAGTGAGGCAAAAAATGATACGTTGTGTCTTATTATAACGTTTTATACGTAACTCTAAAAATATTAAAAACTATGGAAATTGACTCAAGGTTAAGCAATTTTAAATAGATATAAATTTCTTTTCCAGATGGTCATGTTATAACAAATAATTTAATACATTATGTATTTCGTCAAAAGACCTAGTATCCAAGGACGTTGAATTCACGAGGTTTTTATAGTAAATCGAATTAATTTGAAACGACTTATTACAATGCTACTACTCCATTAGGCCAGTAGTAGACTTGAGTAGTTGCTAGAAACTGTGAAATAATACTCTTAATAACAGACGTAGTCAGAAAAAAAATTGTCTGCTATTTCAAAATGTAACGACATCAAGAGTGGCAAGAATGAATTTGCAAATTAGAACAAATCGCCAGTTCCGGAGAACAAAATGATAACTGCTTTAACATTTATATAGCAACTAGCAAAACGCCCCGGCTTCGCACGGGTGCAAATAGATGAAAAAAAAGCAAAGCCTATGTTACTCGCTGATAATATAGTAGCTTTCTATTAGTGAAAGAATTTTTAAAATCGGTTGAGTAGTTTTTGAGTTAAATCGTAACAAAACCCCACAAATTGAACAAAATGACATAGTACTACCCCTCGCCGTATTGCTCGATGCCCTGCGTGGAGCCACAGCGGTGCGAAGCGGACGGCGTGTATTTTTTGTTTACATTAATATTTTTAATTTCGTAATATCTTTTGAATGGAATGTCCGATTTCAATATTTCAAAAAGTAATCAACAGCTATTGAAACAGTCTTAAATATGAAACAATTTATTTGGATAAGAATTAATACAGAGGTATGGATAGCAGGGTCTGATTTTGATCGGCATTTCTATCAACTTTTAAAATGTACAAAAGTAGTTATAGTAACATAACTACAATAGTTAGACATATGGTCTCGCGAAGTTTTTTGTAGATATTTATATGTTCTATAATATTGTAGAACTTTATTTTGTTCTATCATCAATACTTTTCGCAGCGCATGCGACGAACAACATTTTTTGGCAAATTTTTTTACACCTCGGGTTGGTTTTAGTAGGAAATTCTAAGGATCTCTATTTTTTTCTAGTAATAAATATAGCCTATGTTACTCAGCGATAATGTAGCTTTCTATTGGTGAAAGAATTTTTCAAATCTGCCAAGTAGTTTCGGAGCCTATTCAATTCATACAAACAAACAAACAAACAAAAAATCAAACCTTTCCTCTTTATAATATTTGTATAGATTATCATTTTGTTCTCCGGATCCGGGGAAATAAAAATTATTTTTTTAAATAATAATTTGAACCATAGAGTTTTGATTGTAATTAACCTAAAATATTATATTGAATATTGTGTTAACAGGGTGCAACTAAACTTACAAAGGATGACATCGAACGAGTGTTTTCACTTTATGACAGGGTAAGTACAACTATTGCCAAGCTGGTGAACAAAACGGTATATTATGGATATAAAAAATTCTAGTAAATATATTTTTTCTGATCCGGAGGGCTAAAATAGCCTAACACGCTGAAAAAAACTACATAATTCGCGATTTTATCGAAACTTAATACTAATAAAATACTAATATATTTAGGCCCGTATTCCAAGACGTTAATCAAGTCGTAATCTATTCTTGAGAACTGTCAATATGTCAAAATTATATAGAGAAAGAATGGTTTGACAAGTCTCAAAACTAGATTCAGAACTGAGACACGTCTTAGGCCCGTATTCCAAGACGTTACTCAAGTCGTAATCTATTCTTGAGAACTGTCAATATGTCAAAATTCTATAGAGAAAGAATGGTTTGACAAGTCTCAAAACTAGATTCAGAACTGAGACACGTCTTGGAATATATGGGCCTTAGACTCGATAGAAAATATATGTCGCTTTTTTCGACAGTTTGTTTCTTTTAGTCGAATTTCATTTTGAATTTTAATTAATTCATGTTTACTTTCGTAAGTCGAAAGCATTGACTGACTGAAAAAACCTATATTAACCATTATCCTTCGACATATCTTGTCTACACATATATGTAAATCACGCATCGTTCCCATTGCGGTAGGCAGAGATCACGGAATTCCATTTGCTCCAATTCTTGCATATAATTTTCGCTATTTATTTATTTATTTATTTATTTATTTATTTATTGGTATCCAAACAACATACATGTATTAAACTTTACAAACTAACAATACTTAAGATAAATCATGATAAACATATACGTCAATTATATGGATACACTTATGATGACGTGATATATAACTAAAAATAAAACAAATACAAATTACTTTAAAGAAAAAGAAGGTTATGTTATTATCACGACTATAGTGAAAGGTAAATACATGTTACTAACAAAATTATGCAAAAATTAAAATACTCTAAGAAATAAAAATAAAAATAAAAAATGTCTCCTTAAAACGTAAAACGAAAAACTAAGACTGTTACCGGCGCAGAGTGTCTAAAACTATGCGACGAAAAGTACAGAGACTATTAGAGAACACATCCATACAGTCATTGATATTTACTAAATCATTATAAGTACGAGATAATCTATTAACAGGTGCGTTATATGATGTGCACAAACGAGAAATTGGAACATAAAAGGGCCTTACGTTTCTAGTCATACAAGGATTACAGTATAGAGAAAACCTGGACAGCAGTTGAGAATGAATATTATTATTTACAACCTTATACATGTATATTAGATCAATAAATTTACGGCGCATTTCAAGTGCGTCGAGGTTAAAATATTTGAGTCTAGCTTCATAACTATGCAACGATGTTCTAAGTTTAAAACGATTACACATAATTCTTAAAAAGCGTTTCTGAACATTTTCCACGGTGTCAATGTGGTTTTGATAAAAAGGTGACCATGCTACTGAACCATATTCTAAGATACTACGAACCAGAGATTTATATAACATTATAATACTATATTGGCATTTGAAAAGTTTTGAAATACGCATGATGAAGCCTAGCATCTGATTTGCTCTTTCAGCGGTTGAATCAATGTGTTCAATAAATGATAGTTTTTTATCAACAATGACACCTAAATCTTTAATGGATTCTTTTCGAGTTAAAACTGAATTTGAAAGGTGATAAGAAAAATTAATACTATTTCTCTTATTAGTGAATGTGACAATATGACATTTGTTAACATTTAATTTCATTAAATTATTATGACACCAAGAGTCCAGAGCAAGAAGATCACGCTGTAGATTGAAACAGTCTTCAATGTTTTCAATTTTTCTGTACAGTTTAAGATCATCTGCATAAAATAGGTATTTACTATTGCTGGTAAAATACAATGGAGCATCATTAATGAACAAGGCAAACAACAAAGGACCGAGATGAGACCCTTGAGGTACTCCAGATGGAACCAAAATTGCATCAGATAAAAAGCCGTTGATAGCCACTATTTGTGTACGATTTTTAATATATGAGGTGATCCAACGCAGTAAACTACCATGTATACCACATTCCATAAGCTTTTTAAGTAAGAGCTCATGGTTGACCTTATCAAATGCTTTTTGAAAGTCTGTATAAATGACATCTACTTGTCCCTTATGATCAATGATATCGAATAGATAGTCAGTATATTCAGTTAAGTTAGATGTTGTAGATTTATGTGATACGAATCCGTGTTGTTCAGGAATCAATATAGGTTTAATAAAGTTATAAATATGACTGTATATAGCGCGTTCAAATATCTTTGCAAAGCAATTAAGTATACAGATGGGTCTGTAGTTGCAAGCATCTGTTTTTTCACCAGATTTGTATACAGGAATTACATGGGCGATTTTCCATTGCTTAGGGAAAACTCCAGATGATAGGGATTTATTAAAAATAATAGATAGAGGTTCAGAAAGTTCAACATGACATGATTGAACAAAATGGGACGGTATTCCATCTGGACCGGGGCCCTTATTCGGATTCAAGTATTTCAATATTCTATTTACATCATCAACCTGAACATTAATACTGCTAAGACAGCCCAAATTATTATTATAGACATTAGAAATAAAATGACATGACATATCAGCTTCATAGACAGTGTAAAAATAATCTGCAAAAATTTGACAAATTTGGTTACCATCCGTAGCAACTCTGCTATCTAATTTAACAGTAGATGGAATATATGAGCTTTTCTTTTTGTTTTTTACATAATTCCAAAATAATTTAGTGCTTCCTTTTTTTAGACTAGACTCGATATTACTAATATAACTAGTGTAACAATCTTGCATCATTTGCTTTGATCTTTTGCGCAGAAGAGAAAAGGTATCATAATCCCGAGGATTTTTATACTTTTTAAATTTTCGGTGATATTTATCCTTTTCCTTTAAACATTTAATTAAAGAGTTACTAAACCAGACTGGTATAGACGATCTACGTTGTTGCTTGTAAGGTGTATGATTTTGTATGACATTATTAAGAACTTTATAGAACTCAACAAGATCATTATCTATGTCAGTAGATGAGAGAAGTGAATTCCAATTTATATCATTAAGTTCTTCTTTACATTTTTCAATATTACATTTCCTAAAATTCAAAATCTTACTTCTATTGCAATTTTCAAGAGCTGGTTCAAATATAGCATAATTTACATTAACTTCAAAGGCAGGATGATGCACATCTTCTCTACACATGGCTTGAGATGGCTCAAGTGATACAGAAATCTGGCGGGTAAAAAATAGGTCAAGCGTATGACTATTACTATTTTTGATACAATTGTGTTGATTAAGGTTGCCAATAGACATTAAGTCCATTAGAAATCTAACTCGTGTATCCATGATTGCAATATTAGCTTTTACAGTTTTCGACGCATTATCTATATACCAGTTTACATTAGGCGTATTAAAATCACCTAGTAAAATTAAAGACTCATCTGAATTTGATAGAATATCATTAGTTTTATGATAGAACGCTTTTAACTTATCTATAGACAGGTCAGGTGGCAGATATACAAGACCCAATTTAGTATTTTTAGTTTTGTGCTTACCAACACTTTTAGTAATAAGATTAAGCCAAATACATTCGACATTACATTCCCAATCAGAGACCCTATCAGCCACAAAATGTTTCTTTACAGCAACCAATACACCTCCACCTGAAATTTTGTGACTAGTATTTACATCGCGATCTCGTCTGAAAATTCTGTATCGATCGTCTAAGATCTCATTATCCTTAACAGAAGAGTTCAAATTAGTCTCCGTTAAGCAGATTACATCATAGTTGCTATTTAATACATTTATATAAAAATCATAGAGCTTAGTTTTAAATCTATTAACATTCTGATAAATGATTAACATATTCTTATACCATAGAAAGGAGACAAATGATATATATAAAAGTATAAATAATTGCTTAGTATCTAAAAAAGTCTTTTGAGCTTTTCTAAGCTGTTAATATTAATAGCTGGAGAATGTTCGTCCTTTCTCATATATACCTTACCGAACTTGACCCATACGTACTTAAAATTCAGAACTTTAGAGGCTTTCCTTGCTTCCATGTGCAGATGTTTAACTTCAGGTGAAAGATTTTCAGCGACATATATTTGCTTTCTTTCGCCAATAATATCAAGGTCCAATGAACTAAGCATATCCATTGAGTTAGCCTTATTATATCGATGAACCGCTGATAAAATTAGGTCACGGTGTTTCGGTGTCGTCAGAGTAACTACAATGGTGCGAGGACGATCCGATTCTGTACGTTTAGCTACTCGATTGCATGAAATAATAACGTCTTCTGGAAGTGACACTGAAACTTTATTCAATAATTTTTGTAAAATTGTATTTAAGTTTTCATTCTTCCTTTCTGGCACAGATTGTATTTCTAAGTTGTGGCTTCTTGATATACGTTCAAGTTGCATAACCTTACTCTGAAGAGTTTTGAAGCTGAGATCAAAAGCAGTGGAGTCATTTTTTAAATCCGAGAGCATGGAGGAGTGTGATGAAGATTCGAATTGTAGTTCCTCAATCTTCTTGGAAAAAAATTCTAATGAGTCATTGTATTCCTTAATTTGACTTTGAATGACTTCAATCGAATTTACTGTATCTTTAAGAACTTCTGCGTTGCGATTGTTGCTTTCTTTTATGTTATTTGAACATTCAATCACCGAGTCAAGATCAGTTCGAAGTGACTGAAAACATTTTCTCATATCAGCTAACTCGGTTTGCAAGCAATTGAGGCCATCACTGAATGCATCAAACTTCTCGTCCTGGCTGGTTAATCTTGAGTGCATTTCATTACGAAATGATTGAAGTTCCGATAGTATGGTAGAGCAATCAGTTCTATTATCTTTTATACCCGATGTCGACGGCGATGTCTCCATGCGTTGTGGTGCCCTGATAGGTGTATTAGTGTTATCCCCGATCTTCCGAGTAACAGCAATACATGAAGGACACACCCAGTTGACACGGGCTATTTGTCCTGAATTTGAGGAGATGCATTCAGTGTGGTATAGTGCATTACATTTAGTACATCTAATTCTTTTGTGTGTCACCAGTACACCCATTTTACATGCCAAACATTCTCCAGCCATAATTATTTAGTAAAAGTTTGGATACAGCATTGACAACAAAATATTACCGGTTTTTCTTTTTTTTCGAGTATGGCAATTCTATTTAAGCTTCAGAAATTAACAGCTGACACTTGACAATGACCGATAAGGTGGTCACTTGTCAGTTACGTCACAATTATTAACGTTGTTTACAATAGTTTTTAATGCCTTTTATTATTTACCCTCATAATATGTAAATAAGTGAGAGTAAAGGCAAATAAATCTTCAAATTATAATGTGATTTGGATGTCAACAATGAAGTTCCATACGTACAAAGGTCGGAAAAGTTTTGTAGCACAGTTTACACAAATTCACTTAGCACTTTAGTCATTTATACTATTATTAAATACTCAAAATAATCAGAGGTAACGAAACACGATTTACTACTTTGACAGCTGAGATTACATTGCGTAGATATACAACTTTTATTAGTACATATATACTTTTTAAGTGAATGAATATATTTATTGTACCTGGGGCACTCCCATATAATAGACATGATTTTTTGCGGTTTTTATGTTTAGATAATGATACGGAAACCTCCGTGATTCGCTGTCTATACTATAATTTACTAAAGATTTATATTTTTGATGGTTTATTGCCAAACTATCTACCGCCTCGTCCGAGGTCCTGGGTTCGATCCCGGGGATACAAAATAAAAAACATGTTTCTGCTGTGCAGAGCATAGAAGGCTTCTTGCTTGTAAATAAAAAATATCAGTGAAACACCCAGAAATGGTTCTGCCCCCCCAATAGGGAATTCAGTTTTATTGTCATGCTAATCAAAAAGTATTTTGACCGAATGATATCATTTATTTATACAATTCTGTTTTCAGGACAATAATGGCTCCATAGAGAATGAAGAGTTACGAGGATTCCTGAAAGATCTTTTAGAATTAGTGAAAAAAGTTAGTGCTGTATATTTTTAATTTCTTAAGGTCTACGCTAGACGAACCGAGCATTAGCGAAACAAGTCGTTCGCGGCGTCAAGTGTGGACGTACAACGATCACTGTCCTCGAACCTAGTTACGCAGTGAGCTCGCAGCTCTTGGCGAATATGGACGATATTAATAACGAATCCACGATTCCATGATGCTCGGCTCGAGCGACCGTAGTCTGTCACTAAACACGTCCACGAGCGCACTGTGAGCGCGAAGCAAATACCTTTGTGTTCGTCAAAAAACCAACAACAGGCGGAACGCAGCCGAGGCTTGTAAGTCGGTCCACACTAGACGAATTGTGTTCGGCTCGTGCTCGGTTCGCCTAGCGCAAACCCACCTTTACTCTTTGGTGATCCATTTACCATGCAATCAATAAATAGATCACAGTTTTAAAATAAACAAGTTGTTCACTATGCCTAACTATAATATTAAACGGGTGGTATACAAGGAAAATTCTTGATGAGAAAATTGCCAGTTTTGGAATACGAACCTTAGTCGATACGTAATACGTGATTTCCATATTTTTTTATTCATAACGTGATAATTTAAGGCAAATTGTCACATTTAAAATTCTCTTTAGATATTTAAGCAAAAAATGACTAGTGATCACTGATTTGGATATATGGGGTTGCCATTTGCCATAATATTATAAATAGTTTAAATTTTTTTTTTTTAATTTCAGGATTACGATGCGCAAGACTTACTCGATTTTGAAGAAACCATCCTCCAAGGGGTAGAATACAGCAGCGAAGGAAAGATCAGTAGAAAGCAACTAACAATGATACTTTTAGCATTGGCAAAGCATAATCAAGAAGAAGAGCCGACAACGCCATAACTTAATAAAATTCTTGCTGTCAGTCCGTCCTAGTACTTAATTGCACTTGAGCACCTTTCCATACCTATACTTAGTGTGACCAGATGTTAAATTAATATTTAAAATAAAAAAATGGAATATGTTAGTTCTAAAGTAGCAACCGAGATCGTAAATATTTGCGTTAAATTTTTTTAATGTATTTCAAAATTAAATATTTGTGGCGTGAATTGATATGGCTGCACTATGACTAGATGTCCCTCTTCTTTTTACTTGTTTTTTTAGACTGAGTCCAAAGTATGTGAAACATTATTTTAATATTGTTTAAATGTATACTTATTCTATACGGTTTATCAAATAGGTATGGATAGGATTCAAGTATACAAAATTAAAAAAAATATATGTGTGCTTTTTTTACATAGACGTAATAGAAGCGATGTGTTAAATAAATATTAAAATAATAAATAGCTTGAAGTGACAAATAAATTCTAAGCATTGTTAAAATATAATTTTTGTAATGCACTAAATAATGATAAGAACTAAATATACAAAATACTTAGGCAATAACGTTAAAAAATAATAATAGTACATTGTACATCAACGGGAGTAAGTAACCGATTTCAAAATTCAACCTAGGTTGGAATCGCACTCTCTTCCGAGTTATACATAGTGCTTTATACCAAGGACTGAAGCCGGTTAATTTTTATTTTCCAAAATACGTGCCTGACTGAGATACCATGATATTAGTTTTAAAGAGTAATTAATACACACTAAACTTACCATCAGTATTTTTTTTTTTCAGTAAATATGAATAAAAACGAAAGAATATTAACAAAAACCTTTATTATACCGGTATAACTCCCATAGTAAATTAACCGGTAGTCAGTCCCTGCTTTATACTACACCTACGAGGAAAATAAGAACGAAATCTCTTTAATTGAAGTTTATATTAAAATTATTACAGTCATTAAATACAATTAATTAATGAAAATACGCACGTTAGTATATAACGCAGTTATTTTCATTGGTTTTTTTTGTTCTTAGTTATGTGGCCAGTATCACTGCGCTCTTGAAGATAATAACTTTTATGTCATAAGAAAAAAGTTTTATCTTTAAATAATTAAAATATTTAACTATTCGACTAGGTTCATCATGTTACCCAAAAAAAAAACTCCACGTGAGAAATGAATTTTCATACAACTTTATAAGCGATATCGGCGACGACAATCTGTTCTGCCTCATTATCAAAAAAGCTAGTACTTATTTTCCGGGCAGGTGTAGTATAAAATATTTTTTCAATTTCACCCTTGAAAAATAATAGTTCATATAAATTTCTTAATGTCTATGAACCTAAAAAGGCCTATCTTTATTTTTCTTCTTCACTTTTCAGCAAGTTTTTCCAATAGCTTTCGCCTCTGACAGTCGGTCCCAAGTATGTTCAGGACGGCCAAGCTTCCGTTTCATTTTGAAATTCCGTTCAGGGCCTTGCATTGAAATATATAGTCGAGGTACTTTTAGAGTAAATGGCCGTTTCATCAGAAAGGACATTATTGCACAGCTCCCAAAGATTCCCAAAGAAAGAGAAAGAGACTTCTTTGGAACAGTGTATACCAAGCATTTGGCGAAGACACTTATAAAAACTTGGAGCTGTTCGTAGATTTTTATCTTCTACGTCTCACGATTTTCACATTAAAGTCATTAAACCGGAAGAATTTCGACTCACCTTAATTGAAGCATCACCTTTTTGTTCACATAAATAAGCAAAGAAAAAAGGTTCTAAATCTTCAGTTTACTTAATACAATTGAAATTAGGATATGTAATATTTTATTCTTACAGAGTTATTTTCTAAGTGCAACCATTACGAATGAGTACCTACCTAATAGCTATAAGCAGTTACATTAAATATTTAAAAAGCGGTTGTAGTTTGTACCACAGAATCAATGTAAAATTGTTATACGTAAATTGTACAATACAATAGTAAAATAAGCCAAAGTGAATGCCAAATTACGAATAAATAAAAATACTTTAAGTATCATCCAATTGTTATTATTGGAAGTTGTTATCTTATTTTTTTAAATGATAAGTTATATTATAATAGATTTAATTAAGTACCTAGTTATTTTTATAACCTTCCCTCAAAGGGTAAAAAATTGTGTCGAGACTTTGGTTTAAAAATACTATCAAAGACTACACTCAATAATATCAAAATAGGTACAAAAAATAAATACTGAAGGCCAATTACTTAATTGTTAGATCAGCCGGCCTAGCATGGCAACCGCGGCAAAATGTTGTCGACCGTTTTCTCGTGTTTTAATCGATTATCTCTTTATTTCTTCTGGGTCTAACATGAAAATTACGCTTAAAACTCGACTTTTAATATCAAAAATAGGTATATTTAGAGATCGAGATATCTTTTCTATCAAAATTGTCGATGTCGAGATATAATATACCGAGATATCTTACATCTTAGTTTGTCTTCTCTCGTCCGCGACAAATCTCGTGGCGGTCATGCTAGGCCGACTGAACTTTAAAACTGAGGTAGACCACGCACCACCACTCAAGTCCGATAGCCGCGGCGCCTCTGTCGCGTATCAAAATGTTGTTAGTAAGAAGTGTAACTTTTCCTTACAACCCATCAACTTGATACTTCTCGACTACCCAATAATGTAGACATGGGTAACTCAGCGAAATTCCCCGCGCCAACTCAGCAACTCAGGCGCAGTGTAGTGAGTCGGCTCCTTGAGTCAACTCAAAATTGCGCCACGACGCAACAAAATGGGCCACGCAAAGCGAGCAGTGAAACCTCCGAAACGCACGCAACGCCACGCTCATAGTTCACTCAGTGAGTGAGTACTGCGTCTGCGCCGTGCGCCAACACATTATGAATGTGTGAGCTGACTCACCCTGCGCAGTGAAGCGTACCGGCGCAATTGCACGGCGCAGCGCAGTGTTACCCATGTCTACAATAATGTTTTGCGCGTAATAAACTCGTATCGCGCATTTTTGACAAACAACATGATGACGGAGCTGTCACGTTCAGTTCCAGACTTCGCCGTAGGACTTGATTCGTGGCGTCGACTTTATTGTATTTTTTTAAATTAATGACAGTACGCATATGCATATATTTATATAGACACCATTTCAATTGAAAAAAGTATCATAAGTTACATTTTATACTCTTATTATTTTTTATTGATTTAGGTATGTAAAATTATTTATGAAATGTAATTTTATAAATATAATAATATAAAGAAGAATACCTATGTAATATTTTAGATTTATTAATGTTTGTTAAAATGTTGTCAAAAATAAATGTTTATTGTTAATGTATGTCCCTTCTTTAGTTTAAGTTAGAAGTGGAATTTCTCGCAAAAGGAGCAGCGAAATATGAATATAATTTGGAAAAAATGCGTGTAGATATTGATGTGATAAAAATATAAATGGTTTGTTATTTTTAATATTAAAAGTGGTAGCGTTTTAATGTTTCAACTTTGTGCAAAGACCTGTATCATTCATTATGCAAATAAAGTGTTTATATTTGTAAAATTGTTTTGTAAGAGGTAGAGGTTTTTTTATGTGAGATATTGACAGACGAGCATGAGATTCACTTGATGGTAGGTGACACCTCAGCCACAGAATATAAGTCAATGATACGTTGTCGATGTACTTTTTATTTCGAGCATTTGGAAATCCATAGAGTGAAACCAAAACGCGCAATATGCACTTTACGGGTTTTCCATCTATGAACGGTGGTTCGTTACACAGTCGTTCCCTCGTTCACCAGATATGCTTACAGAAAATTATACGTATGTCGTCTCGGTGGGATTCGAAAGCACAACCCATCGATGCGCACGGCAGGTGTTCTACCGAGGGCCTAGCACGAACGACTATCGAAAAAGTATTCGAATCGTTCATCTGTCGTCAGTTGTATGATAAATTATTCCACATTTCATACAAATAACAGCTCGACGATACGAATACGTTTTCGCAAGTTCTTCGTGCTAGGCCCTCTGAACGCGCCAACGAGCCCGTCATCTAACTCCGCATCACAGTAGCCTCAAATGACTAGGTTCCTACTCGGTGATCAATCAATACCCTCAAAATGGAGTCTATGATATCTTAAGCAAGTAGGTATCAAATCCAGTAGATGAAAGTTAGTTAATTATGGAAAATTATAAGTGCAGCGACGGTTATTTAAGCACGTGCAATCTAACCTTTTTTTTGTAGTAATATTTTTTGGCCACGAGTTAATAGCACATCTTCTATTATATTAATTCATCTTTACTATTACAACAAAATATTAAAAAACCAGCGTCAATTTACGAACGTAAAGTAATATGACTCATAGCTATCGATAAATATATTTTATTGATAGCTCAGGGATTAGTCATTAGGCCTAGTTGTGAGTAGGCTACATTAATACATTTTAGAGACTCGTTTGTACCATGTATGAATGTAAGTTGTCCCTAGGCAATCAACATGGACATAGACAATGGAAAATGCGTCTTCACTCTTCATGCGTGCTTCAGTATGTGACCAATCAAAGGCTTTCATAGTGTTTATACTATCAAAAGTGTCCAATCTGAATGACTGTATAATAGCTCTCAAAATTGAGACCAATCCACAATCAGAAAACTATGAACTATCAAGGCGAACTGCGCCTATCTGAATTTGACATTGTCAATGTTACCACTTTTCTTGCAGTGGTGCCAACTTGGGGGTTTTTCCCCCAAATGTAGGAGGAATCAAGATGTCCAGGGGGTATTAGGGGGTACGTTATTCAAGATTTTTTTAGAAAAATCGTAAGATTCTATACAATTTATATTAAGCCTCGAACCTCGAATTTCAGTTTTATTTACATTATCAGGTCATAAATTAATGTATGTGAATGTGTAAAAAGCACCCACATAAATACAACAGCTATTTTATTCCTCTCAAACCGATTGTTCAACAAAAACTTTAGGGTTTTTAATCGATATGTAGAGGTATTTGAAGTTGGTCCTAGGGGGAATATTTTTTAGGAGTTGGCATCACTGTTTTCTTGTCTATCGGTCCGCGGTCGCCAATCGTTGAATCGCCAATCGCCATTACTATTTAGCGTGTAACCTTAAGCGGTTTTATTTCATCGGGCGTGCAGGAACCCAGAATTTAGATTATAAGTGTTTTCATACATTCAATAATCTACATCATGGGAGTTACCGTGGAAACTATTTCACCTGGTGATGGTAAGTATAACGACCTATTAGATTCATAACTATTTACAAATGTCTTAATTTATTCTAATCCAGCACCATTAAGCATTGACTAATTACACTAATTAAGTTTCAGACTAACAATTACTTAGGGAATTATTACTATCAGGGTTTTTTAGTAATATATACATATAAGAAGGAATATAACCTCAATGTTATGACCTACCGGTGTGACGCTTTTAACCAAGTTCATTCCTCGCCGTTTATAAATATTCAATGTTTGTTTTGCTACTGTTAGGTGACCTTTATTAAAGCCTATGGATCGCATATTCGGAAATATATATCTGTTTAGAATTTCTTTACACAGTACTGCAGTTCTGACTACTTCATGAATTAAACAGTAAAAGAAATGTGTATGTAAATTCACTATTTTCATTTCTATTATAGATTCTACCTACCCAAAGAAAGGCCAGACAGTGGTGGTCCACTACACGGGGACACTTACGAGTGGAAAGAAGTTTGATTCATCTCGCGACCGCGGAAAGCCTTTCAAGTTCAAAATTGGCAAGGGTGAGGTTATCAAAGGCTGGGATGAAGGTGTTGCTAAGGTATAGGATATATTTATCTATATATAAAATAAAACTGTGAAGGTAGAATGTCTGTAAAAAGAAAAAAAATGCTTGAAACTGAGTCAGGGCGATGTAAGAAGAGAAATAAAACAATTGACTACAAACTTGAATACATTAACAAAATAAGAATGTAAGAATGAATGAGAAGAATGGCTGCAAAATAATATATTTGACAGTGAATTCTGATAATTTACTTTATATTATTTTATTAATGTTTGATATCGCAGACAAGCATGAGGTTCACTTGATGGTAGGTGATACCTTAGCCACAGAAAATTAATCAATGATGCGCTGTCGACCTACTTTTTACTTTGAGCATTAGGAAATTCATTTACTGTAACGGAAACGCGCAATATGCATTTTTGGTTTTTCCATATATAAACGGTGGTTCGTTACCCAGTCGTCATTTCGATATTTATCGCACCCGTTCAATGACCAAAGTTACCACACATGGGGAAAACATGCTTACAGAAAATTATAAATATGTTGTCCTGGTGGGATTCGAACTCACGACCCATCGATGCGCACGGCAAGTGTTCTACTGAACGCTCCAACGAGCCTGTCAAATTATTAATGATTTCAATAACTTCCAGATGTCTGTTGGTGAGCGAGCAAAGTTAACTTGCACCCCAGACTATGCATATGGGCAGCAGGGCCACCCTGGAGTAATTCCTCCCAACTCCACTCTCATTTTTGATGTAGAGCTCATCAGTCTTGCATAATCTAACGAGTACTCTTAAGTCATCAGTCTCTTGTAGGTACCATGGCCCAATGATATGAGGTCTGATAGAACCTTTTAGCACAATGAAGTAAGATTGAATTTTTAAACAAATTTAGCTGAATGTGTCCAATGATTGGCTTTCAAATGCATAATATTGTCAGACTTTGTATTATTGTATCATAGGTTTAATATCCATTTTGTAAACAGTAACTTATGTTCTCTGTAACTACCTAATTTTTTTAGAAGCACCTTGGAATTTTGATTCTCTAAGAAAATTTTAAAAATATCTATGGAATTGAAACTAGTCCTCGGAGAAGTAAGTTAGTGAAAGTATCTTTAATTATTTCTTTTAAATCACACCAAAGGGCATTTAATTTGATAAACATTCCACAATGTTGTCAGTTTTATAAATATAGAGCTGATTTTCTGTGGATGCTGTATTGTATGGATTTGAGCATTTTTTTTACTTACTGAAATACCAAAAGCTTTACTAATAAAATACACTGTCAAATATAATGTTTGTCTTATTTAAAACTATTTTATTAACTATTAGTGAATGTGCTGTCGACCTATTTTTCCAATATAATATTTCTATAGACTGAAACCGAAACGCGTAAGCTGGCGGTTAATCGGTCTGGCTTTCAATATCCTTCCCACCAGTTTCATCTTCGAGGTCTTCAGACAAAGAAAATTTTATAGAAACGGAAATTATCACGGGGGGATTCGAACCCACAACCGATAAGAACGCATGATGCACTGCCCAACGAGCCCGTCAAAGCCATTTTATGTAGTTACTAACTATACATTAAAACAAAATTTATATACAAATCATTTTATTAAGACTTGTTTTCTTCATTATACTGTTTCATGTAAAATACAATACACTCAAATATTTATTATATAATTTGTGCACATTTTACATCGAGATGTTATAAAAAATTATGAAAACAATGATTTAGAATTAAGTTTGTAAATGACTTCAGTGGCTTTTAACAGAAAATAAGAATGAGCAATAATGATAACCAACCACTTTACTCCTAGAAACCAATGTTTTAATAAATTTTCAAAAAAAAAAATCCGAAACTAAACATGACATAAGGAGCATTTCACAAAATCCAGGACTTGACTTTTTTTTGTTGTCCGCTTCACGTGAAATGCCCCATAATCAACATTTCACGATTATTAATTCATAATTATATTCTAGAATGACTAAATTGCCAGAATATCATCTGAAAACTTACTCTAACATGCGTAGATAATGTCTTTTTAAAACGAATTGCAAGAATTCGTATATCTCTCGAAGTCCGCTGGCTATGAATGTTGTCAGGCGTACACATATACATTGTTTTAGTGTGCGTAATGTTTAGCGTGTGCGCTCGAGAATAAGCACTCTCAAAAAACTGTATATATGCACTTATGTCAAAATTAATAGCTAACGACGAACAGAATGTTTATAATGCCAGTCTGTGTGATGTATGAAGAATTATATGAAATTACATACAAATGACAGACGATACGAACTCTCGCAAGTGCCATTCCAGGGCCTCGCAAACTATCATAGAATTGTTTGCAAATTGTGCATCGTGTAATACTCATCATTCCAGCCAGCCAGCATGACCATGAAGAGTTATCTCGCGGACGAGTGAAGACAAACTAAGATATCTCGACATCCGACAATTTTGATAGACAAGATATTGATCGACAAATATCTCTACTTTTGACATTAGAAGTAGAGTTTTAGGCGTGTCATTAGACCCGGAAGACAGAGATAATCGATTAAAACACGAGAAAACGGTCGACAAAAGGTCGGTTTGTCGTGATTGTCACGGTATAATGCATGTCTATAAATATGTCTGCTATTCTAAACTAAATCATACATTTTGTTCTAAAAATAACAATGCACTGTGTAGATTTACCTTCCTCTAGATTTTAAAAACTTATTGAATAATAGGGGTGACAAGTTGAAAAAATACCCAAGTTCCAAGGTAAAAGTAATGTATTAGTGCATAAATAATAATTATTCTGTTTATAATGATACAACATCACGCCTCTTTCCCATAGGGGTATGCAGAGATCACGGAATTGGAGTGGATGAGGTGTCGAAATAATAAAAATAGTTCAATTACATCCAATGACATTTGTATTACAAAAATAAATGTCCAATTCCCATTTTTTCTTATTCTATAAGATCTGACAATGTTTATTGCACATAGCAATTAATTTAATCACATACCTATAATTTACCTTAAATCTTAAAGTATGGATTAATATACTTTTATCTTGAATATAGTTAAGAAACTAGTACCTACTTTAAATAAATCAAGGTTTTCGGCAGTCATACTACCAATCGTAGAATCTTAGTTTTTTTTTAAATAATAAAGAACACAATATTTTCTATTAAGCATTTGTACAGTTTTACTTGCTTTTATTAATAACAAATAAATGTACCTTATTATCTACTATCATATTAATTATATCTTATTAAACAGTATTTACAATAAATCATACTATGTATTAGGAATAATTAGTCAAGAACACTTCTGAGTTGTTCAGTTATAAAAAAACAGTCATTTTGTGACCCTAGATTGTTTTAAGTGTTTGGCAAAGGTTTAAGTGGTCCTAAACTCAAGAGGCCATCCGCACCTATGGCTTGCAAGCTAGATGTGATGCCCGACTGCATGTTATGAACAGATATCACGGGAATACCAAAGCATCCGTTGGATTGCTCTCGATTTGCTAGAGGAATAAAATTGTATATACCTAAACTACTTAATCTTTTAAGGTTATCTATCTGAGATAGATCTACCACAGGCAGACCTAGCTCCTTATTAGGACCACTTATTTTATGGAATTCTCTCTTATGGTGCTGCAACTGCAAAGACTTGGGGTATGAAGCCGGGCACTCATCACATTTAAATACAGGTATTTTGCTTTGCGGATGAGCGTTCGCCATGTGAACTTGTAAGGAGTTATAATTCCCAAACATCTTTTTACAGATTTTACAGGTGGACATACCACCGCCAACTTTCGCTTCCGGTATGGAGAAATTACTGGATTTCGAGGTGTGTTTAATGCTGACCCCAGAACCAAGATTTGGTATATGTGGGATTGGTCGTTCGGGTGTTGGCGATCGACTCTTTTGTTTCTGTTTGATGCTAATACCTCGAGAGGCAAGAACGTTGGCCATCGCATTTGCTTCTTTATTAACGGTCTTTTTGGTTATTGAGATCTGGCTACCTAATTTGTCTTTGGCCCCTTGTACACTTTGTATCAATGGCAGACCATCTCTTTGTCTCTGCAAGGCCATTACTTGACAATCTTCGTTGTCATGCTTGCCAGGTAATAAAATATTAGGCCGTCGTTTTATACCAGGCCCTCCGGTAGGGCCCCCAGCGCGTTTGAGAGGCATTCGTTGAGGCATCCTTGCACCGCGAACTTGACCGTGTACTTGAACCCCAGCTCGTATCGTGGGTCGTTGTCCAGCACGAATATTTGGCATCCGAGGTCGAGGTCCCAAATTGGAAGGTCCAGCAGTTACTCTCATGTTAGGAGCGGGCATTTGACCCCCCACAGTTTGACCTGGAGCTGACATTTGACCCATATCTTGACCTGCCGATGTCATTCCTGGTCCAACTAGTTGACCAGGAGGGAAGGTTTGCACGTTCTGTATTTTAATGCCGCTGCTAGTTGGGGGTTTCATCAATCCACTTGGGCTAGATGCAGGAGCGTATGGTTGATGGGATGGTGAGGAACCAGGCGGGCCCATAGTTCCCTGTTGGTTCATCATTCCCGATTGTCCATAAACAGCCTGCTGCATGGCTTGAAGCGGGGAACCAACAGAATATGATGGCTGTGTTGAGTATGAGCCTTGTGGACTGGTTCCAGGATAACCAGGCTTAGACATCTGCGGGGGATATTGGCCATACGGCATGTTTGATCCCATATAATTGCTGTTCTGATATTGCCCAGGCATACTCTGCCCATTTGCTCCATACATATTGCTTGTTGGAGGATAATTCGACTGCATGTTTGGATTTCCTTGGAAAGTATTATATGGCGTCTGCCCCGGCATCATGACCCCACCGGTCCCAGGATATGCTTGAATATTTATCATAACGTTTTGTTGATGAGTGTATCCAGGCCCATTATTGCCTATAGTTGATAACTTGCCAACTTGATCTGCTATTTGTTTAACAGGTAAAAGACTTGAAAGTATATTTGATGAAGGGTTATAAGGTAGAAGTGTTGAAGATGCCGCCACTAAACTTTGTGAATGCCCAGTCATTCTTCTGTGATCATCAAGTAAAGATATATCCGTGAATCGTGTATTACACACGTCGCAAGTATGGTGTGTGCCTAATTTATCTAATGATATGTATTCGCTTGCATCCGACATAATATTTTCTTTTTTACCGGAAGATAGGAGACTTTCAAATATTTCATCAGCACTTTTTTCTAACATATCTATAGGGGGTTTCGAATCTGGGGCATTCCAGTTAAAGTTGTGCTGTTTTTCTGTTGAATACATAGGTGCTGCACGAGTCGATAGGCCGGGTGTTGAACTATAGTTCGTTTGTGGCATAGAGAATGCGCTAGATGTGGAATAAGTAGTCGATGTAGGATAGACGACTTCTTCAACTTTAGGCGCAATAGGGACATTTTCAATTTTTGGCTTTATATCAGGAGCCGGAGTTGTCGAAACAACGCAGCAATCGTCGTCTTCATCGTTAGAATCGCCGTTAATTTCAATCACTGCTATTGGATCTTCCGTTTTCGTTACGGGTAATAAAGGGGTAGTAGGTGCCAAAGATGTGGATATGTCGGTTTCAGTTTTAATTTTAGTTATGATAGGTGCAGAGGAGCTATCAGGCAGAGGGGGAGACATTCTCTCTGTTTTAATCTTTTCCGAGAATATACCCGTGCTAGTTTGAGATTCATCGAGATCGTTTACTTCCTTTTTAACGATAACAGTTTCTGCACTTGTATTGGAATCAGTTCGTTCTGGTATCATCGATTCTTTATCTTCAGCTGTGTTTGCATTCTGGGCTTTAGTTGCTTGTAAATTGGCTCTAGTAGGCGTTTGTTTTACAGCCGGTCTCCCTTTTGGTCTTTCTTGTGATTTTATAGGTGTAACTTTTGTTTGTTCTTGAACATTTTTTCTAGGTGTGATTTGAATGCCTTTTGGTAATTTCAGGTTTTTACCAGCATCAGAGTCATCACTTTCAGAAGGCTTGCGTGTACTGGTTTGACCATCTGTAGAATCACCTCTTGATTCATCATTCTCTTCCGATTTATTTTGATCATTTTCATCTTCTTGTTCTTCATTTTCACTATCATCGTCATCGTCTGATGCTTTGAAGTCCTTTAGACCATTAACCACTTTAAAGGTGTTTGTATTATTACCATCTGATTTCAACTTTAGTTTAATTCCGCCTAGTTTTCCCAACCTTTGCATAACATCACTATTGTTAGAATCTGGCTTTTCTTTTTTGATTGGAGTAGTATTATTTTTTATGGTCAATCCTAAACTGCTCAATTTATCCAATGCAGAAGGCGAGTTGGCGGAATTTTCATTGCTTTTTATTGATAGACCTTTGTTTTTGAGGATTTGTGATATGTCAACCTTTTGCGGCGTTTTCTGCTGTAGTATTTGTGGTGGTGTTGTTTCATCTTCATCGTCAGACCAGTTTTCGTCTCCCGAAGGAGATCCATACTCATCGTCTGAAGGCAGTTTGTCAATTACAACAGATGGAAGAGAAACGTGTTGTATGAGGTGGTTTTCTAACTCTTCCCAATCGGGAAAGTCTAATTTACAGGTGAAGCAGTAAAATTCCTGTTTTGGTTTTTTAATTAGTGCTCCAGAGGACTGTAGCCTTGCCAAAATGTTAGCCACATTATTGTTAACTGGTTGTCTTTTTTCTTCATCATCTTCGTCTTCCTCCTGATTATCTGGATCAACACCTTCTTCCCCATCTGAAATAAAATAACAGAACACGTGAATAATATCAACTAGATCATGACAACAAAGATATCTAGAATAGAAGGAAGGATTCCAGGTGTTAATTTTAAGTACAACTGTTTTGGCTTGCATATAATATTGTAGCTCCGAAAGGTTTCTAAATACGTGGATCAAAGTCTTAGGCACAATTAGCTGACCCTTAATTTTATTTTTACAATAAAATAATGGCAATATCGTTTTGAATCCATATACATATCATAAAACAGTAGAATCAAAATTTCTGTACATTGAGATTTTACCAGAAATGGACATAGTGAGTAGACCGATTTAAATAAAATACTTTATAACGGATTAAAACGCGATTTATTATTAATTAGCGACCCGCCCCGGCTTCGCAAGGATAGTAGGGCATATTATTATGCCTACATGTATTACATTTCGTTGGGTCTCCTTCGCGCGCGTTTAAAATTTTCTGATACCTCCTAAGATCCATTTAAATTATATGGTGTAAAAGATTATAATAATGTGCATGAAATGCTTAAGGTAAATAACATATTTTAGTTGATAAGGATTAATTATTATTACTGTTTCCGTCTAAATAGCTTTCCAATTACCGCATTGTACGTGACCATTTTTTAGAAAATAGAATGG